>CM057453.1:673217500-674467500 GCA_016271365.2 Neoceratodus forsteri | reverse complement strand
ATGCGAGTCATTCCAGGCCATTGAATCCAGCTGCAGTACCCTTTGTTCCAACTGAAACTGGGCCCACAGTCATGAACTATGTTCTAAATGCAGGGAATGTTGAGACTCCAGTAGTACTCCACCACTCTGGTAGAGAAGTCAAGCACCAAGTAAAACTCACTTAAGATGTCCCTGCTGTTCCTTCTGATCTCCTTGTCAATGTGATACATAAAAGGGTTAATCTGCTGCCAAGCCTGCTATTTCTGCCCCCCTTTTGCTGCCCACAAGTCATAATAAGGAGGTGTACATGTAAACCATGGTGGCAAAGTAATCATTTCAGAGCATGTCCTGTGTTTTAAGAAATGCCATGCTAAAGTTGGTTAGTCAGGTATCAGGTGTACTAAATAGCATGTAATGTATTGTATTGCAATATCTGATGTTTCAGGCCTTGAGAAGGACACCAAGGATTTCAGTGGGGGGGGAGAATATAACCCCCTTCCAAGTCAGGAGCTTATCTGGAGCTCCTGCAGCCAGCGCTCACTTCCTTGCTCCCCTGGCCCACTCCTGAACTGCAACCAGGGCCAGGAGCAGATAACTTTGTTGCAGCACCTCCTAGTGCCCAATCCTGTACTGCCAGCAAGCTGCTTTCATCCTCACACCTCCGGCCTGATTATGGACTGTCACTATGGCTGGGGAGTGCACCATGCTTTTTCCAGCATCTCAAGCACCTACTAAAGAATCTGCCAGTGAGTCACACACTGTGTTGCTTCCCCACCCCCTTGAACTGCTGCATAGTAGGGTGGGGAGAAAGGAGAAGGCTGCAAGTTCTTCTTGGCACCTCATGCACCCGACAGTGAACTGTGGCAGAAGCGCCACTTTTCTGATCCTCACTCCAGCCCCATCAGACACCAGTGGGGGCTGGGGGAACAGAATAAATAGTTTAAAAGGCTCTCCGACCCAATCCATGCCTCCAGTAGGTCAGGGAGTACTGGAGACAACATGGCAACCAGGGACTACAATTCCCATAATGCATTGCAACAAAACTGCCATTTCCAGAAACTGCTTCTGTTGGTGAGCTCATAAAACAGAATATCTGATGGGGCTCCTGTCCCCTGAAAGTGACCCCTGGCCCTAATGACCACCAGGAGGGACCAGGAGGGTCCTAGCCATGCAGCCAGATGCTGCTAAGACTATGTATTTTTGTTTATAATGGACTGAAATGTACAATACTGTCTGGGGGTGTCCATCTTTGCCAAGGTCTGCTTGAAGACAGTTTGGAATCCTATTACTAGTGGCAGTACATCCAATCAGGCCTTGGAGATTGAGACTAAGGTGGACCAATGAGGTGTCGAAATTCAAACAAAACATTCTGGGGTTGACAGTTTGACCCTGGGTCTTTTCTGTGAGAGTTTTGAAGAAGAAACAACTCATTTTGACAGCTCCTGCTGTTGTCATACCGAAGAGACATGGGGATTTACCCCAGCCTGCCTGAACTGGTGATATTTGGCAATCCAGATATCATTGACTGCTGAAAGAATTAGTTTATCTGAGCTTGGGTGAGAAAATAAAATCTACTGCCCCACTGTCCTAACACAAGAGACTGTGATTCTTGCCAGGGAATGAAAGCTCTCAGGTCCTACCTGCCTGTTCAACTGCTGGCCTACTTGCAAGGTGGGTGAAGACAAGTCCCTCTGTGGGATGAAGATGATGGCATGCCTACTGCCAAGGTGGGTGAAGACAAGTCCCTGTGTGGGGTGAAGATGACAGCCTGCCTACTGTCAAGGTGAGTGAAGACAAGTCCCTCTGTGGGGTGAAGATGACAGCCTGCTATCTGATGAGATGGGTGAAGACAATTCCTTCTGTGGGGTGAAGAGGATTATCACATGTGTCCACGCCAGTCCTACCTGTTCTGCCAACTTACCTGCAAGCTGAGACGGCCCCCCAACTTCTGCATCTCCTATTCACCAAAGTGCTGTGAGTACTGGGTTTTACCCAAACAAATACTTTTCTCACTGTTCAGCTACCAAGCTAGATACAGTAACTTTCCATCAGGGCATCCTGCACAATCTTAGCTGTGCCCACAACAACAGTTACAGCCAGGATAAACTATATTCCTACATCCCCTGGTGTAGATTGTGCTTCGCATCTGCAGCATCCAACCATTGTAATGGTGCTACACCCAGTGTCTACTGGTCACAGACCTGCAATTCTTCAGTGTGCATGCAAGGTATTTGAGAGCTCCCACAGGGACTGTGAGGTTAACTGGTGTACCAGTGGGGGGAGAGGGACTGAGACAAGGAATACTGGGTTGTAATGTACTGTGATATCTGATTATTCTGCCTGATTACAGTATTTATTTATTTATTTTATTTATTTTTTATTGACTGGGTAAGTGCACTGGATGAATCCTGCCTATCTTCAGGCACGACCCGGGGGAGGGGGATACAGATGAATGCCAGCTGACCTTGAACCAGATTAAGCTGTTGGTGGTATTGTTAGTGAATGAGGGAAATTTGGCCAGGATACTGGGGAAATTCCCCTACTCTTTTTTTGAAAAGTGCCATGGGATCTTTAACATCCACCTGAACTACCACCAATCCAGGCAGATGGGATGTCAATTTTAACATCTCATCTGAAAGATGGCACCTCAGAAGTACAACACCCCTCTCATGCTGCACTACAGTGTCAGTACTGGGATATTAACCCAAGTGCCACATGTGGTAACTGAACACACAGCTTTCTGATCTCCCGGCCTCAGAGGCAAGTGTGCTACCTACTGAGCCAATGACACTGCCAGACACTGACACATTTATGATAAGGTTCTGTAGAATGTTTTACTTCCCTTTGCTTCCCTTGTTCCTTACCTCATTATCCAGACCCAAAATAAGTACCCATGTTTATTTTACTGCAATTGTTGAATTATTTGCATCATTGTGTAGTATAATACTTGCATGCTTAGATTGATAAGTGGGGAGAGGATTGCATATTGTTCTACAGTACCTGTCACCAAGAGAGGGGGGCTGTTTTTCATTTTCTGTGGGGAATCACCCTGGCAGTATGCTGCTATAGGGATCCCCATAGGTGGAGGCACCACACCACTTGCCAAGCCAATTCTAACCTTGAACTGTGGTGCCAAGTTATATCTCTTAAGCAGCCCCACTTATGAGTCGGTGTGCAGATAGAAGGGTAGGGGTGGTTACATTAGTATTACCAGAAACTGCTAAAGAAGATATTGATATAGCTTATGACAGACTGGAACACATGGTAACTTCTGATGTTGTAAAGGTGAATGTTTCCTTAGCTACAGAACAAACCACATAAATTTGTAACTTGGTAAAGACATTTCATTTCATTGAATGTTGCTGACAGGATAGGCCCACTGAGACTAGAAGTCTCTTTTTAAGGGGATACCGGGGGGGGGCAATACAGACTGTATCCAACTAAAACTGAACCAGATTAAGCTGTTGATGGTATTTTTAGTAATGGGGGAAATTTGGCCAGGACACCAGGGAAATTCCCTTCCTCTGACTGTAGGGGAACTGCTGTCTGAGAAGATGGCCACTTCACGCTGGACATCGGAGAGTGAGGATGTGTTGGAGGCATGAAAGTGGGTCTCCTCCCCTACCTCTATGAATCTAGACACCAAAGAAAAGGATGGAATATTCTTTTCCCCTATTGTGGAAAACGGTTTAAAAATAAACTATAGCCAAGAGGTACAACTTGAACATGATTTTCAAATGGAAGTGGAAGTTGTTTCTTTGCAAGAATCTACTACGGAAAAAAATCTCCAGCCAGCTCAGGAAGATACCGATGGTGAGAACATTGCAATTTCCGAAGATTGAGAGCACGTACACATCAAGTTTGAAAATGCTATGCGGAGGACAAGATTAATTTGGAGGATATTCAAAACAGAAAGAAAGCATTATTATTCCAGCAAATTGCAATGGAGGAGGAAAAGTATGTAAAAATTGCATGGCAGTGATGAACGGCCACCACACCTTGTTTGTTAGACAGTGCTGATGTGGCATCTAATACTGTCAAAGGAGCAGAGGGATCAAACGACCAGACAGAACCCGGACCTGCAAAACCAGCTGAGCCACAGAAAAAAACATTAGGTATGTCACACAGAAGGTTACAAAAAGAAGGGGAGACTGCACCTGAATGGACACCGACTGATGCATTGCTGAATGCTGGATGGATAGCGTGTAAAAACGGCTCATGGAAACCAGATCCTTTGGATCCAGTGGTAGCCAACTATGAGGATATAGAAGTGAATATTACAGGTAAACTTTTTCATTCCCCAAAATGTATGTTAGCACTTGAACCAGACACTCAGCCAAAAAAATAAAGAGTTGTTTTTGGATGCTATAAATATAAAAGGAAAGCAGGATTCTGCACTACAGGGGTCTAGCTCCAGTACTGTATATCATGCAGCACAGATAAGTAAAGAAAAATGTTCAGGGGGCCAGGAAGGATTAACTGCTACATCTGCACAACATAGCAAAGCTGAGGATGCAAACTACAAGATAAATCCCCTGAAAGCAGCAGATACTGAGCAATTGAGAAGAGAAGAAAATTTACCAGTAGGGATACAAGTTCAAAACTTGCAAGATCCAAGCAAGAAACATTTTTTCAAACTGATGCTTCGGATGGCAGATTTATTTAAAAACAAAGTGGAACCTGCACTGCGCAGGAATGCAGTCCGTTTGTTACATAAGGGTGGACTGGAAACCCCTCCAGATTGTGTGTATGTGGGGAGAACTTTATTAAAGAATTCCATGAAATTCTATGCCTCAGAAGTCTTTGCACTTATTCATACTGATGAACACAATTATGATGTAAGTTTTAAAACAGTAGAGGCTCTGGACAGATTTTGGGTCAAGTACAATGAACTGAAAGACACACCTACATGGATCCCCTTCTTGGTGATACCCGTTACAAAACCTGCAGTGTGTGCAATCAGTATCATTTTTAAAAATAAATTTGTAAATGTAACAGTCATTTTATTTTGGCTAAAGAAAAGGTGTGAGGTTTTGAAGCAACCAGCACCCATTATTGACTCGGAAGAAATCTGGATGGGGGATGGCTAGTAAAATGCAAGTTATTCATGTCAAATACTGGAATTGTACACTTGCTAGGTTGCTTCTTTCTAGGTAAGGACAGAGGATCATTATTTTACCCAGGTCAACCTGAATTGTGCCACAAATGTGGCTACAGACTACATTTGAGCAATGCATGGGACATACTCAAATGCACTCACTACCTAGAAATCAGTCATCTTGCTGCATGTTGTGTGAATTTATTCCATTGTAATCTGTGTGAAGAGAAAGGACATTCATATGTTAGATGTCCTTGGGCCTCACATAATGGGGAAGATGCATCTACACATGAAGCGCTAATTACTCAAGCACAAAAATAAAAAGTTGTGCAGTAGCCTCAGAACTCAGAATGCAAGAAATCCATAAACAAAAAGAAAAAGAGAAACTACAAGCGGTAGAGACAGAAAACGCACAAAAAGAGGGAGAGGAAACAACACAAATGATACCTCAAATTTCAACTGGCATACATCAAGTAACAGGACCTTTACTTTTAAACCAAACTACCAAAGAACAAGAAGGAAAAAACTCCAACAGTAACACTGAATGGGAAATTGAAATGGTGGATGATACTGACCCTGTAGTATTTCAAGAGGAAGCAGGGCTCTGTATAACCCCAGAACCTATGCCCTCCCACACCGACCACTGATCTACCCTTCAAAACTGTCTCATATAAGAACAGCCCACATGCCAAATCAGACAAAAAAATAGAATCCAAAGGGAAAGAAAGGAAAATCACTCAAGGAAAACCCAAATGGACTACAATAAATCATTATAAAGCTCTGCAAACTGATTTGACTGCAGATGAGTCAGAGGGAGAGGATTTGGACTCAGATTCTTCTTCAATCTCTTCTTCTACAAAAGATCACTCCTAGGGAGTAGAAGATTCTTGTCCAGGGGACACAGTAAAAAAGAAATGGAGGACAAGATCCCAACATTAAAGAATTATGAGTGCTAATTTTCTTTATTTCAAATTTTGGAAATGGCGTCTCTTTGCATTATCACACTAAATTTGACTAGCATTAAGAACATCAAACGACACCTGACAGCTTTAACAGAACTATCTCATTATGATGTAGCAATTATATGTTTACAGGATACAAGACATAAATCACTATATGCGATAATGCAGGCTACAAAATTTGATCAAAAGGAATAACCTTTTGGTCACAAGGTTTGGAAACTTGTGATGGGCTTGGAATACTTTTTCTAGACTCCAACCTAAAAGTGACTAAACTTGTAGTGGTAGAATTAGACTGCACTTTGCTTCTTGACATCCAGTAGGGCCCTACATGACTAAGGTTGATTAATGTGTATGCACCCCAAAGCAATACAGCTAGAATAAATCTTTTCAAGAAAATCCAACCTTATTTACATACTGCAAGATTGGTAATTTGGGGGGGGGGGAGGTTAATTGTGGTCTCACCCAAGAAGATACTGGGTATAAAACAAACAAGTTATATTGTGACAGTAATGCTTTAAAAGAGATCGTCTCGACATCTAACCTAAAGATTCTTACAGGACAACACATAGACGGGGGGTATACTTACATAAGAGGGACACATTCCACCAGGATTGATTTTCTATTCATTTCAAACTTTCTAGAGGTAACCAAAGGAAAAGTGCATGATATAACCTTTTCTGACCATAGGGCTTTAGAAATAAATATAGCATGGGAAACTACGGAGCCTTGTGGTAAGGGCCTCTGGAGACTAAATGCCAATCTAATGAAGATAGACTATATAAATTCACAATGGAAACAGTTGTGGACAGCCCAGAAATCAGTCTTATGTATGTATGATTCCTATACAGATTGGTGGGAATACTCTAAAAAGAATTTCCATTCTTTATTTCAAAAACTAGCAGGCAGGCAAAACACAAATTCCTATTTAAAACATTTAAATCTATGTAAACAACTTCATTTGTTGATATCCAAAACAGAGACTCTTGGGATTGATTATGGCACACAGATTACAAATCTAAAAAAAATAAATGTATAGTATACAATATAATAGGGCAAAACCCCTGCAGCAGGAGCTAAGATTTGGAATTGAAGGGAAAAAACAAACCTTTGAACCTTATAAAGATAGCAAAAAAACAACTGAAAAGAAATTAATATTATAACTTGAGGATGAAAGTGGGAAGTCACATGCCACAAAAGAATGCATTCTAAAGGTAGTAAACCAATATGTCACTAACACTTTTGGTATAGGCCCAGTGGGCTTACCGGGTCAAAAAAATTCAATAACCAAACAAATAAATAAATAAATAAATAATGAAATAAATAACCCTTAACAGTACCTTTCTCATTTACAAATTCCAAAATTATCATTGCAGCAAATAAAGGAACTGGAACAACCAATTTCAGTCACAGAAGTTCAGGCAATGATTTCCTCTTTAAAAGGGGGCACTGCCCCAGGAATACATGATCTTACTCCGGAATTTTGTAAACATTACATGGAAGAGTTAATTCTGGAACTTACCTGTGTATTTAATGAAATTCTAGACTCTAAACAAGTATCTCCAACAACGGCAATAGCTGATTTGATCCTTTTGTATAAAAAAGGGAATAAAAACCTGTTCACAAATTGGAGGTCTATCAGCCTAATGAATGCTGATTTTAAAATCCTAGGGACGATTCTAGGTAAGAGGCTAAGCCAAGTGTCTGACACTCAAATTAGTGTGGCCCTAACATGTTCAGTGGTAAAATGAAGCATCCATGATAATTTGATTATTTTAAGAGTACTCTTTCAAAAGTGTCAAAATAGTGGGGTAGAAGGATCTTTATTAAGTCTAGACCAACAAAAAAGCTTTTGACTCAATAGTTCATTAATATTTGTTCTTAACTTTAAAATCCTTTGGTATGCCAAAGAAATGTATTAGTTGAATTGAATGTTTATACCAGTCAACAAAGGTGACACCAAGAATAAATGGTTGGATAGGAAGTACAGTGCAAATACGAAGAGGGGTGAGACCAGGTTGTCCCCTTAGCCTTCTGCTGCATGTATACTGTATTGATCCTCTAATAAGATCAGTAAAATAAATGGATAAAATTGAAGGTATACAAATAATAGCAAATAGTGCCCCAGTGTTGGTACTGGCATATTCTGATGATATTGTACTGATAGCAAAATATACCACTGAAGAAAGAGAAATAACAAATCAGCTTACAATGTATTCAAATGTTTCAGAATTTCATCTTAATAGAGATAAAAGTGTGGGTTTACAGTTAAGTGGCGTGTCACTAACACAAACCGCATATGCAGGAATACCATCATCACAAGACCCCATTGTAATTTGGGGTATTATGTTTGGACCAGGAGATTTATACCTTTTGAAATGGGAAAAGAAAATGGTAACAGCAGAAAATATGTCTAAATCATGGGTTCATAAACAAATCTCAAAAAGGAAAAGAATGTTACTTATTAAGACTTTATTGGTGCCTATATTCTTATAGATCAGGTTTTTGTTCCTTCCCCCAGTACAGATAGAAGCAAAACAGTTTAGCATACTGTATTCTTTAGAGCACTTTGGGGGAGTTGTTTAAACCCCATTAAAAGGGATATTACTTATAGGCCTATTAAAGAAGGGGGAATAGGTATGATTAATCCTTTAGCTTTTTACTATAGCCTATTTCTATATTATAATTTAATAGGATGACAAAACCAAGGCAGTAAATTATGGCAGGAAATGATAATAGAATGGGTGGAAATTTGTAAAAATGCATGGTTACAAGGGAGAAGCAGAATGTTATCAAGGACAAATGTAATATCATCATGTGTCAAGCCTGTGTTTCAGAAATTGATAAAATGGAACATATCCTTTAATCTGGTAATGACTGCCACCAAACATGGCATTTATGATATAATTTTGAGCACACAAAGTCTGGAAGAACTAACTGTACCAAATTGTCCAATAAATGGAAATAACACAGCAATATATCAGTTGACAAATGAGAGGATACTGTATTTCACCTGGGATTTGCTTTGGTTAACAATACATGGTAAACTAAATGTGAAAAACAATAACAAGCAAAAACCCATGAATAAGAACTTTTGTCCAAGAGCAAAATACTAGAAACACAAGAACACCTCTTTATGGAATGCACATATGTACAATAATTATGGGATGAAATGCCTTACATCTGGAGAATACCTTGGCTATCAACATTAACTTATGAAGAGTTAATCTTTTCAGTATATTCTTCAAGCTGGAGTACTTTTTATGAGAAGACTCCAAGTTATTTTGCAATCATTAAATATTTTATATGGCAAGCTAGATGTAAATGGTAATACAGCAAATACATATGACTAAAGAAATGTTTCTGAAACATATGCAGATCTCCTTACAGCAAGTGTATGAAGCAGATGAGAAGAAAGTTTCAAAGAAAAAATGTATGTTATGGAAAGCTTGTGATAGTATTTTATGATAAAAGAAAAAAAGAAGGAAGGAGGCAAAAGCTTGCATAGTTTATGTTTATTAGAGAAGATGTAAATATATCAGACTATAAATACATGTAAATAATGTAAATACATTTGTACAGACTGCTTGATTTTCTAATTACATTACCCTTTTTCCCCAAAAATAATTCCCCTACTCTGTGGGTGGTTGAGAATTAAAGTTAAGCTGTTCTCAAAAAATAATGGTCCTGTACTTCCTTCCTAGCATCATTTTTAGGAAAAGATAGAGGTTCAATTTTCTTCACTGGGCAACACAGGTCCTTTTTAAGTGTGGGGCTTGTACCAACCTGAGCTCTGCCTGTGACACTTCTATGTGTAATCGTTGCTTTGAATATGGTCATGTGTCAGCTAACTGCTTAAGTCTATTCAAGTGTAACCTTTGTAAGAAAACTGGTCATGCATATGGTAGGTGTACTTGGGTATCAGACAGTAGGGAAGAATGCCCTTCCCACAGAGGCCTGATAAACACTGCTTAACAGATGCAGGCCAAGTGGCTGATCAAAGTCTGAGAGCAGCTAGGGAGCCATTAGAAACTGCTTGTGTTTCTCAGGAACAGGTTATCCCCACTCCTCCTCCTCCTCATCCTCCTCCTCTGGTTAGCACCAGTGCACAGATGGAGTTAGACACTGCTGTAGAAGAGGGAAACTTGGACTAAAATTAGACTAGTTTGCAAGCTTCAACCAACAAGCCAGAGGAAGTGACTGCCAAAGAAATGCCCTCTCCCCCAACCCCCGCTGCCTACCTAGAATATCTTCTTCTAGAAAGTGACACAAAAAAAAGGTTATGTTTAGGGAAATCTCTTGTATTATCCAACACAGTAGGTTCTAAAAAAGGAAAAGGTAGAGGGTCCCGCTCTTAGGGAGCAGGGAATAGATATGCTGCCCTGACTATGGACTTAGTAGGGAAGAAATCAGAGGATGAAGAATCAGACACATCCTCTATAGCTTCTATAACCATGGTCACAGATGAATGGGTGGGGAAGATTCAATCGCAAAATGCACCAGACACAGGAAACCCTCTGTTACTCCTTAAATTGGGCATGTAACTGAGAAATATTCACCCATTTCCCAAAATGCATTCATTATCTATCACAGCATTAAATGTTAATAGTATTAAGAGTGCCAGGAAAAGAGTGGGAACACTTTGCACATTACAAGACACCAGAAGTGATATTTATTGTATTCAAGACACTAAGCTTAAAACCAGCTCAGAATTATGCCAAGACTCATAGGCCTGGAACAAATTACTTCCTTTTGGTCCACAAGCAAAAACACCTGTGATGGCATTGGTATTTTGTTTTCCAATCCAAATCTAAAAGTCTCCAGACTGGTAGATATACACTCGGGGGAGCTCTGATGCTAGACATCAGTTTTTGGCAAGCGAAGTTCAGACTGATCTCCAATACACACAGGCAAAAGTTCAAAGGGTGGCATTATTTAAAGAAGTACAATCCTACTTGCATACATCACATCTGGTCCTCTGGCAGGAGACTTTAACTGCGGCTTAAAATAGACATATCGAGGGCTAAAGACTGACAAATTGTTTTGTGACTCATATGCACTACGGAATATTATTTACACAGCTAGTTTAATGGATTCTTACAGATGTATATTTCTACCAGGTAGTTGTACATATTTTAGAGGCTGTCTTTCTAAACTAATAGATAGTATTTTTGTTTCTCCCACCCTTTCCATACAGGATATTCATACACATGTCCCAGAATTTTCTGATCATAAATCTATTTTAATAGAAGTAGTTTGGGTCAATACTCCAGGATGTAAAAAAAGCAGTTGGAGGCTAAACAAAGCTTTGCTAGACAACCCTTGTATCTTAAAGGCACGGAGGAGAGACTGGTTTGCTAGTTTGTCAGTTGTAGAGTGCTACGATGAGCTAACAGATTGGTGGGAGGATACCAAGAAATCTTGGCAGACTATTCCAAGAAAAATCTAAAACTAAAATGAACAGTGACCATCTGAGATATCTGCAACTGAGAAATCAGCTGAAGCGTCTCATTTTCCAAACTGAAATTAGTATAATAGATTACAGTCACAATTAAAATTACTAAGAAACAAATGTCAAATTTACAATATGATAGGGCCAAGTCTCTAAATCAGGAACTTAGATTAGGTACCCACATGAAAAAAGGGTCCATGTACCCCTTCAAAGAATGCAAGTCTCGGGTCAATCACAGGATCATATCCAAGCTTATTACAGCCTGGGGCCACAAACTCTTGTCTCCAAATGATATTCTGAGGGAGGTGGAGTGACATGTGGAATAACATTTTGGTTCCACACCACAAGTTACCTGGTCTGCAGAGCAATTTGAAATTTTGAATCTGCCACAAGTGTCAGAATCTGAATACCAGATTTTGACTAAACATACAAACGTACGAACATATTAAACTGCCAGCAGAAACAGACCTCATGGCCTGTCAAAGTCTGGTTGGGTGTGCAGCTAGCACCCCTAGATTGCAACTGCTCCAACCCCCTCAACCATCTTCAGAACGTTCTCAGCGCTATTCCCCCAGTTCTCAGCACTATTCACTCTGATCCTCCCTCATTCCCTGTCCCATGCCCTTTTAACACTTTCCACAATCTTACAAGATAGCACTTCCTCTGATAGAGTGTTCCTCTTCGACACTACCCTCTCTGTGAAGTAATGTCTCCTCATCTCTCTCCTAAAACTTCCACCCTCTAATCTTAGCCCATGCCCCCTTGTGTTCCTACTTTCCCTCAGCTTGAACAACCCATCAACACTGGCTTTGTTTATCACCTTCAGATACTTGAATGTTTCAGTCATATCCCCCTAACCCTCCTCTCATCCAGAGTGTACATATTCAGCTCACCTAGCCTGTCCTCATAGGCTTTGACCTCCATCCCCCATAACATTTTTGTTGCCCTCTGCTGCACCCCCTCCAGCAGTTTAATGTCCTTCTCCAGATGTGGACACCAGTACTGTACATAGTACTCCAAGTGTGGCCTGACCAATGACCTGCAGAGGGGCAGGATCGCTTCCCTATGCCTGCACGAGAATCCCCTTTCAATATACCCCAGCATCTTGTTAGCCTTAGCTGTGGCTTTCCTGCATTGAGCAGAGCTGTTCATACTCCATGTTATCAACACCCCTCGATCCTTCTCTTCCTCAGTGTCTCCCAGCCTCACCCCACCCAACTAATAGCCCCTATTCGGGGTCTTTGCCCCAAAGTGTATAACCTTGCATTTCTTTGCATTGAAGCCCAGCTGCCACCTCTTCGACCACTTCTCCAGTTTGGTTAGGTCCCCTTGTAGTTGTTTCCACCCATCCACTTCATCAACTACTGCCCCCATTTTAGTATCATCTGTGAACAAATTAATCCTGCTCCCTACTCTGTGGGAGATATCCAAAATGAATAGCCTAAACAGCACCAGACCCAGCACAGAGCCCTGAGGTACTCCACTCATCACTGGCCTAGGTGCTGAGAATTCCTCCCCACCACCACCCATTGCTGCCTCTGCCTCAGCCGATTCCCTTTCCAGTTTTCCAGTTTTAACCCCACCCCTTCAGAAGTCAGTTTCCCCCCAGCCACCCATGAGGCACTGAATCAAAGGTCTTGCTGGAGTCCAAGTATAGGACATCCACAGCGTGACCCTTATCCAGCGCTCTTGTAACCCAGTCATAATATTCCACTAGATTAGTCTGACAAGACCTCCCTGAAATGAACCCATGCTGCAGCCCATCCAGGAGTTCATTTCCCTCCAGAAATGCCACCAGTCTCTATTTCAGTATCTTTTCCATAAGTTTACCTACTATGGATGTGAGACTGACAGGTTGGTAGTTTCCTGGTTCGTCCTGTGAGCCACTGTTGTGAATGGGCACCACATGGGCCACCCTCCAGTCCTGGGGCACATAACCCATGTCCAGGGAGCTGCTGAACAGTTACACCAGTGGCCTGGTTAACACTGCTGCCATCTCCCTCAGCACTCTGGGGTGAATACCATCAGGACCTGGTGCATTGTCTACCTTTAGTGCTCTCAGACCCTCTAACACCACTCTATTCTCCTCAATTTGTTACAACTTGGGGTTGGCATTAAAGCCAGGTTCCAGACTGGAAACCATTGATAATGGCATGGCTGGCACCCTGCATCCACCCGTGGACACAGCGAAACCAAGACTTCTTAACTGAATAACATTATTACCCAGATATGGGTTGGAAATATTGAAGAACATTATAAAACTGAACCTTACAACCTCACAACTACAAGGAAGGCTATCTATAAACATATATTACAGGCAGAAAGAAGAGAGGAAGTTTTTCCCTGCAATGCCCAGCAGGCAAACTTAATGGGTAATAAAGCAACTTCTGAACCCTAGAATGTCAGGTTGTGTTTGAGACAGTGTCTGGCTGGGGAACTATGGTAAACTCAGCATTAAAAAAATTAATAAGCAAAAGCAGCTTACTAAGAGATATTGCCCTAAAGTCTCTTGTTCTTTTATTTTAGAAAAACAAGAACACCTCTTCTGAGAATGTGATTATGTTAAGCTTTTATGGGCCTTGGTGGCAAATAAATGGGCTGAGTCACTTTTCACTAATCTTACCTAGTCAGACTTAATTTGTGGGTAGGGAAAATAAAACACTGACACCTTGTACATTACTTTAGCTGTCTTTCATTACTATATCTGGCAGTCCAGATGTGTCTTAGTAACACAGCAGAGAATAGTACCACACCTAGAGATACTTAAAAATGTAAACTATACCCTGTCAGCTGTTATGCAAAGGGATCTAAAATGTTTCCAATTGGAGAAAGTTAAATTCCTATGGGCAAACTGTGAGCACTGGGTTAACCAGAGCCCTTAGTCCCCTTTGACTGTCATTACCTAGCCTATAAAGTGTTATACCAAGGAACATACCAGGTTTATAGATCTGATTTATATGTGGTACAAAGTATTGCATGAAGTTAAATTACGAGTGAAATGTTCAGTGTATTTTGAATGGAAAGAATTTGTCATTCTGGAATGCATATTATCATGATTGAGGTTCTGTATCATTAAGCAACATTATTCTGTATTATATACTGTATACTTGTGTATCTTCTTTGTAATGTAGCCTACTTTCAATAAGAATTCCCCTACTCTGTCAGGAGGTGGCACTGGTGGCCTGTTCTGATGGAGGAGCCAAGGGAGGTTGGGGAGTCGAGTGGGCAGCAGACTGGGAGCAGGTCTTCCATCCCAGCCAGAGTGGAGCAGGAGGGCACCTCAGAACAGCAGATTGAGGAGGAAATGGAGAATGAAGCAGAAACGGAGGATTCTGAGAGTGACAAATGGGAGGAGGAGCAAAATGAAGAAATGGATCTACGTGAGGGAGAGTTGGGCACAGTTACCATGAAAGGCAACACTGAAACAGCAGCAGCACAGCTGGAGAAAGAGCTGAAAGAGAGGTGGAACGTAATTTTTCAGATGCTGGCGGACAATGAAGAGAGGTACTCCAGTAGGAAGACAGCGCTGAGGCCTTCTCCTAGCAACCAGGACAGAGCAGCAGTACCAGAGAGACTGGGAACTATCAGGATGTTGTCCTTCTTGGCAGCAAAGAGTAGCGAAGGTACTGAATTAAACACACCATCACCAAAACACTCTCCTATGGTGGAGGAAACAATTCAAGAAGCATTTCAGATGATGATGACAATGGAAACAAGAAGTGAACAGGCTGAGTGGTCTCACAAGAAAGCTCTGAAAGGGGCAGGATGGATGCAAACTGTGGAGAGGAAGTGGATACCTGAACCACAGTGGCAAGAGTTTTCAGCATCGGAGTAATTAGAAGCAGTGCAGAACATGGAAGGAGCAGGCTCTGAGCAGGTATATAATTCTGAGTCTGCTAGTAGACAGAGCACAGATGGGGGTGAGGGAAAAAAGAATGGGTGAGCAGATAAAGCTGAAGTAAGTTAATTCTATTGCAATTAGTATCACTCAGAGCTGCACTTTTTGAGCAGACCACCACCTGCACTGCCCTACATTGCTAGCTGACTATTTCCTGTAGCCACTACCCAGCTGCTCCCCACCCACCTCCCAATTCCCTTCCACCCTTAGCTGGCTTTACTGATATAGGGTTGGCCTGTCATGTGTTAGGAGGTATATCTACAAAAAAAAAAAAAAAAAAAAACTATCTTCTGTATTTCCCATCTGCAGGTTATTTTTCTCAACCGCTAGATGACATTGCTTCACTAATCCGTTCCACTGGACCACTGCAAGTTTAATAGCTTCACTCTCTGAGTTGTTCATAGTTCTTCCCGATTTTTTAAGACATCTGTTTATCGTTACTGCCTTCACATCCTGTTCACTGATTACTGAGCCCCCTTCCTGTGCTTACCTTGCCTCAATTTTCTTCCATTTCTCTGGCATAATCTTCTTTGTGTCAGCTTGACTTCTCTCCTCCCCTGCACTTTTTACTGCCCTTTCTGACCTGTACTTATAAATTGCAGCACAAACTAAAATGTATTGGCTTACCATGTGCTGCCTCCCACATGCATTACTTGTGTTACTGGGCTTTAACTCGCTAGCCGTCTTTGTAGGGACTTCCACACACTCTGATGTGCACTCCTTTAATTTTGACTACTCCAACATGCTGGCTGACTCCACTCCAAAGCCAACTCCTTCAGTGTTCCTTAGCTTCAAACTTGCTGGGTTAGTTCTGAGACATACCCTACACAGGAAAATTATCTCACCTGGGGCCATCTACCGTGCCATTTCGCTAGCCACTATATGGATCATACTTCTATCCTTCTCCATCTCGGGGGACATTGAACTTAACCCTGGTCTTACCTCTGCTCCCTCAACATCTTATTCCTGCTCTGCTCAGCTTTTACCTCATGCGCTGGGTCTTTCACTTGCCCACCTAAACATTCAGAGTCTCCTGCACAATCTCCCTGAGTTTGAAGCCTGGGTGCAGGTCAACAACCCTGACATCCTAGCACTTTCTGAAACTTGGTTGAAACCCTCTGTCTCTGACCTCAGCTACTCTCTTCCTTACTCAGGGTCGACTGACCAGCATCCAAAAGGAGAGGTGGTCTGGCTTTTTATTATAAACCTCACCTCAACATCTCTCTTATACCCACCCATCCTCTCAGGAACTGTGTAGTTCATCACTCGCTCCTACTCTTGGGTTGAGCCAAGAAGTTGCACATCTTCTGCAAATACAATCCACCTAAAAACAGCAAGCTTGGACTTGAGGAGATTACTGACCTGATTCCCTCAGTGTCAAAAAACAATGAGTTGATTTGCTTGGGGGATTTTAATCTTCATTGGCTGAGTCCGGAATCCTCTCTACTTACCTCAGCTATCGGCAAGGCCAATCTCTTACAACTTATTGAGTCCTCAACTAGGTTCTCACAGAACAATACGAGTCATACTCTAATTGACTAGATCCTCGCAAATTGGAAGGACAGTTACTCCCATACTGGAGTTCTTCCTGACTCCATTAGCAATCACTGTCCTGTCTTCTGCGTGAGGGGCTTCCCACCTCCTGCTAACCCTCCCAGAGTTCTATCTTTCACTGACGTCTCTAAATTTGACCAAGCTTTGTTCTGCTATGATCTATGACTTGTTGACTGGTCTCCACTTTTTTTCACCACTGACATTAATATTGCCACTGACTACTTCAACACAACCTTGCTGGCCCAACAAAGCAGACATATCCCTATCTGTACATGTAGGGTTAAAGAAAAAGCAACCAAGTGGTTAAAAAGGCCTCTGCTGGCAATGCTTAAATGCTGTGACAAACTCTGGGCAAAATGGAAATCTTCTTCCCTACAAACTGACTTTGATGCATATCATGCACTGTGCAACACTTGTAAGAAGGAGGTTTGCATCGCCAAGAGCTAGTACTTTCATGAACTTCTTAAATCCACTGCCAGATCTTGACTCACTTACTCAAATTTAATCTCCAGTCTCCCATTCAACATGGTTTCAAGGCCGGGCACAGCACCACCACAGCTCTCACCCTTTTTACAAGTCAGGTTAAATGTAATATGGATAAAGGTCTTCTTACTGGTGCTGTGTCCATTGACATCTCCAAAGTTTTTGGTCTGGTGAACCACCCGCTCACTGCTCCTGCACAAGTTGGAGTTCCTTGGTGCCACTGGACACACACTGTCCTGGATCCATAGTTATCTTGACAACAGGTCCCAATCTGTCTCCTTTGGAAAAGTTATTTCATCTCCAGCTCCCATCTCCTGTGGAGTCCCTCAGGGGTCTGTTCTTGGGCCCTTACTATTCTAGATATTTGTTAATGGTCTTCCTACCGCTATCCCTCACTGCAGCTCCATTATGTATGCCAATGATCTGGATCTCTACTCTGCCTCAAGCTCAATTGATGACATCAATGATCATTTGCCATCTGCATTAACCCAACTGCAATCCTGGTTCTCCTCCAACTTCCTCATTCTCAATCTACCCAAGACTGAGACCTTGATCTTTGGGTCCTCTAGGAAAGTCCCCACCATGTCCCCCAAGTTTTGTGTGCTCTGCAAGAACGGGTCAACTGTCTCATCTACTGACTCCTTTAAATACCGGGGAGTGAGGTTAGATTCCCAACTTGAATTCTCCCTTCACATAAATGATATATGCAAATCAGTAAATACCAAAATTGGTGCTGCATATCGCATTCGCCACTCCATAACACCTGAAGCCAGGATATCTGATGCGAGAGGGGTCTTGCTCCCAAGTCTATTATACACTCTCCCTCTTCTTTCCTAGGTCAATGTCGGTGTTCACTGTAAGTGGGACATCGCTTACAACAACATTTGTAAATTTGCCCTCACAGTCCCTCACCTTATGCACCATTGTTTGCTCTACTCCGACTTGCATTAACTGTCGCCCAGCTCCCATCACTCATAGTCTCTAGGATGCTTCATTGACTCCCTTACAAGGTATCACCATCCTGACTCTCTAGCATCCATGCTTTCCCCCATGCATCACCTCCGCTCTCTGAGGTCCTCCGATGCATAACTACTTTCTGTCCCTTTCTGTTCCACCAAAATGGGAAAGCAAGCATTTTCTCACTTTGTTCCTACATACTGGAACTCCCTACCTCCTCATCTGAAATGCTCAACATCTCACTCCTCATTTAAGATGGCATTTTGTTTTCACCTCCATGCACTTGATATTTGCGACTGTACCTTACCTACATGATTTTCTTCTCTTTCTCATCCCTACTGTACTTCTTTCTCTCTTTACTCCTGGAATAGAAATACACTGCTCTCAATCAGCTCCTCGTCTGTGGGGATGGGTTGCATGTATGAACTATAACCAGGGCATGTTCTGTCTCTATGTATAAGCTTTTTGGCTTACCCTGTGTGGAAACTGTTCATTACTGTCTTGCCTATGATGTTATGTTAACTTAATGTTGATGCTTGTATTGTTCAAAATGTTATGTAACCTGACTGTTGATGCTTGTATTTGTACTCTCCTGGGTCATTCCTGAAAATAGGCAGGGTTATTGCCTAATGTACTTACTCAGTCATCAGAAGCAAATAAATAAAATCATGCAGTGGTGTCTTCAGCATTAGCAGGACAAGGGGATAAGAAATTTAGAATTCAGAAGTAAGTACAACAGGGGTGCCCTTTAAGTCCCCTGTTGTACATCTTTGTTCTAGATCCTTTAATCAGGAAATTGTTCGAGAACCCGAGGCTTCAGGGCATTTCAGGGGTAAAGGAGAGGGGCAAGGTAAAAGTAATGGCATACGCAGACAATATCTGTGTATTTGCAAAAAAAAATCAAATGAGTGTGCAAGAAATGTTGGCAGAAACTGGGCGGTATGCACAGGTGTCAGGTTCCAGCTTGAATTTACAAAAATGTGTAGGTTTACAGCTAGGAGATAGGAACTGTCTGCTTTCCGAGGTGGTGGGATTTGTATTTCAGACATCCCTATCAAAATATTGGGAGACGAATATGGGCCTGGGGACATGGCTAGACAGAACTGGGAGGAGGCTTTAAAAATAGGAGAGGCAAAAGTTGTGACATGGAAAGGCTGGAGGATAGCCAAACCGAAATGAGTGTTTATGATAAACCAGTTTCTGATTCCTTGTTTTTCATATAGAGGAATGGTATTTCCTTTACCTGTAGCACTAGAAAGAATAGTATTTCGGGCCTTTTTTCAATTATTGTGGGTAAGCAGGCAATACCATAAAAGAAGTAAATTATTTATCACAAAGCAAAGGAGGGTTGGGAATGGTGAACCTAATTGTATTCTTTCATTCACTTTTTTGGGATACCAACATTAAACCAGCATTATTATTGCACCCTTCATTACCTAAGTTATGGCTGTCCAATACTTTTCAGGACATCCTGATAAAATGGGTAAAGCTTCCTTTAAAGGTCTTTCCAAGTATGCGGATCGATGGGTTTTTAAAGGTTACCTTCCAAAAAATATACAGTACAAATGGAAGGTAACCAAGCAACAATTGCTACAAGGGACAAGAAAATCCCTGTATCAAAAGGGACCGAGTAGTCTGGGCCCAGAGGAGCCACAATTTAAGCACTATGCAAGTGTAAATAATTATTTGGTGTACAGACAACTGAACAATCCTAGGTTGCCCAGGTGAATGTGGGACACACGGTGGTTATGTGCACATGGGAGGATAGGACTAAGGGGAAACCATAAACATAAAGCCATTGAAGAAAGAAAGAAAGTGTTTATATCCTAATTGTATAAATAAGGTAGAAACTCCAGAACACTTTCTGCTGGAATGTTCATACTCATCCACAATGTGGGACTTTATGGCCCAACAGTGGAAGATACCGTGGATTAAACATGTATCATATGAAATGTTGGTTCTAGGGTAGTTCACCCATTTATTGAATTTGCATGAGTTTAGTACATTGACAGTGTTTTTCACAGTGCTGAAGTTTTATTTATGGCAAGACAGATGAACATTTTTATTTCAGCAGAAATACATGTCATATACAACTTTTAGTAAATTATGCGAAAATGCTTTAGCTACTATATGTAAGAAGGATTTGAGGTTTCGTCCAAGAGCACAAGTGGTGGTATGGTGGAAGTTTTTTTCTTTCATCAAAAACTATGCATAGGGTGAGAAAACAAATAAAAGTTCATTATGGTTATAGGACAGAGTGGATGTATCCTCATGATACGATGTATAATGTGTAAAGTGTATCATCATGCTTTGGTTTGTTTTTGTTCAATAAACACCCCTACTGTGCAGCAGGGGGCACATTAGTACCCTGAGCAGGGCATGGATTTGCCAGAAGTGAGAGGGACAGAGATGGAAATGGCTGGAATGTAGGGGCATGTGAAAAAATATTTCCACTGGCGGAATTTCAGCAAAATGCAAATTTTGCTTCCGCGAAAGTTCAGAAATCATTTTTGGAACTTTTGTGGACTTTCCACCTTAAAACTGCAGAATAAATATACAAATTGTGGGTTAATTTATTAAACTGCGGGGAAAAAAATCCACAGAAAGGATCACTGTCAGTGGTCAGTGCTGAGGCTTTTTTTAACCGCAATTTAATTCATTAATCCAACCCACTGATCAGGGGTCCCAGTAAATAAATAAATACCTTCAATCCCTACCTTAGACCCTCCTGGTTTCTAGTGGTCCCCCACCCACCGATTATGGCCCATCAAAAAATGTTATTTCCCTGATGTCTAGTGGACCCCTTCCCTATCCTGGATTCTTTAATCCACAAAGAAAAAGCTGGCAGTCCACTGACTCATCCCCCTCTATTCCCAGTATTCCCTAGTGTCTAGTGGATCTCCCCATCCCTGATCTCTTATAAAAAAAGTAATCCCAATTCCCCTGGTGTCTAGTGGACCCCCTCACCCCTCCACCTTGACAGTTCATGCGCCACCACCCTGCTCCCCCACCCTCCCCTGAGTGGGCCACCAGCGCAGCCCTCCTTTCTCCTCCACTACCAGTGGCCCACTGAATTGTCAGTCAGTGACCGCATGGTTGAACAAGAAGGCATTCATTCACTGACAGTTCATTAAACTGTGGCTAGAATAAATTCTGCAGTTTATATGCATTTTTTCCACACTTCACGAAAAAGTCCACAGAACTCAGAGAAAATCTGTGGAAAATCTCAGTTTTTCCAGTGGTGAAAATTCTGAAATTTCTGCCCCAAAATTCACAACTTTCACCCACCCCTACTGGAAAGTACTGTGAGGCAGGTGGCCAGCATATCATTTCAAAACCACCAATCAATGCTGACATACAGGATTCTATCCCAACATCTTTGGACACAGAAGTAGCAATGGATGTCTCCGATGATGCAGCCTTATTAGAAGCAGAACAACATTTAACTTCAGAACTATAAAAGAAAAAAGGTGAACTTCTTACACAAATGACTGCAATTGAGGAGACTTACAATTTAGAAAAGTCCAGACTTGAGAAGGAAAATAAATGAAAGCACCAGCTCAAAGCTTCACCTCAGAATCGGGAATGTAAAATATCTAAAGTCTTTGTTTTTGGCTCATAAAACATCCAGACCCCAGATGCTCCTAGGCAGCTACCAGCACATCCTGGCAGTTCAACCAGTACTGCTACTGAACACTGGGCTCCTGACAAAGCACTACAGGATGCAGGCTGGATAAAAGCTGTATCAGGGAATTGGATCCCTGATGTGAACATCCTCTTGTCAGGTTCACAACCAGTTTCTTCCACAAATATTGTGAGCTCCAGTGTTGGACCCTCTACCCCTTTGGACATGGGACAGTCTGGAAATTTGGCAGCAGCAGCAGAACTGCGGAACATAGCTCACAAACAGCAAGTATATCCTTTTCTCCTCTTGAGAATAAAACTGAAGAATTTTTTGAAGCCCTTACTGACTGCACCCAGCGCACTGCATCCACCGACAAAGTTCAAACCTTACCTGAAGTGGCAGTAGAGGACTCAACCACTATTCCTACCATAAGCAATCTCTCAGCATTCACATATGCCAGCCTATTAGAGCAGGCTAAATGCAGGCATGTGGTACAGCTCGGGTATCTTGGGGGTATGGAACTCCCCCAGACAGATTTTATGTGGGAAAACAATTGCTCAAACAGGCCTTAGGTTTTTTCCCCATCAGAGGTGTATGCCTTGATTCATGCACAAGGAGAATCAACATTCAATGTGAGTTTTCATTCTGAAAACCTTCTTGAAAAAGTCTGGATACTGTACTCCAAGCATAGACAAACCCCACTGTGGGTACCCTTTCAACCAATACCTCTTACGAAACCTACTTTTAAACTTGTCACCATACTATTCCTCACTGAAGGAGTCAATATTTCAGATATTGTATTCTGGTTGGGAAAAAGATGTGAGGTACAGGGTATATTTGACCCCATTTTGAAGAGTTCTGGAGGGGGGGTGGAAGATCAGAGTTAAACTGCATCAGAATGATAGAGGCATGCAACATCTGCCCAATTGTTTTTACTTGGACAGGGACAAAGGGATTTTGTTTTATCTGGGGGAGCCCTGCTCCTGCTATAAGTGTGGCTCCCATCACCACATCAGTAACTCCTGTGAAGTTTTAAAATGTTTACAATGTGACTCTATTGGCCATTTTGGCTTTCACTGCACCTCAACACCCTTATGCCACCTCTGCAATGAAGGGGGTCACTCATTTCTGACCTGTCCATGGGCAGCCCATGACAATGCAGATTTTGCAGAACAAGACATTTATATCAATAAAGTTATCAAACAGATGCATATGTGAATGACAGCAGAAGGGACTGGACATACCCCTGCCATGCCTAGATCAGTGCCTCCAATATCTCAAGTCATAGTTCATAGCATTGCGGTAGCACCTTCTGTGTCCCTTGTGGCTCAAGAGGAATTTGTTCCAGGTCTCATTCTGTATCACACTTACACAGGTTTATTTACCATGACTGAGGTTGCTGCACCAGACACTAAAATGCCCCCCCCCCAAAAAAGACCTTAAAGAACCTCCACTTCAAACAGTTTATAAAGGGAAGTTAAGGAAAGCTGTTCAAAAACCTGTTCCAACTGACCCCATCTCCTTAGAGAACAGATTCTCCACACTGCAGTGGGGAGAAACTGAGATAGAACAGGATTCAGATGCCACATCAGGTCATTCATCGCAAATTAATGGAGTTTCAGAGGGGGCAGAACAATGTTTACAAACCAAAGGTGGATCCCAAGAACAAAGAACGGGAACTAGACGAAGTCTGAGGAAAAAAACACCTGACTGACTTATACTGTATGAACAATGGGCTATGATTTGTCTATAGCCTCTTTAAATGTTAATAGTTTAAAATCAGACAGGAAGAGAAAAGCCACTTATGCATATTTTACAAACAGCATGTATGATTTTTTTTTCCCCTGGATACCCGTCTATCTACATTACACAATATAAAAATGGCTAGTGCCAAGTGGTTATAGGGTTCAATCCATTGGTCCACTGGAAAGTATGTGAGCAGTGGGTTGGGAATTAGCATTAATAACCCCACATTTAAGGTCATCTGTACTGTAGATATTTTTCCAGGCAGTGGTCTGCTACTAGATGCCTCCTTTGAGGAACAGAACTTTAGATTAATAAATGTATATGCACCACAAGATAAAGCAGGGCGTATTTAGCTCTTAGGCCTTAGACAACCTTATCTTTTTACATACAGGGCTTTATTAATGGGAGGGGATTTTAATTGTAACAGGTTCAAATGTGATAGGGGTTTGAGAATGTAGAAAACCTTTTGGAATGCCACCTTTTTAAACAAACTACTTTCACAAACAGCATTAAAAGATATTTTCAATTTTTAACACACTAAACAACAATACACATATCTTTATGGAAAATTAGCTCCAGAAAAGATGACTGGTTTATGTCTCCATACCTCTTAGTAATTCACTCTTCAGTAGTACCATTAGCAACTTCGGACCATGGCCTCTTAGAGGTCAAAATTTTCCCCTCACCTGATGTTACCATAGGAAAGGGTTTCTGGAGACTGAACACCACTTTGTTAGATGACACAAATATCCTACAAGGTCTGCTTGATATGATCATAGCTAGCAAATCTATGTTCTTCATGAATGACACCCCCATTGATTGGTAGGGGCAGAGTAAGACAGAGTTAACTTCCATTTTGAAATCTGCGGGTAAACTTATTGTTCATCATAGAAATTCAACTTATGAAACCTTAAGACAACAGTTATACAGACTATTATCATTACAATCAGAAACAACACAGGACTATTCCTCTCCAATTCGAATTATAAAACAGGATATGGCATCACACCAGTATGATGGAATCAAGTCTTTAGAATTCAAACTATGTTTTGTAACCCAAGAAAGTCAATTTCAGGCTAACCCTTTCGAGGGTTGCCTATCACGGACCACAACAAATCCATAAATTCCCTTATGACATCTCATAAGGGAAAAGTCTTGGGGAATAAAAACATTCTAGCTGAAACAGAGCAATATGTAAACATCCTCTTTGGCTTGGCCCATTCTGATTTTGAAAAAAAACACTGAGTGGCTTCGAGCTTATAACTTACAACAACTCTCACCTGCAGATAAAAAAATATTAACACATCCCATTATGAAGAGAGAATTTCCCTCAGTAATTACACAATTAACAACTGCAACTGCCCCAGGAATAGATGGGTTACCTCATGCCTTTTATAAGACGTTTTATCCATATATCTTATCAGAACTGGCTATCCTTTACAATTATATGCTTATGCATGATCAACTCTCTAAGGACATGTACACAGGCCTACTCATTTTAATACATAAACAATTAAATAGAGAACAATTAATGAACTGGAGATGTAGCTCATTGCTAAACTCAGATTTTGAAATTCTAACAAAACCTATCAGCAATAGACAGACCACAGTTTTAACCTCTATTATTCATCCCACACAAATGTGCACCCTTCATTGGAGAGAAATCTCAGATATTTTAATATTACTTAAAAAAATATTGGAAAAATTCAATAATGAAGAATTAACTGGCTTTATCCTAAGTATAGACCAATCCAAGGCCTTTGAGAAGGCTTCCCATGTGTATTTATGGGCTTGGATGAAAGAGTATAGTTTCCTCCAGTGTTTCATCTCTTGGGTCCAATTGTGCTACAAATATGCTTCCGTGTTACTATACATTAATGGAATGATTGGCAACCCCTGTGCAGTTAAGGTAGGAGTCCTCCAGGGGTACCATCTCAGCCTCATTTTGTACCTTTTAACCCTAGAACCTTTAATACTGAGAATTAATACTAATCCACAAATTATAGGACTCTCAATTTCAAGTTAGGACATGTAAATACAAACCCTGGCTTATGCAGATGATTTGTGCTTACTTTTAGCAGATCATAACTCAGGCTTCTTGGTTGAGCCAGTTTTCTGCTTATTTTCTGAAGTGTCTGGTTCCCTGGTAAATTTACAAAAAAGTTGATGTATACCGATTGGACCATCTACATCTCAAGATCCTGACATTATTTTATCCCCATAGTCCATGCAGAATGTAAAATTCTGGGTATTTATTTTGGTCACAAAGATTCAGCATTTTTTAACTGGGAGTATACTATTAATACAGCAATGGATAGGGTAGCACAGTGGAATAGATGGAGGATGAGCAGGAAAAAACATGTCTTCATGATCAAGACATATTTAATCCCCATGTTTCTATACTCAAGTTATGTTTACCTCCCACCTAAAGCATTGGAAACAAGACTGTTGAGCTGCTTTTTTCAGTATATAGCAGGTAGCCATTTAAACCTCATTAAAAGAGGAACCCTATTTCTGGATATTGCCTCAGGAGGATTACAAATGGTAACCCGGTGGTTTTATTTTATAGCATATTCATTTAATCTAATATTAAACCTGTCACCTCTGGAAACATATCCTTATGGATCCCATGGGTGGCAGACCATCTCTCCCAAATGATACAATCTTGTGGACCCACGTCCGCAATCTCTAGGCAAACCTGAGTGGTGGATTTACCACACTAATTGCAAGAAAGTCTTGGTAAATTGAGACAATGGCAAGTGAGAAAAAGCTATCTTTTGTATCTAGATAGGAAACAGTTTTATTCTACAATCCAGTCCAGCTATTATTTCATGCTGTCAAATTTTTCACTTAGACTACCTCAGGAAGTGCAATATATTGCAGGAATGTTAATTGACAAGAGAACTCCAACACAAATGTAGGATATTGTATGGCTATGTGCCCATGGCAAGCCGAACATGAAGAATAATCTGAAACATAAAGATAAAACGAAGGTTTTGTCCAAGATGAACTTGCCCTGAATGACTTGAAACAATGGATCACTGATATTTTGAGTGTACATTTATTGTGATCTTTTGGATGCTACTTAAGAATAGATGGGAACAGTTGCCTTCATATATGAACTCACCTGATGTGTTGTTTTTTTATAATGTAAGTACATTTAGAGTAATTATAGCTTGCTTTAAGTACTGGGTATGGCAGGCAAGATGCTAGCTAACACTTCAAAAAATTGAATGGCATGCAGACCACATTTTACACTCCATTTTTGAGAATGTACAACTTATTAGACTACAGAAACAAAGTTTACTTCCACCAGCCCTTTATTTGAACTGGTAGGACACAATTTCTTGGTTTACTTAATTTGTTAGAATAACTCTCATATGCAGGTCTCCAAACATTTTAGCTCTCAGTTTGTTTTGACATTTTCAGGGAAGGAAATACATTTTTCATGGCTTCCTACTATTATAAATTAGACTTGCAAGCTAAATGTACTAATGGAATTACAGTATTATAATCCTTTTGCATTGTACCTTTGGTTTGATTTATTTTTTTCTTTTCCCAATATAGCCAATCTGCTTTGAATGTTAATTGTGTTATGACTTATTTTTATATACCTTCCTGACCATTTTCATGTTATAATTGTAATAACATGCTTGTGATTGTTTATGTTTTCATATATAATGGAATAGAAACTCCCCTACTCTTTTCGAGAAGTGCCATGGGATCTTTAATGTCAACCTAATCAACCACCACATCAAGCAGACTGGACCTCTGTTTAATGTCTAATTTGAAAGAAAGCATCTCAGGAGTGCAGCATCCCCCTCTTGATGCACTACAGTGTCAGTTTTGGGATTTACCCTAAGTGACTGGTGTGGGACTAGAACCCACAGCCTTTTGATCTTCAGGCCTCAGAGGCGAATATGCAACCTGCTGAGCCACTGATACTGATTTCAAAGCACTTCTACCACAACAGCAGGCAGAGCAAAAGGGGTCAATCATGTAATAGTAACAGAGAATGATTGCCCTATTAGGCACACACATACAGAATACTTGAGCTGTTTAGAGAAGACATGGTTTAGTAAATATAAAAAAATGAAAGCCCTGGATATCATTGAAGAATCAAGAAGTGCTTGGTCATCACCAATGGTGACTATAAATAAAATTAGAAGGGTGTGTAAGAATCTGCCTTGATTTTAGGAAATGTAATCAAGTGTCTGTATTTAACAGCTATCCTATGCTCAGGATAGATGATCTGGTGGTCAGATTGGAAAGTACCAGGTACATTAGTACCCTCAGTCTCACCAAGGGTTGATAGCAGATTCCACCGGCTAAAGAATCCAGAGATAAAACTGCATTTTCAAATTCCATGTGTATTCTAGCAGTTCACTGACACGCTGTTTGGGTTATATGGGGCATCTATTATATTCCGCAGTACATGGATATAATTATAGTCCCTCACGCTGGTTATTGTGCTGCTTACCTGGATGTTGTCATGGTGTACAGTCAAAACTGGAAAAAGCCACCTGGAAAACCGATGAGCAGTCATCCAATCTATCAAAATCGCAGGTCTGACCATTAAGCCTACCAAGTGTAGGTTAGACATGCAGGAAACCACATATTTCAGTTATAGTTTGGGAATTGAAGAAGTAAAGCCAGAGATTTCTGAACAGAAGCTGTAGCTAACAGTTCTGTCTCCAAAACAAAGAACTATGTCAGGTAATTTTTAGGTCTGTCTGGTTACTATTGGAGATTTGTTCCCAATTTTGCCCAGTTAGCTACTCCCTCCACTGAACTCATTGAAAAACAGTACCTAAATAATGTGAAATGGCCCTCAGAGTTTGATGAGGCTTTTGGGGTCTTCAAGGCTGCATTATGTTCAGCCTCTGTTTTAAAAAGTCCAGACTCTGACAAAAAATTTCTGTTACAGACAGATATATCAGAGCTAGGCCTAGGTGCAGTCCCGAGTCAGAGTATAGATGGAAAGGAACATCCCATTCAGAATCAGTAAGAAACCACACAAAAGAGAGAAAAAGTACTCCAGTATTGAAAACGAATGCCTTTCTGTAGAAACATAGAAACATAGAAGTTGACGGCAGATAAGGACCTCAAGGCCCATCCAGTCTGCCCATTTCTTTTTCTACCTTATAAATGTGCCATCGGCCTTTGCTCTGTCAGCGACCTATCTATTCATAGTCATTTGTGTTGCTCCCTTATGCCTATCCCATGCCTGTTTGAAGCCCTGCACTGTATTCATAGCCACCACTTGTGGTAAGCCATTCCATGCATCTACCACCCTTTCTGTGAAAAAGAATTTCCTCACATTCCCCCTTAATCGGCCTCCCTCTAATCTCAAGCTGTGTCCTCTTGTCCTGCTATTTTTCTTATATTTAAACATGTTAGACTCTTTCACCTTGTTTATGCCCTTAAGGTGTTTAAATGTCTCGATCATATCACCTCTCCCTCCTTTGCTCAAGGGTATACATATTGAGCTCCGTTAATCTGTCCTCATATGTCTTCTGATGCAGTCCCTGCACCATTTTGGTTGCCCTTCTCTGGACTGCCTCAATTTGTTAATGTCCTTGTGAAGGTGTGGCTCAATACTGCATGCAGTACTCCAGATGGGGCCTAACCAATGTCTTGTACAGAGGGATTATTACCTCCCTCTTACGACTTGTGATACCCCTACTAATACACCCTAACACCCCCCTAGCCTTACCTACTGCTTTAGAGGTCTGCTTGGATGATTTTAGGTCATCAGTGATAATGATGCCCAAGTCTCTTTCTTCCTTTGTGACTGCTAGCAACTCCCCTCCCAGCCTATAATTCTCTTCCCTATGTGCATGATTTTGCACTTCTTTGCATTAAATCCCAGTTGCCACTCTTCTGACCATTTTGCTAGTTTATCCAGATCACTTCTCATTCTGCCCACCCCATCTGGATCATCTACTCTGTTGCAGATCTTGGTGTCATCTGCAAACAGACAAGCCTTACCCTCTAGTCCATCTGCGAGGTCACTAATGAAGATGTTGAATAGGACTGGCCCCAGGACCGATCCCTGAGGTACCCCACTTGTGACTTGCATCTCTTCTGACTGTATACCATTTACCACCACTCTCTTTTCTGCCAGTCGACCAGTTTGCCACCCAGTTGACCAACTTCTGACCCACCCGAGCCTACCTAGCTTATTTATCAATCTTCTATGTGGAACAGTGTCAAAAGCTTTGCTGAAGTCAAGGTAGGCGACATCAACTGCTCCCCCTTGGTCCACCACTTGGTTACCCAGTCAAAGAAATCTATGAGATTAGTTTGACAGGACCTTCCTTTTGTAAACCCATGCTGTCTTGGATCCTGTGCCCCTATGGATTCCAGGTGTTGCACTATCCTTTCCTTAAGGAGTGCCTCCATAATTCGCCCATTACTGAGGTAAGACTGACTGGTCTGTAGTTCCCCGCCTCCTCCCTGCTACCACTCTTGTGGAGCGGGATCACATGAGCCCTTCTCCAGTCTTCTGGGACCTCTCCTGTGCTCAGAGACTCACTAAACAATTCTGCTAATGGCTCCGCTAGTTCCTCCTTTAGCTCCTTAAGTACCCTGGGATGTATGCCATCAGGTCCCATTGCCTTATCCACCCTGAGCTTAGCAAGCTATTGTAGGACCCTTTCTTTTGTGAAGGGAGTAGTGCTCACCTCCCTCCCCCCTGTGTCCATGATGCTGAGCTGTGGGCCCTGCCCTACCTTCTCTTCAGTAAATACTGAGCAAAAGTATCTATTTAGGATAGATGCCTTTACAGGGTCCTCCTCCTCACATGCTCCTTTTCTCCATTAAGCTTAGCAATACCCTCTGGACTTTCTCCTTTCACTAATGTATCTATAGAAAGTCTTGTCACCTTCTTTTACTGTTCGTGCTAGTGTTTCCTCAGTTTGGGACTTTGCCTGCCTTACTGCCTTACCTGCTTCCCTTAGGGCAGTTTGGTATGCCTCCCTATCTTCATCCCGCTGTGTTCCCTTATATTTCCTGAAGGCCAGCCTTTTGGCTCTGACCTTTTCTGCTACTGCCAGAATGCCTTTCTGTGACATGGACAATGGAATTCCTTAAGTTTTATCTGCTAAGAGATGATTTTGTAGATATAAAATCTCACAATCTTCCCAGTTGGCATAATTAAATGATGGATAAAAAAAACAGAACCACAAGGTGGTACTTGGCACCACAGCAATTTAATTTCAAAGTGAAGCACAAATCCAGAAAAGAAAATGTCAATGCTGATTTTCTGTCAAGATATGGATCAGGAATTGAGAATTCAGAAGAATGGAAAAAATGTGTGCTTTACTGAAATGTTTGCTGTATAAGGGGTTATGAAAAATGGGATACTGCATATGCAAAGAATTAACATAGAAACATAAACTTTGATGGCAGATAAAGCCCACTTGGTCCACCTAGTCTGCCCATTTCCCTACCTAGAGGATAAGCTGCAGATCCTATTTAACCAACAGCCTACTTCCCTCTACCCCCACTAGAATTGCCTTATGTCTGTCTCATGCATTCTTGAATTCTCCCACAGTTTCAGACCCCACAACCTCCTCAGGAAGGCTGTTCCATACGTCCACTACACTATCTGTGAAAAAATATTTCCTCACATTGCCCCATAGCCATCCCACCTCTATCTTCAAATTGTGTCCCCTTGTTCTTGCACATCTCTTTTTCTGAAAGATGCTACCCTCTTGGACTTTGTTGATTCCACTGAGGTATTTAAACATTTCTATCATGTCCCCCCTCTCCCTTCTTTCCTCCAAGGTATACATATTAAGCTCCTTTAGTATCTCCTCATATGGCTTCTCTTGCAGACGTTGTACCATTTTAGTTGCCCTCCTCTGAATTGCCTCCATCCTGTCTATGTCCTTGTGGAGATGGGGTCTCCAGAACTAGATGGAGTATTCCAGATGGGGTCTCACCAACTGTCTGTACAGGGGGATAACAAATTCCTGTTTTCTGCTGGTGATGCCTTTCCCTATACATCCCAGCATCCCCTCAGCTCTCCCTACTGCCGTCTCAAATTGCTTGCCAACCTTAGTGTCATCTGGCATGATCACCCCAGGTTCCTTTCCATTTTTGTTGTTGTTACTACTCCCCCCCATTGTGTAATCTTCCCTTGGGTTTTTGTTTCCCAGGTGCATTATTTTGCACTTCTTTGCACTGACTCCAAGCTGCCATACTTCTGACCATTCCTCCAACCTTGCCAAATCCCTTCTCATCCTTTCCACGCCTCCTTGTGTATCAACCCTGTTGCAAATCTTTGTGTCATCTGCAAAGAGGCATTCTTTTCCTTCCATTCCCTCTGCAATGTCACTTATAAAGACATTAAAAAGGACTAGACCCAGTACTGAACCCTGCGGTACCCCACTAGTAACCCCTCTTCTTCAGAGTGGACTCATTTACAATTACTTTCTATGTCCTGTTGTCCAGCCAATGTTTTACCTAGGCTACCACCCTGGGATCCACTCCCAGGCTGGTTAATTTGATTATTAATCTTTTCTGTGGGACTGCATCAAATGCCTTGATAAAGTCTAGGTAGGCCATGTTCACAGCCCCTCCCTGATCTACTACTTTGGTCACCCAGTCAAGGAAATCAATTAGATTCATCTGACATGACCTTCCTGCTGTGAACCTATGCTGCCTTGGGTCCTGTGCCCCACTGGCCTCTAGGTACTCAACAATTCTTTCCTTCAGAAGTGATTCCATCACTTTCCCAACCACAGAGGTCAAACTGACAGGTCTATAGTTTCCTGCCTCTGTCTTGCTCCCACTTTTATTAAGAGGAATCACATCTGCCTTCCTCCAGTCCTCGGGTACCACACCATCCTCCCATGATTTGTTACAAAGGGTAGTCAGTTGTGTCACTAGTTCCCTGCTTAATTCTTTTAGAATTCTGGTTTGAACTCCTTCTGGCCCCATTGCTTTGTCCACCTTCAGTTTTAGGAGTTCTTTCAGAACCCTTTCTTCTGTGAAAGGACTGGGATTGACCCCCCTATCCAGAGTGCGTCTGTTAATAGGATGAGGCATCTCCCCCACCTCCTCTTTTGTGAATACTGAACAGAAGTATTCATTCAGTATCCCTGCTTTTTCACTGTCCCTCTCTGCCCACCCACTGTCCAGTCTATTCAGCCTCACTATCCCTCTCTTTGTCTTTCTATATGCCCTGATATACTGTACCTATAAAAGGTTTTATTCCCCTTCTTAACTGAGTTGGCTATCTTTTCCTCAGTTTGGGCCTTTGCTATTCTGACTATTCTCCCTGCTTCCTTCTGCCTGAAGTGGTACGGTTCTCTGTCCTGCTCCTTCTGTGTTTCCTTATACTTCCGAAATGGTATCTTTTTTTTCCCTAACCTTCATCGCCACTTCTTTTGAGAACCATAGTGGCTTTTTATTTCTTTTTGATTTGTTTATTTGCTTCACACAAAGTCTTGTTGCCTCTGTGATGGCAGTTTTGATGTTTCCCCATTGTTGTTCCACCTCTCCTTCAAGCCTATTTGCTAGTGTTTTTCTAAGACACTCTCCCATCTTGCCAAAGTCAGCCCTCCTGAAGTCCAGAACCCTCACTTTTGTATGGTTTGACTTTGTAGCTGAGTTTATCGTGAACCACACTGTTTGGTGGTTACTTGTTCCCAAATGGCTACCAGCTTCTAGATCCGAGATCTTCTCACTGTCCCCATTTGAGAGTATGAGGTCTAAGATTGCTCCATCATGAGTAGGTTCCAAAACTAGCTGTCTGAGACATGGCACCTGAAGGGCATCACAAATGGCCCTGCTTTTGGATGTGGCTGCAGCAAAGGTGCTCCAGTTAACATCTGGTATATTAAGGTCTCCCATCAACAGTATTTCCCTTTTCTCTGCTATTCTAAGTATACCTTCTATCATATCCTTCTCCATTCACTCCCCCTGACATGGGGGTCTGCATACAACCCCTGTGCGAATTGTGTTGCCATTTCCAGTCTCTAAGGTTACCCACAGTACCTCCTCTACTCTCTGTTTACTCTTTTGTTTAGTTGCTTTTATCTCTTCCCTTACATAGAGAGCTACTCTGCCCCCTCTTCTCCCCTCCCTGCTCTCCTATAGGTTGTGTACCCTGGTATGTTAACATCCCAGTCATGGTTCTCTGTGTACCATGTTTCTGTGACTGCTATGATATCCAGGCATCCCTCTTCCATCAAGGCCACCAGTTCAGGGAGCTTGTTGCTCAGACTATGGGCATTGGTACTCATTACCCTCAATTTCTTGATGGCCTCACCCCCTTTTACCCCATCCTGTCCTTATTGTGTTTGTTACTTTCTACATTTACCCCTGTGCTTCTCTGTATCGACATCTCTATGTTGGTGTCTACCTCACTTAGTACCCTGATTTTTTGTGGGGCTAGGATTTCCCTGCTCCTCTCCAGTACCTGCCCTCTTGGCTTGTTTAAATGCTTGCCAATGAAGCATTTAAACCTATCACCTAGGATCCTGGTTTCCCTACAGGACAGATGCAGGCCATCACACCAGTATAGGCCTGCATCCCTCCAGATGGACCCCCAGTTCCCAATGAAGCCAAATCCCTGAGCTCTGCACCAGTGTTTCAACTACTGATTGAATCCCATGGTGTGGAGCACCCTAGCCTCACCCATGCCATAGACAGGCAACACCTCCAAGAAGGTTACCATGCATGCTATTCGTCTAAGGCCCCTCCCCATCTACACAAACACTTCCAGCACTGCTCTGATCCCTTTCTTAGCCAGGTCATTTGTCTCTAGGTGGACAATGACATCCAGCTCCCTCCCCTGTGCAGCTGCTCCTGCTAGCCTGAGGATTCTCTCCCTGTCACTCCAAGTCATGGTGCTAGGCAGGCACCTTACCTCCCTCTCCCCTTTCCTCCCCCAGTTCTACCTTCCTAACAATGGAGTACCCCATAAGGAGTTGTTTCCTTCCACTGTGGGGTCCCATGCTACTCTTCTGTGGGTCTTCTTTGTGGAGTTTCCCAGCATCCTTCTTGGTCTCCACTGTGGGTGCCGCCATAGAGGAACCACACTTTTTCAGAATGGCATAGAAATTGTGGAGAGGTACAACTGGAGGGATGTGCCTCTGTTCCACTACTCTCACCCTCCCTGAGCCCACTGTGGTCCAACATCACATCTTTCTTGGCAAACTCTGAGGTAACAGCAGTGGCCCTGGTGGTCCCTGTGTGGAAGGGGAGGTCCCACAAATCCTGGTTAACTCAGCCTGGAGATGAGCAACCTCTTCCCTCAACCCAGAGAAGTGCCTGCAGATGGGACAACACTGCATCCTCCAGAATGTATCCCAGAAGATTGCTGCCCCACAGCCACTGCACTGCATCACTTCCATCATGTCTTATTTCTGTCCCCCTAACTGTTGTTTGGAATACTTACTCTTTCCTCTGTTTGTTTATTTCTTTTTCTTTCTCTCCCTACTTACTTTCTGCCTCTGTGCCCTTTTAGCTTCTGATCTTCCTGTTCTGAGACAAGAAGTTCCTATATTTCTCAGTAGTCTCCTTACTTGCTCAGAGTCTGACCCCCAGCAGCTGGGAGGGAGGGACAGAGGTTATAAGGTTATAACGTGATGTTAAAAGAGAAATAAAAGAAGGATTTGGAAATGTGTTTTAAAGGAAAAAAAATAGTTATCTTGAAGGGGGAGAGATAGCACTGGGCTGGGTAAGACCCTATCCCATTTGTTATGAAGATGAAGTAAAAATCAAGGATCTATTTTGTCTTCTTCTATTCTGCCACTTGTTTATCTCTTACCTGTCTGATTGCACAAATTATTCTTGTGGTACCTAGAAATTGGCCACTCTGATGGCCCCACAATTTCCCCCGTTATCTCCCTTCTTTCACTTCCTATTTCTATTCTTTCTTCCCTTGCTTCTCTGTGGTTAAAAATATATATGTGAATTTTTATGAGAAACTTGGATCCCTTGGTTTGCAAATGTATATTCTTATATTGTTGAAATGATTGCAGAATGCTATTTGGGTTTCTTAAAATACAGGTGGCTGACCCTGAGAAGTATTTTGAGCTCTACAAGCTTGTTTAAAGAATTTTCAACAGGAGATCAGTTCTGGGACAGAATGTTCTATTTTGTTGCACCTGTTAAGACTAGACATCTTCTTTTAGGTGACCTCAGGAGAGAAACTGACAAAGTTCTGATGCATTTTGTGAAAAACAGGGGATGTAACTTAACAACAATCAAGATGCAGTGCTTAAATAGCCAGGAAAAGAGATCTTATAAAAAGAGAAGAATGTTTTGTTTAGAGACAGAGAGAGAGAGAGAGAGAGAGAGAGAGAGAGAGAGAGAGAGAGAGATTGAGATATAAATTGAAAGAGAGACTATCAGATGTAGAACTATGTTTCTTCGGCACAAATAAAGAGCTATCCTATACACTTTCATTTTTCTTCATGTCATTGTTTTTGGTAATAATAAAATACTACTTGTGAATTGTATAACTTCCCCTATTCTGCCTATGCTTCCTGAGAATTTTCTGACCCAGTGTGATCTCAACTGCCCCCCTTGCCAGTAATCACACATTCCCAGTGCAGATATTATGGTCCTCAATAGGCATTAAACAAGTCACTACTCTGTCTGGTGAGAAACCACCCAGCATGTGTGCAACTTCTGCCCCAGTGCTGAATATTTCTTGGGTGGGTGGGAATATCCCTTCTTCAGATGTGACTGGAAATGTAACTTTTCCAGGCCATATTGTTAAACTGAATATACAAACAATTCTAGCACTCCAGACTCATCCAAAAATTCAGGAAATATGTATTTATTGAATAAATAAAACAAATACTTACAACATGTAAGTGAAAAAAATAAACACTATATTCAGTGAAGAACCTACACCCACATCCAGCCTCAGCATTTCAGGGCACAAACTCCCCTTCATCAGGAGAGTGACCATGCCATTACATTAGTGATTTAAATACTTTGTGATGCAGGTGCCAACAATCAAGTGATTTAAAGTGACATCAGTGCAGACAGTGTTGACCCCATATATGTATACGTTAACATGCTATCCAGTCCAGCTCTCCTTCAAGATGCAATGTGTTCAAAAATTATTTTAAAGGATTATTTCCTAAATTACACACTGCATCACTGCTGGGCTTGATTTAACAAGCCATACATATAAAGGGACACAATATGACACTTATACATTTGATAAAAAATTAAAAAAACTGTGGTGCCATATATATATATATATATATATATATATATACACACTAAAGCCAACAACTACTTCCTTTACCTCTGAACCTATTTACTTTCTTTTATTTATATAACCCCATTTTTCCCCATACATCTTTCATATATTACAGACAGAAGAGAGCAGGTATACAATACAAATGTAAACCAATACAATATTTGATCAACAATAATTCAAACATTTCTTTGAAAAAGCAAATGGAATAACCACAAATAAGTTGGGGCATCCTCATTTTGAGCAAACAAATGGGAAAAAAGTACCCCAAATGACCTGTAATAAAGGGATACATCTATAATCAAATCCAAATTAACAAAATAAATGTCTAATATTTTCCCCTTTGTTTTTTTATTTTTTTATTAATAAACCTTAATTATCATCAAACTGTTTTTGATATATCCTAACACAAATTCCATAATCCAGATTGTTAAACTACCCTTCTGTCTTACAACCATAAGGAGGCATTTTATCAGGCAGTGTAACTGGCAGGGCCCAAATCCTTCTCTCCATGTGCTAATCACTCAAACTTATTTACAAGAATTCCTTCAAATTAATGATATGAGTTATAGATTGCAAGTGGTTATGGAGTGAGATGGAAGGAAAGGGAAGAAAAAAACATTTGATCCATTTTTAACGAGACAGTTGTTCTGCTAGATATTTGTGTGTGTTGCTGCTGGCTCAAGTAGATAAGTTCCTGTGCTCATGGGTTTCCCCACCTGCTGTAGCACGACAGGCATCTCTGTGTGGCAGCAGTGTGTTTCAAATTATGCATGGCAACTTTGCCATTTTTTACAAATAATGGTTACATTACACTTCCAAACATCTGGAGTACTAACAGTATATCATACCTGTTTATAGTGCCTGATGGCTGGGTGCTTCCATGTAAATGAAGACTTGCTGTCTCTTCCCATGTGGCACAAGCTTGTGTCTAAAATGATCCTTCCATCTCTAGACTATGCAGACATCATCTACAGCACAATACCTACTATGTCCCTCTCTAAACTGGATATCATGCTAAACTCCTTCTGCAGATTTGCCTCCACTCCCCTCGTTGTATGCAACACTGTTCCCTTTACTCTGCTCTCTCCATCTCACCTCTCTCACATGGAAGGCATGTCCACTCATTATCCTTCATTGCCATGTTCTAGTTAGGGATTCTTCCTCCTTACCTCTCCTCCTGCCTTTCCCCAGCATTGCCTCCTTTGTACTCTCTATGCTTCTGGGATCCCTGTTCCGTTTCAATCCCTCATCCCCACTCAACTGTTGACCAATGTGCTTTCTCCTACCACCTCCCTCTCTTATGGAATAAACTCAGCCCTGAACTTTAAAACTCTTCTACCTTCCTCTACTTTAAAAAACTTGTTTGCCTCCTTCCAGCTCCACCCTGCACCTGTCCATCCTCCTCTTCCTCCTCCTCTGTGCCATCCCTCCCTTCCCCTCTTCTACCCCTCTTAGTCTCACCCCATGGGTCCCCCTTCCCCAAATTCAGTCTTCTAGGTAACTGAGACCCATTTTTCCTTATGCTTGCACAAAATATTGCCTTTGTCACACTTATATATTTGTCTGTATTTGTAGCACCATATTGCTTTTTATGATGTAATCAAATCAAGGATTGCTTTGTTAATTTCCTGACTTATGTATGTATGTACCTAATTTTGTATCTCTTTCTGTGAATTTTCATTGTACCATGTCCCTGGGTCACACCAGGAAACAAGTTTAGGCACAGTGTGCCTTTCCCAGTCACAAAAATGTTAAATAAATAAATACATACATACATACATAAATAAAGAATCACTGTTCCCCCCATCCCCTGGGCAGCACCGAATTCCTTCAGTCACACAGACTCACAGGTACAGGTCATTGCACTCTGCATTGTTTAAGACTGCTTTTTACCTTAGGACTCTGGGCTCCATGTTCAGAGCCAGCTGGCAGTGTGCACACATAGGGATGCCATGTGAAAAAATAGGTCCAGCTGCATCTGGCACCATATTCAGACAGATAGCTAGACAATGTACAGTAAGTGTATCATGAAGACCCAGTCTGCAGCCAGCCATGGTGGTGAATGGAGGGCTGTGGCAGTCACTGGCTCTTGAGGTGGTGGGAATGGGGTGTGGGGTGGTGGGACACTACCTGCCAGGGTGAGGGGTGTCCTCTATACCACCAGGGACAGAGTTTGAATGCTATGTGCAGGTCAGGGATAGGGAGGGGGATCTGTAAACCATCATGGAGTCCAGTTAGGATTTCTGACTGGTGATTGGAGCTGGAGAGGGACTGCTAGACTACAAGGGATTATTATATTTTTCTAGAGATGGGAACAGGGCTCAGGGAGGGATCCGCTGGACCTTTGAGGATTACTATATTTTTATAGAGATGTGGATTGGGGCTTGGGGGACTGCTAGACCACCAGGGATGACTATTGTTTTCTACAGATGGGGACCTGGGCATGGGATGTACCCTTGGACCACAAGGGATTACTATTTTTTTACACAGACTGGAATCGGGCATGGGAGGGACTGCTGGACCATCAGGGATTACTATTTTTTTAAACAGACAGGGTTTTGGCCATGGGAGGGACAGCTAGACAACCAGGTTACCCAACCCTTGATAATGTATGGCCAGGGTGTGGGGCACCCAAACCCTCTGTGCCCTGTTAAGGGCAGGGTTTCCGAAATGTTAAACTGTGCCACACTTGCAGCTGTTTAACGCTGCTGAAAATATTCAATATCATGCTGTGCTGCGTTTGCATGGGGAGTCCCTCATTTGCATATGCACAGCATGATATAGTACACCACAGTGCTGTCAGGGGTATGCAGTGCATAGATGTCCTTTGAATAGGGCCACACCCCTTACCTGCTGGCACTATTCCTGGTTAGCAAGGCACAAACCTGGTTTGTGCTGTTCTAACCTTTTGAAAATGGGGGCATGAAAGGTTATTTGCATAGTGCTAGCTGAACAATACCCCAGCCGGTGGGTAACACCATGAGTAGTGCTCTATTTGGGACATCAGACAATCAAAGCTGGGGTGGTGGGCAGCAGCCCAAGGGAGCTCTTTATCTGACACAGAAGAAATAGAAATTAAAATAGCAGTGCCTTACTTGTGGAGTGTTAATATAGAGCTCAAGTAGCTGGGGCTGTGGTTTGCTGACTTGGTCTACCTTCTGCTATGGCATCATCCTAATTTACAAACTCTTCAGTCACTTTGATGGTAGGGAAGATACTGGTGGCTTCTTCTGGATTGATGACTCTCAGCTTGAAATGGTATAATTACTGTATTTGCCAGCCCCTTCTGTGCATCTTCACTTTTATAACAGACAACGTTTGACACTCTGTTTGTAGCTGCCTGCTATAATCAGGAAAGATCATTATCCAGTTGTCTCCCTTCTGCACACTCTCCCCAGGTTTGGTTGATCTGAAGATTGCTACCTCAACCTGAAAATGGAGAAATTTGGCTAGGAAGTGTTGGGCTCATTCACCTTGCTTAGGCTTGACACCTGGTCTTCTGGAGTGCTCATTCTCTTTCATAGTTCAGGGCTTTATCTACCAAACCTAAATATTCCCTGAGTCAGCACTGAGTAAAGGACACAGAGTCTTGCCCTTGCCCCTTAAGTCCCTCCAGCTGGCCCATGATTCTGATGTTGGACCTCTGTGCTCAGTTTTCTTGTTCATCAATCCTTTCTAGTAGGCTTTTTATTTATTTACTTTTTTGAAGAAGGTTTGATCTCTGGAATAATCTGCCACATAATCTTCTAGGAGTCTGACCTGCTCCTCTACCTCTGTTAGCCATATGGCATACATTGCTATCAACTCTTGCAGGACTTAAAATACAGTCTGTATGTAAGTAATTTGGCTACAATGTTTGCAAAACCTGCCTTGATTTCCACTAGCAGGTTATTCAGCAAATCCATAATTGGTGATCCCAGAGTCCCGGTTACCTCAGATTCAATGGCTGGGCTGGAGCCACTCTATGTCCCTGCCCTAGTCTTGTGAGCAGGCCTTGATTTACTGGATTTTGAATTAGTGGCAAAGTTAAGCTACACCTGTTTATTGTTTGCTGCTACTAGATCCTCTTGTCTTTTTTAAGCCTTTGGTATGAAAAAAGCTGAAATATGTATTTCTTTAAAGTGTTTTACCAGGAAAGATATTCTGAGCTGATAACAGTTTGTTTCCAGGTGTGTTCTGGATGGAGGGGGAAGAGAGGAATGGAGGCAAACTAAGAACAATAGCACAATTACAAGTGATACAAATCGGTAAATTAACATCATAAATAACAATTGTGAAGGACCCAGATTCTGTGTAAGTAAAATACCCTATAATAAAATAATGTGCTGGAAACAACAACATTTGAAATGTGCAGATGGCAATATTGAGTTCAGGGAGGAGCAATGGATGTGGAAAGGGGAGGGTGGATGAGGGGACTGCACTAGTGCAGGTGCAGGGTGAAGGGGGAGCAGAGGAGGGGAGTGGGTAGTAGCCCAGGATCCAGGATTACAGGTGACTGTAGAAGTGAGTAGTGAAGTCATGGAGGAGAGAGATGGGTGACTGGAGGGAAGGGGTAGAGTGGATGGCAGGGACAGAGAACCCCTAAGTTTGGGGAAACATAAACACAGAAACATAGAATTTGACAGCAGATAATGACCACTTGGCCCACCCAGTCTGCCCATTTTTCCCTGCCTACAGTATCACCACAGACTCTACTTTATCTCTGGCCCATTCTCCCCTCCTATGCCTTCCCAGTAGGATTACTTATGCCTATCCCATGCATTCTTGAACCACACCACTGTTTTCATTCCCATTATCTTTTTTTTTTTGTAGCGGAGCCACTTTGACAGTGGGTCGCAATCAGGATCACATTGGACATTTTCTGCTTTAAAAATGAGTTTATTTTTTATTTGCAGCCAAAAATGATTAGTGTTCCTAATTTATTTACAGAGATGGCATTTTCAGTCATAGACTGCTGAGTCACCGAATGCATCACTTGAGAATGAATCAAAACAGCAGCTGTTGTTCAGTGAGTGCATGTTTGCTGTAATAACCCTCCTGCTATTACATCAAATAATAACTGGCCATCTCCATTGAAAAATAATGGTCAGTTATTATATTACATTTTAGGCAAGTTATTGTAAAATTCATACAATGAAGGGTGTTACGCATATTTTAAGTAGGCATATACTGTAGTGAGCAGTTATTACATTCCAAGGGGCACAGGCATCTGTCAGTTGACAATACTATTCAATATTTATTATTCTGCAAGGAAAGTTCCTTTTTCTATGGCTGTATCAGGAGTCCCAAAACTTTTTGGAACTTATCTCCTTGGCAATTAGCACCACATTATGCATTTTCTATTTTCAGACAGCTTAACGGGTTTATTGTTCAGGGTGCTATGGAAAGGAGGTCCACCTTCAGCCAATCTTATGCCAAGGTTTTATAAGTTGTAACTAGTGCCAGAACCCATAAAGGGTGCTTCCAAACTTTACTTTCAGCTACTGTGCATCTGCACCCAGCAGTAGTTCTACAGCTGTTCCAGGAGCTGTTCGCCCATTATCCATTATATGACATTAATCATGACACAATGATTTGAGCTTGGGGCAGTTGAACCCCATATGGGAGTAAATTCCCTTATTCTCTTTACATTTAGAACAGCTAGGGTCCCTGCTAGGGTTAGTGCTATGTATTTTACTGTAGGAGCAGTACTTTCAGTACAGGGAGTTACACTACACTTGATTTAATCTATTCATTTTGGCACACCATCTAGCGTGTGCCACTGCTGCATGCAAGTGTTCAGGGGTAAGCTGAATCCACATGGCCCTGCTCCATGCCTCCCCATAGGAGACACAAGTCTCTGACAGGCTCCCCATTAGCAGTCTATAGTGTGATGACAGGAGTTTGGATAGTAGTTGGGGCATATTGATAATATGTTCAATTGGGGACTGGCATATGTTGTAGATGAGCCTATAAAGCAGGACGGCAATTGTCTATCTTTTAGACATCTAAAGAAGGAATACATCCTTAGTTCAAATTCTCTTTTCTGAGGAGAAAAGATCATCAACAGCCCAGCTTGGTATAAATCATTGACCACCCATATGCCTCTCTTCTCCCATCTCAAAAGTCTGTGGTGCAGGAAAACACTGAAGCCTTTTCCCCCCCTTAAAGGACCATGTGAGTTATGCATCAGGGGAAAGGCCTGCCTGATGTCTTATGTATTTATAGGCTTCTCTCCACACCCAAGCTGTTGTTCTGATGAATGTTTTTTTTTCCACCTGTTGGGTGAGCAAACTGGGAGCTAGTAAGCCCAATAGTATAGGGCAGCCCAAGAAAGACTCTTCTAATTGTTTTCTTCATGGTATTGGGCCCATCTCTCTCTCTCTCTCTCTCTCTCTCTCTCCAAAAATGTCAGTTGGGGGCTAAATAGTGAAGACTGAAACTAGGCAATGCTAGTCTCCCTTCCTTGTTGGTCTTTGCAGTACTGTTTACCTGATCCAAGTGGGTTTTCCTTCACACAAGAAACAGTGTAACAGGACTCTAAGTCATGCAAAGAACTTCAGGGGTACAGTAACAGCCTGTGTTTGGAAAAAGTAAATCACTTTTGGTAAAATACACGTTTTTATTTTGGTGATTGCCCCAACTGGTGATAATGGTAGGGATGTCCACCTCTTGCAGTCTGTTCTTATTGGGCCCTATGCACACACCAATGTGCCATGTACAAGTTAAAACACAGTTTTTTGAGCGGCTGTCAGTTAGCGAGGTGGTGCTCCCAACAGAGGTTGCTAACCTCAAATCAGTACAACAAAAGAAAGGAGCACTCCAAAATGATATGAATATATGCTAAGATAGCATTTTATTGTTGCCAAAAATTCCAACAGAAACCCCTGCACTTCGGCTTTGTTCCTTCAAAGGGGGGTATCATGTAACCTGGGTGTGTTGGCATAGCTAAATCTGAATATTGCATAGTGGGGTCCCACAGACCCCATGCTGCATTCTCTAGGGGAGAGCACAGGACAGGTTCGTGCTGATCTCCCAGTCATGCAGGCAGCAGTGTGCCGGGGGTGTGTTGGGGGGGCATGCCTGTACACTGCGCCAGTCACAAAGGTGTGGAGCGCTTGGCATGGGGGGAGCACCTTACACCTGGAAACCCCAGCTGTAAGGTTTACATGCCCCCAGGATGCCACCTCTGGCAGCGGACAAGAAATTGGGATGCTGAAAACCCCTGCAACATACCTCCCGCATGAAAGAGGGCCATGAGGAGGACTGGGGGTGGACAATCAGGCATCTTGTGCCCATTGTGGTTGACACACTGCATGCCAGCAGCCAGCATCCATGTCCTGCGGGCACAAGGGATCCACTGGCAGACCTGGTCTGGGCATCCCATTGTATGCATGCCCAGTCCATGTAACACCCCTCCACATACCTGCGCACCAGGTGGGTGGGGCCATGGACAGGTAGCCTGCATTAGTGAATGCTGGTACTGGCACACCAGTCCATGGATGCACAGCTGTGTGAGTAGGGTACATGCATTTTGCACATACCTATACCTCATTGATGCATAGCACCCAATATTTTAAGGAAGGGGTATAATTCAGGTGAAACCGTTTAGCAAGTTTTTTAGGGACTGTGATGCTGGCATCTTTCAGTGAGTCTACTTCTTTGAGTTTATTTTCACCAACCCATCCCAGTTTAACCTAAAATCATGAGCTCACTTTTCTCCAGTTGATTTTGTAGCCTGCTAGTTTGCAGCAGTCCTCCAGGAGATCTACTACATGGACCAAAGATGACCCAGGGTCTCTAAGAAACAGCAAGAGGCCATCTGCGAAAAGTGATGCTTTATGGTTTCCCTCTTCCACAGCTAGGTCCTGAACATACTCTCTAGCCCATATGGCAACTGCAAGGGGTTCTATGGAGTGGAACTAGTACATGGAAAGGGAGAGAGGAGACACTTCTGTCTGCTACCTTGCTTCAATTTAAATGCCTGGGAAAGATGCCCATTCATCATGACTTACGCAGTTGGTTGGGTGCATAACATTTTTACCCAACTTTCAAATGCTGGCCTCATTCTGAATGCCTAAAATATATGCATCATGTACCCCCCACTCCACATTGTCAAATGCCTTTTTGGCATCTAGCACAAGGATCCCAGCCAGTCTCAAGAGTAGACTTTGCAACTGTTTTCAGACTACATTTAAGACATGCATAATATTTCCCTTGCCTTGTCTACCTTTCACAAGCCCAGATTGGTCCAGGTGTACAACATGTGGCAGGATGCCCTCAAGTCTATTGACCATTACTTTATAGCTGTCTGTTGGGAAGGACCTGGATCTGCATGATGAGCATAATTTAGACTCCTTTCTGGGTCTGTTGAGCACAGTTATGGTGGCTGACCATGCGTGTGCATGTAAGAGGGGTAATGGGCTGCAGGCCAAGCTTTCTCACAGCATATCCAGCATCAGTTCCTTCCATTGTGCAATAAATTCTTTACAAAAATCAAAGGGCAGACCATCTTGGTCTGGGGCTTCCCCACTTCTCAGTTCCTTTACACCTTCTCCAGCTCTGACCATGTAAGATTAGTTTCCAGATCTGCTATCTTCCCTGTAGAGTTCTTCTATACAGAGCCCAATTCAAAAAATTGGGAGAGCTAGTCTTTAGAGGGGGAGCATTCAGATGTGTAGAGTCTGGTAATAATCCATAAAGCTGTTTATGAGTTCTCTGGGGTCTGATATTTCAGATACATCCCCATTACTAAGTTTTGGGATGTGTGTTGCTCCATTTGTGAGAAAGATGTACCTCTCCGGTTGGCAGGTCTCTAATATATTGTATTCTGCCTTTATTTTTTGCAGTACATTATAGAGTTGGGCTGTGGGTTGGGCCATATATACATGCTAGCAAGCTTGGATTTTTTATTCTAAATGCCTCTGTTGAGCTGTGTCTTGTCTATTCAGATTGCTAGCAAATGCTGTGGTGGTACTTCAAATGTAAGACTTGAAGGTTTCATATGTCATGGAGTGCTGAGTGTCTCTTGTTTTGTTGTGGTGTAGGAATTCTGTAGTAGAGGCTCTGATACAGTCTCAATATTCCTTCACTTTCAACAATGTGAGGGTCCAGCTTCCAGCTGTGGGTTGATTGCATGTCTCCTGGTTACTCTAACTCCACCCTAACTGGGACATAGCTGCATATTAAAACTGTGCTTTGTCTTACATCTTTTCAGGTCTGCAGCAACATACATTTTGCTAGTACTATGTCTATGCAAGCATAGGAGGAATGGAAGTGAGAGTAAAACATATATTCTCTAGTACTGGGTGCTTATATCACCATGTGTGTATCAGATTATGTGTTAATCATTAAGTCCTGAAGTGCCTTACAGCTACTAGAGAGTGTCAGAGTAACCTACCCGGATCAGTCCAGAATGCCTTCAGTTGCACAGCTGGTGTCTCCCCACCACCCATGGACCCTCAAAAGCTAGCATTTCCAATATGAGTTGCTGGTAGAAGTCTGGGGAATCATAGTTTGGATGGTATATGGACCCTATTGCTAGACACTGCCCTGACCCCAGTTCTAAGCAGGACCAGTGAATATATGACCCTGGATCATTGTTTTTTCTGTGGCATATGACTTGTAGGTGGAGTATTATCCAAATAGCTGTCCCCCTGGCTTTTGAATTACTGCTGACCAGTATCCTCAATCTTTCCTGGTTTTTATTCACATATGTCTACTCACTGCCGGTCATATGCATTTCCTGGACTAGGGCGATATCTAGCTTCTGCTTCTTCATATTTCTTTTTTTTTTCTGACTCCTCCCCCAGTAAGCCCTCCTTCTGAGAAGTGCCACAGCCCCATCACCTTGACATCTGCCAGGACTTACCTGCCACTGTCTTCCCCCAGAGCTTGCCCTCCTCCAGTGGAGTCCCCCAAGCCCCACCGAACTGATCTGATTCTGGCAGCATGCACAGCAGGTTGGGTGTGGGCCCTGTGGGCAATCATCATCCTGCCACTGGTGTTTTTCTGTAGGTCTTCACCCTTGGAGATATGATGTGCAATGATGTCATGATGCACACCACGTACGTCCATATGATGCATACCAACATCTGCCACATCCCCCCGATTGTCTTGGCACCTAGCTGCCTTCCCTCAGCTCCACTAGAGGCCAGGCAAGCTGTGGGCTCTACCTACCCTCCCCAGTCCTGTGGACACTCAATTTTCCTCCCCCCGGCTGACCCTACAACTGCCCAGAGTCGCTCCAGAACCTGGGCCATTGGCATCAAAAGCAGTAGCGCTAACGCTGCATCAGTTGGACGGCTTTCTTAATGTAGCTTAATACTTCCTCTTTATTAGTGTCTTGAGTCCATTCATATTCCAGGACAAAACTGTTAGCCCTTCAGCTATAAGTTATGGTACTCATGTCTGCTTAGTGGACCTACTGCCAGGTATCACTGCTTTCCTACGGCTTAAACACCTATACTATGGTGTACCATCCTGTACCATTTTTAAAATAGAATAAGAAACACAGCAAAATCAGTTTCTTAATCCCCATTTCCCTCCTCTATTCTTACAATGAAACTGTAGCAGCTGATCTCATCTTTCTCCCTTCCCCCTGGAGAACCACCCCCCAAACTTGGTTCTCACATAGTCCCCCAAAAACATGGTGCAAATTGTGCAGCATCTTAGCCTGGATGTTTAGTATTCCAACCCCTTTATGATCAACATTTTGAATCTCATTATTATCATCATCAGAGGCTGCTGCATTTATTTAGTCATTGCCACTACATAGTGCAGTGACAAGGCACATACTTAAAAGTTTTCTGTTCATTTTGGCCACCCCTTGAACCAAGTAACCAAGCAACATAAAAAAAAACTGGGGCATGTTGGCCATTACTGGGGTGGCACATGGGTCGTGGCCAGAGTATATTCCACATCCACACATGCCTTTTTGAATGGCTGAGTCTGGGAAATTGATGGCCAAGTGAGATCCCAGCTGCCACACTTCTCCTCCCATTTCAAGAAACCCTTTATGGTCACCATTGTAAATTTTATAAACTATGTTTCTAGAAACAGAAGCTCTTGCATTTATTCAGTCACTGACACTATATTTTCTGTTTACTTTGGCTGCCTCTCATATCAAGTAGCTCAATAACAGAGAAACTGGGGCCTGTCGGCCATTGCTGGGGGGAGAGGGACCCACTGTGATCTCAGCTGCTTTCCCCATCCTCTCCTTCCCAGTAATCAAACATTCCCAGTACAGGTATTATGGTCCTCAATAGGCATTAAACCAGTCTCTGCTCCATTTGGTGGGAAACCACCTAGCGCGTGTGCAACTTCAGTGCCAGTGATAAATATTTCTTGGGTAGTTTGGAATACCTCTTCCTTGGATGTGACTGGAAATGTAACAATTCCAAGTCATGTTGTTAAACTGGCCTTCTGTCTTACAACCATAAAGGAGGCATTTGATCAGTCAACGTAATTGACAGGGTCAAAATCCTTCTCTCACTGTGCTAACCACACACACTTATTTACAAAAATTCCTTTAAATTGAGGGTTTGAGTTATATGTTTCAAGTGTGTACGGAGGGAGATGGAAGGAAAGGGAGGAGAGAAAAAACATTTGATCAGTTTTTAGTGCCAGCTCAAGCAGATAAGTTCGTCTGCTCAGGGGTTCCCCCACGTAAGGTAGCGTTGTGTTTTCTATCTTCAAATAAGTCAAGCCATGCAGAGTGATTGTTTCCTTCTGGTTTATTTTCTTTGTGAGCTCATCAACTTCAGATACATGTATTCTTGCTTTCTGTTTGGTGCTAGCTTATTCAATTTTATACAGTGCTTATATAAAGATTTCCTATCTTAAATAATACCAACACCCCTTAATATTTGCAGCCTACCCAAAAAACACACCCCTCTACAAGGCTGGATTGCCCAACATGCTCCAGACATACTAGCCCTATTTGAGACCTGACTCTCTGAAAAAATTCCCAATGATGCTGTCTCCCTAAGTAGTTATACCATCTTTAGGGCAGATAGGACCAGCAAGAGAGGCGGTGGCTGCGCAATTTATATTAAATCCTCACTCAATGCCACAGAAGTACATACCCCTGCCCCACAATATGGAGCCCAGACTCTAACTGTCAAACTCAGTCTGGGTTCCAAAACTCTCCACATCATCTCGGCATATATCCCCCGGAGAAACCAAAAACTCTCCTTTTGAGTCGATCCTTCACACTATCTCCCACCTACCTAATGCTACTGAAATCATATTAATGGGTGACTTCAACGTCAACTGGCTACCCCAGCCACATCCAGCTACAAAGACACTGCCCTGACATTTGATCTTACCCAACTAGTCACCTCCTCGACCAGGTGGAACTTTAGATCCGGGACCTCCACCCTTTTAGACCTCATTTTCACCAACAGGCCACGTAACCTCTCCCACACAACTGTGCTCCCTGACTGTATCAGTGACCACTCCCTGGTTACTTGCCAGTGGTCGGGTAAACTGCCCCCTGCCCTGCCAAAAATCTCTTGGCAGTGAAGGCTTAAAAAAGGAGGCCTAGAGAACCTCAAAGATTATCTATCCAACAGCTACTGGCTCCCCATACACACCCTGCAGTCAGTAGACATTGCTCTCACCCACTTTATAACCACCTTCAACAAAGCCTGTGATATATTCGCTCCCCTCACAAAGCAAGTTGTGAAAACCAGAACCACCCCCTGGATCACACCCTCACTCCTAAACATGATGCAACAAAGGGACAACCTCTGGCACAAGGCCCTTGACTCCCACCACACCCAGGATAGACAGCTTTACAGGGAGGCATGTAATAAATGTACATGGGGGGCGCGGCAGGCGAAAGCTAATTATTACCAACAAACCCTTACCTCCTACTGGGGAGATGGAAAAAATTCTGGAACAACAGAAAAGAACTCAGTGGTAAATCCTGCTCCCCAACCCCTATCCAACTCAATCTAAATGGGGACGTCACACAAAATCCAGCCACTATCGTAGAAGCCCTTAACTCCGCCTTCTCAGACCTCTCCCATATCCTCCCTCTTAATTTCTTCCACCCTACCACAACTCCCCTTCCCCCCGAAACCCTGTGTAATGTCAACTCGCCTCCCTTCCAGCTTCGAGTCATCCGCTGCAGAGAGGCAAAATGCTATATTACCAAAGCTATCCCCAATACCCGTTACAGCAATGACTCCCTAGATCTTAAACTCATTAGGTTTACCCTCGATGTCACACTACCTCACCTTACAAACATTCTCAACCTTTCTCTATGCCTCAGCCAGTTTCCCTCAACCTGAAAGAAAGCCATAATCACTCCCATTCTGAAGAATGGTGACCCCACTAACACCAGCAACTATAGACCTATTTCAATTCTTCCTCTTTTCTCCAAAGCACTGGAAAAAATAGTCTCGGACCAGCTAACAGAACATCTAACTAAACACAACCTTCTCAGCCAGGAAAAGCATGGTTTCCGGACTGGCCATAGTACCGTCACTGCACTTACTGAGCTCACCACATTCATCCACGAGGCCCTTGACCAAGGCTCAATTGCAGGGGCAATCTATGTGGATCTGACCAAGGCATTTGACATGGTCAGTCACGAACTACTGCTTTGTGTCCTTCCACAACTTAATGTGATCCCTGAGGCCACTGCCTGGTTCAAGGATTACCTCTCAGGATGGTCACAGCATGTCAGGATAAATATCACCATCTCCACCTCCAAAACAGTTTGTTCAGGGGTCCCGTAGGGGTCTATACTTAGCCCATTGCTCTTCACCCTCTTCTTAAATTCTCTCCCTAAAGCATGCAGTGGTCATCTATTACTCTATGCTGATGATGCAGTTCTGTACTGGAAACACCCTCAACCAAGTGCCCTTCAACTGGCCCTTCAGGGTTTTTTTGGGGAGCTAGAGAACTGGTTCACTGATCACCGCCTGATCATCAACTATAACAAAACTAAGTCCACGATCTTTGTGCATCGCCAAAGCCCACATAGTCAGATGGCACTCCTAATTAAGAACTCACTAGGCACCCAACTGGAACACATTACAAACTTTAAATACCTGGGTATCACATTGGATACCTCCCTCTCCTACCATAGTCATGTCCAACATCTCTCTTCCGCTGTCAACACTAGAGTGGGCATCCTTTAAAGACTCAAGAACTGCCTACCTGCACAGGCCATGCAACTTGCAGTCACCTCCTCCATCCTCTCCCTAGTTGACTATGGGATAGTTATATATGGCTCAGCTGAACCCACCACGCTAAGTAGTATAAACACTGCACTGAATAACGCCTGCCGCCTAGTTACAGGCAGTCACAGACTAACCCATACCTGCAGTCTTTATACCCTGACTGGTTGGCTAAACTTCCAACAAAGACTAAAATACCACACCTGCATTCTTGCAAAAAAGATACACCTTCAGCTTGCCCCCATCGGCCTACTCCCCATTATCAGTGCAGCGCCCATCAGGTGTAATACAAGACTCACAGCTAACCCATCATTCCTGGTTCCCCTTTGTAGAACATCCCTAGGGCAAAGATCATTCTGCTACCGTGCCTCTCTCTGACTCAACACATTACCCCCTCCATTCTCCCAGTCCCATAACATCTCACTATTCAAATCAGGCCTTAAAACCCAACTAATGGAGAGTGCTAAATGTGACTGTGGCTAAGGCTGCCCACCCTCTTTGCTCCCAAATCCTCCACTTTTCCTGACACAGGGACTCCCTAGACCCTACAAGTCTCTGTCTAGGGACTCCAGGAATGCTACCTAATTACCTCACCTGTTTAATAAATTCTAGCCTGGACTGCTCTGTTAGTAATGTAACTGTAAATACTGCCGGTCTATGTTAGTCTTTTACTGTATTTGTTTACCCTCCACCCCCTGTAACCGACATGGAGCCTTTGCAAAAATGTTGCTCTGTCAGTGCTGAAACTGTAAATACTGCCTGTTTATGTTTGTCTTTTGCTGTATTTGTCAACCCTTCACCCCCTGTAACTGATGTGGAGCCTTTGCAAAAGAGTCTGTGACTCAAAGGATTGTACTGTAATTCCAACTGTACTCAATAAATAAATAAATAAAAATAAGCCAATCATGTAACAAAATAACATATTAATCTGAGGGTGTGGTGCATTTGTGTCAAAACATAGATATAACTGTATTCCCTTCACAACATCACAAGGTGTTTACCACATTTCTTACACAATCTCATAAGTGCTGACTGCACTGATAGAAGATTATTTGTGTGCACACCTCCCTTTAATAGGTAAACATCATCCTAATAAGGGTACGCTATCCTGATAAGTGTTTGATAGGACATTTGGATGTTATATGTTGTGAAATATAAAGCATCACAAAACATTTAACTAGATCTTGTGAGAAGCTGTATCACAAGACAGCTAACTAAATATTGTGAAAGGTTATACATGAGTAAAAAAATGTGATTAGGTATTCTTGTAGGTTACACTTAAGTAAAAGTTATATTTCAGTAAAATATTACACTACGATTCCCCCCTCTGTGACTCTCTATATACTGGAGATCACATAGGACGTTGTTGCCACTGTAACATTTGTATTTGTCTAATCATGTGTTTTATCTTACGATACAATAACACTTGTATAATAACAAGAACACAGATTACTGCAATACCGCATACTACCACTATCAGGGTTGTACTAGTACCCAAGACAGCAGAGCCCCAATCCCACCAGGATATAATGGGGATATACAATTACTGTTTTTTTACCTCTTTAGCAGAGGCCTTCTGTGAGAAAATAAGTCCTTCTGTTTGCTGACGATACAACAAGGCACCAAGTGTCAGTTTATCAATTTTGGGTAATTCGAAATGAGGTGGAGTTGCCAAATCAGTGAGTAAATCTAAGGCCATACTGGAACCATTGATATGGGTAACATTTGTTTGGATATAGGCAGGATGTTCCCAGAGGGTCCAGTTTGCAACCCACCAAGTTTCGTCACTACACCCTCATACATTCCAAGGTTGACCTGCAATTACACACCATGATTGGTTCCATTTCACAGCTTGGTGGTATTCATTTGCAGATGTTAGGGTAAATTTACATTGTTTAGGAAACCATGGGGCAGTTGATGTCTCTTCCCCATATATTACGATTTCATGTTCTTGTACAAACTGTTGCTTAGGTAAGGCAACATATTCATTGTGTACTGTGATAATAGTATCACCTGGTATTTGGAGTATCATGATCTGGTCATGTATTAATACTCCCAAATTATTGTGACTGGCCCGGTGGCACTGAGGGTTGAGGCGCTGGACACCACACCTCACTCCAAGCTGGAGAACTGGGTTCAGGAATGAGCCTGGATCATCGGGGCTCAGCATGGGAGGACTAGGATTGAGCATCCGATGACAGCTATCCTAGTCCTGGGGATAAGGGGTGGCTGTACACCATGCTCTGCTGGTCCCTGTGGATGCCAGGAGGTACTACAGTGGCGCAGATACTTAGTGGGGGAAGCACGGCAGATGTCTGCATGTTAGTGCACTGAGGTCATGGCACACCTGTGCTTCCATTGGGGATAAAAGGAAAAGGCAGCACAAGCCCGCGGCAGCTAGATGGCCGCAGTTTCACCAACTGACCAACGATGCCTGGATGGCATGTGCCGGTAATGGTTCCTCGCTGGGCATGGGGAATATGAGGGGGGCCCCTTTCGCAGGTGTAGTTGCGTCTGCCAGCTTGGCATGTGAGTTTCAGGTTCACAGGTGAAGAGGAGAAGCGGTGGCAGATGTGGAGCAGGTAGGAAAAAACTGTTAAATGATAAAAAAAAAAATACTCCCAAATTACTGATTTGCCACTATATTTTTGGTGGTTAAAAACATGCAGGTATTATCACTAGTATGGGAATCACATGTCGCAGCACTTGTGCATATTGATTTGGTGAATTCCATACTTTTATCATAGCTAAGGGTGGTAATATGACAGTGAGATGAATCATTAATCTAGTCACATTGGTCTCACCTATCCCTAAAGGTAACCTATTTGTTTCAATTCTATTTAATTCATTGACTAGATAAACATGTGCTTCAGCAGCTAATTGTGATCAAGCCAATTCTATATAGTGGTCTTTAAACATATTAGAAAATGAGTTATTTAAAAGCCTTACTATTTTAGCAATAATTTGAAAATTCTGTAAGGTTTCTCTCAATGCAAACCAATCAATTTCTTCATTATCAGCTGCTAATTTCACAGTAGCTGATAATGGTCCAGTAGCCATATTTTTTAAAGTTATTTCTAAAGAACCAATATGACCTTTTAAAACCATAGAATCAATACCATCTGATGGGGGCTAGAATTTTTGCCCTGATATACTTTGTTTATGATACACTATATTCCATGCAGCAAAATTGTGCCATGCTGTTCGATTAACATTACATGCCATACATCATACACTGCTAATATAAGTTAACAAAGAATATTTATTTGCTAATGGCAATACTGTGAAAAATTGCTTTAGCCCTACTGTATAGTTTGCTACAGTAGATGCAATATATAAAAAATGCCACATATTATGTCTTGAACCAGTATAAGATATATTTAACAACGTAATATGAAGCGGATAATGTAACATGTCCTTCAGTTTTATTCAAAATAAATCTTGTTCCACTTTCGTTAAATTTGTAGTATACCCCAAAGTGGAGCGTATATAGATCCCTTTCTGGGCTGTTGTGTTCACTACGCACATTACCGTGCCAAGCCAGGCTTCTGGTGAGCATCCCCATGTCACATTTTGACATTGTCCATAACAAATAAAGTACCATTTCATAAGAAGATTTCCAGTGCGTTAATGTCATTCTCCTAATAGTACAGGGATACCCCACACGGTACGATTTTTGGAATATGTATTGTTGTATAAACTGTTACAAATATGCCTTGGACATCCATTTTTGTTGGAAGTTACCAGGATCTACCCAGTATAAGTACAGGAAACATCATTGTACTTCACCTATTGGAAGAAACAGAGCAGTATCAGTTGTCATCATTTAACGTCTGATACAATTTACATTGGTCCACATGGACCCATTTGGTCTCTGTAGACCCTTGTTAATTTTGACAGACCTGAATGACCCTTTGCCCCAAAACATCAATGATGGTATAAGGCCCTATCCAATTAGCATCCCATGGTCCCGTCTGACCAAAATTTTTCACCATGATGTGATGACCCTGTTCAATGGGTAGTATCACTTTTTCGTCATGTCTTTGTTTTTCCAGTGAGTCTGTGCCATATTTCTGGCAGCATGGGGCAAATACAGAGCTAACCATTTCTGTATTTGCTTTAAAAATGTATCAGTTTTGATGAGGTCTAACACAGATGTAGACAAATCTGGATCCAATAGATAATACAGCCGCATAACCCCTTCAGTCATCAATTGGTATGGGCTGTAACTAGTACTCTTGTTTTCTGTACCTCTAATACCCATTAGGATTCCTGTTAAGTGTGTCACCCACCCTTTACCAGTATCCAACACTGCCTTTTTCAGTGCATTTTTCAGAGTGCGATTTAACCTCTCCACCATCCCAGATGATTGTGGATGATAGGGTAAATGCAAACATTGAGTAATATCTAAAATATCACACAAAGCTGCCATTATGTTTGTTGTAAAGTGAGTTCCTCTATCACTTTCAAGTATTCTGGGAAAATCCCGTTGTGAGAACACTTGTTCCCATAGTGCCTTTGCAGTAGCTGTAGCACTATCATTTCATATGGGCAATGCTTCTACCCATTTGGAAAATATATCAACAATGACTAGTAAATGTCAGAACCCCCCTTTTGCAGTAGGCAAGGGCCCCACATAATCAATTTGTAAGCTGGACCAAGGACCATCTGCCAGGGATATACACCCCAATGGAACCCTCTTACCAGGCACTGGAGGATTCATCTGTGCACAGATGAGACAAGCCTCCAGGCATTGTTTGACATCTTTTCCCATTTTTGGCCACCAATAATTCTGTGCCAACATCTTACAAGTTTTATGGAGTCCACAATGACCTCCAATTAGATGATTATCCATGACAATATCTTTTCAAAATGAAGTGGGTGGTATCCACTTCCTAAACCCAGGTTGTCGTTCCCATACTACCATATCTTCCCATATGGTAACATGTTTGGTGGTACACTGTCCTGTATCTTTCCATTGGTTCTGACAATCAGAAAGCCAAGCATCAGTATCTTGGATTCATCCCAAACTAGGGACTTGTGATAATGCTGCTTATTCATTTTGGGTGATTTTTATCATACTCTTCAGCTTCCCACAATTGTGTAGAATCACCTCCTAGAGGGTCTATCCATAAGTTTGTTTGTTTTGCAGCTATTTGAGCCAAATTGTCTACCAAATTATTACTTAGTTCATGTATATCTTTTGGATTTTTTTGATGAGCCCTTACTTCACAAATAGCAATTCTCAGCAGCGTTTGAGCTCCTATATCCCATATATGTTGTAATATGGGAGCAAAAGCCACAGGTTCACCGATGGCTGTTCATAGTCCTCTTTTCATCCAAATAGGAAGAAAATCTAACAAGGAATTGACAACAAAAGCACAGTCCGAGAAGACATTAATGGCTTCCTGTGGATGCACCATAATAGCTCCGTGTACTGCCTCCAATTCCACTTGTGGGGCAGAAAATGATGACAGGCATCGTACTAACATTTCCTGATTAGTACCCGGTGTCCATATGGCATATCCTGTGTGGAAATGTCCATCCTTCCAAAAGCGAGAGCCATCTACATAAACATCTCTTGCTTCAGTATTTGGTTCTGCAGCAAATATGGGTTTATATTCAATACCCATGACTTCCCCACAGTCATGTGCATCTCCTTCCCATGCCATTAATTCTATTAACATAGGGGAAGTACATTTTTCCACAGTTACATTTTTCCCTTGTAGGGTCAATGCCCTTTTCACCAGTCTCTGAGAGGATACTCCCCTTACATCCCTTTCTAAGAGAAATTTTACAAGTGTATGTGAGGTTTGCAAACAATGTGATTAAACCTCACAATATGTTCAGTAGCTTGTATTGCCCAATATACAGCTAATAAGTGTTTTACACATTCTTCCTAGGTTTCCTCTATTGGAATTAGTACCTGGGAAAAATATCCTACTGGACGTAAAATCCCTGATCACTTTTGTAACAGGACTGCATTGATCACTTGATCAGTGGCATAGACCTGTACCACAAAATCTGATAACTCAGAAGGGCTAATGAGGGCAGGAGTAATCATTAGTGCTTGTTTAAGAGCCATAAAAGATGTTACAAGAAAAAATCATAGAAAAAAATGTATTTTTAAGCTAGTTGACATGTGAGATTTAAATAAATCTTGATTACTTCTTTTCTATTTTTAGACAGTAAATCACAGTTCACTTGTACAGCTTAGAATACAGCAGAACCTGTAAATATATATTACATATACCTGTATATTACATCCTGACAAAATAATGTGCTCAACTTAGATTAAATATGGAAGGTCAAGCTGTGTTGCAAAAGGTCACCAATTTCAACAAGGTGAAAATTACCATATTTTTATTACTGTTTTGACAGCTTTTTGTTCAGCTGAACACTCAATTAGATAAAAGGAGGTAGTTATTCTGCCTTAACTCTAAGGAGGTTTGACACTGCAGCTGTGCCTTTGTGTGTAATGTATACAAGGACTGTTTCTTATATGAGAGGTTCTGGGCATGCTCCTGATTGGCATGATCTAATCTCTTTAATTAATTGCCTAAGGGAGCCATCCTATCCACATTCCCCATCCAATGCTGCATATCCACCACATCTGCAACTGCACCCACATATTTGTATGCACATCAATTAAACAAACCACCTATCTGAAAGATAGAAAGTTTGCAGACAATGTGCCAACACTGCAAACCGGAACATGCCATTGGATGAAACATAAAAAATCCACACGTTAAAATCCAGGATGGCATATTTAACACTATGCCACTAATGAGAATTAACCTGGAATAAAGAAACCAAGAGTCTCTCAACTAAAGAAAACAATAATGGGCATCAAGTGAACAAAGCCAAGTGAATAAAAGACAGACTTCACACCGGCATCATTATAATTAATGAAGCTGATATCATGAAACCATAACATGCATTAATAAATACAGTAATGTTTTTGCAATTATTTTTCTACCATTCTCCAAGTAAGTAATAACAGGAATACAGAGAGCAGTGTGACCTTGGGCACTAACTAAGATATGGTGTACTACAGTCAAATGTAGTGCTTCTCCTAAAATGAGTAACACGGAACAGCTGTACAGACATTAGTGTTTACACTTAGATTTGTTATAATTCTTTTTCTTGGAGGGCTAAAGCTTATTCCATTTCTCTTCTTACATCTGCCTCTTCATGTTACACATCCCAGCTGTTATTTCACACTGATATTGTACATACATTTGACAGATGTTGGCTAACTTTGTTTCTACAAATTTAACTTTCTCATTTCTGTCCATACATTGCTTAGTAAAGCATTGATTCACATCTTCCTGTTGTTCAGGGGAGCGATACAGACCTTCCTTTAAATGTGTTTAGTAAATATTTACATAATATGGTATCCATACATACGTCTATCTTGACTGACAAATCATGTATGACTTCACACCAGTCCTCCTGAGTCCCTTATTCGACTCCCTTCTGTACTTGATTGATCAGGTCAGGTGCAGTAAGGCATTCCCCCAGCATGGCCTATTCGGTTCTTTTGATGTCATCAGCAACCATATAGACTGTCTTCAGACATCCGAGTCATGGCACCAATTGTAAGGTAGCATTGTGTTTTCTATCTTCAAATAAGTCAAGCTACACAGAGTGATTGTTTCCTTCTGGTTTATTTTCTTTGCGAGCTCATCAACTTCAAATACATGTATTCTTGCTTTCTGTTTAGTGCTAGCTTATTCAATTTTATACAATGCTTCTATAAAGATTTCTTATCTTAAATAATACCAACACCCCTTTATAAGCCAATCATGTAATAACATAACATATTAATCTGAGGGTGTGATGCATTTGTGTCAAAACATATATATAACTGTATTCCCTTCACAACATCACAAGGTGTTTACCACATTTCTTACACAATCTCATAAGTGCTGACTGCACTGACAGAAGGTTATTTGTGTGAACACCTCCCTTTAATAGGTAAACATCATCCTAATAAGGGCACACTATCCTGATAAGTGTATTATAGGATATTGGGATGTTATATGTTGTGAAATATAAAGCATCACAAGACATTTAACTAGATTTTGTGAGAAGCTGTATCACAAGACAGCTAACTACATATTGTGAAAGGTTATATTTGAGTAAAAAAAACATTTGATTAGGTATTCTTATAGGTTACACTTAAGTAAAAGTTATATTTCAGTAAAATGTTACACTACACCCCACCTGCTGTGACACGACAGGCATCTACATGTAGTAGGAGTTTGCTTCTAATTATGCATAGCAACTTTGCCATTTTTACAAATGATGGTTTCATTACACTCCCAAATATCTGGAGTACTTAAACCATATTGTAGCTATTTATGGTGCCCTCTGGCTGGGTGCATCCCTGTAAGAACCACTATCCCCCCCCAATCCCCACTCGGCAGCATTGAGTAGCTTCAATCTCACAGACTCACAGGTACAGGTTGTTGCACTCTGCACTGTTTCACTGCTTTTTATCTTAAGACGAAAAGTTTATTTTCATAGTGCTAGCTGAAAAATACCCAAACCGGTGGGTAACACCATGAGTAGTGCTCTATTTGGGACATCAGACAATCAAGGCTGGGGTGATGGGCAGCAGCCCAAGGGAGCTCTTTATCTGACACAGAAGAAATAGAAATTAAAACAGCAGTGCCTTACTTGTGGAGTGTTAATATAGAGATCAGGTGACTGGGGCTGTGGTTCACTAACTTGGTCAATGATCTGCTGTGGTGTCATCCTAATTTATGAACTCTTCAGTCACTTTTATGGTAAGGAAGGTACCGATGGTTCTTCTGGCTTGATTACTCTCAGTTGCAAAGGATAAAACTGTTGTCTTTGCCAGCCTCTCCTGTGTACTTTCACTTTTATAACAGATACTGTTTGACACTCTATTTGTAGTTGCCAGCTGTAATCAGGAAAGATCATCATCCGCTTGTCTCCCTTCTGCACAGGCAGCCTGGTTTGGTTTATCTGAAGACTTCTTCCTCATCCTGGAAATGGAGAAATTTGGCTAGGAAGTGTTGGGCTCATTCACCTTGTTTAGGCTTTACACCTAGTCTTCTGTGTGCTCGTTCTCTTTCATAGTTCAGGACATTTTTTCTCCAGGACTGTTCCCTGAGACAATGCTGAAGAAAGGATGTAGAGTGTTGCCCTATGAGTCTCTCTTGCTGGCCCACAAGTGTGATGTTGGACCTCTGTGCTCAGTTTTCTTGTTCATCAATCCTTTCTAGTAGGCTTTTTATTGTTTTTTTTTTGAAGAAGGTCTGATTTCTGGAATAATCCGTCACTTAATCTTCAAGGAGTCTGATCTGCTCCTCTATGTCTGTTAACTGTATGGCATAAGTTGCTATCAGCTCTTGCAGGACTTCAAATACAGTATGTATGTGAGTAATTTGACTGCAATATTTGCAAAACCTGCCTTGATTTCCACTCGCAGGTTATTCATCAGATTTGTAATTGGTGATACCAGAGTCCCAGTCACTTCAGAGTCATTGGCTGGACTGGAGCCACGCTGTATCCCTGCCCTGGTCTTGTGAGCAGGCACTGATTTATTGGATTTTGAATTAGCTGCAAAGTTAAGCTGCACCTGTTTTTTTTTCTGCTACTGGATGCTCTTGTCTTTTGCAAGCCTTTGGTATAAAAAAAGCTGAAATATTTATTTATTTATTTCAAAAGATTTACAAGGAAAGACTAACTGAGTTGATGATACCTTGTTTCCAGGTGTGTCCTGGGTGGAGGGTGAAGAGAGGAACAGAGGTAAAGTAAGAACAATAGCACAATTACAAGTGATACAAATTGGTAAATTACCATCATAAATAACAATTGCAAAGGACCCAGATTCTGTGTAAGTAAAATACCCTACAATAAAATAATGTGCTGGAAAAAAACAACATTTGAAATGTGCAGACGGCAATACTGAGTTCAGGGAGAAGCAATGGATGTGGAAAGAGGAGGGTGGATGAGGGGACTGCACTAGTATAGGTGCAGGGTTAAGGGGGAGCAGAGGAGGGTGGTGGGTGGTAGCCCAGGATCCAGGATCAGGGGCAACTGTAGAAGTAAGTAGTGAAGTCACGGAGGAGAGAAATGGGTGACTGGAGGAATGGGTCAGAGTGAATGGTAGGGGAGAGAACCCCTAACATTGGAGAAACATAAACACAGAAACAGAATTTGATGGCAGATAAGGGCCACTTGGTCTATCCAGTCTTCCCATTTTTCCCTACATACATTGTTACCGCAGACTTTACTTGATCTCTGGCTCTTTCTTCCCTCCCCTTTCTTCTAATTAAGATTCCTTAAGCCTATCCCATGCATTCTTGAACTGCACCACTGTTTTCACTTCCATCACCTCCACTGGAAGACTGTTCCAGGCATCCTCCACTCTTTCTGTAAAGACAGTATTCCTCATATCTCCCCTGAATCTACCCCACTCCAGTTTCATAACATGCCCCATTATTCTTGAGTATCCTTTCATTCTGAAAAAAAATACTCCACACCTGTAGCTTATTTAGCCCTGTGAGGTATTTATAAGTCTCAGTCATATCGAACCCCACCTTGCTTTCTTCCAGGGTGCACATATTGAGGTTCTTTAGTCTCTCCTCATAGGTCTTCTGATGCAGACCCTACACCATTTTAGTAGCCCTACTCTGGACAGCCTCCACTCTGTCTATGTCCTTTCAGAGATGTGGTCTCCAAAAATGGACACAGTATTCCAGGTGTGGTCTCACCAGTGATCTATAAAAAGGCAACACCACCTTCACCTCTCTGCTGGTGATACCCCTCCCTATGCAGTCCACCATAGAACTAGCCCTCCCAAATGCCTCATCACACTGCCCTTCTGTCATCAGATATGAGTACCCACAGGTCTCCTTCCTGCTTGGTGGTTGTCTTTACCTCTCCACCCATTTTGTACTCCGCCTCTGGGTTTCTGTGTCCTAAGTGCATGATTTTGCACTTTTTTGCATTGAAACCCAGCTGCACATCCATGACCACTCCTTGGGTTTTCTCAGGTTTCTGCTAATTTTTTCCAGTCCCCAGCATGTCCAGCCTATTGCAGATTTTGGTGCCATCCACAAACAGGGAGACCTTGCCTTCCAGTTCCTCTGAAACATCACTTGTAAAGACATTGAAGAGCATTCTGCTGGTCGCCCTCTCTTCACTGGCCTGACCATTGTTAACCTCATCCCTATGTCGCCTATCCCCTAAATAGTTTATTACCCAGTTTACCACCTTTGGACATACCCCTCAGCTGCCCAGCTTCTTTATGAGTCTCCTGTGAGGAACAGCATTTAAAGCCTTTCTGATATCTAGGTAGGCCACATCTACCATGCTACCCTCATCTAATTCCCTGATCATCTATTCAAAGAAATCCATCAGACTCATTTGACATGATCTCCATCCATGAATCCATGCTATCTTGGGTCTTGTAACCCACTGGATTCAAGATATTCCACAATCCTTTCCTTTAGGATGCCACTGATTTGATTGATTTGATGTGGGTTATGGATGCTAAGGGGAGAGTCAAGCTGGCAAGGGACCACCATTACTGCCAACCAGACCATGCCCCTCCCTGGAAACTGATGTTCATGGAAGATAACAACATGATGTACAGTAACTTTGTTATAATACCAAATTTTGAGAGGGGACTAACTCTGGCAAAACATATGCTTCAGTATGACCTTTCTGAACCTGCCATCTAAAAATCATACCTCAAGTTTACATGAGACTGGTGCATCTTCCCCTTGTTTCAGATGGTGCATTCTGTCTTCATTTTAATCCCAACACATATCATTAGTAGTGCTGGGTGAAATTTTTATTACACTTGTGAAATTGTGTAAAATTGCCTGTTATACATATGTACAATATTCACGAAATAACACAAACATCTGACATTGTTTTGCAATATTTTTTAATTCAAATATTACCATATTCTCCAAATTGCCCATTTTAGAAACAGGAGTTCTTAAGCAAGCAGTTTCAACAAACTGCATCAGTTTTTCCAAACTTCGCATGTTTTAAATAGGATTTCCTAAAAAAAGGCTCAAGTTGAGACAAAATTGCCCATTTTCAGCACACTGTTCAAGTTCACAAAAGTATGTGAAATTGGCACAATTTTGTGAAAAGTGATAGACTTTGGAGAGGTTGTGGCCAAACTCTGGCCAGAATTTTATTCTACGTGTGTGTGTGTGTGTGCGTGTGCATGTAGCAATATTTTAATAGCCTACTATCTACTTCTGTTTGAAAAAAATCTAAATAAAAGCAAGAACAATTCCTCCAACCATCCCCCTTCTACTCTATCTGTCTCACTGTCTACCAGCAAGGCATTCTGGGTAGCTAGAGGACCAGTTTCTGATCCAGCAGATTCTAAGTGAAAACTTGAACATAGCAAGCCTGCATAACAGTTTAGAGGGTTATACATGCTGTTTGCCAAAGCCTAGATATAGGACGTGTAAAGGGGCTGTTTTGAAAATTTAATTTCATAGCAGTGGGATCATGCTACTGGAAGTTCCAATAAGTAGCACTACTGGTTTCACTAGGGTAAAAGCCAGATGCTCAGCAAGTGTATGAGTAATAGACATTGAGGAGTGTGTGGCCAAACTCTGCCTGAAAGTTTATTGTGTGCGTGTGTGAGCAGCAGTATTTTAATAGCCTACTATCTAATTCTATCTGAAAAATCTTAAAAAAAGGAAGGAAAATTCCACAACCCCCCCCTCTGTACTCTGTCTCACTGTCTATCAGCAAGGCATTCTAGGTAGTCAGAGGACCAGCCTCTGATCCAGCTGATTCTAAGTGAAAACTTTAATGTAGCAAGCTCTGCACAAAAGTTTAGAGAGTTAAACACCCTGGCCTCCATATTCAAAAGTCTCCTGCAAAATCGCTCAAGTGAGTGTGCCATGCATCTGAAATGCACCGTACCAAAATATGAGATATTCAGAAGATGCACCATGAGATGCCCTCGTGCATGTCCTGCTGAATATCCCGAAGATGCATGACCGTATAGTGGGAGATGCATGGTCCAGCAGGTCACCTGAGCCCTATACGGAGCATGGGAAAATGTACAATGCAAAGCCACTTGTGCAGTGTGCAAAGTTGCAATATTCAGCTAGAATATGCAAATGACCTCATTGCACATTCTGCGCCCATCTACCACATGCACAGCTCATTACTGGAATGTATTCAGGCCATTTGCTTACCCTGGGCATGCTCAGTTCCATCTTTGCAGGGCTGCCCCACCACTTTCCAAAGGTGAACAGGAGGACAGAAGGTACTGCAACCTATCAGGCAGGTGTGATGGACTATTTGTGTGTGTATGAGTGGACTGCATTGGCCTGAGTACAGTGCTATAACCAATGACCATGTACAGGGTTGGACTGGGGTACAGGGGGCCCACCAGTATAGTGGCCACAGGGGTCCACAAGGTCATGCAACAGGGGAGGGCACAGGGTGACACAGTCTGATTGGTATACCATATGCATGTGATACACCAGCTCCATATGCAGTGTACCAGTCCCCTGCAGTGCCCCACACCCCCATATGAAAGGAACATGGTGATGACTGCAAGGAATAGCAATCTACAGAGGGTGACCAGGTACCTGAGTGGGTGGGTGCCACTTGTGTGCATCTATGATCTACCACCATGGGTTTGTACCACAGATCAGTCCCTGGCCTGTGCCAGGGCTGCCACCCACCCACCAGGCTACCTGAGCACTGATGACCTAGATGGCACCCTGTGTGCATGCCACCAAGTGGCACCCTGTAGGCTGCATGGGTGCAGGCCATGGCCTCCAGTACATTTGCTGCATTATGACTGTCTGGTCTGCTGGTGTGTCCAAGGGGGCACCTGACAGCACTGGCATGTGGCTGCTGGGTGTCTACATCCAGGGTGCAGTGTGGGGGTTGCACCCTGGATGGTTCCAGTGGTGACATGGCTCCTCTAGCTCTGGATATGTCCATCCTGGCATGACAGCTGTATGTGGCTGGCTGGAGCATGTTCTGGTGTACCTCTGAGAGCTGTCTCCCGGACTGTCTACCTGCAGTTCTGCATCCTGCCTGTTGGTGGCTGGCTAATTTAGGTATGCCTTTTCCATACCTAACTTTGGGCAGTGCATTTCTAAGATGTGCAGCAGATGTGCTGCACATTTTTGCTGAATATAGTGATGCGCGGCATATTCATGGGAATGCCCCTCCTTTATGTGCACTGCATACATTCTCTCTGCATGATGGCACACCTGGAGATGAGCAACACATCTCCCCCTTTTGAATATTGTGTTTCAGTGCATTATTTGAGATGGGTGGTGTATCTGCTTTGCACCTAGTATCTCTTTTGAAAATGTGGGCCCCTGTTTGCCAAATCCTAGATATGGAACCTATAAAGAGGCTGTTTTGTAAACTTAATTTCATAGCAGTGGGATGACAATACCAGAAGTTCTGATGAGTGGCACTTCTGGTTTCACTAGGTTATAGGCCAAACACCCAGCAAGAATATGAGTGATAGACCTTGGGGAGTGTGTGGCCAAACTCAGGCCATTATATTTTATTGTCGTGCATGTGAGCAGCAGTATTTTAATAGTCTACTATCTACTTCTATCTGTAAACAATCTAGAAAAAAGCAAAGAAAATTCCCCCAACCCCCCTCTCTAATCTGGTTACCTCACTATCTACCAGAAATGCATTTTGGGTAGTGTGAGGACTAGCCTCCAACCCAGCAGATTCTAAGTGGAAACTTGAATGTAGCAAGCGCTGCATAAAAGATTAGAGGGTTATACACCCTGTTTTCATTATTAAAGTTAAAATACAAGAACAACAAAAGACATTAGACAAGAAGGCTAAGGATCAGCTTAATTTCATGGCTCGAAGGTCATGTGTCACAAACCTCCTCAGTTTTTATAGCACAGTCTCAAACAACTTGGACAAAGGAAATGTACTGTGGATTGTATATATTTAAACTTCTCAAAAGCTTTCAGTTCTGTACCACACTGGCTGTCATTTAGGTATTAACCATTTAATAATAATTTGGGTAACATACAGTACTGGCTCAGCAACAGAAAATAAAGAGTCTGTATAATTGGTCATTTCTCAGACACTGGAGGTGTTACAAGTCATAGGCCACAAGGGTTCTGTCCTCGGTCCTTTTCATTTTCATGTTTTCACAGCTGACGTGTACTGATGTCCTTAACTTGATGAGTAAATATGCTGACAATACTAAACTAGGGGGTACATCAAGCACAGTGGAAAACATTGAGTCAGTTTAATCAGACCGAGGCAAAATATGCAGCTAGGTATATAGATGGGGAATGAATTTTAACACTGAGAAATGCTACATTTTACATCTTGAGGGACAGACCATTCCACAGTCATACACACTATGTAATTCAGTGATGAAGATAGTTATTAATGAAAAGGACTAAGGGATATGAATAATAACTTTAGTCAAGATGACCAGTGCACATCAGACATTGCTATGGCAAACAATGCCCTGTGGATGATTAAGAAAAGTGTTAATATCCATAAGGCTGAAGTAGTCATGCCTTTGTACAGGGCTTACATCAAACTAGTAATAGATTACAGTAGCCAGACATGTTTGTTCAAGAAGAAGGACATAAATATGGTTGAGAAGTTGCAGTGTAGGACAACTAAAATCATTTACAATGTAAGGGAAGCTAGTTATGAAAACCACCTTCAGCAACTAAACTTAATATGCTTAAAAACACTACAATCAGAGGTGACTTATTATTATTGCTTGACATAGTACATGATCCATACCTATTCAATAACTGAATCTGAAATTTAAAAATGATAACACAGGCACCTGTGGACATCTGCTACAAATAATCCTGCAACATTTCTTTTTTTTTTTTATTTTTGTCTTTATCCCTCCTTACTGCCTCCGGTGCCCCCTCCTTCCATCCGCTCGTGTCCTGCCCCGGGTCATCCTCGGGATCTGCCCCTAGAGTGCCCTAACTCCTTCTCCCTGCACATTGGGGTCTGTCCATTGGTGGTCCGGGCGGGCTAAGGCAGCCTTCATCTAGGGCTTGCCGGAGGGTATTTCCTGGTTTTCTCCCCTTACGTCCCCGCCCCTATGAGGCGTCCGGCGCTTGGGGCGTACATCCCGGTGGCATACTGGCCTTCGCTAGCCCTCATCACGGCTTGCCAGCATCTCCCTCCCTGACTCCGACAAGCCGAGCCGCCTTCATCCTCTCTTGGTCGGTGCTTCCACCGGCCGTGAGAGCGATGTAGACCACGGAAGTATTTCCGTGTTCCATAGGTTCCCACCCCTGAGGGAGGAGAGCATCCGTTGGGACGCTCAATCCTCCCTCCCCCTACCGACCCCCAGCGACCTGAGTCCATTCCCGAACCCGGGTCGCCGGCGTAGCGCGAGGTGTGGCATCCAGCGCCTCAACCCTCAGCGCCACCGGGCCGGCAAATCCTGCAACATTTCAACAAAATTAAAAGAAAATATTATAATACAAAACATAATATAAACTCCTCGAAATCAGCTGCCAAGTGAAATCGTAACTAGTTTGGACAAGAAAGAATATAAAAACAAACTGGACAAACATGTCAGGTGCAAAGCTTCCGTTATGGATAAAGGATATGAGCTAATATGGGCTAACGCCTATTTTGCTCCTCTTCTAGTATGAACTCTAGTATCTACCATGAAGTGTACAAAACCAGTTTTCACAGAAGAGTCTCTCCAATAGCAGAATACTCAGTGTTGTTAAGCATTTAACCTACAGTGTTAAGACCAACAACCCCCACTCCCAATTAAAGGGCCACTGTCAGCTTTTAGGTGATTTTCTTTTTTTTTTTGTCTCCTTTAAAAACAACACCTGCACACATTTCTATTACTGCATGTCATATACACAGTGCCTGCTTAACATAAAATGTGCATTTAGCAGGGTGTTTTTAATTTTTGAGTATGTATCTGTCCCAACTTAATCCCAGGCTGCCTGCCACTCTTGCCCATGCACTTCAAACAGGGCACTGAAGTGCCTGGAAACTCATGTATGGACGAGATTGAATTTTTTTCAGTTGTGTCTGCCAAAGACATTTTTAAACGGACTGTTTCCTGTGTGCCATCAAGTGACTGCCACATTAAAACAAGCATTGTACCATTTTTAATTCTCTCGTTGAAATATAAAGCCATGACTGAGCATGATCACGAGCATTGAAAACAATTTGCATGCCTGGAGTCATGCCTTTATATTTCAAATTCAAAAGAAACTCACCAGAATTCACAATATTCACATTGTAAATAAAACACTAATGGAGATTTTGATTGTTACTAACTTTGATTTGCATGGAAACAATCTCACAATTCCTATCAATAATGTACTAAATATGGAAACTATAGATGTTCCCTGTAATCTATGACTTCTTAGAAAATATGTGAAGTTCTCACACTTAGAAAAATTACAACAGAAATCCCAATTATGATATTTTCTTGGCAATTGTGTAGATTATCAGACCAGTGAATGCTGGTCGTAATCTGTGTAGCCACCACTTATGCAGTTTTACTGAGGGACGTGCCAGCTACACATAGTCTGATATGTTGTTATGGCAAATACAGTAATTCATTTTTTTTAATTAGTGGGCTCTGTTCCAACCCCCCCATTGTATTTTCTTATTTTTTTATAGGAAAGGGAGGTGTGGGGGATGTGGCAGCCCCCTAATTCACACTTACTAAAAACTGTATTTGTTTTAATATCATATGAGACTACCGCTATTTCTGTAGCAATGGTATGGCTATCCATACAAAAATGTACATACTAGTTTGCTTGAATTGGGAGGATCTGCCCCCCCACTCCCCCGTGTATTTTTTTTTCTTGTTTCTTGTCTTATAGGGAAGGGGATGTGGGGGGGGGCTCAGCACCCCAATTCAAACAAACAACAAACTGTATTTGCCATACTAATTCTACACATTTGTGGGGTCTATTAGACCAGCATAAGTACCATTATGTACCATCAAATTCATGAAGCAATTTCATCAATGTACTTAAACTGGTCAAAAAAAATACATTGTCGCCATTTTCTTGACACAAATCAGTCGAATTGCAGGAACACTTTGAAAACTGTGAATTTTGAATTGTAAAGTTTGCACAGTTTTTTTCATGGAATCTTTAATTTTATTTTTGAATTTTGGGCAGGGACAAGCACACTGAGCTCATGCCAATTTCAAGGGGCATTCCAGGAGCACAGGGAGGTTATAGTAAGTGGCTTGCTCAGGGTCACACGGTATTCATGCAGAGGCTGTGGGATTCAAATGCAGGTGTAATGGGTCCCCAGGTTCATAGCTCAGTGCTCTAATCTTCAGGTTATACTGCTTCCCGAGTTGCTGAATTTGCTGAATGTGAAATAATTTCATGCTACTTTCACCTGCAGAACAAATGTCACCAGCCCTGCCAAGGGAAATCATACTGAGACTCAGGGCAGTACATTCTCTTACCAGTCTAACAATAACATAATAACTTTGTGTTGGGCAGCATTTTATAAGCAGAGATGAAATAGATGTGCTGTGTAAACATGCAGTATACTAGTTAGAAGTATTACAGAGTTCTACTTTGCTGTTGAATTGCTGGAAAAGTTTGTAAATTTGGCACTTTACCAGCAATTTATAGCACATAGTTATTTTTATTATTACTTTTTTCCTTAAACATAATAATATTCCTTTCCTCCCAGTGACTCTGTCAAACCACCCCATGCTACCCTCCTTACCCCATCCATCCTGATTTCAATGTATATACCCTTTATTCACACCCAATGAGATACACCAAGATGACCACCTCCCTTCCCTCAGCCTTGGCAAGAAGTGTAGACTTTACTCAAGCCTTCCCACCAAGCTTTTAAGGAATCCATCCTGATCCCAACCTCCTCCCCTCAGCCATGGATAAATTACACAGACTCAATTCCCCCTCCCATCTCACCCACTCAGCAGCACTCAACCACCCTACACCCCCATATTACACTAAGAAAAGGGTCCATGGATTTTATTTTCACAGACATGACAATGATGATTACTGGGAAAACATTTTGCACACATTGAAATGGAGAATATTGTATACATATAAATGACTAACTGACACTCAGTGTCAAATTGTAGTACCGGCTTTTATTCTCATAATGGCAGGAATTATTGATCAAACAGTGACCTCCACTGGTGAATGAAATAAACTCTCTCTCTCAAACACACTTCATGGATATTTATCTCATTTAAGAGAACCCCCATTCTCAAGGAAGTGCATGAGCTCCTATACCTGGTCAGCTATTATTTGTTAGTCAAACCTGCAAAGTATATCTAACTTATAAATTTGCCACATTCTGAAAATATGACAAATGTATACATTAGATATGCTTTGCATTATTCTCCAAGCATTTTAAACTTATGAACACCCGGATTTGAAACATAACATACTGTCCATTGAAACAAAGATCATATAGAACTGAAAATAAAATCTAATGGTCCATCAAGTCTGTGCTGCTATTCCTGCCTAGAATTCATTTATTTAGTTTTTCTTTTCTTTTTTTTTAATCTCCTCTGTTTTTTCCTCCTGCAGCCACAGTTCCTGCCTACTTCCAGCCACCACTCCTCCTCACCGCTGACCCTGGAGTTGTGCATGCCCAGCTGGCATATGCATCTTTACCATTGAGAGGGGCCCCCTCTGATGCTCCACACCCAGCCAGGATCAATTACTGGCACACACCTCTGTCCAGGCATCTGCTGGCCAGTGAAGCTGCGGCTATCAAGCTGTCAAGGGGTTTGTGCTGCCATTTTTCTCCTTATGTGGTCCCCTGGAGCACAAGAGTGCAATTATGTTGCAATGCGCCGAAGTCTGCTGCACTCCACCCTTTTGCTGCACCAATCTAGTAGTGCCCACGGTCATCACCAGGGACCGCTACAGAGCGGTGATTCCCCTGGATACCATCCTGCGATGAGAGAGCAGTCTTCCAGATGCTCAATCCCATCCCTCCCGTACTGACCCCTGACACCTTGGGCTCATGTCTGAACCTGGGTAGCCAGCATGGCGCGAGGTGTGGCATTCAGTGCCTCAACCCAGAGCGCCACTAGGGCGGCCTCATTTTAATTTTTTATACTTGTAGTCTAATGAGCATCACTACCTGTTTTCATCAGCAGTAAGTTCTTACGTACAAAAATGCCAAATAATACAAAACTTAAATCAATACGAAAATAAAAAGTACATACAGTTGTAACTAATACTACCTTCATAAAAACAAGTGCAAACATTACATTGAAAGAGCCTTTTTTAACAAACTTTAAACATGGACAGAGTAGGACAGTTGACAAGTTCAGTGGGTAACAAATTATAGTACGTCTTCTGTACTTTCAGAGCACCCAGACCCCTAAACCTCCCTTTTGCTTCTCAATAACCCTTTATACATCTGATTGGATTTTGAACCCTGAGAGTGTTTTAGCATTAATTACATTACTGCACAGATTGTTCTACCTATCCAGCACCATCTCTGTAAATAAATAATTTTCTTAAGTCATTCCTAAACATACCCCCACTTGTTTAAGTTTGGTGGATCTGGTGGTCATGTCACTTCTTAATTTAAATATATCCAAGGCAGCCACCTTGTTGTGTTCCTGCTTTAATCTGCATGTTGCTATCATGCCCTCTCTAGCTCCTGTCCTCTAGTGAGTACATCTTTAGGCTGTTTAATCTTTCCTGATAGGATCTGCCTTGCTGCCCCTGAATTATTTTTGTTACCCTCCACTGAATAGTTTCTATCCTTTCCTTATCCTTTTTCATGTGAGGGTTCCGATGCTGCATGCAGTACTCCTGGTATTGCCTAACCAGTGACATGAACAACAGCAATATGACTTCTTGATTATGACTAGCAAAACCTTGCCTGATTGATCTCAGCATCCTTTTAACTTCTCCTCACAATATTCTGCCCTAAGATGGGAACTTCAAACAGCTGTTTATTATGTTCTCTAGGCTCCTGTCCTCTTCTAAATGCTATGACATGACTACAGCAATGCTATCTGTGGATTTTGCTGTTGTGCGTCATTTTACATTTTGTCAGTGTTGAATTTTAACTGCCATATTCTGGATCACTGCTACAGCTTTTCAACATCCATTTTCATGCTGTTGATCATTTATCATAGCCTACCTGCCCACAGAATTTCACTCATTTGTGAAGAGACTTACTTTACCCTGTGGCCCCACCTCAATGCCCCTGATATACATACTGAAGATTTTCGGTCCCAGGACAAATCCTTGGAAAATTTTACTTTTGACCTCTTTGACATGAGAGAATTTGCCATTCAGGACTACTTTCTAAGTTGTGTCTGACAGCCAGTTGCCCATACATTCTGTTGTTCCTCGCACAAGTTCAGTTCCTTCATCTTCTAGATAAGTCTCTTGTGAGTCAACAAATCTAAGTCCTACTGAAGTTTAGGCACAGAATGTCAAGTGTCTAGCCTTCATTTACCATCTGGGTTACTGAGTTATATAAGTCAATCAAGTTTTTTGGACACAATTTTCCTTCGGCAAATAATGTCAATTGCAGTCCATAAGACTATGTCCTTTTAGTAAGGCCATTCACTGTTACTTCATGATTAATTCCAACAGCTTGCCCACTATTAACATCAAGCTTGCTGGTTTATAGTCACTTGGATTTTCCAGTCCACACCGCAGTACAGGGGACTACATTTTCCACCCTCCAGTCCTCAGGCACCATCCTCATTATCAGTAATTCATTAAATACTGAGGTTGGCCTAAGGGGCTACTGGTGACTGAGTCACTCCTTCAGTACCCTCAGGTGCAGCCAGTCTGGTCCTGGGGACTTGGTCACAGTAAAGACTTGCAGACCTTTCAGAACTCTTTCCCTAGTTGCACACCCAGGGCTGGATTCACAAAACATTGTGGGACTAAGTTCCACTCTGCAACTTCAGTTGCAGACTGAAAACTACACAGCTGTGGACATTTGCATTCTCAATCCACTGCAGCTATGGGAGGTGTTATGCCTGGCCCCTCTGGATGCAAAATTTTCCATAGCTGTGGGGAAAAAAAACACAAGCTGCCATAAATTGTGGAGCCAGTCATAAACCAGCTCCACCTTTGTGAATACCATAGCTATGCGAAAAACTGCGGCTCCACAAGTGGGAAGCCACTTGTGGCAGGTTTTTCAGGGGCTTTGTGAATATGGACCCCTAGCTGCAGCCTATTGGTATCACTAATCTTCATAAGTTTGTCCTATAATACTGCCTTTTCTTGTTAGGATTATGTATTTACTATCACTGTTTATTGTACCTTACTGTTGCTATACTCAGTTCCAAGACTTTGTACCTTTCTGGTGTATCTTGCTGACTATGATGTTTATTTTATATTTGAATTTTGCTCATTGATTTTGTATTGTATGTACTTCTAATACTCTGTATTTGACTGCAATTGTATTTTGTTTGTACTCTCATGGGCTGCGCCTGAAAATAGGCATTTTCTATGTCTGGCACACCTACGCAGTAACCAAAAACAAACAAATAAATAATTATTTAAACTACTCAAAATCTATTTTGCTGTCAGGAACTGGCCCAGTACTTTATATTGTAAATACAGACTTGAAGTACTCATTTAATATGTTTTCCCTTTCTCATTCTTCACAGCACTTGTTCCATCCTCCTCTGTTCTCTGTATGTAATCCTTCATCTGTCTTTGTTCCCTTATGTACCTGTAGAATGTTATGCCATTGTTTTTTCTCCTACAGTTAGTTTTAGTTATGTGCTAGCTTTAGTCTTCCTTATGATGTCATTACCTCTTGCTAATTTATCTGTATATACAGCCCAGTTGAACATATTCTAGTCCTTGTATAAGCTAAAAGCCTTACTTTTGTCCCTATGCTGCTCTCTTGCCTGTTAAAACAGACAGGAGACATGCTTGAGACCTACAAGTACCTCACAAGGGTGAACAAGATGTAGGTGGGGTGTCTCTTTCAGAGAAAAGAAGGCACTAGAACAGGGGATAATGCAATGAAGTTAAAGGTGGGGAAGTTTGGGAGAGATGTGATTAAATACTTCTTCATTGAAAGGGTGGTGGATGACTTGAACAGCCTGCTGGAGGAGGAGGTAGTGGGGGCAAAGTATGTGGATAACTCCAAACATGTGTGGGACAGGCACAGGGACAAAATGGATAGAGGAAGGGGGGAGGGAGAAACACCAGTGACCAAATAGGGTCAGAGGCATTGGAATAGACATGGAAACATGGCAGACTAGATGGGCCTACAAGTCCTTTTCTGCCATCAGAGTCAATTTCTGTATTTCCATGTTTTTATGGCTTCCTCAACTTCTTGGTCTTATTCAGAACTTTCAAAGAAGCACATACGTCTCCCAATATTGTCCATTTAATTGCTGCCCACTAGTTTACTGTCCTTTTTATTTTGAGCATGCCTTCCAGTTGTTCATCTATGATTATTTTGATTTTATTGTACTCTACTTTTTTAATATCAGTGACCACTGTACTGGATTTCAGTTGCTCAGATCCCAGACCAATGTTGAATTTAAAGGAGTTGTTGCAACATTTTCCAATTTGACCCTCTTTAATGACTGTCCTGATAATATCATGTTTGGGTAGTACCAGGTCAAAAAGGGCTTTCTCCTCTAGTAGGTTCACACACCCCTTTTGTAAAAACATTTTCTTGCACCATTTCTAGAAATCATTGACTTCATCAGTTTACCACGGTCAGAGTGTCCCAATCTATATCTTGGAGGTTGAAGTCCCCCAGGAGTATTGTTTTTGACTGGTTAACTTCTATCCTAGTTTCTCTTTTCATGTCCATATCCTTATCTGCCCCCCCATTTGTCGGCCTATAGATGATTCATTTTATACTCCACCCCACATGTCTCAATCTAAGTCATAGTTACTTGACTCTTCCATACCCTTTAGATTGATTTCTCCTTTGAGACTCTTGTGTTCCTTTACATACACTTCCCCCTTGGCTCTCTCCATGTTTCTCCTAAATATAGTGTAGCCAGAAATATTAGGTCCCAGTTATTATTTTAATGTGCTTATACATATGATAGTAATAACGTCTAAATGTTCTGCTGCCATTATAGTGCACAGTTTGTTCATTCTGTTGACTATAGTTCTCGCATTTGTGTACATTACTCTCCATATATTTATATTCTTCCCTTTTTTTCCCCACTTACACTGTTGATGTCTGACTTCCTGCTAATTTTGTTATTCAGGATTCTAACAGTACTTGTTCAACATGGCATCTCCAGGCTCCGGCCACACATGAAAATGGGTTGTTCTTGTGCAGTGTGTTTTCCCACTTACCAATTCAAATAAATAAATATGCTACAACAACCTTGTCATGTTGTTTATGTGGCCCATGGGCTTCTGTGTGATGGGGGGGGGGTGAGCCTGCAATCCTTCCTTTATATATTCATGAGTGATCTTACAATCTACTGGTTATGCTGACCTCTTCCTTATTTAGTTAAAATCTGACTTGCTATACCATTCATCTTCTGCCCCAAAGTGCTGGTACCCCATTAACACAGATGTGGGCCACCATTAGTGAACAACTGACTGCTGCGTTAGAAGGTTCCCAAGTCCCCTGAAATGTGGTACCCCTCTCTCTCCTCACATCAACATTTTAGCCATGTATTAAACTCCAAAGGTTTTCTCTGTTTGCTCTGTCTTTCATGTCACAGTGGCAGCACCTTTGTGAAGGTATCTATTTCTGTCTTAGACCTTCATTTTGTGCTATACATTTTTAATGTCTATTTTAGTCTGGTAATGAGACCTTTCTTCCCCCTCTCATTCCCAGAATGCAGGAATATAGCGTCTATCTTTTCACCAAATGGAATTTTTGTATTGACTGTTGAAATAAAATGGTGATTGATATAGAATTGTGCTACAGAGCAGATGCATACATAATTGTTGGTATGAGAATAGCATACATTGGAGATCTAGACCTGGAAATTAGCAGATAAGATCACTGTTATTAACTAGCCTGTTACTACTGTTGCAGCAAATAACATAGTCAGGTATTTCAATATATGTTGTAATATATCTAAAGAGAGTCTCTCTGGTGGACATACAATTGTGTTACAGGCAAGCAGGGCAAATCTCTAGATATTATTACAGAAATATCTTAACCAATTGCCGCAACGTGTGTTGAGTAATAGCTCCACAGAATGAAATGAGTTGTATTACATCCCATGTGGTCTTAATATGTTCTCTAAAAGCAAACAGTATTTGATAGAAATGTTGCATATGGTGTAAATGTGCGCATTTGGAAAATGTTTCTTCCCTGAATGATAGATCTTTTCAATTTGTGGATCCAAATGAGGTATTTCAACAATTTTAAAGTCAACTTTGCCTTACCTCCTGGCCTTTCATGTTGCCCGTCAGAGTGCAATAGCATGAAAATAGGCAACCCTACATTCTTGGATCTTCCAGCTACAACCACATTCTTTCCAAATGTTTCTATTCCTAAGAGTATAAAAAAAATGAGTCAAGACTGAGTAAAATCGAGTCAAAATAAATTAGATTGACTTAAAATACACCTATTATTAAGTCATACCATACTACAAGGTATAAGATAGTCTAAATTGAATGTCCAGGAAAAGACACAACTGCCAAAAGAAAATAATTCTAGTTGTATTTGTGTCATTTTCTTACCAGAAACTGTAACTTTTTATTACAAACGGATACATATATTGAAAACAGCAGCAGGGCTACTTTGACACAATTGGATGGATGCAGATGTAGCCTGTAATTACCTCTGCATCCAGCCTTTTACAAATTCTCCCCAAGTGTCATGAAAGTGAGGTTATATACTATCTCATGATATGGGTATAGTGAGTCACAAAAGCAAGTTCATGACTGAAGAAAGCAGTGCTTGTTTTCATGACATGCTTCAGTCTAATTTTAATAATATTTAAAAAAGTAATATTTTTTGTAATAAACGAAAACTGAAAGAATCAACCTTGCACTTCACACTGTCAACCATACAAGTTTCAGACTTAACTTCCAAAAGAGTTTCTTGTCTTTGATGCCCAGACATTTGATTTTATTCCAAACTTCTGGCTACGGAGATTCACTTTCTTGAGATCAAACCGCCTAATTTCATTAATGTTTTGCACTACTGACCACATATTTTTCAGACTTAATTTCTAACATGGTTTCTTGTCTTTAATACACAATACTTTTCTTGTTTATTTCTACCTTCATGACCACTAAGACTCACAAAATCTTAAGACTCAGCTCAAGTGTCTTCCAAATCATGCAAGTGACATATATCAGTCTTGCAAACATCCAGTTATGATACATTTATAAACAACAGAACTGCACATGAGCAAAAACAGTATTTTAGAGATAGAAAATATTAAATATAAACATCAAATCTATATAAAACATGTACAGCCTAACAACAATCGTGCATTAATTCAGGTGAGATATGTTATCATGTCCTTGTATTAGCAATGAGCAGAGGTCTATCCTCTGGTTGTTGGTTTCTCACACCACCCACAATTTTAGGAATACATGAATATTCTAATTCTCATGTTTTTCATGTCAACATTTTATGTTGGTAATGTCAAACAAGTTGTAATTTACAAGGGCCTAATACAGAAAACTGCTGGTAGAACTAGTGTTATCCTCTCTGAAAAGAAAAATGGTGTTGAAATTTGTATTTTATTTATTTAGTTTTTGTTGACCGGGTAAGTGCACTAGACAAATCCTGCCTATTTTCAGGCATGACCCAGGGGAGAGGGATACAGATGGAACACCAACTGACCTTTAACCAGATTAAGCTGTTGGTGGTATTTTTTGTGAAAGAGGGAAATTTGGCCAGGATACCGGGGACATTCCCCTACTCTTTTTGAGAAGTGCCATGGGATCTTTAACATCCACATGAACTACCACCAATCCAGGCAGATGGGACCTCAGTTTAATGTCTCATCCGAAAGACAGCACCTCAGAAGTGCAGCACCCCTCTCATGCTGCACTACAGTGTCAGTACTGGGATATTAACCCAAGTGCCAGTTGTGGGAACTAAACCCACAGCCCTCTGATCTCCCGGCCTCAGAGCCGAGTGTGCTACCTACTGAGCCACTGACACTGACAAATTAAAACAGAGTTTCAAGCAAAACAAATGCTATCTTACACTGAAACAAGAAATCCAGTTGGAATAATCAGACTTTAGTTATTGAAATTGTCTGGCTATGCAACCCATGCTGGAGTAGAAATAATACCATAAGTGGTCTCCATCTCTGGCTATGATTGGTTTTAAAAGATTGCAAGCTGTGGAAGTCCATTACTAGTTGACAAATATTTTAAATGTTTGATGCAAAAAACAATTGATACTTGCAATATTGTGCTATATGTTATTGTCTACTTCCCATTTAGAAAATGGGCTTTTTATTTCCTGGCATCTGATTGGCTAGTACCCTTGCCAGGGGGATACATTAACTTTAAATAGATGCCCAGGAAATAAAAATGCTAGCCCCAGTGTCCTTTACCCACTTTAAAATCCTTGTGCCCACCCTGCTCCCTCATTGGTCAAAAGCACCCCAATAAATTTGAAATCCCGCCATTTCTTTCCCTCACTTAGCAAGAGGTAGAAGCCCCCCCCCAACATACATACAGATAACACCTGTTCATAGACACACAGCCTAAGGTTGCCACCTCTCCCCCACCCTGCCAGTTTCTCAAAGATAAAAAAACAGTCTCAGTAAAACCAAAATCAATTGTGGTGCAGTACAGTACACTGATCACCGGTGCTGCTTCTGATGCCGCTTGTTGTAACGTACAGCTACCAAAACAGTCCTCTAACAACTGATTCCCCATTAAATGTGAAGCACTATATTTAAAAAAATAACCATTAAGAGACAGTATATATTTTTTATTCTGTGGTCGGGGAGTAAGAGAAATTGGAGTTTCTCCCAACATGCTCATCTCCAATGGCAGTGCTCTCCTGTTCTTGCTCCCTCTTCTCCACAGTGTGGGCCACTCTGTTCATTAGCGAGCAGCCCCTGGTCCTCCATGGCTCACTTTCACAAACTCAGCAGTTTGCTTCTGTACTTTTTCTTTCTGTTGGACCATATTAATTTTGTTGTGTGTGAGCCCAGAAGAACTGAAAGAGAGGGAGAAGGTAGTGACATTTTTAGGGGAAAAGTGTCTGTTTATGGGATTTCAGTTGTGGGGCTGATTCTGTGTTGGCTGAAAGGGGTAACTGAGTGAGCAGTGGGAGCACTCCATAACTGAAATCCCATAAATGGGACACATTTCCTTGAAAAATGTCATTATATTTTTCCCCCTTTCAGTTCTTCTCGGTGCTCACACAACAAAAGAAAAGCAGTCCAACCTATTTGCTTTCTTTTTCCCAGCATTTCTTATAGACTGCAATTTCTCCTTGACTTGCATTCCCTGACGCCAGTTGGCTGCACAAAACACACCAAGAGCTAAGCAACTTACCGGCAAAGGGTCTGTCTCTTTTCACATACACTTACCCTAGAAATCACAAAATAACACCAGGGATGTCTAAAAGTTTAAAAACAAATTAGACTGCTGATGTATGTGTCTAATTAAATACTGCATCACATTGTTAACAGAATTTTTTTAAACATTAAGGCACAACTGGAGATTGGTTGCTGACCATAAGTTGCTCTAACCACACAGGGTTCATGAGACAAAAGACAAAGGCAAGTGCTTTATGACCATTGGGTTAGATTAATAAAGATAACCTATACTGGTTGCCTCAACCCTGTTATCAAACTGAACCATTTTTATTATTTTGCAAATATATTTAAAGTTTAAATTAGAACTTTGTGTTATATTTGAAGGTTTCACGTCATTTAGAATGTAGACAGCAAATTAGAATTCTCCATTTTATAATTGTGCTTAATATAAAAAGGACAGTAACACCTGTATTCGGGCTGTCTGCATTGCCAAAAGCCACCACTTCAAGGGTGAACTTGTCAACTGCTGGGGAGATGGCAGAATGTTTTGGGGCAACATAAAGAACATGACAGGGAAAGCCAACAAAATCTCACCTTCCATATTGGACATAAATGGGGAAATCACCCAAGACCCGAAAGTAATAGCCTACACATTCAGTACTACCTTTACCAACAAGCAGTGTACTCCCCAGACATCTTCGAGGTAGCTGTTAAAAAAATATTGCTAGACAAGGTCTACCACAGAGACCCCCTGCCTTTCTATTTCAAAATCATCACCAACAAACATTTGTCAATGCTGAATGTTGCTCGCTTATATGTGCTGTTTAGGTATTTGGAAGTGATAGTACCATGCCTAAGAACTGCCATGTGTCCCCCCAAGACATCCACTGTGTCTTTCTGTTCAGTATTCACAGAAGTGGGGGGCAAGGGCCACAGTGGTACAGCAGTTGCAATGGCATGAAGAGGGGGACAACAGTCCATTCACAGGCAGAAGAATCCTGCAGAAGGTGACTATACTGAAGATGAATAAAGTGATGGGACCAGATGGCATACACCCAAGGATATTAAGAGAACTGTGAAGGGAGATAGCAGTACCTCAGGCAGCCATGTTCACTGAGTCATTCAACACAGGGGTGGTACCAGAGAATTGGAGAAGGGCACATGTGATCCCTCTATACAAATCTAGCAGTAGGGAGGAGGCAGGGACCTATAGGCCGGTCAGCCTCACCTCAGTAGTGGGCAAGATCATGGAGACATTGCTTCAAGAAAGGAAAGTGGGACATCTAGAATCCACTGGAACCCCGGACCATAGGCACATTGGATTCACACTAGGGAGGTCATGTCAGACAAATCTGGTTGATCTTTTTGACTGGGTGACAAAGGAAGTAAATCAGGGTGGGGCAGTGGACAACACTTACCTTGATTTTAGCAAAGCCTTTGACACTGTCCCACAGAGGCTGATAAACTAGCTGGGTAGGCTGAGCATGGGGGAAAGGGTGGTAAACTGGGTTAGAAACTGGCTAACAGACAGGAGGCAGAGAGTGGTGGCAAATGGGGTGCAGTCTGGGGAGAGGGGGTTACCCATGGGGTGCCACAGGGATTGTTCCTGGGGCCAGTCCTGTTCAATGTCTTCATTAGTGACATTGCAGAAGGGCTAAAGGGAAAGGTCTGCCTTTTTGCAGATGACACCAAGATCTGTAACGCAGTGGATAGCCCAGACTTTGTGGAGAAAATGAGCAGGGACCTGGGGAAGCTTGAGAAATGGTCTGAGGACTGGCAACTGAAGTTTAATTCCAAACATTGCAAAACTATGCACCTGGGACACAGATACCCTGGAGAAAGCTACAGGATGGGGGGGAGGGACTTGCTGACAGTCACAAAGAAGGAAAGGGACCTGGGGGTTCTTATTGCAGATGACTTGCAAATGTCAAAGTGGTAAGGCAGCTGGGAGGGCTAGTGAGATGCTGGGGTGCATAGGCAGGAGTATCACCATCATAAGGAGTGAGGTAGTGATGCCATTATATAAAACCATGGTCAGGTCTCACATGGAGTACTGTGTGCAGTTCTGGAGGTTGCACCTTCGTAAGGATATTAACAGGCTGGAGATGGTCCAGAGAAGTGTGAATGAGATGATACAAAGCTTGCAACACAAGACTCATGAGGAGAAATTAAGGGACCTCAATATGTACTCACTGGAAGAGAGAAGGGAAAGATGGGATATGATAGAAACATTCAAATACCTCAAAGGTATAAGTATAACTACTGAGAAGCAGGAGACAGCTGCTATAGGTACATGTACCAGCTTCTGTGTGATATTCTTTTGTTCTTATAAATCTGTAATCTCTAGTATTTCAGTAACCACATGACCACACTGCCTTCTTTAGGCAATTTTACGCTGGTTAATGCCTGGTGTCAGACGGCAGACAGAGAGCTCACCAGATTGTGTTGCCATTTGAAAAACTTCATAGAGTGTTCGTTTACTGGTAAGCATTTTGGAAAGCTGGTGAAAGTCTCACAATTATTATGATTTTATCTCCTTATGTCTGTCCCCTTTGGTCATTTTTCACATCTTGCCTGAAATGTGTTTTCTCAAGATGCTACCACCCCAAAACTAACTCAGGACAAGCAGCTTTCAAAGTGGGGAAGAAATGGAGTGAGCAAGAATCAAGTACTAATTCAGATGCGGCATCGATTTTAAAATCAGCATACCAGTGTGGACACTGCAAATAGAACCCCAGCTCTTTAAGCAGCCTTATGAAGAGTAAAGACTTCTCGAATCACTGGAGTTCTGTTTATTGTACTGTAAGTGGGCTGCATCTAATTGAATAATTTACTGTACCTTACATCTGGATATATGGTAGGCCCAATTTTAAAAAAAACACTGCACCTGAATGAACACATGATGCCATAGAAACGTAAAATTTGTCAGCAGAAAAGGACCGCTCAGCCCACCCAGTCTGCCCAAGTGTTCTGTACCTACTTGTAACTCCTGCCTGTATGTGTTACTATATGTCTTATTCTGCCTGCGTCCATCAGGACCTCCTTTTGAATGAGCTTGCTCAATGGATTTTTCTTGTAATGAACTTGAACCTACTCTAAATCCATAGCCCTATTGATCTCCGTTGACCCCCTCCTTCCCCTTTTTCTAATACACCCCTATTTTATCCCATGCATGCTTCATGCCCTCTATCATTTTAGCCTCTACCACTTCTCCTGGCAGTCTGTTCAAGGCATCTACCATCCTTTCAGTAAAAAAATATTTCTTCACATCTATCCTGAACTCCCCAATCCCCAGCTTCATTGCATGCCCCTTGGTTTGGGTGCTCATCCTCATTTGAAGGAAGCTCCTCAACTATAGCCTGTGTACCCCTGTGAGGTACTTTGTAGGTCTTGATCATGTCACCTCTCACCCTCCTCTCTTCCAGAGTGTACATGTTGAAATTCTTCAGCCTTTCCTTGTAGGGATTCCTGTGAAAATCCTGAACCATTTTTGTTGCCCTCCTCTGGAAAACCTCCACCTTATGTCCTTTCTGAAGTGTGGACTCTAACACTGGACAGTACTCCAGCTGGAGGAATACCAGAGAGTGATACAATGGCAGCACAACATCCCCTCCTCCTCCTCCTACTGGAGATGCCACTCCTTATGCACAACAGAATCCAATTTGCCCTGCCCATAGCTATGTCACACTGTACTGCCACCTTGAGGTCCTCTGATATAATAACCTCAAGGACTATTTCATGCCTAGTGAGTATCAATACCTCCCCCCCCATCCTATACTCAGCATTGTGTTTCCTGTGCCCTACATGCATGATTTTACACTTGTTGGCATTGAACCCCAACTAAGTAAGAAAATGGAATTGATTTGAATGAATTGCAGGCTTTTAAGCAGCTTTTGGGGGAATTTGTATGTGTGTGTGGGGGGGAGGGGTGCTCTGCTACTATAACTATTTGCTTTTGATTTTGGCCTCAAATCAGCTGCACTCCTGTAAACAGACAACACATGTTTAAGAAAGACTCATAAGAAATGTGATAAAGTCTTTGTACATTAGCCTGGGCTGAGCTTGCAGACAGGAGAGATAGAAACATGGAAACATAGACTTTGACAGCAGATAAGGACCACTTGGCCCACCTAGTCTGCCCATTTACCTTCCTACAGGATAAGCTGCAGATTCTAGTTAACCAACAGCCTATTTCTTCCTACCCCCCACAAGAATTGTCTTATGACTGTCCCATGCATTCTTGAATTCTCTCACAGTTTTAGACCTCTCAACCTCCTCAGGAAGGTTGTTCCATGAGTTCACCACCCTTTCTGCAAATAAATACTTCCTTACATTGCTCCTGAGCTGTCCCCCCTCTATTTTCAAATTGTGTCCCCTTATTCTTGCACATCTCTTTTTCTGAAAGATGCTACCCTCTTAGACTTTGTTGATTCCACTGAGGTACAGTACTTAAAAGTTTCTATCATGTCCCTCCTCTCCCTCCTTTCCTCAAGGGTATACATATTAAGCTCCTATAGTCTCTCCCTGTATGGCTTCTCTTGCAGACCCTGCATCATTTTAGTTGCCCACCTCTAGACTGCCTCCATCCTATCTATGTCCTTGTGGAGATGGGGTCTCCAGAACTGGATGCAGTGCTCCAGATTGGGTCACACCAACTGTCTGTGCAGAGGGATAACAACTTTCTGTTTTCTGCTGGTGATGCCTCTCCCTATACATTCCAGTATCCCCCAGCCCTCCCTACTGCCTTCTCACATTGCTTGCTAACCTTAAGATCATCTGATATGATTACCTCCAGGACCCTTTCCATTTTTGTTGTTGTTACTACCCCCCCCCCCATTGTGTAATCGTCCCCTGGGTTTTTGTTTCCCAGGTGCATTATTCTGCACTTCTTTGCATTGAATCCAAGTTGCCATACTTCTGACTATTCCTCCAACCTTGCTAAGTCCCTTCTTATCCTTTCCATGCCTCCTTGTGTATCAACCCTGCTGCAGAGCTTTGTGTCATCTGCAAAGATGCATACTTTTCCTTCCAGTCCCTCTGCAATGTCACTTATAAATACATTAAAAAGGAGATGCAGTCTGTTCCTAATTAATGAGCTTCCCACTGGTCACCTGTGAGCCTCTTATGGGCCAGAGCTTGCTACACAAGCATTTGTCAATGCTGAATGGTTGCCTGCTGGCATTAGCAGTGGAAGTGCAGGAGTTAGACACATGGGTCCTGATTCTCTAAGCCCTGCATCAGATGCAAGGTGCCTGTGCCAGACAGATATGGTGCAAGGTGCACCTTGCATCCGTGACTGCCCTCCGTGTGATTCACAAAGGTGGCCTGCATTGACCACAGTCCACCTGCCCCAAACAGGGCTTGCACCTTCAATGCATTGTGGCATGGTGGTATATCGACTGTGGACGATGTAAGCTGCATCCTGCAATTCACAGACATCACCTGATGGAAAAATTTTTAAGTGCCCTTAGACCAGCCAGGGCAGGCATAAGGGGACTTAGACATTCTCCCCTGGGTGACATGCCTGTGTGCAGCACACCATGGGTGATGGTTCACCCACCATACACCCCCGAGTGTGGCTCCATTTGTGTGGCCCCTGTCCTAGTGGTCCAATGGCACCCCTCACAGCTTCCCGATGCTACCTATGTACCATGTTGGTGCACTTGTCCTGATGCTGCCCATACTCCCTGATTCCTGATGCCTGCCTCATCGGTGCTACTGCAGAACCAACTTATGGAGATACAGTGCCCACTCATGCCCCAGCAGGTGGTGCCCAAATCCCCCTGTACACCAGTCCTGACTGCTCCCCAGCACCCAGCACATCCTACCACTCACCTCTGTGGCCAGGTGCCAATTGTACCAAACATGGTGGGGAGACACCAGTCCACTAGGTTGGGTCCACATGCCCATTAGCTAGTGGGATGGGGGTCCTGTGTTAGTATCTGGTGGCCTGCAGTGGACCTGTGCGGTGCACCAGGGGTTTGCCGCAGGGTTCCAGTCAGTGCAATCATGGGGACTTAGCCACTGGGACCCCTTCTGTACCTGAATCAGGTGCAGAGTCCCTGGCACACCAGGCATTGGTGCAAGCTGCTGTTTGCCACAGCTTGTGCCAGACGCAGGCCCCTATGAGAATTTGGCCCATGCAGTATAGGAATGGCAGTGAAGTATTGAACTGATGCCAACCCCACCCCCACACTACAGAGATGGACAGGCATTGGGGTGTGCCTTTAGGTCATCACCCATAGCAGTCAAGACATTTCATGTCACTCTACCCTGTAGACACTGACTAGTGTCGAGGTGTGCCTTGGGTGTTCTGGCTTTACTCATCTCATTCCATAAGGAAATATGCTGAAATGGGTGAAGTACAGGAGAATGGGATGAACTCTGGGGCCAAAGAGTCCAAGGCTCACCTGGATACCTGTCACTGGCTGCAGGGTGCTGGTGGGGGTTGAATGACATGAGCATTACTGTAGACAATCCCAAGTCACATCCCTGACACCTGTCAGTCCCTACAGGGTAGGGCGTTATGATCTAAAACCCTAACTCCCTGGGCGTTTCTTGGTATTTTTATGCTACGTTTTTAACATGGGCTTTTTGTGATCCCACCTCATGAACAGAGACACTATCAGTTCATTAGCCGAAAGGTGAGTTTGCACAGCGAGTGCGCCATTTGGCGCCATAGGTGCGAAAACACATTTTGAACAGGATGTGAAAAATGACAGCTGTACTGTTCATGAGGACCTGTAAAAAATGGAAATGTTGAAAATCTGGAATGAAAATATCAAAAAACTGGTGAAATCATGAGTGTGTGTAGAAACTGCACAATGCACACCCATAATGTAATTAGTTTGGGAATTTTTTTGCCGCAGATTTGCAACACAGGCATTTTGGGACGTCCGCTCATGAACAGTGTCACTGTGATTTTCTTAATCTATCCAGAACACTGATTTCCCACAGCGACCATGCTATTCTGTGCCAGAAGTGCAAAAACACATTTCAGCCAGGGTGTGAAAAATGACAGCTGTACTGTTCATAAGGAGGTATGGAAAATTCCCAATGTTGAAAATCTGGACTGAAAAGATTACGAATGTGTGAACTTACGAGGGTGCGTGGAAATTGCACATTATACAATGGGCACAAAAAAACACACCAAATCCTGCATTTTGATTGGCTGGCTGGCACCTTTTCAGCGTTGTAAATCCTTATGAACTGGCCCTGAAATCACTCAGACCATACAAACGCAATCCTAGCAAAGACTGTGACCGACAGCGAGAGGCTCTGTCTTAGTCACCACGCACAGTAAGAAACTACTGCAATGCCTCTCCCTTTTCAGTCCAACAGCCCCAATTAACCAGACCACACACACACACAAAAACTACCCTGGCTTCTTCCATTTTCTATTCTCACTATTTTTTATTAAAGAGCTCTCCAGAACCATTCTTCGTCTTCCATGTCCCAAACACTTACTCTCACAGCCTCATACCACCAGAACCCTATGGACATTCTACACTTCAGAATTGTCACAGTTAACCATGTGCACCAGCCAGCCTCTCAATTTTTCAGACACAGAAACGGGTGACAAAAAAAACAGACCTTTTTGTTTCCGCTCCACAGTGTCTTCTATAAGCCACACCACCACATCAAACAGTTCCATCTGCACTGGCACCAGGGGACTTCGAAACCAAAAATTATGAGGTACTGTAAACTGATGAACAAGGAACTATTTTTTTTTCTCGAGCACTAAATAAAAAAAATTTAAAACCTGCAAAACATGTTTCATTTTTTTTAAACACATACACAAAAAATGGACATTGCATAATAACAATATACCTCTCCAGGGAGTGGGTATACTGGTGGATTTACCACTTATGGTGTGGTCAAGTCACTTGGCTGTGCCTTGTGACTGAACTACACCAGTCGTGGTAAATCCACCTGCATACCCACACCCTGGAGGTGTATAGTGCTTAAGTGCATGCTCGTAACACAGTCATTTTATGGACTTTCATCACCAAATTTTCAACATAGCCATTTAAGACCTCTGCAAATGAACAGTGTTACTGTGATTTTTTTAATCTGTCCCAAACATTGATTTCGCACACCGACCACGCCACAATGCGCTACATGTCCGAAAACAATTTCGGGTGATATGTGAAAAATAACTGTTATACTGTTCACAAGGAGGTGTGGTAAAATGGCAATGCCGAAAATCTGGAGAGAAAATATTAAAAATGCTCGGAGTTACGAGCTTGCGTAGGAACTGTGCAATGCAAGCTCATAAAACAGTCATTTTGGGGAATATTTTCACAAAATTTTCAACGTATGGTTTTTGGGGGCCTACCTCATGAACAGCGTCACTGTGATATTCTTAATCTGTCCTGAGCTTTGTTTTCGCACACTGACCACGCCATTGTGTGCTGCATGTGCGAAAACACATTTCAGGCAATTTTGTGAAAAATGACAGCTGTACTGTTTATAAGATGGTGTGGTAAAATGGCAATGTTGAAAATCTGGAGTGAAAATATTAAAAATACTTGAACCCTCAAGCGTGCATAGGAACTGCGCAATGCACGCTAGTAAAACAGTCATTTTTGGTAATTTTTCCTAAATTTTGGAGCATAGGGTTTTGGGGCCTACCTCATGAACTGTGACACTGTTGTTTCATAAATCAGTCCCAAAAGTGGTTCCACACAGTGATCGCCAAAATCACCTTTCGGGACCGAATAACAAAATGACAGTGGCAGAGTTCATGATGGAGTCCCAAGAACCCCATGTTGAAAATTGGTGAACAAATTCCCAAACTGGCTGAGATATGCACCAAAGTTGAAAAACCTATTTATGCCATTATACAGCTTACCAGCACTTCTTCAGTTCACGGTCAACTTTGAAGAGTGCAGACATGTTCCCAGTCCACCGAAGATCGTCACACTGGGCTCCAGAGGTAAGTATGGGGGTGAGGGGTGTGTGGGGAGGCAGGGTGCACAGAGGGTGGGTGCAGGTTGGGGAGGGGCCACGGACTCAACGAGGGACTGTTTTCTTTTTGACAGGTTTATTTACAAACAAAAGTTGCGGGATGGTTTTCTTTTTTCAGGGAGATTTAATGTTGGCACACTGGGGTGGGCTCCCAGCATGCCACTTGACTGTTTGTGGGGGCTGTAGCCGATGCGGGATTGGGCACCCCGTTGGCACATACCGAGTACTTGGGAAGGGGGAACAGGAGCTGAGGGGATTGGGCACCCTCTCGGCACACAAGAAATTGGGGGGCGCATTATGCTAATGGGAAGTGGGCTCCCTTGTCAGAAAAATCATCAGGAAAGGGGGCATGCTGACAGGGAGATTGGGCACCCCTGTCAGCACATATAAGTGCAGGAGGGTGGCAAGAGCCAAGGGGGAATGGACACACCCTGTCGGCTTTCTTTTGTTTCCTGAAATGTTTCACCAGGAAGGCACACTGAAAGGCAGGTGGGGGCTTCTGGAAACACAGCATAATGGCACTGTGTAATTGGCTGCTGCAGTCAGCAAGGCCCGTGTACAAACAGTTGATTGCGTAGTGACAGGCCGCTCCCTGATTGCAGCAGATTCATTGCTTTAATCTAGTGGCCTGCTCATTAACTGCAGTGATCGATGGCATGCTCCCCTATTGGCTGAAGCAGAGACCAGCCACTGAATGGGCTGCTGCCATTTGGCACAACACTGCCACACCTCCACAACCTGCTTGTGAAGAAAATGTGATGCAGTGTGTTTCTTGCACATCCATGCAAGCAACACAAAAATGAAGCAAGAAAATATCTGCAATGGCTACTAGGAAAATCGAGATTCAGTGGTGACTCCCTAGGCCTTAAACTTGTCGCACTCACCTTTGAAGAGATACTAACTCTACTGACTAAAATACTGAATCTATCGTTAAGGTTTGCCCAATTCCCCCAGAAATGGAAAGCCGCCATGGTAACACCAGTCCATAAAAGCAGAGACAGGACTATATATGCTAACTATTGTCCTTTATCTATTCCTTCCCCCCATCCAAAGCACTAAAGCACATTGTGTCTGACCAGCTAACTGAATATCTTAAAAAATATCAGATCCAATGTCCCCAACAGCATGGTTTTCAAAAGACACGCAGTACCACCACAGCATTACTAGATTTCACTGGATACATTCATAATGCCCTATACCATGATCTGCTAGTGGGGGCAACTTTCATCAACCTCACCAAAGCCTTTGACATGGCCAACCACGCATTACTGCTTAAACAACTCTCCGACACTGGGATGTCTGAAACCATGGGTTGGTTCACTAGCTAACTAGGGAATATATCCCTGCAGCTAAAGGTAAATGGAGTCCTTTCAGACAGCCGGCAAGTGTGCACAGATGTCTCCCAAGGATCTATATTAGGCTCCCTACTCTTCAGTCTCTTCCTAAACTGCCTCCCCCTTATATGCTCTGATAGAATTCTTCTCTACATGGATGATGCCATGATCTTTACCAGTAATCCAGACCCAATACTCCTGGAGAGGCAGCTTCAGCAGAAGTTTGCTAATGTTGAGGCCTGGTTCTTGAAGCAAAAGCTTCTCATGAACTATAAAAAGACTAAAGTCTTGTTTGCAAACCCTCATGACAAGCATAAATCTCATCTGATCACAATTCTAAATAGCCTTAACGCCCCTCTTGATCTGGTCCACTCTTTCAAATACCTAGGGTTAACTCTAGACAGCTCCTTATCCTTCACAAACCATGTTGACCATGTTGCCAAAGTTGTCAATACAAGAATAGGACTACTGCACAGATGCAAACACTGCTTGACCATCTATGCACTCTGGATCACAGTAAACAGCTTTGTTATCTTTATCATAGACTATGGCCTGGTTGTCTATGGCACAGCATCAGACAATACCCTAAAAAGAATCACAACAGTGCTAAATAAAGCTTGTAGACTAATTACAGGAGCTCACTGGCTTACACACACTTGTGATTTATATGCTCGATCTGGGTGGCTACATCTGAAAGGCAGGATGAAGTACCAGACCTGTCTGCTGGCTAAAAAAAACAGCTTGATCTTAACCCCTCCCCCAGTGTCCAGAACCTCCTAAGTCTAATGACCAACCCGTGTTGAACTAGAGGTACTGACAGTCAGCCCTTCAACGTCCCATTCTGCCGCACCTCACAAGGACAAAGGTCATTCGTGTAAAGTGGTCCCAACTGGCTCAACTCCCTCCACTGTGACATCCTTGTGGAACCTAAGCTTGGCCCTTTCAAATGTAAACTACGCCAGCACCTCATAGCACCCTGTGGCTGCGACTGTCCTCCCTGAGCCGAATTCTCTAGAATATTCCTGCAGTCCCTTCATCACACTGTAGCAGCATCTCTACCTGCCTTAGATCACCTCCCCCCCAAACATCCACCTTGCCCCCTACTCTACTATCCCCTGCCACACTCCCTCAACCCCCACCTTTTCCCTTACCCTCCTGTCCCGCTCCTCCCACCCACCCTACCATTGGACAAAGCCTTCTTGGCTGATTCTCATTGGTGACTATATGTACTCGACAGCCTTGTTCAAATGTTTCTGACCAATTGTCAACTGCATATTCTGTGATGTCTGTAAGCCTGTCCAATATGTACACTGCCTGTTAAAATGTATAATACCTCTGTGTCACCTTAAGTTTGCCAATGTATGTACATGTAAAAGAGCTCCCAGCTCAAAAGTACTTGTAATCTAAGATCTTAATAAAATAAAAGTAAATATAACAAGGAGATCGGGAGGGGGTGGGTTTACCATTGTTATTTGCAGTCTACTATTGTTATTTACACATTTTGAATATGGTGGCTCTGTATGCAGTACAAGATGTTTGATCTACTGTTCCGTACCTGTTGCTTGGCCTTGGGTAACGAGGATAGGTGAAGGAGTGGGAGTGGGAGTTAGGCTTGCCAACCCTACTAACACATTTCCAAATGTTGTGGGCACTGGGCTGAAAACCATACCAGCACATTTCCAAACATTTTAGGGTTTAAGTTTAGTGAGATAAATATTGGGTAAGTGTGGTATACAAGTAAATAAATCCATTGAGGGGGCTAACCAGACCATAAAGCCACAAGCCCAAATTGGAAGTGGCTTTATGATCTGGTTAGCACCCTCTGTGGGTTTATTTTCAAGTATAACAGATGTATACATTTTTTATTTAATATAATACATTTGGATGGTTACTGTTAGTTTAATCACAACTGCACATACAGGAAAAAAGGTATACAAGGAAATGACTGCTAACAACTTCTATGGAGAAAATATCCATCCATGTAATATTTCTATCTATCTAATCTGTCTGTCTGTCTGTCTGTCTGTCTTTAAAAAACTTGAAAAAAATCCTGGTCTCTGATTGGCCAAGAGCCAGTCACATGACACTAAAGGTTTTTGGTCTACTGTCTAGTTTCAAACTGAAACTGGTCAATAGTTTAGTTTGATACTGGGCAATAGTTCTCTAGACTGGGCAATAGTCTTTTCAACAAAAGACCAGTCCTCCTGTCAATCACATTTGAACCACAAACCCTCTCACTGACATGGTGCCACTTTCATGTTTATGCACTTGCCCCTTTTTTTCTCTTTGTTTTTTTAAATATTTTGAATTCCCTGGTGCTAGTGGTTCCCCCACCCCTCCTCACTGGTCCACCCATGGTACTTGCTGATGTCATAAATGTCCCATAGCTGTAACTTTCAGCTGCTAGTGCTCACACACTGAAAAATAAAATATTTTTATCCCTTGATTTTGCTCCCTGCTCCTCTACAAGGTCCCTGGGAGTGGCCTAGTGTACAATGGCTTGCCAGCCATAAAAACCATGCCAGTGCCAGTCCAGTTATGGTTGAGTTCCCACTGTAGTTTGAAAGTCCATAGGACCAGGGAACAAAATACACATGTGTGGCAGCTCTGGCTGCAAACAGGAGGTGCAGCTCTGCTCTGATCATTTACAGGAAATGTGCTGGGCTTCAGAGCAAACACTAGGTGCTTAGCAGCTCCAGTAAACAAATCTTGCTCTATTTTCAAGTTCTCTGGCCAGTATGCCAGTTAGTGAATGCAGGGCTTGTTGTATACAGAAGCAGTGGTGTATTGTGGCAGTACACATTGGGGGGTGGGGGTCTTTGGCACTGGTGAATCTCCAAACACAGCAAACTGCAGAGGAGTATCAGAAACCTGAAAACTGAACAGAAAACAAAATATAAGAGAAGGGGTTCTTTTGTATATCAAAAACATTGAAAGGAGTCTGTTGTAACTAAGGTTGAGGATAAGGAGGTACTACATTTTTTTTAAATGGGTAATTGCAAGTGAGGGGGCACAGTGTAATATAGGAAAAGTATAAAACAGATATTGATTAGAGTTATTTTAGATATAGTGGGAAAATGCTGACTCTTCAGAATAAACTATTGCCTTCCAAAAGTCATATTGCCCTCGCTGACAATTGTCAGGCAATAGTTCATCCAACAGGGTTAATATTTTCCCACTATATCCCTCAATTCTGGTAAATAGTTGTCTCATATTATGGGGCACAGTAGCACCCCTATATTTAGGGTTGAGTAGGGTGTTCAATGTTAAACTGCTAACTTTGCATCTTAATATCTTTGGCAGCGTTTGATGAAGTTAGCTAAAATTTTGCATATGTTGTCGAATCGGCAAGGTCAAGATCTGCTGAAAGTTTTGTCGCAGCAGCTTATGCGGTTTCTCAAATCTGCATTTGTCATTTTCCTGTAGATATATATATTTTTTTCCTTTACTTAACATGCTGTTTTTCTCTTACCTACAGTCTACACAGAATGGAATTATTTCCTAAAACTTTCATGGTAAAGGCATGTTGTGGCAAGATAGTGTTTTTGGATGTTTTTTGTGAAAAAATATTAAATAGTTCCAGTGTTACAAGGATTTAAAGTTTTGTGTTGTTCTGTTCTGAGCATAATCAGTAGGGTTTGTGGGATAACATCCTGCTATGATGCCTAAAATTTGGTATTGCTGGTCCATTTTTGATTTCATGAGATGTGCTTACAACACCAAAAATGTTTTGTTTTTTTGTTCTGTGACTGCTGCCATCTTGTGTCTTGCCTCACTAACAAACTACTAATTCAAACTTTTATTACAGCAACCATAATAACAAAAAATCATGAATCTGCCTCATTAGAACTTGCTGGTTCAGATTCTGAGGCTTGATTCAGTCAATCATTATTATAAATATCTTTTACGTATTTCTCCTGGTCATATTAACATCTTTCCCCTTTTCTGAATTGTGACTTTTTTTTGTGTCACACCGTTAAGGTGGTATGACACTGAATTTGACTTGCAAAACTGTTTTTAATTGCAATTCAGAAAAAGTCTGTTGGAAGCACATTTTAATTGCCCAACATGATTTTTCACTTTGTAGCATGAAATCTGATTGTGCAACCTAATATTTTGTTTCACAATGGAAAATTGATTTCTCAGCATGAAATTTGACAGCATATCAGAATTTTTCATTTCAAAACAGAACATTGGTTTCTCAGAATGAAATTTGATTGCACAGCATGATTTTTCATTTCACTGCAGAAAATTGGTGTCTCAGCATGAAATATTATTGTACACAATGAGTTTTCATTTCACAGAAGAAACTTTGTTTCTCAGCATGGAATTTAATTGTACATTAGAATTTTTTGTTTCACAGCAGAAAACTGGATCTTACTTTGAGGAAGGCTCTTGCAGCAGGACCAGGCCGTCAGGCACCAGGACCACACAGAAACTTTCTAGCTAGCAGTGTACCATGGGGGACCACCCACCACTGACGTCACCCTCTGACGTTGGCCTATCCTAGAAAGGCAGGCGGTCCCCCACACCCTCTACCAGTTCTTTCCCACCATTGCCCCATGAACATTGGTCCACTGAAACCACAGCAGCTACAGTTGACCACCATTTCCACTCTTTCCACTCCTTTTTTAGTTTTACCTTTTCTTTAGTTTTAACATTGAGTTTTCAGTGTTACCATATTCAGGTTTATGCCTTTTCAACCTGCCTTATACCTCCTGACTCCTTGCTGGACACCCCCCTCCAGATGAGCCTCTGGGGGAGGCAGTCAGGGGTCAGTTCTTCCTCCCACCATGAAGGGTGGTGAGGGATTATCTAGGACAATTGAGTATTTCAGGTCATAGAACATGGCCACACTCTGGAACTCCTTGAGTGCCCCCCCAAAAAATCCTCTGAACAACTCCTTTTACCCACCAGCTCATTTGCATCTCATCTGGGAGAAAATTCAGGCCCTTCTACAAAAAACAGCCATAGACCATGTTCCTCCAGCTCAGTAGGGAAAGGGATCCTATTCCCACTTCTTCCTGGTCCCCAAGAAGACGGGATTTTCAGCCCTTTCTGGTCCTGAGCAACCTAAATCTGCTCATAGAGTACAAACACTTCAGGATGGTCACCTTTCAAGGTCTGTTTTCCCTCCTTGTGATAGGGTTGAATAAGGCCCTGCCCCATTTGTTATGCAGAAAGAGTTTAAATGCAAGAGTTTGTTCTATCCTCTCCTTTCCTATCTCTTCTCCATCTGGTTGTGCAACCAATTTTTCTTTTGATACCTAGGAACTGATCACTTTGATGGCTTTGCAATTCTCTGTCTCTCACTATCTCCCTACCTTCCCATTCTATTTCTGTCTTTTCTCCCCCTTGCATATCTACAGTTACAATAATGTATGTGAATCTTTACGTGGAAATGTCACTGATAATGGCATCCTTTTGTTTAAAACTGTATATAGTTATACTGTTGAAATGATTGCAAAAAGCTATTTGGAACTCAAGCGGTTAACCTGAAAAGCTGGTTTGCAAACTCTCTGAGATGCTGTAAACAAGAGGCCAGTTCTGGGTCAGTATGTACTTTTTTGCTGCACCTGCAAGGAATGAAACTTACAATAACATTCTGTGAGAAGCAGGCTCTCTTAACGAGTTCTCAAAGACTTATAAAAACAGCAGCAATGCTTTTGCTAGAAAGACAAGGAAAGTGAGAGACTGAGAGACTGAAACTTGGAATTAACAGATACCCTCAGAAGAAGGACTTCATTTTCTCTGTTTGTACTGCCTTTGTAAATAGTTATACCGAATAATTTTAATTTTTTATGTTGCTGTTACTGAGAAAAATAAAGCGCTATTTGCAAATTTTGAAACTGCTCCAGGTTTTCTATGCTTCCTGATTTGTGCCTCGGCAACACTCCTGCACTTGGGGGGGCTGGCTCTGTTTCTTGGATATGCAGGATGCATATCTGCATATCAAAATGTTCCCTTTTTACTAGTGCTTCCTCTGCTTCCATTTCTGGTGTGCCCATTTCCAGTTCTGGTCTCTCTCTTTTAGCCTGTCCTCAGCCCCTAGGGTTTTCATCAATGTCTGTCAGTGGTAGTGCCTGCCTTGAGGTGGCAAGGCTTTTACATGTTTCCCTACCTGGACAATCTGCTCCTGGTAGTTACATCCCAGGCACACCTTGTCCAGACTCTGGATAATATCTTTAGCCTTTTCCAGACCTTGGGTATCACCATCAACAGACCAAAGTTCTGTTTGACTCCCTGCCAGCACCTCCAGTAAATTGGAGCAGTCCTGGACACAGCCCAGGCATGACCTTCTTGCCCCTGGACAGGGCAGAGCCCCTGGTGGATCAGCCCACCTGGTTTCCTCCAGTCAACAGGCCCCTGCCAGGGCATTCCTGTGTTTTATGGGCCACGTTGCAGTGGCCATTAGTACAATCCCCTTCACCTGGCTGAAAATGCAGATACCTCAATGGACACTGAGGGCCCAGTGGGACCAATGCATGGAAGACCTCGACCAGCTGGTCATGGTCACTGATCCAGTCACGAGAGTCCTTTCACTGTGGCTGGAGCCAGCCAACTTTCTTTGGAGATTCCCTTTTTCTATTTTGGCCCCTCCACAGATCCTCATGATGGATGCCTCAGGTCTGGGCTGGGGAGCTCACTTGGGCACTTACCAGACTCAGGGCACCTGGACAGATGTGGAACAAGGCCTCCACATCAATGTCCTGGAGATGTAAGCAGTTCTGTATTCTCTGTAGGCCTTCCAGACTTATTTCCTCCCAAGTCTGCTCTTGGTTCAGATGGACAACATGTGCATGGTTTATTACATAAAAAAGCAGGGAGGACTCATTTCTACCCCCTGTGCAGGTGATGTTCTAGTATTGGCCATTGAGCATGGTCCAGAGCTCTCTGCTGTCCATGTTCCAGATGTCCAAAACATCCGGTCAGACAGTCTAAGCTGATCCTGGTCCAGGGCTCATGAATGGGAGCTTATGATTCTGGTGTTTGAAGACCTATTCAACAGATAGGGTCAGCCAGAGTTGGACCTTTTTGCATCCCTACTCATCGCAAAACTGTCGCTTTTTTGTTTGCTTAATCCCGGGCCTGGCATTTTCTGGTGAGACACATTGTCCCTCTCTTGGAAGGGGAGGCTTCTCTATGCCTTCCCTCCCTTCCCACTCCTTCAACAGGTGCTGCTCAAACTTCAGATGGAGAGGGCAGAGATGATCCTCATAGATCCCTTCTGGCCCTATCTAATCTGGTTTTCCTTGCTACAAAAGCTGACAGTGGAACCTTTGGTCCCCTTGCCTCTGTGCACTATCTTGCTCTCCTGGGACTGAGGAACCCTGGTCTATCCAGACCTCAAGTCTCTTAATTTCCATGCGTGGCTCCTAAGGACATAGTCATCACCTGGTATGGGGTATCTTCTAGGGTCATGGATGTCCTGGTGGCCACCAAGATGCCCTCCACCAGGTCTCCTATGCAATGAAATGGAAGCACTTTGCCCTTTGGGCTGCACCACACCATTTATACCCCTTCACCTGCCCAGTGGATCACATGTTGGAGTATCTTCTCTCCCTCTCTGACTTGGGCTTGAGGTACTCCCCAATTAAGGTACATCTTTCCACCATCTCTGTATACCATGTACCTATCAAAGGCAGAGTTGTGGCTCAGTTTGATGTGTCTCACACTTACCTGCAGGCATTTTGAATCTGAAATCTCCCATTCAGGACCCAGTCCCTCCATGGGACCTCAATTTTGTGTTGAAGAATCTAACATTACCTCCCTTTGAACCAGCCGCAAGTTGCGAGCTGCATTTTCTGTCATGGAAAGCATTCTTTCTAGTTGCTATTACTTCTGCTCAAAGGATTTCTGAGCTTCAGGCTGTTATGTGCAAGGAGCCTTATTTGGTTTTTCACAAAGACAGAGTGTCTTTGCATACAAGTCCTACGTTTCTTCCCAACGTGGTGTTGGGGTTTACTTTGAATCAATCCATCAAACTACCAGTTCATTTTCCAGAGTATTCTAATCAAGGGGAGGCTTTGCTCCATACTTTGGATGTGTATAGAATCTTATGATACTATACACACCAGACTAAGACTTTAAGGAAGTCTGATCAGTTGTTTGTTTCATTTGCCCCTAGGAGAGAGGATGCTTCGGTGTTCAAACAGCGTTTGTCTAAGTGGTTAGCCACTTGCATTGTTTATTACTATTGCAAGCATGGCAAGGACTTTCTAGAAGTGGTTAAGGGCCATTCCACCAGGGGAATGGCCACCTCCATTGCTTGTTTCCGCAATGTGCCTACTGGGGAGATCTGTGCAGCCACCACTTGGAGCTCTGTCCACACCTTTACCAAGCATTACAGCCTGGACATTGCCTCTAGGTGTCAGGACAACTTCAGATTAGCCATTCTGCAGGGCCACCTCTCCTAGGCTATTGGCTGCTGTCTCTCCTCCTCCCAGTGCTGCTTCCTGTACACTGCTGGAACTGCTTGAGACTCAGTCCTACTGGCGTTGACCTGCTGCATGAGGCTTCCTTGAAGTAAGATAGTACAATAACATGAAAACTTACAATAACAGTAGATCTTTGAGAGGAGCACTTGCAGTGGGCCATAATTCCCCCCATCTTACCCCTTCTTTCTGTCTGCATTCCTTGGTTGTATTTTCTTCCATGTGAGTGAGTGAGTGTTCTGCTCTCTTTCCTTTTTTGGCTCTTGGGAAATCTTCTTGGTTTCCTCTTCTACTACATGCTTCAGGTCACTGGTGGGAGAACTGAGGAGGGTGTGAAGGACTGTCTGCCTTTACAGGATAGGGTGATGTCAGAGGGTGACATCAGCGGTGGACAGTCTCCCATGGTACACTGTTAGCTAGAAAGTTTCCATGTGGTCCTGGTGCCTGACAGTTTAGTTCTACAGGCGTTAGCATGCTGTGTGTGCTCCTGTCGAAGATTTACTGTTATGGTACTTTTTTTTATTTCAGTTTGGGATTAATACCTTTGATTCAAGGACTCATTTTCAAAGGTTCCACGTTAGTGTTGAACAAACATTACAAAACTACAAAAAACATTGAAGCACATACAGAGGCAGTAATAGTAAAATTTGAACTTATACACATCAAATTAGTAAATATTAACAGATAGAGTGATTAGATAAGAGAGGGTTGGGGAGGATCAGCCAAAGGTGGCATTATCTGAGGTGGGAGAGAGGTGGAACTTTTAACCAAGTGAGGCCATCGTCAGGTAATTGGGGTAAGGGACAGGTTAAGAAAAAAGTGGTATATAGCAGAAAGATGTAGAGGGGATAGGTAAATGGAAAACTGGGGGCAAGGTACTATCACATTAGCACAGGCAGGTGGCATTATCTGAGGTGGGAGAGAGGTGGAACTTTCAACCAAGTGAGGCCATTGTCAGGTATTTGGGGGTAGGGGGAGTGGGTTAAGAAAAAAGTGGTACATAGTTGAAAGTTATAGAGGGGGTAGGTAAATGGAAAACTGGGGGAGAGGTACTATCACAGTTGTGCAGGTAGGTACAATTCATTTTAGAGTCAAGGAGAGATTTGAGCCCAGCTTTTAAGGTACTAATCTTGGTAGTATCAGTGAGGACAGCAGGTAGTTCATTGTACTATTTTGGACCTTGATACAGGATGGAGTTCTGGGCAAGTTTCATCCTTTTAAAGGGAATCACCATCTTGTCAGTGACAGCACTACAGGTAGATTTCGTTGGGACGGCCAGCTTAAAGTGTCCACCCAGTGTGGGGGATGTCAGTCCAAGTAGTACTTCTTTTAGAAGTAGGCAGGTTTGGTATTGCCCTCTAAGATGCAGTGGGAGCCATCCAGTTTCAGTATACAGTGAACAGGTGTGGGTGTTGAGATGATAGGCCTTATTGAGGAGTGTGTTGATCCTGATATGAGCAGTTTTTGTGCCCGCCCAATATATAGGCAACCCATAGTCAAGAGTTGACAGTATTAAGCTACTGGTGGCAAATCTGAGTGCATCTGGTGTCATTCAATGTCTGTGATGATAAGGTACACCAGTTTTTATATTTGCAGTCCTGACGACAGAGTTAATGTGGTTTGAAAAGGTGAGCATGTCATTAAAGGTAATGCCGAGATATTTGAAGTTAGATACTTGGTCTAGGATTTCACCCTTTTGGTTAGGAATATGCAGGAGCAGGTATTTCTTTTTGCTTTGGGAGGTGGTGAAGAACATACTCTTTGTTTTTTTGACATTTAGTAGTAGCTTGTTTTCCATAAACCAAGATTTAAGTTTATGGAAGCTGCTTTGGAGTTCATTTGTGATGGATTATTGGTCTTTGCCAGTGACTGAGATCACTGTATCATCAACATGTAGAACTGTGCTTGCTGAGCAAGCCATTGGGGCAGAGTTGATGAAGAGGCTAAAGAGTAGAGGACCGAGGATTGACTCCTGCGGAACCCAGAGGTGCACCTCCTTAGCAGCAGATAGGGTATCACCAATTTTGACTCATTGTGATCTGTTAGAGAGGTAGCAGCCAAACCATAGTACTGTATCTGGGGATAGACCAGTAGACAGAAAGCAACTTAGGAGGAGGATGTGATTAACAGAGTTGAAAGCCTTTGTGAGGTCAATGAAGACTGATCCAACTGCCTGACCACTATCCAAGGTGTTATATAGTTGGGATGGATAATCAACTGGGGGGGGGGGGAGTGTGGAGTGCTTTTTATAGAAGCCATGCTGTTGCAGGCAGAGGAGGTTATGGTTATCAAGGTATTCAGTAAGCTGCTCTGAGACCATTCTTTTGAGTAATTTTGAAAGGGGAGGAAGGATGGATATAGGTCTGTAGTTGGATGTTTGGGTTTTATTCCCCACTTTAAAGACAGGCGTTACGTTAGCTGACTTCCATGCATTTGGAAATACTCCTGATTTTAGAGAGGCATTAAACACCATGGTACGAGGACCAGCAATTTCATGAAGGAGTAGACCACTCAGCTTCATGTCAAGCAGATCCACCTGCATCCTGGTCTTGCCAAGCATCCTTTTAATATGCTTGATGGTTTGGGATTTGGTGACACATCTAAAGTAAAAGGGTGGTACATCTTTCCTTAGGGATCTTGAGGGGCAGTTGGGCATTGCTGAACATACATATCTTTGAAGTACAGTAGTCACCAGGGAGTACACTTGAAAGGTCAGTGAACACGTTGTTGAGCTCATTGGCAATTTTGATGGGATCCTGTAGAGGCCCCTTCACAGTCAACAAGAGATCTGGGGGGTCTTGGGGGCTTTGCCCATTAAGGATTTAAGAGAGCACCAAAAGTCTCTTTCAGAACCCCAGGTTTTGGTTAGTAGATCCTTATAGTAGGTGGCTTTAGCCTGTTGGATGAGCCTGGTGCAGGTATTTCTAGCTGCCTTGTAGGTATTAAATGCAGCAGGTGCACCAACTGCTTTTGCTATATGCCAAAGGTTGTCTCTGTTCTTCATAAATCCAAAAAGGGAGTTGGGGAGCCAGGGATTAGAGGTTCCCTTAATTGTTTTAGTTTTGTATAGTGCAAAAATATCACAAGCACAGTTGAAAACCATTATGAAGTAGTTAAGTGCCTCATTACCATCTATATCCCCAGCCAGTGGGGACCAATCCAGTTGTGTCACGTACAGCTTGAAATGTTCAAGTAGTCCAAGCCTCAGGCAGCAGTTTTTGCACAACTTGGGTGGAATCTTGGGGAAATTATTAGACCAGGTACACTTCACAGGGGAGTGGACACTAAAGCTGTAAGGCAGGACAGTGATATCAGATATATGCTCAGGGTGTGTGGTCAGGAGCCAGTCTTAGGTAACTGTACTTTTCTCAGCATGAAACTTGACTGCACACCATGTGTTTTCATTTCAAAGCAGAAAATTGTTTTTTCAGCATGAAATTTGATCACACATCAGAATTTTTCATTTTGCAGCAGAAAGTTGGTTTCTTGACATGAAATTTGATTGTGCACCATAATGTTTTGTTTTGCAGCAGAAAATTATTTCTTAGCATGCAATTTCACTGCACATCAGAATGTCTAATTGCACAGCAGAAAAATGGTTTCTTGGCATAATATTTGATTGCACATCATGATTTTTCATTTTGTGTCAAAAATGTGGTTCTCAACTTAAAATCTGATTGTGCATCATAATTTTTGGTTATACAACTTAACTTGGTTTCTCACCATAACATTTGATTGCACAAATAGTGAAGACAGCTCTTCTCTTGGCATAGGCCTCTGCCCATCTGCACCCACGAGTGACAGAGGGCCCTGTGCATTGGCTGAAAGATGGAATCTTTGTCTTGTGCATCTGTATATGCAGATACATGGAAAGGAAGAGAACATAAAGCCCTGCATGTCCTCAGCCCACCTACCATGATCTTGGCATCCATCACTGCATGGACCTGCAGGACATGCAAGGGCCCTACACTTCCATATGCAACCAGAGTCTTCCCTTTCTTCCCTTGGGACCTGTACATCTGCATGTCTTTATGCAGGTCCCAAAGGGACCGCTGTGAATGAGGATAATATTCCATTGTCTCAAAAAGAAAGTAAATTCTTTGCAAAAACTGTATTAATGCACCACTTAAGGTTCAAGTTAATGCCACAAAAGTAGTGAAATGTGGTGCTAGGGTTCCCAACCCTATCTCTCCATTACTCCAAGCAGCAAAAGGACAAGCCCACACAAGCAACCACAGATAGCCATCATCAGGCAAGACAAACAGCATTCAACTGTTTCCAGAGGGCCCTGCACTTACATTTGTAGCAAAACAGCAACCACATTTTCAGCATATCCTTCTTATTACCCCACCTCATGAACTCAGTACCTAAAATTCTAAAGTCCCTGTCAAAACATTATGCCGCGCCACCACAATGTCATTCTGCACTACAGGTGCAAAAACACAGCTTGGCCAGGATTTGAAAAATGACAGGTGTCATGTTCATGAGGTGGTGTAAAGAAATGGTCATCTGGGGTGAAAGTATTTAAAATTACCAAAGTTATGAGCAAGCATAGGTAAATTTCAATGGACATGCATAACTTTGCCATTTTAACCTATTTTGACCCCAAATTTTCAACATAGCCTTCTTATGACCCCGCTACTCATGAACAAGGGTTGTGAAAATTGCCAAATCTTGCCCAAAAGGTGATTTTGCAAAGTGACCATGAAATCACCTTTCAGATTGGACTTGCATCATTCCACATCCATTGTTTATGAGGTGGGGTCTCAAAAAGGCCATAACGAAAATTTGGTATCAAAATATGCAAAAATGGCAAAATTATGCACCAAGGTTGAAAATCTCATTGAAATACACTGAATTACACTTACCTTAGTTCCTCATGTTACAGTTGGCAGTTTCTGCAGCAAGATGTGTCTTCGATCAGAGAGTGGATCTTCACCCTGGGACCTGTTCAGGTAAGTAAGGGTGTGTGGGAGGTGTGGGGGTGTGGGGTTCTCAGTTGGAGGTCAGGGTTGGGGGGGTCAGATTGGCGAGGGACCATTTTCTTTTTTTACAGGTTTAAAAAAATAAAGACATTGAGGGACTATTTTCTTTATTTCATACTGGACAGTGATCAGAAGATGGGTAGTCTCACTAGACACCAGGGAAAGAAAAAGTGTTAATGGGGACAGCGATCAAAGGTTGGGGGGTAACACTAGACACCAGGAAAGACAAAACTTAATGGGGACAGTGATCGGAGGGTGGGGAGTAATTCTAGACACCAGGGAAAGACTTAATCATTATGAGGACAGTGATCAAAGGGTGGAGGCGCACCAGTAGACACCAGATAAAGATTTAATCATTATGGGGATGGCGACTGGAGGATGGGGAGTGCCACTAGACACCAGATAAAACAATATAGGATAAAGTATGGGTCGGGGTGTGTAACAAAAAGTTTACACACACCTGAGGGGTTAGATGCTACATAAACCCCAAAAGCGAAGCTCGAGGGATTTATGAGTAGCATCTAACCTCAAGGGTGTGTGTAAACTTCAAGTTTACACATCCTGACCCATATTTTATTTTATATAATTGCTGAATTTCCCTTTTTCATCTCAGCAATTATATAAAATAAAGAGCTTTCAGTGTGTCCTCAGTTCAGTTTAGTTTTAGCCCGGTGCCAAGATTTGCCGTGTTTTAAACCAGATTTTTCTTCCTTTGAGCAGGATTTTATGTGTTTACAGTGTATGTGGGGAGGAACAAAGAAAAGAAAAGAACTTACCATTGAGTTCTTCTGGCAGTTCTGTTTCGGGCGAGACGGAAGCATTGAGCGGTCTCGACTGGCCGCGCTGCTGCCTGAGCATGCGCACAGCAAGGGAAATCATGCGCATGTTTGCCGTTATAAATTGGAGGGTGAAGGTGTCATTAGACACCAGGGAAAGACTTAATCATTGCTGGGATGGTGATCGGATGGAGGGGGGGTGTTACTAGACACCAGGGAAAAAAATAAAATAATTAAAGGGATGGTGATTGGAGGGTGAAGGTGCCACTGGACACCAAGGAAAGACTTAATCATTGCAGGGACAGTGATTGGAGGATGAGGGGGTGCTGCTAGACACCAGGGATAGACTTAATCATTACAGGCATTGTGATCAGAGGGTGGGGACACCACTAAATACCAGGGAAGATTTAAATAATGATGGTGATGGTGACTGGAGGGTGGGGAGTGCCACTAGATACTGAGGAAAGAATCATTATGAGGATAGCAATCAGAAGGTGGGGAGTGCTACTTGACACCAGGGATAGACTTAATCATTACAGGGATGGTGATCAAAGGGTGGGGGGGCACCACTAGACCACAAAACAACAAACTGAAGCAATATCTACTAACACACTGAAAAATGCACGCTTACACCAATATAAAGTGCATGAATAGTTTATTAGCCATAGACATAAAAGTTGGACATAACAATAAAATATAAGGCTCTCTAGATAGTGGAAATAGATACTTTATATTATCTGTCTAGTGGCAGTAAGTTCAGTCTCTTGATAAAATATGTATATACATTTTTTAATATTGTAGTGGCACAGTAGTGCCACTATAGTTAGAGTTGAGTAGCCACTTTAATGCAAAACCTCAAATTTTGTGCCTTAATAACTTTGCCACCGTATGACGGATTTGTCTGAATGTTTGCATGCATGGTCTGACACCATAGAGCGCTAGATCTGGCAAGTTGCATTATGGTGGGATGTATGGTTGCGTTGCTGCAGAACACCAAAAAACACACAAAAAAGGACTTTTTGTATGTTTCTTTGCGCGCATCCACAGCCTGCACAGTTTGTCTGTTCAGTCCAAAAACTTCAGGAAAGATGCAGCATTGGTCACTGATGTGCCTTTTGAAGACTTGTTGAAAAACTATTAGACCACTCAAAAGTTATTCAAAAAACAAATTTCCCATTATAGTCAATGAGAAAAGTTAACAAACATCACGAAACGTTTGTGAGAAGCTCTTTTTACTGTCACAAATGGCCCTTTTACTTTCATGAGTTGGCCATCTTGTTTACAGTTAGTGTCACAGAAAAATGCCTGGCATTTAAAATTGGGACCCTCTCGGTAAACACTGATTGTTGTGTTTACCTGGTTGGGTCCTGAGAATGCTATCCATATCTTTTTGGGGGGTTAAACCCCCCAGGAAATACATTTTTAAACTTTTTCTGAAAAATACTTTTGCAAAATACTTTCACAAATGTGAAGGTTTTGTGATTTATTTTGTGAAACTTTCATGATTTTCGAAAGTATTTTGCAAAGGTATGCTCAAAATAACTGCAAATCTTTGCCAGCCTCCTTCAACCAAACAGTTGGGTCTTTTGGGCTAAAATATGCAGGGTAGCAAGCCCTGGTCCCACATATGTGCCCTTTCATGGTTTGGTGCCAAAACATTCAAGGGGCACAAAGTTACAGCATTCCGAAGTTGAGCAATTTCCCATAGGATAACATTGCGACTCCCGTCATGCCTTTCAGCACCCGTATCTTGAAAACGAAGTGAGATACAGAGTTTTCACTACTAGCAGCTTGGTTCACCTGTAAGTGAACTAACCTGTTGAAAAAGGTTTGGAAATAGTAGATGACACCTGCAGTGAAATTTTTTTCCTACTTGCTACGGTTACAGAGATATTGGCAAAAACATGTTCCAAGGGTTCCAAGGGTGGCTTTCCAGTGCTTTCTGGTGCCCGTAGCTCATAAACAATGAGAGATCCGGGTTCAGTCAATTATGATTGGTACTCAACTACAAGAAAACTTCAAGAAAACAAAGGTGATGCTTTTCTGCGGCTCCCGCAACAAGCACAGGTCTCAACTCATCACAATTGCAAACTGCCATGGTGCTGTCCCAGACCAAGTACACTCCTTTAAATATCTTGGCATCACTCTCAACAGCCACCTAACCTATGGCATCCACACTGATACTGTTACCAAAGCTGTTAACAAGTGCATTGGCCTTCTTTACAGGCACATGCAGTGCCTTACCTCAGATGCCTTAAGGGTAGCTGTGCAGAGCTCTGTGATCTCACTAACTGATTATGTGCTGATTGTCTATGGCTGTGCTACTGATACAGCCCTTAGGCACCTATCCTTGGCCATAAACAAAGCCTGCTGTCTCATTACAGGATCCCACCATCTCACCCACTCATGTGCACTCTACGTCCAAACTGGTTGGCTTCAACTATCCAACCGTATTAAGTTCCATACCTGCTAAATGGCCAAGATGATCACATTAAGCCTTGCACCCCCAGGAGTCCAAGTGCTCCATCGTGCAGCACACATCCCCCACCTCACCAGGGATTCTGAAAATCAAATTCTGCACATCCCCCAGTGCTGCACCTTGCAGGGACAAAGGTTGTTTGCACACCGTGCACTCTTCTGGTTTAATGGACTCAACAAAGACATCACCTCACTGCAAAGGCTTGGCCGGTTCAAAACCAACCTTCACCTCTACCTCTCTGCCTCCATCTCCTGTGGCTTTTGCTCCTAATCTTCTATCCCATCTTGCACTTATGTCTCCATCTCCATGACACCTTTCCCCTACCCCTTACCCTCCCTGGCTTTAGCACTTTAAACTTGACAATGCCCTCTGCTGCTCCTCTGCTTCTGTTGTCCCCTCAATCCCTCAACCTTCCCTGTTAATCCTTGCCCTGCCCTGATGCCTCTCCTTCCCTACTGGCTGTTTTCAAGCTGCCTCAGACTGCTTAGAATCCCTTGTACTGCATTGTTCATACATATTTCTGTCTTGTACCTTCTGCCCTCTTTTGCTTGAATTGCCTATTTCAAAGCTTGTCATGTTTGTATTGTTTCCCAAGTTGATGTGGAACCATTGTAAAAGAGCCCTGGCTCAAAGATATTGTAATCCTAGAATATAAATAAATAAATAAAAACAAGCATTTGTCAATGCCGAATGTTTGCTTACTGGCATTGGCAATGGTAGTGTAGGAGTTACAGAGCTGCATAATAGGAATGGCAGTGAAGTATTGAACTGAAGCCAACCCCACCACTAGCCTGCAGAGACTGACAGGCATTAGAGTGTGTCTTTGGGTCATCAGGCATAATGGCCATGCCACTTCACCACACCCTACTCTGCAGACACTGACAGGTGTCATGGTGTGCCTTGGGGTCTTTAACCCTTATGCACACCCCATTCCATCAGAAAATATAGTGAGATGGGTGCCGTATAGGAGAATGGGGTGAGCTTTGGGGCCAAAGAGTCCAAGGCACACCTCAATGCCTCTCACTGGCTGCAGGGTGTGGAATGGAATGAGCATTACAGGTGAAAATCCCAAGTCACACCCCTGATTCCTGTCATTCTCTACAGGGTGGGGTGTTATGGTCGAAAACTCTAATGCCTCAGGCATTCGTTGGTATTTTCACTCCAAATTTTCAACATTTTTTTTTGTGAGCCCCACCTCATGAACAGTGGCAATATCAGTCTGTTAGCCGAAAGCTGCTTTTGCTCAGCAACTACGGCATTTAGCACCACAGGAGCAAAAACACATTCTGAACAGGATGTGAAAAATGACAGCTGCACTGTTCATGGGGAGGTGTAAAAAATGGCAATGTTGAAAATCTGCAGTGAAAATATTAAAAAACTGGTGAAGTCACGAGCGTGTGTAGAAACTGTGCAACACACACCCATAATGTAATTAGTTTGGGAATTTTTTACAGCAGATTGTCAACACAGGCATTTTGGGACCTCCGATCATGAACAGTGTCATGGTGATTTTCTTTATCTGTCTCAAACAATGATTTCCCACAGCGACCACGCATTTCTGCTCTGAAAGTGTGACAGCACATTCTGGCCATGTTGTGAAAAATGACAGCTGTACTGTTCATAAGGAAATGTGGAAAAATGCCACTGGTGAAAATCTGGACTGAAAATATTACAAATTCATGAACTTACGAGGGTGTGTGGAAACTGCACAATGCTCACTTGTAACACAGTTATTTTATGGACTTTTGTCACCAAATTTTCAACATAGCCATTTTAAGACCTCTGCTCATGAACAGTGTCACTGTGATTTTCTTAATCTGTCCCAAACATTGCTTTCACACCAACTGCACCATTAATAAGCTACATTCTTGAAACACATTTTGGTGAGATGTGAAAAGTGGCAGCTGTACTGTCATAAAGAAGTGTAATAATCGGCAATGTTGAAAATCTGGTGTGCAAATATTAAAAATTCACAAACTTGCGAGCGTGTGTAGGAACGGAGCAACGTGCGCTCCTAAAACAGTCAGTTTTGGGAATTTTTTCACCAAATTTTCAACATAGTCATTTTAAGACCTCTGCTCATGAACAGTGTCACTGTGATTTTCTTAATGTATCCCATACATTGATTTCACACACTGACTGTGCCACTGTGCGCTACAAGACCGGAAACACATTTTGGGCAAGATTTGAAAAATGACAGCTGTACTGCTCATAAGGAGATGTGGTAAAATGGCAATGTTGAAAATCCAGAGTGCAAATATTAAAAATTCTCAAACTTATGAGCGTGTGTAGGAACTGCACAAAGCACGCTCGTAAAACAGTCATTTTTAGGAAGTTTTTCACCAAATTTGCAACATAGGCTTTTTGAGAGCCCATCTTATGAACACTGGCACTGTCATTTTATTAATCAGTCCTGAAAGGTGATTTTGAGCAACCACTGCAAAATCACCCTTCAGGCCCAATTAATGCCATGACAGTTCAAGAATTCATGAGGAGGGGTCCCAAAAACCCCATGTTGAAAATGTGGTGCCAAAATTTCAAAAAATACCTGAGATATGCATTAAAGTTAAAAAAAAAATTATTGCATTTTACAGCTTACCTGCATTTCCTCAGTTCACAGTTGGCTTTGAAGAGTGCAGACATGTTCCCGGTCCACTGAAGATAGTTGCGCTGAGCTCCGGAGGTAGGTGAGGGGGGTGTGGGGAGGCAGGGTGCACAGTGGGTGGGTGCAGGTGGGCAGGGAGACCACTGAGGGAACTTTTTTTGTTTACAGGTTTTGTTCTTTTTAGGAAGACGATGCAGGATGTTTGCCACACTGGGGTGGGCTCCCAGCATGACAGTTGGAAGGCTGTTTGGGGGGCCTGGAGCCGATGGGAGATTGGGCACCCCCATCGGCCATACGGACTTGTGCTATGCTGGGTGGGCACCCAGCATGGCAGCTGGAAGGCTGTTTGGGGTTTAGAGCTGACGGGGATTGGGCACCCTCACGTCAGAATAATTTTTGCCATGCTGGGGTGGGCTCCCAGCGTGGCACCTGGAAAGCTTTTTTGGGTGGGTGTGGAGCTGATGGGGGATTGGGCACCCCCGTCAGCCATATAGTATGTGCGTGGGGGGAAGTGCATGAGCACGCAATATGCATGCATGTGTGTGTGTGGAGGGGGGAGCGCTGCTCACTGAAGTGAAGCTCTCCTTTTCAACTGTATGGCACTGCATTTTCAACTGCTGTCATAGACAGCTGCAACGTTCATTGGAGAACTGCGGTTGTGCCTGCAAACACACTGACTGAATTGGAAGACGGGTGCCACACCTCCAAAAACTTGGATGATTGCACTATGTTTCTTGCACATGCATGCAAGCAAACATAATAAATGGTTGTGAGAAGTGCTGGTTGTCACAATTGCAGGGATGTTTGAATTTTTGTGGTAGCGCCTATGGTTCCTGAGATATCAACAACTTTGTGTTACAAGGGTTCCTTGCCCTATATGACTGTTGTATGGCTCCGTTGTGAAGTGGGAGTGGGAGTGCAGGGCCCAGAGTGCCCACAATCATACATTTGCATCTCATTATGCAAGAAATGGACAAAATGAAGGAAGCGCAGTGCCCAGAGGGCCCACGTTCCCACTAACACAAACCATTTACCACTTACATTACACTTTCTCAAAAAGAAGGGAAATTCATTGCAAAAAACTTTGTTATTGCATTAGTTAAGGTGTGCATTAGAGTGGTCATGCCTAACTCTCACCCCATTCTCCTGTACTGCACCACCACAGATTCTTTACATATGGAATGGGATGAGGGTTAAGCACGACCACTCCAATGCACACCCCGATGCCTCATGATTTCTGGAGAGTGGGGGGGTGGTAGTGGGGTAGAGGGGTGGTAACCTAACACCGAATTTCCATACCTTTGTCGCTGTGGAAACAACCCTAATTGATGCATTAACAGAGTTTTTGGCAATGAATATGTATGTGTGTGTGTGTGTGTGTATATATATATATATATATATATATATATATGTATATTTCCTGGTAATCTTACTGTATAAGAAATTTTTGAGTATTATTTGGTCTATTTGGGAACACAATTGTGCTTTTAGTCTTAAAATTGACTGTTCTCTTGGCCCTGGGCAAACTTCCACCAACTCCCCCTCCCATCTACCATTTACTGTTTATGATTATAAATATAAATATTTATGGACAATCTTCTTCTATAATTAAAACAGTTCATTCATGTGAACTGATGAAATTAAATATATAAATATATACAGTATATCTATTGTATTTAAACATATAGAATGATTATAAGAACAGGCTTGCCTCTGATTGGCTGTCCACTGTAAAGAAATACTTTGGTGGTTTATTATTTTTTTTAGAAATTATTTTTTATTTCATTTCATTTCTCAATTCAGATGATATGCATTCACCAATGGTGAGAATACATACACTGTGACATACAGTATTTGAAACAAATGTATATTTTTACAGGATAATAGATAATGGTGTGTGTATCACTTTAAGATGGCAATTTATAACAGTTGATATTCATTCAGTACATCACTCCCTGATGATGCCTTGAGTGAAACCAGTTGGAGGTTAGCTTGGTGTGAGGAGTTCCTGCTGGCATTCCTGTGTAAAGTACTGGATATAGAGACCTAATAAACTATTTCTGCACTTTATACTGGTGTAAGCCTGTATTTTTCAGTGTGCTGGTGGATGGCGCTTTGGTTTTGTTGTTTTGTTGTATTGATTTTACTGTGCACATCCAGTTGTGGGGTGGCTTTTTTTCATCTCTAGGGCACCACTAGACACCTGGGAAAAATCAAATAATTATGAGGATGGCGATCAGAGGATGGGGATGCCACTAGACACCATGGAAAGACTTAATCATTATTTCATTTTCATTTCATTTTTATTGGTTATACTGGAAAGGCATGTGAACATTGCTGCCCACATTCACAAGCATCCAGTTATATACAACAATCATGAGATGTGACATAGGCTAAAACATTCAACTTACAGCGAGGGTTAATACAATGGTACATAAAATCAGAATAATATAGACTAAAGGGCAAACCATAAACTAGCCTTGGTGAATTAAGAAATACAAGATGACATTAAGCATTCAGTGAGGGTTTTATAAAATTATATAATATAATATAATATAATATAATATAATATAATATAACAGTGGGAAACAAAACATTTAAGTGCAATCTAAAAACTAGCCTAGGTGGATTAACAATACTACAAGTGCTAGAAAGAGAGGATAACTGCCAGAGGCAGATAACCAAAGGATGAAGGGAAAAGAGTGCAGAAGGGGAGCCAGTTTAGGGTTGCAAGCAGGTGCAGGTGAGGAAGAAATGTCTCCCGATATTGTGTTTGAATGCATTTGTGGAGGGACAGCATTTTAGTTAAAGAGGTAGAGAGAGAGTTGAAGAACTTGGGTCCCATAAAGGAGAGTGTTTTCTGACCTTGAGTGGTCCAGCAGAAAGGAACAGTGACAGAGAGAATGGAGGACAGTCTAGTGGTCCTGGTGGTGGCAGCTGTCTGGAAGAGAGAGGTGAGGCAGGTTATGGAGCAGTCCACAGGAGAGTTTCAAGAAGAAGGTGGCCATCTTGCAGTTGAGGCGGCCTTCCAACTGGTGAGCTTATAAAGGTCACAGTTTTGTGTGAGTTTAGGGATACTAGAGGCAAAGCGGATAGTGTTGTGGTAGGAGCTTCAAAGTCTAGAGAAATTTTTGATGGAGAGGCAGGGGAAGGAGACAAGTGAACCATAGTAGAAGACAGGAAGGAGGAAGCTGGAGACTAGGAGAGATTTAGATTCCCTGTTAAGGTAATTCTTGGTTCTGTGGAGGATACCATTGGACTTTTTTGATTATGAGGCTAGTGTGAGCATCGAAATTGAGGAGGCTAGCCAGGAGTAAGTCAAGGTACTTGAATTCACTGACTTTTTCAATGGAGTTATCAAGGTTGTCATAGAGAGAGAGGTCAAAGCAATGGGGTTTGCGGGGGCTGGAGAAAACCAAGAACTTAGTATAGGGATGGCGATCCGAGGGTGGGGGGGCAACTAGACACCAGGGAAAAATCCAATAATTATGGGGATAAATGTTTTTCCATATGTAGGGATCCTTTTTTGTATGAACGAAAAAGAGCTTATGATACAAGCAGAAGCAAATCACGAAAAAGGATGTAAAAATGAAAACCAAAAAACATCTGGGGGCCATTTTTCAAACAGTTAAGTTCAGAATCCACCAAACAGGATCCCGATGAGCAAGATACATGTGTTGGTCTCTGCAGAATGTCATTTTTGTGGGTTTTTACATTTATTTTTAGAAAACAATGGAAAGCAAGATGGTGGCATATGAAAGGGAATTTTCGCCCATGAAAAAGGATTGGTCCCATACGAAAAAGGATTCTTTTTTCATTTCATACATCTATCTTGAAGGGATTACTGAGCATGCTCATAATCACAGTTTTAAAAATTAATGACTTTGGAACAGATTAATGTTTTTTCATCAAACCAGTGAAATCTGTGGGCAAGGCCCTTTCTACCCTAAACATTTTAGACCAAGATTCTAAACCAGCTGAAAAAATAACAGCAAAAAAAAAATCACTTTTTTTGGTATCTCGATCTCGGAATTCACACATCCAGCCAGAACGAAAGTTGACATGTGAAGAGATCTTCCCTTGCAAGACCATGCATGCAACATTCCATGTAAATCTGTTGAATGGTTGCAAAGTTATTAAAGTGCCAAAACTGGGGTTTAACAATAAACACCCTACTCAGCCTTATAGAAACATATAGAAACATAGAAGTTGATGGCAGATAAGGACTGCAAGGCCCATCCAGTCTGCCCATTTCTTTTTCTACCTTATAAATGTGCCATCGGCCTTTGCTCTGTCAGTGACCTATCTATTCATAGTCATTTGTATTGCTCCTTAATGCCTATCCCATGCCTGTTTGAAGCCCTGCACTGTATTCATAGCCACCACTTCTTGTGGTAAGCCATTCCATGCATCTACCACCCTTTCTGTGAAAGAATTTCTCATTCCCTTAATCGGCCTCCCTCTAATCTCATGCTGTGTCCTCTTGTCCTGCTATTTTTCTTATATTTAAACTTGTTAGACTCTTTCACCTTGTTTATGCCCTTAAGGTGTTTAAATGTCTCGATCATATCACCTCTCCTCCTTTGCTCAAGGGTATACATATTGAGCTCCGTTAATCTGTCCTCATATGTCTTCTGATGCAGTCCCTGCACCATTTTTGCTGCCCTCTGACTGCCTCAATTTGGTTAATGTCCTTGTGAAGGTGTGGCTCCAATACTGCACGTAGTACTCCAGATGGGCCTAACTATCTTGTAAAGAGGGATTATTACCTCCTCCTTACGACTTGTGATACCCCTACTAATACACCCTAACACCCCCAGCCTTACCTACTGCTTTAGAGGTCTGCTTGATGATTTTAGGTCATCAGTGATGATGATGCCCAAGTATCTTTCTTCCTTTGTGACTGCTAGCAACTCCTCCCAGCCTATAAGTGGCTTCAGGGTTTCTCTTCCTATGTGCATGATTTTGCACTTCTTTGCATTAAATCCCAGTTGCCACTCTTCTGACCATTCTGCTAGTTTATCCAGATCTCTTCTCATTCTGCCCACCCCATCTGGATCATCTACTCTGTTGCAGATCTTGGTGTCATCTGCAAACAGACAAGCCTTACCCTCTAGTCCATCTGCAGGTCACTAATGAAGATGTTGAAGAGGACTGGCCCCAGGACTGATCCCTGAGGTACCCACTTTGACTTGCATCTCTTCTGACTGTATACCATTTACCACCACTCTCTGTTTTCTGCCAGTCAACCAGTTTGCCACCCAGTTGACCAACTTCTGACCCACCCCGAGCCTACCCAGCTTATTTATCAATCATCTATGTGGAACAGTGTCGAAAGCTTTGCTGAAGCCAAGGTAGGCGACATCAACTGCTCCCCCTTGGTCCACCACTCTGGTTACCCAGTCAAAGAAATCTATGAGATTAGTTTGACAGGACCTTCCTTTGTAAACCCATGCTGTCTTGGATCCTGTGCCCTATGGATTCCAAGTGTTGCACTATCCTTTCCTTAAGGAGTGCCTCCATAATCTTGCCCACTACTGAGGTAAGACTGACCGGTCTGTAGTTCCCCACCTCCTCCTGCTACCACTCTTGTGGAGTGGGATCACATGAGCCCTTCTCCAGTCTTCTGGGACCTCTCCTGTGCTCAGAGACTCACTAAACAATTCTGCTAATGGCTCTGCTGGTTCCTCCTTTAGCTCCTTAAGTACCCTGGGATGTATGCCATCAGGTCCCATTGCCTTATCCACCCTGAGCTTAGCAAGCTCTTGTAGGACCCTTTCTTTTGTGAAGGGAGTGTGCTCACCTCCTCCCCTGTGTCCATGATGCTGAGCTGTGGGCCTGCCCTACCTTCTCTTCAGTAAATACTGAGCAAAAGTATCTATTTAGGATAGATGCCTTTACAGGGTCCTCCTCCTCACATGCTCCTTTTCTCCATTAAGCTTAGCAATACCCTCTGGACTTTCTCCTTTCACCAATGTATCTATAGAAAGTCTTGTCACCTTCTTTACTGTTCGTGCTAGTGTTTCTCAGTTTGGGACTTTGCCTGCCTTACTGCCTTACCTGCTTCCCTTAGGGCAGTTTGGTATGCCTCCCTATCTTCATCCCGCTGTGTTCCCTTATATTTCCTGAAGGCCAGCCTTTTGGCTCTGACCTTTTCTGCTACTGTATTTGAGAACCAAAGTGGTTTCCTTCTTCTTTGCACTTCCTTTTCTGTCTAACACAATGGGATGTTGCTTCAAGTATTGCATCCTTGATGCTTGCCCACTTTGCCTGTACCTCCTCACCTGTGTTTTTTTGCCAGGGCTAGCTTAACTCTGTTGGCCATCTTATCAAAGTCAGCTCCTCTGAAGTCCCATATTTTGCCTTGGAATGGGATGATTTAGATGTAGTAGCCAAATTGAACCATACCATGTGATGGTCACTGGCCCCAGGTGACCTTCTACCTGAGATCTGTGATCCCTTCTTTGTTAGTCAGTACTAGATCTAGGATAGCCCTGTCTCTTGTGGGTTGCTGTACCAGTTGTTTGAGGCCCTCCCCCTGCAGGGAATCCACTATGAGCCTAGTTCTGGCAGATGTTCCTGCTGGTATTGACCAATCTGTATCTGGCATGTTGAAGTCTCCCATTATCAGTGGTGCTACTGTGCTACTATAATATATATACTGTATGTGTTTTATATAGCTACTGTGTGTATATATGTATTTATACAATGTATGTTTTGGGATAAATGTCAGCATAAAAGGTAGTACCTCAGCCAGGTCATGGAGATATCAATGATATCTTCACATGTGAAGATATCACTGATATCTCCATGTTCCTATATGTCATTCTAATGAAAATGAAAGTTTTTCACTTTCCATTCTGTGACTGTCTCTCTTTTCGAGCAGGACTCCATCCCCCCCCCCAAACACACATGCATCTCTTACATTTCCTTGATCCTCCCCATGTCATTAAACATATAAATATTTAAAAGGCATATCTGGTTGATCCTGCTGCTCCTACATCTTTCTTTTATCCAGTTCCGCCTAGAACATAATGTGACCAAACAGCCTTCCCCAGAAATGTACCATGACCGAGTGCTATGAGCATCGAAATGTAAGGCACTTTGAGACTTTTAGAAAAATGTAGTCAGTATTGTAATACCAAGAAAAGTGTGCCTTTTTGTCAATTTTAGGTTTATTTTCTCAAAAGAAGCTACTGACAGTACTGAGAGGACATTGAGAGAGTCATCAGCTTCAGAACACCAGAAGGAAACGCGAGCATCTGTTGCCATAGCAATATATGCTAGCGCTTCCATCTGGTATTCTGAAGCTGCCTACTCTCTGACTCTTCTCTCAGTACTGTCGGCAGCGTCTTTTGAGAAAACAGAGCTACAATTAGCAAAAAGGCACACTTTTCTTACTCTTACAATACAGACTACCTTATTCTAAATGTCTGACAGTGCCTTACATTTCAATGTTTATAGTGCTCGGTTACTCTACATTTCTGGGGATAGCTGTTTGGTCACACCAGTTCCAGGTGGAAGTGGGTAAAAGAAAATTTCACAATCAACCAGATATGTTTCTCAACGTTATTTGTTTAAAGATACAGACAGGATTAACCAAATGTGTGTGTTTCATTAAATACTGTAATCAGACTTTTTTTTTAAATATATGTAATTTGTTGAGTTGGGGGGGTCAACCACAATCCAGACAAGTTTTTTTGTTTTATCATAATTTCAAAGTGGCAGGCTCAAACATATATATCTTTTTTTTTCAATAACATATGCCATGTGTTGGGAGAGATGTGTACAGCTGAGTTGCAACAACCATCACCTCTATGTGAGTGATTGTACTGAGGGGCCATTTGTGGGTTGTGTTGAGTGGGGCCCAAAACATACATAGTATAAACAGAACATGACATGGCCCGACTGAAGATATCATATTTATCTTCACTCGAGGCCAATGACATCATGATATCTCACTCGTGGCTTCACCACTCATGAGATATCATGATATCATTGGCCTCTCATGAAGATAAATATGATATCTTCAGTTGACCATGTCATATCCCTATATATATATATATATATACACATATAATACATCTATATATATATATATATACACACACACACACACACACACACACACAATAGGAGTGAGTGGTAAATGAGTGAGATAAAACAGTGTATCATCCACTGCAGTGTGATATTTTTACCCTCTGCTCTACTGTGATGATATCAGCCATTTACACACAGGTCACAAAAGGTCATCACTCTAGGCAGCTTTCCCCTCAGCATGCAAGAAACACCAGTGATGTTACCATAGACACAAATACAGAACTACTTCATAGGTCTTACTGCTGCCTACAGCTAACTCAGTGAGCATTACAAAACACACCTATCCCCCCAATTTCCAGCTCATTACTGTGATACTATCAGTTTGACTGCAGCCAGAATTCTAAACAGCACAGCGTCACAGAACAGTCTAAACTACTGCCTGCAGCTAACTCAACTGCCACTCAAACACACTCTCACTTGTTCCTCAAACTCTGATTCTCACCCATTACAATTACTGTGATACTTTCAGCTTTACTGCAGCCAGAATCCTAAAGAGCACAATTTCACAGAACACTCTGCACTCTGCCTTCAGCTAATTTAATTATCACTGAAAACAGTATCAGCTGTTCTGACATTCTGCCTCTCAGCTCATTACAATTACTGTGATGCTGTCAGCTTCACTGCAGCCAGACTTCTAAACAATACAGCCTCACAAAAGTATGTTTCTCACTCCTTCCTAAAACTAACTCATTTAGCATTGCAAAACACACTCATGTGTCTCCCAGAGTTTATAACACTGCCAACCCATTCAGAAAAGCTCACATACAGAATGAGCAAACATATAAACAGGAACAGAACACAAAAGAGCATAACAAAACTTCTAAAACTCTTGGCCCTATTGTATATGTCGAATACATGATGGGCAGATCATGTGCTATGGCAAATATTGTCACTCCTGCATGATGAGCTCTGGATATCTCACTCGTGCCTTCGGCACTCATGAAATATTCAGAGCTCACTCTGCAGGAGTGACAATATTTGTCATATCACACTCATGCCCATCATGTATCCATATATATATATATATATATATATATATATATATATATTAGAGGGTGCGGTCTCACCTCTATATTTAGAGTAGGCACTTCTATGTTAAACTCAAAATTTTGAGTGTTTATAATGCTGGACCTGTTCAATGGATTTGCATGAAACTTGGTATGTGTGGTGGGGCATGATAGATCTCTTGATCTGGCATTTTGGTCAGACTTATGGTTCTTGCACACCAAAACACTGAAAAATGCACTTTTCGACAGTTACGTGGGCAGTTTTTTGGATTTTAACTGTGACGCTGCATGGCCATCGTGTGGCATGCTGCTCTGCGACTTAGCTCATCTGAAAGAACTTGGGTCAAGGAACATGCCGCTTTTCATTTGGTGAACAAATATTAAAACATTCAAAAGTTATTAAACTTTTAAATTCCCATTATAAGTCAATCGGAAAATTTATATGGTTATTTTGTGAAAGAAGAATGGGGTTTAGGCCTTCTGGTCCCTCCACACAATCAAAGAATTTGCAGGTTCACAATCAAAGAATCTTTGATCACGTGGAATTCTTCAATCGTGATGACCACCATCTTGTTTTCAGTTTGCGGTCGGAAAAAAACAAATTTCTCGGCTCAGGGGTGAGTGCTGAAGTAAAACTTGGATGGGTTTTGCTTGGGGGGATTCGCTCTATCGAGCCAAGGCTGTGGTTTCTTCTAATTTGGTCAGAAAATAGACTTTTCAAGTTTTAAAATCTTTGATCATGGCTTGCTAATGATCTTTGATCACAAGCCTGAAAATTCTTTGATCATGATATTCTTTGACTGTGATCTTTCATTGCGAGGGTGCGACTAGATGGCCAGATGAAAAAATCAAATTGCTCATCCCAGGGGTGACTTATTAGGCCAAATGAGGATGGATTTTGCTCAGGGGGCTTCATTTTATCGGGTCATGGCTGTGGTTTCATTTATTTTTCTGTAAAAATTGACTTTTACCATTTTTTATGCTTTGATCACAAACCTGCAAATTCTTTGATCATGTGATTCTTTGATCATGATCTTTCATCACGAGGGAGGCACTAGATAGCCCAATTTTAACAATTTTTAAAATTAAATATTTTAGAAGAGGTTTGGTCTTTTCACTTGAAATTTGTAGGGTGTTGAAGGGATGTCCTGCACATGTGAATTGTGCTGTTTAAGTGTCAGACAGTACATTTTTGCAGAGCTATTACGTGGCACAGTTTACGTTTTGCGGACAGCGTTTTCCATTCTGGTACCGGCTTGAAATGTATATGGTAGCTAGCCTTACTGCCATGGATGTACTTTTTAGTTGTTTGGTGTCTAAAATGTAAACAGGTGCAGAATTCTGCCAATCTGATGAATGAAAATCTCTAACTTTCAAATGTTATATCTTAGAAACGGTTTGGTCTTTTCAATTGAATTTTGGAGGGTGTTGAGAGGATGTCCTGTACATGTGAATTATGATGTTTAAATGTTGGAAAATGTATTTGCTGTGCAAATATTGCATAATGCACTTTATGTTTTGTGTATAGTGTTTTCCATTGTGGTAGTAGGTTCACATTTATAGGGTACCTAGTCTTGCTGCCATGGAGGTAATTTTCAGTGCTTGGGTGTCTGACATGTAAACAGGTGTTGAATTATGCCAGTCTGATGACTGACACTTTGTTTTGTTACAAGCCGGTGGGCCCCATGCTCCCACCCATATGCACTTCCAGCAATACATATCATCATCAGTACTTGTACTCTTATCTTACACAGAAATTTGCAAGTTGGTGGGAGTGCAGGGCCCTCCCACCAACTTACACTTCATTCTACTTTTCTATTCCTACTCAAAAAGTAAGGAAATTCTATGTAAAAAAAAAACTTTGTTAATGCATCATTTAGGGTTAAAACACAAAAAGTCAGGAAATGAAACCATTAGGGTTGCCCTTCCCCCCCTCATGGCCCCGCCCATCATCCTGAGATTGATAGATGACAGGGTGTGTCATTGGGGGTTGTAAGGCCTAAATGTCACCCCATTCTTCTTTACTGTGGCTCGTGAAAATGATTACACATGGAATGGGGTGACAGGCCTCACAACCCCACTGACATACCCCATCATCTGTCAATCTTGGGATGATGGGCTGGTCCACAAGGGGGGAGGGACAACCTTAAAGGCCTCATTTCCTGACTTTTTGTGTTTTAATCCTAAATGATGCATTAACAAAGTTTTTTTGCATATATATATATATTCATACTGTATATATTCTTTGAAAGGACACTGCATTAATGCACCAGGTAGGGTTTAACTTAATGCCACAAAAGTAGGGAAATGTGGTGTTTTGGTTTCCAATCCTAACTCCCTGCCCCCATCCCCATCCCACAAGCAGAAAAAATAGAAAACATTAGGGTTTTGGATTTTTGGAGTGTTGGAGAATCTGTGGTGGGGTTTTCCTTAGGGTTGTCAACTCTAATTCCCACCCTTCTATGAACAAAAAAGGCTAGATGTGATCTATTCTCTTCATGCAGGGCCCACAGAAAGCAATAACAAATTATGCTGGCAACATGTGGGAAGCTATACTTCTTTACCTTTGAATAGTGTATCACTATGATGCACTGGCTTGGAGTTGTACCTTGTGCTTTGGACAGGTGGCTAAGGGCTGGGGGGAGGGGAAGATTAGGGTTGACAGCCCTAAGGAAGACCCAAGTCACAAACACACTCTGCGGATCAGGCCCTCTGCTCCCACAGTGCCAATCCCAGAGTGCAATAGTGTGAACAGGTAACAGATAGGGTAACCCTCCTGTCTGTTTTCAGTCCAAATCACCTTTAGCCTTGAGTTCTGGGGGGAGATTCAAACTGTGAACCTTATGCTAGTATACCCAATGTACATGCTCAGATATGTACCCTCTTTGGGACTGCAGTACAATCTTTCACCAGGAGCACCCAGCCAGGATTCCAAAATGAACCTGTTTAAAATTCTATATGAGACCCAGTTATTCCTTACCTTTTTACAGGTTAGTAACACCTTGTAAGCCCTTACAGCTGTCAGACTTAATATCGGTTCAACAATGACATGCAAAAATGACTGAGGAGACACAGGCAGTATCTTAAAGAAAATGTTTGTTTACAAAAAATAAGATAAAAAACAGGTAAAATAAAATACAGAACAAATAGCATGAGCTCACAGTCACAAAAGAAAATGGTAAAATTACAGAACACAACTCCTACCACAGTACTTAAGATCTTTGCTATCTAAGTATTACCTTTTTAAGTGCTTTTAAGTTAGAGAGAACTTTCTGTCTCAGAGCCCAAGATGATATGACACATTCCCCAGATACAATGTTTCATTTATAACTATCTTTCCCCATCCCCTTTTAGTGAGTCAGCTAGGTCCTCCTTTTAGAATTTAATTTCTGACATACTTATCCCTGAGAATGTGAGATATTACTTTAAAAAATCTGTAACTAGCCATTTCCCAAATGTGACAGTCTTTAATTAAACATTTCTCTTTGAACTTAACAATCCCACCATTTGTCATTAAGGTGTTAGGAAACCAAGGGAAATCAGCCAAATTACGTCCTTTTCCTAATGTCATAAAACTCGCATTAGGTTTCAAATTCAAAAGCCTGGGCAGGTCATAAAAAGGTATTAAAATGCCTTTCTGTAAGGAAGTCTTAATTAAATGGTTCCCCATGTCAGTTTAATTACATCCTGTAGTTCCAGCTACTGACCTTTAAAGTTACAGGCCAAATCTGCTAACTTGTGTGAGACAATTTCAGACACAGACCAGTTATTTATTTTATACATATCATACAATAACCATAAGCAAGGGAACAGAGCGTCACACCCACCACTGATTTGCCAAGACTCCAGGTGACACAAATGCAGTAGCACTGATGTGCTTCCTTTGTGGATTTGTATCTATGGCTGCATATGCACATGCCTCACAACCATACAAGAAGTACAAAGTGGAACAAAGGAAATAATGCACACACCAGATATGATGTGGTTAAGACAATTTTACTGGTGCAGAGGTTGATTGGAAGTTCATTGAGTCATGCACCAATAAAACTGTCTTAGCCATATCAAATCTGTTGTGTGCACCATTTTTCTTAATTCCAGTTTGTACTTTGTGTATGGCTGCACATTTAGGAGATCAGGAGTGCTGCTACCTTTCTCTGCAGTTTCTTCCAGTAGTTTCCCTGCAATCCATTTTTTACTTTGTTCCACTTCACATATCCCATTTGCCACGACAGTAGTTTTTGCTCTCTTTTTAAACTTCAGCAAAATAGCTGTGTCCTACAAGGTAAAATGGAGTTAGCCAAAAGAATCAGCATTTATATAGTGCTTTTCATACATATCCTAAAGTGCTTTACAATCACTGACAGACAGTTAATGCAATGTATTTATAAAGGTAGTGGCAGCCATTTTCCACATCTGCACCCGCACACAGCCTTTGACAATTCCATGCTTTTAATGGGAAGGGGAATGTTGGCCAGGGCACCTGGGAAATGGTTCAACTACTGTGAAAAGTGTCTTGGGTTCTTTTTCTTCCACCTGGACACCCAGAATAACAGCAAAAGGGAGCTTGGTTTAACATCTCAACAAAATCACAGCATATTCCAATAGTACATCATACTCCTAGTACTTCACTCAGGTGCCAGTGATGATGGTATTAATCTAATCCTAGTGCATGTCTAGAACCCATGATCTTCTGACCCAGAAGTGAATGTGCTACCAACAGAGCCAGGCTGACAAGTAGGCAGCAGACCTTTAGTTGTGTGTGTTTAACAAGAGGTGCCTTAAAGATTATTTTGTCAATTGAATTCTACAAGTAAATTACTGTTTGGGCTTCACGTAGTTTCTTATGAGACTTTTCTTGTTCTGTTACATTAGACACTCTCAGATGAAAAACATAGCTTATTATTCCCAAAAAGTCAATCTGTGCATACTTTGTGAAATGATAATAAGAACAGGGTTTATTTGCCATCAATACTAATTTTAATTGACCTGTACGGTATTCAGTGTAACACCATCCCCACTCCCATATACAAAAAATATTTGCCAGAGGAGCAGGTGCAGACTTTCTCAGTTTTGCTAAACTTGGACTTGCTGAGAATTTCCTCAGAACTGGCTACTGATTTAAAATGAACTAGCTATAATTCCTAGTAAAGCAAAACTTGGATATAAATTTTGTTTAGAAGAAATCGGGGAAAAAAAGGCAGATCCTACTGAGTACATAAACATTCCAGGGTACAAATGTAAAGTTGTACCCTACTTGAAACTGGGGTTTTATGAAGTCCCATAAATGGAGAGAAACCTTGAGTCTTAGTTATTTTTCTACCTAACAAATATACAAGCTTGTCAGGCAAGATATCAAGTAAACCCCCACACCCGCCTGGCCTCATGGCACTGAGGGCTGAGACAGTCATTCCTCACCAGCCACCACACCAGTGATTCAGATTTGGGAAAGAGTCTATGCCACCTGGGGGTCAGCCATGGGGAGGAGGACTAAGTGTCCTTACAGAACCTCTCCTGCGGGGAGGGAGGAAGGACAGCATGTTCCTCCACATCTCCACCACCTAGGTGACTATGGGTGGTGGTGGTGCAGCCTAGAACAGCAGTTCTGAGTGGAGAATGCTCCCAACCGAAGACATCAGAACATCCAGTGGCATACATAAGACATCAAGCCATCATCTTCATGGAGCATCTGTGGGTAGGGGAAACAGAACACTGGGAAAACTGCTAGAGGTAGGATAAAGCTGCATGATTTGTCGAAGACCCCACACTGCTAAATGGGCACAGGACCACCACTGCAAACATGCCATCCAATGGGGGTTTAGAGAACCCTCAATGGCTCCACCATGGGGGAAAGCAGTGGAGGAACAGGATATCCTCACAGTAAGTCCCAGAGAGGTTGGGTGTTGGGGTTGGTTGAGCCAGAATGGTCAGAAGGAGGCCAACCAAGTGAGGGGGAACAAACACCCCCACCAACCCACTAGCAAATGTGTCAGAGACCTGCACTGCAAGACATGGTCCACTTCCATCTGTCTCCATTTCTGAGCTAGCTTCTGGATTGATTGCCCTCATCAATCTAAAAGCTTACCAGGAGATAGCAAGTGAATGAAGCCCTCTCCTATCTGCCATCTCCAAGTATCTTAATTTACACTCAGTGCTGCTTCTCTGGTAATGGTTGAGTGACATCATCACATGCAGTGTGATGTTAGTGCTATATGGTTTAAAGGGGGCTCATCACTATCCCAGATCAGCAGTACTCCTCAGCTTGAAAGAAGCATGGAAGCATCAAGAAATGTCAGAACTAAAACCCAGGAAAAGCTGGAAGAAACTAAACAAGTTTCCATTTGTAGAACAGGATGGAAGCAAAAGAGCTACTTGTGATCTAATAAAAGCTCTCTGTGTGTTTTGCATTCTGAATCTGTAAAAAAGAGAACACAAGGATATAGAAACATTTTAAACTGTCAGCTGCACACTCACAGTAATCCAGGAGCTCTCTGTCAGCCTTTTGACTAAAGGGAGAATTGAACTCCCATTTGTATAGCCTGACTGCACTTTCTTAACTGTGTATGCCATCCCAAACCCAAATAGTCAACTTGCCAATACTGTATTATGGGTTGTAATCAAGTCCACAGACTGTGAGAGGCTGGTTTGCTCCAGATATGCCTGGCTTTTTGATGCACAGAATTGCATGACATCACCACAGATCACCAGGATGATGATGGTCCATCTCCTGAAGGCTGACTGTCTCAGCTCCACCAATTGTGATTCGTGCTTCCCATCCAACAAGTCATTTCTATCCCTGAGCCTCACGTCAAGCCAGATTGCCACCTTGGCTACCGTGTTCTCCATTGGGGTCCTTGGCATCCTCATTGCCATCATAGTCCTGTGCACATTCAAAAAGGAACAGAAGGAAACAGCCTTCTACACTTCAATCTGTGGTCTGGCTCTCATGGACCTGTTGTGCACATCAGTCTAGGAACAGGTCCTCCTTAATGTCTTTACAAGTGACATTGCAGAGAAGCAGGAAGGGAAGGTCTACCTCTTTGCAGATGACACAAAATTTTGCAACAGGATGGACACTTCAGGTGTTTGTGTGTGTGTGTGTGTGTGTGTGTGTGTGTGTGTAAAGGATGAGAAGAGACCTGAAAAAACACAAGATGTGCTCAAAGGCATGGCAGTTGGGTTTTAATGCAAAAAAGTGCAAAGTAATATACCTGGAGGCAAGAATGAGACCAGGGGTTATTGTATCAGATGACCTAATGGTGGCCAGGCAGTGTGACAAGGTAGTTGAGAGGGTCAGTGGGATACTGGGGTGCCTAGGGATGGGTGTCACCAGCAGAAAGAGGGAGGTGGCACTGCCTTTGTATAGATCACTAGTAAGACCCCACCAGTAGTACAGTGTCCAGTTCAGAAGACTACTTCTCCAGAAAGACATAGACAGAGTGGAGGCAGTCCAGAGGACAGCAGCTGAAATTGTGTAGGGTCTGCATCAAAAACCCTAAGATGAGAGGCCGGAGGACCTAAATATGTACACCATTGAGAAGTGGGGGGATATGATAGATACTTTTAAATACTTTTGGGGGGGAAATAAAGTACAAGACTGAAGCATTTTTCAGAAAAAAAAAATTTGCTCAAGGACAAGGAGGCATGATATGAAACTGGAGTGAGATAGATTTAGGAGAGATGTGAGGAAGTACTTTTTCACAGAAAGAGTGGTGGATTCCTGGAACAGTCTTCCAGTGAGCTGGTGGGAGCAAAAACAGTGATGGTATTCAAAAATGCATGGAATAGGCTTAAAGGAATCTTTGGGAAAGAGAAGGGGGTAGGTGGTGAATGGGTCAGGGATCAAGTAGGGTCTGTGTTAATACTGTAGGCAGGGAAAAACAGGCAGACTAAATGGCCCAAGCAGTCCTTATCTGATGGAAAATTCTATGTTTCTATGTTCTATGCACCTACTTCAATAGCCTGGTGGTTATTGCCACTTACATAGCCAAAAGGCAGTCTGGAAGGCATCTCTTGTGTCAGTTCTTCTCCTTCTCCACGCTTTTCTTTGACTTCACTGTCATGACTATCCTTTGTGCTATGGCTATAGAACACTACTGGCAATCAACCATGTCTACTTTTACTGGCACCATGTGGACCAGACACTGGCCAGGCTTGCTTATGGGAACCTACTTTTCCAACATGATCCATTGTGTATGCCCAGCTTTGGACTGGGGAGGCATGTCTGGCATTTCCTCTGCACCTGGTGATTCTTGGACTAGAGAGCCACTGATCCCTTGGCTGCTTCTCTGGCAGAGATCCAGATGTTCTGACTTCTGATCTTCATGATAATCATGTTCCTAGTGTGCTCCATCCCTCTGATGGTGAGTACCTATGTACCTACCTGTACCAATTTGCCCTCTTCCTCCCTCCCTGCTCACTGTCTGCCAGCTCACCAGTGCATGCTTGATCCATATTCCCCACTGTGGTTCAGCACCTCTCCTGCCATACATTACTTTGAGGAGGTGATGGTTTTAGTGGAGGGACTGAGAGATCTAATGGCACTGTAAGACTAATGAAAAGAGTGCTCCATCTGCCTCCAGCTCACTACTTGCCCTCCTCAGGGAAACATGAGGGAGGGTTGGCTGACCTGAAGGGGGCACAGAGAGAGAGAGAGAGAGAGAGACTGCTGGCTTATTGTTGTCACTCAAGACAGCAGTATGTTTCCATCTGCAGAAGTCAAGAAAGTCATACTGTTCTTATGCAAAGAATGTGGGGGAATGGCTCCTCTCACTTGACTGGGCAGCCAGGATTTTGGGGTTCCCAGAAAAGGAATTTCTGGAGTTTATTTTAAATAAACACCAACATCTATCTAAATGGGTCCTGTTTAGCTAGGTTCAGGTGTTTGTTTCTTTCAAAATTCACCATTTGTATGTATTTTCCATGTGTTTTAGTTTAGTGAAAAAAAACAAGATGGTGGCCACCATGACACACACAAAAAATTAATAAATAAAAAGAGTGCTATGAGAAGCAAGTGGTGAGAAAGCAAAAAGCTCATGTGACACAATATTTTTCATGACGTATCATAGGGTTATCCAAATCCCTACTGAGCATGCTAAAAAAAAACACTTACATTCTTATAACTCTGTAACCTTTTAATATGTTTTAATGAAACATTCAAAAAGGACTACCTTGGCATAGGCCGCTTATACTTTGAAAGATTCATAAAAAAAATTCTGCTCTGCCTAAAGCGAAGATGAGAGCAAAAAAATAAATGTGTTAATTATAGGAAAAAAATGTAGTCCTTTACAGAAAAATTACAGATTTCAGAAACCACACAAGCTGTCATCAAGAAACTTTTGACATATTTAGACCTTGCCTCCTAGACAATGTATTCCAACTATATGTCAATTTAGTCAAACATCGCCAAAGCAACTAAGCTGCAAAGTTACAGGTTTAACATAGAAATGGTCAGTCAACCCTAAATACACTGGCACTACCTCACTGGTGTACAAAGGTCAATCAAAAAGTTTGTGGCCTGACACAGAAAGAAAAGCACTATGAACCTAGTATTATTTCAATGTATAGTTACACTAAGATAAATAGAGTATGACCTAGTGGTATAATGATCACATTTTTTTTCTTTTATAGGTACGTGCCAAAGTTTGATAGGTGATGATCATTTGAGAATGGAAAAAACTGAGATCAGAGCAATCACCAAGTACCTCAACATCAAAGGAATGACTCCAATACAAATCCACAAGGGTATGGTCAACACACTTGGGACAGCAGCCCCTTCATATTCAACTGTCAAGAAATGGGATGCTGAATTTCAGCATGCCAGAAGAAGTGTTGAAGATGATCGCAGGTCCAGACGACCAAGGATGGTGGCCACTTATGAGAACATTGACACAGCCCATCAAATGATGCTGAAAGACAGATAAGTAACTACACAGCATGTAGCCAGCATCTTGGGCATCAGTTTTGGAGCAGTACAATCAATCTTGACTGAGAACCTGAGCATGAGAAAAGTGTCAGTAAGATGGGTGTCAAGGATGTTGACACCCGATTAGAAATGAGTCAAAAGGGGCATTTCAAGCCAACTTCTTGCACAATACAAGAGGGATCCAACAAATGCCATCAGTAGTATTGTAACAATGAAAGAAACATGGGTTCGCCATTTTGATCTGGAGACTAAACAGCAATGAAAACGATGGAAACACCATTTATCTCCAATGCCAAAGAAGTTCAAACAGGCCACCTGATGTGACAAAATCATGACCTAGGTTTTCTGGGACTATGAAGGTGTGATTATGATTGATTATCTTGAAAAAGGAAAGACAATAACTGGTGAGTACTATGCTGAATAACTGCACAAGCTGAGAGAAGCCATCACAGCCAAACGTTGAAAATTAGGTGAGGTGTTTTGCTCCTGCAAGACAATGCTGTAAACCACACAGCACTGGTTGCAGTGGCTGCCCCAAAAGAATGTGGGTATGAATTGCCTCCTCATCCACCCGACTCACCAGATCTTGTTCCTTCAGACTTCTACCTGTTCTCCAAATTGAAGGCAGAACTCTGTGCAAAGAGGCTTGCTGATGACGAAGAGGTGATAGCTTCTATGGAGAGGTTGCTGGGGGGCCAACACCTGGAATTCTACTACGAGGGGATAACAGTGCTAGAACGACAGTGGACTAAGTGTATTGAACTGAGAGGGGACTATGTTGAAAAATAAAATAATACTAGGTTGATAGTGCATTTCTTTCTGTATCAGGCCAGGAGCTTTTTGTTCAACTTCTGTAATATACACAAATACCTTATACAGTTGCTCTAATTTGCTGTAGTGCCTGTACTGTATATTAGGGTTGAGTAAGCACTTTAATTTTAAACCCCAAATTTTACACCTGAATAACTCTGCCCCAACCAATTTATTTGATGTTTGGAAGGCACATAATTGCTGCCCAGATCTCCGGCTCCTGAAAATGTTGTGGCAGTTGGTTCATTTGGGCAATGTTATGGAGGTTCAAAACACATAACAATTACTATAATTAAGACCTTTGTTTTTGTTTACCTATAACTAAACAGCTATGGTAGGAAGATTTCAAACCTGAAATGTTGACGTTTGATAGAATTTACTATGTTTTTGAGAAATTAAGAAAATATCGAGCACATGCTCAGTTTAAAAACTGAACAGTCTAAAGATAACTGATTTTTCATGACTGCATTTCCATGTGCAGTTGTTTGGCAAATATGTGTTTGCGTCTGTGGGGACAGGGCTAGCACCACTTCAGTGACATCATTTCTTTAAATTGTACACCAGGGTGCCCAACCCCAGTGCCAGTTAAGCCATTTATTATTCTGGCATGAGGATGCCCACTCCCAGTGCCAGTTCATCCTGCCAGGGTGCCCATCCCCAGTGCTACTTTTTTCCCCCATTTCTCTATTATTTCCATCTGCTCACCACACTGAGATCCCACCACTCCCAATCCTTGGTGCTGGCTCAGATCACCCTTTTTCCCACCACAACTGTGTGTAACATTAAGATTCTCAATCCCAGTGTCTCCAAACATCAGGCTGACACTGGCATGCCCAATCCCAGTGTCAGAACCTATAAAAGGAAAAACAGTACTGCAACATATTTTCCTTTTTTCCCTTTTTTGTAACCTGCAGTAAAGAAAATTGAGCCATCTCTCAATGATTTTACAGATCACTGGGGTCAAACTAATTGGCCTATAATTATTTTTCTGGTCCTGTTTACCCCATTTTTAAAGTACTGCTACTGTACAGTGCTCTACAATTCAGATTATAGTTCCCTGTCATTCAAAAGTATAAAGATAAGCTGACACATACAAGTAATAGGAACGGTAAAACAGTCAATCAATCAATCAAAATCTTTATTTATCTAGGTGGGCACCAATGAGCAAGACTCATTTGCAAGGTGGACCTGGTCATGAATACATCAAAGTACAGTACAGAAGCAGGTATACAAAAAGCAATAATATACAAGGAATAAAAACTATATGCAGTGTATACAGTACAGTACAAGTTGAAATAAATAAAAAAAACAGCATTATTTTACAATTGAAGAAGTCAGCAGATGTACAATCAACCATAGGCATACAGGGGTTATAAGCAGAGATCTTTTGAGTGAGGCAGCTGGCAACTACACATATAGGGAAAAGAGGCTGAGTATGGGGTGGCAGATTAGAGAGGTAAAGAAGAGGAGGGATACGTTACCGACGACTGGGGGAAAAAATTGAGCTAAAACCACAGAAAGCGACAATGGCTGTCATGTACTTGTTTATTATGATAATGACGGAGGAGGGGTAGATAATTGGGACACTACTATGGATGGGGTGGTGGGACTTTAGCCAGGCTGGAGTGGACAGGGAAGGATGGGTGCAGCAGGAAGAGTTAATATGGAAAGAATGAGAGCCAAGGGTAGAAACATGGTGAGCATCAGGATGGAAAGGGGGAGTTGTGGAATTAGTGGGCTAACGGTGAGGAAAACATTTGCAAGGTGCTTTCAAGTAGCAATCATAGAGCACCTTGAAGATATTCAGGCTAACAGGGCAGATCAGCTTCAAGTTCCTTTGTAAACCGTTCCACAATATGGGCAAAGAGAAGCTTAGAGCAGCTTTGCCGAAACGAGTTTTGACCCTTGGAACTTGGAGGGCAATTAGGGAATAGCTCCTTAGAGTGTAGGTGCCTAACACACTCCGGGAATACAATCTGAGATATATGAGGGGAGCATGCTGGTCACTGCTCTGAAGGCCCATGGGGTGGCATTTCTATTCCTTCTATAGTGAAGGGAAGTCCAGCCTAATGATGAGTACAGGGAGCAGTGGTGTGTGGAAAGTGGAAGGCCAGTAATGAACCTGATAGCTCTGTGGTGGAGGGTGTCCAACTTAGCCAGTGCAGAGGCAGTGCAGTAGCTGTAGAGCAGGTCCGCGTAATCTATTAAAGATAGGAAGGTAGCTTGAATCAGTTGAATCAGGATCCTAGGTGATAGGTTTAAATGCTTCATTGGCAAACATTTAAACTAGCCAATGGGGGAGGCACTGGAAAGGAGCAGGGAAATCCTAGCCCCCCCCAAAAATCATGGTCGTAAGTGCAGTAAACACCAACATAGAGGTGTCGATAGGGAGAAGGGCAGGGGTAAATGGAGAAAGTGACAAAGGCAAGAAGGACAGAGATGGGGCACAAAGAAGTAAGGCCATCAGGAAATGGAGGGTAATGAGTACCAATGCCCATAGTCTGGGCAACAAGCTCCCTGAGCTGGTGGCCTTGATGGAAGAGGGATGCCTGGATATCGTAGCAGTCACAGAAACATGGTACACATAGAACCATCATCGTGGAAGTTAACATACCAGGGTACATAACCTACAGGAGAGACAGGCAGGGAGAAGAGGGTGAGGAGTAGCTCTCATGTAAAGGAAGGGATAAAAGCAACTGAACAAAAGAGTAAACAGGGAGAGAGGAGGCACTGTGGGTCACCTTGGAGACTGGAAAGGGCACCACAATCCGCACAGGGGTTGTGTATAGACCCCATGTCCGTGGGAGGAAATGGACAAGGATATGATAGAAGGCATTCTTAGAATGGCAGAGAAAGGGGAGATACTGTTGATGGGAGACCTGAATATGCCAGAAGTTAACTGGAACACATTTGCTGAAGCCACATCCAAGAGCAGGGCCATTCTTGATGCCCTACAGGTGGCAGGCTTCAGACAGCTAGTTTCAGAACCCACTCATGAGGGAACAATCCTAGACCTCATACTCTCAAATGGGGGCAGTGAGAGGATCTCAGATCTATGAGTGGGTTGCCATCTGGGAACAAGTGACCATCAAACAATGTGGTTCACATTAAACTCAGCTACAGAGTCAAGCCATACAAAAGTGAGGGTACTGGACTTTAGGAGGGCTGACTTTGGCAAGATGGGAGAGTGCCTCAGAAAAGCACTAGCAAACAGGCTAGAAAGAGATGAGGAGCAACAATAGGGAATCATCAAAACTGCCATCACAGAGGCAACAAGCCTTTGTGTGAAGCAAATAAACAAATCAAAACAAAAGAAAAAGCCACTATGGTTCTCAAAAGAGGTGGATGTGACAGTCAGGAAGAAAAAGATAGCATTCTGGAAGTATAAGGAAACACAGAGGGAGCAAGACAGAGAGCTGTACCAGTTAAGGCAGAAGGAAGCAGGGAGAGAAGTCAGAATAGCAAAGGCCCAAACTGAGGAAAAGATAGCCAACTTGGTTAAGAAGGGGGATAAAACCTTTTATAGGTACATCAGCGAGTGTAGAAAGACAAAGGGAGGGATAGTGAGGCTGAATAGAATGAATGGTGGGTGGGCAGAGGGGGACAGTGAAAAAGCAGGGATACTGAACGAATATTTCTGCTCAGTATTCACAAAAGAGGAGGAAGTGCCTAATCCAATTAACAGAAGCACTCTTGATAGGGGGTCGATCCCAATCCTTTCACAGAAGAAAGGGTTCTGCAAGAACTCCTAAAACTGAAGGTGGACAAAGCAATGGGTCCTGATGGAATTCACCCTAGAATTCTAAAAGAATTAAGGGGGGGAACTAGTGAAACCACTGGCTACTCTTTTTAATAAATCATGGGAGGATGTTGTGGTAGCCGAGGACTGGAGGAAGGCGGATGTGATTCCCCTTCACAAAAATGGGACCAAGACAGAAGCAGGAAACTACAGACCTGTCAGTCTGACCTTTGTGGTAGGGAAAGTGAATGAGTCACTTCTGAAGGAAAGAATATTTGAGTACCTAGAGGCCAGTGGGGCACAGGACCCAAAGCAGCATGGGTTCACAGTGGGAAGGTCATGTCAGAAGAATCCAATAGATTTCTTTGACTAGGTGACCAAAGTAGTAGACCAGGGAGGGGCTGTGGACATGGCCTACCTAGACTTTAGCAAGGCATTTGACACAGTCCCACACAAAAGATTAATAGTCAAATTAACCAGCCTGGGAGTGGGTCCCAGGGTGGTAGCCTGGGTAAAACATTGGCTGGACAACTGGACATAGAAGGTAATTGTAAATGGAGTCCACTCTGAAGAAAGAGGGGTTACTAGTGGGGTACCACAGGGTTCAGTATTGGGTCCAGTCCTTTTTAATGTCCTCATAAGTGACATTGCAGAGGGACTGGAAGAAAAAGTATGCCTCTTTGCAGATGACACAAAGATCTGCAACAGGGTTGATACAAAAGGAGGCATGGAAAGGATGAGAAGGGACTTGGCAAGGTTGGAGGAATGGTCAGAAATATGGCAGCTAGGATTAAATGCAAAGAAGTGCAAAATAATGCACCTGGGAAACAAGAACCCAAGGGAAGAATACACAATTGGGATGGAGGTAGTAACAACAACAGAAAAGGAAAGGGACCTGGGGATAATCATATCAGATGACCTTAAGGTTAGCAAGCAATGTGAGAAGGCAGTAGGGAGTGCTGGGGGTATACTGGGATGCATAGGGAGAGGCATCAGCAGCAGAAAACAGGAAGTTGTTATCCCTCTGTACAGACAGTTGGTGAGACCCCATCTGGAGTTCTGCATCCAGTTCTGGAGACCCCATCTCTGCAAGGACATAGACAGGATCGAGGCAGTCCAGAGGAGGGCAACTAAAATGGTGCAGGGTCTGCAAGACAGGCCGTATAAGGAGAGACTAAAGGAGCTTAATATGTATACCCTTGAGAAAAGAAGGGGAAGGGGACATGATAGAAACTTTTAAGTACCTCAGTGAAATCAACAAAGTCCAAGAGAGTAGCATCTTTCAGAAAAAGAGACGTGCAAGAACAAGGGAACACAATTTAAAGATAGAGGGGGGGCGGTTCAGGGGCAATGTGAGGAAGTATTATTTCACAGAGAGGGTAGTGGATGCATGGAACAGCTTTTCTGAGGAGGTTGTGGTGTCTAAAACTGTGGGAGAATTCAAGAATGCATGGGACAGACATAAGGCAATTCTTGTGGGGGGTAGGAAGAAATAGGCTGTTGGTTAACTAGGATCTACGGCCTATCCTGTAGGTAGGGAAATGGGCAGACTAGATGGGCCAAGTGGTCCTTATCTGCAGTCAAAGTCTATGTTTCTATGTTTCTATCTTGGCCTCCTTTGTGAGCAGGTGGTTAATTCTGTAGAATAGTCCTAATCTATGCCTTAGTTTCTTCTGTAGTTCTTTGAGATGGTCAGCGAAGGAAAGTTTATGATCGAGCCAAACTCCTAGATATTTGAATTTAGCTACATACGCTAGTGTTTCTCCAAGAACAGTGGTAATTTGTGGGATAGCTCCCCCCAGCAGGAATTGCCACATGCAAGGAGGGGGAGAAGAGTGTGGCTTTTGTCTTTTTCACATTGAGCAAAAGCTTTTTGTTTATGAGCTGGTATTGTAGAAGGTTAAATTCAGCATACAGGCCTTCACAGGCTGCTTCAGGCGTGGGACGACTCAAGTACAGTACAGTATCATCCACGAATAAGTGGATGTTGGCTTTTTTGATGGGGTCGTTGATGTTGTTAATGTAGACTGCAAAGAGGAGGGGACCAAGGATAGAGCCCTGGGGCATGCCTCTCAGCATAGGTTTTAATGGAGAAAGATCACCTTCAGCTTTAACCTGCTGTTTCCATTCTCCAAGGTAGTCTGCAAACTAGTACATAGATTTATGGTCCAGGCCTAAGGTGCTTAGGGAGGAAAGAAGCAGGCTGTGATCTACTGTGTTGAATGCCTTACTAAGATCCAAGATAATGGCACAGACATGCTTCTTGTTGTCAAGGTCTAGGAGCCAATCATTGGTCACCTTAGCTAGGGATGTTATGGTGTTGTGCTTTGCTCTGAATCCAGACTGAACTGTGTTTAATAGGCTTCTGGATTCTAAGTACACCCCTAGCTGGCCACACACTATTTTTTCTAGTAATTTAGACAGGATGGGGAGGAGGGAGATCGGTCTGTAATTATTTAGATCGCAGGGGTCACCTGCTTTTAATAGATGGATGACATGGGCTATTTTCCTTTGAGGGGGGAAGCTACCCTGGGAGAGTGACATGTTGAATAGGTGGGTGATTGGCACCGCAAGCACATGGTAGGCACATTTCAGATAGTATGGCTCTATGAAGTCGGAGCCTGCTCCCTTCCTGGTGTCCAGTTGCAGCAGTAGGTCCTCCACCTTTTTTAGAGAGACAGGCAGGAGGGAGAAGGCATCTTCAGTGGAGGGGGACTCATGGGTTGGTGGGCCCTGAGCTGTGCAGAGGTCATTGGCAGGAGAAGTATCAGATGCTAGCCCTGCTGTTGCAAAATGGTTATTGAGGGCTTCCAATATCTCCGATTGGTTAGAGGTAATGCTGCCACCAGACTTAATTTTTGCAGGAATGGAATTACCAGGTGCATGTCCAGACATGTCTTTTAATATTTTCCAGAGCTTTGAAGGATTTCTTGAGGTAGAGGCTAGCTCCAAACGATAGCAGGCAGCCTTGGCTGCTCTGACCAACTTGGTGCACTTGTTACGTGCTCTCTTAAAAAGACACCAATCTGAGTCATTCTTGCTTCTTCAGGCTTTTTTCCATAAAGTATCCCTTTCTAACAGGGAAGCTTTGAGCTCAGGTGAGAACCAATGGCAGGTGCTGCTCCTGACCCGCACCTTAACCAAGGGTGCATGCTTATTTAAAGCCTCACTTAAAATATCGTAAAAAATAGTACATGCCCTGTTAACCGTTTTGGCTAGGAAGAATTCCTGCCATTGCAAAACACATTTTCTGGAGCTGGAAGGACACTACTTTCTTCAACTGCGAGCTGTGTGAGAAATTCTGTATTGCACTTGATATCTGCAACAAACGTGCACTTTTGCTTAATTCTGTGGGAGGTGAAACTAACCACCCTTGGTAATTGCTTTTTATTCACATTTATTTAGTGTTTAACCAAGAAGGGGCTTGTAAACTCTGTTTATCTTGTTAGTAACTTCAGAAGGATTTAAATACTGCATTTGGGTAGGTCCTTGGAGGTAGCTAGATTGTCTACTAGGATTTGTTGACAGTTAAACTACTTTTAAATGAATTACAGTTGGCTGAGGAGTTGAAAAAGAAACTTGCAAACTCTGCTTATCTTGGAAGTAACCTCATAAGTGTTTGAATACTGCATTCTGGTTGTTCCTTGGGGGTAGCTGGATTGACTACTAGGATTTGGGGACAGAAACTATTTTTAAATAATTTACTGAGTGCGTGAGGTTGTGATAGTTAAACTCTTTTAACAGAGTTACTGGGGTTAAGGAGTGGTCACAGAAAAACCTGCAGTGTGAAACAGGAAAAGACAGTCTTTCAAGCAACAGAGGGTGGTGGATCTAGGTTTACGTTTGTTTGTTACAATTCTTAAGATTTTCATGCAGGAAGAGTTTAAAGCACAGCTGACTTATTTGGGGGCTGACAGCTCTCGGAGCACAAACCACCAGGCCTGTTTTGGGGCTGGGAAGGTTTACCTGTGTCTGACTTGGATGTGTGGATTTTTCTCTGTTTGATTAGCAGGGTATTTCTCTATCAAATTGTTTGTAGGGCATCTTGCTGAGAGGAAGGCACTCATTGCAGCAGTGGGTCAGAGCTTTTAGCTGATTGTTTTGTGAGGGCACAGTTTAGGTCCAACCCTTCCCACCCCTCACCCCACCCACCCTGGAAATAGTTCCTTTATACCTGGGGTTCTGACATCATTTCCTCAAGAGTGCAAGGTGCATGTCACTGTGATATCCTCTCTAGCACACTGCACTGACAATATAAGCATACACATTGTATATTATAAATATATATTTCTATATTACAAACCAATCACACACAAAAAAAAATGTGGGGAGTAGTGCAATGTAATGGCTCTGGGGCAGCAGTCTTCCAGGAGTCTTTCTGGAGGCTGAGATGCTGCCCTATTTGTAGACAACTCTCTGCCCTGAGGGAGGAAGTTGCCCATCTTCAGGCCACACTGGACAGTAGTACAGGGACCTTCCCCCAGGCCACACTGGACAGAAGGAAAGGAACCTCCCCATCCAAGGAGCACCACAGCCACCACCACTACCTCAGAGATTGTGAAGAAAACACAGCAGTTGGACCACAGTGGGCTCAAGAAGGGTGAGGATGGTGGAACGGAGGCACACCCAGTCAGTTGTTCCACTCCACAATCCATACACCATTCTGGGGGAGCATAGCTCCCCTATGGATGCACCCACAGAGGAGACTAAGGAGGCTGAGGACAGCTGTCACAAGGGAGGCCCACAGGAAGAAGGCAGAGGACACCACAAGGAAAGGAAGCAGCTCCTGGTGGGGGACTCAATTATTAGGGGGATAGAACTGGGAGGAGCTGGGAAACTGAAGTAAGGTGCCTGCCTGGTGCTATGGCTTGAGGGACAGGCGCACATCCTCAGGATCATGACAACAGCTGCAAGGGATTCTGAGCTGGACATAATTGTCCACCTAGGGACAAATGACTTGGCTCATCATGAGGTTAGAGCAGTGCAGGAGGACATTGCAGAGTTGGGGAGGGGCCTAAGACAAGTAGCACACACAGTATCCTTCTCATAGGTGCTGCCTGTCAAAGGCATGGGTGAGGCGAGGGTAATTGGCACCATGCAGTTTAATGAATGGTTGAAAAAATGGTGCAGAGCACAGGGGTTTGGCTTCATTGGGGACTGGGGTTCCACTTGGAAGGACTATAGCCTATACTGGCAGGATGGTCTGCATCTGTCCAGGAAGGGAACTAGTCTTTTGAGCAATTGGTTTAAATGCTTTATTGGCAAGCTTTTAAACTAGTCAAAGGGGGAGGCACTGACAAGCAACAGAAAAATCCCAGCCTCTCCCTACAAAACAGGGTACTAAATGAGAAAAAGACCAAGGTAGAACGGTCAGTGGGGGATGCTGCAACAGAAGGTAAAGCCATCAAAAAATGGAGGGCAATGAGTACCAATGCCCATAGTCTAGGTAACAAGCTTCCTGAATTAGTGGCCTTGATGGAGGAGGAACATCTGGATATCGTGGCAGTCACAGAAACATGGTACACACAAAACCATGACTGGGACGTAAACATACCAGGATACACTATCTACAGGAGGGACAGGGAAGGTAAAAGAGGAGGAGTAGTTCTTTACATAAAGGCAGGAATAAAAGCAACAGAACAAAAGGGTAAACAGGGAGGAGAAGAAGCACTGTGGGTAAATTTGGAGACAGGCAATGGCACCACAATCCGCACAGGGGTTGTATACAGATCCCCTTCTCAGGGGGAGGAAATGGACAAGGAAATGATAGAAAGTATACTTAGAATGCCAGAAAAAGGGGAGATACTGCTGATGGGTGATCTGAATATGCCAGATGTTAACTGGAGTGCAGTTGCAGCTGCCACTTCGAAGAGTGCAGTTATTCTAGATGTCCTACAGGGGGCATGCCTTAGACAACTAGTACTGGAGCCCACTCAAGAGGGAGCAATATTAGACTTTATACTCTCAAATGGAGATGGTGAGAGGATCACAGATGTAGAAGTGGGTAGCCATCTGGGAACTAGCGACCATCGAACAGTATGGTTCACAATAAACACAGTAATAGAGTCAAGCCATACAAAGACAAAAGTACTGGACTTTAGGAGGGCTGACTTTGCTATAATGGGTGAGTGCCTAAGGAATGAACTAGCAAATAGGCAGGAAGGAGGGTGGAAGAACAATGGGAATAATAAAACTGCCATCACAGAGGTAACAAACCTTGTGTGAAGCAAATAAACAAAACAAGACAATGTAAGAAACCACTATGGTTCTCAAAGGAAGTGGCAGTGAAGGTTCAAGAGAAAAGAAAGCATTCAGGAGGTACAAGGAATCGTAGAAGAAGCAGGACAGAGAACTGTATCAGTTAAAGCAAAGGAGGCTGGGAAGGCAGTCAGAACAGCAAAGGCCCAAACTGAGGAAAAGATAGCCAACTCAGTTAAGAAGGGGATAAAACCTTTATAGGTACATCAGGAGCGAAGGAAGACCAAGGGAGGATAGTGAGGCTTAATAAAGGGAGGGAGGGTGGGCAGAGGGAGACTGTGAAAAGGCAGAGATACTAAATAAAGATTTTTGCTCAGTATTTATGAAGGAAGAGGGGAGATACATAAAACAAACAGTAGTAACACTCTGGATACAGAAGTTGATACCGCCCATTTACAGAAGAAAGGGTTCTGAAAGAACTCTTAAAACTGAAGGTGGACAAAGCAAGGGGCCTGATGGATTCATCCCAGAATTTAAAAGAACTAAGGGTAGAACTAGTGACACCACTGACTACCCTTTTAACAAATCATGGGAGGATGGGTGGTACCCGAGGACTGGAGGATGGCAGATGTGATTCCCCTTCACAAAAGTGGGAGCAAGGCAGAAGCAGGAAACTATAGACCTGTTAGTTTAACCTCAGTGGTAGGGAAAATGATGGAATCACTTCTAAAGTAAAGAATTGTCAAGTATCTAGAGGCCAGAGGGGCACAGGACCCTAGGTAGCATGGATTCACAGCGGTAAGGTCATGCCAGATGAATCTGATAGATTTCTTTGACTGGGTGACCAAAGTAGTAGATCAGGGAGGGGCTGTGGACATGGCCTACCTAGACTTTAGCAAGGCATTTGACACAGTCCCACACAAAAGATTAATATCCAAGTTAGCCAGCCTGGGAGTGGGTCCCAAGATGACAGCCTGGGTAAAGAATTGGCTGGAGAATAGGACACAGAGAGTAATAGTAAATGGAGTCCACTCAGAAGAAAGGAGGGTTACTAGTGGGGTACCGCAGGGTTCAGTATTAGGACTGGTCCTCTTCAATGTCTTTATAAGCGACATTGCAGAAGGACTGGAAGGAAAAGTATGTCTCTTTGCAGATGACACTAAGATCTGCAACAGAGTTGATGCACAGGGTGGGGTGGAAAGGATGAGAAGGGACTTGGCAAGGTTAGAGGAATGGTCAAATGTATGGCAGCTTAGATTCAATGCTAAAAAGTGCAAGGTAATGCACCTGGGAAACAAAAACCCAGGGGAAGAGTACACAATGGGGGGTGAGATACTAACAACAAGAATGGAAAGGGACCTGGGGGTAGTCATATCAGATGACCTAAAGATGGGCAAGCAATGTGAGAGGGCAGCAAGGAGGGCTGGGGGGATACTGGGATGCATAGGGAGAGGCATCACCAGTAGAAAACAGGAAGTTATTATCCCTCTGTACAGACAGCTGGTGAGACCCCATCTGGAGTACTGTGTGCAGTTCTGGAGACCCAATCTCTGCAAAGACATAAACAGGATGGAAGCTGTCCAGAGGAGGTCAACTAAAATGGTGCAGGGTCTGCACCAGAAGTCATATGAAGAGAGACGTAAGGAGCTTAATATGTATAGCCTTGAAGAAAAGAGGGAGAGGGGGAACATGATAGAAACTTTCAAGTACCTCAAGGGAATCAACAAAGTCCAAGAGGGTAGCATCTTTCAAAAAAAGAGGTGTGCAAGAACAAGAGGGCACAATTTGAAGATAGAGGGGGCGGCTCAGAGGTAATTTAAGAAAGTATTTTTTCACAGAGAGGGTTGTGGATGCATGGAACGGCCTTCCGGAGGAGGTTGTGGAGTCAAAATCAGTGGGGGAATTCAAGCATGCATGGGATAGTCATAAGGCAATTCTGGGGGTTGGGGGTAGGAAGAAGTAGGCTGCTGGTTAAGTAGGATCTGCAGCTTATCCAGTAGGTAGGGAAATGGGCAGACTGGGTGGGCCAAGTGGTCCTTATCTGCCATCAAATTCTATGTTTCTATGTTTCTATGTTAATGTTTCAAGTCATGGACATAAGCAAACAAATCAAAGTTGCATTTGCACCTCTCAATAGAGAACTTTGCCACAAACTGTGGGTTGTGCATGGATCTAATGGTGGTGATTATACAATGATCGCTAATGTCTGAGAAAAATGTTCCGAATTGAGAGAACAGGTGTGGCTTGCTAACCAAAATTACGTCTAAGAGGGAGCTGTTGTTCAGGTTCTTTTTATTTGGGTGAGTAGGCTCGCCAATGAGTTGCACCAGCCCTAGAGTATCACAAAAGGATTTAAAGGGAGCTGATGCACTTGATTGCCAATCGTAGTTCAGGTTGCCAAGAATAATGGTTTCCAAGGAACGGAGACCCAGTACGGAACTGATGTGAGACAGGAGATGCAGCCCGGCAGAAGGGGGCCTGTAGCAGCCTATTACACAGAGTGCACTGGAAGGAGAAAGTTTGATCTTTAGGGTCAAGCACTCGAATTCTTTGGGGGAGGATGATGCGTTCTATGCATGCGGCTGAGTATTTGTCCCTTGCATAAATTGCCACCCCACCTCCTGATTGCCTATCCCCTTGGAAGATTAAATAATTTGGGATATTGATTCTATTGTCTGGGGTGGCTGAACTAAGCCAGGTCTCAGTGATCACTAGGACGTCAGGTAGGGTGTGGCTCACCCAAGCCTGGATAAGTGTGAACTTTTTCAGCAACTACAGGCATTAAGATGCATAAAAGACATTCCTTTGATACCTGCCAGGTCTGATGGAGAAGCAAGGGTGTCTAATGGTCCTGGGTTGAGTTTGACATTGCCTGAGCACAATAGTAAAAGAAGCAGGATTCTTTTTAAGGCAGCAAACTGTAATTTGTAAACACTATTTTTTGGGCAATAGGGGAGGCGGTGTTGATGGGTAGGCCTGTACCCACTCCTGGTGTTATACTGACCTAGTGTTGCAGCCACTAGTGTCCTGGCAGAAATTTGCCATGAGTAGGGAGTCTTAAGTCTGGATGGGGGAGTAATCTGCAGAGGCAGCTCTGGAGATGTCCCACTCCCCGGCAGAGACAGCTGAGAAGCCCAATAGTCCAGAACACCTCCTTTTATTATCACTTTATTTATCATGCAAGCAAAACTAAAACCTTGCAGTTATTTAAAGTGCTATTTGAAATTAGCAAGGCTTATCTTTATAAGGAATGTGTTGGCATGAAATGGAACAAAGTATGCTGCATTTTACCTAAATTAGCTGTCTGGGTTGGGCAAGATTATGAATGCTTATGAATGTCTGTCTCTTCAAGTCACCATCTCGCACACTTCAACATTATGTATCATAGGGTGATATAGGCCTCCTTCTGCCGATCTACAATTGTTACCTCATCTGAGTAATATCATCAAACAACAATCCTCAGAAATAATTACTCTTGGGGATCTTAATTTAGACTGGTTATCTAAAACTGCCGCTCCTCTCATAGCTTTCTGTGACACCCAAGGATTATCAGAACTCATTGTCAAACCAACACGAGTAAATAAAAAGAACGTGGATAACAGCTCCCTGCTAGATGTTATCCTAGTGAATAAACCACATCTCTTCTCCTTTGCAGGCACCTTCTTCAGTGATATCAGTGATTTATTGCTTGTATAAGCTCGAGCAACAAACCTACTACTTCGCCAAAGTTTGCTGCCAAGAGATCTAGACGGAACTTTGATCTCACTGCCTACATAAATGAACTGAAACACTCCTTGTATTGGCAAGAGTTCTATTTTGCAAAAAAACACGCAATCAGCATTCGACATATTCAGCAAAATTATCCTAGATGCCCTAAATAAATATGCCCCTATAGTAAAGGTGCGAACAGCAAAAAATGCATGTAGATGGTTCACACCATTATTAAAATCTGCATTGACTGAAAGAGATAACCTATGGAAAAAAGCACGCAAAACCCAGTCTGCTGCGGACTGATGCAAGTTCAAAAGGGCACGAAACTCATCTACTAGAATGGTTAGAGATACAAAAGCTGCATACTATCATACTGAATTCTCTCTGCCTCCAAAAATCCTACAACATTTTGGAAAACCATCAAGGACTTGTCTGGTCCCATGTCCGGTGGCTCACTACCTGATGAAATCTCCTTAAACAATAACAACATTAGTGACAGACTGGAAGTTCTGGATGTCTTCAATAATCACTTTGCGACTGCAGGCTTAGTCTTTGACAGTTCCCCTGTGAATTTGATATGCTCTCAGGTGGATAATCAAGGTGCAGATCCTAGCATCACTGATTCAGTCTTCTCCTTGTGTCCTACTACTCTGAAAGAAGTTGAAGACCTATTGCTAAAACTGGATGTAAAAAAAGTGCTGGTGCAGATACCCTCGACCCATATTTTTTGAAGGTGGCCCCATCCAAGAGTTAGCCGTGCCCATAACCCATTTATTTAACATATTATTAACTCAAGGATCCATTCCTTCAATATGGAAAACAGCGTAAATCATACCCCTGTTCAAGTCTGGAAATCCCTGTGATCTAAATAATGACAGACCAATTTCGATTCTCCCATTCTTGTCAAAATTACTGGAAAAAGTCGTAAGTAACCAGCTGAGGCAATATCTAGAAGCTAATAACCTGCTTAATCCAGTCCAATCAGGGTTTAGAGCTAAACATAGCACCATCACAGCACTTGCCAAAGTGACTAATGACTGGCAAAGAGAGCTAGACAACAGGAATTACACCTGCACCATATTCTTGGACCTGAGCAAGGCCTTCGACACTGTTAACCATTCTCTGCTACTCTCTTCCCTGATCTCACTAGGTGCTGACCCATTATCTTTACAGTGATTCAACAACTACCTCTCTGATCATTTCCAGCAGGTGAAAGCGGAAGGAGATCTCTTAACTCTCAAACCTCTCCTAAGAGGTGTTCCCCAGGGTTCTATCTTAGGACCGATCTTATTTGCAATATATATCAACAATACTGATGAATGCATAACTAAGGTCAACATTCATCTGTTTGCAGATAACACAGTTCTTTACGTAAGCTGCCCGTCATTACAATGTGCATGTAATGACCTTCAATCTCAGTTCAACCTGCTGCAACACCAACTCCTAAACAAAAAACTATTACTTAATGCCAAGAAAACAAAAGCAATGCTCTTTTCTCCCTCTGCCCAAATGGTAAATTCAGCCCTATCAGATCCTGTGCCACAGATTACTACAATTCTTGGTGAGAAGTTGGAATTTGTCCCTAAATTCAAATACGTGGGAGTATGGCTGGACCATAGGCTCTCCTTTATAGAGCATGTTGAAGAATTACTCAAAAAATTATGACAGAGACTTGGCCTGTTCTTTAGGATAGCCCGCTTCTTAACTAGCGATGCCAAACCACAGCTGGTATAATCAACCATTTTATCCTTGATAGATTATGCTGACATCCTCTACAGTCACTGTCCCATTTCCTACCTCACCAAACTCGACACATTATATCATAGAACTTTGAGGTTCATCACAGGCCTGCCTTATTCCACTCACCACTGCTCCCTATATCAATCAGTGGGGTGGCATTCTCTTCAATTCAGGCATGATAAAAATGCAGCCTTATGGACCCTGACAGCCATCTCCAAAAAGCTGCCCCAATACATTACAGACTGTCTTCCTATAAAACCAATAGGTAATTACACCCTGAGAAGTTGCAAATCTCTCCTACTGATGGTTCCCAAAATTAACTCTCGCTTTGGCAGGGCTGCTATAAGCTTTACACTGTCCTTGTGGAATAAATTGCAAAAAAAACTGAAACTGAGGTCACCCATCGGCATCTCATCTTGCAAGCTGTTATATTCACGTCTCAGAAATGATCAGTGCAATTGTTTCCCATGACCATGAATTGTCATCATGCTAACCTGTACCATTTAACCATGAACGAATTACTTCTAGTGCTTGTGTCCTCCTTGGCCCTGGTCTGTCTTCCTGCTTTCATGTAACACCTTGATGCCTCTGTCCTCCCTTTGATACTGGTCTATCTTCCCGTTTTCTCTAGCCTTCTTTTCACAACTCTATATTGCACTCATCCACAATCTACGTGCAATCATACTATAAAAGTCCTAACTCCCCTTTCCCTCTCCCCGTAGGCCCCCACCACTGCATCAGTTCTACTGACCTATCCTTTGGACTACACTTCTTACAATGTTTATCCTTCACTTACATATTACATACCCCTCCTGGTACCCCATCTGCCATTATTTGGTGGTTCTCCAAGCCATTTTCATGGCTAGTACTAGTGACTGCCCCTGGTAAATGAACTAACTGGTACTTCTATACAGAGAACATGGTTTACATACAGTTGCACGGTTCAATGGTGGACCTGCCCCCTTGTATTTGAAACCTCCTCTGTTATGGCTTGCCTTGTCTTCCTTTTATCATTTGACTCCTCTATTACTGCACCATTGTGTTAGTGTTTATATATTTATTTACATGTATTTATATGTTTTTATGATGAATGTTACCTGACCCTGTTCTAACCAGGTCCATCTTGTAAAAGAGCTCTGCTCAATGATGTTCGCCTGGATAAATAAAGATTTTGATTGATTGATTGATTTGATTTTTCTGTATTTTAAGTCCTTTATCAAGCTATTACATGGAAGCTTTCCTTTCTAATACTTTATGTATCATTATTTTTTTATTACTGATAGAGAAAAAGGTCTAACAATGTTTGGAGTTATTTATCTGGATAAGAACTCACACTTCAGTTTAAAACTTATGTGTTTGTAACAAACAGTCCAGTCTAATAGTTGCTACCAACTAGTATAGTATCAGCATGTCTGAACTCTACTTTCCACAGTTAACATGTCAAAACCCCACATTTGACAAATTAACTTGACACACCTTTGTCTTTTCTTATCAACATACCACAGTCCTGCTGATTCATAAAACAAGAATCTTTTTCACTGAATGTTTCCCTGCCACGTGAATCTCCTCAGCCACACTCTTCACAGGCAAGTAGGATTCCTTCACCCAAATACTCTTTCTTCCCATGGTATTTTATAAGCATAAAAGAAGAGAGTAGAAGAAACATTCTCATGCAGAGGGGCAGTGGGTTAGGAAGTGATTTTTCAGAACAAGTTATGTTGATTCAACATTCAACAGTGGATACATATTTAAAAGGGAAGAATTTAAAGTGGTATGACAGCAAGCTGAAAAGTTACATTAGTTAGTTAAAGGGACACTGTCGGCTTTTTGCTATATTTTTTGGCAAAGCTGAAAAAGCTACCTGCAGCCATCTGTTAGCCTTGAGGTGGCATGTTATGGTACCTGATAGCAATACATTCTCAGTTTATCACACGTTTATCATATTTACTATTGCAGTCAGTTTAACTTTCTCCACGGCAGCCAAAGTCGCCGGTACGTTCACATAGCAACATGGCACTTATGCCCCTGCAAAGTCATTGATGCGCATGTCCACAGCCAGGGTTTTAAATTTCAAGGATTCATTAAAGCATGTTATAGCACATGGTTTTACACAAAACTTGCTTTATAAGTATCTACTCGCTGTATGGTTTTGTCCAAAATATTCAGTTAACAGCTTGCAGCATTTATCTAACTCATCCATGAATGACTTTGTAGGCGCATAGGTGAAATGTTGTCATGTGAATGCACTGGTGGCTATAGTGGCCAGTGAGAAAGCTGGACCAACTGCAGTAGCAAATATGACAAAATATCTGATAAAATGAGAACATATTGCTATCAGGGACCATAACCTGCCACCTCTAGACTTACAGGTGGCTGCAGGTACCTTTTTGAGCTTTGCCAAAAAAATGCAGTAAAAAACTGACAGTATCCATTTAATGATATAATTTTTTTATAATAAGCAATAAGACATGGCAGGGCAGTGGTTGTCATGTAAGTAATAAAACCCAACAGGATGGGCAGTATTGGGCTATACCGGACTGCCCAGTGGCATAATGAGGTCCAATGCCACAGGCTGAGGCCTTATAGCCCCTGGAAGGTCAGGTATAGCCCAATACCACCCATCCTGGAGGGCATTATTGCACTTAGAAAATGGGCATTATGTGGCATTTCTATGTAAGAAATAAAAAGTGTCAAGAAAACTAAAAAAAAAACACTGTACAAATGATTACGTTGTTTTTCCATTAAAATAGTACCTCCACTGGTATATTTATCGGTAGAGGGCACTACCTGTTGAGACGTATCCACCCCGACACACAGACAGACCATCACAGTTGGTTCCCTTTAGAAACTGTAGTACTGTCCCTTCCACACACAGACCATGTGTTCTATTTTTTTTTCATTAAGTGACATTACTTCATAACCACCCCCTCCACACTCTGTTTGTATGGGATGGTGATGCACAAAGGATTGTACTGGGGTCAGGAAGGGCAGTAGCAAGGGTAATAGGCAACATGGCAGAGAAGTGATACTTTGTTACTCTGATCCTCCTGCAAGTTCTACAGTACTTACCCTACCATTGATTCTGTTCCCAGCTACCATTGTCTACTCACTTAATCACTAAAACCTATCAAAATGATAATCTAAACAATTTCCTTCCTCCTTTTCATACCTTTTGTCTGTTCACCTCCCTTCACCTACCATCCCACTAATATATCCATATTACTTCCCCCTTACCATGTTCACATGCCACCTGCTTCCCTACTCACACTTCCAGCACCCCCTGCTCCACTTTTTCTACCCTGGTCCAACTACCTATCCCTACCCTATGCATCTCTCCTCTTGGTGTCCAGCTCTAGTGTTATAATTCACTTGCTGAAACTTAATTTCTTTATCTCCCCTTCCTGCCCACCTAAAAAACACCCATCATCTGCCCTACAGTGGTACAAATACTCTATATTCAACTACTTAATCATCTCACTCCTACTTCTAGTGGCTGGAGATATCAACCCTAATCCTGGCCCTTCTGCCCCATCCCTAGTCCTGGATTTTCTCCCCCAACTCTCCCACCCTCCCCAATGGACTTAAACTGTGCCATCTGAACATAAGAAGACTCCTCCCTGAAATAGACATGCTTCCACCACTTACAATATCTCTCAACGCCGATGTTTTCATACTTACAGAGTCCTGGCTCAATGATAAAATACCGGACTCACCCCTTGCTATCCCTGATTTTGCCCTCTCTCATAAACCACCTCTCCCTCCCTTTCTCACCCCCATTTTCATTGCTGGAGTTTATTGCTGCCCTGGTCTTACTCCCACCACAGCCACAAATCTCATAAAAACTATAGTCTTTATCACCTCTTCTGGCATTATGGGAGACTTTAATCTGAACGGAATGTCTTCCTCCCTTAGTAAGATGCAGAATGACATTGATGCCCTGAATCTAACACAACTGATACAGGAGCCAACTCGCTTAAACCATAAAACTCACAACCGTTCCCTTATCAATTGGGTACTCACCTCCCATCATCATAGGGTCATCCAATCTGGCCTTCCTCTGGACTCCTTAAAGTGACTATCACATGATTCATCTAGTCCACAAAATCCACAGACCCAAGACACCACATAAAATCCTACAAACCAGAACCTTCAAATCCCTTGTCCTCTCCCCCCTCCTCCATGACCTTGTGTGCACAGATTGGTCCTCCATCTCTGCAGCTAGCTCAATGGATGAGGCCCTAGAATGCTTTAGAACTAACTTCTTTTATATCTGGGACATGCATGCCCCCATCAGATGCACCAGGGTATGTGGAAATCACCATCCCTGGATCACCCCTGAATTGTTGGCATGTCAACACACTTGAGATCAGGCATGGAAGGCTTATAAAACCCTCACCATTGGAGACTGCACTCCAGCTTTACTGAATACTTCACGACTCCTGCACTAAGGCTACCAGGCTGGCAAAAAGGCCAAATACTTCCAAACAACGTTCCCATCCAACATGGACAGACCATCAAAATTCTGGAAAGTTGTCCATGCCCTATTCTACCCCTTCAACATCACCGGCACCTCTCCTTAAAATAAATGGTTCTTTCATTTCAGATTCCCCTGCTGTAGCCATGGGATTCAACACTAACTTCACTTCCTGCATCTCATCCCTTCTATCCTCCTTCCACTCCCCCTCGTCCTCATTCCAAAACAAACAATGCACACAACTCATTCATGTTCTCAAATGTCACTCCAGCTGATACCCTAGCAGCCCTCCTTGCAATTAACCTTTCACAAGGAAGTTCTCCAGATGGTCTCAATCCCAAACTATTACACTCATCTGCCACTGCAATCTCTGTACCGCTAGCAGATCTTCTAAACCTGTCTTTCTCAACTGCAGTAGTTCCAAATGACTGGAAGTATGCTATTGTCCTTCCACTACATAAAGGAGGTGACCCCTCTACCCCAGGCAATTACCACCCTATTTCTTAGCTCCCTACCCTAGCCAAGCTTCAAGAGCACTTGGCCCTTTCTCAGCTCATTACTTTTCTCTCTGACTCCTCCTTTTTCACATCTTTCCAATCTGGGTTTCAGAAGGATCACTCCACCACCACCTCCCTCCTCAGGCTCACTAACTCTATCCTCCCTGTGATGGATAGTGGCCAGATCACTTCTGCCATCTTTATCGACCTTGCTAAGGCCTTCAATACTGTCTCCCCACCCACTCCTTCTAACCAACCTAACTTTGGCAGGCTGATCAGACTCTGCAGTAAATTGGTTCAGGTCATATCTAGTTGGAAGGTCTCAATCGGTTGAAATTGTTGACTCCATATCACCCCCTACTCCCAATTAATACTGGTGTGCCGCAGGGGTCCATGCTACGCCCCGTACTTTTTGCAATATTCCTAAATGACCTTCCCACAGCCTGCGCCACATCCTCCATCCATATGTATGCTGATGACACTGTCCTGTTCACCTCAAGCCAGTCCCCCCACTGATGTGGCAACCAGGCTTCAAGAGGACTTTGTCAAAGTCCAACTGTGGCTTGCCTCACATCAACTAATACTGAATGCAAAGAAGACTGTCTCCATGACCTTTGGCACCAGGCAGAGACTCTCTAGGCTCCCTATCATGCCCTTATTCCACACCCTCGATGGGACTACACTTGAGGACACCTCCTTTATGCCAGTCCACCTTCTCATACCACTTCCCCAAACTGTGGAAAAAACTGCCTACTCAAATCAGACATTCTTCCTCCCCACAATCCCTCTTTACATCACTGCACAACTTCCTCTCCCTGAATTGCTCCTGCTTCTAGTTTGTCTCTCCCCTCTCCCCTCCTATTCCCATCCACTGATTACCTCCCCTGACTTTGCTGTATTCTATTCCTCCCTGTTTCACTAATCCCTATGTTTAACACTTATCTTATCCCCTCACCCATCCTATACCTACCCCTTGCCCCCATCACCTGCATTGCTGCATTTTGTTCCTCCAGGACTTCTCCAGTCCTAGTGACTAGCACTTATTCTATTTCTAATCGTTATCTTTATCTTATAGCAACTTTACATCTTATTATTTATTTCTCTGCTCTTCCCAAGCTATTATTAGTTGATTTGCCTCTCCCTCCAGTCTCACTTGTCTGCCACTCATACCAGCCTTCTGCTTATTAGACAAGTCTACTTCACTAGCCTCAAAATTTTTCTGCTTACTGCCCTGTCATATACTAGAAGTTCATACTAGAAGTTACATTGGAAATACAGAAGGCTGAAAGGCCCATGGTGTACTCCTCCCAAAGTGGGTTATTGATTTCCTTAGTTCTTATAATGATTTAATAAATAATTATCTAGCCCCTTCTTAAATATGTCAAAAGATCTTACATGTACCACTGAACTAGGTAGGCCACTCCAATAGGAAACAATACGTTGGGTGAAGTAGCTACTCCTAAGGAGACCCATAGGGTGAGTAAGCATCAATTGATGTTGGTGACTTCTCAAGCTAATTTCTCTATTATTAATAGCCAAACCCAAATCATAAGAAAAGGTTTTTTCATCCCGGATCTTATAGATCAATAAGAGATCACCTCTAAGGTGTCTAAGTTCCAGGGGATAAAGATCCAAGGCTTTCAATCTATCCTCATAACCCAACCCATACATACCATCAACCATTTTAGTAAATCTCCTCTGCACCCACGTCACATGATCAATATCCCTCCCCAAGTAGGGGCTCCACAATGGAGAACAGTAATCCAATACAGGACGAACATAAGCCTGATAAATAAGGAGGAGACAGGTCCTATTTCTACTTGAGATAGATTTTTTTATACAATGAATAATCCTTGAGGATTTATTAACTATTTTAGTACAATGGTCACTAAATTTAAGGTCATCACTAATAAGCGCACCCAAGTCGCTCTCATTCGTGACAGGCCTTAAAGTTTGTCCATTTATTGAATAACTGGTACAGGGATTACTTTTACCCAAATCCATAACAACGCACTTTTCAACATTAATTGACATTCCATGTGTTTTAACCCAGTTTTCCAATTTTGTTAAATCCCCCTCCAGTTTAAATTTACCAATCTGATGACTAACATCTACTGCTAATTTGGTGTTGTCAGCAAATTTAATAGTATAACTATTTAAGTTTGCATTAAGGTCAGAAATGAAAATAGAAAACAAAATATACTGTATTGTATTGATTGTATTGCACTGCATTGTACTGTGTCAAATGTTTATTTCCCCATGTTGCCCCTCCCCTAGGACACACTGGGAGATTAGCAATTTTTTGCTCAGTGTGCCTTTCCTGGGGAAACTTTTAAATAAATAAATAAATAAATTGTAAATACAGTGCTTCCTCACTATAGCGAACACTGCTATTGCGAAAACATGGGTATAAAGAATGCTCCTGTTTTTTCTGGCTATATTTGCCTGCAGTAGCTTTTTTCCATTTAATACTGTGGCTGTGTATGGAGGAGGGGAGGCAGAAACAGAGAAACAAAATTTGATGGCAGATAAGGACCGTTTGGCCTATTCAGTCTGCCCATTTCTCCATACCTACATTATTACAGCTTTCTCCTTCCCCTCTACCTTTTAACTATGATTCCCTTGTGCTTATCCTGTGCATTCTTGAACCCCACCACTGTTTTTGCCCCCACCACTTCTGCTGGAAAGCTGTTCCAGGAATCCACCACTCTTTCTGTGAAGAAGTATTTCTTCACATCTCTCCTGAATCTATACCCCTCCAGCTTCACAGCATTCTCCTTGTTCTTGAGCACCTTTTCTTTTGATAAATACTTTCCCCAAGGAGGTATTTAAAGGTCTCTATCATATCCTTCCTCTCCCTCCTCTGTCCCAGGGCGTACATATTGAGGTCCTTCAGTCTCTCCATTTAGGGCTTTTGATTCAGACCCTGCACCATTTCAGTTGCCTTCCTCTGGACTGCCTCCACTCTGTCTATGTCCTTCTGGATTCTCCAGAACTGAACACAGTACTCTAGATGGGGTTTTACCCGAGATCTATATAAGGAAACACAACCTCTCTCTTACTGCTGGGGATACCCCTCCCTATGCACCCCAGCATCCCACTAGCCCACCCAATTGTCCTGTTGCAATGCCTGGCCACCTTTAGGTCATCTGATATGATTACTCCCAGGTCTCTTCCCTGCTTGGTGGTTGTCAATACCACTCCATCCATTTTGTACTCGGCCTCTGGGTTTCTGTGCCCTAAGTGCATTATTTTGCACATTTTTGCATTAAAACTCAGCTGACATACCCTTGACCATTCTTTGAGTTTTCTCAGATCTCTGCTAATCCTTTCCACCCCCCAAGACTGTCTACCTTATTGCAGATTTTGGTGTCATCTGCAAGCAGGCAGACCTTTCCTTCCAGCTCCTCAATAATGTCACTTATAAAGACATTAAAGAGGACCAGTCCCACCACTGATCCTTGAGGCACCCCACTGCTCACCCTCCCTTCCTTGAAGTGAATTCCATTTACCATCACCCTCTGTTGCCTATCCCTTAACCAATTTCTTATCCAGCTTACCACCTTTGGACCCAGTCTTAAGAAATCCAGCTTGCTTACTAGTCTCCTATATGGAACAATGTTGAAAGCCTTATTGAAACCTAGGTAGACCACGTCTACTACTTTATGCTGATCTAAATCCTTTGTCACCTAGTCAAAGAAATCTATCAGATTTGTTTGACATGACCTCTCCCCTGTGAATCCATGCTGCCTCAAGTCTTGTAACCCACTGGATTCAAGATATTCCACAATCCTTTCCTTCAGTAGTGATTCCATTAACCTTCCCACTACTGATGTCAGGCTGACTGGCTTATAATTGCCAGCCTCCTCCCTGCTACCACTTTTGTTTAGTGGGACTACATTCCCCCTCCTTCAATCCTCCAGCACCACTTCTGTTTCCAGTAAGCTGTTAAATAGAATTGTCAGAACTGTAGCCAGTATTTCTCTGAGCTCCCTCAATACCCTTCACAGAATACACAGCTGCTATCAATAAGGATATGGGGGCTGATTAGCTGAGAGTCACTGTGGTTTCATCAGGAGGAAGCTGTAATGCAGACAAGAGGTGACATGGCAGGTCTGCTTTAGATCTTCTACAAATGTAAAATGATTTTGTGCTGTAAGTAAGTGATATAAGTGCACTTTATTGAGGCATGTGGGTGTGAGGAGTATGTGCATACTGTCAGGAGAGAGTCTGGAGTCACTTCAGATGAGTGTGAGTATGAACAGTTCACAGTCTGCAATTTAGCAGTATCAAGCTGATGAGCCTAAGTAAAAGTAAGGGATAAGTAAAAGACAAAGTGATTAGAATAAAATAGCTGATTTCATGACTTGTAGATGAAGGTGTATACAGTATGAAGGTGTTTAGAAGTCTCTTATTGTTGCTAATTGAATTGAGAAACATCATTGTTAAAGTCATTGCTTAGTATATGGCATTCCTCAATGTAACAAACAGAAAGCTATAATGAATTCTCATTATGGCTCTCATTCTGTTCCTTTTAGCACAGACATTATTGGCATTTGGGTTCACTGAGCATTCCTCTGGGAAGGAGGTGGTGACCAGGTCTACCTACAGTACTGCAGTCAAGACCACTGTATGAGGTGGCTTGACTTGTGAGAGTGGGAATTTTAAAGTTTAAATCCATGGCAATTGGCAAATAGTGCAGCACTATACTGGAAGCCAGGCTCATAGGGACTTCCACTTGGCTGGCTATTAAATCACTTGCCTGAGCGAGCGGAGTGAGAGCTGTCATTATATTTATCCAAATGACCGAGGTATGAGTTGTTTCTGGAAAAGGGAGGGCAGGAGAAAGGCCCTCACAGACCTCATTGGTGTTTGGGTTCACTGAGCATTCCTCTGGGGAGAGGTGGTGATCAGGTTGCCTGGAAACCAAGGTACATACAGGTAAGCTACATCCATACTTGAAGGATTGTGGGGTATAGGAGGACTGTGGCTCCTCTCCAACTGCATGCTGCTGTATTGCTTATTTTAATTAGGTCTACCTACACTACTGCAGTCAATACCACTGCATGAGGTGGCTTGACTTGTGAGAGTAGGAATTTTAAAGTTTAAATCCATGGCAATTGGCAAATAGTGCAGCACTATACTGGAAGCCAGGTTCATAGGGACTTCTACTTGGCTGGCTATAAAATTACTCACCTGAGTGAGCAGGGTAAGCTCAAGCAGGGGAGCTCATGACACAGCACGCGGAGACACGCACAGAGACATGTGTGTCTTAGCGTGTGTCTGCGGTGTCCACAGTGGATGCAAGGACCAAGAAGCATACACCTGGGGCACTATCAGTCACTAATGGGCATAAAGACACACAATAGCAAGGTAAAATGGCACCTCCATCTACAAAATGTATACATTGTTTCATGTATGTTCAGGGTACAAATGTAACAGAGGGATATGAATGTAATAAGTGTATATTTTTGTGGGGAAATGATACAGGAGATAAGTGTGTTAAAGGACAGACTGGAAATTAAGCAGGACATAAAAACCCTGGAGAATTTTATAGATTCTGTTGCCAGTGATTTGGGCACAGAATGGAATGCAGTGGAAAAAGAGGAGGAAAATCGGGCTATAGTTAGAAAGAGTAAGGGTAAATGCAGAGGAAAGCAGATGTGCAACAGTGCCCCTGTTGAAACTGTAAATACCTTTGCAATATTTGACACAGAGCAAGACTCTGGAGTTAGCAATGGCATTCATTCCCTTGAAAACTCCAACAGTGTAACCAAATCTTCTGTAGATAATATACACAGAACTAAAGCAGAGGATAAATCAAAAACTGTAGCTGAAACTATACTAGGATCTAAAAAAGCACTGAAGCCTCAAAAGACTAAAGTGAGGGATGTAAAGGTAAAGGAACAACAAATAGCACACACACACTAGAACAAAAGAACTTTTAGTATTAGGAGATTTTACTATAAGGGGAATTGACAAAATTGTATGCAAAGAAAGAAGTAACAACACAATGGTCAGTATGTTTCCTGGAATAAACATCCAAGAACTAAAACAAATTTTAGATTGATGTATTGGCCAACCTAAGCAACCATTGGTGATACTGCAACTGGGAGTAAATGATATAAAATCCATAAATAAAAGAAACATCTTGGAAAATTACATTCAACTGATTCAGGACATCAAAAACTACACCAACGATATCATTATGTCTGGCATTTTACCTACATATGGAAGGTTCCAACAATAAACCATGGAATTGCCTTAATTAATTGCAGGTTGCGGAAAGTGTGTTTAGACCAAAGGATAGGGTTCATAGAAACAGGTTGTATCTTCAGAAATGAATCACTGTACAAGAAAGATGGACTTCATTTAAATAGAATGGGAGAAAGAGAGCTGGGGATGGGGTGAGAGCTGTTATTATATTTATCCAAATGACCGAGGTGTGAGTTGTTCCTGGAAAAGGGAGGGCAGGAGAAAGGCCCTCACAGACCTCATTGGTGTTTGGGTTCACTGAGCGTTCCTCTGGGGAGAGGTGGTGACCAGGTTGTTGCCTGGAAACCAAGGTACATACAGGTAACCCACTTCCATACTTGAAGGATTGTGGGGTATAGGAGGACTATGGCTCCTCTCCAACTGCGAGCTGCTGTATTACTTATTTTAATTAGGTCTACCTACACTAATGCAGTCAAGACCACTGCATGAGGTGACTTGACAACTGATTTGAAGTTTAGTACATCTGATGAAAAGTGAATCAAAATTGCTACAAAAGATGTTTTGGATAGATTAAAGAAGATAAAAATAAATAAATCACCAGGACCGGATAACATCCATCCTAGAATCATTGCAGAAATAGCAACTGAGATAGTTCAATCAGTAGTCTTTATCTTTCAACAGTCATTAGATAAAGGGGAAGTGGTAAAAAAAGTGGTGGGAAGCACATGTGGTTCCAATCTTTAAGAAGGGTATGAAAGATTCCCCCGAGAATTACAGACCAGTGAGTTTAACATCAACAATGGGTGAAGTACTGGAAGGTATTATTAAAGGACATATTCATATTCACTTCACTGAAAATGAGTTGCTTGATCATAGTCAACATGGGTTTACTAAGTCAAGATCTTGCCAGGCCAATCTGTTACAGTTTTATGAGAAAGATAGCAAACATGTGGATTTAGGGAAGTCAGTTGATATAATGCAATTGGATTTTTCAAAGGCATTCGATAAACTGCCACATGATGAGTTTATCAAATCCCTTTTTCTATTAATATAAATAAAAAACTTGTCAATTGAATAGAAGATTGGTTACAGGGAAGGAAGGAAGGAAGCAGAGAGTGGTGATAATATATCATCCTTACCATACAATTCAGAAAAAGTATGGATGACTAAGTTTGCAGATGACTGCAGAGTGGGGGCAGTAATTAATTCAGATCTGGACCATATTATACTTCAGTAAACCATCAGATATATTGAGAAATGGACAACAGAACATAAGCTTAAATTAACTGAAGACAAATATATATAGTCCTACATATGGGTAAAAAAAAAACTCTGAATTTAACTACACTATTAATAATAAACATTTAAAACAATCTACAAAAGAAAGGGATTTGGGTGTTATTATAGGTAATGGCCTTGCCTTTAACGCCCAATGTGACCAGACTGTTAAAAACATAAATAGAACCCTAAACTGTATTCTGAGGCATACATCTAGCAGAAGTAGGGAGATGTTGACCCCCCCTGTATAGGTCAATGGTGAGAACCCAGTTGGAGTATTGTTCCCAAATCTGGAACCTTCATACAAGAGGGGAAATAGATAGACTAGAGAGAGTGCAGAAAAGGGTGACCAGATCAGTGGTGGGGTTAAGAAATAAACCATATTGAGACAGACTGGAGGACCTAAATCTCTATTCACTTGCATATGGAAGATGGAGGGGTGATATGATTTTGGTTTATAGATCATTTCAAGATAGGAACCTTAGATTAAACCTAGGAATAGAACTGTGTGAAAAAACATACAATACCATATCTCATTGTAAACAATTAAAACAACAGAGGTGGAAGTTGTTAAAAAGAAAATACTGGTTCAGTCAATGAGTGGTCCCTCACTGGAACTCCCTCCCTCAAGAGATAGTCGATAGCCCCACTTTAGACATTTTTAAAACAAGGCTGTATATATATATACAGTAAATTCAGGATTAGAAATTATTAAATGAGGTTTTCTCTTTTTTTTAACTCATGGCAGGCTAGATAAGGACAAAAGTCTAATTTATTGCTTTGTGAATACTATGATACTATGAGCACTGTACAGGAGACTGTCCAGTGGGGCGTGGTCTTTACGCCTGTAGGGTGGCATCAGAAAGTACAACAAAATGTAACAAATACATCCTTGACTGAGCCCTAATTGTCTCTATCCTGTTCAAATAAAATCAGACCATCTTCACATCAAGGTAGTGAAGAGTTCCTTCACCTCTGTTGGTGTGGGGGTCTAGAAAAAAGAAACACTTGCTATGAAATACACTGGTTGATATGGAACTCAAAACTCATTTTAAGCAAGAACTTTGGATGTGTCCTAAAGACAATCTGTCCTTTGTGAAAAAACAAGTAATCAGGATTAATGCAAGGAGCATGAACCTCACACTTCAAATCAATTCAATTTTATTTTTACCAGGATAACACCATTGAGACAGCTCATTTGTGAGGCAGTCCTGGAAGGACTAACATACATAGGGGTACATAGAATTAAAAATCATAATGGCTAATGCAAAGACAGTAATAACAATATCAGTTGGGACTCTTCTCTTGTCTGAAGTCACAGTTATTAAAAAAACTATCTCTTGAAACAGCACTCTTCATTCACAGGAGTCCAAAGGCTTAAACACTGTGTAGTCCCCCACCCCCAATTGGGGGGCTTACCCTTAGTATCTTCCTGAGCTCCATCTGCCAGCTGCAGCTGGTGCAAAATGCAGCTGCCAGGCTGTTGCTGGGGCAGTCTAAATACTGTCACATCACCCCAGTGCTGCAGGAATTGCACTGGCTGCCAGTCAGATGGAGGGTCCTCTTCAAGGTGGGCTTGTTCACTTTTAAGACCCTACATGGATTGGGTCCTGGCTACCTGGCTGACCTTCTCACACTGGCTGTTTCAGTTCACTCCCTACATTCTCCCTCTAGGAGCCTCCTAGCAATTTCCAGGACAAGGTTAAAAATGGCTGGTGACAGAGCTTTTAGTGTTGCCAGCACTATCCTGTGGAATTTGCTTCCACCATCTGTAAGGGAGGCCCCTTCAGTTGAGGTAGTTAAGGCCCAACTCAAGGCCTTCCAGTTTATACAGGCATTCCCTGATTTTGCTGTGTAACATTCTTTGCCTGACCATTATGTTTATTTATTTGCTTTTGTTAACCAGGTAAGCACACTAGACAACCAAGTACCTATTTTCAATTGCGACCCGGGAGAGCTACATAGCATACAGGAAACATAATACAGGGTTGAGGTAACAAACCAGAGCCACAGGCTCCAACAGGTGGGAGGTAGCACAAGATCTGAAATGGTAAGCAGGGGTTGCATTTTTAAGGGGAAGGGCGAGTGCTGAGGGAGTGGCTGTTCTGACTATGTTATCGACAAAGTTGCCAAGGACAAAGGTGGGTGCTTTTCGGGGGGGGAAGCCACTCCAGCCATGAGTAGAGCTCACATCGATGAGTAAGGTGGGAGGGCCGATAGTGCGAAGTGGCATATATTGTTGTAGGCAGTGTCCCATTTTGTAAGACTTGTGAATGGTACAGAAGCAAAGGCAATGAGCCCATAGCAAAGTGTGGGAAGGAGTATCCTCCTGGCTATGGCAAGTTGGGTGGCTGGGGTGAGGCAGTCCTTGGCTCTGTAGGCAAGGCCAAGCTTGTCATTCAAGGCTTTACACATGTTCTGGATATGTGTAGTGAGATTAAGTTGAGGATCTAGGGTAACCCCTAGATACTTTGCCGAGTCAATGACTGGCAGGATGGAGCTGTTTGCACCATAGATTTTTAGGGATGCCGGGCAGGAAGAGGTATTTGCCATCAACCCGAATAGCATGGCAATGGGTTTTCTTTAGGTTGATGATAAGCTTGTGGCCCTCAAGCCAGTTCTGGATTTGATCGAAATCGGAATTTAGCCTAGAATTGATGATGTTGATATAATGGGAGCTGGCCAGGACTACAAGGTCATCCGCGTATAAAGTTGGGAGCCCGTGGGTAATAGCAGAGGGCAGTTCATTAATGAACAGAGAAAACAGAATGGGACCAAGGACGGAACGCTGGGCGACCCCGCAATTTACTGGGGAGAGGGCTGAGACAGTGCGGTTGAAGCAGGTGTAGTGCTGCCTACCCGCTAGGTAGTTGGAGAACCATTCGAGGGCTCGGTGGGAGAAACAGAGGGAGTGCAGTGTAGCGTGGAGGAGGGAGTGGTCAACCTGATCAAAGGCCTTGGAAAGATCGATGAATATGGCCACGGTCAGGTTACCTTGGTCAGTTGCGGATCTGATCGCAGAGGTAACCAAGGCAAGCACCGTCGATGAACTGTGCCCTTTTCTAAAGCCATGTTGGACAGGTGAGAGAACAGTGTAACCCTGGTGGTAATGGGAGAGTTGGGATGCAACTGCCTTTTCAAGTAGCTTGCTGGTGGCGGACAGTATTGCAATGGGGTGATAGTTATTGATATCTTTGGGGTCACCTTGTTTGTAAACAGGGACCACCTTGGCAATCTTCCATACATCAGGGATGATCCCCGAGATGAGGGAAGAGTTGAAGATATGAGCAACAGATCTGGTGAGGAAGGGAGCCCCGAGGCTAAGGAGTCTTGGTTCGAGGCAATCATATCCAGCCCCTGTGTGGTGGGAGAGTCCAGCCAGAAGTTCCTGAGTCTCACCGACTGTGATCTGTTTGAGGTAGAAGGGTGGACAAGGGGGGATGCCCCCTCAGCAGTTCGGGGGTGGAGAGTCGGGAGGGTGGGACCGGCAGATCTGAGAACATGCGGTTAAAAGTAGTGGCGATGGTTTGGGGGTTATTGCAGTTTGTCCCCCCCAATATACATGTCAGGGATCTTCTCCTTAGCAGACCCACCAACAAGGTTTTTGATGTTTTTCCAAAAACACCGGGGGTTGTTAGTCGTGGCAAGTAGGGCAGATTTGCAGTATTCACTTTTTGTGGTACGTATAGCACGCTTGAAGGCGTTTCTGAGTTGCCGATATTCAAGGAAGTCATAGTCATCTCGGGAGATCTTGTATTTAACCCAGCATTTGTCCCTCTGCTTCATGAGGGAGAAAAGCCTCCATGAAGCCATTTTGTGACTGTCCACACACCCTCCTTTTGATGTGGGGTGCATGCCTGTGTAATGGTGCTGCTCAAGAAGAAGATGATGTAGATGTTATGATGAGGCACCAAAGGACCGAATTAAATTTCGGTTAGGATAACTACTATCCGGACAAGGAGAGGCAGGAGTCAACTTAGTATTTCGATGCCAGCAGGGGGCGTTTATTTGGTACCAAGGAGTAGACAGACATAGTCAGAGGAGGAGTACGGGTTGCCCGATAAACAATAGGGCAAATTATAACAGGGAAATACTGAAATACTTTTCATCTACCACTTTTACGGTTACCACTACAAGCATAAACTTTAGGCCTATTGCCACTCTTATTCTAATACTAGTTTGTACTGTACTTCTATACTCTAATACTAGTTTATACTGTACTTCTATACTCTAAACCAGAATCCAGTCTTATTCTGATACTAGTTTATACTGTATTTCTATACTCTAAACAAGAATTCAGTTACATGGGCTACTCAGCACTACATTAGGGTGATCAGCATCACACATCTACAAAAGAGTCCAGATTTTACAAGAGTCCAGAGATCCGGTGTCTTCGTGTACACTGTCGTTCTTCGTTGGTAGCTACAAGGGAAATAAAGCAGAACTGTAGAACCCTAATCTCAATTCCCAGCAAGGACCAAGATAAGGCCACTGGGGTGGTGAGAGGTTTGGTAAACAGACCATATATCTTCGGCAAAAGCCCACTCTCTCCGAGGCTGCCAGAATGTAGAACCAAAGCAACTGGTTCCTAAAATAACACACACTGAAGCAAGAGGTTCCTCAGCCAAAACCCACTTCTACGGTTGCCAAGGATGAAGAAAGACCAAGATCTGCGTGGCGATGAATCCAATGGAGGACTACCATGATCCGACTGATGCTGCAGCACTCCCAAGGGCCAGCTGGACTCAGAAGGAACTCTGACAGGACCAGGAACCATAAGAATCTGAAGAGATGATGGTTGGCTCTGCAATCCTCGGATCAGGAGCTAACACAAAACAAAGAAATGGTGGACGCGTCCAGGACTGGGCTTCAACGGACTCGACTTTTGGCGAATGACCAGGATGGGGTGCAGAACAGGTTCTCCAAGATGAGCTCTTTCTCTTCTGTAGAGGGCAACCAACTTCGGGACATCTGGAACAGGAACCATACGGAACGACACTGGCACGGCTGTCGTGATGTGTTTCTGCGGATGTACTTTCAAGCTGTGAAAAAACAAGAAAACGGCGGGTACGACTTGTACGACTGACGACAGACTCGACTTCAGCGGATGACACAAACGGATGGGATGAGTTGATGGATGATCTTCCTGGAGTGAAGAATGCTGGAAGGATGTCTTCTTCTGAGTAGAGACTGATTCTGAGCACGTGGTGTTACAGACCACACTATGAGACTGCAGTGTAGTAGAAGATTGAGACTGTCTTCGTACAGTAGTAAACATATAACTGAAGAATGCCCAAAGAACTGTGGAATAGTACAATAATTTGCCAGGGAGGGCAAATTATAACTTCAGGGGTAATTGTTACTGATAAGAGCCAATGTCCAGGTGCTTAGAGCAATAGTTCAGGTACTTGGACCAATACTTCAGGTACTTCAGAAAATAGTTCAGGTACTTTGGACAATAGTTCAGGTACTTAGGGCACTAGTTCAGGTACCTCGGACAATAGTTCAGGTACTTAGGGCAATAGTTCAGGTACCTCGGACTATAGTTCAGGTACTTAGGGCAATAGTTCAGGTACTTAGGACAATAGTTCAGGTACTTAGGGCAATAGTTTAGCATAAGCAGTACAGTAATCACCGTAATTTCACAGTATAGGCAACTAGAACAGTCTCAAATGAACCCCTGTTTCTATAGGTAGGGTATTCTGGGATAGGATCCCTTACTGTACATTGTGGCTAGGGCCTCCCTTTAGTACCACTAGGCTGGCTTGCCCTATTCTGCTAGGCCGGGGCCTCCCTTTAGACCAGGCTTTATCTCGGGCTTAATGCCCTACCATTACCTCGGGCCTGAAGCCCTACGTTAGCTTGAGTTTACCCTATTCCACTAGGCCAGGGCCTCCCTTTAGTACCACTAGGCTGGCTTGCCCTATTCCGCTAGGCCAGGGCCTCCCTATAGACCAGGCTTTACATCGTACCTAATGCCCTACCTTTACCTTGGGCCTGAAGCCCTACGTTAACTTGGGCCTGGTGCCCCACCTTAGATTGGGCCTGGTGCCCCACTTTACAATGGGCCTGATGCCCCTCGAAACACTGGGCCTGATGCCCCACTTTGGATTGGGCCTGGTGCCCCTCAAAATACTGGGCCTGGGGCCCCACCTTAGATTGGGCCTGGTGCCTCAATTTTCAATGGGCCTGATGCCCCTCTAAACTTTGGGTCTGATGTCACACTTTAACATGGGCCTAATGCTCTACTTTATATTGGGGCCAGAATTGCCCTTTTAAATACTGCTGCCCCTTTAAATCCTTCAGCTCACTGAGAGCTGCTGTCAGTTATCTCTGCAAATCCCGCCTCTAAATCCGGCCCCTTAATAAATAGTCATAGGCCTTTAAAATGGCCTAAATGCCCTGGCCTTACTTTTGGCCCCTCCCCGGGGGCGTCGCTAGCCCCGCCTCTCTTATTAATATTAAAAGAGTAGGTCCTAACAACCCGATGCTCCCTGCAGCACTCGGCCGCCTTTCCTAAGTGCCTAATGCACTTTTAAAACAAATTCAGTCACCCTTAAGATACAGGCGGTCAACACAACATGTGCTGCCACCGACTCACCGCTCTGCAGTCTGCAAGCAGTTCTTGGCTGCTCTGGGAGGCGAGAGGTGAGCTGCAGTGGGAGGGAATCACGCAGGCGGCAAGAGGGATGACTCGGGGGGCCTCCGATGGCCAAGAAAGATGCAGCTTGCTTGCTGCCAGCATGGGACCGAATGAAAACTTGAAAAGTGACTCGGGGGCTTAAACAATTACACCGGAGGGCACAACAAATAAACGGAGGGCTTTTAAGCCCATACAGTGCGTCGGGAGCGGCGTTTTTCTTCGTGGTGCCCCAATGGCACCACCGACCACGGCACTACTGCAGTGCAGGATTCTTCAGTGGACTGGAGGAGGGGACTCACCAGGGAGTCAACAGGACTGGCTTCACAACGACCAGGTAAGCCACAAGTCCCTGTTGCACTCCTGTGATCCTCTCTACTCTACAGTCCCACAGCGACTGACTAACTGAACTGTTATGGAATTATTTTTAAAAGTTAAAACTGACTGGATTCTAGAATGGCTGGATTGGAATGCTGTGCATGAGCCACTCAGCACAGCATTCCATCCAAGCCATTATGACATGGAATGCTTACAAAATCTATCTTTTGACCAGCTTTAAGTGCACAGGTGCACTTTCTCTATTATTTACAGTGTTTTGTGTGAGTAGGGAGGTTGACTTTTATGTCTAGGGTCCCCTTCGTACAGTACCCTGCTGCCTACCCCTACAGCAGGTACTCTAAGCACCAACGTATTTTATGTTCATTTAATTATTTATTTATTTTTCTGTAATGACCACCTTTGGAGCATTACAAATTCGGGCCCGCTTAAAAATACATGTCCCCATGTATTCCCTTAACATTCTATAAAATCTATCATCTTATCAACCTCTAAAATCTTACTTAATACTCTATGAAAATCTTACTTAATTCTCTATGAAAATCTTACTTAATAAAACACTCTTAAAATCTCTAAAATATTTTTGAAACATCTACTGTACTGTAATTTTTTGTTTTAAAGATTTACCCTAAAGTGACTGTGTCTGGGAAATTACTTGAATTAGATCTACTTGTTGTACCAAGGTATGAGTTGAGAAGCTTCTCTGATATACCTTCTAGAAAGGATACCTGAATTCAGTCTTTGAGATCTGCGGGGTTGGAAGTCAGTAGGTTCTGGAACAATACACTCTCCTTCCAGGAAATCTGGTATTTCTGGAGCTAGTACTGGTACACAGTTCGAACGGTCAAGGGAATGCATATGCGAAGTACGAGTCCAAGGTTCTGTACACCAATTTGTTGGTGATTCTGGTTTCCATATTTTGTCTTTGGTGGACTCTTGCCTCTCTTTTGCGAGGACTGTCCTGTTCTTAATGATCACAGTGTCTCTGAAAGTGCACACTTTTAGTAGGTTGTGATGGACAATTTTGGTGCCATATCTAAATTCTTGTTTGATCTTGTAGACCGGCAGTTCAGGGTAAGGTATCCCGATGATGTAATAAGGTTCTGATTCCCATTTTGAAGAAAGTTTACTGCATTTCTGGGTCTTTTTCAACATTACCTTTTCTCCAATAAGTAAAGGTGTAGCTTTGGCCTTGATATCGTAGTTGGTTTTCTGCTTCTGCCATGCTTGTTCCATGTGTTTTCCAATGATTCTTACGGCTTCTTGTAACTGTTCATTATGTTCTTGGACTCAATTTGTCACTGGCTTCTTTCCTTTAACTTCTTCTGGTGGCACTTCCAATACTAAGTCCATTGGAAGTCTTCCGTGTTGTCCAAACATCAAATAGTGTGGGGTATAACCTGTGGAGCAATGAATCGTATTATTGTACAGATACGTGAGTTCAGGGAGTAAAGCTGGTCAGAAAGGACGTTTATATTCTGGTAGAGCTCGCAACATTTCTAAGAGAATTTGGTTTGTTCTTTCACAAAGTCCATTTCCTTGGGGGTGGTAAGCAGTAGTCTTTAACTTATGAGTCCCATATAGAGCACACAGTTCATGAAAGAGTTGAGACTCGAAAGATGTTCCTTGATCTGTTAGGATTTTAGTGGGGTATCCATAAGGTCGTACAGAACATCTCATAAAGGTTTCAGCAGTAGTTCGAGCAGATAGATCTTTCACTGCACTTGCAACTACGAATTTGGAAAAGTGATCCACCATAGTGAGGATGTAAACGTGTCCATTTGAACTAGGATCCAATTTCAAGTGATCAAGAGCAACTAGTTCCAATGGTGCGCTACTGACTATTGGATGGAGAGGAGCTCTCTGATTCCCCTTTTCCTTGCACTTTAAGTTGCATGCTGGACATTCCTCACACCATTTTGCTTATCATTACGCATTCCTACCCAATAGAATCGCCTTCTGATGATAGCTTCCATTTTCTTGTGACCAAAGTGTCCTGAGTTGTCATGGTATGCTTCCAACACTACTGAAGCACTGGTCTTTGGAACTACGATTTGAGTTATCTCTGTGTGGGTGGTGGGATCTCTACTCTTCTTCACCAGATGTTCATCTTCTATTGTCAAGTGGTTCCTGTGCCTCCACAGTTTCATCATCTCTGTGGTCAATTTCCTTCTTTCTTTTCTGTTCATGCACTTCTGTTGCGCAACTAGATCTCTCACTTGGTGCACTATGGGGTCTTGGCTTTGTAGTTTCACCCATAGATTCTTTTGATTAGCAATCATGTCATCTACTTTCGGTTGATCTTCCTTTTTAACCTCAGGAGCAAGTAGACAGCATGCCTGTACAATCTCAGCTGGTACCTGTAGAAAAGGTGGTATTTTAATATTTTCCAGCGGGGTGTCATCTATTTCTAGCTCTCCATGTTCAGGCATCCGGGACAAGGCATCGGCATTCACATTCGATTTACCAGAGCGATACTTGATGGAAAATCTGTAATTTGCAAGTCGAGAAGCCCACCTTTGCTCGAGGGCTTCTAGCTTTGCAGTATTCAGGTGTGCCAGAGGATTATTGTCTGTGAAGACTGTGAAAGGGGTGGCAGCCAAATATTGTCGAAATTTTTCAGTGATGGCCCAGACTAGAGCCAAAAACTCCAATTTAAAAGAGCTATAGAGGGCATCGCTCTGCTCGGAGCCTCTTAATCCTCTACTGGCGTAGGCTATTACCCTTTCCACACCATTCTGTTCTTGTGCGAGTACCACACCCAATCCTCTGTTGCTGGCGTCTGTATACAATAGAAATGGTTTCGCATAGTCTGGCTACGCCAAGATGGGAGCTTCAGTAAGTATTGTCTTTAGTTGATCAAAAGCCTCTTGTTGCTCGGTACCCCATGTAACCAGGCGATTCTTCGGGACTCTACCTTCTGCTGATCTTCTCAGGAGTTCATGCAAGGGTACAGCAATCTTTGAGAAATTCTTAATAAACCTTTGGTAGTATCCAACAAATCCCAAGAATTTCCGGACCTCTCTGATGGTGGTAGGAACAGGCCATTTCTTAACAGCTTCGATCTTCTCTGGGTCTGGCATCACTCCATCTGCGGAGACTATATGTCCCAGGTAACTTACTTTGGTCTGCAGCAGGTGACATTTGGATGGTTTAATTTTCAGCCCATACTGGATTAACTTTTGGGAATACTTCATCCAGGTGGCGTAGATGATCTTCATGCGTTTTGGAATATACGATAATATCATCCAAATACAAAAGCAGGGTGTCGAAATTTCTGCTCCCAAGACAATGTTCCACTAGCCTTTGGAAAGTCCCAGGTGCATTACACAAACTAAAAGGCATCCTAGTGAATTCAAATAAACCCATGGGAGTAATGAATGCTGTTTTATCCTGATCCTGGGGGTGCCATAGAAACCTGCCAGTATCCACTGGTCAGATCTAGAGTGGAGAATACGGCTGCTGACTGAAGGGCCATGAGGGAATCCTCGATCCTAGGCAGAGGGTATGCGTCTTTGTGAGTGATGGCATTCAACTTGCGGTAATCCACACAGAATCAGATCTTACCATCCTTCTTCTTGACCAGAACAATTGGCGCTGCCTAAGGGCTGTGATTTTCTCTTATCACATTCGCCTCTTTCATCTCCTTGATCATCTCTTTGACCTGCTGGTACATAGCTGGTGGAATCGGCCTAAATCTCTTTCGGATAGGTGGATGTCCATGGGTACTGATGTGATGTTGTACCCCACGAGCTGACCCAAAATCCAAGGGGTGTTGGCTGAAAGCTTCTTTCCGGTGCAAAACCACCTCCAAAACATCAGCTTTTTGCTTCATGCTGGTCTTTGCATTGCCAACTTTGATCTCCTTTGTCCACTCTGGTCTCTGGTCACCTTCCATCCCATCTTCTGGCACTTTCTCCATTTCTTCCTCAGCTTCAATGATATCCTGCAAACATACTGTGTGGATCTGCGCAACCAGCTGGTTCTGGTACAGCTGTACTTCATGAGTCCCGTAATTTAGCACTCGGACTGGTATCCTCCCTCGGATCACCGTGGCCACACTTCTAGCCATTATTATGGGCTCTTCCTTATTCATTGGGTAGGGTTCTACTAGGGTGTCATAGTCTTGACCCCTCTGGCCCACCTTTGCTTTGTACCACAAAGTTGTTTCGATGCCCGGCTTTAAGGTTACAGGTCTACTATCCGTCACCCGTACCTTACCGATTTCACCCTCAGCATTGGCGAATCTTTGGTGGCATTGCAAATTGTGTATGGTCTGTTGCAGGGCATGCTTCTCCACTCAAGGCACGTGTTTGGCTTGCTGCTGGAGGATGCTCACTAGTTCACCAAAACAATTCTGTAGAACGTTCATCCCGAGAATGAGGGGTGGTAGCTGGTCACTCTCAATGTCACTCACAATGATGCCTGTGCTATGTTGAACATTAGCCCCTAGCTGTACATCAGCTTCCAGGTAACCTAAGTAGGGACTTCATCCCCATTGCTTGCGAACAACTTTACCCAAGATCTAGGAGGTGGCTTCAGATCATTGGGCCCAGTACCTTCGAACTCTCTTCTTGCAGGGTGGTGACTCATGATCCGTGTCCATTAGCGCCATTAGCTCGATGCCATCGACCTTAACTGAATCATGAAGGTCGCCAACAAAACATGACTGTTCTAGCGGACTGTTGACCTGATCGGCTATTCTTCGGGGTCGGTCCTCATCTCCGAAGAATTCTCGTTTAAACTTAAGGTGATATTGACTTGCTGACCACATCTCCGTTCGACATGACCACTCACACTGCACCGGTGAAATATGAGCCTTCTTTGGCCATCAAATCGATCTGTGGAGCATCTCCCTTCACTTCTCGAGTGGTTCATTCGATCATGCTTCCTCTCTTTCTCCGATGGACCGAAGCTTTTCTCGTTCTTCCACCCAGCTTTCCAACTCTGCATCTCTTTATGCATTTCTGCCATCTGGTTGGTCAGCATAGCAATCTGTTCCATCAGTTCTGAATGGTGTTGACTGCCCGTCTGTACAGAGCATATTGGGGTCTGTGACCTTGGGTCAGGTATATGATCATGTTCGGAACGCCGGCTCAGGTATGCAACAGCTTCTCTTCCTGGCTCTCGTCTTCATAAGGACACTTCTGGTTGGAGGCCTAATTGCCAAGAATGATCTTCTTTCCAACACTTGTGAGAGTAGGTCGGCCACTGAGTTCCCATAGAGATTTGGGGATATGCTGGAGCTTCCTCTCTAGGATGCCCTGAACCAAATATTCGGATGGCTTTCTCTTTAAAATCCAGAAAGTCAACTTCAGGGTTCTGCACATGCAACATCTGTAGTTCTCTTTTCAAGGCCTCGCTTTGTACGCCTTCCGCAAATTTCTCGACTAGTACTCTGTCTGCATCCCAGACCTCTGCCGCATCTACGCTCTCTACTGCACTTAACAGCTTTTGTAGACTCAGTGCAAACTCTCTCAGGGTCTCTTGAGACTTCTGGGTATGTGAAAAGAGCTTCATTTTGAGGTCGGACACAGTCCTAGCATCGAAAATCTGCTGCAACCTCTGGAGTATTTGGTCTGCTGTGGCTTTTGCTCCACTCGGCCATGATTGGACTTCACGGTGGGCAGCTCCCTTCAATTGCACGATCAAAATTTCAACTTTTTGTGGCTCTGGGATTTGATACAACTGGAACATGGCTTGAATTTTCGAACAGAATTCTCCCAGGTTGCTGGTTCCTTCTCCATCTTTCTCTCCGGAAAACTGTGGAAGCCATAGTGCTCCAAAGTAGTATGGCATGGTTAGGGGAGATGGTGGGATACTCCCTCTAAGTCCATCTCGGTCTTCTCCGGACAATTCACTACTTTCCCCTGGCTCCATTGGTACTACCTACTAAGCCACTCCAACTTTGGACTCCTCGGATAAATTATCTCTATCCTGCCGACTACGCCAATTTTTGTAATGGTGCTGCTCAAGAAGAAGATGATGTAGATGTTATGATGAGGCACCAATGGTCCGAATTAAATTCTGGATAGGATAACTGCTATCCGGACAAGGAGAGGCAGGAGTCAACTTAGTATTTCGATGCCCGCAGGGGGCATTTATTTGGTACCAAGGAGTAGACAGACACAGTCAGAGGAGGAGTACGGGTTGCCCGATAAACAATAGGGCAAATTATAACAGGGAAATACTGAAATACTTTTGATCTACCACTTTTATGGTTACCATTACAAGCATAAACTTTAGGCCTATTGCCACTGTTATTCTAATACTAGTTTGTACTGTACTTCTATACTCTAATACTAGTTTATACTGTACTTCTATACTCTAAACCAGAATCCAGTCTTATTCTGATACTAGTTTATACTGTATTTCTATACTCTAAACAAGAATTCAGTTACATGGGCTACTCAGCACTACATTAGGGTGATCAGCATCACACATATACAAAAGAGCCCAGATTTTACAAGAGTCCAGAGATCCAGTGTCTTTGTGTACACCGTCGTTCTTCATTGGTAGCTACAAGGGAAGTAAAGCAGAACTGTAGAACCCTAATCTCAATTCCCAGCAAGGACCAAGATAAGGCCACTGGGGTGGTGAGAGGTTTGGTAAACAGACCATATATCTTCGGCAAAAGCCCACTCTCTCCAAGGCTGCCGGAATGTAGAATCAAAACAACTGGTTCCTGAAATAACACACACTGAAGCAAGAGGTTCCTCAGCCAAAACCCACTTCTACGGTTGCCAAGGATGAAGAAAGACCAAGATCTGCGTGGCGATGAATCCAATGAAGGACTACCATGATCCGACTGATGCTGCAGCACTCCAAGGGCCAGCTGGACTCGGAAGGAACTCTGACAGGACCAGGAACCATAAGAATCTGAAGAGATGATGGTTGACTCTGCAATCTTCGGATCAGGAACTAACACAAAACAAAGAAATGGTGGACGAGTCCCGGACTGGGCTTCGACGGACTCGACTTCCGGCAAATGACCAGAATGGGGCGCAGAACGGGTTCTCCAAGATGAGCTGTCCCTCTTCTGTAGAGGGCGACCAACTTCGGGACATCTGGAACAGGAACCATACGGAACGACACTGGCACAGCTGTCGTGATGAGTTTTGTTGGACATACTTTCAAGCTGTGAAAACAAGAAAATGGCGGGTACGACTTGTACAACTGACGATGGACTCGACTTCGACGGATGACACAAACGGACGGGATGAGTTGATGGATGATCCTCCTGGAGTGAAGAATGCTGGAAGGATGTCTTCTTCTGAGTAGAGACTGATTCTGAGCACGTGGTGTTACAGTCCACACTATGAGACTGCAGTGTGGTAGAAGATTGAGACTGTCTTCGTACAGTAGTAAACATATAACTGAAGAATGCCCAAAGAACTGTGGAATAGTACAATAATTTGCCAGGGAGGGCAAATTATAACTTCAGGGGTAGTTGTTACTGATAAGGGCCAATGTCCAGGTGCTTAGAGCAATAGTTTGGGTACTTGGACCATTACTTCAGGTACTTCGGACAATAGTTCAGGTACTTAGGGCAATAGTTCAGGTACCTCAGACAATAGTTCAGGTACTTAGGGCAATAGTTCAGGTACCTCGGACTATAGTTCAGGTACTTAGGGCAATAGTTCAGGTACTTAGGACAATAGTTCAGGTACTTAGGGCAATATTTCAGCATAAGCAGTACAGTAATCACCATAATTTCACAGCATAGGCAAATAGAACAGTCTCAAATGAACCCCTGTTTCTATAGGTAGGGTATTCTGGGATAGGATCCCTTACTGTACATTGTGGCTAGGGCTTCCCTTTAGTACCACTAGGCTGGCTTGCCCTATTCTGCTAGGCCAGGGCCTCCCTTTAGACCAGGCTTTACCTCAGGCCTAATGCCCTATCATTACCTCAGGCCTGAAGCCCTACGTTAGCTTGAGCCTGCCCTATTCCGCTAGGCTGGGGCCTCCCTTTAGTACCACTAGGCTGGCTTGCCCTATTCCGCTAGGCTGGGGCCTCCCTTTAGTACCACTAGGCTGACTTGCCCTATTCCGCTAGGCCGGGGCCTTCCTATTGTACCACTAGGCTGGCTTGCCCTATTCCACTAGGCCGGGGCCTCCCTTTAGTACCACTAGCCTGGCTTGCCCTATTCCACTAGGCCGGGGCCTCCCTTTAGTACCACTAGGCTGGCTTGCCCTATTCTGCTAGGCTGGGGCCTCCCTATAGACCAGACTTTACCTCGGGCCTAATGCCCTACCTTTACCTCGAGCCTGAAGCCCTATGTTAGCTTGGGTCTGGTGCCCCACCTTAGATTGGGCCTGGTGCCCCACTTTACAATGGTCCTGGTGCCCCTCAAAACACTGGGCCTGGTGCCCCACTTTGGATTGGGCCTGGTGCCCTCGAAATACTGGGCCTGGTGCCCCACCTTAGATTGGGCCTGGTGCCTCAATTTACAATGGGCCTGATGCCCTTCTAAACTTTGGGCCCGATGCCACACTTTAACATGGGCCTAATGCCCCACTTTATATTCGGGCCGGAATTGCCCTTTTAGATACTGTTGACCCTTTAAATCTTTCAGCTTACTGAGAGCTGCTGTCAGTTATCTTGGCAAATCCCGCCTCTAAATCCGGCCCCTTAATAAATATTCATAGGCCTTTAAAATGGCCTAAATGCCCTGGCCTTGCTTTTGGCCCCTCCCCGGGAGCGTCGCTAGCCCCGCCTCTCTTATTAATATTAAAATAGCAGGTCCTAATGACCCGATGCTCCCTGCAGCACTCGGTCGCCTTTCCTAAGTGCCTAATGCACTTTTAAAACAAATTCAGTCCCCCTTAAGATACAGGCGGTCAGCACAACATGTGCTGCCGCTGACTCACAGCTCTGCAGTCTGCAGGGCGTTCTTGGCTGCTCTGGGAGGTGGGAGGTGAGCTGCAGTGAGAGTGAATCATGCAGGCGGCAAGAGGGACGACTCAGGGGGCCTCAGATGGCCAAGAAAGATGCAGCTTGCTTGCTGCCGGTGTGGGACCGAATGAAAACTTGAAAAGTGACTTGGGGGCTTAAACAATTACACCGGAGGGCAAAACAAATAAACGGAGGGCTTTTAAGCCCATACAGTGCATCAGGAGTGGCGTTTTTCTTCGTGGTGCCCCAATGGCACCACCAACCATGGCACTACTGCAGCGCAGGATTCTTCGGTGGACTGGAGGAGGGGACTCACCATGGAGTCAACAGGACTGGCTTCACAACGACCAGGTAAGCCACAAGTCCTTGTTGCACTCCTGTGATCCTCTCTACTTCACAGTCCCACAGCAACTGACTAACTGAACTGTTATGGAATTAGTTTTAAAAGTTAAAACTGACTGGATTATAGAATCGCTGGATTGGAATGCTGTGCATGAGCCACTCAGCACAGCATTCCATCCAAGCCATTATGACATGGAATGCTTGCAAAATCCATCTTTTGACCAGCTGTAAGTGCACAGGTGCACTTTCTCTATTATTTACAGTGTTTTGTGCGAGTAGGGAGGTTGACTTTTATGTCTAGGGGTCCCTTCATGCAGTACCCTGCTGCCTACCCCTGCAGCAGGTACTCTAAGCACCTATGTATTCTGCGTTCATTTAATTATTTAATTTTTCTGTAATGACCACCTTTGGAGCATTACACCTGTTTTGTACGGGAACAAGTATGGCTAGGAAATGATCCAGGACTGCGACAGAGTCATTTGTGGACATGATTCTGGACCAGTCGACACGTCGTAGGTCCTCGAGGTAATCGTTGGGTATAAGTTTGGTATAGTCCTTCATCTGGATCACTCTGCTGGGGACTTTGGGTGAGTTGTCGCCCTGTATGCAGTATGTTGGTGAGTGATCTGATATAGCGTTGGGGAGGATCCCACAGTGGATGATTTTATCCAGTCTGTTGCACATAACCCAGTCGATGAGTGATCCTTTGTCTCCCTGGAAGGAAGGCCTTGTGGGTTCCATGATGATCTGACTGAGGGCAAGATCTGAGAGAAGAGGCTCGAGCAGCTTAGCATTGGGCCCCAGCCAGTTTAGGTTGAGGTCCCCAAGGATTATCAGTTCATTGAACCAACCTTAACTCTAAACTGGTCCAGTAGCGAGGAGAGCCCTAGAGCACCCCCTTCAGGAGGGTTGTAGGTGCAGACAAGATCCACCTTCTTAGTGTTCCCGAGCAGTAGGAGGGTGTGAAGGAGCTCACAGGCTGGGGATGCAGGGGGTACATGTGCAACTGTCATCACATTCATGTGCACCTTAAAGTATAGGAGCACACCCCCACCATGCTTACTGCCTCCCCTATCCTGCCTGACAAGGCTGTAACCCGGGAGGGTACAGGCGGAGTCAGGGGTGCAGGGCTTTAGCCAGGTTTCCGTGATGCCCAAAATGTCAGGTTTGTAATAGGCAGCCCAGGCCGTAAGTTCTGCCAGGTTATGGAGGATGCTGTGGATGTTGAAATGGGTGATTTTTAAACCTTTGGCAGTTGGCCAGGTCAAGGGAGGCTTGAAAGAGGCCAGGGTGGATAGGGGTCCTTGGCAGCAGACAAGGTTTCCGTTCTGAGCATGAGGGGCCATGGCCCAAGCTCTACGAGTCCAGCCAGTCAGCGCGAGTTTCCCAATGGAGGAAATGGAGGAATGATCACGTCTGACAGGAGAAGGAAGGCAAGGTTAGCAGTTAAATGGGTGAAGAATGGGGGGTGGGAGGAGGGATCAAAACTTTAGAGGGGCAAGGCTTGCTTAGGGGCCTGAAAGGTAGTTCCATTTTAGAGGCCAATTTATAAGCAAGAAGCTGGGAGGAAAAAAAGGAGGGGAATAGGATCAGCAGTTATGTGAAGGCTTGTGTGAGTTCTGAAGGGTAGCTCAGTTCAGTATGCCCCTAGTGGAGAATCAGTATAGCCTGCTTATGATAAAGTAGGCTGATAGGCTTTCGTCATGCCATGTCGTCACAGCCTCACGTGATCAAACGTATAAATTGTGGTGACAACCATGGGTGGTGGTGGGGGCAGTGGGGCAGCCGGCGAAGCCGGAGAGGAAAAACCTCCATGGAGCACCAATTCAGAGGAGCGACCAGCGTGGCGGAGAGCAGGCCTGGCATTGCTGGAATGATTTAACTCCTTTCTGCCTCTATTTAAATTGTCCAGAATTGCGGTAAAAGCCTCGTGTGGTCTGTTTCAGAGGCACCACAGAGAGCACCCCCGGTTTGTTTCTTGCAGTAAAATTACCCTTTTCGTTTGATTGCAGGCTTCAGGGGGGTGGGGGAGGGCAGGTACCGCAGCCCTCACGACCTCAGCGGCGGGTCCCTGGATTCAGAGTGAGCACCTGGAAGAACAGAAGGTGAGGTGAGGCATTTATATAGTGCACAGGGAGAGGAAGAGGGGTGGGGGTGATAGAGAACAGGGAGAGAGAGCAGAGGGCAACAGCAGAGAGGTGGGGGCAAAGGTACAGCAGAGTACAGGCAGGAAACAGACTAAGCTAAAACAGCACTGAAAGTGTGTCCTATAGTTCTAAATCAGGCACAGTACAACAATAAAAAGACTAGGCTCAGCAGTGTTAACAGTGCAGTCCCAAAATACATGAAATCTTTTAAGGTAACCCTAATTTCGCTTTTTAAAACAGCATGTAGAGCGATGATTTTACCTGTATCAACCCCTAAAAGCAGCATAAACAGTGCAGTCCCAAAATGTATGTAGCAACTAAAATCTCCTTTAAGTAAACTAAATGGTATTTAAAACAACATGTAGCATGAAAACCCTAAAAGTAAACCAAAATAGAGCCTTGCTAACAATAGGTAGAGCGCCGATAAAGCATATTTGAAAAACAGTCTAAACATCTGCGCCAACAGAAAGGCACCAAGTTCAAAACCTCCATGCAGCACTAATTCGGAGGAGTGACCAGCATGGCGGAGAGCAGGCCTGGCATTGCTGGAATGATTTAACTCCTTTCTGCCTCTATTTAAATTGTCCAGAATTGTGGTAAAAGCCTCATGTGGTCCGTTTCAGAGGCACTACAGAGAGCACCCCAGGTTTGTTTCCTGCAGTAAAATTACCTTTTCGGTTGATTGCAGGCTTCAGGGGGTGGGGGAGGGCAGGCACTGCAGCCCTCACGACCTCAGCGGCGGGTCCCTGGATTCAGAGTGAGCACCTTTTCATTTGATGGCAGGCTTGGGGTGGGGTGGGAAGGGCAGGTACTGCAGCCCTCATGACCTCAGTGGCGGGTCCCTGGATTCAGAGTGAGCACCTTTTCATCTCGATTGCAGGCTTCGAGGGTGGGGTGGGGAGGACAGGTACCGCAGCCCTCATGACCTCAGTGATGGGTCCCTGGATTCAGAGTGAGCACCTTTTCATTCAATTGCAGGCTCAGGGGTGGGGTGGGAGGGCATGTACCGCAGCCCTCATGACCTCAGCGGCGGGTCCCTGGATTCAGAGTGTGCACCTTTTTTCGTTCAATGGCAGGCTTCAGGGTGTGGGGTGGGGCAGGGCAGACCTGTAGCCCTCACAACCTCAGCGGCGGTCCCTGGATTCAGAGTGAGCACCTTTTTCGTTCGATTGCAGGCTTCGGGGGGTGGGGGGAGGGCAGGTACCACAGCCCTCATGACCTCAGCGGTGAGTCCCTGGATTTAGAGTGAGCAACTTTTTTGTTCGATTGCAGGCTTCAGGGGATGGGGTTGGGGGAGGGCAGATACCGCAGCCCTCACAACCTCAGTGACGGGTCCCTGTAGACTGTTCCTGACCTTTGTTTTTCCCTTATTTAACTGTAATTCAAATGATTTATTATTTTGATATTTATGTTTCTTTTATTATGTTGTATTATTGTACTGAAATTGATGCTGTGTTTTACCATGGTACGGCACCCAGAGCCTCTGAGAGTTGGGGTCTTTAAAATAAAATTTGCCTTGCCTTGCTCTTGCCAGTAATGCCCACTACCAGGCCACCATCGTGCATAGATTGTAAATCCATAGTAATTTGTTTGGTTCTATTGATTTGTGTGAGAGTGCTATGATGTGCCTCCATGCATGCCTTTAAATCTTTAGCCTGTATGTGTATATTAAATGGTCTGGGGCTTCAAAGCTTTCGACTGGCCAGACATCACTTTAATTTGTTCCACTCTACTGTCAATGGTAAAGCAGAGGGAGCTTGAACTGGTGCTGTAATTGTTTACTGTTAACTTGCTGTCATGTTTGAATTAGAGTGCTTGTTCTAACTTGTCTTCTTGCAGCTTTCTTTATCTGGATGGAAGCCACCATATTAGATCCTGGACTTCCAGCATTTGGACCAGTGGGACATAGGGGGCTTGAAGGGTCCTTAGCGCAAGTGTCTCGTGGGAAGGAAAACTGTAGTTTTTGTAGTTTTAGGTTGGCACCTAAACTGAACTGAAGGGGGCATCCAAACTGTAACTGACAGCTCCCCTCAGCAAACCAGAATTCAGAAATCCCTGGGAAAGCCCAGAACTGTTAGATAACAGAGAGACAGTTGGAGTTAGAGCTTGAAGAGTGATCAGTTCAAGCTATCAAGAATCTGCTCCAGGAAGGAGCCCAGGAGAATCAGCAGGAAAGGGCCTGACTTGCCTGTCTGCTACTGTTTTCCTTCTTTGGACTACCAGATTGCAGAAACTGGAATAATCTGAAATGTGATTTTGAACTGCGGCAGAAAGCTTCAAGATATTAGAAGGTACACTTTGAGATCTGGACCAAGAAGAAGCTCCTGTGAAGTGATTGGCCCAGAGGTTGTGAAAGACTGATTTAATGATCTCGAGGTTTGCTCAGTGACGCTACTGCAATACCTACCAACCTGTTTAGAGAAGTTGACGCTGTTCTTGTTAAATGTGCTGAATGTTTATCATGGACTGTGGCCTGTTTTTTCAGTGACTGAACTGTGTTGCCAGCTGGAGGTCTTTACCAGCAAACCAACTGAACTTTTCCAAAACTGCCTATTCAGCCATGGGCCAATGCCAATCTCGGCCAAAGCCATTTATTCCTGCACCAGAAACTGTTCTTCAGCGAGAGACTGGCTTTGGGAATCCAGCCCCCCTCACAGAGACAACTTGCAGGTTGCGGCCACCTGGAGGGAAAGGCCGTGAAGTGGAGGTGTGTCTTGTCGGCCCTGCTTCCCCATGCTCATCGGTGAACTCCATGAGATCTCCATACTGCTTGAGCCATCACAGCCCACTGGTATCATGAGTAAATCCAGGGTAGCTCCCTGCAACACATCTTTTAATTATCTGTGGTACCATCTGATTGTTGTAGACATTTTCTGGGTTACAAGAGACTGGGCCAATCGGCCGGGATTACAAATAATCAAAGCTCTGTTGTGCATGCTAACTGCCTTTTTCTTTCCATCAAGGGCCCCAACAACAGCTGTAATGCTGGTCACCCCCGGGCAACACCTCTGGCTAGCCCGTATACCATCCTTGGTACCCAGTGTTGTGGAACTGATTACTTGGGACTAAAAGTGCATGTCAAATAACCTGAATTCAATCAGTATGGTTATCATTCTACTAAATTCATGCCCCTTCCTTGTTCATGACCCCTTAATAAATCTGATTATTGTTTGATGTTTAACCTGCCTTGCAAGCATATTATTAGTTGGGTTACAGAACTGAAAGTGTGTACTTGCTTTGCTAACCTTGTTTTTACAGGGGGTTCCAGGAAAACTGCTGATGGCCAGACCTTGGTGTAAAGGGTGTGCGCATAATATTAATGTTACTTGCTGACTGTGTGTTAACTGCTGTTAAAGGTACAAAGCCACTAGGTGGGTCAGTGGGTGGTTATAGCTTCCCAGAGGGCTATAACAGGTTAGATAGATATCTCCACTATTGTAACTCTGGGTGGAGGCACATTAATACCGAAGCCAGGCCCCTCAACCTGTGGTCAGAAATACAGGCAGGGGTAGTAACCTTAGGGATAGCACTGCCTAAGGGTTACAACTGAACTGAAAAATTTAGATGGAATGTGATTAAGGTTCAACAAGGAGACTGAGTCCTAACAAGGGAGACAAAAAAATGATTTCACTTTTTCAGGAACATTTTGAAAGTCAGAGCAAAGGCCATAGAAGGAGTTGCTTTCTTGGACCTGAACGCAGAAATTACTGCTAGGTACACTGTCAGGAAGGCTGTTTTCAATCTTGAGGACACCAAGGTTAATTGTTACTCCAAAACCCTGGCAACTTGTTGAAAGGCAAGGGATATGGTAAGCTTGCTGCACCAACTTCTCTACCATTTGAAGGTGTCGGATCTCCTGGCTGTTAGTTTTCAGAAGAGTACATGAATATTCAAGGACTCATCCGAAAGATTCATGTCCTAATTTTTTAATTTTTTATTTTAGGTGTCAGGCATTCCAGTGTAGTGGCTGAATGTCTGGAGGGGCTGTCCCCAGATGGCCTGGTGAAAAATTCCTGCATGAGGGAAAAGATGTCCTAGTATTTATTATAGTTGGTTGGCCTAATCCAGAGGTTTGAGAATCATCCAGGATCACTCTCAGTGAACCTTTAGGATGACATTTTATGGAAGTAGGAAAAGAGAGAAGTACTGTATATGGACATTCCTTACTGCTTTATGGTGAGACTTATACCCATATGAGTTCTCTTTCTGGTGGTCTTGCACAAAATAAGGGAAGGTTTCTGTTTTCCCAAGAGGCAATGGATTTCTCAGGGAAGGTCCCTGCTCCTCAAAGATATAGTTCACAGCATCTCAGAGATGGTATAAATTGGGTGACAGATTAGTTTGTCCGGCATGTGAATTGTAAAAGGCTTTGTGCAAAAGTAAAAGGTTGCTTTACTTTCCACAGGATCAGAGTTTTCTGACAGCCTGGATGACCTAAGTCAACAGGAAATGGTCATTACCCTGGAGGACAGATGGGATCATGCCACATGAAGATCAGTGACTGTGCTTGGACATGTCTGACCCTTACAGGCAAAGATCTGGGACTGCAGATAATGACAGCAAAAGAGATACTGTAAACCCAATGAAGTGGGGCAAATAGAAGTTAAATCTTTCTGTCTGACATTATGGATCCTCCTCCATAGCTCTTGCAAGTATGAGGCTCTGAAACTCCTTTCTAAAGCAGTTTTGCTCAGCACTGGGGAATGCCCTGTAAATAGGAACTGCCCAACAGTTTAAAGAGTTAAAACTTCCAGATGAAGATCTATCCTGGCAATTTACAGAACCCAAAAGTCTTTGGTGATTGAAACTCTGTTGGAGGTGGATTGAAGGATCATGCCTTCTGCTGTACTGTCTGGGGAAACCTGAAGGGTAATAAAAGGACATTTAGTTCTTCTGACCACTTAGCTGACCATACCAATCTGACTATTGCTATCTGCAATTGCAGTCAGAGGGCCCCTGACACATCCCTTTCCTTTGCTGCCATCGCCAGATATAAGGCTGTTACAGTTCTGTGAGGTAAGATGAGAACAAAAGGCAGCCAGTTCACTTCTTCATTGATAGGAGGGTGTTTTGGAGGCACAATAGCAGTAAGTGACTTAGTCTCCCTCCTTCAATTGCTTTCTGTATGAAGGCTGCTCAATCTGTGGTACAAATAATGTAGACTCTGTTACATGACAATTCACATTAAACTGTCACCACAATGAGTTTGTATTGCATTGCTTGTTAAAAGCAGGCAATCCCAATAGCTCACTTTCTGTTGTTTTACAACTCAAACGAGCTAAAGAGCAAATTTTGAAAATATGTTTGCAACTCTCACCTCTCTCTTTCTTTCTCTCTTTCTTTCTTGCCATCTTGCCTTCCTTCTTTCCTTCTTTCTTTCTTTATTTCTCTCTCTCTGGCTAAATCTCACTAGGACAAAATGTCCCTTGCACAAGGATGATTGGGCCTTTCAGCAGAATAAAAATACATTCAAATAGAAACACCATATTCAGCAATATAAAATTACAATTATAAAAAGTAACAGACTGCAAAAATAAAAGCATGTATTAACATATTAATAACATTTTACAAAACTGTAAAACAAGTGCAATTTAAATGAAAATAATCTATAGTTTGTCCACAGTGCAATTCAAAAGTGTGTTGCAATTCTTAAGCAACAATTTTAGTAAGGGTGTGTAATGGATCCACCAATATTTACACAATAGATTTAAAAGTGCTAAAGGAACTTGTTGGTGTGACAGTTTAATGCAGCTTGTACTGTAGGTCTACCATCTTCTGCTGCAGTTCCTGTGATTTGATACAATTTGGCTGATGCAATTAAAGTAATCCAAGTCTGTCTGTGTTTCCCAGCCACCATGCCTTCAGCTGCAGTGTTGGCTTCTAGTGCCGTTTGTAGTGATTGCTTGGAGGCTTCCATGCCATACTAGAAATGATAAAACAGGAGCAGGAAATAAAGCCTTCTGATTTTATGGGACCCCATGTGACTACTCCAAAGTATCCATATAAGTCATACAAACATACAAGCATACGGAGAAGCCAGCAGAAGAAGGCCATTTGGTCTATCAAGTCTGCTCGTATTGCAGGGTCCACAGCTTGAGCTAATGTCCCTGCCCTCCGTCCCCATTCCACCCATCCTCCCTACCCATGATCCTTACTTTCCCCCTATGCCTATCCCAGCCTCTCTTAAAGTTGCCCACTATCTTCAATGAGATGGCCTCGTCTGGCAGTGCATTCCATGTATCCACCAGCCTCTCTGTGAAGAAATGCTTCCTGACCTCCCTCCTAAACCTCCCACCCTCCAGCTTCAGACTGTCCCCCCCCCATGTTATGGTTGCCATTCAGCTTTAAGAGACTCTCCTTATCAACCTTATTTATCCCTTTCAAGTACTTGAAGGTTCCAATCATGTCCCCTCTCTCTCTCCTGCCTTCCAGGGAGTACATGTTCAGTGCCCTCAACCTCTCAGTGTATGCCTTTTCCTGCTGACCCACTATCATCTTTGTAGCCCTCCTCTGGACCTTCTCCAGCTGGTTAATGTCCTTTTTGAGGTGTGGGCACCAGTACTGAACTCCATACTCTAGATGCGGCCTTACCAGTGGCCTGTACAAGGGTAGTATAACCTCCTGTCTCCTACTACTGATCCCCCTAGATATGCATCACAGCATCTTGTGTACCTTTGCTGCTGCTTTCTTGCACTGCGTGGAGTGTATCAGGTCACTGGTGATCATCACTCCCAGGTCTTTCTCTTCCTCTGATGCAGATACTCGGACTCCACCCAGGTAGTAATCTGTCCTGGAATTCTTGCCTCCAATATGCATAACTTTGCATTTCTTGGCATTGAAGCCAAGCTGCCAAATCCTAGACTACCTCTTCAACTTTTCCAGATCTTCCTGTAGGTCCTGTATCCCTTCAGTTGTGTCCACTCTCCCGCAGGGAGTATAATGCAGGGGCATGCATGCAAGAGCTAAGAGTAAGTTGTTTTCATTGTAATGTAAAGATTTTGTCAAAACGCTCTACCATGTTTAATAATAGTGGTAAGGTGACGGCAGGCATTGATTCCTAATCCTGCTCCCGCACTGAACTATACAAACTGATCACATGTAGGGGTAAGATTACCGCAACATAATCCACCCCTTAATTGTACAGAGCAGGCTTTCCCAGTCCTTCTCTTGGCTGTTTGTCCATAACAGGTAATACAGATTATCAGATGAAATGCTGGTTTTGATTAAAGTACCCTGCACTGGATCTCAGGTGAAACTTTAGTATAATGTTAAATGTTGGGGTGTTTTTCTCCCATCCATATTGGCAGTTGAATGTGGTGAGATGTAACTCTTTTGATTGCCTTGTATGGGTGCGAGATTGTCTGTTATAAATTTTAATGAAGCAAACATTTTAAGTGAGCTTTTGTGTACACCTGATTCTCTCTTTCCTACCCCACTTTGCTAGCCTGCCTAAATGCCAGTGAGGCAGTTTAATATACCCTCTTCCCGCAGATGACCATATTACAGCTCTCCTTGTCAGAAGGGTTGGCCAAGATGGTGGTCTATGACTTTTCAGCTGTAAGAACTGGGTCCTAAGCTGCAGGATGGGTCAGAATGGACAAGAAGTGGTGCAATGCACCATTGTAGCAGCACACCAAACACATTGTTTCTGGTTCCAGAAAATACCCATAGCACAAACTTACATAGAGGCCAAAAATTGCCTTGGTTCCATTTATTGCATTAAGTGATAGAGCAAAAAAATCCTAAAGTCCCAAAAAGAATAAGTTTCTGGTGCTGTACATTTAGTCAGATGCTTAATTTAATGTCCTTTCCACTAATAAAAATGCAATGCTGAAGACTTCTTTTAAAATAAAATCATAATGCCTACCACAGTGCCAGCCAGGCTGCACTGCAGTACCTGCAGAGAGCTGCAGCATGCTGCAGAGAACAGTGTAATTCATGGGTAATTAAGCCCTTTGATCATGCAGTATTTTGTGACATGTCATTTACTGCAAAGTACTGCATTGCAGCTTGGCTGGCTCTACTATACATGCATTATCTTTGTCCCAGCACTGGAAACAATGACAGATTCCATGTAGACTCAAAATCCAAATGCCTCCATCCTTTGGAACAGATAACAAACTCATAATAGAATGGAAAAAGTATTAAATTATGTGGTCTATTGCTGCTGCTGGTTAACAAACATAAACAGATGATGTTGCAATTTAAAAATAGATACTGAACTTGAAAAAACAAGATATTAAAACGCAATACAGAAGAAAAAGTTAACTTTTTAAACTGATTGAAAATAACTTGACAACATTTCAGTAGACATGACAGCAAGCTAGGAGACACAACAGAGATAGAAGGGGCTACCATGATAGTACAATATGTAACTGGCATACCCACAAAAGAAAGGAACCCTTTATGCATTACAACCGATAGAAGGTTCAAGTTGACAATTTAGTTTCATCTGATGATAGTGAGTATGATTCATGAGAAACAAGGGATGATTATGTTAAATTTGTTTATGACCCAACAAGGGTATGATCAATCATACACACCAAGGAAGAGGAAGTGGAAGACTAGGTGAGGGAAGTGATGCAAGAGGTATTGGCAGAGAATATAGGGCTACAGGAATAAACAAAAATTACAGAACTTCTCTGTGGGAATAAGGAGATCACTGAGGATACAGACATGGAGGTCATAAACTTCTCAGAGGAAAAACTCAATGCATCACTAATTAATGTGCTAATAAGAGGTCTGTCATACATACCCACACCAGTGTGAAACATCTTTCAACTCAAAATGGATCTATATGAGTTCATAGGTATCATAGGTACCATAGGTGCCATAGGTTTTATACAATCCAAAAGATCCAAGGCCCATATGGAGGCATGCCCTTTACACAAAGGGATAACCCATAAATCCTATTCTTGAGAAATGATTATCTACCCTTTACTTAAATACTGCTATAGAGCTGCCACCAATAACATCTAGCGGAAGTCCATTCCATATACCAGCCACCCTTTGGCTGTACCAGCCCGCTGTCCTATTTATTGCACTGGTCTCACCTCTTTGCTGTAGGTCATGAGCCCTTGTCATATAATTTAGTTCTCGTAGCTCAAAACCTAGGAAGTTCCAGGGATTGTTATTGGATAGGGACTTAAATAATAAACAGAGGTCACACCTTAGTCTTCTATGCTCAAGAGTGTATAGGTCTAGATTAGTCAGCCTATCCTCATAATTCTGGTGTTCACAGCCAAAGACCATCTTAGTTGCCCATCTCTACACCCCCTCCAAGATCCTGATCTCTGATTTAGTAATTGATGACTAGAACTGGGAGCGGTACTCCATCTATGGTCTAACCAGGGAACAAAAGAGGGGAATAAGAACTTGTTTATCCCAGCTATTAATATACCTACAGTATGCATGCAATGAAGTGCTGCATTTGCCTTCTTTGCCCTCTGTCTACAGTGTATTTTAAATCTGAAGTCATTTGAAATGGTCACACCGAGGTCTTTCTCTTTTGTTGTTACCTTGAGTAGTTTATCATTTATTGTATAATTTGCATATTGATTAGTTCTACCAAGGTGCATAACTGCACACTTAACAATGTTAAACTTGAACTTATGTGTGTCAGCCGATGCCTCTAAGTTTTTTTCATTCAGTTGCCAGTCTATCGAAATCCATTTGCTTGCTAACTATGGTACCAGTCTTGGTGTTGTCAGCATATTTTGGAATCCAGTCACTGCTATCACAGTGCATGGTAGCCATATATATGTTAACTAGAGTGTGCCTCAGCATGGACCCCTGCGGCACCCCATTCATCACCGCAGCTTGGTCCAATGTTGAGCCTCTAATTCTAACCTGCTGCATCCTCCTGTACAAGCATGATTATATCCACATTACCACCCTGATATATAGGCCTGTTTCTAATAGTGCTTTTATTAGTTCACTGTGTGGGACAGTATCAAATGTCACTAATGTCACTAATGCATGAAGGAGCAAAATAAGCCCAAGGCCCATAATCAGCTCCTTTTGAATACCATGTAGTAACACATGTTCCTACCCTCAGCAATGTATCTATCTAAGTTTCTTTGAAATATATCTTTGTTTTTGCTTATTACTATTATGTTTTCTGGAAGTTTGCTCCATAAACATGCAGCCCTCCATGTGAAGAAGTTCTTTCTTTTATTGGTTTTAAAGTGATTAATTTTATCCTGTAAAGGGTGTTCCCTTGTTACTAAATTTAAATCTTTAAATTCAATATTTAGTTTGTTTAGCAGGCTTTAGCCGTGGGCAGAAGTAGTTTTTTGTATGGTAGCAGAACTTCCGCGAAATTTAGTAACTTTCAAAAAAGTTTCTGAATTTCCACCTGCTGTGGAACACAAAACTTCTGAAGGTTTCTGGGCAACATTTTGATTGTATTTCCACTAAACTGGAAGTGGAACAAAGGGGAAAAAAAGTAAACTGTGGTGTCTAGAACTGCCCCCTCCCACAAGCCTTGCCCGAATTAAAAATAAAAATTCCCTGGTAACTAGTGGCCCGTCCCACCACCCGATCACTCATCCCATTTTTTAAAAAAAAGCCTATGTAATCCCTGGTGGCTAGTGGTCCCTCCCACCACCCAATCAGTCGGCCCATGTTTTTAAAAAAAAAGCCCATATAATTCCTGACTGGCTAACGGGCCCTCCTGCCACCTGATCACTCACCCCACATTGAAAAAATAAAAGAAGCCCATGTAATTCCAGGTGGCTAGCAATCCTTTCCCCCACCTGATTACCCACCCAGAGAGTCCAGGCTAATGTTCCCTCAGCCCTTTCAAGTAACTCCCATCCTGATCCCCCAGTGTATACAGTAGTTATAAAAAAAACATTTCTCCCTGGTGGTCTAGTGACCCTCACTCCCTCCCTTTCCACAATCCCTGAATTAAAATCTATTTCCCTGGTAGTCTAGTGAACCCATCACCCCTGGAGGCAAAGTCCATCCCCCATCCCAAACCCGAGGAGTGGCTGCCAGCCTGTCTCCTCTCTCCCCCATGGCCGGCAGCCACTGAACTATCAATGAATTAGCATATGCTTGTACAAGCATGTGTTCATTCATTGATAGCTCAGAGGGGGCTTTCGGCCATGGAGGAGAGAGGAGGGCTGTGCTGGTAGCCCACTCTCAGGTTTGATATGGGGGAGCTGGGTGGTGAGACTTTGCCTTCAGAGGTGGGGGGGAGTACACTAGAACAGCAGAGATACAGATTTTAATTCAGGGATTGGGGATAGGAATGGACTCGAGGGAGGTTTACAAGACAAGCAATTTGTTTTGTTTTTTTAACTATTATATATGGTGTGAGATCGTGATGGGGTTACTTGGCAATGTAGGCTTCTGAAAGCACTCTGAAACCTCAATGGTTCAACTTGATACCAGTCATCTTCAGGGGTAGAGCTAGAGGTAAACAGTACAACATTTCTACAAAATTGTTTAATTCATCATTAACTAAATTGGCTGAAGCCTATCTGCCAATATAAATTGTGATTAAATGTGGGTAATTAAATCTAACACCAACATTGATAAAAAAAATAACACATATTAGTGAATGATTCAAGCAGGAGGTGTGATAGATTACCTTGTGCACAATGGCATTACGTGGACATGAAATTCAATTGAACAATTAATTCAAAACAGTGCAAAACAGAATACCTTTTACATAAGAAAAATGGTAAGAAGCTCCTTTACAGCTGATGCTTGAAATAAAGTGAAAAAGCATGCACATTACTTTGGTATAGCAATGGAAGGGCTAAAAGTGCATTGCTCTGGACTGGTGGGGTGGGTAATCAGGTGGGGGAAGGGACCGCTAGCCACCAGAGATTGTATTTTTTTTTCTTTTTAATATGGGGTGGGTGATGGGAGGGACCACTAGCCACCAGGGATTACCTGTTTATTTTTATACAATGGGATGGGTGATCGGGTGGTAGGAGGGACATCTAGCCACCAGGAATTACATGGGCTTTTTTTTAAACATGTGGAGGGTGATCAGGTGATGGGAGGGACCGCTAGCCACCAGGGAATAACTTAAATTGCATATCAAGCAGCCATGCAGAGGAGTCAGATATTCCGTGAAAGTTCAGAAATGGATTTCCGAACTTTTGCAGAAGGGAAAATATGACTTTTGCTTCAATTCCACCAGTGAAAGTTTTTTTCACACACTCCTACCAGGTATGATTCATTCATAATGTCATAGAAAAATAGCATGTCACCGCACCTCCTTGAAATCTCTAGGCTATGTAATTCTAGCTGTTTCAGTCTGGATGGATGTGGTACAGATTTTAGTTCCCCAATGGATTTTGTGAACCTTCTTTGTACTTTCTGCGCTCTGCTAATCTCCTTCCTTGTGTAAGGGCACCAAAGCTGGCTGCAAAAATCCAGCTGAGGTCTTACATAAGACAAGTACAGAGGCATAAGTACTTCTGCTGTCCTTCTCTTGATATTTCTTTTAATTGTCTCCAGAGCTCTGTTCACCCCAATACTATACTTGTACATTGATCCTTAAAATTGAGTTTTGTGTCAGTTGCTATACCAAATCTCTTTCAGTTTTGCTTGTTTTTAAGATGCTACTGTTTATGACATATTAGTTAAATGGATTAGGTCTCCCCTTATGCAGAATGCAGCACCTATCAGTATTTAGCGACATTCCTCTCTTATCTGCTCAACTAGCTATAGTATTCAGATCTTTTTGAATTCTATTTCAGAATGCCCTGTTATAATCCAGGAACATGGTATCCACTGGATTGCCTCTGTCAAGGGACTTACTAACAATTTCAGAAACTGCAAGAGGTTTGTCTGGCATGATCTGCCAGGAACAAAACCATGTTGTTCATAACTGCATGGCCTGTGATCTTTATAAAGTCCTCTATATGATCTTTTATGAAGCTCTCTAAGACTTTACCAAGGACAGATGTCAGATTTATGGGTTTGTAATTCCTAGGGGGGGGTTTCTCCCTTTTCAGGGCTGCAGTTAGATGGAGCTTGCAGCCCTCTTGCATTTGCTCTACAAATGAGCTTACCATGGAACTTCCTTTTTGGATTTTTGTAAGTGTCCATCCACAACTGAAAAATAGTGCACTCCCCTTCTGATTTTTGTTATATGCTGCTCTGTCTTAAAGGCATATAAAGGAAGGGGAGATGCTACTGTACCTCCCAACTTCTCAGAATATAAACAAACAAAAAAACCTTTTCAAACTGCTGTGTCTATAGCCAGTCAATTTACCCCATGCAGGGCTGAAGACTGAGCATTTGTCCAGCTCAATCAAATAGATTCATTCTAGTTCATTCAGCAGCCTAGGGGTTACCTCATTATTTCCTTGGCCATTTTGTGTCAGAGTAACCATAAAATTACTTTGACTGAATACTGACCCAGCAGCACATGGCTAATTAGGAACATGTGTTGATTTGTGAGACAAAGGAACATTGCAGCTACTAGCAGGAGACATGCCAGAAATTGATGGTCAGTAATTACAGGCTTTGTTTATAAAAGTAAGAAAACAACATTTCAAATTTAAAAAATAAGGTTAAAATGCTTTATTAATTTAATAGGAGTTATACAAGTGTGTTTAATTATTTGTTTTTGAAGTACTGGCAAGTGGGCAGGATGGCACAATGGCATTCACAGGAGCCTACTTGAATACATAAAATAACCCCCCACTACACTTTCACTGTTGAACTGCTGGCTGTCCTTTCCAGTCCCCCCCCCAGGACAGCAGGTGAGATTTTATCAGTTGCTTGCTATAAATTTAATTTTTTCCCAGTCCTGAAACTGACCTGTGCCTGCAAAAGGTAGTGTTGGACAAGGAAAACACAGAGACACATACACACAGACAAGGGAGAAGCTACAAAGAAACCTATGAATTAGGCAAAACATACTTTAAAAGAGCCTGTTTTCCTTCCAAATGTTTCCCTCAGAATTGTAGACTTGAAGGTCTAAGGGTACAGGCAGCATCTGGAAAGTCTTAATTACATTAATTTAATGTGTTAGATCATTAATGCTTTATTATCCTGTAACATATTTATGTGTCCATAAAATACCTGCTGGTACTCATAATGATACCCCTCCACCACCCGGGAAATAACATATGTCTTCTTTGTTTTTATTATTCTTTTGGTAAAGGGGCAACCCTAGGACACTAGGAAGGTTAACTGACTTACTTAGGGTCACACAGTGTGCAAGAGAAGCTTGTGCATATCAAACCCTGTTCTGCTGGATGAATCAAGCTCATTCACAGCTTATTATTCTAATGTCTAGGCTGTTCTGCCAGCCCTGTGCTGTGATTAGTGTTAGTGGCTCAGGAGGTAGCACACTTGCCTCTGAAGCCAGGAAATCAGAAGGCTGTGGGTTCTATCCCCAAACCAGGCACTTTGGTTAAATCCCAATACTGACACTGTAGTGCACATGAGGGGGTGCTGCACTCCTTAGTTGCCATCTTTCTGATAAGATGTTAAACCAAGGTTCCATCTGCCTGTGCAGGTAAATGTTAAAGATCCCATGGCACTTCTCGAAAAGAGTAGGGGAATTTTTATTGAAATAACATCAAAAACTACACATACTGTAAATCAAGAGAAATAAGCAACAAAAAATCAAAATATCAAATTCAATAGAGACAAAGAAAACCACAGATAAAAATGAAAACATTAGGGAGAAATATATGTTACTTCACATGTTATTAGGGAAAACATTAGAAAACAATTAGTTGTTGAGGTAGTAAAAACAAAAAATAAATAAGTGAATAATAAATAATAGGGAAGTATAATTTCGTACATATAATCTTTCAAAAAAATGAGAATAACCCCAAAAAAAAACAGAAAGTTAATGTTTAAACTTCAGATTACAGCTATTTTAAAGCATATAAAATAGAATATCATAAATGACGAATTCATACTATTTATATTTGATGACATGTAAAAATCCTTTCCACCATCTGTTAACCTTGTCAGAAGGCAATGCAGAAATATCAACCTTATATACAGAAACTAATGCATTTTCACATAGTGTGCTTAAAGTTTCAAAGGACATCAACTGTTGTTGCAAGACCCATTGGCAACGAGCTTGCCACAGTTATTACTTTACACAACAGAAGAATACTGCTAGAGTCACTTTATGAAAGAAACCAGGTAATAATGAATAGTTATCCAGAACAATAATATAGGTTAGCATAGTTAACCAAGGTAATTTCCACCTGGCCACCAAATATTGCCATAAAGATACCACATGGGAGCTGTTAAGTAAGAAATGCTCCATTGTCTCCTCTTGTGCCCAACAGGTACTATAGGGGCAGTATCTTTCTTCTTGTGCTTTGTGTTTATTATTAACTTTGACATTTAATCTTCCATAACAGGAGAGCCATAGAAGTTCCCACATATGAAGGGGTATGCGAGGATCATTGAGTTGTACTAAAACATTTTTATTTTGAGAAGGAGTACAATTTTTAAATTCTGCTTCAGCTGGATGAATTTTCTGCATTACTGAATGATACAAAAAAAGGGCCAGCCCGCTGTGTTTTCTCAGTTTTTGAAATACCCCACTTAAAAAGTTTTTACACCACAGATTTAAAGTATACTGGAATGCCTAGATGTGATGATATTTTAGGCGGTGTCATCACCAGAACAGAAAAATAGTGACCTAAATTGTTTTTAATCCATTTCTGAGTTACACCAAAGGAAGGATTCAGACCCAACCTTACAATTTGGAAAATAAACAATGTATGGAAGAACACAATAGGGTCCACTATACCGAGCCCTCCATTTTTCTTAGGAAGATATGTAAAGCACTGTTTAATAGGGTGTAAATGGCTCCCTCACAACATCTGGAAAAAAACAGCTGTATAGCCTTGTTTCCATGGAAACAGGAAGTGGGAAAATCATAGCCAAGTACAATAGGCAAGGGATCAGGAATTTCTTGATATGAATTCTTTTGAGCTGGAATAGCTACCACCCTTTCCATTGTTGGACATTGATGTTTTGAAAGAGAAAGTTTTGAGAGGCAAACTATATTCCCAAAATCTTGATGGGGCCAGGCCCCAAAGGAATACCATCTATAATTACCAGATCAGGGCCCTGAGCTGCTAAACTTATACCTTTACATTTATGTTCAGCACTGCATTTGACACAAAAGTATATACAGTAGCTGCATTTCATGCAAAAAAAAACAGAAATACCCTTAACATCAGCCAAAAATAGACATAGATCAACTGCTTCAGCCAACACAATATCATCCTGATGATCACTTCCCACTAGGCCTTACAACAGATGAGAAGAGACTGAATGATGCAGAAAAGGATCTAGGGAAAATATATATAGCAGGGGGCTCAGTGGACAGCCCTGTCTAACACCTGAAGATATTTTTAAAGGCAACATGCTGTTTCCCAAGATGATCGGTTTGATTATTGTACCAGAATATAACAGTTTTAGCCAGTTTATAAAGCATAAGGGACTCCTATATGCGTCTAAAATGGAAAACAGGAACAGATGATTGACTCAGTCAAAAGTCTTGCTCTGGTCATGTGATAAAATAACAGATTTTCCATGAGAATTGTAATATTCTATAATGTCCTTAATAATCATTAGTGGGTATTGTATTTTATGCAGATCACCACAGAATGTTATGCTGGTCCAACTTTAAGCAGAATTGCATGGTGCCAAAAGGCCTCTCACACAGTTTGCAAAGGGTTCTGTTAGTACCCTTTGCAAACTGTGTGAGAGGCCTTCCGGCACCATGCAATTCTGCTTAAAGTTGGACCAGCATAACATTCTGTGGTGATTTGCATATGCAGCCCATGATGCTTTGCATTGTGGGGGCATGTGTGATTTGGTATTTTCTTGAAACTTGGCTTCCCAGCCAAATGCCCTTTGGGGTAACCCTTGCCTCAATGTTTGCGCACAGAGGATCATTGTATTTTATGATCCTGTAATCCACAAAACTGAGAAGGATGCATGAGTAGCTTTGCAGTAGTTTTTAATTTGTTATTTAAGATATGGAACAGTATTTTAAAATCAGCATTTAAAATGCTGTGAGGTCTCCACTTTTGGATGTCCAACCTAACCCCAGACTTAAAAAGAAAAATAATAAGGGCAGTAGTAAATTATTCAGGAAAAGCCTTTTGCTTAAAAAAGGCAGAAAACACAGCTTCTAGACAAACAGCCAGAGTTGAGAGAAAAGTTTTATTAAACCCATAAGGTAAACCATCTTCACCTGGTGAAATTCCTGGTTTCTGAGAATCTAATTCTAGAAATGAAAGGAAAAGTGTGACTCTCACTGGGACCCAAACCCAGGGACCTTACCATTCTGTAACATGCTCTTAACCACATGATCCATGGAAGCTTCACGTCATTAAGCTTCCTGAGTTTTTTCCTGAAACACACACATTCCTTACATGGTGCTGCAAAACAGCAACTAGCCAGTCTCTCAAGACTCAAATTACTTCTTATTTCTTTTTCTCCATGCAGTTAATTAGCCACTGTGAGGCAATTTTGAAAATCCAGTTGTAGAAATGAAAGGAAAAGTGTGACTTCTACCAGGACTCAAACCAAGGAACCTTGCTATTCCATGGCAACTTCTGAAAAAGAATTGTAGATTCAATTTCTGGTAAAGAAACTGGAACTGTTTGTGAAGATGCTTCCTCTGCAGAGAGCAGTTGTGAGCAGGTATTCAAGTAAGAAAAAATACTGGAATTTGAAGGGGAATGAACTTTGTTAAAAGATAGAAGGTGGTTTGAGACAATGACAGACAACTGTTCTTTAGAGGTAAGCAAAACACCATCTGGATTAAATAGCTATTACTAAAACTAATTTCAGTAAACTTCACAAGCACTCAGACTCAGACCACCCTGATCTTGATTTTTGCTTAGCATATTCTATTTCACCACCAGCTATGTGCATTATTTAAAATATATTCTGTTTTTGCACTCAAGTTTGCCATTTTTTCTAATGATATGCTTGATTTAACAAAGAAAGCTCTGAAGAAGGAGGGGCATCCCTTCAAAACATCAGCATCACATCACATGGTGAGCACCTGGAAGAAAGGTGGGGATTGAGAATGCCATGGTGGAATGGCAGAATGGTGGTGAAAACCTTGAAATGGATTTTTCAGCGTGTGACTTAGTTTAGTGCTTATGTGCGGGTCATGCAAATGAACCAATTCTGTTTCGGTACAAGTAAAGACCAGCCAGAGAGAGGTATACTCTGCCCAAAATTTTGGCCTGGTTAAAGTGGAGAAACGAAGATTTACTGACCTGCAGCACACAGATGGAATAGGCAATAGAGCCAAGAACAAACAAACTGAAAATGAAATGAACTTTTCACCGGAGTTTGATGATAAGTACTTTCTTTGTTAAATCAAGCATATCATTAGAAAAAATGGCAAATTTGAGTGCAAAAACAGAATATATTTTAAATAATGCACATAGCTGGTGGTAAAATAAAATATGCTAAGCAAAAATCAAGATAAGGATGGTCTGAGTCTGAGTGCTTGTGAAGTTTACTGAAATTAGTCTTAGTAATACCCATTTGATTAAATACCCTGCACAAAGCACCAGTAGCTCCACTCAGAACAAAGTAGTAGGCTAAAAAGAATTGCAAAAAGAAAAGGAAAGATAATTTACCATCTGGATTATTTAGCATGGCAAAGGAAGTGGTAGCTTTTCTTCTTTTACAGGCTTCAAATCGGCCCCCCGCTGTTTGTTTGTTTTTTTTTATCCCATATTCCAATTCAGCCCAAAAAGACTTAGCTCTTTTACATTGTACAACTTTCATTTGTGTTTTACTGGTATTTATTTGCTGTGAGTAATCAATTCTATCTATAGAGACCAGAGAGCAGAGATATTAAAGCTGTGAATGTAATTTGAGAAAAGTACAAACACAAAAACCCCAGAATTATGAAACCACCATCTAATATCTGATTTAGTGTCAGCCCACCAGCAGCCTATGTCATGGTATAAATCATAAACAGATGTCCTTGCCCATAAAAGAGTAGTGATTCCAGAAATGGTTTGTGGATCCTCTATGATAGAAGTGTTCAGCTTCCATCTAGTTTGCTTGACAGAGTCAGAAAAAGGGCCTTGTATGTTTAGTTTTAAAAAGGCATGATCAGAAAATTCAAAGGGACACACACCCAAAGAACCCAGGGTAATATTTTGAGAAATAAAAAAATGATCGATAGTTGTAGTAAATGTAACCCTTTAGTAAGTGAAAGTAGGGTCCCCCCTTCAGAGAGTCTGTGCAATTAGCAAGGTAGCAGTTTTGATGTATTTCTCAAATGCATGAGAATCGTAATATTGTTTTTTCTTCCTATTGCTTGGGTCTAATTTTTTAAAACCAACATTGAACTCACTAGCCAAAAAGATATTTTTGGAGGCAACTAAAAATGGTTGGAGGGAGGTAAAGAAGTCAACCCTCTCAGTCTTAGACTGAGGACCATAGACTGCAATGAATCTGCATGGGGTAGAGTCCCACATACCATCTATAATAAGTAGCCTTCCAGGTATTACATCCATAAGTTTAGACTGTGTAAAAGAGGAAAACTAAAATAATACAGCCACCCCATCAGCTCTATCACACCTAAAAGACTATAAAGAAGGGCCCCAAACCCATTCTGACTGGAATAGCCTGGACTGATCTTTGGAATTTACCCATGTTTCCTGTAAAAAACAGATATTATATCTCTGATCATGCAGCTGTTGAAAAATAGCATGCCTTTTTATGGCTGTGGGCGGAGCCTACATCCCTTCTGTCATTTTTAGCTCTAAAAACGGCTTTTCTTGGAACTTCCATTTTAGATATATGCATTCCTCCACAGCTGCAAAGCAGTGCACTCCCCCGATATTTGCTATTTGTTGCTCTATGTTAAAGGCATCTGAAGGGGAAGGGGGATGCTACTGTATTGTACCTCGGAACTTCTCAGACTATTAACAAAAAAAAAAAACTTTTCAAACTGTTGTTTCTGTCATCTGTCCAGCTCAGTCTAACAGATTTGTTCTATTTCTTTCAGCAACCTAGGGGACTCATTTCCTTTTGTTTTTAGTGAAAATGAAAGTCAGACTCAGTGTCAGATTACAGACAGTGGAATGCAGATTGTTAGCTGCCTAACATTCCTTTCCACAGGACAGATTGGAGGCAAGCAATGGAAACAGAAGACTGTTTTTTTTTTCATTTTATAATATTATATACTGAGTGTGTGTGTTTAGTTGCAGGGTCAGGGCCTGGAAGAAAATAATAACATTTTTGTAACTAATTCAAGATTCCATTAGGTGGTCAGAACAAAGTCTGAGAGAATTTATGTAAAAACTAACACATGAAACATGTAAAAAATAGCATGCACACTGGCCTCTGAGACTGGAAGATCACAAGGCTACGGGTTCTATCCCCACACTAGGCATGTGGATTAAAGAGCTTGTGTACTGCCTAAAACTAATATTAGATTTTAAAAGCAATCAACCATTACCCTTTATATTTGAGGTACTTTATCTTTTCCCTTTGTTTAATTAGACTATTGTTTACCTGATGTTAATTTGTGTGATGTGTGGAACAGCACTCTGTGTGGCAACTGACATAGCTAGGTATACTGCTCCCACTACATCACCAGCATTGTGACCTCACTGACTATGACATCACTGCTACTTAGGAACAACAATTCAGTGACTGCCAACAACAATTCAGTGACTGTCAGGTCATTCACATGTGATTTCACTGTCAGCAAAATCACAATGCTGAGAATGTAGTGGGGGCAGTAGAGCTAGATATGTCAGCTGCTATGCTAAGAACTGTTCCACACATCCACCCCAACATTATGACATTGAAGACTCTCTGATGGGCAAAAGGTAAAAACAAGGTACTTCAGGAATAACATTTTATGACTGACTACTTCTTAAAATGTATATTATTTTCCTGTCTGCCTGGTTTGCATGGGAAGGGGGAGTGCTCCTGTCTTTTCTGTCTGCCTGTTCAGGTGGATGTTAAAGATCCTATGGCACTTCTCAAAAAGAGTAGGGGAATATGTTATTCAAAAACTGGAAAGCAAAATATATACACAAAAGTGTTACAGCACACCAAATCATAATACGATAGGAAAAAATAAACATAAATAATAATTTCAATAGTCATACAAAATTAGTAGAGTACAACATGTAAGAAAACTAAAACCTCACAAATGAGCTAGAGGAAAAATGAAACATATCATATAGCCAACTAAAAGGGAAATTGTTCACATGAGAAAAAACAGAAAAGAAAACTGGTGTCAAAAGAAATAACCTGTTCTTTATCATACATGAGTAAAGATCAAAGAAGCCATTAAAAAAAAGGAACCCCCAACAGCTGAAAATCCAAAAAAAATCTCCCCCCTCCCCAACTGGGGATCTAGAAGCTAAGGCACAAGACCCCCCTCTTTGAATGGCCTATGATTCTCTCCAATCCCTATAACCTAAAAAAAATTAGACAGAATCAATCTGTGTCCAACCAGGACATATTCCTCCATCACAATTTATACAGTTCTGGAAGAACCCTACTCTTTTCCATAGCCTGCCACCACATTGCAGCTTTCTGTAGCAAAATTAATACCTGTTCCCCAGTCATTAGTTGTTTTCGGATGGACCAGCCACACATAGCCAGCCATAGCTGGTAACTAATAAAACTCATCAAAACTCATCAAAGGTCAGATTGTAGTAGCATCAAATTTTGCCCATTCTCCTGGCAGCACTCCTTCAATCCAAATTTGAGGAGGCTGATGTCTAAAAGGGTTTAAATGCAATTTTTATGGAAAACCTCCCAGAAGGATACAGCAAAAGGACAGTCCAATAAAAAATGTGAGAAAGTCTCAGCCATCTCCATGCAGTCATTTCCTCTGGGGCAAGTACATTCCTTGAGTTTCTTATGTTTTAGATTTCCCCGAACACCCAATATCCTATGCGCTCATAACCAGATAAAGTCCCTCATATAATGCAGGAGTCTTTTGCTGGATAAAAAGGAATTTATTGAGGATTGTTGTGTAATAGATAACTCTGAGTACCATGGGGAAACAAAAAAGGAACGCATTATCCAACTATGCAGGGATTTCTTGGAAAAAGTATGGAGAGACTTTTTCATAACCTTCCATATCTTCAATTTACTCACTACTACAACGAAATGATAGGACAAGTGTGCTACCCGGGTCTGGCATGGAAGATAAGTAGCTGGGTTCCAATCAGTTTATAGGGGCCCAATTTCATCCTCTACCCAGGGAGTCCATATTTTAACTTAATTTTTTAAAAGCGGCATAAGATTATAGTAAATAAAGGTCACATAAAAGAAAACTACTGTGTTTAACATACCCAAGCCTCCCTCCTGTATAGGTAAATAAGTAGTGCCTCTCTTAATGGAGTTCTGTCTACTTCCCCACAGACATTGAAAGAAAACACTACATACAGATGCCTCCAAGTTCATCGGGGAGGAAAAACAAAAAATGTGATAATAAAAAAGTCTTAATTAAATAAATACGTTTTCCCTTAGACATATGCCATTTGTTCCAGTGGGCTACTTTCTCTTTAGCCGATGTCAAAAGCATTTCCCAGTTATATCTTTGAGAGTCATCTCCACCAAAGTACACACCCAAAATTCTCCTGTAAGTCTCATCTACAGGTATTCCCCAGATTAATGACACATCACCTGCATCATACCCCAAAAGCAAAATTCCACTTTTCTGTATATTTATTTTGGACCCAGAAATAATATAAAAATCTAGTAAAAGAGAACGAGCAGCCCTCGCAGAATATCTATCTGCTAAAAAAAGCTCCAAAGCATCTGCAAATGCTAGGGCAACAATCTGCCTAACATCAGACCCTACTGAAAGTCCGGTTATTGTCTCCATCCCATGTAGAGCATGCAACAATGGATCCAGTGATAAAATATATAATAAAGGGCTGAGGGGTCATCCTTGTCTTACCCCTCTACAGACCAAAACTGCCCTATCCACCCAACCATTTATACTAGGTATGAGACTGATCCCTTTATAACAAGTCTGGAGCCAGGCAATAAATGTAGATGGAAAACCAAAACATTTTAAAGTCTCCCATAGATACACATATTCAACCTGATCAAAAGCTTGTGACTGATCTAAGCAGACCAAATGCCCAAATAATTCATGTGCAGTTCCCTTATGCAAAATCTCCCATATTAGTATGACAGCATCCTGGACCCTTCTCATTGGGATGCCACTAAACTGAGACAGATGCACAACCTTATCAATAATACCTGCCAACCGATTGCTTAAACCCTTCATTAATATTTTGCAATCCATATTAAGGAGTGAGAGCGGCCTCAATTGTTTTAAGTCACCCCAACACCCTCCCTTAAAAATCAGGATCAAAAGTCCCTCCAGCATACTCTTAGGGAGTTCATGTTGGGATAAGCAATTATTTAAACATATACTGAACTCTGGTCCTAAAATGTCTCAAATGTATTTATACACTTCATGCGGGAGTCCATCCGACCCTGGAGCAGTACCAGATTTAAGTGACCCGATGACATCCTTCAGCTCTGCCTGTGAAATGGGGATGGTCAAAAGAGCCCCAAATTCCAGCGGAAGTTGGGGTAAACCAGTGCTGGTCAACCATGTCCTCATCTCCTCTACTGATAAATTTTGGCTAGCAAAAAGTTGGGAAAAATGGGAGGTAATTTCCTCCAGCGTACCCACATTGTCATATACCCAATCTCCTGATGAAGTAATTTGGTACTCCATGTTGTGGCATTCCTGGAGGAGTTGCATGGAATCAAAAGGTAAAGTATCCTTTGATTTCCCACTGGTGCCATATTTTTGTTTATTTTCCAGTAATTTTAGGGCCTCAAGTTGTTTACAAGCTAAAGCAGCTTTGAAATTTTAATCCTCTGCAGATTTTCTGTCCCCAAATTGGATCTGAAAGATGTCCAGAAATAAATACTATCTCCCAAAAAAGAGATCTTATCCGGCCGGAATCTCCCATTAATGAGCTTGTTGTATGAAAAAAAAATGTAATCTCTTTTTTCGTATCCTCCTATTACTATCCTCATATAAGAAGAAAACTGATTTCTATGCCTGAAGTATGGAGAGGAAACCTTCAATCACAGGGGGGATAGTTAATAGTGAAACATTCAATTTCCATGTCCCCAGTCCCCGCCGCTCCTCCGGGAGGTCACTAAGTGCAAGAGTTAAAATCATGTGATCTGATGTAGCTACATCCTGTAAATAAACGATTTAAATTTTTGAAAAGGAAGGAACAAAAAAATTATCAATTGTAGAGGCTCAAGGGCCACAAAAGTAAGTGCAATGATTATCTAAAGGGAGAGAACCAAAGACATCCACAAACCCTACTTCACAAAGAAGTCGAGCCAGGCACTGAGCATGACAATAAATCTTTTTCCCTGAAAGAGGAGCAATTTGAGGGGGCAAGGTAATATTAAAATTCCCACCCAGGATCACCAAATGGGTAGTCAGTAATAAAGGGGAAAGAAATCGAAAAAGGTGCACTCAATCATGTTTAATTTGTGGGGAATATATATTAATAAGTCGGATAAGTCAATCATCCCATTTCACATCAAGTAACAAAGCTCTGCCTGGTTGCAATTCCAAGTGACGTATAACCTGAACTTTAGAGGAGAAAAAACAAATCCCCACCCCTGAACACAAATCATCCCCGTGACCAAAAACAGTCTCCCCAAATCCATGCAGTTGAGGCCGCAGCCCTGTCTTCCAAGGAATGTAACCGCACATCTTGAAAAAAAAACAATCTAGATCTTTATGCAAGAAATGTGCATAGATACTGCGACGTTTCGCAAGGGATTGAATGCTGTTAACATTCAAAGATGCCACGTGAAAGGAAAAAGGAGCCATAGGTCAGTAAGATCATGTAACTAGGGGTTTCACTTTACTTTGCTAGAAGCTCTCGCTACCCTTCCACATTTAGCACTGTGGGTTGAGTGATCAGTTTGGCCTGGGTAGACATCCTGGGTATCAGCCTGTTAAGATCCCTCTGCCAGTAAAGTCACAGGATCTAGGTCCATAGGAACATCTTCCAAAACAGTGAACATGTTTTAGATTTTTAATGGGGCCTCAGGACCACTTTTCTTTATTTTTGACTTTATTTTAACCGGTTTCCCCTTTTTTCAAGAAACCAAGACAAAATCTTCTCTTCTGGAAGAAGGCGCGGGGGGGTCTGGTATGGGGTTAATGGCAATGGGTGTGTCCACTGAAACAACTTCATGCAGGGGGGGATTACTGGCCAAAACCTGGGTCTCAAGGCCTTGGACTGGGGGGGTTACCAAAGGCTGTATCTTAGTGACGGGGGTATCTGCCCCAAGAGTCAAGGGTGGGTGACCCCCCGAGAGGACTTGGCCTTGCTTTACTGCCAAATAAATATAGTGATCCTGAACCCTGAAATCTGCATCTTCCGCATTCTTTGCTGCTGAGGGGCAATCTTCAGAAGCATGGCCAAAGTCATCACAGAGGTTGCATTTGTGCTGTTGAAAACAGTGAGCACTGGGGTGACCCAGTTCCCTACAATGAGAACATTTTAAAATGTCACAGGAGGTGCTTATACGTTTAGAGGATCCACACTTAAAGCAAACTCTAGGTTGTCCAGGATAAAAGAGAAATCCTTTATCCCATCCAAACAGTTTGGTAGGTGGAGTAAATCATAAATGTAAAAAACAAAAACAAGGTGCTGTGTCAGCATGTGGTCTAGAAGCAAAACAAAATGGTTATATTAAATGCATGCTGAAAACAGAAAATAGAGTTAAAAATCTACGTTTTGACCTTAGGTCTTCTTCAGGAAATATCTAAAAGAGAAAAAAAACAAAGTTAGTGTCATGTTCAGTATGATGTAGTTTAATACAAAATTTCCACCCTCCGTTCCAGAAACCCTCAGCATCCATTATGGGCATAGGACTCCCCTGTATGTAACAGTGTTTCTCCAACCAATGCACTATGTCCACAATATTAACCCCTTCATTCTGAAAAAGGATAGTAATTACCCAAAAGGGTTGTTTAGTAAGGGGTAGAACAATGAAGTCCCACCATAGGGGATTACTCTTCAGGTTTATATACTGACACCAGAAAGTTTCTAACAAAGCAGGAGTGTGAAAACTGACGTCAAAAGTAAATTCCCCCTGCACATGTATTAGGGCATAAACTTCTGAGGGTGAGACCTCATACTTCTTTTAAGTAGAACTTTCCCCAGATAAAACCTATCTGGGGGATTTTTGTGAGGATCCACATATCGTAGGCAGATCGCATTCCTTCTTTTAGCCAGTTCTACAGGACAGTGAAAGTGGCTGGCATATGTCGGTTTCTCAGGTTCCCCAGGGTTCAGTCCTGATGCGGGACCAGAAATAACAGAAATACCGGGTTTTAAAGTGTAGTCCCCAACAACATCGCCTGCTTGGCCCTCCAAAGGGGCAGAAATGTCTCCGGTAGGGGAATCACCAGGGTCCAAAGCTCTCTCATTCAAAACTACAGGTATTGTACTTATCCGAGTTGGTGACCAGCTGTCATTTGCTGGAAGTTCAGGATTGGGCTTCCAATGACCGTCAGAGAGTGGAATCCATCCCACGGCTAGCAGGGCCTTATCCGGAGACCAAGATCCTGCATCCTCAGTGCGCTAATCTCGCCTAGGTGGCAAATTGACTGCTGCATGGGATGCTATAGACATCTCCTCAGCTGTGAGTAACTTCAAAAGACCTTCCAAAACTGTATTACCAGGAGAAGTTTCTGATCACTTATGTTTCCTATCTTCTGCTTGCTGAAGGCGTTCTGTTGTTAGTTGTTCACTGACATGGAGCAATTCTGCAGCCAAACACTGCTGCTTTTGCTCTAAACTGAGCTGCTCACTTTACTCTGAGGGACCACCATCTCGGGCTATCTGCTGGCCACCTGAAGGGTGCATCCCAGCTGCCCCCACAGCAGATACCTCAGCTTGAGCACTCATTCCACTCTGTAAAACTTCCTGGGCTTCCTCAGCCCCAGTCATCCGTTCACCACCAGTCTCAGCAGGGAAATGGAAACGCCTCACAGTACAAATGGGCCTCCTACAGAAGAGTTGGGGAATTTCCCCGGTGTCCAGGCCAAATTTCCCCCATTCACTAAAAACATCATCAACAGCTTAATCTGGTTCAAGTAAAGATTTATGCCATGTTACAGTTTCATTTGGTTACCGTCTGTACCCTTCCCCCTGTCACCTCTGAAAAAGGGACTTCTAGTCTTAGTGGGCCTACCCGGTCAACAAAATTCAACAAATAAATCAATTCCCTCATTATGCCTTATGGATTCCATATAAACCCAAATCATTCAAAGGATGTCTTGACATATAATTGTAATACCTAACAGCAAATCAGATCCCTTTTCCTGATAAAAGACTGCCAACATATTACATTTAAATAAACAACAAAGTCACAAATAGGGAACTAGTGGCTTAAGGAAAACTCTACAGGGATTTATACAGAGATGTGATACTGCCTCTACAGGGAAAATACAGGAAAAATGAGGGCTTGTTACAGAAAAATTGTTATTTGGATCTGGGAGTACTGTGATGATTGTGACTTAACAGCACTATATGGCACCAACAAGAAAATGACTGGTCATTTTGTAGCTCTTCACAGCCCTATCAGCTGTGGCTAGAATTTGTTTCATAATGCAGTAGACTGCATACATTAGCTGAAAACAAACTAAACAGTCATAATGACAAATTAAAAGCTTTTTTTCTTCCATGTTTTCTTTTTCTTTTTATACCCAGATTGATCTGAAGGTGTTTTAGGAAGGCAAGAATTCTGGGATGCAGAATCAGACTCCCCCAACTCCATTTCTGAGTCACCCCATTCTTGGTTTGGAGATAAGACATCAAAAGGATTTGTAGTGACCACTCCAGCGATCCAGGAATAGGTTTTAATTTCCATAAGGAATGCTTAGGCCCTATATATGTTTGCTCAGACTGGGGTGGGTAGCATGACAGTAACTGACTTTGAACTGTCCACAGTCTCAACAGGTGGGGATGAGTCTTTATAACAGACAGGCTGAAGTTCCAAAATAGAGCCAGTGTTAGAAATGGCAGTTCCTTGTGTATTGTACAGTTTCAGGGGCTAATTTTCTTTAACCTCCTCAGACTTCGTAGGGACATCTTCCATGGAGAGAGTGTCACACTCCAGAATGGCAGCTACAGTAGGGCTCGACTCAGCGGCTTCTTGAGCATCTTGAATTAGCAAATCAGGGTTTATGGAAGCCAGCTTATTCTTAACAGCCCAGCAGCATTCTGAGAAGGTGTGGCTGGTCTCTTCACAGAGGTCACACTTTGTATGATTCACACATTGATGACTAAGGGTGTAAGTTTGTCACAGAGTTCACGGAAACCATGAATTTTGGGTGCCTCCGTGACTTTTGCCAGATTGCCTGTTTCCACATTGGCATATGCACAATAGCACTCTGTCCCTTTAAATCCTCCATTTTCAGAAGGGCAGAGTGCCGAAATGCACATGCATAAGTCGCACGATGCCCCAGTACATTAAAAAAACCCCTTTACGCAGGCGCTCGTGTGTTGGCACCATCTTCTCCTCAGCTCGTGGTCAGCAAGCAAATCGGTTTGATCGCTTCTTTCCCCAGACTGTCAGCATTCATCGGAGGCTTGGAGGGGGAGGTAAAACTTAAATAAAGTAGCTGCAATGCGAAGAGAGATAGCGAGCGAACTTGTGGGCATGTCACGCATGTGGGGGCTTCTGTCTTGCCATTGATTGTTTTCTGTGGCAAACGGCAAGGGGACAGAAGAGAATAAGATCCCCAGAAGTGGTGGCAAAGTTGAAGGGGGCTCGAATCGGAGGGAGGCAGCAGAAAAATGAAATTGCTGTACTGGGGAGGGGGAGAGAGTTAACTTGTGAGCTGCGCATGAAGGTGCTTCTGCCAGGCCCATGAAATTGGTGGCAAAGGGAGTTGAAAAGAAGGAGCTGGCTGCTCTGACTGACCTGTTGGAGGATTGGAAGAAGAGGAGGTACTGGGGAGGGGAGCCCTTCAAACTGAAAAGAAGAGAAATGCTGATGCAAGTGAGATAAAGATGTTGGGAGCAAAGAGGACTGTAGAAACAAGTGCCATAGAAAGAACTACAGTGCTTGGAGACAGATGTCAAAGTTATTTATTTGTGGAAGTCCGTTTGCAAAATAAAAAGGTGTTTAAAAACTGAAGTTCAGAAAAAGAGCAAAACATATAAAAAAGTAATATATATATATTGGAAAGCACTGCAGAAATCAGCACAGCATCACTTCAGTGGGTGGGTGCTCTGGATTAAGTTGTTTTTTTAGCCAGAAGAGACAGACAGCCACCGTGCATATTTGATCCTGTGAAGTGTGGAGAAAGGACCTTGTGCAATCCTTCATCTGCCTTGAAGCAACCCAAGACCAGCCCATTTCCAGGGTACCTGACTGCATACAGAAGACAGAAGACCTACAGACTACAGTGAATGTACGGTATGTGATTCACTTCTCTATAAAACTTGTGGGGGGGGGGTTGAGAGGAACTGTTCAGGAAATGGGATATTTAAAGCATATCAATTAATTTCATCCCATTTGTCCAGTCTGTCCACTCCTTATATGCTAACTAACTATAAATTGTATAGTGGGGAAAATGCTTTACTGTACTGGCTGAGTCAGAGACCCAAGAGGGGTTGGTGTGATGGCCTGTCACTGGGATTGACAAGGCCAGATACATTCAGGTAAGCTGCAGCAACACAGGGTGACATCTCTTTGGGGTCCTTTCCCAGCATGCTTGAACTGAAGTCCTGCCTGATTAGGACAGATTGTAGTCAATCAGATCCATGGTTTTGTGGAGGTGATGTAATTGTTTGTATGCTGCTGCAATACTGCCTATGCAGTGCAGCTTAAAAGGGAGAGGTGTGTCAGTGACATCAGTGACAGCAAATTGAGGTGTCAACTCATGCATGGCAGGGAGGGTTTTGTTGGGATAGGATGCTGCAGTCCAACAAAACCCTCACTGAATGGCAGCTAAAGTTACACTGCTGGATTTGTCCTACTCAGGCAGGAGTTCAGGATGGGAAACTGCCCAGAAAACAGTAACTGTACACTCTTTGTCACCTTGTGTCACTGCCACTTAGCTTTGTGACTGAGACAGTTGCCAAAGAGGGGCTGGTGTGCTTCCATGTCACTGAGATTGGCACAGAGCTAAGCGTCAGCAACACAAGTTGACTGCTGGGTTTTCTGTTTCTGGGCTTTTCACAGCCTAACCTCTGCCTTGGGAGTACAAATCTAGCAGTACAAATCTGAGACTGGCTCACACTGTGCTGTGGGGCAGCTGCTTGCAGAGAGTTGGACTGGCTCACTTAGATCCATGGTGGTGGTGGTGTGTAGAGGGTGAATGCTGCTGCCTAAACAGCGCAGCTTAAAAGTGAAGGATTTCAGTGGCAGTGAATTGATCTGGCATGCATGGCAGGGAGGGTTTTGTTGGGCAAGGATGCGAATGCTGGATGCAAACTGTGCATCACACACACACGTGACATGAAGTTCTGTGCCAGCCCTGCTGCTATTTTCATTTTTTGTCAAAGCAGCATATTAATGTTTTGCTTTGTCTTTTTTCTGCCTAGCAAGCCTTGTCTGGGGTGTAGTTCACAGACTGAGTTCGAGATCAGCTGAAGAAGTTCAGTTCTAGTGACCAGTCCATCCATCACTCCATCCATCCAGCTAGAAGACTGACTCCGTCATCCTTCAGTGAAGACACCGAATAGAAGATCAACATCAGATAAGTTGGACAGTACACAGTCATCTTGTGTACTGTACACCAGCTATTTGAGACACATCTCTTATTTAAAAAATACTGTGACACACAGACATTTTCAGAAAAAAATGATATTTATTTTCTGAGACTGTGGTAACGTATAAAAAATATACCAAGTTACAGAGCACCAGCTTTTTGTTACATTGTGCACATCTGGCACTGACATGTGGTAGTAGTAGTAGTGTACTGTGAACAGCAGAGTGTTTAGCACATTTAAACATTGTAAAATACAGTAGTAGTAGTACTGTAAACTAATTTAGAATGTTGAAATAGAATCCCTCAGTCAGAATCAGGGTCACCTAGTTTTTGAAAATGGAGGTAGATGCACAAAATCCAGGGGGAACACATTCTCCTTCAGATAAATACATCAAATCTAAGATTTCAAAAATGAGTGCAAATGAACGCTGTGCTCAGTATGCCAGTAATGCTTTTCATGTGAGTGATGGCAAACTCTCCTGTTCCACCTGCAATGTGCCAGTGGATTTTTCAAGAAAGGCAAGCTGTGACAAACATTTGGGTAGTACAGTGTATCACAGGAAATGCAAAACTTTAGAGCAAGCAAAGTTGAAATGAGTAAAAAGACAAAAAACAGTGACTGAACTGTTTAGAAATTTAACTGAGGAACAGTTACATAGACAAACTGAACTTTACAAATTAACTGTCGCTTTTACAGCAGCCAATATTCCATTTCGCATGCTTGACAATGCATCTCTGAAGTGTTACTTAGATAATGGGTTGAAATATATTGGGATAATCCCCACATCCCATCAGCTGAGACAACTATATCTACCAAAAGTGTTTGAGGGCCACTAACTAGCAATAAAAGAACAACTTCAGATGTGCTGTGGACTTAGTATTGTATGTGATGAAACCACAGATGCCAAAGATAGATATGTGTTCAATGTTCTCGTTGGACCAACAGTTAAAGCTTCTGATGAGGGTGATGATTCCGGCTCCGCTACAACAAATTCAAGTGAAACAGTGCTGTCAGCTATTTTACTTGACTGTGTTGTACTGGAGAGAACTAACTATAAAACTGTTAGGCTGTCATAGATGTGCTTCAAAAGTATGAAGTTCCTTTTGACAAGGTTTCAGCTTTTGTGACAGATAATGCAGCATGTATGTACAAAGCATGGAACAGTCTCTTGAAGAGCTTGTTTTTGAATGGGGTACATGTAACCTGTACTACCCATTTGCTAAGTTTAATTGGTGACATTTGGCGGAATAATTTTAAATTAGTTAACAGTTTCGTTACAGCTGTCAAACGTAGTTTTACAGCATGCCCAGCCTGTAAAGCGAGATTTCATCAGTTTCTGGTAGACAGTGGTAAAAATGGTTGTGTTCCACCAGCTCCAACAATTACTTGTTGGAATAGCTGGTTCAATGCCACTTTGTATCATTGCTCACATCTGCAGGAATATGTGGATTTCTTTGGAGAAAATGAGGATGAAAATGTTGCTATTCAGGAAGTTGTTGAGTTAGCACAGTCAGATGAAGTGAAAGGTGATCTGCAGATTATGCTGCAGTATGCTCCTACAATAATGCAGGCAATAACAAGTTATGAAGCAATAGTTCCTCTAGCTCACAAAGTAATTGATGATTTAACAGATTTATCCAATTGGGCACAGACTAGTTATGAGCAGTGTGCATGTAGACTAGCAAAGAAAGCTTTATCTGAATGTGCAAATAAAATAAAGTCATACATTGCAGAAGATACACATTCCAGGTTCTGTCAGCCAGCGGCTTCATTTTTTAGAGCTTGCCGTATGTTTGACCCTAGCAGAGCAAAATGGCTCAATATGACTGAAGATAACATGTTTGATGGCATACCATTATTTGAGGAGAACCTTAAAGCAAGAATAGAATTTCGTGCATATAGAAATTTCTTAGTAGAGGTTAAGTGTGACGACATGATTATTTTTTGGAAAAGTATGTCTGAACGATTTCCAGAACTGTCCCAGATTGCACTTTGTTGCCTGTCAGTGCCAGTAAACACTGTGGATGCTGAACGCTCATTTTCAGCATATAGTGATGTACTGCAGGACGACCGCAGACAAATTACTTCTTAAAACTTGTCTATGTACAACATGCTGTTCCAAAATGCTGATAAAATTTGAATTGTTGTTTTCTAGCTGTCTGACTACAATCCAAGTAAGTCAGTAACTGTTTTGCTCTCAACGTATATAGATGGGGCTAATTTTATTTGTTTTGTACAACAAAATGTGCCCCACTCTTGTCAGTGCCTGTCATTTAATTTTATATTTTTGAAGTCAGGTATTCAAGTTCAATTTAATGTGCAAGTAATTCAGCTCAGTACTGGTTGACATGTTGCAACCTGCAGATCTAGAAAATGTGTGCGAGGGGCAGGTAACATAACAATTTTGCCTTTCACACATATGTGGGACTGTAATATTGCCCAATGTACATGTAGGTTGGGTCAGAGCACATCAAGTTGTGACTTTCTCTATGTTACTGTTGCTTGTTTGAGCTAAGAGATGGAGCAGCTTTGTAATACTTCTCCAAATGCTGGATATGTTGCTGCAACAAAGCTTAAATGACTTACTCCTGAGCCCACACTCAGTGGCACTGAAATGATGTGGTCACTGCCACATCTGGTGCATGGAATGCCACCCCTGTGAACCTAAAGTATGTGAGATGCACCTCATGCTGTCAGTTGTCATCTTCTTCTTGCACAAAGCCCTGTGCTGTGCATAACAGTTACATCCCAGAACACAATGCTTTGGCTGCTGCAGCACAGAGTGCCAATGACAGAGATTTAGTAAAATAAATAAATGACTTAATCCAGAGCACCCACCCAGTGGCATGGACTGAAGTGATGTGGTCACTGCCATGTCTGGTGCATGGAATGCCACCACTGTGAACCTAAAGTATGTGAGACGCACCTCATGCTGTCAGTTGTCATCTTCTTCTTGCACAAAGCCCTGTGCTGTGCATAACAGTGACATCCCACTACACAATGCTTTGGCTGCTGCAGCAAAGAGTGCCAATGCCAAAGCTTTAGTAAAATAAATAAATGACTACAACTTCATGAAATGATGTGCCTTTGAAAATGATAACAAAATATTTTCCACCAGAACTTTTATTTAAGTAAATAATGTTATGCAAAGTGACATTCACATTACACAACAGGGTTAAACTTCTTTGGTGTCACAGCTTTGTCTTTACTGCCTGTCTACAACCCAGGTATCACAACCTAAACTTTGTTTTAGCAACTTCTTGTAGCAAAGAGAGAGCACATTTCAGGCAACACAGACTGATAGAGTTCTGTCACTGAATTAACATGTTGAGGTTGCAGTAAATAAGTTAAACACTGCAACACATTAACATGTAAATTCACTGACAGAACTCTATTACTCTGTGTTGCCTGGAATGTGTTCTATCTGTGGCACAAGAAATTGCCAAAGCAAAGTTTAGGTTGTGGCACCTGGGCTGCAGACAAGCAGGAAAGACACGGCTTTGACAACCGACAATCTTCTCAGGCTGCACACTTGGTTGGTCACCAGTTAATCAGATGTCTGGCAGGTACTTAGGTGGTGGTCTTAACCTTTTTTGGTGGATGAGAATCTGCCTTTCCTGTCTCTGGATCTCCAACAGTACTGCCTATATTTATGCTGTATTGTTGGAGAGGTTCTTGTGTGAGTTAACAAACACCACATAGATTTTGGTAAGAGTTGGCCTGCTGTTACCAGAAAAAGTGCAGCTGGGTCTAAATCATTTGTTTTCTTTCGCTCCATTCATGCTGTACAGGTTAGAATCGTCGATTCCAACAAGTTAAGCATTCACTTAGATTGTACTGTTCCTCTCAGGAACAAATCTTTGAATGTGTTACATGCAATTGGTATGTTGTGGTTGTAAAAAATGACACTCACATTACAGTGATATTAACAGTCTACTGTGGACCAGATCCATTCCATCCATCTCTGTTGTGATTCGCTGACTCTGAAGGGTCCTGGACATAGAGAAATATACTGCCCTACTATCCTTAATTCCTTACCACTGGTTCGTTTTGTATCAACAACACTGTGAGTGTTGTACAGTGACATTTGAGATGTGCCCTACAGCTACCATGTCACTTTCATTTGATTGACCTCTCTGTGGAGAGTAATTTAAGGAACAAATATATTCATATGTAGGTAATGTTGTTCTTCCTTTTATTTTGGGGTACAACAGCCAGGTTGGGATTGGTTTGGAACTTTGGCCACAAGTTGTGGCTGGTAACACTTTGGATTTTAGCACTTTTGTTCCTTCTGTTATTGACTGTACAGAACAGAAGTAATGTAAATTACAATGTATGAAATGTTTTAATTCTGGACTGTAAACCAGAATAACACATATATTTTATATAACAAGAATATCCTAAAAGATGTATGGCCTGGGCCAAAAGACGCTTAATGTGAACACTTTCCTTGTTTGTCAAGTAGGTAATGTTAAACACTATGAAAAAGCAATAAATTCAATAATTTGTTGCTGAGACACTGTTTTCTGTCTTGTTTTGTGTCTTTACTGACTTTAATAGCATTATACGGCACTAAAAACATGTTGTGACTTAGCCATGAAATTTACACTTTTGTCCACGACCACCCCATGAATTCTTTAAAAAACTGGCCATGACAAAAACATGACTTTTGTCCCTTTCTCCTGTGACAAACTTACATCCCTGTTGATAACTGATGTGCCCAACCTCACCACAATGTTCACAGTGGGGTTTGTCACAAACATTGGAAAGATGCGTACGGGCCCCACACTTATAACAAGGCAAGGTTGCTTGCATAAAAACAGAACCCCCCCCCATCCCTAACATAAAAGAAAGGAGTTCAGAATGTGGCAAATCCCTTCATCTGACTGCCACAGTTTTACTTTAAATTTCCAGCTGCCAGTTCACAAATTTTCAAAATTCAGGATGGCTTCTGGAGCGCTGAGGACATCACATTTTAAATGTAACCAATACATGATGTCCTCAACATGGACGCCTTCATTTTGGAACATGACAGTTACAAATTTGATAAGTGGCTTGGTGAGTGGAATGACCAGAAAAGAAGACCACAGGGGGAGAACTTGACCTGACTGTAGTGCTGCCAGAAAAGTTTCAAAGCATGGGAGGCCCTGAAGATAACATCAAAATTGTCTTTGCTTGATATGTTAATAAAGGTGAAGACTTTGGCCAGGGAGAAATGCAAAGAGTCTTTTAACAGTTTTTTTCCCACATAATGGTGATCAGGCTGAGTTTCAAGGCCCCCCTTATACCGGATCAGCCCAGCATTTCTCCTGGGTGCTGCTTCTTTTTCGGATTTGGTGAACAGTTCAGAAAGCAAGGGTCTCAGGGTGGTCCACCCCTTCAGGAGAGGTAACATGTTCTCCAGAATTTCCTGCAGGATTTTTATTCTGTATTTTTATTATACTTTTGGATTTACTTGCAGTGGTGGGAGTAGGGGTTGGTGAGCCCTCAACTGCTGTCTTTTTCCCCTGGCTAGATGCAATCATAACCTATAATTTATCTGAGACAGATTTGATCTGAGCAGCCTCTGAAACCTGCAGTCCTGATCTGCACATAGTCAGAGGAACAGCAGAATCCCCTTTTTTCTGTAAATTAACTGCACTGACAGTGATAGAGAAGGCAACAGGCAAAACTGTAGGAGCAGGGCCCAAAGAATCAGCAGCAAGTGCTGGCCGCCACTCTGGGAAACCTTGTGACAAGAGATCCAGCTCCCAGCTGGGGTCTGGTACCCATTGCCCAGATACAGTCTGGGTCCATCCTGCATTTTTAAGGGTGAGATCTGGGGACCAGCACTCGGCAGAGGCATCCGTGACAGGGAGAGCAAAAGCAGCTTGGACAGCTGCTGCTACCGGAATTTCGCTGGGAGAGACGGCAATCAGTATTTTAGAATGAACATTGACACTAGTGGTTGATGTCACCAATGCTGTAACCGTAAATGCAGTCATTTTTTCATCAGCCGACTCCTCACTAGAGGAGGACAAGTCTGAGGGGATTTTTCTATTTTTAATCAGCAAATCAGTTCTTTCATATTTAACATGTTCAATTGGTTTTGAACTAGTCTGACATGTAGTGAAGGAAAATACTGTAGCAGCAGATTGATCATTTAAATGAGATACAAAAGTTATTGGTGTCTGGATCACCACACCCTTTAATATCTTGGTCATTTGGGCCCCAGCAACAGTACTAAAGTCAAAGGGCCTGAGGTACTCACGTCATCCGATATAATTTGTAGTAAAGCCACTTTTATATCTTTATGTCGGACTAGAAGTCTCTGCACTTCTTTTTGCAGTTCTGTTTGGGTAAGTGTAATATCCATCCTGGTCGAAGAACTTATATCAACTTCATCAGCAGGAGCAGACCCAATGTTTCCAACTTCCATTTTAGTAGTCAAATTTTGTTGATTCTCTCTCCACCTCCCACTCCCCCTTCATCCGTCTCAGTTCCTCACAGTCCCAGCGAACAGACACAGCAATTACGTTATCCCCACAGTACCTAATAGCCCCCTGTATTCTCCTGGGTAACACAGTTGTTGAATCATCATAGGCCCAGTGTTTGATGTAGATGTGGCTATTTAACCTGTACAGTTATTAAGTTTAAAATTAAAGGGATCACTATTTGTAATCCAAAACAAGGCCAAATGGCCAAAATGTAGGTCTTCTACCTGGACACTCCCAAAAGAGACAGCCCAGTCTTGCCTTAACTACCTAACTTTAAAGATCGTAGGGACCAAAGCCTGATCCAGTACTCATGGTATGCAGATCAAATCAGGCCCTGAACGGCTTCAGATGTATAACGCTGGTTTCTCTGGTGTGCAGCAGCTGCAGGTTGCATGCTGTGGCTCTTTACTGTATCACAATGGACATAGTCACGTGAGAGGCTTGTAGACCTGTGATGATTCAACAGCTGTGGTACTGAGCAGAATATACGGGAGCTCTTAGGGACAAGGGAGAGGAGAAAGAAAAGGATAGTTGTGGAGCTTTATCTTTACAGCTGGGAGAGAATGGCCCCGCTGCCCACCCTGCTGGCAACACTGTCTGTTAGGGGCACCGTCATTGAGCTTTGCATGGGGCCACAGCAGGGCAAAAGGTTCAACTGGCAGAGGAAGTGAGTGAGAGAGATAGAGAGAGAGAGACACACACACACATGCACGCACACACACACACACACACACACACACACAGAAAACAGACAGGCAGAGACAGAGACTCCACTGTTGTGTGCTTTGAAGAAATGAAGCGTGTGTGTGTCTCTCTCTCTTTTCCCCTTTAGCAGCACCACTCAGGAAAGTCAATGTCAGTAAAGTGTTGCAAGTGGTGTCTGTGTGGATGTGGCTCTGTCATCTACCTCAAGGTATATAGGCCACATAGACACAGAGGGAGCTCTTGTGAGACACACACACAGACATATACACTTTGCACCACAAAGGCAAGTATGTAAAGTACATGTTGTATATGATGCTACAAATTCAAGAGCATTCTGCCAAATTCCCACTTCCTCCAGGTAATTAAGAAATATGGTCTTCTACTCTACTCGCTGCACCTGGACAAAGTTTAAGACTGAATCATCCACTACAGACCCTGACAGAAAAATAATTTTAATAGTATTTAATCAATCAAATAATTAGCTGTGGCCAGTCAAGACATTTAACTGGTGGTGCACAAGTATGGTCATACTGTATTATAAACAGCCTTCCCACTAAGGGTTAGAGAAATAGGCCATTGGCAAATTCTGTTTGGCTTTAAACTCATACATTTGGTTCTGCTTCCAGGATTCAGCAAAACCATTTCCTCTACAAATACAATAATAGTCATGGTGCATGCTGGCCACAAATAGGGGGTAAGAATGTCTTAAGGTCAGCAATGAATATGAATCATTATCGCTTACTAGTTACAGGTGCGGTTGGCATGCAAATGCTCTGGATTGCTGTTTGTGGTCTTGTGACAGAGCTTGCAAATCCTACCAAGACTGTTCCAGCCCAGTGTTAGCCATAAAAATAGTTACTATTCATCGCTGACCTCAAGACATACTGTATACTCCCATGTAGTCTCTGCTTTACACGCGTGTCACTTCCTATATTTTTTCTGTATCTGGCTACATTGATTTTCAAATTTCATAAGTGTAACCCCCCCCCCAAAAAAACATGTTATGCATCAAAAATCCAAAAAATTAAAAGATATTAAATGCATAGCATTACACTGCATGTGAGGGGTCTTCATTAACTTATATGAACTCTGCGTGCTCTGTATTCTCAGTGGCACACCATATCATATGGAGCTTCCTGGTGATGACAATGTGAGAGTTATTAGCACTGTCATCAGAGGAAGAAGTTGCCTCACTACTGCTGGGGTGGTATGCCAGCCTATGGGGCCAGTGCTAGTGGGAAAAGTCCAGATAGACTTGCCACCAGGAGATATACAGTAGGAGTAGGACTAATAGCAGATGTTTAAGCAATAAGATACCACCGGGTGTTAGTCAGTCAGAAAGTTGCCTGTGCCTCCTGTTGTGGTGTGGCATGAGGTGCAGCCATGTGCCTTAAACCATGTAGGAAATGGGTAAATCCCACAACAGCCCTTGCCATGGAGTGCATTATTGTGATAATAAAATGGACCCAGTTGTGAAAAACACTGAAACACAAAATTAATAAATGTTTTTATTAATCAATACAAAATGGTGTGATGCATAAACCAGTCAATAAAACAGTGCTTAATTCAATTGTTTTGTGCAGCTGTTAAGTAGATTGTTTGTGCCACATAAGTTGCTTTCTCCTAAACAGGTTCATGTCTACCTGATTCCAATACCTGTGCTTTTACGAACTACATAAGCTATTTTTAAAGCACTTAGACTTTACCTTTCTTTCCCACCCTGTTTCTTTTTTCTCTCTTTCTTTCACCCACCCCAACAGGTTTGCACCTTTGGGGGGAGTCACGTGATGCAGTGTGGCTGAAAGCAGCTCTCTCCCAGGCTCCCTTCCTCCACCTACAAAAATAGCCTTATTCAATTGAAATATCAACATCTTCTCCAGTAATAGCGACCCTAAAGGCTTGCTGATTACCTCTAGCATCTTTGAGCTGATTTTTAGGGCGCTTGAAGCTTTCTCAGCGTCACTGCAGCGATGGAAGCTGACATGAAGTCAGCCAGTGTGAGACACACTCCACCAACGATGCCTGAAAAGGCCTCCAAGAAAGCTAGAAATTCTAACCCTGCACACTCCTCCAAACAAACTGCTCCTGCATCTCCAAATACCTTACTGACAGAGGATCGCTTTCTTCAAGAAATACTACCTTCAGAGAACTTTACAAGAGATATCTAGCAGATTAAATCTATCAGGAAGGATTTCTCAGACCTATCAAGGCAAGTGGGGATCTGGAATCCAGTGTCACATCATTGGACCATTGGAGGAATAAAACAGACCGGAGATCACCAAACTGAAACAGCAAATACAAAATTGCAGGCTAAAACAGAAGACCTTGAGGACGGAGCAGATGGAATAATGTTCTTATTCTAGGCTTCTGAGGTCAAGAGGGTAGCTACACGGTCAAGTTTGTCCAGCTTTTTCTAAATAAAGTGGTCGGTCCTTCTCCGATTAACCAAGCTTACCATATAGAGAGAGCCCACAGATCACTGAAGCCCAGACCTCCACCAAACTCTCCTCCCAGACCACTCATCATTAAATTTCTGAGTTACATTGAACGCCAACACGTCTTAACTAAAATCAAGGAGTTGGACTCTCTGCAATGGAATCATGTTAAGTTGAGAATCACTCAGGACCTTCCGTTTGAAGTTCGCAAGAGGAGAGCTGCCTATCATCCAATTGTCAAAAAATTAATTGCCGCTGAAATTAGGTTCAAAATGGTGTACCCAGTGAAACTGGTGGTTTCCCTGGACGGCAGTGGAAAGTCCTACGAAGACCCGGACCATGCTTTGGCTGACCTCACCAAAAGACTCCCTAGCTTGTTCAAAGGGGACTGATTTGATTAGTCATGCCTTAGGTTCTGAGGCCTGCATATAATTTAGTTTATAGCCTTGTTAGTTAGCCTGGATTTTCTATTTTCCCCCTGCTGTATGAGGCCTGTTACTGGTTTGGCTTACCTGGTCCGTACTGGTCTTGGCCGACCTGGTGTAGCTGCTCAATTGAGGCCGAGATAGGCCGCGGGGCCTATGGCGTTGACTAGGCCCGAATTCAAGAGGCTCCTCGTTTGCTGGCTCCGTTTTGGGGACCGGAACTCAAGTACAGGCTTGTGTTTCAGGGAGGAATGATTAGCGCTCGGACCATTTCGGTCCATCCTGGTGTTTTCCGACCTGCGCTTCCTCCCGATCATTCCGTCCTAGAGCCTGAGCCTCACGGAGGATTTCTTTCGGGCCAACGCATCTTGGGGGTCGTTTTCCAGGTAAAACCCCACTTTCCCTGCTTCTTATTTGCTCGGTTCAGCTACCATTGGACTCGGTATTTGCCTCTTCCCTGTATGAGTGTATGGTCTAGTCGATATTTTATTTCCCAGACCAGTCAGTTGTTTCCCCAAAAATGCTTTTTCTCTAGGGGTATTTGACGACTCGGTTTGTTGTGGGTGGGGGGGGGAGTCGGGAGGCGAATTTTGCTTTCTGATCTTGCCTCATGACTGTAGATGAGGGATTTGGATACCATGGCCAACTCCTTTTCTTAGATCCGATTGTTGTTACTCTATGTCCGATGACCTGGGCATATGGCATTTATACACAGTTCACTTTTATATGATCAGACAGCCAAGGACCAGGCCATGGTATTGCAGGGGCGGGATTCTGGAATCAGATGCGAGTTCTAGGGCATTACAATGCTACCTGCTATGGGGGGTTTGTATATAGTTATGGTGGGTTAAAGAAAGGGATAGGGAGGGTGGGTTTGGGATTAATAGGGTTAACCCAGTGTTTTTTGTATTATGGGTGCTTCGGCCTATGATTCCGATGACCTTATGTTTATCTGGTTGGTTCTATGCCTTTCTGTGTGCTGTACCTAGTATTATCATGCATCACAGGCATTTGGGGTTGGTCGAAGCTGCTGTTTCTGGGGTGGGGGAGGATGTCGCCACCAGTCAATCTCTCAGGAGGTGCCAATTTTCAATCTTATTCTCGAGCTTAGTATTTACTGGTAATAATGGCGTTAAGTCACGTTAAGTTTGCTACCTGGAATGTGAGGGGGCTGAGGGAAACAGCCAAGAGGGGCCAGATTTTACTCAATTGCTCCTTAGCCGGGGTGGATATTCTCTTTCTCCAAGAGACCCATATCATGGTACAGGAATCTAATTTGCTAAGATGTAAAGGCTTCTCACAAGTCTTTGCTTCGGGTCAGACCACCAACAGTAAAGGGGTTGCTATTTTAGTCAAACGTAATATACCCTTTATGCTGAAGAAATGTGTTCAGGATACAAATGGTAGATATGTTTTTGTTCACGGAATGCTCTATAACTCTGAGGTTGTCCTAGGCTCTATATATGGTCCTGTGGGGGCGACGCTGAATTCTTGATGGGTCTGGCTGACCTACTGAGTACCTTTCTACCATCTAACTTTGTGTCGGGTGGGGATTGGAACATCGCTCCCTCTCAGGCATTGGATCGGTCTGGTAATTGTACCAGAGCCACGCCACCTGCTCAGCTAGCCCTAGCAGATTTATGTTCGCTGTTGAGGTTGGAGGATCCGTGGAGACTTCTGAACCCTTCTACCAAGTCTTATACCTTCTATTCACCAACCCATAACTCCTGGTCATGGATAGATTACATTTTGGTGAGCACCAACCTTTTGCCTAATGTCTCCTCCACCAACATTGAGCCTATTGTTATTTCGGACCATGCTATGACATGGGTCAAACTTGCGCCAGGGCCTTCGGGTCAGCGCGACACTACCTGGAAACTTAATAATCAGATTTTGAAAGATGAACAGACTGTATCATTTTTCAAAGTACTGATTTCATCCTTCTTGGAGATTAATCAAGGCTCAGTCTCCAGGTACGATTTGGTTTGGTGCTCATTGAAATGTTTCCTCAGGGGTGAATTTATTAAAGAATCATCCAGACGGAAAAAATTGAGTCTGGAGAGAATCAATTCTTTAGCCAATCAGATCAAAGTGGCTGAGGAGAAATTTTCCACCTCGTTTTCTCAAGAGAACCTTAAAAATCTATACAGGCTTAAAGATGAGTATGAGGATTTAATTCGGGAGAAAACAGAATACACCATCCTGAAGTCCAAAACGAAATACCTTGATCAGGGCGAAAAGCCAGGTAGACTACTAGCTCTTAGGCTTAAGGAAGTGGAGAGTTTGAGATTAATTCCAGGCATTATAGCTAATGACGGATCCATTAAAACCAACCCGAGGGATATCACTGGGGTTTTCGAAACCTTTTATAAGAAGTTGTATGGGACCAAAACTCCCCCTTCAATGCTCCCCAGCATAATGGAGTTCCTTGAGAATACCCCCCTTCCCAAGCTCCAGGTTAGTCACTGTGAGGCCTTATCCGCTCCCATCACCTTAGAGGAAATCACAGATGCTATCCATGGTCTCACCCTGGACAAGGCCCCTGGCCCAGATGGGTTTTCTCCAAATTTCTATAAATCTTTCTGTAGTGAACTTGCTCCTGCCCTGCTAAAATTGTTCAATTACATCCTTACCTCAGGGCCCTTAGATCCCTCATTACTGGAAGCAACTATAATCTTAATACCTAAACCCAATAAATCTGCTTTAGATCCTGCCAACTATAGACCAATTTCCTTGCTTAACTGTGATATTAAGATTCTGACCAAAATTCTTTCACTGAGAATTAAACAAGTCTGGCAAACACTCCTAAGTATGGAACAGGTAGGCTTTGTTCAGGGGAGATCGACATCTGATCACATAAGAACTCTCTCACACATTTTTTATGCTGCCCAAGCCTCTCATTTCCTCATGGCCTTAATAGCCTTAGATGCCGAAAAGGCCTTTGATCGTGTTAGTTGGGAATTTTTATGGGCTACCCTGAACAAGATGGGTTTTCCGGCACAATTTATTCAGTGGATTAAAGCGATTTATAGCTCCCCCTCTGCGAAAGTGTACTGCAATGGGGTGTTTTCTTCCAGATTTCCTTTATACTCCGGTACTCGTCAAGGCTGCCCACTATCACCGTATTTATTTAATCTTTATTTGGAACCTTTATTAGTGCATATCAAATCCTGGCCTGACATTATCGGGTGTCTTGTTGGCCAACAAGCACTCACTATGTCGGTATTTGCAGACGATATTCTGTTACACTTAATGGATCCAGTCAGTTCCATCCAAGAAGTCCTAAAGATTATCATTCATTTTGGGGAGGTATCAAATTATAAGTTGAACTTAACTAAATCTGAAATATTCCCGCTTAATCCCCTTTTATTTCACGCGGACGTAGCCCATTTCGGAATGAAATGGGCACCTGATCATCTCAAATATCTAGGTATCTACCTAGCTCGTGATACCAACATAATAAGGAAACTCAACCTAGATGACCTGTTAGACAGGGTCCAAGGCGATCTTAATAGGTGGGCAAACCTCCCCCTATCTATAGGTGGAAGAATAAACATAATCAAGATGAATATACTTCCACGTATATTCTACCCTTTAAGCCTATTAAATATCTGGCTACCTGAGTCCTTTTTTAAAAAAATACACACCTCGGTTACTAAATTCATCTGGAAGGGCAAGCAACCAAGGAGAGCCTTTTTCAAATTATGTTTGCCCAAAGCCAATGGTGGCCTTCGTCTGCCCAACTTTGAATTTTACTATTGGGCCAGCCACCTGGCGAAAATGGGCAGGTGGTTCTCCCCCTCCCATGATATTTATCGGCCTAACTGGTTGCAGCTCGAAATTAACCTGCTGAAGTCCCACAATATAGATCCTCACTCCATTTTTTACTGCAATCTCTCATCTCTACCTACCCAAATAGGTGGATCCGTAATTGGGACCTCAATTAAGGTTTTCAACCAGTATTGTACCTCGGCTAGAATACATAATTCTAAGGACCCTGCCCAACCGCTGGTTCTCAACCCCAATATCAAGCTGGGTTCACACTGGTTACTCCCCTCTTGGTTACCGCAAATCCGTGATTGTGCAGTGGATGACCTCTATCTTCAGGACTCAGTTGGCTCCTCCCGGGAACTGATGTCCAAATTTAACATTCCCTCTCAGTGCATATTCAAAGTATTCCAGCTGAGACACCTCATAGTCAAGGATTTTGGTCTGGTGAAAAAGGTGTCTAGTATCCTTCCTCTTCTAGATTTGCTTAAGTCCTGGTCCATCGAACCCCATTCCATTGCTAAACTCTATGCACACCTCCTTCTCAGTAAAGCCCCTAAAGTTTTATCTGGCTCCAAGGTGTGGGATACATTGTTTGGTAACTCCCCCCTATCTTGGAACCAGGTGTGGTCAGACTTACACCGATTTCTCTCACTAGATAGAAATAAACTTACACAGTTTTATATAGTCAACAATATGTACTATACTCCGGTAAATTTAGTCAAATTTGGGAAAGTTAGTTCTCCTAATTGTACCAGGTGTGGCGTTGACCAGGGGAATATCCTGCACATATTTTGGGCTTGTGATAAAGTTGCCCCTTTGTGGAGACATATTCGGGATAGCTTGAATCCTCTTTTGGGCCTACAGGATTTATTTACACCTGAAATTTGTGTGTTAGGAATTTATTCCTCTATCAAAGTTAATGAAAGGAAATATCACATGGCCCTCATTTCGATGGCTGTCAAAAGACTAGTTCTTCGCCACTGGGTAGATCAATCTGAAATTTCATATCAGGAGTGGGTGGCAGAAATGTCACATGGTCTTAAAATCGAAAAACTGATTGCCAGTTCTAGGCATGCCTTATCTGCCTTTCATAAGAAATGGGGTAAACTATATGCCCTGTACCTTCATTAAGACCCCATGTGGGGTTCTTTATTCCCCCCCTTTCCTGGGGATATGCTATTACTGTGCAACTCGCCTTGGCTGCTTTTCCTACCCCCTCCTTCTTCTTCTTAGCTTCCTTCTTTTCTTCTCCTCTCTTCTCTTTACTTTTCTTCACCTTTCTTTTCCTTTGTCTTTGTACGGGTTTTAACTCCCTCACTAGAGCCTTCCTGCTGTTGGTGTCGGCATCCTCCTGGGAAGGGGAGGGGGGGTCTGGGGGGGTGGATTGTTGTTGCCTTTTCCTTTCATGACTTACCATGTTTCTTATCACGATTGTATTTTGATCCTTGTTTCTTGTCTGTTTGATAAAATAAATAAAGTGTGAATTTCAAAAAAAAGGTTTGCACCTTTGGCAGAGCCCTGCAATGACAGACATGGGAAAGGTTTGGCAACTGGGCAATCATGCACCAAGAGGCATGGATTCAACACTGGGATGCCTGAGTCTAGTACAGGCTAGTATCAGGTTCTAGTGGTATGGGACTCAGTTTTTAGATTTGCAGACTGGAAGATGTTCAGGCATTATCCCTGCCAGGTGCTAGGGCTGTAGATCTCACTTCAAATTGCTGGTGGGGATAGAAAGAAGAACTGGTAGCTGTTGTTCAGACTGGGGAGCCTACAGCACCCATTTACAAGCCTACAGTAGGTGACAAGATCAATATGGACCCTTTACTATGAGAAAACAAATACAAATTTGTTGCAGGCAGGAAGCCACATTAATTATGGAATCAGAGGTAGCTGTAGCCCAGTCCCGTGATCTTAATATAACAGGGTTGTGCTCCTACACACTTCTTTCCATGGCAGTTCATAGGGAGTAAAAAATCATGCTAGTATGTCATTTATTTTAAAAAGTTTCCAATGTTTCTTTCTAATAATACTTTTTAGATTATTTTCTTATTAATAATTCAACGTCACATGTGAATATTCTTTCTTAGTTCCATAATTAATTGAATGGCTACTTTTTAGTTTGTGATACACTCTAATAACAATATGCTTGTGACCATGGTGAGCCCCCTTATATAGTCAGCATGCATTATACTACATTAATGCAGTACTTCTGCATAAAGTTGCTGCAAAATAAAATTTCACCAGTGAAATTGCAGCAAATCCGGTAATTTTGCAATGCGAAATATTTTGCAAAATTCCACCATTCCGTGAATTTTTTTGCTGGGTGTGAAATGGCAAAGTTTCACCCGCAGAATGTGGAATTTTGCCATGAAATGTGCAATTTCACCAAAAATGGCAACATTTTGCCCACTCTTGGGCTCAATTTCATGTTCAATGGATGAAACTTCACATTTTGTACCCTCAAAATATTTCACAAAATGCAGGGATTTCACAAAATATTTTGCATAATGAAATTTTGGAATTCCACACATCTCTACTTCTGCATTTACTTTCACACATGCGTGATAGACTCTGGTGCAGTGAGAGAATGGCAAGAGCTCCAAGTATTCTGTTACTCACTCTGGCCATGCTCCCGTCGATCTGAACAGCAACATTAGATCTGACCAGAGATTGAATATCTTCTTAAACATCCTGCTGCTGCCACTTTCACATTTTGCTATCTTTTGTCTTTCACTTTAGTCCACCTATTGCAAAAATGTGTCATTATTGTTAATAGATTTAGAAGACTCAATTGAAATCAAGATGTAAGGTTTATTTGGGGGGGGTACTGTCCCACCATACTCCACCCTGTCATAGCTGACTAACTTTTGCTGGGGGCCTGGTCTGAGGGTGATTAATCTTGTATATCAAGGTGCCTCCAACAAGAGAATGAATGGAAATGGGTTACATGGCAGCGGGGTACAACCCTCTGAGAAGCTGTCCCTATCCATTTCCCTCCCCAAGTAGCCCTCCCCAGTAATACCACACCAGCAGATAAACAGACATTGGTAATACAAGGTGAACAGGAACAAACACATCACCTTTTGGGCAGGAGTTGAATATCTGCTCTGACATTCTTCATGAAACAGGGTCATAATAAGGCTATGTTGAAAATTTGATGAACAAATATTACAAGACAACAAATTAATGAGCCTATGATATATTTTGCTAATGCAGACTTGTAACTTTGGTAATTTTCAATATTTTTACACCAAATTCCTCACCTGCAGTCCTATAGGCCCTGGTCAGAGTTTGTTATATATTGGTGACATTGTTGCCTCTTGCCAGCTTTTGACTACACAGCCATTATTATGCGAAGTTTGAAATATGGTCATGATGGGTCCTGCTAATTCTGCTTCCAGTTCCTTGATCAGCCTTGGGTGAATATTATCAGGGCCTGGAGACTTGTATGGATTTATTTTTTCCAGTTTTGACCTAACCTATATCACCAGCTTCTCCACAATGTATATTTTAGGAAAGAATGCATTCATAGAAACATAGAAGTTGACAGCAGATAAGGACCACAAGGCCCATCCAGTCTGTCTATTTCTTTTTCTACTTTATGAATGTGTCATCAGCCTTTGCTCTGTCAATGGCCTACCTATTCACACTCATCTGTATTGCTCCCTTATGCCTGTCCCATGCCTGTTTGAAGCCCTGCACTTTATTCACATCCACCACTTCCTGAGGTAGGCCATTCCATGCATCCACCAACCTTTCTGTGAAAACAAACTTCCTCACGTTACCCCTTAATCGGTTTCCCTCTAATCTCATGCTGTGTCCTCTTGTCCTGCTATTTTTCTTATATTGAAACATGTTAGACTCTTTCACCTTGTTGCTGCCCTTAAGGTGTTTGAATGTTTTGATCATGTCCCCTCTCTCCCTCCTTTGCTCTAGGGTATACATATTGAGCTCCATTAATCTGTCCTCATATGTCTTCTGATGCAGTCCCTGCACCATTTTGATTGCCCTTCTCTGGACTGCCTCAATTTGATTAAAGTCCTTGTGAAGGTTTGGCTTCCAGTACTGTACGCAGTACTCCAGATGGGGCCTAACCAGTGTCTTGTAAAGAGGGAATATTACCTACCTCCCTCTGCAGACTTGTGATACCCCTACTAATACAAACATATGAACATATAAAATTTGCCAGCAGATAAAGGCCTAGCGGTCTATCAAATCTGTTTGAATGTGCAGCTAGCAGCCCTTATTCTGCACCTGCCCCTCCTTTCCACCCTTCCCCTGCATTGACCCTCCCCCTTGTCCTGTCCCATCCCCTTTTGAAGCAGTCCACTGTTCTACTGGATACCACTTCTGCAGGTAACGCATTCCACCCAGCTACCACCCTCTCTGTAAAAAAAGGTGTCTCTTCATCTCCCTTCTGATTCTTCCTCTCTCCAGTCTCATATCAAGGCCCCTGGTGTCCCTCCCCTCCCTTACTTTGAACAGCCCCTGAACCTGTTTTGTTTTTTCCTTTCATGTACTTAAAGGTTTACATCATGTCTCCCCTGTTCCTCCTCTCCTCCAGCAAGTACATGTTCAACTCCCTCAGCCTCCTCTCGTATGATAAGTTCCCCAGCTCATTGATCATCCCACCCAACATTCCCCTAGCCTTACCTACTGCTTTAGTGGTCTGCTTGGATGATTTCGGGTCATCGGTGATGATGATGATGCCCAAGTCTCTTTTTCCCTTGTGACTGCCAGCAACTTCCCTCCCAGCCTATAGGTGGCTTCAGGGTTTATCTTCCCATGTGCATGATCTTGCGCTTCTTTGCATTAAACCCCAGTTGCCACTCTTCTGACCATTTTGCTAGTTTCTCCAGATCTCTTCTCATTCTGTTCACCCCATCTGGATCATCTACTCTGTTGCAGATCTTGGTGTCATCTGCAAACAGACAAACCTTGCCCTCCAGTCCATCTGCAATGTCACTGATGAAGATATTGAAGAGGACTGGCCCCAGAACTAATCCCTGAGGTACCCCACTTGTGACTTGCATCTCTTCTGACTGAATAGAAATGTTCAGAAATGAAAATAATAATACAATCTCTCAACCCAGTACCAAATAATGAAAATAAAACTGTTGTAAGAAAGAATGCTACTTTTTAAAACAAAATGATATCTCTTTTGACCCCTTCTAATTAATGTGTGTCTTGTGCACTTTCAGTAAACTGGTGGATAAAGAAACTGAGAATTTATGCAGACAGAATCTTCCAAACAAAGGCGCTATTCCCTAAGCAGGTGGGGGAATACGGAAAAGTTGTCTACCCTGCCCACGCCCCTGCATCCTGCAGACAGGTGAGCACATGAAGGCATTCACCAATGCTAGCCACCTGTTCATGGCTCCTCCCCCCAGCATGCAGGACTCCACAGAGCAGCTGGGAGATGAGTCATCACCCTGGGTGGGCATTCAATGGGATGCCCCCCCAGAGACCCGTAGTGGATCCCATGTGGTGGTTGGCATGGGTCCAGGGCAGTGTATGCCAACTGCAGGCACCCAGACCCATGCAGCAACATTGTGTACCAGTGCTGCCACACCCAAACTCACTGGGCACTTGTCCATCCAGCTGCCCCACCACCTCTTGCTGCCCAGCAGTCAGGGGAAGCACAGTGTGTCCAGTCCCAGTCCTCCATCGACCAACAGTCTGTGTCCATTTGTGCATGCAGTGGGTTACAGCAGGATCAGCTCTAGTGTACTCTGTGCTACCCACTGCACCCATACAGCCAACACTAGTGGGTTTGTGAATCCTGCATAGTGCTGGCAAGCAACTGGAATGCTCCCTGTGTGGACCTGTCTGTGGACGAGGGGCATCGGGTGTAGTGGATCTGTGCACCCCATCCTGAATGCGTAGAGGTGCGTGGGTCTTGGTGTCGTTAACTGAATATGCTTTTCAGCCACTCTGTCCCAATGAGTGCATAGCATCTAGAAGCCTGAACTGGATGAGAACAGAACAAACAGCACAATAAGAGCTGGAAAAATAACCTGCCCTACTGATAAAACCAGCAGATAAAGCAAGGCTGCTGTTGTGATGGGGAGGGAGAAATATACAGCCAAAATGGCAATACGACTTACTGTATTAATGACGACTTTTGCAGACCTTTCCAGTCAGACTCTACAACTGCAATAGTCACTCAAGCATCTGTCATTTTGAATATTGCTATGTAAAATGGATGGATCACAGAGATGGAATTTGCCTTTATGCAACTTAAAGAACCTACACATCTACCATTTATGTGTTATCCAAGGTCCATAAAACATGACTCATCCATCTGGAAGACCTAATGTTCCCAGCATTGGATGTTCCACTGTAATCATTTTTTAGTGCATAGCTTTGTTTCTATAACCATGGGTCATATAGTTAAAATTTAACCTCAAGTGTACTGGAGATATCTTATGCTTATTGGAAACAACTGGAGCAATAACAGACACTAACTATAACAATACTGAAGCCTTTATTCGTATACCCCATATTAAGAGGGAATTAGGCAATTACTTGTTACCTCCAGGGAAGGGAAAAAGATGACTGACCACCTTTATGTCATTTCTTTTAAATGTTGCAGAATTTGTGTTGGCCAGGTTGACCTCAAATTATTTCATCTCTGATAAAATAGCCTCTGCACAATGTAAAAGCACAATTATGTGTACAACCTATGCATCCAGCTTGGCCTCTTATATGTGGGCCTATGGGAAGAGAAATGCATCTGGGATTCATTGAGAATTATTTTTCTAACATTGGTAAATATGTGGAGACACTTATCAAAGATGTGCAGTTTATATGGGAGGGCACACTTTCAGATCTGAAAAACTTCCTGGTAGATATCAGTGTGTGTAATGAAATTTGAGATCCAATAGTACATACAGTGAAATGATGATAGACTTGCTTGACCATAAAAATAAGAAACAAATTCTGGCCAGAGCTGACACGGCTGCAGCTGCACTTGCTGAGCTTAGTACCAGGTGAATATAGTGCTGCCTAAATAGCACATGAATGGCCGCAGTGCCAAAAGTGTGAATGTTTTTACAGTGACTGGGGTAGTTCTGTGTATAGCAATAACCGCTACCCCAGTTGCTTTAAGCTCACCTTGAGGAGTGTCAAGGGGGCTGCCAGTGCAGTGCTTGGGTGAGTCACTTCCATGGTGGAGTGGCTATGGCAATGACACCTGGAGGCATGGGGGACCTGAGACTGCAGTTTGGTTCCCGCCAGGTCCATTACTGTTGCAGTTTGGTTCCCTCCTCCCAAAACATTTTCCACCTCTAGTGTTTCACCCCATCCCTGAAGTTCACACCCTCTCAGAGTTAGATATATTTAGTCTAAGGGGAGTGGGGAGCTGTGGGAGGCAGAGTCCCCCAAAAAAGATACTGTGTTTGTTTTTACCATGTGCACTGTTACTTCTATGGTCAGCGTTTTTTCCCAGCCTTGTTTTGCTGCACACTGTTTTGTGTGCAGCATTGTTGTTATGCATTGTTTCAGCCACAACATTATGACCCCATGCCCCGAGCTCATGGTGAAACAGTCTGCTGTGCCCAAGATGGACATGGTGCAGTTATACATGTGCAACTACTTGCGCATACACATTCGACATAGGTGACCATCTTGAGCTTGGCGGGTGACCATCAACTGAAATAGTGTGCCTGCAGGGCAGCCAGGGAGTTGCAGAGCGATTGTACTGCAACTCCAGAACAGTTCCATTCTTTGGTGTCAATCCAGTGGCTCATTTTTAGAGTTACCACAAGATGGCTGCAGGCTCTGCTCACTGCAGCCATAAAAATAGCGTCAGAGTGAAGGCAACACTCCTTTGCAAAAAATCTGATAGGAGCACATTATTTTTAATATAACAGCTGCTGTTCTAGACATATACAGTAGTTAACAACATTACTACTGGTCAGTGATTACCAGCAATGAGGAACTGTACAGTAGTACAGAATCCAAATTTGAGAAACAGGCAAAGGAAATGAGCATACTCTTTGATGAAAGAAATGACTGTATAACCCATTACTTATAAACAGGGCACTTAACTGAGTGAAAAATACCTCCAGGTAAGAGTTGTTTGCAAACAAAGGACTACAGGGAGGTGGCAACACCATGTATGGGACCTGTTTTTGTGACTCTGTACAATCATGCATCACACCGAAGTGTATAAATTCTGAATAAACCCTGAGGTGTTTAAAAGCAAAGGAAAAATGTCAAGCTGTCAGCAGTAGAAGACCAAAAGTAAGCTACAGTCAAGAGAGAAATCAAGCTGGTACACAGCTTATATACAGAACAAAAGAAAACACAAACAACTTGGTTGCCATCCCAGCCACAAGGAAACTACAAATGTGGAAATTGCACAAATGGTGGAAACACAGCAAGCACTAACTGCTTTAAATACCTGAGATCTGGAAATACCTACAAATATCATCTTTTATGACAAAGCAGGAATCCAAACCAAAAGGAAAAAAAAATGCCAAACATTCTGAGGACGTAACACAATGATTCAGTAGCCAACCTCAGATTTCATTGGAATTGAAATGCTTACTATCAATCAGAGGAGGGGACCTATATAACAAATCTCTACAATGAGAGGCATACTGGACCAATGAACTGCAGACTATGAGGTACAGGGGACTTAACTATGTTGTTATTAATTATGCTTAAGATATGTCTTTGCTGTACTATTTGTTGACAGAATTTCAGAATCTGTTTAACAGGTGTTATATTGTATGGCACCATATGGTTGTACTAGCCTTTCAGTGGAACATTGTTGTGTACATATTTGTAACATGTTGTACTCATTGCAAAAAAAAAAAATAAATAATAAAAACTTATGATGGAAAAAAAAAACAGTGATATTGTTTTCTTTAGTTTTTGACAAAAACCAGAGTGTTGATGTTGAACTTGTACATAGAGTAGGGACCCAATATTCAAATAGGGACAAAAGCAGAGCACAAACATTTGCACTCCATTTGCCCTTGCACCCAATCCAGAGGTGACTATATATAGCACATTGGTGGTATTTGACTGAATACAGGGCCATGCTGGTGTAGCACTAAGTCAAGTAGCATTGCCCCAACATGGAGCAGGGCTGTATGCAGCCCATAGGAAACTGTGCCCCCAGACCTGATAGCACTGAAAGCCACGGCACAATTTTCAACCAAAAAATGCAAATGAGTCTACTGGCCATACAAGGTGCTAAGGGGCTACATGCATGCCCATTATGGGCTGATTTGCATGGGAAGTGGTGGCAGGTTTGTGCCCCTTCTATGGTTACCCACCACAGCAGGATTGGTGTTGACCTGCTCTCCATCCCGAATGCCTGTCCCCTCAATGCAAATGTCCTGCCTGTTGTCTAGTAGCACCCCACCGACTGACCACCATTTCTGTAATTTTACAGTATGCCCTGATGTCTAGTAACACCTCCACCCTCCAGTCATCTGTCCCCGTATGTGAAGAGCATGCCCCGGTGTCTAATGGCACCCCACCCTCTGATTGCCCATCCCTGTATTTTTTAAGTGCTCCATGATGTTTAGGGGCACCACCCACCCTCTGATTACCCATCCCTGTATGTGTAGAGCATGCCCTGGTGTCTAGTGGCACCCCACCCTCCGATCGCCCATCCCTGTATTTTTTAAGTGCTCCCTGAGGGCACCACCCACCCTCTGATTACCCATCCCTGTATGTGTAGAGCATGCCCTGGTGTCTAATGGAACCCCTACCCTCTGAGCATCAGTTCCTGTACTGTTAGTGGTAGCCCTGTTGTCTAGGTCCCCCCTCAGATCACCCAGCCCACAATGTATACTTAGTCCCTCCTGTCCAGAGGTACTCCTCACCCTCCAAGATCCCGTCCTGGTGTCAACCCCGAGTCCCCAGTGACTAGTGGCCCCATCCCACACTGCCTGCACTAAGCATACCATCCAGCCAACCCTCCCTCATACCTAGGTAAACCAGTGCTGTTTAGAGAGCCCAATATATTTACTGGCACAGCCCTCCTCTCACTTCCTCAGATGGCAACTGTATAGGATGACAGGGAACATGTGTACTGTCTGTGTATGGTGAGTGGGGGTACCACCAGATACCAGTGACTAGGTACGCATTGCTGGCCAGGGGTATCTGAGGGGGCCCTAGACATCAGAGCAATCCCTAATGATACTGGAATGGGTGCTTGGAGAATGGCAGGTACCACTAGTCACCAGGGCATACTCTGCACACACAGGGACAGGTGATTAGAGGGTGGGGGTTTCCCTAGACACCAGGGAGTACTCTACAAATTGAGAGGTGGGTAATCAGAGGGTAGAGGGATGCCTCTAAGCACCAGGACTACTGTAAAATTATAGAAATGATGATTGGTGGGCAGGGGTGCCACTAAACACCAGGGAATACTCTACAAATATAGGAACAGGTGATCAGATGATGGGGTACCACTAGACACCAGAGACTAACTATGTACTGCAGGTTGGGGGCATCTGAAGGGGGGTCCTAGACACCAGGAGCAACCCTTAACAATTTTGTGATAGGTGCTCAGAGAGCGGGGGTGCCACTAGACACCAGGGCATGCTCTTCACATAGACAGATGGGAGATTGAAAGGCAGGAGGTTCCCCTAGATACCAGAGAGTACTCAACAAATACAGGGATGGGCAATCAGAGGGTGGTGGCTGCCACTAGACACCACAGCATGCTCTACACACGCAGGGATGGCCAGTCAGAAGGTGAAGGGTGCTCCTAGACACTAGTGAGTACTCTACAAATACACAGATTGGTGATCAGAAAGCAGGGGTGGCACTAGATAGCAGGACATTCTTTACAATTACAGGAATAGCAATCAGTGGGTGGGGGGGTGCCACTACACAAAGGAACACTCTACAAATATAGGGATGGGTGACTGGAGGGTGGGGGGAGCCACAGGACACCAGCAAATAACTAGCAATACATGGAAGGGTAATTAGAGGGTGGAAGTGCCCCTAGTCACCAGGCATGCATTGGTTGTCTGGTACCAAGTTCAGGATTTGGGAAGTAGGAGGCTGCAGTACTGCTGTCTGCCACCAGGACCTTGTGCCCCATTCAGTCAGCATTTGTAATGGTGGTTACTTGCACCCATTTTGGTGGCTTTTACCACTGGGCAAACCTATAAATTTGCCAATGCGCCCCCTTCATTGCATGGATGCAATGGTTTGTTCGTGCTTGGGCACTAATCAGTTTTGCTCACATTGTGAGGGTTTCTGAATATAGACCCAATGCAGGAATTTGGCACAAAAAATGATTAGCATGGGCAAGCACCCCGTATAGCCCATGTTAATTTTTGAATATCTGGTCCTAGATGTATTACTTCCTATATGCTTCTTGCAATTGGTTCTTCACTAGCTGTTTTGGTTTTTTTTCATCATTCATTTTTTGTGCCACCAGCACTCCTGGCCCTGTGAACGGGCTCGTCTATCCTCAGTGACCCTAACCCTCACCTGGGGAAGCCCCCCTGAGTGGGACCACCGAAGTGGAACTGTTGTGGCTGGAGGGTTGGACACTGAGGTGGCCCATACTCGGGGGGCCGGAGATTTTTTCTGTACTGCCCCCTTGGAGCTGGGAATGTGCAATGACGCCAGCAGAAAGGCATCTGTCCCAGCTCCACCCTATGTTATGGAATGAAACCCTGTCTCCCAGCCTCCACCAGGGGGCAACAGACACTAGCACCAGGAACCCCCCCTCCCCAGAGAAGGAAAGCAGTCCTCCAGATGCACAATATTTCTCCTCCCATGCCAACCCCTGGCGGCCCATGCCCGTTGCCAAACATGGGTCACCAGTGTGGTGCGAGGTGTGGCGTCCAGCGCCTCAACCCTCAGTGCCACTAGGCCGAATCTTCACTACCTTTTTTACATGCATTATACTCTTGTGTTTCTTTTTCCCTCCTATCATGAGAAAAACACTAATAAACCAGTGAACTTCAGCCTGGTAGGATATATTTCTTAATTTCCTGCATTTTTAGTTTGTGGTATTCTCCAAGCTGTCATTGGGAGTTATCATTTCTTGGGTGGCGTACAGTAGATAAAGTGCTTTTGCGATATCACTGAAAGGGTACAGTGTAATCGGGGGCCCACATTTACGTTTCCTCCTGTACATGACAGGCCCATCAGGGATCGCCCTCTAGTACATAGCTCTGTTCTACCTCAGATAGGTACTGTATCAGAACTGTTTTGCTCAGTTTAATAGTAGGGACTCTGGTATGCTTTGCTTTGTGCTCTTGGTAGGATTCATAGTTAAAATCATGTGTAGTGCAGCAGTTTGCATTATTTAGCATTGGCATGGGCATGACTGATCCTTATTGTCTCAAAACAGCATGTTTGCCTTTTAAATATCTTGGTTTTCACTGTTGTAGTATTACCCCTGCATTTTACTGTTGCTGCATTTCATACTATCACTAGTATAAAATGTATTTAGCTGGGCTTGGCTTACAAGATTTTAACACTAGTAACAGGTGTTGTTATTGTCCTTAATAAGGGCCTACATACTCTCCTGGACTGCACTGTTGTTTATTTTGTTAGGCTTCTGTTGGCTGATTTTGCAAGGGTCCTTACCACTATGCACTGATCCTTGCTTTGTTAATGTGGTCCCTCAGCTCTACAGATTTTTTTCAAGCACTGGCTACATTTCACAGTTCCACATTTCTTAAAGAGAAACATTTATTGTATGTACAGTGGCTTACCCTGTTTAAAAGCCCATGAAAAGGTCTTTCAAATGTGATATTGAGCTTATCTCTAGCTTGAAGCACTCCAGAGATATGTGGATGACTATGCCTGTTCAATATTAATACTACATTGCAGCCATTTATAGAGAACTGTGATGTCGTCGAGGAAAAAGGGGTGCTTGACTCAATGTTGTTAGGCATATCTTGTTCCTGAATGGCACCAAAAATGTTAAAAATAGCTGCAAAATAGTAATAATGTCATTCAGACTCAGTCGTCTAAATTTGAAGCTACAGATAAGTGCAATACCTTATTTGAATGAGCTTTTCATGGGCCTTCAAACTATGATGGCCACTTGGCATGAATGTGTCCCTTTAAGGCATGATGCAGAGATCAGTCTCTATTAGCTGAGCTGGTTAGTGCCTGACCAGGCTAAAATACAGCATGGCTGTTGATGGTCATCAGCTGCGCTGTATGTTATACTGGACAATTCTGAAGACAAGTGCATGGTATATCTAAATACGGTAGGGCTGGACAGGATGCAATACATCATCTTGAGGTTCTGCATGACAACATGGATTAACTGCCATTGAAATCGCCTTGTTTACTGAAGTAACTCTACTGCCATATGCTGCAGTATTGCATTGCATCCTGGTGTGCACCGCTGTATGTCTCAGACATCATGTGGCAGCTCTAGAAAAGCAATGAATGAGTGAGATTTACCGTAGTTAGTATGCTGATGAGTGAGTGCTGTATGTGTACATTTCAAACCTGGCCAGTTCTGAGGACATGTGAATGTACATTTATACCACACAATGTGCACTTTCTCAAGGGATGATAGACTCCTGCAGACTGCAGTCATGGATTATGGTTTTAGAATGTTTTTATGACACTTGTTTCATTCACTGCATATGATCATTGTAGAGTAAAGAAGTTTGAAGCTGATGTTTTTATTTTTAAATACAGTTACCAGTATGAGCTGATTAACCAATGGGGACACACTGACCAGTTTGGCAGCTATTATTGGAAGCATTTAAAATCAGCTCAGCAGGCATGTGTTCGATACTTTGATGAAGCTTTTACATCATGGTGAAACATCAGCAGTCATGTGCGCTGAATCTCCATGCATATCTATTTCCCCTCACCCCTAACAATCCAGTTTGAGAGCAATGAATTTCTTTTGAAAGGGGGCTGCATCATTTCATAGTAGCCCTGCGAAGAACATTGAATTAAGTATCTGACTAAAGGTATTGTGAGAGCCACTTATACTGTTTTGGACTGTATGATTTACTTGTTTTAAACATTTAGCCAAATGAGTGGAATCAAGGTAGTTGTTGGCCTCTGTGTGGGTTTACGCTATGAGTATTTTCTGAAATGGGAAACAATGTAACTGGTGTGCTGCTACTGTACAATGGTGCATTGCACCAATGCTTGTTTTGATTAATTCCCCGGTACCATGCACCCATAAAAAACAGTTGCAGAGAAATGTTCTAAATGATGTTCATGGTGCTAATATTTCTTCTTTGTGGGCCAGGATAAATGCTTGGCTCTCTTTAAGAAACATGTGCCACTTGTCTATTATTTTATCATGGTATGTATCCTATGGAGGTCTTTTCAGTCCATCTTTGCCATGGACTGGAAACCCCCAGAATGAGTAAATGTACTGTTCCAGTGGAGGTTTTGCCAAGGATATAAATAATCTAGAATTCATCTTCAAATTCCAAGTCTTGATGGTTGATGTCTATTTCCTTAGCCATTATCTTTTCAAGATCTTGGTAGGAAGAGATGTCTATATGAGCAGTACTATGTGAGAAGTAACCATGATCACATCTTCCACAGAGACACCTGGTATAGTGTCCAGAGTTATCTTCTTTAAGAACGTCTCTGTCTCAGACCCCCACTCAGTGGGGTCAACAGGAGCTCTGAGGACAAGATCTGCTCATGCCTATGTAGGAAGTGTAGAGAGAGCCCTGTAGATGTGTCTCTACTGTGTGTGGAGACCCTAAGGCTAGGCCCACTGGATGTCCCTCTAACCAGAATAATGGAGGGGATTGGGAAAGGAGACTACAAGGAAGACATTGGTCTTCTGCCCTCCTATGGCCAATCACAAAAAGGGGTAGCCTGATTCCTGACATGGCATGGGTCCCTATACCTGAAATAATTAAAAGCCCAGAATTCAGTGGGAGGACCTGAATTGTGGGTGCCATGCTCAAACCAGAATTAGAGACAGAACAAACATAGTCACTGACACTGGAGCCCAGTACCAGAGAGGGCTTGTAAAAAAAAAGTCCAGTACCAAAGGCAGGAAGGGACTGGAATGGCCCTTTCCATGGAGAACTGTAGATCCATTCATGGCACTGAGTACTATATTTAAATTCTTAGTCAACTGACTGCTTGGCATTAGCTGGAAGTGAGGGATGTGAACCAGAACCAAAACTAGAACAGTTATGGTAGATTGCACCAGATTCAGGATAGTCAAAGTGCTTCTGACTCCACAAACCCAAAGTCTGGCAGCATTCCTCCACCTGACCTGGATTTTTAAGGAGGACAGTTCTTTCTCGGGACCAGAAAAGCAGACCTCCTTTGTTATATGGTCTCAGTGCTTCAGGAACATACACTGTAACCAGGAAGGGAACTCTTACCTGATGTAGAAAGTGAATATAGCGTGTTCTTCCTTCCCACTAGTCTTTCTGGGCATGCTCTTTTATTAAGTACAATATCTAGAAAGTAAATATTCTGGCATAAGAAACTCCAGATATTCATTGTGGTCATCAACTATAAGAACTGGCTGCTAGTGGGTGGTGCCTTCTACCACCAACACAAGATGTGCCTACTTGTACCTCCAGAAGCACTTTTATAAAAACTTATTCAAATACAATGTTTTCTGCAAAAATGCCTTAAACTGCTCACAGTTATAAAGTCAGCTGTTCTTTTCCTCTGGATCATGTCTTGTAGCTGATGGCCATGGCAAATCCAAAAAACAGACTCAGGAAGGAGGGGTAAGCAGGGCCAGCATGCTGCAACATCTGGAGGTCCAAAGGCTTCTACATTAGACAGAATGGGTGAACCTGAAATCACTTTCATTGATGTACTGATGGTGGTAAAGACTTTAGACCACAGAGTGATTCATTTTGATCATAATGTTGTGGAAGTTTGAAATTAAACTTTTTATTGAGAAGTTTTCCATTTTAACAAACTTAATATTAGCAATTTTCTTCATATCATATGCATACAATGAGAGGAGCAGGCTACAATACACATTAGTAACGAATTATACAGTGCATCCAGTGTATTACAGAGTAAATACTTTATTGCTATATATCTTAGGAGAATGTAATTCTTACAATTTATGCCAGAGAGATATAATTTTGAGCTATCTTTACCACTCGCCATAACACACTCATGAGGTTACTGGATATCAAACAGCACTTGTGTAGATAAATCATTTATCTGACAGCTCTCCATTGCATATCCCTTATTTATACAATAGGAGTGAGTCCAAGATCAGTTAAATAAATGTGTTTATTCTCACTGCTGTTAAATAAATCTCAGAATCACCATTTATTTAACACTCTAATGTCAATCAAACACATTTATTTAACACCCTGCCATCAATCATGCCCTCTCCTGCTGGAACTACAGCCTCCCCATTCCTCCATGAGACCGTTTTGCCTACAAACTCACAGCCCCTTTAAAAATACACATTCCCTTGCACCCGTCAGAAGCCCTCATTCCAGTTACACTGCTCGTCACCTCACAGAACCCTTCAAACATTTCCCATTCTGCAACAAACAAAACATATGCACTCAAAATCAATAAACACTCAATGATATCAACACACAAGGGTGTCCTGCAATCGATGTACTAAATTTTGACATAAAATATTGTGGCAAAAATGTGTTTTTAAAGGTTTTTAGAGTGTTTCAATCTCAGAGCTCTGACAGTAAACTGTCTCCAGCTTTCCACTACATACACTATGATGAACTGAGGCTGTTCAAGACAATATAGAGCCCATGTGACCTGCCATCCCATGAATCACTGCAAAATTTGCCTTAGAAAGCATTAAAAAGGTAAAGTTAACGCGAAGTCCATTCAGATCAATGGCATTTCCCTTTAAACAATAACAGCAAAAACGCAGGCTCTTCAGATGTCAGTGAAGAAACCAGTCCATAATGATAGGACACACTAAAACTGCTTTTAATAATTTAAAATAATAAAAAAAAATGCAGTAACAACGACTTTGTAAAATGGGCACAAATAAGTGGTAGCAACCCCCATTATTATTATTATTATTAAAAGCAGTTTTAGTGTATCCTATCATTATAGGACTTGGTTTTCTTCATGACATCTGTAAAACCTGCATTTCTGTCATTTATTCTATTCCCGTAGCGGGGTTCCAGTTTTCAGATGGTGACTTGAGCCACTGTGTTTGTCTTTTAACTTCACTTTAAACATAAGGAAGAACTTATGCACGAAGTGAAGTTGTCGCAAAGTCCTTTGAAACCAATGGAACTTTGCATCTATGAGTAAGATGAAGCAATATGCTTCGCAAGGCAGAATACTATGCAAATTTCACATTTATATGCAAAGTACTCTACATAGCAAAGTCTGGGGACTTCGCCCACCACTAGTTGCCAAACCCCAAGCCAGCTGCAAAAAGGACAATGGAACATCTGTATTGGGTGCATATAAATTAAGTAGAAGCTGGGGGCCCTCTGGAGTGGTTACCATACCAGAACCCACCTACCCACTTTGTCAGTTACAGTGGAAACAGGTGTCCATTGCAAGGACTTTTGCAGCAAAATAGATACCCCTCTTTTGGCTGAATTATGTAGACTATGCATCTCTGCACCCAACCACCCACTTTCTGCTTAGTTTACATGCCTCCATGTGGGAAAGTTTTGTCTCCTGGAAGAAAGTCACCCAAGTACGCAATTTATTTTAGATGATTTAGGATCTGTTTATGCTTAATTGGAGAATTAGGTCCCCTCACATTCCACAATGTAAAGATTACATCAGCCATTGTCTTGATGGGAGGTGAGAGTGTTTTATTTAGTATGTTAAGTATAGGGTGGCTTTGCCCCATAGGACACATCGCTGTAAGTGTCAGCTCTATAGCACTCACTCTCATATGTATATGCCAGTGTGCATCCAACAAAAAACTAACATCTACTGTACTAGCCAGCCCCACAGGGAAAATATTTACAAAATCCTTATGCACACAGGATGCTAGGATGCAGCTGGTCTGTGTAGCTCCAACTGTTTCCTAGACTGGGCATCCAAACCCACAGCACCATCAGTGTACACCAAGCAAAGATGCCTGTCCAGAGCATGGAATCCCCCCCAAAAAACAAACCTTAAATATTGAAACCAGTAGAATAACTTGAACTCTTGATCACTATCCATTAAACCTATGGGATTACTCAGGTACAGGGGCATCTGCACACTCCCATGGGTGTGTCCCCATTTGGGTTAGTAGAGTATCTATTTACCCTGTCTCTACTACCATTATGTAGTCAAGTGGACCTTTAATGCACCTGGCTTGGATCTCTTAACCTTTAGCCTGTGGAAAAGATGCTCAGTATGGAGTAACCCCCCCTGTTCATTGTTGTGCGGCTTGAATCTGACATGTCAGGGCCTTGCAGGGGGCCAATGTGAAAGGAGGGCAATGGCACTCTTCTCTGCAGCCCATCAGTGAGAATTATGCTAGCTGTACTTGATAGCCACTGTGCAGCTGTGGGCAGTCACACCTTTCCACCATGGCTGCTTATTTACCAGCACTCAGAAGTTTATTTATTTATTGAATTGTTTCACCAGGAAAGATACACTGAGCAACTTAATGCTCGTCTCACGGTACAAGTTCAGGTAAATACATACAGATGGTGTAATTATACAAGCAGTTATAAAACAGGAACATGGCACATGAGGCAATATAGGCTGTTGTAGAGATTCAGCGCAAGCAGATCATAGGAGCAGCATACAAGCAATCAGTACAGGTAACAAGCGATAGGATAAATGATTGACAATGCATAATATACAGACTGTTCACTAGTGCAATATGCAGTAAGGTGAGCACATAGGAACCAGTCACCCCTGTTTAAGAGCTGGTCTATAAGTATAAGTGCAAGTGGGGGGGTGAGAGGGGGAGCGGGAGATGGAGAGAAAAACAGAGAGGGAGTACAGATAAAAAAAGGGGTCAGGAGCAGGTGAGGTGTGAGGTAGTTGTGCAATGCAGTGGTAAGGGAATAGAGGAAGGAGGAGTGGCAGATTTGTGGAGGGAGAGCATTCCATGTTTTAGGCAGGTGGTAGGAGAAGGCTTTTTGGCCAGAGGTAGTGGTTCTGCAGGGGAGAGAGAGGATGCCAGTGTCGGCATGGTATCTCAGAAAATAGAGGGAGAAGGTAGGGGTGCCAAGAGAGGAGGAGATATATGAGGGGAGTAAACCCATTCATAATTTAGAGATGAATTTAGCACCATGAAGCGTGTGCCGGGAGTGAAGGGGAAAACGGTTGAGAGCACGGTAGAGGTCACAGTGATGGGTAAGGGAGGGGGCATCAAGAGCAAAATGATAGAAGGAGTTAAAGAGAGAGTCCAGTCTGGAAAGGTGGGCCTGTGGGGCAGCATCATAGACTATGTCGCAGTAGTCAGAAATGGGCATGATCATCTTCTGTACCAGCTCACGCCTGGAGGCGAGCGGGATGCAGCTGCAGTTTCTGTAAAGTGCCCCAAGCTTAGGCCTTATTTTTTTCAGAACGGCATCAATGTGCACAGAGAAGTCAAGGTGTCTGTCCAGCCAGATGCCAAGATACCTGAAAGAGGTGGAATCCTCTAAAGCAGTCCCATCGAGGGTAAGGAAGGAGGGGAGGTGAGTTAGCCTAGCGAGTCTCTGCCTTGTGCCAAAGGTCATGGAGACCATCTTCTTGGCATTTAGAAAGAGTTGATGAGAACTAAACCAGAGTTGGACTTTAGTGAAGTCGGACTGAAGCCTGGTAGTAACATCAGCAACAGTATTGCCAGAAGTAAACAGTACTGTGAATGCCAGATGAGGTACAAACCCCCTGGGAGGTCATTTAAAAAGATGGAGAACAGAATGGGGCCTAGCACAGAGCCTTGTGGGACCCCAGTGGTTATAGGCAGGGGGAAAGAGATAACATCAGCAATTCTTACTGAATGCGACCTGCCAGACAGGTAGGCACTTAACCATCCTGTGGCAGACGGGGATAGACCAGCAGCTGAAAGGCTGTGAAGGAGGAGTGGGTGGGAAACAGTGTCAAAGGCTTTAGCCAGGTCTGGTAGATAGCTGAGGTAATATGCCGTTTGTCAAAGCCTGAAGAGATGGTGTCAGTTAATCTTAGGAGTGAGGTGGTGGTAGAGTGGGATTTCCTGAAGCCAGACTGGAAGGGGGTGAAAAAAGTGGAGTCTGAGAGAAACAGAGAGAGTTGTTCGAGTGCTATGTGCTCCTGTAGTTTAGCTAAGGTTGGCAGTAGGGAGAGAGGACAATAGTTACCAGGGGAGGAGAGGTTGCCACCCTTCTGGAGGGGGAGGACAACAGCATGTTTCCTGACAGAAGGCACAGTGGCAGTCACAAAGAAGAGGTTTAGTAACAGGGAGAGTGGGAAGGCTATGGCAGGAGCAGAGTTGTGTAGGAGTCTGGGGTCAAGGCCATCAAGTGAGGAGCCTTTGGTAGGGTTTAGGGCCAGGACAGCTTGAAGGGTAGAAGCAGGGGTGACAGGGGAGAAGGAGAATTGGGAGGGGGTGTAAGGGATTCAGAGGAGGGGAAAGGGGCAGAGGAGCAGAGCGGGAGGGGGTGGGAGGAGGGGGTGACTTGGGAGCGAGAGGAGTTGGGGGGGACAGTGCAAGGAGGGGCTAGCGGGGCAAGGGAAGTGCTAGGTAGTGTACATAGCAGAGAAGAGTCACAGGAGGTGAAGTGAGGGTTGAAGCAATCAGTATATCGATAGGTTCTGAAAGAACAGAATGGTTGTGCCTGAGGGAGGGGGTGGAGGGGTGGAGGACGACGAGAAAAAGGAGTGAACAACCTTCCAGAATTTAGAAGGGCTCTTTGTATTGGTTTGGAAGTTGGATTTGAAATGCTTAGCTTTGGCAAGGCAAATTGCTTTGGTGCAGCCATTCCATTTAAAAAGATACATGGTGGCTACCTTTTCAGTGTTCATCATGATTGGGGCTTTTGGGGGTGGGCACATCCTCCCTATTTCCCTTTCTCTTATAGACCTGGTCCTATTGCCAGGCATTCACCATGGCCCAAAGCAACTAAGTCTACTAGCTTATTGCTTGTCACCACTCTGTGACCTTCCAGGTTCACTAACTTGGGTCCTCTGTCAAATGGGCAGTAATGGACTATGGCCCAGTAGGGAGACAACATAGCAAAACCTGTTAAGGTAAACAAAACAACATTATTAAACATTCAAGCCTATAAAAGGGGGGACCCACAGAACTAATTAAATCGGTCATAAATAACTCCTTGTGATCCTCAAATACATTCTCAGCAGACTGGCATTACCCCTTTAAGAAAATACAATAAGGGGTGGCCTTAACTAATTAATATGCATCAGGTCTGGCCTAACAAGAGATCAAGTCAGTCCAACTGTAAATTAACAAGCCTACCAGCCCAGAGTCGATTAATTCTCACAGCCTTTACCCAGCATCATGGCTGCAGTAGATGAGGATGGCTAAGGGGAAATGGCAGCGGCAGAACCATAAGAAGGAACCTGTTGAGGGTCAGGCCCAGAGAGTGAGCTGAGTGCCTAGATTACTGGCTCTAGTAAGTTGTTTTTGTCCTCTGCTGGCTAAATTTCTGCATCAAGTGGATTGGAGAGGCACCTACGCTGCTGCTTGAGTTAATTTGATTTACTTAATGCCTGCTGGAGAACAGGAGTGTAGTTACTTCTGAACGGTTCAGTTTTGCAGCTTTCCTGTAGATGTGTCCCTATCTCAGCTATGACTCTGGCTCCTGCACTTGGAGCTGAGGGGTTTGATTTCCGTTCAGCTTTGCCTTTCTTTCTTGATCCCCAGCTGGCCCCGTTTCCTGGAAGTGGAGGTCCTTGCTTCATCTTTATTTTGTTTTTTTTGTGGTTTCCTTCTGCTGCCTGATCGATGAGTCTGGGGTTGTGTCTATCTGACTTAGGGTCTTATGGTGGGCCCGTTCCTCAAGCTGCGTCCTGATCCAAGACCTAAGGATAAATTCCTCTGCTGTCTCGGCATCTGTAAATGAATTGAGGACCTTGTTGTGGGTTATCCTCAGTGTGGCCAGGTGATGCAGGTTGTAGGAGATCTGTAGGCCCATAAGATTGTAGCAGGCCCTGGTAAACTCCTGGTGTCACGCTAAGAGAGCTGGGGAGAAGTCTGGGAAGACCTGAATTCAATGCCTTTGCCATTGTAGTGAGCCCCATTCTTTGGCTAACTGCATGATACAATCTTTGGTTTGAAATCAGAGGTTGTGAGGGCACCAAAGATGATATGTGTAATGAAGGGGGGAGAGAGACTATGACAGTAGCCTGGGAGACCTGAATATGTACACCCTGGAGGATAGAAGGGACGGGGGGACATGATAGAAAAATTCAAGTATCTGAGGGGAATCAATAAGGATGGGGCAGATGGGGTCTTTAAGTTAAGGAGGGGGAGGGTCACCAGGGGTCAAGGGCTAAGAATAGAGGGGAGAAGATTTAGGAAGGAAATGAAGAGACACTATTTCACAGAGAGGGTGGTAGCAAAATGGAATGCCCTACCAGAATGGGTGGTATCATGTAAATCTGTGAACAGCTTCAAAAGGGCATGGGACAGGAAACTGGGGAGAGTGAGGGTGGCAGAGGTGAGGGGTGGCAGTGGGATGACAAAGGGAAGGGGTGGGGCAGCTGCAAACTAGGGGTGTTGGCTACACACTCGAGCAGACTTAGACTGGGTGGTCTGTTTCTGCTGGCACATTCACATGTTCATATGTAGCACTGATCTGGGTCACAGCTCCAGTTTGGGAGAGGGGGCAAGTGATTAGTGGGCTTTCTCAATTTCCACTGGGACAGGCCAGTAATGCTTCAGTAGGGTTGGTAGGGTTTGTTGGAGAAATGTTTTTTTGTCCTGACCTTCCACTCCTTCTGGAAACCCTACCAGCCTAAGGTTGTTCCTGTGTCCACAATTTTCCAGGTCTTCCTCCCTCTCCCATAGCTGTCAGATTGTGTTGTCTTGATCTCTCAATTGGGCTTTCAGATGATCGGTTATGCTGTCTTGTTAGGTATCTGCACCCTTTTAACACCCTTAACCACTTCGGCCCCCTCACTTACCAGGTACTCATAATGACCCTGCCTACTGGTGTCACCTCAGCTTCCTGGCTTGCACTGCTAACCCTAGTCTCCCTCATTCTGCTAGGTCACTAGCCACATGTCCACCAACATGATGCTTTGAAACCGCCTCTCACCAGACCTCTCACCTGGCCTCTCACCCTAAACCCCCCCCCCACATCTACCATGGGGCCACCACTCTCACTCCACCGATGGGCTGTACCAATGTCCCACACCACTGAAGTTGCCATGTTAAGGCAATGGACTCTATTTTGCCTTGCCTCTACCGCTTTACAGCAACTATCCATCCCCATATCCTTGCAATGCTCACTTGGGAACATAAGCAGGAGGCTGGTAAGGCCAGAGGTCTGGGGTTATATTCTGATTTAACTGAAATATTTGAATAGTTTTGTACATGAAATTAGTTCTATGTGTTAAAAATTACTACTTTGAGTTAGAACTGTTACTTGGGCTGTGATATTGTAACTTTTGAGGCTTGGGAACACTTGTTTGGCAGTGATCATTAGAGTGAAATTTAAATGTGATGTTTGCCTGGTGTTGGTGAGAGCCCTCCCACCCATGCTGCTTTGTAGGCTTTCTTAAAGGAAAACTACACCCAAAACTTGAAAAAATATATGCTGTACAGTGTGTTTTAATTTGTATGTGAAGTTCTAGTGTTTCCTTCCCTCTGACTGGTATTAGGAGTTTTTCCTAAATTAGCCTGCTAGCTTTAGGGTAGTTTTACGACCCCTGGATATCTCCATATCAAATAGGTTTATTGCATTTCTTTGTCCTACAATGCACCTTGTTTCATCTAATGGTGATGTAGCAGAGCCCATAAATCCAGCAGAAAGCATTGCATTACAATCAGTTCACAACAATAGAGATGGCTATATTTTAAAATCTGTAGAATTCAGCTTGGTGACCACCCTCATCCTAAAGGTTCTACTGTCCTGAAAAACTTTGCTGCTGGTAATTTTTGTGCAGCTTGTAAAGCTTCCAAGATATTTAGTTTGTTTGGCATGTGTGTACTGAATGTTGAGTCTCTTTTACATCACAGTCACATGAGACAAGATGCACTGTGGGAACAAGAAATACAATTACACTATCAGGTATGAAGATCCCCAGAGGTCGTAAAACTAGCATAAAGCTAGCAAGCTAATTTGGGAAAAACTCCTAATACCAGTCAGAGGAAATGAAACACAAGAACTTCACACACAAATTAAAACACTCTGTACAACATGTATTTTTTCAAGTTTTGGGTGTAGTTTTCCTTTAAATACTGAAAAGCCACTAGGGGTTGGGATTGAAGGGCTGTGTATTTCTGTTTGGGACTGAAATTCAAAGCAACAGGAACTGGTGGGCCTGTGACATCATACGGTACCTGATGTCTGTATAAACACACTGTTCGTGGGACAGGACACACACTGGACTGTATGTGTTTGTGAGACTTGGGAACTTTATTGGTGGGGTTGAAACTGGGTTTGTAAATAACTGCAGTCAGTAAAGAGAGAAACTGTATTCCAGGGTGAAGGGACTGAGAAAAGGTGGTGTGCCATTATAAACAGAGGGGGACAAACAGGGTGGCCATATTCCACCATGGCAGGCATCTTCGGAAGGGATGTAGGCTGCACAGGCTGTAGGATGACAATAATTCTCAATTGGGCCTGGAGAGAGGGAGGGAGGCTGCCCACTCTGTAGACAGCTATCTTGTATCAGGAGTGAGGTATATTGTTTAAGGAGTAAGCTGGGGGAGCTGGGAAGGGGTGTCCAAGGATAAGGGGTGTGGATATGGGCAGCAGAAGGGTGGGGCTGAGGGGAGGCTGGGGCAACGCTCTGAAATTACAGTACGTTATGTTACAGCAAGCAGGAGGGGGGGATTAGGGATGGAGGACCTTTAGATAGGGATGTTGATGCTAAGGGGAAAGCGTACAGGGTGAACATTCCGAATACAAAGAGAGTGGAGGGGGAAGAGTCAGGAGGGGCTGTTGTGGGGAAGTCTAGTAGAGCAGACATTGAGAAGGGAGGGGCTGTTGTGGGGAAGCCTAAAACAGCAGACTGTGGGAAGGGAGCTCCTAAGGAGAACAGAGCAAGAGGGGAAGAAGAGAGGCAGTTTAGAGGTGCAGTCAGGGGAAACTCGGGTTACTTGATGGAGGTTGACATAGAGTGTCACAATAAATTTGAGCTACTAAGCATCCTAGAGGGGGAGGAAGGGGGTGGTGGAAATGAGAAACTGATACAGTGGCCGGGGCAGGAGTCGGATACCCATAGGGCATCACAGACTGGCAATGGAAAGGATAGAAATAGTCCCAGATGGAGAAGGAAACATAAATGTTAAGCAGATGGGGGAGATGCAACATATTGCAGACATGAGGGAGGAGAGCATGACTGGAGGGAAACTGGGAGACAAGAAGGTGGGAGAGGAGCCCCCCTTTAGCAGGGGGGCCAGTATCAAGGATCGGGCCCTAGCTAAAGGGGACCCACAGAGAGCCTCTGGAGTCAGAGGTACTATTACAAGGGGGGGAGGATGGCAGTGTGGGGGAAGGGGAAACCATCAGGGCCAGGATAAATAGTTCGGATAAGAGTGGGTTAAAGGGGACACCTATTCAGAGGGGGTCTGAGTTAAGTAGGCAAAATAACGAGGGAGGCAAAAAGGGGAGGGTGACAAGGGGGTCTCTAATAAGGCAGGAAGACTTCCATGGAATTGGGATCATGAATAAAGGTGGGGATAGGGGGCTGAGAGGGCATAGTGGAGGTAACCATAAGGATGGTGGCGGTGTTAAGGTTCTGTTATTCTGTGACTCAATGATTAGGGGTATCCAGTGGGAGGGACAGGGGGGTGGATGCCATAGCCAGGTGAAGGTAGTGAGTATCTCTGGGCTGATAGTGCACAGAGCAAAGTTCATGGTGTATGAATTGGTTAGGGATTGTGGAGGGAAACTGAATTTCCTGGTGCATTTGGGAACTAACGATCTAGAGGGAAATAGTGTTTTGGAAATCCAAGCAAGGTTCCAAGAACTTGCCAGAGTCTGTCGGGATAATGGATGCAACATTTCCTTTTCAGAGATATTGCCAGTGCCAAAGGCCTCAGTGGAGAAAAAAATGAAGATCACAGAGATTAATGACTGGCTCAGGAAGTGGGGTGAAGAGAGTGGGTTGGGGGTGTTAGGCAACTGGAAAGGAGTTTGGGAGGATAAAGGACTGTATGCCAAGGACAGGCTTCATCTTGCCCCATTAGGGAAGGAAGTTCTTAAACAGGGATGGTTGACTACATTCAAGAAAGGTGAGGTTTAAACTTGTGAGGGGGAAGGGATGAGGAGGGAGCTGACCAAGCCCTCTCCTCCAGATGAGGGAGTAGCCTTCAAACTCAAGGGGAGGGGAAACAGATTGGGGGTGGAGGTTTCAGGAGGAGCAGAGGGAGGATGGGTATAAGGAACCTGGTTGGGTTAGACAAAGGATCAGGGATAAGGGTTGGGGGTTGGTGTTAGTAAATGCCAGGAGCTTGGTAAACAAGTTGCCAGAGTTCCAGGCCATGCTGTTCGGGGCCGGGGGGGTGGATGTGGCAGCGTTCACGGAGACGTGGGCCAACAAAAACCATGACTGGGACCTAAACGTGTGGGGGTACACTATGCTTAGGAAGGATAGAAAGGAGGGCAGAGGGGGTGGAGTGGCTATGTTCATTAGAGAGGACATAGAAATTGCTATGGTAGAAGAGGCAGAGGGAAACGTGGAGGCCTTATGGGTCACCTTACGATCCCCAGCAGGAGATAACGTCAAACTGGGTGTAGTATGTAGGCCCCCCGGGATGAGTGATGTTCTAGAGGATGGTTTGCTGGACAACATCATTGCCCAGTGTGGACCAAAAGGGGAAGGAGTGGTGTTGATGGGGACCTTAATATGCCAGGTACAAACTAGGGAACCATGTCCTCTAAGGTGGCCAAGGAGCAGAGCCTGCTGGATGGCTTCCAGGATGTGTTCTTCACACAGCATGTGATGGAGCCCACAAGGAAGGGGCATGTCCTGGATGTGGTTCTGGCAGATGGGGATCTGGTAAGGGACCTGGTTGTAGAGGACCCCCTGACTGGGAGCGACCACAATACTGTCTGGTTTCAAATAAGCATGGGGGGAGGGTAGGTGAGATCTAGGACACTGGCAGTGGACTTCAGGGCAGACTTTGTGGGCATGGGAAATATTCTCAAGGATCACTTGAGAGGATTACATCAATGACAAGTGTGGAAAGGGAGATTGAGGTCATAAAGCGGGGACTTCATGAGGCAGTCAGGATCTAAGCTAAGTTATGAACGTAAGGAGCAAGGTCACATAAACCATGCTGGTGGTCAGTGAGGTACAGGTAGCGGTCAGAGAAAGAAGGCGGCCTACAAAAAATATAAAAACTAGAGGATAGGGATAAGGAAATGTACTATCTTGCATCTAGAAAAGTCACCAGGATGGTGAGGGGAGCAAAGTCCAGTAAAGAGCAGCGGCTGGCACAGGGGATACATGGAGGGGAAAAGGGGTTCTTCCAGTACATTGGGGAGTGGAGAAAAACTAAGGGCCATCTCAGCAGATTGAGATCAGAAGGAGGGTGAGTGGAAGAGGCGAGGGACCAGGCAGAGGTATTTAACGAGTACTTTGCCTCTGTGTTCTCTAGGGAGGGGGATGGGATATCTACAAAGCAAGACACAATGGGGATAGAAGCGGCAGTGAGTGGTATCAGGGGAGCAACAGAAATGGAGCAAGAGGGATGGAGAGGTACCCCAGGGGTGTCACATCTGGATAAGGATAAAAAGGATAAAAAGGCCAGTAAGGTGGAGGGGACGGATGATACTATCTCCGCCAAAAGGGTGTGGTTAGCCCTCAAGGCCCTAAAGAAAGACAAATCTCCTGGGCTGGATAGCATTCATCCAAGAGTACTATGGGAATTGGTGGACATACTGGCTGCACCCCTGGCAGAGCTCTTCAACAGGTCACTTGAGACAGGGAGGGTACCTAGGGATTGCCGAGAGGCACATGTGGTGCCAATCCATAAAGGGGGGGGGTCGAGAGAAGTACCAGATATCTATAGACCCATCAGTTTGACCTCGGTGGTGGGAAAATTAATGGAGAGTACACTAAAGGAACGATTGGAGGTGCACTTGGAGGAGGTGGGAGGTCTGGATAGTCGGCAACATGGGTTTGTGCCAGGTAGATCATGTCAAACCAATTGGAGTTCTACAAATGGGTAACAACAGAACTGGACAGGGGAAAGCCTGTGGATGTATTATTCTTGGGCTTCAGCAAGGCGTTTGACTCTGTCCCCCACAATAGTCTGGTGGAGAAACTGATGGGGTTAGGAGTAGGCCCTTTGATGGTCAGATGGATTGATAACTGGCTAGCTGGATGCACCCAGAGAGTAGTGGTCTGTGGGGAGCTCTCGAACCCTAGAGAGGTTGGTAGTGGGGTACCGCAGGGCTCGGTCCTGGGTCCGATCCTGTTTAATGCATACATATCGGACATCAGGGAGGGTATAGGGTGTGAAATGAGTCTCTTCGCTGATGACTCCAAGATGGGAGCAGTATTTGAGGGAGAAGAGGGGAGGTTGGCCCTGCAAGGGGACCTGGACACCCTGGAAAGCTGGGCTCACACATGGAAATTAAATTTCAATATCACCAAGTGCAAGGTGTTGCATCTTGGGTGGGGAAACTCTAAACACAGGTACACCCTGGGAGGGGAGGCGCTGGAGGCCTCAATAGGGGAAAAAGACCTAGGAGTCATGGTGGATGCATGTATGAATAACTCTGAGCAGTGCAGGAGAGCAGCTAGCAAGGCAAACAGGATGTTGGGATGCATCGTAAGGGGATCACCTCTAGGAGCAAGGAAGTGATTCTGCCGTTGTACAATGGACTGGTTAGACCACACCTTGAGTACTGTGTACAGTACTGAGACCACACTTGAAGAGGGACATACAGCTCCTGGAGAGGGTACAGAGGAGGTCAACTAAGATGATCGAGGCTAGGGGATTTGGCGTGATGAGGACAGACTTGAGGAGCTCTGCCTGTTTTCATTGGAGGAGAGGAGAGATGGGGGGACATGATTGAGGTCTTCAAGTACCTTAAGGGAATAAATAGGGTAAACGTGGAGGGGATCTTTAGACTAAAGCAGGGAGGTATTACCAGAGGGCATGGTTTGAAGTTGGAAGGTGGAAGGGTGAGGGGGGAAAAGAGGAAGAGGTTTTTCACTGAGAGGGTGGTGGACCCTTGAAATGCACTGCTTGGCGAGCTGGTTCAGAGATCCATAGTGGAGGGCTTCAAGAGAGGGTGGGACAGACACAGAAAGTGTATGTGTCAGATGATGGCCTGTCCCAAGGGGGTGGGGATGGATGATAGGGGTTTCTGGAACACAAGGGAGGGGACGGTCTTGGCGCCCAACTAGGGATCTGAGGTTCGAGCAGACTTGATAGACCGTCATAAGGCCTAATCTGCTGGCAAATAGTATGTTAGTATGCTCTTCCCCCTCCCTGATGGCACCTAAACTGGTGCAGAAGTGACTAAAACTAGCATCTATGTGTATCCCCCTGCTCCTTCTCCTCTCAGGAGGCATCCACCTCAACCCTGGCCCCACCCAACCCCCTCCCCAGGCTACAGCTCCTAAAGATCTTAAAATTGCCTCCCTTAATGTATGCAGCCTCCTTACCAAATTTGGCTTTTTTCAGGGCTGGGTTGCCCTGAATCACCCGGATATCATCTTAGTAGTAGAAACTTGGCTCAGTGACCATACCCCAGACTCCGTGGTCTCACTCCCTGGGTTTACTCTATACTGCACCAACCATACCTCTAAAAAAGGTGATGGATGTGCGCTATACATCCAGGACTCTCTGCAATGTCTTGCCGTCCCACCCCCATCCCTTGAGCATGGGGCTAGGCCCTCACTCTGAAAAACACTATTGCACCTAACAGAGCCCCCCTGTTCCTCTCTTCTATATACATTCCTCCCTGAAATCAGAAGAGTGCTTTCCACTCTGTCCTCCTACCTACAGTCTCTCCCTGACAAGGCAGAAATCATTGCCGCTGGGGAATTTAATATAAATTGGCTTGCTGACACATCGGCACCCTTTAGGGATGCGGCAGCCTCTCAAAACCTGTCCCAACTTGTGACCACCACCACTAGACTGAACCAGAGGTCTGGCACTGCCACTCTCCTTGATCTGGTGCTCACCAATGCACCCTGTATAGCTACCAAGGTCAGGGTTTTACCTGATGCCCTGAGTGATCACTCCCCAGTGCTTTGTCACTGGTCATATATTGCAAGAAAGCCCCCCCAAAAACTATCATCCAACACCATCTCAAACCTGGCAAACTTTGGAACCTTGGACAATACCTCTCAATCAGTGACTGGTCCCCCATTACAACCGCTTTGGACATTGGCACCACTCTTGACCACTGCATTGACATCTTCAATTCTGCCTGTGACCAATATGAACCCCTAAGCAAACAGGTCATCAAAGGGGTTGACACACCTTGGATGTCACAAGCCCTATTATACCGAATGCGTAATCATGACAATCTATAGCATATTGCCCTGGAAACTGGTAAACCCTCTGATAGACAGTGCTACCAAAAGGTGCATAATAAATGTACTTGGAATATTCAGAAGGCCAAAGCTGAGTACTACCAAGCCTCATTCACTGCCACATGGGGCTCGGGGCGCAAGTTCTGGGACTTTCTCAAAGAGCTCAGTGGTAAAGCCTACTCTGCACCTCCCTCCCAACTCTGGGCAAATGGATCTATCACCACAGACCCTGCCCTGATTGTTAATACATTTAATACCTCTGTCTTTGACCTTAGTAGTGTTCTCCCCTCCAATTTCTTCTCCCCACCCCCCAGCAGCCCCCACCTCTCCCACCACCCCCTGTTCCGCTTTAAAACAATATTGCAGTGTGAAGCTGCCTCTCTTCTCCTCAAGGCCCTCAGCAAGTTACAATTAAGCAGTGACACACTAGATCTTAAGTTGCTTAGGCTCACCTTTAATGAAGTTCTTCTCCCACTCACCATGCTCCTGAACCGCTCTCTATCGCTGGGCCAGTTACCCTCTAAATGGAAATCAGCTCTCATTACACCCATCCTTAAAAGCGGTGACCGCACCCAGCCTGGGAACTACCACCCCATCTCAATCCCGCCCCTCTCTCCAAAGCTTTGGAGAAAATTGTGGCCACCCAGCTTACAGACTACCTCTCCAAATACAGCCTTCTGTGTCCTGAGCAGCATGGCTTCTGGCACAACCACAGTACTACCACAGCTCTCCTGGACTTCACTAATGCCCTCCATACATCTCTGGACACAGGCCACATTACTGGTGCTATTTTTACAGACCTTTCCAAGGCCTTTGATACAGTGTGCCACACTCTACTACTGGATTCCCTCACACAAATTGGCCTGTACTCTGAGACCACTGGCTGGTTTGCCAGCTATCTGTCAGAGAGAACTCAGACAGTCAGACTTGCCCAAATCCAGTTCTCCCCCCGCCAAGTCAGGTAGGGAGTCCTCAAGACTCTATTCTTGGCCCCCTACTTTTCTCCCTGTTCCTCAACTCCCTACCCAAGGATTGCTCTGGGAAACTACTCCTGAATGCAGGTGATGCTGTCCACTACAGCTCCCACACTGATCCAACCGCTCTCTGTAATGCACTCCAAAAATCTTTTATGGAAGCAGAATCCTGGTTCGTTCAGCATAGGCTAGTTCTAAACTACAAAAAAATGAAGTCTATGGTGTTTTCCCACTCCTAAAGCAGGAACAGTGGGCTACACCTGTGCATACTGAACTCCCTCAATGACCCCCTTGAGCAGGTTACCTCCTTCAAGTACCTGGGTATCACCCTAGACTCAGGGCTCACATTCCATGACCACATCCGAAAACCGAGCACAGCTGTTAATGTACGTATTGGTTTACTGCACTGGTACAAGCACTACCTCCAAACTGAAGCCCTCCACCTAGCTGTCTCAGCTTCAGTACTGTCATTCATAGACTATTTATTTATTTATTTATTTAGTTAAACATCAGTTTAGAAACCTTTGAGCCAGAGGCTCATTTACAAACGTACTTCGTCACAAAGAGGACATCAGAACAGTAGTACAAGGGACACAGTACTTACAAACAAAAAAGTTACAGTTCAATTACAATTTTGTTACAATAGAATACAATCTCCAATGAAGCAAAAGATAACAAAAGGTGCAAAACTTATGGTCGGGGAGAGCTGGTGGGAGTAGAAGGGAGGAGATAGGGAGGAGGAATTAGTAGGAAAGGAAGGGAGCAGCTCAGTGAGCATTGTCAAACAGAGTATATATATATATATTTTTTACACTAGGCTAGCGGCAGTTGCATTTGCGAGCTAAGCAGGAAGTTTCTGAGCCTGGGCTTAAAGCAAGCTAAGGTTAGTGAGTTTGAGACACTGGCAGGGAGGGAGTTATACCAGTGGGGCGCACGGTAGGGGAATGCCCTCTGACCTTGAGAGGTCCTGGCTCTCGGAATAACTAGGGTAGCTTTTGATGAGCCGTGCATGATCAGGGTCAGTGCAGTATGGCGAATGAAGTTGGATAGGCCTATGGGGGATAGGCCACGCAGGGCTTTAAAGGTGAGCTGGCATGTCTGATACATGAGTCGCTCTTCCAGGTTGAGTAGGGTAGCCAGGGTGTACAGCTCACATGTGTGAGTGAGTCTGGGAGCACCAGTGATAAGTCTGCAGGCCTTATTAACTGTGAGGTGAACCTTGTTGAGGGCAGTCTGATCTGCTGAGCCATAGACCGGAAGTCCATAGTCAATGAGAGACATGACGGAGGAGGTGACAGCCAGGCGGAGGGCATCAGGAGGGAGGCATTTCTTGTGCCGGTAAAGAATGCCTAGCCGTGAGTTGGCAACAGAATTTAGGGCAGATATATGTCCATGGAATGAAAGTGCAGGGTCAAAGGTTATACCAAGATATTTATAGAACTGCACCTGGTCAATGGCGAGATTGGGTGTGGAGTGGACAGCTAAGTGAAACTTGCTGTACTTATTTTGGGGTGGGAGAAGAGCATCATTTTGTTTTCTTAAGGTTGATAACAAGTCGGTGCTCAGTGAACCAGGTAGCTGCAGAGTCAAAGACTAGTTGGAGGAGTTCTGTAGCAGCATGGGGTCATTGTGAGAGCAGCAGAACAGCATCATCAGCATAGAAGCATCTTACCACGTACAACTGCTGGGTAGGGAGTTAAGAAAGAGTGAGAATAGTAGGGGTCCAAGAATTGAGCCCTGCGGCACCCCAGAGCGAATGGGGCATGTTTCAGAGAGAGTACCGTTGACTTTCACACATTGGGAGCAGGTGGAGAGATAGCTGGTGCACCAGGAAACAGGTCCTGAGGCAAAGCCTATTAGGTCGAGGATGGAGAGCAAAAGAGGATGCGAAACGGTATCGAATGCTTTAGACAGGTCAATGAATATAGCACCAGCCAGGGCACCAGAGTCCAAGGAGTCATGGAGGAAGTTGGAAAATTCCAGGAGTGCTGTATTGGTACTATGACCTGCTCTGAACCTGTGTTGTTCAGGGCAGAGAACATTGTACTTACAGAGGTAGTCAGAGACTTGGGATGCCACAATTTTCTAACGCCTTAGAGGGGGTAGAGGATTGAGATGGTCGAGAAATAATTGAAGAGTCCTGTCACCACCTTTATGGACAGGGGTAACTGTGGCAATCTTCCAGGCAGAGGGAATTGTCCGAGACAGAGTGATTTGTTGAAAATGCACGTAATAGGTGAGAGGACCTGATCCAGGACCTGACGAAAAGGCAGGGATCAAGTGAGTCATTACCGATGGTGTTACCTTTTAGGGCTTTTAGAAAGTAAGGCCTAGCTTCTTGCATGGTGACACGACGCAGGTGGAAGAGGGCAGGCAATGGGTGATGGTACAGATGGAGGAGGTGGACTGAAAAGTTACCAGGAAGTACTGAGCTAAGGTCGGTAAAGGAGTTATTGAGGTGGGTGGCAATGAGGGCAGGGTCAGAGGAGACGGTACCATTGATGTTGAGAAGGAGAGGGGACTGGGAGTGACCATTCAGTTGCTTGATGTTGTCCCAGAAGCACCTGGGGTTCCCCCAGGAGGAGGTAAGAAAGGCTTGGTAGTATTCCGCCTTTGCTTTGCGGATGGCCCAGGTGCACTGGTTGCGGGCGGCAGCATAGGACTGCCTGTCAGCTGAATGCCCAGTAGCAACAGCAAGGTGCCAAAGATTGTTGCGTTGCTTAAGTTGCCACAGTAGGGCATCATATGGTATCATAATCTATGGGCAGCTGACAACACACACCTAAACAAAATCAGGCTGGCTCTTAATAAGGCCTTTAGACTAGCCTCCGGTTGTGCCAGACGCACACACACCTGCGCCCTGTATGCCTCCACTAACTGACTTAACTTCAATGGGAGGCTCAAATATCAGACATGCCTCTTTGCTAAAAAAATAACTGCAGGTCTACTCCCACTTGCCCTTAGCCCCCCATACTCCAGGCACCCCCGTCCTCCCACCATACCCAGCAATCTACAACAACCCACTTCCAATTCCGGGTACCCCTCTGCAAGACCTCCTCGGGGCAAAGAATATTTAGGCACCAGGCCCCTAGCTGGCTTAACTCCCTTCCTAACTCCCTCCTCTCAGAGCCCAGACTTGGCCGGTTCAAGTTACAACTATGTGACCTAATCTGTCAAGGCTCAGCCTGCAACTGTCCAGGATTTTTTGCTCTACCCATGTCCCTCCTCATATTTGGACCTCACCCTGGTCCTGCCACCCCAGGGCATGCTTATACCTGGACAATGGACATCCCCAGTCCAGTCTAGACTACTAAATAATGACCAGGGTGTGGCTGGTGCCACTGTCCTACAGTGTATGTACCTGTTAACTGATTACTGTCTTTATTCTGTAACTGTTTTTGCAACTTTCTGTAACCACTTCTGCTAATATACAAGCTTCTTTGTAACGACTGTGTCTTATTTGTTGCCATTGTATCTGATGTCTCTATATATAATGAGGTGGAACCTTTATAAAGGAGTCTTTGACTCAAAGCTATGTTATTCAATATCTTCAATAAATAAATAAATAAATCTGCTATTCATTTTCAGATACCCATTGTGATATTTATATAGTATCCTGTATGGTTTGCAAGTTTTGCTCCTTGAGCTGTCTGATGTCATTTAAAAGCTTAGAGAACATGTTTCTGATTTCTCTCAGGTCACCAAGAGTATTGCCAGAGGTTGCTGCAGAAGCCATGGCCATGTCTTTCTGGAGGGCCTCTCCACCATGTGGCTGTTGAGCTGGGATCTGTCACTGCACTTATCAGGTATGCTGATCACTCAGATTCACTCAAATTTAGCTTTGCAGTAGCTCTGTGTGTCTACCATGATAATCCCCTATACAGAATAGATTTGGTTGTTCGAGTACTGTCTGGATGCTGCAGGAAAGCCATAGAGGTAGAGGGAGCTACAGAGATTATGTTGTCACCATCTTAGCCCATCCAGCAATCAATGTTGTGCAGTTTGAAGCTCAGATCCTGGTTTGTGAGACATAGGTGCCTTTGGCATCACCTGAAGCCAAGGAGAAAGCTGGGGCTGCACTGAAAGCAATGATGACTACAGGAGAACTGCTAAGAGGCAGTAAGTTACTGAGGTACATGTTTAAGAATCTCAAAAACCAACACCAATCTGTGACTTTGGCTGGTGTGACTGATGAAGGCATCTGAAAGGGAAAGTTTCAATTGCACACTTATGGCAGGCTGAAATGCTGCAGCCTAATCCCCCACCCCAAATCCTTAAAGTTTATAGGATCATCCATCCCACAACCAAGAAAGTCTTAATAGTTGCTGCATCTTGTTCATCATCCTTTCTGGTGTACATGAATGAGAACACATGTTGGAGGAAGCAAGGATAGTGTGTCCAGTTTTGATGATAGAGGGCTCACATGTGTCTTGATTTCTGGACTTCAGTTTTGTGTTTTGGTTTTTTATTACCTGGGACTGAAGCAAATCCTTCATTGTCCTATACACAACCCTCAGTGAGTAGGGGGTGTCCCACACCCTGCAGTTCCCTGCAAAGCTAAAAGTGGTTTATGCAGGGAAGGTCTATATTTATGGTGACCTGAATGAGGCTGGGATCCTGGTTGCCTATATCAAGCAGTATATGGGGCAAAAGCAATTGAAGAGGAGACAGACAGCTTGAAGTGGTAGCTCACGAGTCATTGCTTGGTGAGTAAGAAGGGATAGCAATTGAGTCAGGGGCTGCGGAGTCAACGTGACCGTACAGTATGTAGAGCGGTACCTGTGGTTATTTTTATGGACTCAGAGTTTGAATAACTGTCTTTAAGGTCTATTTGTTTTTAGATGCTATTCCTATTCATATGTACAGTAGGATGTTTGAAATGTTGCTTCTGAATGTATAGCCACTGTAATTTTCTCTGGTTTCCATCTCCAATTATGGGACTTTGCTGCACTTACATTTCTACACTGTGTTTTGTGTTCTCATTGGGTGGTTACTCATAACCTGCTGAATGTTTGTAGAATCTAAATTCTTCCTTGTAACCTTTGTCAGTTTCTGAAGGATTTTCTTCCCGTCTTGGTTAAGGGTCATATTGGTGCCTCTGTTTTACTGTAAAGTTTCTCACAGGTTTTATAGCAGGCACAGAGTTAGTTCCCATTGGACTTTTGCAAGGAAGCTAAGTCAAAATAGTTGCTCTGGACATTTTTCTGGACTTGTGCTCATTTTAAATACTGTATGGTCCTTACTCATGTGATTCACTTTGGTCAATCTTTGTTTTAACATGTTGTTTTATTAATAATGTATATGCACCCCACTGATGTAAAACTTTGTAAAAGTGTTGCATTTCCTATTGTAAAGTATGGTGTACCATTTCTGCTGATCTGTTCTTGCTGTGGATCAGCTTTATGAACGTTTTACTTTTAAAATCAATAAAATGTAAGTATAAAAAAGAACTGGTTGCTGACATTTCTGGCATACCTTAAACCTCCCTGAATGGTTCAACTTTGGGGAAGCTATGAAGCCAGAGAAAGCCAAAATATTCACCTCAACATGACTGAAAGTTGTGTAAAAGTACAAGGATTGATGCCAGACCCAGACTGCAAACCAAGTCTGATAAAGAACCAAACAGCAGCAGTAACTCCTCTCTTCCAGATCAGCCCTGAATCAGGCCAAGGGACTGGTGAGAAGCTCTGTCAGTGGCCCCCCATCTCCAGTCTGCTTGCCCACAGAAAAGACAGATCATCCCTGAATCGGGCCAAGGGACCAATGCGGATCTCTACTGGCAGCACCCCCATCTCCAGCCCGCCCTCCTGCAGAAAAGACAGGAACAGTACCTCCAGAGACATTCAGTGGAAGCTGCCCTCTTGATTGGCCATTCTGAGCCTCAAGTAGTGTTGGACAAAACTGGAATATTTTGCTGGGCTAAATATTTTGTGTAATTAGTGCATTACACAAAATATTTTGCCGGGTGAAATGTGAAATTTTGCCCGTGGTTGTGAGTGAAATTTCACCCACAAGCCAGCAAAATTTCACCTGTGGGTGAAATTTCACCACTGTGGGCATAATTCCACCACTGGTGGCAGAATTTAGCATCCCGTGGGTGAAATTTCGCCACTGTTGGCAGAATATTGCCACTCGCAGGTGAAATTTTGCCATTGTTGGTGGACTGCTTAAAGGGCGAAAATGTGGGTGAAACTGTGAAATTTTGCTGCATTTTTGCAAAACATTTCATGCAGCAAAATTGCTGATTTCACCGCAGTTCCACCAGTGAAATTTTATTTTGCTGCATCCCTAGCCTTGAGCCTGCTTGCCATTAGCTGCTTCCAACCCCAGGGTACTCACGATTGATCTGCGTTACCCAGGCAGCTTTTTCAACAGCCAAAATACAGTGGCACCTTCTTGCTGTGGTTGTGCTGGAGAATTTTAAACAATTTACTTAGACAGAACTATTTTTTGATGTAACCTGTAGAACTTTGTCCTTTTCATCTGTTAGAAATGCTGCAACACTAGGGAATAATTGCTTAATGCCACGCAGCCAAATCTGCATTTTTATTTAAACTGGTTAGAGTGATTACAGCCTTAAGGAACTGGTTAGAGTGATTACAGTCTTAAGGAAGATTGTTTAACTTGAGCTTCTGTACTGTTTTAGGACAAAATATACTGATCTAAGCTGCTCCTAGTCCTTATTCTGACTCTCATCTAAACTGCATTTTCCACCCCATGCCACCACTTTCACTTTTCTGCCTGCTCCCTAGACTTACTGAATCCAGACCCTCTCCCCCCTGTTCTCAAGCCTAGTCCATAACTGATTCTCTCATGCCACATCTTCGGCACCATTTCATCCAATCTAAACAGCACTAATTACTGCGTCATTTTAACTATCTTTCTTTCTCCCCTCCTCAATTCCTCCTGTAGGCACTGCTGCCACCTGCCCCCCCCCCCGAGCTGTCACATTTCCTCTAACAACCTTTTTTCTCACCCCTGCCTTAATGCCTTTCTGCTCCTCAGACCTCCCACCAATTTAGAACAGCAGCACTCAGCATTTATCTGTAGCTGAATTCCCTAATCGCTCCCTCCTCTCTTCCAGATCATCCCCGATTCTAGCAGTGAGACTGGCATGGATCTCTGCTGGTGGCCCCCATCTCCAGTCTGCCTGCCACAGAAAAGACAGGTATGATATCTCTGGAGCTGCTCAGTGGAAGCTGCCCTCTCAACTGGCCATTCTGAACCTTGAGTCTGCTTGCCATTGGCTGCTTCCAACCCCAGGCTATTCCCGATTGGTCTGCGTTCCCCAGGCAACTTTTTCAACAGTCAAAATACAGTGGTGCCTTCTCACTGTGGCTGTGTTGGAGAAATTGAAACTATTTACTTAGAGCTATTTTTTCCAGCCTGCCCACCCCAATCCTGGCCTCTATTAAATACTCTTCCTCCCCTATTTCACTCTGCCTCCCTTCCCCTCCCTCCCATCTAGGCACTGTCACATAATTATTTGAGTTTCTGCTACACCATCCTCTTAAAGAAGCAGTCTCACCCCTCTCAGGATTTCCACTCCTGTAAGCCCCCCACTCGTAGCTAACCCTTTACACAGGAACCAACGCCCCACAGCTTGCTCATTTAAAAACAACCAGAGGTATCTAAACTCCAGATCTGCTTAGGTTCAACCACCTTACACCCCAGCAACAGTTGTAATGCAACCACTAATGTGCCTCCCCATTCTTTTAACCATTCTCTCTGTCTTGTTGCTCCCCTCTTCAGTACACCCTACCCACGGGACCCTTTACAGCCTATTAAAAAAGTCTAGTACAAACTACTTAAAACTAACACTGGCAACATCATCTACCCCACTTAAAGATTGCCACTGTTACCCATACCAAGAACCACAGCAGAAGTGTAAAACCTACCCCCCCCTCAATGATCTCCTCCTATTAACCAGCAAATGCCCCAAGAGAACCAATGTCCAAAAATGTTGCTCTTATATGCTAAAGCAACTCAGACTGCAGAAAAAATAATTTGATCTGGCTGTTCCCACTCCTATCTGGGAACATACACCCCAAATCTGACCCTAAGGGTGCACCTACTATTATGACTAATGGCACACCTACTAGTATGACTGGGAATCAGAGCTATCTCATGATGCCTCTATCAATATCTGCAGCTTGTCAGCCAAATCTGACCTGCTACAAGTGTGGGTATCCCAGCACAACCCTGACATCTTATCCATGGTAGAGACCTGGCTCACCCCCAAGAACTGACACCAGTATTCAGCTAAATGGCTATAACCTCTTTAGATTGGACAGAATAGGTAAACGAAGTGGGGGCTGTGTAGTTTATATTAAAGATCACTTGCAAGGCCAGTCCCACCCACCTATAAAATCAGGCAGAAATGTCCAAATTCTACCTGTCAAAATAATCCTTGGTACCTGTGGGAAGCACCTTACAATAATCTCCACCTATATCCCACCCAAGGAACAGGCTACATGCTTTAATGTGCTTCTTGAATACCTCTGTAACCAACATCAAAACTCGGAGGTTATTGTAGTGGGTGACCTCAATATAAACTGGCTATTCCTTGATGCTGCATCTTACAGAGATGCCATTGGCTCCCTGAATATCTCCCAACTTGCTGAAATGCCAATGTGTTCCAACTACCGGACTAGAACCAGCACCCTATTGGACTGCCTTTTGACCAATCGACCAGGATGTATCACCCACACAGTCATTCTCCCAGATTCCATAAGTGACCACTCACCTACCATCTGCACCTGGTTGAATAAGTTCCCAAAACTCCCAGCCAAAAGGATGACTTTCTGCATCTTTCGAAGAAGGTCACTGGGTCCCCTATAAGAGTACCTCAGCCAAGTAGATTGGTCATACCTGAACTTAATAACTGACATAGACAAGGCACTAAACTACTTAATTAAGACCTTAAACATGTCCTTCGACATCTTCACACCCCTCACCACTAGGAAGGTCAGAGGCTCCCACAAAATGTGGATAACCCCCTAGCTCATTGATCTTATGCATACTAGGGATAACCTCTGGCATAAAGCTAAAAGTACAGGAGCCAAACCAACCTCCAGAACTAACATACAGCCCATAATACCTGCGCCCCGGCCATTCAAAAGGCCAAATTGCACTTTTTTTGGACAGAACTGGACAATTCTTGGGGAGATAGCCAAAAATTCTGGGCAAACATCAAAACGCTAACAGGAACACCAACTAAATCTCTACCTGCTCTAATCAACCTACATGGAAATATAACACAAGTCCCAAAAAACATTGCTAACACCTTCAACGGGGCTTTCACTGACCTTAGTGAAGAAATCCCCCCTAACTACCTCACTCCTGTCAATGATCACCAAAGTCCAGCACCAGCTGTCTCTACCGCTTACCAGGGTACCTCTACCCCACCTTTCTACCTCAGAGTATACCTCTACCCCACCTTTCTACCTCAGAGTAATCAAAGCCACTGAAGTCAAAAAATAACTGCTGCAAGTCCTTCGAAAATCCAGGCACAGCAACAATGGTTTAGATCTGAAACTACTAACTCTCACCTTAGATGAGATTCTGGCCCCCTTAATGAGAATTCTTAACCTCTCCTTTATCGCTGGTCAATTGTCCAAACTCTGGAAACCCACATTTGTAATTCCAGTTTTCAAAAGCAGAGACAGGACCATCCATACCAACTACAGGCCAATTTCTATCCCCCATCTTCAAAGTCTTGGAATAGATAGTCTATGATCAACTGATTGACCACATTGATAAGTACCAACTTCATTGTAAAGAATAGCATGGCTTCTGAAAGCTACACAGTACAACGACTGCTCTTGTCGAGTTCACTGGGCTCATACATGACTCACTGGATCAGGGGCACTTAGGGAGAGCTACGTTTATTGACCTCACTAAGGCCTTCGATACAGTTAATCACGAACTCCTGCCAACCCAACTATGTGAATCCACCGTGTTTTCTGCCTCCCTAAACTGGTTCTACAGCTATCTCAGTGACTGGGTTCAGCAGGTCAAAATTGGCAACACCCTCTAGGATAGACAAAAAGTTAACACAGGAGTCCCCCAAGGGTCCATATTAGGGCTGTTTCTGTTCAATCTTTTTATAAACAATCTCCCTAAAGTATACCAACACAAAATCCTGTTATATGCAGAGAATGCTGTCCTCTGCTTCAGCCATCCTAACCTCAACTCCCTCAAACAAAATCTTCAGAGTGATTTTGAGTTTGTAGAAGACTGGTTTACCAATCTGTGGCTGCTACTCAACTATAGGAAAACAAAAACAATGCTTTTTACCTCCCCACACAGTAAACATAAATCAAATCTCCTATATATCCGTAACAAACAAAATGAAATCCTAGAGATGGTGCACAATTTCAAGTACCTTGACGTTTCTCTGGGCAGCACACTATCTTACTCACTGCATGTCGACACTGTCTCTAAGACAGTCAGCAGGAAAATCAGTCAGCTATATAGGCATACATGTTGTGTAACTACCAATGCCCTTAAACTTGCCATCATCAACTCAGTACTCTCTGTCATAGATTACGGCCTCATTGTCTATAGCTCAGCACCTAAGTCTACCCTAAAAAGAGCTGCCCTTGCACTAAACAAGTCCTGTCAGCTAATCCTAGGTGCTCTGCTATTAACCCATATGTGTGACCTATACACGCTCACAGGCTGGCTGAACTTGGACAACCGAATCCAGTATCAACTCTGTCTACTGGGCAAAAAAGCCACCATTGGTCTGACCCCTCCTGGAGTTCAGTCTATGCGATGCCAAACAGACCCAACCTGGCTGACCAGAGGATCTCACAATATTCAATACAAAGTCCCTTTCCATCACATGACCCTAGGACAATGCTCCTTTGGATATCATGCCTCATAACTCCTAAACTCACTTCCTGGTGACCTCCTTATGGAATCCAAACTAGGTCCCTTCAAGCTAAAACTCTGAACTCACCTCACTAGCCAAATGGTTTGCTTATGGTCCCAATAAATATGGCTCATGGCCTAGGCTGCTGAACCTTCCTCAGTAGCACTTTATATCTATGCACTTTTATTCCTACAGCTTGGCACTGGCCCCTCGCTCCACTTTACTACCTAACCTGCACCTTACCTCCTTCCCCTTACCTCTCCACTCCCACCCAATCTACAACCTCTTATTGGTTCACCCTTCTATACCCACTCACTTCCCTCCTATGGCCTGGCACTAGCCCCTTGCTCCCCTTTATTACCGAACCTGCTTCTTATCTCCCTCCCTTTACCCCTCCACTTCCCCCCCCACTACTACTACCCCCTGTCAGTTTTGGTTCACCATCCTCTGCCTCCTCACCACTGACTATTCCGGCCCCTCCACCCTCCCCTTCTTTTCCAATTTGACAATGGGAACCATAGACTTCTCCATGTTTTCCCAGCTGAATTCCCCACATTCTTTCCTCTCCCCTCTCTATACCTAGCTACATGAATCTACCAGCCTCTCCTCTGTATACCTAGCTTCATGAATCTGTCAGCATCTCCTCCCTATACCTAGCTCCATGATTCTACCAGCCCACCCTGAATATACCTCAACTCACAGAATTGTTAGCCCACTGATCTATTGTTATTAAATCAACTGCCTTAGCCAGAAGCTTGTTTGTCAATTTACTGATGATTATTACTCAGTTTTTATCATTCCTAATTTTCTACATTCTTCTGTATATCTACTTGACTATCTGAAACCTTTATTGTCTAACTGTTATGACTTTACCTAGAACCAAGCTATGATTGTATGTAACTGTACTGAGCAAAGTCTTTGGCCTTGCCTTAAATCAGGCAATGATTGTTTGTATCTTATTGTTTTACCTTTTCTGCATGACAAGGAAACTTTACAAACAAGCTACTAGCTCAAAGGTTGTAATTCAAGACTTGAATTAATAAATAAACTTGAACAATGAAAATACTGAGATAATCATACTAGATACAGGGGTGGCAAATATTTTCAGAGAAAAATGGAAGATGCGATCATTTGAGGGAGCCTGGCATATGGTGTGGTGGTGGTGCATATGGCATGAATTAAATCTTTTGGGTGGTTCCTGGAAACAGCTCCTTAAAACAGAATTATGAAAATGTGTGACTATGGATGAAGCAGTTCTGTTGGAAGTCTGCTCCATCACTGCCCATTTTATAACTTTAATGTGGATAGAGAGACTCTATCTTTTGCACTACTAATTTGGCACCTATAATAACCACTACAAAGTCAATCAACACAGTAAAATAGAAACATTTTCACTGTCATTATACCTGACATTGATAGGCAGTCAGTGTGTCACAACACAGTTGCCACTAGTTGATGTCCACGTGAGTATCTATATCTAAGTGATTAAAATCAGAAAGGTGAGTCAGAAGATACCTTAGAAAGTATACCTGTTCTTTGAATTATTTCCCAAACAGCAGCAGCAGTTGCAGGTACCATAGCATGCTGGTCAAGGCATAGTCTTCCAATATTAGTCACATGAAATCCATCTACATCCTTATCTGGTGCCAGTGCATTGCATATTGTGCGCTCATTAATGTGACCTATAAAATTATAAATCAGATTGTTATAGTCAATCACCATGTGATAAAATAATTTTAGAGCACTGTACACTGCTTTTTTTTTGGCTCCATCCAACCAGCCTCTATTGATCCAAACCCCTATCCCAAGACCCATCATCCACCTCCACTGGACTTAAGTTGGCTCCTTGGCACCCTGGCTTACCCCCAGGATGGGTCTGCCAAGGGGGCCCTTCCCCAAAAGGAGATTCAATCAGTATATCAGAGCAAGTGCCACGGTTGGTGGTGTGGGGCCTGTGATGTTTGATGACATCCTCTTGCCACGGTTGAATCTTTTTTCCACCAGTTTTCCTGTTCCCCAGGGAGGCATGGTGTGCAGTAGCATCATAACACTCTGGAATGCCTCACAAATGTTTGAGCTCTAGCTGTCAGTCCCCAGCCTCCTCTAGGGGCAGATCATGCACCAGGTGCTTCTCCACCCTCTCACCAGGAGGAGGAGAGAAGTTCATAGAATGCTCAGTCCTCCTCTTCCCTGGCCAGCCCATTGACTCCCTAGGTTCACTTCTGAACCCAGGTCATCAGTGCCACAAATGGTAGCTCTACTGCTGTGCCAGTGGGCTGGCCTGTACAGTACGTTTTGCTCAGTAGCCAATGTTTGAAAGCTTTGAAATCTAGATCTGAGGACCTGAGGTCAGCTTAGTGGCATTGTGTCAACATGTTACGATGCGAGTTATTGAGCTCCTGGGGGAGGAATGATGACTTCCTTATGGTCAACTAAGAAAAGCATTGGTGTCATTTTTTCATAGATTCATGAATAAAAACACACACATGCATGCATGCACAAACGCACACATGCACGTGTGCACACAAATACTTTCAGTAGCTAAAATTTCAGCAGCTAAAAATGCACCCTATTAAGAAATTTGTTCTGACTGGTTAACACACACAATTTGAAATAAGGATGCAGCACTAGGACGACCGGGCTCTGAAATACGAGCACTCTGAGTGGGGGCCAGAGCCACCTGCCAGCCCCTAGGCATAGAAAGACAATGAAAAAAAAAGAGAAAATGCAACTACCTATATTATATGAATTCATTTATTCTGGATGCCTTCAAATATTTTTAGAGATTTCATGCCCGTAATTCTGTGCCACAGAGTAGCTGAAACTAAATTTGAGCAAAACACATTGGTTACCTCTTTGTAGACGCTTCCTCATAATTGGCAATAAACACGATCACACCTTGCATTGATGATTTTTTAGTATAGCTTTTTGCTCCTCCATGGCCACCTTCTCCTGTTATTGGGCCCCCTGCTGCCCTCAACCCCATCAGCATTTCCCCCCATCGTTGTACCAAGAAGCAGAGTCTGAGAGCAACAGGAGCCATCTCATATGGCCACAGAGGGACGTATTTTTTTCTGTGGTTTCTCCTTGCCATCCCAGAACAATGGCGTGCACTGCAAGTGCGTGGGCATGGTGGTGGGTGCACACTCCTGGAAGCTGAGTACTCCTTCCACCCTCCACTATGTTACATCAGATACCCCGACTCTACTCTTACATCTGGCCTCCACCTTGTGTCAGCCAAGAGCGAAAAACTATACCTCCCAAACCGGGAGAAGAGGCAGCCCAGCGGCTGCTACAATCATCTCCCAGCCCCCCCACCACCATCCCCAGTGGCCCAAGCTTGTTCCCAAACTTGGGTCGCCAGCATGGCATGAGGTGTGGCATCCAGTGCCTCAAGTTTCAGTGCCACCAGGCTGGCTGATGATTTTTTCAAGTGCATCTATGTTTTTTGTTTCTTAGAACATTTCATGGGTTGTGCAATAATGTTCCTAGCTAATCATAGTTTTTTAGTTTATAGTTTTTTTTATAGCTATAGCTTTTTTATAGCTTTTTTCAGTCTGACTATAGCTAATTATAGTTTTTTAGTCTCACTATAGAAATTGTACCTAAGTTGTGCTCTCTGCTGTTTTTCAGGAGGCACTCTACTTTTGTGATGTCTGACACGTCTCTGAAACTGTCCACCTACCACAATCATGGTCATATTTTAAATCCTGCTCCCAGCTCACAAAAGCAGTGGATCACAGAACTGAGCTCCATGGTTCAGCTCCATGACTGGCTTTGTCCCTCATGGTAACTCCATCCCTCGAATTCCCTTTGTCCCACGGCATGTCTTTCTTACTGTTTGGCAACTTCCGTCATCCTCAGCTTCACGATTAATTGTGGTGGCAGTCCCCTGGATGGGATATTACTGCTTTGTCTGTACTTCATATGTTCCATACCATAATTGTGTTCATGTCATAAATGCTGGCACTGAGTGCAGTACTAAATGGATGCTGTGCTGTCCAGATGTACCATTCTTCAGATGTGACATTAATCAGTGGGCTCTTCTACCCATCTCTGGTGCTGTCCTAGTGGGCATCCAGGAGGAAAGTAAAAGAACCCAAGGCACTTTTTCCAAGAGTAAAGGATTTTCCCCAAGGTCTAGGCCTACATTCGCATAAAATGGTATGCCACCCTGACAGTGACATTTCCATGGTGACATGCGTCAATATCGACTACAGCGCCATGTAGCCATAGAAATGCCACTGGAAGGGGGCAACCACTTCCCCTGACCTGCACCCCCTCCCCGAACTAACTCCAACCTGTAGTTAGAATCCTTTAGTTTGGTGGGTGCAGGGGGTGAAGCCCCCATGCCGGGCTTAGGGGCAAAGCCCCCGATGTAAAAAACAGTGTCAAACTGTGTGGCTCCATGCCGACTGCAACTTGCGGTCGACATGGAGCACATCACTGAAATACCGGTCGCGATCTTTTTTGTCGCGCCGGCATATATAACCCACATAAAATTGGTTTGTTCAGTTGTCCAAGGCTGTGTGTGGGAACTGAAGTGTTAAATGGCTGCTACTACACATTTACACTTACTTCACTACCCAGCTCTCATTGCTTGTAAAGCACTTTGGGAAAAGTGCTATGTAAATGCTAAATGTTCTTCTTTATCTTCTTCATTTGTAGCTGTTAGTGAGCTGCTAATAATCCCACTACTTACTATCAATCACAGTTATTTTGTGTTCAGAACAGATAGCTTGTAGGGCTGTGTGTAATGCTGAATTTCGGTCGGAATGGAATTTTGCAAAGTTTTAGAAAAGTCCACTGATTTCCATCATTTGCAGACTTTTGACATTCTGCATGCGAAATGTTTTTTTGGGAATAATAAACTGCAGTTCACATATACCGCAGAGTGTTTTTCCACAATCCACAGAAAATTATTCTGCAGTTTACATGATCTGCAGGGAATTATTCGGCAGTTTGCATTGAAATGCTTTTTGAAATTCGGGGGACCTTAAAAAGAAATTCTGCAAAGCATTTAGAAGCAGAATTGCCATTCTGCACCAATTCTGACAGTGGTGGAATTTCACTTTCTGCACAGCCCAGTCACCTGGTTAATCTGTTACATTCACACAGCCACCTAGTCTCAACACTCTACTCCATGGAATTAATGAGGAAGTCACAAGATGTCCCACTGTTCCAACTTTAGTCATTGATTGAAAGCAAATCCAACCACACATAAAATGTAGAATTTACTTGATCTAATATAATCTGTTAAAACCCCAGCAATGTGATATTTATATTAAACAATATGATTATTTTTAGAGCTTCTTTCCACCATATTTGTATCATTTTACAGTTCAAAGTTGAATGGAGTAGGACAGCATTGTTTTGCTGACAGTGCCAGCAGTTTTGCTTAGGAATGATTTTTATCTCATAAAGTCTTTTTGGAATATAGCAAGTCCTTTTGATGATTTTAATTTGAATAGTTTTGTCTCTAGTGGATTTGTATGTATTTATAGATTTTAATATATTACTTCACTGAGTATCAGTGAAGGATAAATTTTGTTCTTTGGACCATTGCTTTTTAGTATCTTTGTCTAAGCTATTAGAGTCCCCTTACAGGTGACGTGTTATGTAAGCATTAAGCCACGAGAAAGCATGGGTCTACTGTGGTATTAATCCATGGTTGGGGGAGTGGGTCCAACCAACCAACCATGGATTAATTCCACTGTAGACCCATCCTTTCGAGTGGCTTAATCCGCTTGTGACATGGCAATAAGTGTATAACTAATAGTCTTTGAATACGTGAGTACAATCACACTGATTTACTTTTAGAATACTATAAATTGAGTTATTAAACATGATGTACATATTCTTGAAAACAATTGGAACACACCTATTGGAAATATCGTGGCTACTAATTCACTTTTGTTAAAATAACTTTCATTACAAGCTTTAAGCTTTCTAACATCAAAACATATTTTACAACTTTTCAAAAACTTGCAATTCACTTTCTATTCTAGGTGCTTTGATTTTCCTCTCTACGTATTAGAAGATATGGGCTGCGCTGCATGATGGGAGTGTGCTATGGTACATTTTAGTTTTCTTTCTCCAGTTCCTTTGCAGACCAATAGGTGGCTGTCACTCAATCCTAGTAACACAAGCACCTTTTCTCCAAATGTACTGAACTAAGCCAATCTGAAAAACACTTTATTGAACAACTACTATTTTGCGGAATATTATTTTCACTTTTTTTTGCTCTAAACTACCTAACTCAGCAGGACATAGAACAACATAACGTTTACTGCTTTCATCTTTAAAATACTTGTTTTGACTACTATTGTTAGTCTGTTTCTTTGATTTCTTTTTGTTTCTCTCAGTTTATTTTTCTTTTCACCCACAGAAGTATCCTCTCTCTTTAATTTTGCTTTGTTTATCTCAGTGTCTGCTATTTTTGCTTTTGGTTATAGAGGCTGCATGCTTCTCTTTACCACTGTGTATTCACCAAGACAAGGCTAGGCCAGATAATATTATTCAGTCATCCACAATGCATTGCACCCACAGTTGCTTAGAAAGCAGTAGATCAGAAGGGATGGTAACAGATGTAACTGTTCACTTCTACAGAAATATTGCTGCAGCATAATTAACAGTATATGTGGAGTTTAAATGTACAATCTTTACTGACTCATGAACTTCTGTTGTAGTTATAATGTAGAACAGTCTTGAAAAAGTCAAAAATCCTGTGCCAAGAAAATTCTTAGTAAATACAACTTGGAACAACTACACGCTGCAAGCAATTTGCATGTTGTTTTCACTTGTATACTGCTTCTTACCTGTAGTGGATTGCTGAGGTATTACAATACAAACCATGATCTACTATGGTATTAGACCATACAAACCATGATCTACTATGGTATTAGACCATACAAACCATGATCTACTATGGTATTAGACCATGGTTTCTACTGTACCACATGGTGTGTTTGTACCTGAGTGCTTCGTTTGGTTTTTCTTTTTTATGCCATGTTACAAGTATCCTTGTAACACGGCTCTGAGTCGAGACCTGGAAGCAGTAGCGGCGATGGTATGTCGCACAGCTGACTGAAACCGAGTGGGTATTAAGCCAGACATAACGCCCGCTCGGTCAGTACCAGTTGTGGCCATGGAGGCTGCCGAGAGTAGCAGCCCGCTCCGGTAGTACCTAGATCAGCCAGGAGCGAGAGAGTGCAGCACTGAGCCTGCAATGAACAGGCTGAGAGAGCGAAAGAAGAAATCGGGAGCGCGCCTGGCACCAGAACCAGAGGCAGCACAAAGCCCAGTTGCACAGCACCAGCCACAGTGTCCCTCTCAGCCTCAGAGAACCATCCTGCAGTTGTACCCCCCCCAAATGGAGCCTGGACGACCCACCTGCGGCACCCCTTCGTCTGAGACATCCTCCAGTCAGAGCAGGAGCACAGAGAGTCGTGGTGCTGATCCAGGCTCACCAAACCTTGGCACTCGCAGTGCGCCTAGAGAGGAGCCAGCAGAGCCTCATGGAGCTGGTCGCCATAGCGGATGGGCAGCAACGCAGGGTCCCGTCTGGCAGGCTTTTGAAATCCACAACATAGTGGTGCATGGTCCTGTAAACTCTGTTGTGGACCAGTGAGGAAGCCAGAACTGTAGAGTACAGTGGAGCAGGCCCCTCCCTGGCCCGCCCGCCCGCCCAGAAGCAGACAGTGTATGCTGATCAGCGTGTGTGGGAGAAGTGCTACCAACCCGGATATCAGGGCCATTGCTGTGGTCGCCGCTGTCCGCCACGCTCTCCCCGCAGCAGAGATCTATACCATCCCTCCTCGCTAGCGTCTGATGCACGCCGCTGGCCAGCACTGGGTCGAGCCTTAGTTGGAGAGCGGTCGGCTCCGATGCACGCCAGATGGGTGAAAGGATTGATCCCTGCTGTGTTGGAGGTGAAACTGCTGGAGTGGTGAAGCTGCTGCCACCCATCCCCTACTACTACCTGAGCCATCAAGCTGTTTTCAACATCGGAGAGGACCGGTGCGGCCAACCCAGCAGGTCCCCGAGTAGAGGCAGACAGGCATGGACTGCGAGAGGTCGTAGAACACTTGGAGCCGCCGAATCATTGAACTGAGCTCCAGGACGTAAGATTTTCCCATTGCAATGCAATAAAAAAAAATTCTGTTTTCATACCTGACTCCCGCCTCCTGTGTTCGTTCGGGTCCGGGTAGAACAGACAGAAATAGTGATCGTACCGGTCAGAAGGTGATACCGCGGAAGCGTGCTGGTAACAGAGGTTCTCTGGCAGCGTGCAGAGCCTCTGTTACAAGCGATAATCACACCTGCCTGGGCTCTTCACGGTGATTAATGCTTCGTCAGTACCTCTCTCGGCTGGCGCCGGCACGTAGACTCCCCAGCAGGCATTAATCCACTGGTAGAGCCATCAGCTGGCGGTGATTAATGCTTACTGAATAGATATGGGGCTGGGAGTAGGAAAGAGTTTGTGTGCTGGAGGTTTAAGCAAGGGGTGGCGGTAGGTAGCTGGTGTGGTTTACAGCTGGGTCAGAAATTACATGGCATTGCACAGGTTGGGAAGGCATGTGAGATAAACACTAATACTATATTCACAGGAGTATTTAATGGGACTGTGGAGGAAGAATGGAAGTGGTGCTAGTGGGTAGTGGGTAGTGGGTGAGGTTAAGCATTTTTAAAGCTCTTAGTGGTGGGAGGGGTGGGAATCATATAAGCAGTGGGGGTGGATTAAAATAAAAAAAAAAACTTAAAAACAAGAAAACACCTTAAGTGGTTTTCTTTGGTGAAGTACTACGTCACCCAGCAAAACTGAGCATAGTGGCACTTCATTGATATTCTTTATCGATGCTTTCTCACGTTAAGTGTCCCTTCAAGCAGTCTTTGCTGGACAATGCAGGGCACTTTGCCAGGTTAAAACTACACAAAGTGCACCCCCTCCTCTGGCAATGAACATTCTGTAAATTTCATGAAATGCTTCATGAAATGAAGTGCCCAACTGGCACATCTCAGATTCTCTTGAACACTCTGGATTCCTCACCCTCCTGTTACACATTGAATGCTGAGCTCTGGGAGCTCATAACCCGTTCCTGCTCCTTCACTGTGCCTTACTATCTAGTGTTCTCACCAAGTGAGTCGTGCAAGTATGCATGATCAGCTTTCATGTTCTTCAGCATATTTTCCTACACCTCGTTTCAACAAATCTTCCTGCACAGCCATGCACTTTGAACTGCAATCTGTTACTGTGAGTGCCAGCAATCACACATATCTGTTTGTAGCTGTAAAAAGCTGCACATGTATACTGCATATAAGTTGCAAAAAACTTTGTTAATACACCAGTTAGGGTCAAAGTGACAAAAGTTGGGAAATGAGGCATTAGGGTTTGCACCCCAAGCACACCACCCTCCCAAACCAGGCAGGAGAGCAGGTATGGGGTGTGCCTTGGGCTTCTCAAGCCTAACACTCACCCCATTCCATCTCTAAATAAGGTCAGATGTGTAGACTTTATGAGAATGGGTGAGTGCTAGGCTTGAGAAGTCCAAGGCACACCCTACATCTGCTGTCCTGCTTGGTTTGGGATGGTGGGATGTTAGGGGTCGAAACCCTATCACCTCATTTTCTGGCTTTTGTCACTGTAACCCTAACTAGAGCATTAATGAAGTTTTTTGCATCTTATTTCCTTACTTTTTGAGACAGTATAATAGTATTCTTATTTCACAGTGTGAGCACACAATCCTTCAGACCCTGCACTCCCATTCCTCTGTAGATGCATATACGTATGTAACTGTGGAAACATAGGGCTCTCCAGGCACTGCGCTTTCATTTATAAGTCCCCCACAATGGTCTGGTGGAGAAACTGATGGGGTTAGGAGTAAGCCCTTTGATGGTCAGATGGATTGAAAACTGGCTAGCTGGACGCACTCAGAGAGTAGTGGTCTGTGGGGAGCTCTCAAACCCTAGAGAGGTTGGTAATGGGGTACCGCAGGGCTCGGTCCTGGGTCCAATCCTGTTTAATGCATACATATCGGACATCAGGGAGGGTATAGGGTGTGAAATGAGTCTCTTCGCTGATGATTCCAAGATGAAAGCAGTAGTTGAGGGAGAAGAGGGGAGGTTGGCCCTGCAATGGGACCTGGACACCCTGGAAAGCTGGGCTCACACATGGAAATTAAATTTCAATATCACCAAGTGCAAGGTGCTGCATCTTGGTCAGGGAAACCCTAAACACAGGCACACCCTGGGAGGGGAGGTGCTGGAGGCCTCAATAGGGGAAAAAGACCTAGGGGTCATGGTGGATGCATGTATGAATAACTCTGAGCAGTGCAGGAGAGAAGCTAGCAAGGCAAACAGGATGTTGGGATGCATCGTAAGAGGGATCACCTCTAGGAGCAAGGAAGTGATTCTGCCGCTGTACAATGGACTGGTTAGACCACACCTTGAGTACTGTGTCCAGTACTGGAGACCACACTTGAAGAGGGACATACAACTCCTGGAGAGGGTACAGAGGAGGGCAACAAATATGATACGAGGGCTAGGGGATTTGACGTATGAGGACAGACTTGAGGAGCTCTGCCTGTTTTCATTGGAGTAGAGGAGAGGAGAGACAGGGGGGACATGATTGAGGTCTTCAAGTACCTCAAGGGAATAAATAGGGTAAACATGGAGGGGATCTTTAGACTAAAGCAGGGAGGTATCACCAGAGGGCATGGTTTGAAGTTGGAAGGTGGAAGGGTGAGGAAAAGAGGAGGAGGTTTTTCACTGGAGGGTGGTGGACCCTTGGAATGCACTGCCTGGTGAGCTGGTTCAGAGATCCACAGTGGAGGGCTTCAGAGAGGGTGGGACAGACACAGAAGTGGATGTATCAGATGATGGACTGTCCCAGGGGTGGCGATGGATGATGAGGGATTTCTGGAGCACAAGGGATGGGAGGGTCTCGGCACCCAACTAAGGAACTAAGGTTCGAGCAGACTCGATAGACCGTAAGGCCTAATCTGCTGGCAAATAGTACGTTAGTAAGTCAACAGTGACCACACTGTCAGCATAGACATCTTATTACTCCACCTTATGTACCTGGAACAGAAAAGTTTTGAATCTCACCAAAATATAATTCCATGCAACTACAAGGTCATTCCACACCACAGATGTGAAAACACATTTTGACCAGGATTTGAAAAATTACAGCTGTGACATACATTAGGTGGGGTAATAAGAAGTCTATGTGGAAAGTTTAGGGTCAAAGTCTTTAAAATTTCCAAAGTTACAAGTGTGAGTAGCAAAATTGCAACAGATGGCCATATATTTGCCATTTTTACATATGTTGACCCCAAATTTTCAACATAGCCTTTTGGGGACCTCACCTCATGAGCAATGTGACTGTCATTATGCAGTTCCCACCGAAAAGGTGATTTAGTAGTTGCTTGGTGAATTCACCTTTCGGGTGGGATTTGCATAATGGGTCTCATGAGACAGAATTCTTTTTTGCAAGATCAAATCCTTTGTCGAACATTCTTCCTCTATCCTGAAAAGTGATCTTCCCATTGGAAACAATGGGAAATTAAAAATTGAATAACTTTGCAACAGATTCATATTTTTTCATAAAATAAATGCATGCCTGTTCTTTTACTCAAGCTGTTTCTACAATAAAAAAATTCCACCAAAATTCCACACCATCTGAATGCAAGGCAATGAGGAAAAAACTGCAAAAATGGTGACTTTATGATGTTTTGCCTGTCCGGATCTCAGTATCTGCACATACAAGTGGAACAAAACTTGCCACATGAAGAGATCTACTCCATGAGACAGTGCATAACAAATTCTGAGCAAATCCATTGATCAGTTACAAAGTTATTGAAGTGCAAAATTTGAGGTTTAACATTAAACATGCTACTCTGCCCTAACTATAGTGGCACTATCACGCCACTATACTTTTAATGTGTTCTTTTTCTTGTTTCTTATTATTACATTTTTGTTCACTGGTTTTATTTTTCATTTGACATTTCTTACTATACTGCATATGTACTTTCCTGGTAAACACTTCCAGATAGATAGACAGACAGACAGATACACAGACAGACAGATAGATAGTTACATACATGCATATATACATACATACATAGACCAATAGATGCATACATTGTCCCTAACTCTTTATATTATACTGTACAATCTCTGCCAATTATTTGGAATTCTCTACCCTTCTATGTTCACAAATCTCCCAGTGCTTTGAGTGTAAAGCAGCAGTGCAAAGAAAATGGACTAAAATTAGATCACCTTTTTTTCTTCCTAATCGATGCTAGATGTCTTCCAGTTTATTTGGTAATAACGTTCAGTTTCTATTATCATTTAAGAACTTTATGAAAGTTTTAAAATAATTATTTCTAAAAACAAAAGATGTTTTCTTAAAACTTGTTAATTTCCCTAAATGTGTATTGATTTATTCTTGTTTTGGTACTTTTTACTTGTTTTGACAATGTTGTATATTTGTGATGTTCAGCACACTGATACTTTTGTGAATTGTGCTTAATAAAAAAAATAATAAATACTAATATTCCCTATGGCCAAATGATCCTGAGCACGGTGTATAAATAAAACAGACTGCTCATATTATATGTTTAACTTTGGCTCCATCTAGTGGTCTCGTCTATGCAAGCAGCAGTTCCAATAGACACAGGAGCTCGCTTTAAAAACAGTGAATTCTGCCATATCAAATAAATGCACCACAGAGTCTGCACGTCACCCTACAGGCATAAAATAATTTCCTTCATTAGATGTTGCTTTTATGCATACCACAATTCAGCAACCTTCCACTGTTTATGGAACATATTCCAGTAAAGAAGTGGTAAAAGTATGTCAGATTTGCTGCATAAATCTACAAAATACACATGCCACTGCTAATTAACCAAATTACAATTCCTTTGGAAGCAGAACTTATTTTTTAAACCACATTATTGGCAATTAGGAACTTTCTAACAAATGATGAAAGAGAGCAGCAATCAAAATGACAGATGAGTGTGCAGTATGTTTCATTAAAAATAGATTCTGCAATTCCCCACATCACAGTATAGAACAATTATCATTTCATGAGACTGTGGTTGAGTTTATTCCTTTGCTATAGTTTTCCTATTGCAAATTAATCATTTAAAAGGAAATTTGGTTTCTAAGGCAAGTCTAATTCAGCTAGGCCTAATCATTTAACTTGGTTTGGATATACACACATTGCATGTAAGTGGCTTGCACCGCTCTGCCTCCCTCACCCCCTTGAAACTCTGCTAGCAAAGCTCAATGGTGACATTCACATCCCCACACTGTTCCTATCTACCATTATGGGATTCCATGTTGGGACCAGTGGTTCCCCAAATGATTGAGCTGGTCCAGAAAACAGGCTTTAAGTTGGAAGCCTGAGTTGACTGTTGAATAGATCTCTGGCTCTGTATGAGCTAAGACTGCCATATCTTTTTTTTTTAAGCAGTGATAACATTGAAAACTAAAAAATGAGGGACATCTGGTAATGTTAGGGACAAGGTGTCAGCTTAATCCCTTTGCTCTGCCACTAATTCCTTGGAAAGCACCTCCATCAGCACAGATTCACACAAATATCAATTTTGAAATACAGCACTGGAGGTACCTGAGAAAATGGGGAGGTTGGGATGCTGCAGGTCTGGATCCAAATTTCAGACAGGTGATGGACTAACTGGAGGAGGGTCCAATCATGAGTGCTCACAGGCGTTCTCTGTGGCCATGAGATCCAGCGAACACTGATTGGGGCAACAATCCCCAATTAGCAGCTGCCTAAACCACAAGTTGGAATTACTTATTAGTGAAATCATTAGAAAAGAGGTTTTCAGCACAGCAAAAGCATTGGGAATGGATATAAACAAGCTAGTTTGGAGCCAAGATTACATAAAGAAGGTGTAGAATGGATATAAACAAGCTAGATAGATGCCAGGATTACACAGTTACGGAGAATGTGCTGGCAGATGAGGGCCACTGGGCACACTAAGTCTGCTGATGTGTGTGTGTCTGTGTTAACTTTGGTTTTCTTTTGCTCCAGACCTACTAGATTTATTGCAGAATCTCATCACTACCTCACCTTACCTGAACAACTTATGTTTGTCAGAGGCATTTTTGAACCCCATCACTGTTTTTATCCCATATTACCTCCTCTGGAAGGCTATTCCAATTTTCCATAACCCTTTCTCTGAGAAAGTACTTCTTCACATCCCTCCAGAATTTACCTCCCTCCAGCTTCATAGCCTGCCTCATAAAGCACCTTTTTCTTTGTAAGATACTCCCCTCCTATACCTTATTAACCCCCTTGAGATACTTACATTTTTCCTCCACATTCCCCTCTTCTACCTCTACTCCTGGGTGTGCATATTTATCTCCATTAGCCTTTCCTTGTAGGGCTTTTGATGCAGACCCTGCACCATTTTGGTAGCCCTCCTCTGGACTACCTCCAATCTGTCTATGTCCTTCCAGAGATATGGTCTCCAGAACTGGACACAGTACTCAAGGTGGTATCTTACCAATGATCCATATATGGGCAACAACACTTCCCTCTTCCTACTGGCAATACCCCTTCCTATTCACCCCAGCATCCCATTAGCCCTTCCAACTGCCCTGTTACACTGCCTGGACACATTCAGGTTATCCGATATGATCACCTCCAGGTCTCTTTCTTGTTTTGCCTTTGTCAGTATCATTCTGCTCATTCTGTACTCTGTTCCTGGGTTACTATGACCCAAGTGCATAATTATGCACTTTTGTTGCATTCAAACCCTGGGCTTGATTCGGAAAGAGCCCTTAGATCATTGCAAAGTTCCAGCAATCTAGGGCTGTGGCTCACTCCCACTGCATCAGTGACCATGCACCCAATTCTGGAACATACTGGTCTAGGCCAAGATTCTTCAGGCTACTGATAAAATCACGGTCAAAATATGTCCTGCCATTACCCTTGTCCCAATTAACTGTAGGTAAATTAAAATTCCCTAGTATTAATATATCCTCATCTGGGTTTAGGCTATTAAATAGTTCAATCAACATTCTGTCATGCTCATGGTCCTGTAAAGGTGGCCTATATACAAGACCAAAGATGAATTTTTTACCATAGTCTGGAACCACTTTTATCCAGATATTCTCCAAAGTGTTATCCTCATTCATACTCTTAATCTGTTCAGTGTTAATATATTCAGTTATATAAATAGCCACTCCCCCACTGCCTCTTTGTTCTCTCTCTCTTTACTAAAGTGTTTATAATCCTTTATATCTCTACCCCACATATCGTCTTTATGCCACCAAGTTTCTGTGATAGCGCATATCACAATTTGCTCCTGAAAGAGGATTTTTTTCCAACTTTCCCTTTTTTTAATCATACTTCTTGCATTGAGGAACAAACACTTCCATTCCTTCCTAAGTTTGCCTTTTGTTTTTTGTTCTTTTGTACTCAAGAACACAGGCATCACTTTGGTCATATCCCCGCCCACTATCCCCTAGTTGTTTAGTTTAAATGTTTCTTGATCATACTATTAACCCAGTACAGGTGAGACATTCTCATTAAGGTGCAAACATTCCTTCCAAACAAACATGGTTCACTAAATCTTTCCCAGTTCCTTAGGAAGGTAAAGTCTTTTCTTAGGCACCATCACCTTAACCACTCATTTAGCTGTTTTATGTCACTAGTCTTGTTCCTGCCTGCCCATGGGACTGGTAGTATTTCAGATACCACCACACTACAATCTTCCCTCTTTTAGGAGTTTTTCCACCTCATCAAAACCTCTCTGTATGTCTACCTCTCTCCTTCTTCCAATATAATTTGTTCCCATGTGCAACACTGTGATGGGACTCAAGGTACCCTTTAAGTATCCATTAATAGTTTATCTTATATTCCAGATCCTGGCTGCTGATACAGATGGCCACCATAGCATGTTCCTCCCATTACAGATTACCAAATCAGTAAATTTCTGTATAGAGTACCCTATCACCAGGATATGCGTCTCACCAAGCACTGATAAAGGATCTGTGTGATTTACTTGCTCTGTATTCATTGCATGTTCCTGATTCTCATTACTGTTCTTCTCTAATGTATCCTCTACCTCATTTCCCAGGAGCAGTTCATATCTATTTGTTAGTTTGATTGGAACTTGCTCCACTGTTTGCCTCTTTCTCCTTTAACCTTGCACCAATCATTATCACTTGTCTCTGCCTCATCATCAGTACCTAGATTTGGATATCTTTTCCTCTCATCCCTTAATCCACCTACCAAGTTTTGTTCTGATTTTTGTTCCCCTCCTGTAATGTTAGAATGGAGCTATCAATGAATTTTTCTAAGGTAAATATTTTGCTTTGAGTGTCCAAGCATTTTCTTAGGGTATACTGTCATAATGGTAACTGAAAGTGAGTGACTCAAATATGATTGACTCACTTTTAGCACCTGTTATGTGGGCTACCCTGCAAGGGTAGTGATGGGGAAGAAGAGGGTGACAAGAAGAAGGGAAGGGAGACAGGAAGAGGAGGGAGGGTATGTAAGGGGTAGTGTGGCATGAGGCTGCTGAGCTGGCATCTTGGTGGAGTGGTGAGGGTGGCTGGCTACAGTGAGGAAGGTGCAGGGTTTGGGGCTGAGGAGGGATACATAGATACATAGAGAGTGTCGTCAGATAAGGGCCTATGGCCCATCCAATCTGCCCATTTAAGTCTGTAAGTTCAGTTTATGTTTTCCAAGAAGTCTGTTGCCCCTTACCCCTGACCTCTAGAATTCCTTAATGTCTATCCCATGCATTCTTAAATCCCGTGATTGTTTCAGCCCCCACCACTTCCTCTGGCAGGGTTCCACTTGTCCACCACCCATTCTGTGAAGAAATTCTTCCTCACGTTTCCTCTGAATCGTCCTCCTTCCAACTTCATCCCATGCTCTCTAGTCCTGGAACATCTTTTTTGCTTAAAAATAGTGCATTCCTGCACCCTGTTCCTCCCTGTAAGATACTTGTATGTCTCTATCATATCCCTCTCTCCCTCCTCTCCTCCAGGAGTACATGTTCAGTGCCTTCAACCTGTCCTCATGGGACTTGTGATGCAATCCATGCACCATCTTTGTTGCCCTCCTCTGAACCTTCTCTACCCTGTCTATGTCCTTACGTAGGTAAGGTCTCCAGAACTGCACAGTGTACTCAGGTGCGGCCTCACTAGTGTCTTGCATAGTGGAATTATGACCTCCCTTTTCCTGCTGGTGATGCCCCTGCCTATGCATCCCAGCATCCTATTGCTTTACCTGCTGCCTTGTCACTGTTTCCTTGCCTTGAGGTCATCAGAGATGATAACCCCAAGATCCCTTTCCTGCTTGGTGCATGCTATATCCTCACCCCAACTGATATATTGTGCCAGGGTTTTGTGCCCCATATGCATTATCTTGCACTTCCTTGCATTGAATTTCAACTGCCAAACCCTGACCATTCTTCAAGTTTAGGCAGGTCCTTCTCATTCTGTCTACACCCTCTGGTGTGTCTACTCTGTGACAGGCTTTGTGTCATCAGCGAACAGTGAAATTCTGCCTTCTAGGTCCTGCGCAATGCCACTGATGAAGATATTGAATAGTACCGGTCCCAGCACTGATCCCTGTGGTACCCCACTGGTCACTGTTCCCTCTGTGGAGTGACAGCCATTTACCACCACCCTCTGTGTCCTGCTGCCCAGCCAGTTACCTACCCACCGCACTACTGTCCTGCCCACACCCATATTCCCCAATTTGTGCAATGTGGCACAGTGTCAAAGGCCTTGCTGAAGTCCAGATAGGCCATGTCACTGCCCTCCTGATCCACCTCCCTAGTCACCCAGTCAAAAATTCAATGAGGGTTGGTCTGACATGACCTTCCCTGGTGAAACCATGCTGCCTTGGGTCCTGTGGTCCATTGACAACCAGATGTTCCACCAATCTCTCCTTCAGTAGTGCTTCCATGATTTTCCCCACTACCAAGGTGAGGCTGACTGGTCTGTAGTTCCCGCTTCCTCTTTGTTCCCGTTTTGTATAAGGGGACTACATCTGCTATCCTCCAGTCTTTGGGTACCTCCCTGTTTCTAGTGATCGGCTAAACAGGATAGCAAGAGGTTCAGCCACCACCTCTCTTAGTTCTTTAAGGACCCTGGGGTGCACCCATCTGCCCCCATTGCTTTATCAACTCTTATTACTTCCAGTTCCTTCAGGACCCTTTCTCGTGTAAAGGGACTTGTCCATTCTGCACCATTCTCACCCTTGTACTCCATTCAGACCCATTACCCTCCTCTTCCTCAATAAAGACTGAGCAGAAATACCTGTTCAATATGTCAGCTTTACTGTTGTCATCCTCCACACAGCCCCCATCCTCCCCCTTCAGTCTCACTATCCCTCCCTTTGCCTTTCTTTTTTCACTTATGTACCTGTAAAAGGTTTTGTCCCCTCTACCCACTGATTTTGCAATGTGTTCTTCTGTCTGAGCTTTGGCTTCCCTTACTGACCTCCTGCCTCCCTTTGCTTCTCCTGGTACTTCTCTCATCCCCTTCTGCCTGTGTCTTTTGTATTTCCTGAATGCAATCTTTTTGGCTTTCACTTTCTTTGCTACCTCTTTGGAAAACCATAATGGTCTCCTCTTCCTTTTCCTCTTGCTAACCTGCTTAATACATAATTCTGTTGCTCTTGTAATCCCCATTTTAAATACTTCCACTGTTCCTCAACCCCTGATTCCTGCCCCATTCCCTTAATGCCTCTTTCAAGTATCTCCCATTTCCCAAAGTCTGCCCCAAAAATCCAGGATCGTGTTTTTGTGGTTTGGTTCTGCTCTTTCTGTGATTTCAAACCACAGTGACTGGTGGTCACTGTTCCCCAGGTGCTCCCCACTCTTACCCCATCACACTGTCCCTGTTTGTGAGCACAAGGTCCAGTATTGCCTTCTGCTGAGTTGGTTCCATGACCAGTTGCTTGAGGAAGGCACCCTGAAGGAGTCCAGGATAAATCTGCTCCTAGTTGATGCTGCTGGGATGCTCCAGTCCACATCTGGAATATTGAAGTCTCCAACCAGTACTACCTCACCCTTGTCTGCCATCCTCTGGATGGCTAGCATCAGCTCCCTATCTGTTTCTTCCTCCTGGGCTGGTGGTCTATAGACCACACCTGTGCGGATGGCTGGCCAAATTTTCCTTTACAGCTTAACCCACAGTATCTCTCCCCCATTTTGTTCCTCCTGGATCTCTGTGGCACTTATGTCATTTTTCACATTCAGTGCCACTCCTCCTCCTCCCTTCCTGCCTGCCCTGTCTCTTCTGAATATGTTGTAGCCAGATATGGCCAACTCCCAGTCGTGGTTATCATTACACCAGGTTTCAGTGATGGCCACAATGTCCAGGTCTGACTGCACCGTGACAGCCTCCAGATCTTCCATCTTGTTGCTAAGGCTCCTGGCATTTGCACACATGGCTTTCCATGATTTGACCTCCCTAGACTGTTTCGCTGTTCTACTCCAGCCCCTTCCTTGGTTGTCCTTTATCCCTGGTTCACCTTGCTGTCTGCCCTTCTGCTGAATTTTGCCCCTATTCTGTCTATCCACCTCCTGGGTGCTAATCTCCATCTTTTGCACACTGCTTTGTAGAGACAGCAACTCCTCTGGTTCACTGGTTCCACTGCTAGCTGTGGGGGGTGAGCAAGTAGGTGCCCTCCTTGCTGGCCTGCCACCCCCTTTGCTAGTTTAAATGCTTCAATGTAGCATTTAAACTTATCATTGAGTGCTTGGATTCCCTCCAGGATGGATGCAGGCCGTCAGGCTTGAACAAATCTCCATCCTCCAGGTGGGTCCCCAGTCACCAATGAATCCAAACCCTTCCTCACAGCACCAGTTCTTCAACCATGAGTTAAAATTCTGGTGTATGCACCCCTATGCTCTCCCTTGCCTCTCACAGGTAGTACTTCTGAGAAAGCGACAGAAGTAGCTACTTGTTTGAGACCCTCCCCAATTTCCTAAACTCTTCTTGAACTCCCTTTGGCTCCCCATTTGCCAGGTCATTAGTACCTAGGTGGATAATGACATCCAGCTCACCCTCCCGTCTTGCCTTCCCAGTGATCCCAAGGATCTTCCTTCCGTGCTGTGGCACCTGGTAAGCACCTCACCTCCCTGTCCTCCCCCTCCTGTGTTCCTAGCTGGATCCCTCTTATGATGGAGTCCCCCACCAGGATTAGCTTCCTTCTCCTCTGGGGTCCACTGCTCTCCCCACTGAGGTCACCTCCTTGGCTAACCTCCACATCCTTTCCTTCCATTTCTCTGGGTACCTCTATTTGGTTGTCCCCATTTGGCAGTGTGGCATATGAGTTCTTGAGAGGAATAGGATCTGGGATGTGCCTCTGCCTGACTGCTCTAACCCTCCCTGAGCCCACTGTCATCCAAGTACTCCTCGTTCTCTGCATCCTTTGAGGCAGCTGCATTGGACTGAGTGGTCTCTGGACAGGGGTGATAGTACTCCTGACCCAGTTTACTTCCGCTCTGAGTCTGGCTACCTCATCCCGCAGTCCAGAGAGATGCATGCAGATGGGCAGCATCTCAGTGTCCAGAAGATCTGCCTGAATATAGCTTCACAGCCACTGCATTGCACCACTCCCACATTATACTGCAATTATACTGCTATTCCACCACTTGTCTGCTACTGAAGCTCTCCTAGTTCCCTTTTATTAATTTACTGTCCTAAAATCCTGCCACTGTTCCTCTATAATATTTGAAAATACATACACTTCTATTTCACCTCTTTATCCTTACCATCAAAAGGTAACTACAATCACAATAATCTACCTTCTACTAATACAGATGCTATCACAGAATCAGAGCACAATGCAAAAACATCTGCTACTTAGCAACAACAAACAGGTGACAACATACCAAGCTGATGTAGCTTTTTTTAAAATAGAAAAAAAAATGTAATCGTTTAAACCAATAGAAATCAGCAGTTACATACATAGATACATAGACAGTGTCGGCAGATAAGGGCCTATGGCCAACCCAGTCTGCCCATTGATACGATGTACTATAAAGTATTAGGCAATAGGTATACTCAGCTGTTTAACAAAGAAAATAAAGTACCTACCAAAACAGCCAGGATACCCACAAATGACACTTAGGTTCTCAATATCAGACACCACCAAAGGCACACACAGAAAGGGTTTAAACTATAGTATTAAAATAGTATTAAAATTAACCACATCAACCACATCAGAGTAGAAAGATCACATTAATAAATGTGTTGATCCTTCTGACTTCCAACGAATATCTACCACACAAATTTTATATCTTCCTGGAGCCTACAGGTTTGTCTTTCACAATCACCTAAATTTACATAAAACAAAACAATTTTTAAACTGAAAATTATATCAAAAAGCACTTAGCTTTGGGAGCTCTTCTCAAACACAGCCACTCAGTTCAGAGTTCTAGAATCAGAACATGATTGGGATGCAGATTTTTTTTCTCTCTCTCTGTAGTTTTTTTTTATTGTTCCAGAGTTTCACCCCCTCCCCAACATGCACCCCCGGTTAGTAATCTTTATTTAGGGGATGTGGGGGGCACAACACCCCACAGAACCACCTTTTTAATTGTCACCTGTTTTTATCACTGGGAGTGCACATCGCCTTTTTTTTCGGTGATGTGCACTCGCCGTAACGGCGATCGCTATTCCACGATTGCCATTATGACATAGAATCTTTTCTTAGTAAATTAATTTCCCTTTGTAATTCATCAACCAGGATACATTTGCTGCCTATATAATTTAATATACTGCATCCTCTAGTGTACATGTTACAAGTACTACATATGCTCATTTCGTTATCTGTTCCAACCACTGGTTCTAATTTTTAACACATAGCAGCAGTCTCAGGCAGGTAGTTTCCAGTGTGACTATTCTGTAGCCTCCTATGTTACTTGAGCTGATTGGTTCAAGAGTTTTGGCCACCTCCCTTGCTTCCATTGACAGATACAGAAAGATGCAGCTTGCTTCTGCCAGCATCGCCTCTGCCCAGCACTTGCTCACGCTCGCAAGGGGCTGTGTTAAAATACTGGAAAACCAGAAGTGAGTCCCAACACCACTTCCCATCCAGCATTAGCACAATAAATTAAAAATAATAAAACAGCAGCTAAAAACACCACCTGAAGGGTGGATGTGAGCCAGCAGCCACTATATTATGTGGATTGCAACTCTTTTTCACTATCCCACAAGGCTAGAATGAAATCTAGGCAATGAGGGGCTTTGCTAGCCCTTCTCTATCCCACAATGGACAACAAGGCAATGGAGTGCCTGTTCAGCTAAACGGGACTGGGTCCACACTACCTCAATCCCATACTGCTCAGTTCTGGGCAGCAAGTGTAAATGCCACAGCTCACAAGTATGTCAGGCAACTACTGTGTTAGGCTCAACTCTCACACAGAGGACACAAGTATAGGTTACAGTAAAACCTCTCAGAGCCCTCTCATCCAACATCTTTATCAAGTTTAGGAGAAGTGGACTCCCATTTTCAGAAGGGTAGCATGTCATTAACATGTTAGAGATGTGCTTGCCAGGATAAGAGTGGTTGGACAGGGCCATATTCAGCAGCCTAAGCACTCAGCTGGCAGCATGTATACACCTAATATGCTGCTGCACCAATGTAAATGAGGGATCCCCCTTGCATACTGGGTGTAGTGGCACATTCAGCAGTTTTTAATGTGCTAAACAGCTACTGACTCCACACTGCTTAAGGCATTCAAAATTCTACCCTTTCCAAAGCACACAGTGGTGAGATCTAGTCTTCCGCTGGCAGAGTACCATGTAGAGGACTGATAGCATGGGCTGTTAGTCTCTGGCAGTATTTCTTACCCCATCCCTGCCTGCCGATTTGGTCCACCTACCAACAGATATACAATCATCCATGCCAGTCTAGGGCCCTTGACCACTAATCTCTGGTCTGATACCCCCTCCCATCCCTCAGGCTCCCTCCACTCCTAGCCCCCAGTGGCACCCACTCACACCCCATTCACCCTGAAGAGCACAAATCAACTGTTTCCTCCTCCCAGAGACAGCTACTGGCACAGCCCTTCAAGATTACCACTTTGGCCACCCACTATCTGAGTGATGGGGAGCCAGTACGTGCCTTCTGTAGAAACAGCTGCATCTACAGTAGATGCACACTCACTCCTTGTTACTCATATAGTGGCTGGCCTAGCTGCTAAGTGAGTGGATGTACCAGTCATGATCATTGGGAGGAGGCAGCAGCTTATTCAAGCACTTCAGGGTATGTGGGTAGAATGGGGAGAGGATGTTGGACCTGAGATGGTGGATTAGGGGCCATTAGACTGCAAGGCATTAGGGTACATCATAGTAGGAGGAGCAGACCTATGACTGGGAGGTGTGGGGGACACTAGACTGCCAGGGATGAGGGTATAGCCATAGTAGGAGGATCAGAACTGTGACCAGGGGTGGGGGAAAACAGACATTCAGGGAACAGAGAATAACCATAGAAGGATAATCTAACCTGCAGTCAATGGAGGACACTAAACTTCTAGGAATGAGGGAAAAGTCATAGTAGGAAGATCAGACATACAGTTGGCTGAGGTGGGGGAGTCCAACCACAGCTACACAGAATGCCTCCACACAGTCATGCAGGCGACATTGTTTGGCATTGTGCTGTGCTGCTAATGAGCACAAAATGGCATGTGAAAGGCCCCTTAATGCCTTTCATGTCAAATGTGCTTATTAGCCTACTGACCACTGAAAATGGCTTGCAAGATCAAAGGCACTATCCCACTGTGCACACACTATTTCCCTTTGTTCCTGTGATCTACTTTTTTTCAGGTGTTCTCTTGGCATAGCACATAGTCACTGAACGCTATACTCCTACAGCTCCCATATTCAGACAGACAGTGCACACCAGTCATAGTGCACTGCCTGTCTGAATATATCCTCAAATGTACCACTACTGTGTGCACAGCTCTAGTAGCTTGCTCTAAAAATAGGGCCCGGAAACTAAAAACCACGAAAGCAAGCAAATGCAAAGTTTCATTTTGATAAAAGCATGTAAGAAAAGTGTTGATAAAATGCATTCTTCAGCATGTTATAATTATTTATTTATTTCAAAACATTTTACAAGTAAAGACACACTGAACTAGTAACAGGTCATGTTCAGATGTGTCCTGGGGACAGGCGGAAGATTAACAAATTAAAACTACAAGAATGCAAAACTACCATATGGTGCACTGTAAATAAGCACCAACAAAATGAGAAAATTGTGCAAAGGCAAGGTTTCTGTGGAAGTAAAGACACAGTGCAATAAAGTGCAGAAGGAGAACAGTCTGTAGTATGCAATATGACAATAATGAGCAGGTATGGGGGAATGGTTAAAAATTGGTGTTGGAGGGCTGCTCTAATGGAGTACAAGGTAAAGGGAAACAACTGTAGGAGAGTGATAGACAACAGCCCAGGACCCATTATCAGGGGCAACTGCAAGATTGCATAGTGAAGTCAGAGAGGTGAAATTCGAGTTAGTGAAGTGTAGAAGCAAAGTGGATGGTAAGGGGAGAGAACTCAAGGTTTGGGGCAATGGTAGGAGAATGCAGCTTGACCAGCAGAGGATTTCACTGGGGAGAGAGTGAGAGAGCAAGAATCTGAGTTATGAAGTGTGTAAGAGGATGAAGAGGGAGACAACTTAAATAGGCAGGGCTTTAATGCAGTGCAGTAACAAAAATAATCACACTTCTGAAGTCCAGCACTGGACCTCATGAGTGTAATTGTTTTAGTTACTGCACTTCAATAAATTGTGACTACTAATAATCACAGACCACAAAGAGCGACACAATAGCCACCCGACAGAACAGGGTGACAACACATTATACCGGCCGTCGCAAATAGCGACTGTCGCTTACTGCAAGAAAAATAATTCACGATATGTATTTTTATGCAGGGGCTATGCCCCACCCCCTAAATTAATTATAATTAACTCCATGGGGGGCATGGACTTAAGGGGGAAAAAAAATCTCTACTGTCAGGTGCTAGACCCGAACCCTGGTCGCTGGCTTCAGGAGCGGTAGTATATATTGCTATGCTAAATGGCCAGCTCAGCAGGGCTTGGCCAAACATGGTCCTATAACCTGCTCTAGCAAGTGTAGCTCCCTGCTAGACTCGCTATACAGGATATAGTGACCTTTTTTACCAGTCACTGTACTTTAAAGTGGCTCCACCCATGGAACGCACCCGTTGGAGTGCGCTCGTCATTACGGCGCCAGGATTTAAATTTGCTGCCCTGTTTATATGTGGGGAGCTGTGCTCCTGCACAACTCCCCAACTATATATTCCAACTCTGGGGGGGCTGACCTCGGGAAGGGGTAGTAAATTTGACATTTTGGCACCCTAATGACGGACACACTCGGACAGGTACACAAATGGCCAGAAGGGCTTTAAAGCACTATTACTGAGTCACTCATATTGAGTCGATCCATAATAGAAGCTCAATATAGGGGGCACTGCCTAAATACTTCATGGAAGAATAGTGCTTGGTATCGGTGCCAGTTTTCTTCCTTGGATACACACTGATTTTGTAAACACGTATGAACATAAGTGGAGCAACTTTGTTTTGTTTTGAAGTATGGAGGGATCCAAGCCAGAATCTGGAGATTTGGGAGCACAATGGCCATGGCTCCTGGCATCAAGGAAGTGGAAGGAGAGGGAGGAGTTCAATGAACAGTGGTGGGTTCAAGGGGGAACTGTCCAAGACAAAGTGGCAGGATGCACCTTGAGTACCCTAAATTATCCTAGTTAGAGAACTGGTATTGAGTTGGGACCATCCTGTGAGCAATGCTTGGTGGCAGTGCTGCCACAGAAAATATATTTTTAAAAGTTTGCATATCATTTTTAAAGGTCTGGGGGCAGCCCTGAGTCACTGTGTCAGAGGAGAGATGTGGGGTGGTGTGGCACTTCTAAAGCTAGACTGGAAAGGAGTGAAGAAGGAGGAGGAGGAAGAAAAAAGGTGGGCAGAGAGTTAAGAGAGAAAACAGTGCTCCTGGAGTAAAGCTATGGTGGGAGGAGGGATTTAGGGTGGACGTTTCCAGGGGAGGAGGAGTCACCCCCTTTGGAAAGGGGGGTGACTGTAGCCCACCTCCATATACCAGGAATGAAGGCTAAGGAGAAGTTGAGAAGATTGGTGATAAAGAAAGCAATAGCATGAAAAGAGAGGGGGAGGGGTTTGACATCAAGACCATCAGGGCTCACGCCCTTGTGGGGGGTTCAAGCCATCAGAGCCTTATGTGATACAGCAGGAGATGTAGGAGTGAAGAAGAAAGGGAAGGGGTGATGGGGGAGCTGGGGAGGGAAGGAGGATGAGGAAGAAACTACCTTAAGGACAGAAGGAGGGGACAAGGTTGTTGGGGAGAAGAAGGAGTAGATTACCTTCCAGAACACAGTGGGGTTATTAACATTGTTTCAGAGTGTGAATGCAAAGTTTTTGGACTTTGCAAGCCTAGTAGTTCTGGTACAGGCATCACAAAGAGCCTGGTATTAAGTGAGGTTGGTAGGGAGAGTTAATGAACCTATATGTTGCCAGGCAAATTCATATAAGCAGTTACAGGCCTGCTGATCCATTGGAGGTGTGAACCTCCACCCTGGTTTTTCTATGTGAACAAGGGGATCCCAAACAGATACAAATTTGGTGTAAAAGAATTGCAGGGTAGAGTTGATGTTGCTGGCTGCTGAGATGGGAGACCAGTTGGTAATCACCAAGTCAGCATGGAAAGAGGACAAGTCCAGTGACCAGGACAGGGTCTGGATAAATCTGGTGGGAGCTTTATTCTGATGAATCTTGCACACAAAGTAAACCATATGGTGGTCACTGTTGGGAAGGGTACCAACATCCACAGAACAGTTGAGGGATTTATGATTGTGCCGAATGGGGTAAGAGATCAGTTGGAAGAGCTGGAGGCACTTTACATTTTGGCATAATTTATGTAGAGTTGGGGGAATCCAATTGAGGTTGAAGTCACAAAGTATGAGTAACTCAACAGAGGAGGGATGGGGGAGATAGTGGTGAGGAGCTCAGTGACTGACGGTGGGGGAACATGCCAGGATAGCACTGCAGCAATGAATATGTGACAGAGAAGGGGAGTAAAAGTTTGAGAAGGAACATCATATAGGCTGGGGGGTGACTGTGAGCACAGGCTCAAACTGGATGCTTGAGGAGAGGTAGATAGCTACTCCACCACCCCTCTTTGCTCGATGATGTCTGATGATGGTGAACCTGGGGATGTCAACAGAAGAATCGGGGATCTTTTGGAGAGAGCCAAGACTCTGTGATCACCAGAATATTAGGTTTGTGGTTGACCATGAGCAGTTGCATTTGGTCAGGTTTGAGGAGGAGGCTGGGAATGTTGACATAAGGCATTCTCAGACCTTTGGGAAGATGAAAGGGTGATGTCAGAACAAGACCAGGACTGAACTCAATATTGAGGAGTTTGAGGAAGCCTACAAGTGGCTTGTGGGGAGAGGGGAGGAGGTGGGTGAAGGGGAAGGAAGGAAGGAAGGAAGGAAGGAAGGAAGGAAGGAAGGAAGGAAGGAAGGAAGGAAGGAAGGAAGGAAGGAAGGAACCTGAGGGCTTTGAGGCGAAGCGAAGAAGAAGGGAGGACACTGCATCCAGGATGCCAGGAGGAGTAGGAAAGGGTGTATAATGTTTAAGGGAGGCTAGTGGGAAAGGGAGGATTATTTGGGAATGCAAATATCATTCTGAAGTATTATATGGACGTAAAAGCATTTATCATTCCAAAGTATTTAATGGATGTTTGTAACATGAGAATACTGTCTGTCAGACCCATAATTTGTTACACATCCTTAGTCTGTGAGGACCTCAATACCACAGAAGCGATGCTCTTGTGGTTTATTAGGCCATCACAAACTAAGGGTGTTTAATAAAAGAAAAAGTTAACTACCATGTAGCACTAGTTCTGATTTGTATTTACATGTAATTCTCACTTGTACAGATGCTGTACATGCAGTCTGCCCTGGTATGTTGCAGTTGATTTTATTTGAACTGTGCACTGCCCTGACCTTGCAATTCCAGTAGTCCAACCATATCTTTAGTATGAAAGTCAACCAAGTCATGAAACTATAAAGACAAAATTAAAGATGATGAATACAAACAAATTTAGAAATTACTTTGTCTTAAGATGCAACTGCATGTTAAAAGCACCTTATTTTTAAATGCACATGCCGAATAGAGATGAAATCCACAGAAAATAATTATCTATCCCTAGCCCTAGCCCAATCACTATCCCTATCCGTATCCTAAGGGAAATCTATATTTTGGGAGTGAAACATCAGGTCTGTGGTGGTGGGGTCTTGATTCCATTATTTATGAAGGTAAATAAACTATTTGATAATTAGTAATGTACCAGATTTTGGTCACCTTTTTTGAGACTGTATGTGCCCCAGCTTTTTCAATGTTCTCAGAATGGCTACCTTGATGGGGAAAATCCTTAACCTAGGACTGGAATGACACATCCATATTTCAGTGTGGTCCACCCTATGGCTGGAACTGCTACCTTGGTGACACAGTGCCCACCTGTGAGGCAGAATGCCCAATCTGGGGGGTTGGATGCTTATTTTCAGAGCTGTAGTTGGCACCATGAGTACAAACATAGCCAAACACTGGCTAGGATGGCCATTCTGAGGGCCAGAATAGCCACCCATTTGATGGAATGAGCACTCACTGGGCAGAATGAGCACCCTGAAAACTGTACCATCCACCAAAAGGATCTGGATAGCCATGCAGTGACCAGAATGGTCATTCTGAAAGCAGAAATTGCCATGCTAAGGTTTAGAATAACAACTCTGAAGGCTTGAATGACCGATCACTTGCCAGTATGGTCAACTTCAGGGCAGAAATGTTCAAGATGAGGTCTGGAACAATACCTCAGGGGGCCATTCCACTCCTAGGTTGGTCATTCCAGCCTTTAGGTAGCTCTTCCTGCCCTCAAGGTGGGCATCCTGGACCCAGGGTTTGCATTTCAGCCACTAGAGTGGGCATTCTGCCTCACATGGTAACCTTTCTTATTTATTTGATTTATTTATTTAAAATTGATAACTAGGAAAGGCACACTGAGCCGAGGCTCGTTTCCAGGTGTGACCCAACTACAGAGAGTACACAGAAGTGACAAGAGTTACACAAAGTGAAATTACTAAAAAGGAACAGTATACACAATCAATTTTCATACAGCATACAATAATTATACATGCACAATAAAATAGACAAGTACACTGTAGAATGTACTGGACTGGTGCAAGATTACAATTGGCTTTCTGGCCCTAGTATGCATCTCCACCCCTCAGGATAGGTATTGTTGCTCTAGGGTGGGCAATGTGCCCATCAGGTTGTGCATTCTATCAGGAAGAAGGCCATCCTGGGGACAAGGTGGCCATTCCACTAGTGGAGACAGGTCCTTCTGGGGACAGCGTGGATGTTTCTTGGGGTGAGAGGCAATTCTAGGAGCAGGGGGTGCTGTTCCATAGTGATGGGAGTCCATTATGGGTCCATGCAGGGGTTCTATGTGGAAATTTGGTCATTCTGCGTGCAGGGTGGCCATTCTGCTGGTGTAAGGAGAACATTCTGTTGGTAGGGGAAACCATTTGGGGGCAGAGTGGGTATTCCATGTGGGAAGGAGGACATTCTGGGTTCATGTTGGGCATCCCATGGGTGAAGGATGCCATTCTGGGGGCAGGGTGAACTTTCATTTGGGGAGTGGGGTCATTCCTGGGGCAGGCCCAGTTTGGGGTATTCTGAGGCAGGTAGGTTGCGGAATGTTCCCTCTTGGGTATGTAGGTTGGGAGTGTTCCAGCAGGAGCATACAGTATACAGTTCACAGTATATAGTACTCTAGTTGGAGACCAGCACAGCTAGTTCTGTTCCTTAATACATCATCAGCCCTATAACCTTACATCTGTGGCATCACAACTGACTAAGAAGTGCCAAACATCTGCTGCAAGATGTGTGGAGGGGGTGCTCTGGTTGGGTGTTAGGGTGGGATGGAAATGTTTCCAATAAGAGGTGGAGCAGTAGTCTTTATTTTTAACTGGTACCCTTCCCCAGAGGCTCACAGCACCATTTCAAACAGAGCACAGTAGAGCAAGCATAACAAATAATAAAACAATAAGCAGTTCATACAATTCCACGTGTAGACTATGATAAAAAAAACACCTAATAAATAAATAAATAAGTACATACTGAGATGATGGCAACATTGGGGTGAGCTACCCCACAAATGCCTGAACAAACAGATGGGTTTTCAGACCCCGCTTAAAGATCTCCACTGAAGGTACCTCTCTCAGGGCTCTCCAGGAGAGAGTTTCATGGGATCGGGCCCATCACCTCATAGGTCCAATCTTCCAAGGAATTTAACCTCACCCTGGGAACTACCAGGAGGCCCTCCTCAGTGGAGTGAAGAGAGTGTGAGGATATGTGACAGTGCAGGAGATCAGCCAGGAAACCCAGGCCCACCCCATGCAGGGTCTTATAAGTTAGCAGATCAACTTTAAAAGAGATATGCCTCTTAACCAGCAGCCAGTGCACATCACACAGTGCCAGGGAGACATAACACATCCTCGGATGTCCGGTCAGCAGCTTATCAGCTGCATACTAGGCAATACAGCATACCTCCATTGACCTCAAGGTAAAGAGAGTTGCAGTAATCAAGCCTGGACATCACAAATGCATGCACCAAGAGCAGGTAGATGGGGGAATCTGCTGGGGCCAAAGGTAGGGAATGCATTTCAGCTGATGCAGGTACGACAGTGGAACGTTCCAACTTGGTCTGGTAGGTTGGGGGGTTGTGACTGAGGCATGCAGGTTGGGAGGGTCCTGGCATGGGCACTTAGCTGAGGAGTTCTGAGGGGATCCAGAGGGTCCAGTAGGGGAAGAGGGAAGGGGAGACCATTTTGGTATAATTCAGGCTGGGGCAGGTAGGGCTGTGGGATGTTCTGGTTGTGGCAGTTAGGTTGGTGAGGTGTCCCAGCAGTAGCGGGTGGAGCTGTCAGAGGTCAAGAGTACAGGAAATCATTCCTGGGTCAGGGTGTACAGTCCATCATGGATATCAGGCTGTTCCAGGGGCAGTGTGGCACTGCGTGGGGGTGGGAAGCTGTTCCTGGAGCAGAATGGGCATTCGGTGGGTACAGATCTAAAGTAATTTTTTTCATTTCTGTTGAGCAAATGAAAAAAGAAAAAGCCTACACTAATAAAAAGTAATACTAACAGTTGTCTACTTTAATAAATTAATAACATTTCCTGCCTCCTATTTTGGTCACCAATGTTGTACATCTTTAATGCTGAAGTAAACAACTAGCAGCAACAGACCATGAGAAAGACCTGGCAGTCATCACTGATAGAAAACTGAAACAACAGCAGCGCTAACAATAGATAATGCTGGTCTGCATTAAAGGGGATGAGCCAGCCCACTGGAGTAGCTGCAAGGCTGCCACACCACAATGTTGGTATCCCAGGTTTAATAAAGAGGTCAGAATACTAGGCCTAGCCCAATATCCAGAATGGTCTCTTGAAGTGTATGCCCTGCTTGAACTAAACACCTGCCTGTTGGAATCCTTCCCCTTTAGTTATTGCTCCAGTGCCACTCCCCTTAGTGCTTGTTTCAGGGGCACTGTGCCAGGAACCGGGGCACTGTGGTTATGGATGCATTCCACCTTTCACCCATACCATGTGCCAACCAATGGCCCAGCAGAAAGGACACTACACTCCTGTGCTGGTGACCTGAGTTCAGCAACAAGAGGGGGAAGCTGATGGGGCAGCCCGGGGCTAGCTGAAGGCAGTGCAGGACAGCAATGCTCCCACCCTGGGGAGGGAGGGCATCACCTTCAACTGCTCAGGCAGCCTGCTGCAGCACAGCTGGAGAACTCTTCTTCTTCAAGGGTTATTGAGCATCAGAAGACCTGTAGGGATGGTGCTTAACATAGAGTGACAGATGAGTGAGGAGAAAAACAAAGTGAAACACCCTCATGGGCAGGATGATGCCTCACTGTCTGCAGGCCTTGCACCACTAATAGGGCCCAGTCTCAGGAATCTGGCTGCATAACTGGGGGAGGATGCCCCCCCAAGCCTCGGCCATGGTGGAGTAATCCGGAATGAATACATGCCAAAGTCAGGTAAGCTTGGAGAAGGCGGATAGGGCTGGGAGACAGTAAATTGCTGAGGTGGGCCTGCAGTGAAGGGGACATAAAAACCTTTACAGAAAAAAACAAACTTGTTTGCACTGCTCCTGGTCCATGTAAGTATTTAACTGCTTTAGTGCACCTTGGGATGGTGTTCTAGTGGAGGGAGTATCAGCTTGCTTGGGCCTTCCCCTGCCTCATCTCGGTGGTCACCACTTCTGGTAAAGCTGCTCAAATAAAGTACTGTTGTATGCCACCCAACTGCCCGAAAATAGTATGCTGCATCTCACAGAATTTCTGCACTCACTTTAAAATGGGGCTTTCGTTTGTAGTGTATTATTGAGCCCAAGGTATCTTTGGAACGAGCCATGTTGAGTGGAGGATGGGCTGGGGGCCCCAAGTCGGAGATCAGCCATAGGGCTGGTGGCCTGGGTCCCCCCCACCTTCTGTACTCACCAGGCATGCTAGTGCTTATTCCTGACAGTTTGCTACAACTCCAGTGCAGAGGGAGTAACTGAGGGAAGAGGAGGCCAGAGGGGGGAGGCTGGATTTGTTGCTATCTGTCCATCAGAGTTGCGATTGGGGGTGGCTGCAAGTAAGACTTGGGGGGTTGTCCAGCCAGCTGTAGTCTACCTGGAACTACAATTCTTGGCTCATTCTTTAGATCTGGTGGACTAAGTGGGGCCATCTTCGTGGGGGGGGGGGGTGCTGGGCTAAGGTTTTCCTTCAAAACTAACTTTTTCATAGCCCGGGTATTTCATCATCTATGGTTGCCACTGGGTTTTCCTTTCCTCCATTGTTTGGACACAAACCGATGTTTTCAAATGCTATGGACTGAATAGCTAACGGGGGAGGGGGCATTCCCTTTGAACATATTTTTATTGACTCTAATGTGCTTTGATCCCCAGAGCAGCAGGCAATGATGCTATAGGGGACCTCACTGGATGCCATACACCCAGAATTCCTAATTCTATTAGCAGTTCAGATTATTAACACTGTAAGTGGACAGTCTGTTTTAAATAGTATGTTTTAAACCTTAAACACTTAACCAGAGGTTCTGGACATACTCCTTGTTTGCATATTTGCTTACACCAGTGGACTTATAAGACCTGCTTACTGTTATTTGCATTGACTTATTGACATAACAGAGGGCGGTTTCATTTAATTTGATTCCATTTTTCCTCTCTCTGATTTTTCATTTCTGGTCTTTATTTGACTGCTGTTCCCATTTGGGATGGACTCGGCCAAGGGATGGCTTCACTCTTCCCTTCTCCTTTTGTTACGTGGAACTAGTAATGTTCCCCCTTTTCTTTCGCTTTAATCCTTCCCAGGAGTTTGGTTGGTGGTAATGATGTTAGTTATCGCTCCCTTTTTCTTTATTCTTACTGGTACTTGCATTCAATCAATGCCCTAAACCTTTGGGACATCTTCATAATCCAGGGTTTCTGTGCCGGTAACTTTCAGAGTTCATTATACTGAGCTCCTTCCTTGGAAGCCCAACTGCCTGACAGACAGTGTTATGCCCTATATTTGATGCACTTTTTTTTAAAACTTGTCAAGTTTATTGAACAATAAAACAGGTTGCATTGTATACATTTCATGCATTTTACTGGCATTTTGTGGAAAGTAAGGTGAAACCTTTTAGTCCCAGTGCAAGCAATATAAATACTGGATACAAAAGTAATGGTTTTCCAGGAATTAATATGAATGTTAAAATACAGAATATGGGCCACCCGGGTGGCGCTTGAGAGTTGAGGCACTGGATGACATACCTCGCGCTACACCGGCAACCCGTGTTTTGGAACGAACGTGGGTCTTCAGGGGCCGGAGAGGACGGGAAAGGATCGAGCATCTCAGGGACTGTTCTTCTTCTTCCTCAGGGAGGAGGGACTTGCCCTAGTAGGTGCAGTAGCAACCCCTGGCAGTAGCTGGCAGATTGCACTACCCGGCTGGCAGATGCAGAGGACTGAGCTGCGGTCCATGTCTTTTGGGTGCACACGGGAACATGCACATGCCGAGCAGGACATCATTGTATGTCCGAGCCCGGCAGTAACTTAACCTAGAAAAACCCCGCTGATGGGGATAGGCGACAGCACCCTGCCCCAAAGTGTCACACTCCAGATCTGGGACTCTCCTCGATCCTAGGCTGGTCACATTAGATTACAAGATAGAGTGCCCTGGGAGGATAGGTCGGCCCCACCTCAGGGGGTGCAGAGCTGGGGGGGGGAGTCTGCCTGGTCACAGCAGAATGGAATGAGGGCTTCAGGTAGAGCACTTGGGCAACAGGGATGCCTGAGAGAGTTCCTCGGCGGGGGAGATAAATAAAGTCTACAAAAAATAATACAGAATATGTTCTGAAATTTGTAAGCAATCTGGGTAAATGCAAATGTTAGAACATGAGATAATGGAAGTATATAGAAATGTGATGGAATCTTATAAAAGCATGAAATGAATAGTGAATTTAGTACGCTAGTCACATTTGTTTGCTAAATTATGAATCTACTATCAGCATCAGGTTAAAGCAAATCTGTTTTGTTTATATAGAAAGTTTGATGTACATAATTTCTTGTTTGATGAGGATGACAAGCAATTAAAATACAAAGTGTTCTAAGGTATGATTGTCTTTGAAGGCAATATTTTAAAACCTGAGGACCATTTATTCACACTAAAAGTGTTTGGTACATAGTTTAAGTATAAGGATCCAACATATAGGCACCTGGTGAACTTTATGAAAATAATGTTATGAAAATATAATCATAGGAAACACAAACTGAATGTAAAGTCTGCATAATATGATTTGAATACACAGTGTTAATGTGGGTAATATATACCTAAAATCATTTTTTATAAAAACATTCTTTGATTTATAACTTTTTTTGTATTTAAATATGAAGTTACTAATTTCTGTAAATATTATCAGTTTATGCCTAGATCCTTGCTCCTGAGGAAGCCCACTGGGTGAAATGTTGGGCATTCCCGGGGATCGTGGCTATATGAACAAAAGTGACAATAAATCTTACCTTGAAAGGTGAAAAGTGATGCTGGTGTTCTACTTGCTTTTGCATATCACACATTATCATATACTATTTACATTGGTCAAATAAAAGCACCTTTTTGTTAGTACAGTTCAGAATGTAAATGTGTTACTTGAGGAAGGTGAGGACTGGCATAGGTCCATATGTCCAGGTGCCTTTTCTTAGTCCTGCATCTCAGGTACTACTAGTTGTTCCCAGTGTTGCTGTAATGCTGTAGAGTGCTTTCTTAGAAATAGCCCAATGATCTATTTTATTTATGTATGTAAAGTTTGGAGACTGGGAGAGGCAAACTGAGCCGAGGCTTGTTTCCAGGTGCAACCAGGAGGAAGGGGATTAGGGAGATAGTGCAACAATTAACCAAGTCTGGAGGAAATACAATGTACAATTTCAAGCATATACATAGATGCAAAATATATATATATATATATATATATATATACAAGGAAAAGCATTCAATACTAATAGAATAAAATACAGAGTGGAGGTGTTTCAATGAGCAAGGTAGCACAAGATATCACAGCAACTAACAGTTAACAAGTTACAATTATAGCAGTTAACAAGGATACATCATGGGTTTGAGCTGAGATGAAGCTGATTTGAATCAGTAACAGGAGGACAAGGGGCATGAGAGGGGAGTTGGGTGGTAGACAGGTGTTAAAACTTGGGGAGGGTGGGAGAGAAAGAAAGATTAGAAGAGGGGAAGGAGGAAGACAGAGAGGGAGAAGAAATACTGTGCCAGGAGAGGAAACTAGAGCTGTGGAAAGCATGTACAAGAAGAAGGGAGGGAGTGGGAGAGGCCGCTTTTAAATGAGTGGAGTGAGGGAGATAGACAGAGTGGGGGAGGGGGGAGTTCCAGATACAGTATGGGGAAGGCGGTAGGAGAAAGTGGCCTGCCCAGAGTTAGAGTGGGGATGGGGAAGGTCAAAGGTTTGAGAGTCCCTGGAATGCAGAGAGTAGGAAGAGTGGGAGGAGGAGGGGGAAAGGAGGGTGGAGAGGTAGGGGTTGAGGGACCTGAACCAATATTTGGAAATGAGTGAAGAGATATGAAGATGATGGTGGGATGAAAGGAAGGGGGGAGAGAGAGAGAGAAGTAAAGGGTGCATCTATGATTTGTAAATAAAAAGAGCTCAGCAATAATAAAACTAAAACTGATGCTCTATAACTGATTTAAAGCACATTGATCATGCCATAAACATTGAAGTACATGACATGTTTGCAATTAGTTTCATACAGTAAGTAAGTGACAGAAGGATTTCTCTGGGATTACATCAGTAATTAATCAAGGACCAAGGTCCCATCCTGATTTTCCCTAACATGGTGATATGGGAGCCATTTAGCATTAAATGTTTCCTGCTGTAGTCTATTTTTTTTTTATTTAATTAAAAATTGATAACTGGGAAAAGCACACTGAGCTGAGGCTCGCGTCCAGGTGTGACCTAGGGAGAATACACAAAACTAAGCAAGGCAATGATTGCCTCCATCCCTTTTACCCTTAATATGATGGTTTTCCACTGTGAAATAATGGGGCATGTAGGGGCTAACTCATTCTCTCCCAGTGGCCATTTTGGGTCGGGTTCAGCAATGGATGGTTCCGATGCCATATGGCAGCTATGGGACCTAATGGGCCATCTAATGGTCAGGGTTTTCCCTGCTGCAGCAATAAATATTAAGAACACATATCTTTTATAACTGAAACTGGCCCCTCTGTGGGGGAGTCCCAAAACTAGATTTTCAAATATCTTTTGAACAGTTTGCTGAATTGATGTCCAAAAGGGCCTAATTATAGGACAATCTCATACAATATGAAAATATTCCCCCTGTCCCCCACAGTTTCTCCAGCATTGGTCTGAGTTTCTAATTCCATAATGTTTAGAAACCTTTGGGGTCACAAACTATCTGGCAACAATTTTCCACCTAAATTCTCTCTCCATGAGAGAGAGCCTGTAGTTTTGTGTATTTCCCTCTAGTTGCATTTTTAAATATATTAAATGAGTTAGTTTATTCGTTGATCTCTCCCCTCTTAAGGGGTTTCCTCCCAGCCATGTTCAGTCAGTTGAGGTTCCGTTATTCTTTTCCATTATTACAAAAAAAATTATTGTTTGGTGGGGTTCTCTGTCTCCTGAAGGGGCCTGGGGTGGGTCCAGGAGTGGGGCTAGGGAGGGAACTCATCATTACTGTAAAACTGTTTAAAAATCGCTGTGTCAGGGACCTCCCTGATGGCCAAGTGGTAGTATGTTGCAGTGTTGTGCTGACAACCCAGATTCAGGCTCAAGCCTAGGAAGTCACATCAGGGGACTGGCTTTCCCTGTACCTTCTGTGTGTGGCATGTGAACAGGTGCACTGACCTACAGGATTTTTGCACTGGGATCCCACCTGTACTAAAATCAGGTGCAGGGTCCCTGGTGCACTAATAAGTGATGCAAGCTTCTGTTTGCCACAGCTTGCAATAATCTATGGGGCACTTTGAAAATCAAGCCCAGTGTTTTTTGTATATTTGTATTAAATAAAACTTATGTACTCACTTACTTAGCCATCACTGGGTTCTTGGAAAGGAGACCTGGAAACACAGGGAGAGCAGCAATACGGAATGCAGAGAGTTGTGCAGTGCAGGATGGGAGGTGGTGGTTGCAGGCACATTCCTTAATCAATGCCATTCATCAGGGCCCACATACCTCCAACCCCCCATTTGAATCAGATGGAACATCAGTCAGGACATCAAATACAGCAATATCAACTCCCCCCCATGAATGATGCCACAATGGAGCTTGTGACTACAGGAATACAAGCGAAATTTCCAAAGAGAAAGAGAATGAGATGGGGGAAGAAGGATGAATGTATGATGCCAGAGACAGGCATCCATTTCCCAACAATTGAGGGAAGCTTCAACAACGGAGACCATATCAGGGATGGGGACGGAGGAGGTAAGCCCTGTTTTTCTCAAAATCATTCATCTTTCTGCCCACATACTAACAAAAGATGAAGAGTCCCTTTTGAGTAAAGGATTGAGCTTTGCACCAACTTGAAACATCGATTCAGTATCAGCTACTATAGACCTCAATCTGGCTTGTAGAAAATCAGATTTTGACAGCTGTTTTTCATAAAAGGAGAATAGATAACCAAGATTCTGAATTGTCTACTAGAAATGATTTTAGAAAACTATCAACATTCTGTCCCCCCCCCATGCTCTGCTGTGACTGTTTTTAGAGAACTTGTTGAGACTGATCCAGATAATTTGTTTAAAAATCCAACAAAATCTAAATTTGATAATCTCATCAATAAGAAGAGAGAAGCACTGGATACCTTGCAGAAGGACTCAGAATTGATTATTAAACAAGCAGACAAGGGGAGCCATCGTTTTGATGGACAAGTCAGCATATGTTAAAGAAGTGATGCGACAACTTAATAATTCTGCTTTTTGTGTGAAGTTAGCACAAGATCCTACCTGGGACTATAGTTTAGTACTGACAAAATGGATGAAGAGGCATTTAAAAAGAAAGAAATTGAGAAATATACGCAAGACTTTTTGATTGTTGAGGAACCAAGAAAGGCCATGTTTTATGTATTACCTAAAGTTCACAAAACTCTAATTGACCCACCAGGGAGGCCAATTGTGAGTGGCATTAGATCGCTAACAGAACCTCTCTCACAATTTTGTGACTTTTACCTTAAACCGATTGTGGCAATGCTCCCCTCCTTCTTGAAAGACACTCAAGATGTATTACAGTTATTACCAGAGATCACACTTGGACCAGAGACATTTCTGATAACAATGGACATTGAAGCCCTATATACCAATGTCCCCTGTGAAGGGGTGTTGGATGCAGTGGCTTGCTATCTTAATGCAAGAAAGTTAACACATAGTCCGCCTGTCTCTTTTCTTCTAAAAATACTGGAATGTGGTTTGAAATATAATGTTTTTATGTTTAATGGGGAGCTGTTTTTGCAAACCAAAGGGACAGCAATGGGGGCTGCCTGTACCCCCTTGATAGCCAATTTGTATGTTGGGGGGGTCGGAGAAGGTATCTATTTGGGATGAAAAAGTTAATAAGTATACTAGACATCTAAAACTATGAAAACATTATATTGATGACATAGTAGTCATCTGGGAAGGCAGCATTGTAGATTTTGAACTTTTTGTAGAGTTTCTACATTCTACGAATCCAAATTAAAAATGTACATATAAAGTTAGTCAGGACAAAATCAATTATTTGGATTTAAGCATTATTAGAAACGAAAAATTTGGAGTTGAAAGTGAGATTTATAGAAAAGAAATTGGCAGAAACACGATTTTGGAGGCTGGTAGTTGCCAACCCCCACATGTTGCTTCAAATATTCCAAAAGGTCAGTTCCTTAGGGGAACATGACAGTTCACTCCCGGCAATCCGGATAGCGTCAACTCGCTCCCGACATTTCACCCCGGTGGCTATTTGCTCCTCCAACACTCACTACCCTATGACAATTCACTCCCAGTTAGTAAAACTAGGATTTGTGCAGTGCAATGAAATGCAATGTAAAATGCTCTTACTAGGTTTAAGATCTGTCGGTCTCCATGTCGTTTTCCACTACATGGCATGTCAGCGTGTGACGTTGTGTTAGTAGCCATGGTAATCACCCACAAGTTTATTGCAGAGGGTAAAAGGTAATGAAATACTGTTAAAAGTCCAAACTTTATTATTAAATATTAAAATAAAAGGTACGCAATCCTTTGAAATCAATACTCGAAGCTATGCGTCACTCCACGGAGAAACTCCTCAGTAGTGCGATCAGCACATTTCTCCAAAATGCAGGCGAGCTGTGCAACATTATCTCTGTAAACTCTCTGGGATACTGCTGGTGGGTTCCCAGCCATTATCTTCTCCACTTCTGAATGCCTTTTCCTTTTTGCACCCCTCCTCAGCCCCTCTATAAATTTCCACACTGTGGGATGCGACATGCATAACACACTCTGCATCCCACAGTGAAAAGCCTTCACAACATTATTTGTTTTGGCATGACCATTGGACTCACTCTCTGAATGGTTCCATAACTGTATATCATAAAGTGGTTGTCTACATCCTGTTCCTCTTCTGTTTCTCCTTCCCACCCATATGTCCTCAAAATAGTCTATTAAGGGCTGTAATTCATCGGGTAAAATGTGTATCGAATCATCCGAGATTTCCTCAAATCGTGCAACGACTTTGTCTGGGGGATAGAATGCTAGTGCAGGCAGATATTTATACTTTATTACAAATTCTGGTTCCTGAGTATATTTAACAGCTAGTCCCTCAGCTTGGATTTTCTGGTAGATACACTGTTTAAAATGAAAAAAAACAGCCTACTATATTTGACTGTGTGAAAACGGACTGAAATGCAGTAATTGATGCCCTCTCAAAGTCAGTCATTACCAGCTCTGGGCTAAGGTTAGGACAAATGGTTGCTAGTGCAAACAATAGATGCTCATAGCATTCCCTTGATTTCTTGGGTAAAAGAGCATAAATTGCTGGCTGAACATTTCCAAAGCGTTCCCCCATTATGACATATAACTCTTTAAACAGTGAAGGGGCAACTCTGACAGTTCCATCCGCATACCACTGTTTGCATTAATTACTCACAACCACTGACCAGCAGTTTGGTGTATTGGCAACAGTCATTAAGGATTAGTAATGAGCTGTCCTGTGATTTGAGCATGCAGCAGCGGACCAGCAGTGGACCAGCAGTTACACGTATTGGCAACAGACTTTTTTAAACTGACAGTCGGGAGCAACTTGACATGCAGCGGTGGACCAGCAGTTAAGTATTGGCAATATATTTTTTTAAACAGTGGAACAGCAGTTAACTGTATTGAAAACTGATTTTTTTTTTAATTTGACAGATGGGAGCGTGTTGACATTGCTCGAGTTGATGTAGGAGTGGGATGACGGCGGAGTGTACTATTGGGAGCAAGTAGTCACCGTATGAATTGTCAGGAGTGAGTTGTCATGTACCCATTCCTTAGATATCGTAGAAACTGCTCTACTGAAGATGCGTTTGATAGAGGAGCAAAATATTAAGCTAACAGACTTTGAGAAAGGGGTTACAACAATGAAAGGTTTTTTCTGCCTGGGATGATGCTAAGGCTCGAGACAGATCTGCCTTACTGACAACACAGAGTAGGGAACAGGTAGACTCAAAGAGATTTAACTTTATTACACCATTCTCAGCTCAAGCAAATGAAATAGAGTCAATAATTAAGAAACATTGGCATGTTTTGTAAATGGAGCCAGGTCTGAAAGAAGTGAGTCAGCTCCCAGTTAGAATGTGTTTTCAGAAAGCTCCAACTATCAGGGATGCCCTGGTTCATAATCACTTTTAGGACATGAAACCACAGACCTGGCTACAAAAACCAAAAGGGTGCTTTAAGTGTCAGAACTGTATGTATTGTGACAAAGTGATGCAAGTTAAGGAGTTATGAGCTGTAATACTGATAGAAACTACCAGATTAGACAATTTACAAACTGCACCACCCCAGGAGTGATTTACATAGCCACATGCAAGTGTAAAGCCTTTTATTTCAACAAAACGAGACTTGTGTAAGAGAACAGGTTCAAGCTATATCCAGAAATGATTTGTTGTATGCCACAGCGGAACATGTGATGCAAACAGATGAGAAAAAAATTGCATGATTTCTCTTTCATAGCAATAGACAAAGTGAGCAGAAACCCCAGAGGGGGTAGTTTTGATAATTTTGAGAGAATTACTGGATATTATCTCTAAAAGCACATAAGAAACCATGCCTTAATAATAGCCTCCTAGATGTATGCCCCTACCTTAAGGAATAATGAGTGAAATAAGAGAGCATGTCTTTTTTATTCAGTGTTTAGCTTGACTTTTGCATGTCCTCGTCCTATTTTCAGACTGAATAATTTATCTGAATTTGAACATTTAAATAATTGTCTGATGTTTTGTGTTATTTACACCCCCTTTCATTTTCTGTTTTTTCTTTTCTTTCCCTTCCCCCTTCCTTTCCTCTTTGTCCCCATTTACATTTCTAAAATTTATTTTTTACTAGTGGTGTTGGATATTTATTCACTTAAAAGCTGCCAGTTCTAAGTGTGTGTTTGTTTAATGATATTTGCATTATTTAGGAGATGCTTTTTAATCAACTTTTTGGAATTGAATGACTTTTTAATATGATGTCACTGAGTCACATGATGGGAATGCTGTTTAAATGTGGGATGTGTTTCACAAGTTCTCAGCCTTTGATAAAGGACACATTTGTCTGAAATGCGTCAGGTAGGACCGGTTGCTTGCATATTTCTTCTTCAATAAATTATGGATTAATTTTGGCAAATGGCCTGGCATCCCAATTTTGAGGTTCTTAATGTGTTCGGAATTTTTTTGTTTGGCATGATTGTCTTTGTTCCAGAGCACCTAAATATCCTTGGCACACTCTGTTCTGGTTTTATAAGGAATGCATAGAGTTGTGTAGTGCAGTGGTTGTGGGGCGGCAGTCTTAAATGAGACCTTCTGGAGACTGCAGTGCTCCCTCATCTGCATGCACCTCTCTGGGCTAAGGAAGGAGGTTGCTATACTCCAGGCTGAGTTGGCTGAGAGTCAGGGGACCTTCTCCCAGGTGCTACCAAGTCTGACACCATTATCTCAAAGGACGCCAGCTAGGAAGAGAAGGTGGACTATGGTCGGCTCATGGAGAGTGGTAGTGGTGGGATCAGGAAGGCTTGGGGGTGGTGGTTACAGGCACATTCCTCAACCAGTGCCACTACAGAATTCCTGTGCTGCTCTGGTGGTGTGGTACTGCCAGGAGGAGGCACCTGTGGTAGTGACCAGGGAGGATGTGGGTGCCCTCCTTAGTGGAGACCCCAAGGAAGGTGGAAGAGGACTCCAGAGGAGAATGAGAAAGCAACTTCTGTTGGGAGACTCAGCTGTCACAGGGACAGAGTTTGGAATAGGAAACAGGGCAGAAAGAGAGGTCAGGTGCCCTACCTGGTGCCATCACCCAGAGGGATGGGAAGTGGATCTTACAGATCACTTGGGCTGCAGGAAGAAAGGGGAAGCTTGATGTCATTGTTCACCTGGGGACAAATGACCTGGCTATGGATAGGGCAGAAATAGTGCAATGGGAGTTCAAGGAACTAGGAAAAGGTCTGAGACAGGTAGCAAACTCAAGCTTTTGCAGAGGTGCTGTCTGTCTACAATAGGGAGAAAGTGAGGGATCTCAGCATGAAGGCCTTCAACTCATGGTTGAAGGAACTGTGCAGAGAGGAGGGGTATAGCTACATTGGGGACTGGGGTCAACCTGGGAGGATAAGAGGCAATACTAAGATGATGGCCTGCATTCATCAAGGAGGGGAACCACAGTCCTCAGTAGATGGTTTAAATGTTACTTCATTGAACATTTAAACTAGCCTAGAGAGGTGGTGGAGGAAAAAGAGGAGGCAGAAACTGCCCCCCCATGGACTGAGACAGATAGCAGGGAGCTCCAAAGAGGAGAGAGTCCTACAGGGGTGCAAATTAATCAAAGAAGCAGGGGTTAGCAAATGAGGATGGAGGGAAAAACAGTAGTCAAAGGAGATGGGAGAGGAAGGGGGAACAAAAGGAAAAAGAGAAGGCAACGAGCAAAGAGTTAAAATCTGGAAAAGCATGTGTACTAATGGTAGAGGTCTGGGAAATAAGATCCCAGACCTACAGGCCATCATGGCAGAGGCTCACCTGGATACTGTGGCCATTACTGAGTCATGGTGCACTGAAAACCATGACTGGGACACAGCCATACAAGGCTACACACTGTTCAGAATGGACAGGACAGGACGAAAAGGTAGGAGATTGTGGTGCTTTATGTGAAGGAAAACATAAAAAAAACAGAAATACAGGGAATCCAGTGGGGTTCTGAGGTGCTGTGGGTCACCCTCGAGTGAGGAAATGGAGACACTATTCAGACAGGCATAATGTATAGGCCTCCAGCACAGGGGGAGGAGTTAAATAAGGAATTGTTGGAAGCAGTTGGCAAAATGGCTGGAAAGGGGAAGGTGTTGCTGGTGGGTGACTTCAATCTGCTGGAATGTAAATTGGAGCCTCCCAGCTGCAGCTTCAGCTAAAAGAAAGGACATTCTAGCCTCCCTGCAGGAGATGTTCCTCATGCAGCTAGTCAGCGAATCCACTCATGATGGGTCAATACTGTACCTGGTGCATTCTAACAGGTGGGAAATCATCTGTGGACCAGTGATCATCATACAGTGTGGTTTAACATAAGAAACACTGAGAAATTTAACCACAAAATGAAGAGGGTCTTGAACTTAAGAAAGGCTGATTTTATAAAGATAGGTGAATGCCTCAGGAATGACCTGGCAGGGTAGATGACCTGTGGGGGTGGAGGAACAGTGGGCCAAACAAAAAGAGGGCATAGTGAAGGCAACAAATCTCTGCATCAGGCAAGTAAGCAAAAGGAAGAGGAGACCACTATGGTTCTCGAAAGAGGAGGCAGGAAAGGTAAAGACTAAAAGAATAGCATTCAGAAAGTATAAGGTGACCCAAAGAGAGGAGAGTAAGAAAGTGTATTGGGAAAAATAGAGGGAGGCAGGGAAGGCAGGAAGAACTGCAAAGGCACATATTGAAGAAAGAATAACTCGGGCTGTATCAAAAGGGGGCAATACATTGTAAGATTATAAGGTTAAAGGGAGGGCTGTACAGAGGGGGAGTAAGAGAAGCAGACATCATGAACAAATACTTTTGCTCAGCATTCACAGTGGCAGGGGAAGGAGAGGGGCCATGAAAGAGCATCAGGAGCTATGATGTGAGGGAAGTGCACGCTAGTCCTTTCTCTGAAAAGAGAGTCTGGAAAGCCCTCACTAACCTGAAGGTGGACTAAGCTATGGCACCAGATGGGGGTGCATCCAAGGGTGCTGAGGAAGCTCAGGGAGGTATTTGCTGCACCTCTGACAGACCCATTTAACAGATCACAGGAGACTGGAGTGGTTCCAGAGGACTGGAGAAGGGCAGATGTAGTCCCACTTCACAAAAGTGGTAGCAGGGAAGGGGTAGGCAATTACAGGCCTTTCAGACTGATATCAGTGGTGGGTAAGTTAATGGAAACACTACTAAAGGAAAGGATTCTGGAGTATTTGGATGCCAGCAGGTTACAGGATCAAAAGCAGCATGGATTCACAGGGGAGAGGTCATGCCAAACAAATTTGATAATTTTTTTTTGATGGGGTAACAAGGAAATTAGATTATGGCGGAGGGGTGGCCATGGCTTACCTGGTTTTCAGCAAGAGTTTCAACACTGTTTCACATAGGAGACTGGTAAAAATGCTGGGTAGCTTGTGGGTTGGTTACAAGGTGGTAACCTGGGTAAGAAACTGGTTAGGGGATAGGAGACAGCGGTTAGTGGTAAATGGAGTTTGCACTGAGGAAGGGAGGGTGACCAGTGCAGTACCTCAGGGTTCAGTGCTGGGACTGGTCCTCTTTATTATCTTTATTAGTGTCATAGCAGAGGATCTGGAAGGGAAGGTCTTCCTCATTGCAGCTGACGCCAAGATCTGTGACAGGGCGTGCACTCGGGGGGGAAAGAATGCTCAGTAATCTAAAAAAACTGGAGGAGTGTTCAAGGGTATAGCAGCTGGGTTTAAATGCAAAAGAAGTGCAAAATAATGCACTTGGGCCATATAAATCCAAGGTTGGAGTAAAAATGGGTAGAGTAATACTGACAATAATCAAGCAGGAAAGAGACCTGGGGGTAATCATACTGTATTACTAAAGGTGGCCAGGCAGTGTGACAAGGCAGTGGGAGGACTAGTGGGATGCTCGGATGCATAGAAAGGAGTATCACCAGCAGAAAAAGGGAGGCTGGTGTTACTCCTGTATAGATTGCTAGTAAGACCCCACCTTGAGTACTGTGTCCAGTTCTGGAGACTGTATCTCAAAAAGGACATAGACAGTGTGGAGGCAGTCCAGAAGAGGGCTTCCAAAATGGTGCAGGGTCTGCATCAAAAGCCCTATGAGGAGAGAACAAAGGAGCTCAATATGTGCATCTGCACAGCGACACACCGAACACATTGGGAGAGTAGTAGACAAAGTGGAGAAGGATCTCAATGTACTCATTCATCTGGCAACAAATGACCTGTCAACATAAACAGTGGAAGAAACCAAACAGAACTTCATTAAGCTGGGAGAATGGCTGGAGGCCACACACACTCCCTGTGATTCTCAGTGGTCCTTCCTGTATGGAGCAGAGGGGACTGCATGTACAAGATCAGGAACAAGGAGATAGAGGAATTCAATGGGTGGCTATGGGTATGGTGTCGGGGAAAAAGGATATCACTGCATATCCTCTTGGGGGACATTCTGGGATAGGAAGCTCTTCAGGTTTGACGGACTTCACCTAATCAAGGAAGGGGTGAGTGCACTTGGGCAGAAATTAGACATCCATCTTGACCATTTAAATTAGGTAGGGGGGAGTCTATTGGTAGGGAACCTATCAAAGGCTGCTTTATCAATAGGAACTTAGTCAACTCTCCTCCACAAGCAGAAATTTCTCTCCCATGACCTACGATAACATACAGAGAACAGAAGGAGACTACAAGAGACCAGTCAAGGGGGCCATGAAGCAGCAGGCCTGCAGGCAGAACCAAATACAGGTGGAAAAGGTAAGAGTTCCAAACTATGGAAGGGGGAAGTGTGCATTAATGCCAGAAGCCTGGGTAACAAAACAAGTGACCTACAGGCATTGATGGCAGAGTCCTGTGTTGACCTGATGGCCATAACAGAGACTTGGACCATGGACAAAAACAGCTGTGACCTTTTGGGACTGGGCTACACCCTCTTCAGACAGGATTGAAGGGGGTGTTGGGGGGAGAGGTCACACTATATGTAAGAGAGGGGATAAATGCCACACAGTTGAGATCAACAAAAGGGAGGGGTGGAATCACTGTGGGTACAACATAGCTTGCTATCAGGGGAGAAGATCTTCATCAGAGTAATATACAGACTTCCAAGTCAAGCTGAGGACAGGGATGGGGAGCTCCTAGAGGAGATAAGTGAAGTAACACAAAAGGGGGACACAGTGGTGGTTGGGGACATGAACATGCCCAATGCTGACTGGGACATCCTGGTGGCTGGTTTGTCTAGAAATCAAAGGGTGGTAGAAGCCTTACAGGATTGCCTACTCACACAACTAGTTAGTGTTCCGACCAGGCTGGACACCATTCTGGATGTGGTCCTCACAAATTCGGAGGTAGTAAGTGTTACAGGAATTAGGGAGCTGCTGGCCAACAGTGACCACAACTCAGTGTGGTCTGAGTTAGCCTTAGGTGTAGTAAGATCTCAATCCAGGACAGACATTGTAAACTTTAGAGAAGCTAATTTCAACAAAATGAGGTATGTGGTCAACGTCAAACTGTCAAGGATCCAGGAGCATTTAGAGGTAGAAGACATATGGGGGTTGCTTAAGCAAACCATACTGGAAGCCACCAGGATGTGTGTAAGGACAGTGTCAAAAAAGAACAAACATAAAATACCGATATGGTTCAATAGCCAAGTCAAAACAGCAATGAGGACCAAAAGGCAGGCTTTCATCAACCACAAAAGAAGTCAGAGAGACAGTGATTCGGAAGATTACATCCAAAAGAACAAAGAACTGAAGAGGTCGGTGAGGTCAGTTAAGGCCAAGACAGAACTTAGGCTGGCCGAGGGGGTTAAAACAGGGAATAAAAACTTATTTCAATACATACAAGAAAAAAGAAAGAAAAGGGGAGGGATAGTTAGACTCAAGGATGGGGATAGAATTGTGGAGAAGGATAGCCAGAAGGTCACAGTTCTCAATAACTTCTTCTGCTTCATATTCACTAAGGACCACATAGGCCCTATGTTGGACAGTAGCATCAAGGCTGCTACAAAGGGGTCCCACAAATGGAACTTCCATCATTCGCCACCAGCAGGGTCAAAGAGGCCCTTACATAGAAACAAAATCAAAGAAACATAGATTTTAATGGCAGATAAGAAACGCCTGGCCCACATAGTCTGTCCATTTCCCTACCTACTTAACTCCTGATCCTAACTAATCAGCAGCTTACCCTCTCTTTCCTACAACTAAGGTTGTCTTCTGTCCATCCCATACATTCTTGAACTCACCAATCAATTTAGCCTGTACGACCTCCACTGGGAGGCTGTTCCATGCACCCACCACCCTTTCTGTGAAAAAAAGACTTCTTCACATTTCCCATGAGTCCCCCCCCCAGCCTCATATTGTGACCCCTTGTTCTGGCACATAATTGTTTTTGAAAGATGCTGCCCTTGAGCACCTCAGGGAAGACAAATCACCAGGACAAGATGGAATACACCAGAGGGTACTGAAGGAACTGGCGGGAGAGTTGGTAGAACTCCTGGCTCACTTGTTTAATAGTTCACTTCAGTTGGGAGTAGTAGCAAGGGATTGGAGAAGAGTGGATGTGGTACTACTTCACAAGGGAGGGAGCAGTGAGGAGGTAGGCAACTACCGTCTGGTTAGTTTTACATCGGTAGTGGGGAAACTAATGGAATCCTTAGTAAAACAAGACTTGGTGGAGTACCTAGATAGGAATGGTCTTCAGGATGACAGGCAACATGGGTTTGTATCAGGTAAGTCATTCCAGATGACACTAATTAAATTTTTTGACTGGGTGACCAGGGAATTAGACAGAGGCCACCCAGTGGACCTTCTCTACTTTGACTTCAGTAAGGCCTTTGACTTGGTGCCACACAACTGACTGCTAAAAAAATAGGAAGACCTAGGTGCAGCTAACAGCATAGTCAGGCGGTTAGGGAATTGGTTGAAGAACAGGAAGCCAAGAGTGGTTGTCAACGGGGCAATGTCAGAAGAAGGTGAGGTAACAAGTGGTGTACCCCAGGGCTCAGTATTAGGGCCAGTCCTATTTAGTGCATTTAATTAGTGACATAGGCATAGGTATTCAAGGTAAAATTGCCCTATTTGCAGATGATATCAAACTAGGGGGAGGGGTGCACTGTGAGGAGGCATTTAGAGACCGTTAAAAAGAGCTACAGAAGCTGGAAAATTAGTCTAACATCTGCCAAATGAGGTTAAATGCAAAAAAATTCAAGGTGATGCATATGGGTAGAGGGAACCTGAGATCAGTATACTTGGTCAACAGGGTCTAGCTTAGTGCCTCACAGGAAGAAAGGGACCTAGGTGTCATCATTAGCAATACCCTTAAACAGTCCTGTCAATGCAACACAGCAAGGCCAGAAGAATGGTGGGGTACATAACCAGAGAGTTTCACAGCAGGAGGAGAAGAGAGGTAATACCCCACTGTACAGGTCCCTGGTAAGGTCCTATTTGGAGTTCTGTGTCCAGTTTTCAAGTTTGCACATTAAGAAGGATAAGAACAGGCTGAAGGTTGTACAGAGAAGGGTGACCAGGATGATCCAGGGACTCCAGGGGCTATCTTATGAGGAACATCTAGTTGAGTTAAATATGTTCTCACTGGAGACCAGATGGGATAGAGGGGACATGATTGAAACATACAAAATACTGAGAGGTATAAATAGGGTGCCCTCCTCTGACCTGTTCAGCAAAGTTGCTGACACCAGCACTAGAGGTCACAAGTGGAAGCTGGGTGGATGGGAACTTCAGGGTAAGAGCTCAGGAAACACTATTTCACAGAAAGGGTAGCTGAACCATGGAACAGACTGCCAGCTGAGGTGCTGGATGCAAAGTCTGTAACATCATTTAAACTAAGGTGAGATAGAGCAAAAGCAAGAGTAGAAGGCAGGGAACAATTGGGTGCATAAAGCAGAAGAGCAGCTAGGTCCTGAGATTGAAGTAGATTTCAAGAACACACAAGCAGAATAGATGGACCCTCGGTCTCCTCCCACCATCACTTTTCCATGTTTCTATGTACACCCTAGAGGAGAGGAGGGTGAGAAGGGATATGATAGAGACCTTTAAATACCTCATGGAGGTTAATAAGGTACAAGAGGGGAGTATTTTTCAGAAAAAAAAAGATGCCCGAGAACAAGGGGACATACTATGAAGCTGTAGTGGGTAGGTTCAGGAGAGATATGAGGAAATATTTCTTCAGAAAAGAGTGTTGTATTCCTGGAACAGCCTTCCAACTGAGGTAGTGGAGATGAAAACAGTGGTGAGGTTTAAAAATGCCTGGGGTAGGCACAAGGTAATCTTAGGGATAAGTGGGGCAGAGACAGCACCATAGATCAAGTGAATCTACAGCAAAAAAGAAGGTAGAAAAAAAGAACAATAAATTAGAAAACTGTGCAGCCTGGGTAGGCCAAGTGGCCCTTATCTGCCTTCAGAGTCTATGTTTCCGTGTTTCTACTTACTTAAAAGGAATGGCCAATGTCAGAAAGTCCCCTCAATTAACATTTTCACCCACTGTTGAGAAGATTCTGGTACCTGGTTCAAAAGTAATTTTCTTTTATCTTGTCGATCCTGCAGCCTATGTCATAGGTATTTTGAAAGGAGTGCCTCCAGTGGCATGTCCTACAATTGCCTGCGGCTGATGTCAGAGTCCAGGAGCAGCTGCGGGAGTGTGTGTAGCGTTAGCTTATGAATGAAGCTATTAACAGCTCTGGTTTGCCTTTTAGAGGTCTTGGTGCTATACCGAGACCATGTATAGATTGGCAATAGATCAGTCAGTCTATTCTTGGTCTTGGTATAGCAACAAGACCTCTAAGTGGCAAACCATAACTGTTAATAGCTGCTTCCATAGGCTAACATTATACACGATACCGCAACTGCTCCCTGGCTCTGACATCAGCTGCAGGTAATTGTGGGACATGCTACTAGAAGCAGTCCATTCAAAATGCAGGCAGGAGTGATACCAAATAAAAGAAAATTTCTTCAGAAGCAGGTACCCACATTTTTTTAACAGTGGGTGACATCGCTAATCGGGGAGTGCCCTACACTGAGGTGTAGAGCTTACTGACATGTTTGTTTCCCATTAATTGCTTACTTACAGTACTTACTTACCTAGTAAATGGATTATTTTGATCATTGCATGGCAGTGCTACAGCCTGATATCCAACAGCAACTCCTCCAGTCCAAATGATAATAATTCCAAAAGTAGATACAATATGTCAGACCATCAAAAATCAGAGAAATGGGCTTATCGAAAAATACAGAAGATGAACACATGATTTTGTTCATCAAATTATGATTCTTTCAACTGTCAGGTCAAGAAAACATGCACTAACAACATGAAACATGGCATGTCCACAGTTTCTTAGGTCCTAGCCTATTTAATTGCTATTGGAATAAGAGATGGTGCTGCATAATACCAGACTACTCCAGAAACTCTGCTGACATACTGTACAGTTCCATCCATTAGAATGAAGTACTCCAATAATGTTCTGCCGGTGACACCTTGCAAGATACTGCAGTTACATAATGCAATCTGATGGCAATTATTCCAATTTGTCCAACAGGATAGCGTGATATCATGATCCCAGAGTGTTTCATCCTGGTGGTGGCACTATGTAATGTATATTCCTATACTTTTCCACAAACAATGTACACATTCTGATGTGTAGGAGGAAAGAATTACATTTATACCTACTCTTGAACTACTACTGGAGATACACTACATTGACCTTGCTTTTCTTAGCCACACTTTAAATTCTGAATAGATAATAATCTGTGCTTTTTAAACTTTCCAATGGAAGCTATTGACTTTATAGCTCATTAAAAGGCTCACACCCATGTGCATGATTCAAGATACAATGTGTTGACTTCAGTGTGTAGAATGAGACGGGGAGATGGCACTGTTTTGTGAGGCACTCCGAAGATAAATGGTAGCACCTTCTAACCAAGGGAGGCCATGAAAATAATACAAGCTAAAAAGAAATTCTCCACTTTTCATTTTGTAACACATAGCAACAATAACAACTATCCAAGTGTATAAGTCTCACAATGCTTAAAGACTGCAATGGCTGATTCCTTAGTGATGCTTCAGACAGATGGCATAAATAAGACTTGTATGTGAGTTCATGATTCAGTGAATACTGCCTTATGCCATCAGCGAGGAGCAAATATTTACTGAAAGATGAGTTAATGTTTCAGTGCATCACTTTGTCTTTCAGCTGGAACTAATAACAACTGATGGTAATTCAGCTGCACCACATGGTTGGTAGACCCTTGAAGCACCATGTGATAATTTGCAATGATTTGGGGCCAAATATGGTTCACAGTATATTGGTTTGCAAGGCATGTGGCTTGGATATACCTTCAGCCATATGAGTCAATATTAATCAACTGTATAGAAAGCCCAGGGCTAGTATTTCTGAAAAGATCCTCCTTATACTGTATCTACTAGTTTTAGTTGCACAAAGCTTGCATTTGATAGTATTTGAGCTCAGTCTATGTGGAGCAAAGTGTGTACCCTATTTTTCATGCAATCTCATTTCTTTCTTCTTTTCTAATAGCATCTTCTTCATGTGTACTAAGATGTGTATACCGTAGATATGTTTAAAGCAAGTCATATATACAAGTAAAGAAAAACAGAATTCTTTTTGGGGAAGATTGGGGAAAAGCTGGTGGTGTAATTATAAATTGTACACTTTACTACTAACATAGTTGAGATCATTTGGGTAGTAACACCTGTTACAGAATACAGTGGTAGTCATACAAAAGTTGATCAGTACTGAAGTATACCTGGGTATACTGAGGCAGAATCACAGTACAGTGTATAGTGGACCTTTATTGCACACGGAAACTGGAGGTTCTCAAAATGTTGTTCTGCTGCAGTTCAAAAGGTCATGGAACACGATTATACCCTTCAGCAGAACAACATTTTGAAAACCTCTAGAGGTTCCACACGCTCACTACATGGACTGCACATCGCTTACCTGAGGAGCAGAAATGGCCGGATCCACACTCCCACTGCGACAGTAGAATCAGTGAGATCGGAGCCACACAAGATGCAAAATCAACCAGATATGAGGAAATGCAGGATCAACCAGATATTTAGACTTTGAAAACAAACAAACAAAAAAAAAAAAGAAATTATCCCTTCCCCCACAGCCATCTCGCTTAGTGAGTACTATGGCCGCTATGTTTTTTTTTTAAATCCACCCAAATGTACCTGCCAGTAAATAGGAAGTCACACTACAAACGTAGCCATGCCTACTCCTTAGCAATCACTTGGCAACCCTAGAAATCAGCCCTTACTATGGAATGCAGAGCACACAAAAGTAAAAGGCTGCTAAAAAAAGAACTGTAAATGATTTTGGGGGGCACTATACACTATATAAAATAGCGGATGGGCATCCTCATGATCAACTAGACCTTTTGTGCCACCCTGGGGTTCTGATGACATCAGACCTCCCAAGCTTCACTCTCAAGGTCTGATTTCATCAGAACCCTTCTGTGGCACAACAGGTTAGTTGTGCATGTATGCCCATCAATTATTCTATATACAGTCAATGCAAATTGTAAGTTGAGCTCCTCGTGGTACCTCAAGGTAGTCAACTTTTCAAAAACTACCACTGTATGTCCCATTACCCTTCATGATTGCCTAAAATGTTTATAAATATGCCTGTAGAGGCACGCTTCAATAATTTTGGCTTCATAATTTTTATATGGATATGACATGATACGATATAATGTGATGTGATATTACCCCTTTTGCTTGATATTCCAGACTGTAAGTCACTAATACAATGCATGTAGATTATGTAATATTAGTGTCTTGAACTGTAAATGACATTCATAATTCTACTGAAAATGGATTATATTTTATCTAAACTATTATGGACAGTGCCCCAATCTAGGAAACCTCTCAAGATGATGCAGCATACGTCAGTGTGGGAACAGATCGATCAAGCGGCACTTGCTTAGTATACATTCTCAAGTAGATGCACCCCAATATGTGTACATAACAAGTTGCCATTTAAGAGTTTAAGAACTGTTAAGGCACCTGCCTTTCACTCAGGGCATTGTGGGTAGGAATGTGTAAAGTCAGTAAACTTTGCTTTGTGAAGCTTTGTCGTGAAGGTCCCCAACTTCACGAAGTACTTTGCATAATTCTTTGCTTAGTGAAATGTAAAACTCCATCTAGCTAAACTACGCGAAGTGCTACTTCTGCTCATCAGGTTTGTCTATAATCAAAGACAGCATTCATTGTGATTCTTATTAATCAGAGAGGATGTCTCTGCAAAGTGGGATAGTTTCCCTTTTTTTACAGGTATACACGTCACTTCTTGGGGGTGCTAGGTGTAGAGTGGATGGTGTCAGAGGTGGATTGGGAGGGAGGAAATTCACTAAACTGGGGGGTTGTGTAACAGAGGAGAGAAGTGGAGGGAGTTAGGTTTAAAATGCAGGTGGGGAAGGGTTAATTTACTTTCTAAAACAGCTAACATACAGGTGGCAGCAATCTTATCTGACAGGGGGGACTAGGGGGTTTTCATGACAAAGGATGGGTTTGGGAGGGTGAATATATATTGATAAGGCACTAGTTAGTGGGTGGGGTGGGTACAATGTAACTGAGTGGATGAGGGTGGGATTAGAAAAAAAGAGTATTTTTTTAATCTTCACAATGCAAAGTTGGTGAAGTAAGTCAGGAACTTTGAGAAGCTTCATAAAGTCACAAACCTCCCACAAAATGTGGGGTCAAGGACAGCACCAATTATAAACAAAACCGATAAGGCCAATTTCAAAGAAACAGCTTTATTTATGTGTATGAACAGGTATACCATGTACAGGGTGACCGTGATTGAGCACTTACAAAAAGAGCTACTCAATCACGGTGCCTGTGTACAGGGCTACCAGGCAGGGTAGCAAGCAGATACCAGGGTGGGCGAGGTAGGGTGAATGGATATACGTGCGTATACATGTACGGGGAAGGGGAGGGGAGGGAAGGTATGTGGGTGTGTGTGGTGGGCAGCTGCTGAGTTGGGCTACTAGCATGGTGGAATGGGTGGTTATTTGGGAGGTGCAGGGTTCGGGTCCGGCGCAGTACTTTTTTTTTTGCTGGCTGGTGGCTTTGTATTTTTCCAAGTTTTTAACCCCCCTGACATGGACTTCCCTGGAGTTGAGAATCCATTAGTAGGAGGGTGCAGGGGGGGCACAGCCCCCACATTAAAAAAAAACACCTGTAGGTTTTGGGCACCCTCTTCATCCTCGCCGCAAGTGTGCATCACCGAAATTAATTTTCGGCAATGTACACTCACCATAATGGCGAATGCTATTCCAAGATCACCATTATGACTTGGAACATAGAAACATAGAATATGATGGCAGATAAGGACCGCTTGGCCCACCTAGTCTGCCCATTTTCCTACCTAACAGATAAACTGCAGATCCTAGTTAACCAACAGCTTACTTCTTCCTACCCCCACTAGGACTGCCTTATGTCTGTCCCATGCATTCTTGAATTCCCCCACTATTCTTGACTCCATGACCTCCGAAGGGAGGCTGTTCCATACATCCACAACCCACTCTGTGAAAAAATACTTCCTCACATTACCTCTGAGCTGTCTCCCCTCTATCTTCAAATTGTGCCCCCTTGTTCTTGCACATCTCTTTTTCTGAAAGATGCTACCCTCTTGGACTTTGTTGATTTCCTTGAGGTACTTGAAAGTTTCTATCATGTCCCCTCTCTCCCTTCTTTCCTCAAGGGTATACATATTAAGCTCCTTTATTTTTTCTTTGTATGTCTTCTGGTGCAGACCCTCCACCATTTTGGTTGCACTCCTCTGGACAGCCTCCACTCTGTCTATATCTTTGCGGAGATAGGGTCTCCAGAACTGCACACAGTACTTCAGATGGGGTCTCACCAACTGTCTGTACAGAGGGATAACAACTTCTTATTTTCTACTATTGATGCCTCTTCCTATGCATCCCAGTATCCCCATCAGCCTTCCTTACTGCCTTCTCACATTGCTTGCCCACCTTAAGGTCATCTGATATAATTACCCCAGCTCCCTTTCCTTTTACTGTTGTCAGTATCGCACCCCCCCCCCATTGTGTACTCTTCCCCTGGGTTTTGTTTCCCATGTGCATTACCTTGTACTTCTTTCCATTGAATCTGAGCTGCCATACATCTGACCATTCCTCCAACCTTGCCAAGTCCCTTCTCATCCTTTCCACTATATCTTGTGTATCAACCCTGTTGCAGATCTTTGTGTCATCTGCAAAGAGACATACTTTTCCTTCCAGTTCCTCTGCAATGTCACTTATAAAGACATTAAAAAGGACTGGCCCTAGTACTGAACCCTGTGGTACCCTGCTAGTAACCCTCCTTTCTTCACTGTGGACTCCATTTACTACTACCCTTTGCGTCCTGTTGTCTAGCCAATTTTTTGTCCAGGCTACCACCTTGGGACCCACTCCAAGGCTGGCTAACTTGTGTATTAATCTTTGTGTGGGACTGTATCAAATGCCTTGATAAAATCTAGGTAGGCCATGTCCACAGCCCCCGGTCTACTACTTTGGTCACCCAGTCAAATAAATCTATTAGATCTGTCTGACACGACCTTCCCATCATGAATCCATGCTGCCTTGGGTCCTGTGCCCCACTGGCATCTAGGTACTCAACAATTTTTTTCTTCAGAAGTGATTCCATCATTTTCCCTACCACTGAGGTCAATCTAACTGGTCTGTAGTTTCCTGCCTCTGTCCTGCTCCCACTTTTGTGAAGAGGAATCACATCCGCCCTCCTCCATTCCTCAGGTATCACCCCATCCTCCCATGATTTGTTAAAGAGAGTAGTCAGCAGTGTCACTAGTTCTACCCTTAGTTCCTTTAGAATTCGTGGGTGAATCCCATCAGGTCCCATGGCTTTGTCCACCTTCAATTTTATTAGTTCTTTCAGAACCGTTTCTTCTGTAAATGGACTGGTATAGACTCCCATCTTCAGAGTGTTTCTCTTGTTTGGTTTAGGTACCTCCCCCTCTTCTTCCTTTATGAATACTGAGCAGAAATATTCATTCAGTATCTCTTGTTTTTCACTGTCACCCTCTACCCACATTCCCTCCCCTTTATTAAGCCTCAGTATCCCTCCTTTGGTCTTTCTTCACTCCCTAATGCACCTATAAAAGGTCTTATCCCCCTTCTTAACAGAGTTGGCTATCCTTTCCTCTGTCTGGGCCTTTGCTATTCTGACTGCCTTCCCAGCCTCTTTCTGCTTTAACTGATAAGGTTCTCTGTCCTGCTCCTTCTGTGTTTCCTTATATTTCCTGAATGCTATCCTTTTCTCCTTAACCTTCTCTGCCACCTCTTTTGAGAACCATAGCATTTTTTTTCCTTCATTGTGTTTTGTTGATTTGCTTTACACAAAGGCTTGCTGCCTCTGTCAAGGCTGTTTTGATTACTCCCCATTGTTCCTCCACCCCTCTTTCTTGCCTGTTTGCTAGTGCTTTTCTGAGGCACTCTCTCATTTTCCCAAAGTCAGCATCCTAAAGTCAAATACTCTTGCTTTTGTATGGCATGATTGTATGGCTGTGTTTATCGTGAACCACACTGTTTGGTGGTCGCTTGTTCCCAGATGGCTACCCACTTCTAAATCTGAGATTCTTTCTCCATCCCCATTTGAGAGTACCAGGTCTAAAATTGCTGCCTCCAGACTGGGTTCCAATACTAGTTTTCTGAGGTATGCTCCCTGTAGGGCATCAAGAATAACCATGCTCTTGGATGTGCCTGCAGCAAAAGTGCTCCAGTTAACATCTGGCATATTCAGGTCCACCATCAACAATATCTCCCCTTTTTCTGCCATTCTAAGGAAGCCTTCTACCATTTCCTTGTCCATTCCCTCCCCCTGAAATGGGGGTCTATATGCAACCCCCATGCAGATTGTGGTGCCATTTCCTATCAACAGAGTTGCTAAGAGGCTTACCCACAGTCAGTGAAGCTCTTTGAACAACATGCACTGGTCAGACAATTCAAAGTGAGGTTAATATCCATTATCAGCTTCAAACAGTGAAGTGCAAGGAAACAGTGGTGGAGGAATAGCCGGTACAGTCAGTGTAGTTGCACAGTGGCCAACGCACTTAGAAGGGCCCAGCAAGCAGTGCGTGAGGGATTTACCAGAGTTCCTCATGGTCACTTGGCACAGTCCGTCTTTTTGTTTTTTAATGTATGCAGTACTGTCACTTTAGGAGGTGAGCACTCATCAGTGGGGCAGTCTTCGATAGAAACTAACTTGAGGCATGACAGGCATCAGCACTTCAGTCCACGGCAGATAGTGCGATGGACCAGCCAGTGACGAAAGGCACACATGGCCTGACTCAAGAGTGATGCACTGTCTAGAAGTGGGTCTGTTCATGCCAGCCAAAGCCTACTGGGTAATTCAGCAAGTCTTGGTTGGTCTTCCGCATAACTATGCACTCTGATCCTTTGAGCAGTCGTCTGTGAGTAAGTCAAACTAAAGACTGCGAGGTCGGTGATGGTCAGCCTTGGAGTGGTGGCGTGGCGGTGCCTGCCTGATTCTTATTTGAGCCTCCTAATGTAGGATTTTAATAATTCTGAAGTGGTGTTGTGACCAGGCCAATAATAGTCTAAGTGTTAACAAAAAATAGTTACATCTCTAAGGATTTTCGTCAGTGAGAGACCCAGCTTAAATGTGTCTGTGAAAGTTTTTTTAATCAGATAATGGACGGTGTACCAGTGTTTTGACTGTTGTTGGTTCTGACTTGGCTGGCCTGGGGAAGAAGATAATGGACTGGGGGTGTAATTTATAACAAATACTAAACAGAAATGAAGAAAATAATTTGAATTTGTAGTGGTAACTGTGATTTGTGTTTGTTGGTAGAAACTGATACTTTGCAATTGTTGTCGAGAAGCAGCATGGCTGCAACATTTCTTATAAACCTGCTTTTTATTGCCATTTCTGAGAATCAAAACATACAGTTAGGAACAGAGAACAATCTACAGCACCCAGGCAAAGGCAAGGACTGTTGACAATTCCCTGTGTGTCTCTGCTCCTCAGTAAGACTCAGATGCAGAGCAGCAGAATCAAACCTCTTGACTTTATCCTCCTGATGTCCTGCACATCTCCCTCCATGTTTACCACTGCTGCAGCCTGAACCCTGAAGTAGCCTACAAAAAAATCCACGGTGGGGCTGCGCTGGCCAGTGGGTGCTGTCGGGGGGCAGGGGGTGCTGTCAGGGTGGTTGGGGTGCTGGGGGTGTTGGGGGTGCTGTGGGGGGGCCCAAAATTACAACATGCACTGTGGTCCATCTTTCTCTTCCTCCACCACTGCAAGGAAATGGTGTACTTAGCAATATTTCAAGAGAAGTTAAACACAAAAAGTGCAACTACACTAAGCCACAGGTAGAAACTCAGAAAATACAGATGCTTCAGACTGCCGTGCAAATGAGCATTCCTTGGTGAACACAGTATGATAATAATAATAATTTTATTTAATATAGCACCTTTCAGAATATCAAAGTGCTTCACAAATACAAACACACTCAGTTAAACAATGAATAAGCATAAAATCAAAGAAAATTAGGAAATGCTTTTTCCCATAGAAAGGTCTTCATTGCCTGCTTAAAACTCCCCACAGTCCTGCACTCCCGTAGCTGATGATGTAGAGAATTCCAGAGGGATGGGGCAGTGAACATAAAAGCCCGTGCCCCAAATGACTTCAATCTAACCCTCAGAATCTCCAGCAACCCGTCATCAGCCGAGCGGAGTTATAGCATAGGGGTGTAATGAATCAGAAGTTCTTTCAAGTAGTCTGGACCCAGTCTGTGTAGGGCCTTGTAGGTTAACAAACCTACCTTAAAGGTGAGCCGCCACTGAACTGGCAACCAGTGCAGATCGCACAGCAATGGGGTTATATGAGATCTCCTTGAAGCCCCAGTCAATAAACATGCAGCCGCTTTCTGCACTAGCTACAAGTGGTGGATATCAACCCCGGGAAGCCCTAGGTACAGGGGGTTACAGTAGTCAAGATGCGAGGTCATGAAGGCGTGGACCAAGACAGGCAAGTCACTGGATGGAACAAGGTGTTTGATCCTGGCAATGTTCCTAAGGTGGTAAATGGCTAACTTGATGACTGTAGACACCTGATAGCGAAGGGTCAGACTATCGTTCATGTTCAGAGGTAAGGATCTGCTCACCCCCAGAAATAAACCAGATGGCAAATCAGACCCCAACCCCTCTATCCTGCGACCAGGGTCCACCACCAAAACTTCAGTCTTTCCCGCGTTCAACTTTAACCTGCTGGAACTCATCCAATCTTGGATTTCCATGAGGCAGCTGTTAAATACTGAGAGAGCACACACCTGGTCGGGAGTGAAAGACAGATAGAGCTGGGTATCATCAGCATAGTAGTGAAACCTCAGCTCATACTGTCTTACAATGTCTCTGAGGGGCAGCATATACACTGCAAACAACATGGGGGACAGCACGGAGCCCTGAGGTACCCCACAAGGCAGAGAGAAAGACTCAGGAGAAAATATTCCTAAGACAACTCTCTGAGTTCGACCGGTGAAGAAAGATGAAAACCATCTGAGGGCTGTACCCGCCAGCCCACAGATGAACCTCAGGTGCTTGAGCAGAACCCCATGGTGGACAGTGTCAAAAGCTGAAGAGAGATCAATGAGTACCAAGATAGAACGGTTCCTCTGATCTCTCGCCATCATGAGATCATTGAGCACCCAAACCAGAGCCATCTCAGTACTACGCCTCTTACAGAAACCCGACTGGAGAGGTTCGTATAAATTATGGATGGTTAGATGGTTCTCCAGTTGTTGAATTGCCACCACTTTCTCGATAACCTTTCCCACAAAAGGAAGGTTTAAAGTAGGCCTGTAGTTTGCCAGATACTCCGAGTCCAAAGAAGCTTTCTTCAGAAGAGGTGTCACCACTGCCTCCTTCAGGGAGCTAGGAAACTCTCCTGATTGCAGGGAGCACCGGACAATCTGAACTAAGACCGGGCCAATAACATCACTACAACCCAAAATTAGGGAAGTAAGGCCAGGGTCTAAACTACAGCATGTGGGGCACATCCCCTGGACAATCCTCATAATGTCAATGAAATCTGGCAGGTCAAAGGTACTCCAGGAAATATCGGGCATAGTGACCGAGCACTGACCAACCGTATCTCCCATAGAATGAGATGGACGAAACTCCTGCCTGATGTCAGTCACCTTATTCGTGAAGAATCAAGCAATCTCATCACACTCAGTTTGTGATAAAATTCGATGGAGCTGCAGACAGGCTGGGTTGTACAGCCTGTCCCCAGTTTGGAAGAGTTGAGCCAGTCGGTTTCCAGCAACAGCGATTTCCCTGGACAGGAATTCTGCCTTCTTACGGGAGATCACTGATTGATAGAGTTAATAATGCTCTAACAAAATAAGATGGTCGGTATCAAAGTAGTTCACATGGCAGCTTATTCTAACCTCGTCAACTTCGCATCTCCCTCAGTGACCCATCAAACCATGGGGTCCAAGGGCAAAGCAGAAGGGGACGAACACGGACCAGAGCAATCCAATCAAGAGCTGAAGTAATAGCCTTATTTTAGGCCAACACTGAGTGCTCTGGATCGGTGCTGGTGTCACCGAACACTGAGAGGTCAATCACCGCCACCAGGTCTTCAGGGCACTTACAGTTCGACTACTATGTCATCATCAGAGTGTAAGGACTCACCTGATACTGTTGTTTAAATAGGTGTATTGCTTAAAGTGGTACACAACAAACCAAAGTTCTTAAAAGCTAAACGTTTAGAAGTACAAAACTTTAGACACAAGAAAATGAGCATATCGCAACTGCAATATTAAAAACAAATAACATTAAAACATTAAAGACTTACCAATACCCGGGAAGTCAAAAGGTCAAGGCAAGACAAATGTTTATCAAACATTCAAACATAAACATATTTTTGTAATTTTAGAATTTTTTATATAAAATAATAACATGAAGTTGTCTCATTATCTCATTGTAAGCAAAGCAGTCAGAACACTATAGCCGGATCAGTAAACATAAATCAAAGCTGCTACTGATCACCATAACCCTCATAAATGAAAAGGGGTGACTTGTGAGCACAGAGGCATCCTCATTCATGATCAGTGATCCCAGCAGAGCCGACAAGTCATGCTGAAATCATATTGCAGCAGAGCCAACAAGTTGGGCTGTGTGGTATCAAATACAGCAGAACAGGCAAGTCATACTGTTTTGATGATGATTCACCAGAGCCGGCAAGCCATGCTGTGTGATGTAAGATGCAGCAGAGCCGGCAAGTCATACTGTTTTGATGATGATTCAGCAGAGTCGGCAAATCATGCTGTGTGATGTAAGATGCAGCAAAGATGATAAGCATGCTGTTTTGATTTTGTTGCAGCACAGCCGGCAAGCCATGCTGTTCTGTAGCAGGCTGCATAGCAGTGAAATCATGCTGCTCATACCTTTCTGTGACTCACTGATGTCGCATTTTAAAAACCACTGTTAAAACAGGGATATAAACTTGTAAACAGATCTAGAAAATCCAGCACAAAGTGCTGTCCCAAACGTTACTGCAGCAGCCTACAGCACAGGCTGCTTTATGTTAATAGACAACAGAGCAATCAAGTCCTGTTGCAATATACTTACAGGTAGCTATGTAAAGGTATTTCACCATTTAACCCGTTTAGAGGGTTGTGTTTTTAGGGTTTAAATCCAGAAGGCTTATCTTTGTAGTAGGCTTCTTTTCAGATCACTCCGTCTTGTGCCAATGTCTATTTTTTTGGTACCTATAAACCTCAGAGAGGCTGCTGACCCATGTCCAGCCTCTCTATAGTGTCTGGCAATTGCATACTCAAAATAATTGTTTCTTATTGTAGCCTTGTGTTCATCTATCCTTGTTTTTAAGGCTCTGTTGGTTTCACCTACGTAGCTTTGACCACATGAACAGGTCAACATGTAAACAACTGAAATTGTGCTGCAATTTATAAATTGGTGTATAGAAAATCATTCACCTGATTGAGGATGATTGAACGACTTAATGTTGATTGTGTTAGAGCAATGTGTACAATGGCCACATTGGAAGTTTCCCAAAGGGGGGCTGTGGTAGCCAATTCTGTTGTTGTGGAATTCAGGGAAGTGCCACATGAACTAAAGTGTCTTTTAGATTTTTGCTTCTCCTGTTTGCAATGCGCAGAGTATTTTTTGCTATTTCTTGCAGTCCTGAGTCTATGCTCAGTTGTGGTTGTGAAGCTCTGCCACCTGCTTATTATTATATGTATAATATTTGTGTCATAGATAAATGTGTTTGATTGTCTGCCTAGGACACAGTCAGCCAGTGTGAGGAGGATTGACCTTTGACCTCAAAAGTGCCAGTGTGACTGAAGCAGCAGGATGTCATAAACTGGCCAGTGGGAACCACTAATTGAAGGGTTCTTTTCCTGTCTTGATATGCAGGGCTTCCTGCCAGATGCTAGGTGATAAGACATCATAAAATATGCCTTTTGAGGGCTGAAAGTTTGAATTTTATGATCCTGAAAGAAGAGACAACTTTTTTAACAGAATCTTGTTAAAAGTCGTAAACCTGAAATCACTCTTGCAAAACAGGAAACCAGCAGAAAGACATCAAAGGAAATGCTTTCGATGAAGACTGTCATGTTTTAAAAACTGTTATCTGCTAATTTTTCTAGTAGTAACATATCTTCCTTTTGGATAATTATACTATGAATTATTGCAAGATCAAACTGTGACCTTACCAAGAGGTTAGGGAAAGGAATTTTGAACTAGTCAAGCATCGGAAGGGAAAAGGGATTTTTATCTCTGGATTCCACAGGAGTGAGACCTTGGGTCTCTAGACTGAAACTAGACACTTAGAAAGATATAATTCAGGGACTTTTAAGTATTTTGCAGGAGCTATTTATTTTGTTATTTTCCAATTATTTTGTTGACTGTAAGTATTGATGTTATATGTTCTGTATCTGGTATTTTATCTATTTTAGATTCTTAGTTTACACTATTTTCCTTAAAATTCTGCCTGTACCTTTTCAGTCTCTTTTGCATGTGAATGCTGGAACAGTGTTTAATTCTGACAGCTGTTAAGAGCTCAAAAGGGTGTGTTACTATCTTGCTAAAAGGTAAGAATATACCTAGGTCTCATATTGAGTCGTAAGGGTACATTTGGGGAACCTGGTTGGGTGCCACTGGGTGAAGGATTGTATTGCATTTCCCTGAAGGGAATATATATCTGAGCCTGTTAACTGGGTATGCTAGCATAAGATTCCCATTTGACCCCAGGACTCAAGGCTGTTAGGTGACTTGGACCTAAAACAGACAGGAAGGTTACCCTTTTTGTCTCCTGCTCACACTATTGCACTTCAGGTTGGCACTGTGGGAGCAGAGGGCCTGACCTGTGGAGCACATTTGTGACAGTGGCCAGTGATTTTTAATGATTTGGCCAGTTTGTGTTGCTATAGATTTAAACTGGATCACAAAGGTTGGTCCCTATTCATTTCCCTAATTTCTTTCCCCTGTAGTAGCAGATTCCTGCCTAGATTCCTGGAATGGGTCAGTGCATCCAAAATTACTGGTACAGTACAAGTCACATTAAACTGTTCCACCAATGAGTTGGTTTAGCATTGTTTTTTACAGTTGGCAATGCCTTGGCAACTCATAATGCTTTATTTTTCAATGCTTAAGTAGCTCAACCACAATGTTTGTAAAATGTTTTTCAGCTCAATTGGAATGCATCTGCAGTCCTGTCATAATGCAACCTGAAACTGGGTTTTAACTCTTAAGAAACAGTTTGTGCACAGCACTGAACTGGATCCAGCAACACTTATGCAACTCAGTCAGAAATGCTACACCAACTCATTGGAGAAACAGTTTAATGTGACTTGTACTGTACTTTATACCCTCTTTGCCAAAAGCTATGTGTTAGTTCTCTACTAGACTCAGTGAAGCCACTATCAGTGGAGAAAATGTGTCTTGCTCTAAAGAATTGTCCTTTTGGAATGTTCTTTGTGATGCTAGCAGGATGGCAACTGTCCATTCTCAGGAATGTGTTCCATGCTAAGGGTTTTCTGAATAGGCTGGTATCAAGTCAGTCTTCTTCTTTTGAATTAATATATCTAGAAATGATATCTGTGTAAGGTCTGCTTGGTAGGAGAACGTAAGATGCTGGCTAGTGGAATTAATATATTCCATGAACTGTTGTAACAAAGTATAGTCTCCTTTTTAAATAAACAGTCATCTATGTATCATCTCCACATGTGGAGCAAACAAGTTTTGATTCTCATCATAGATATATTTCTTTTCCCAAGCCCACTTGTATATGTTGCCTAAATTGGGGGTGAAAGTGGTACCCATTGCTGTACATTTGTGTTGAATGTAGTGACTCTCTTCAAACCAGAAATAATTGCCTTCCAACACAAATCATGCCAGTTCCAGAATATACATAGTGGGGGGTTAATTACGGTTACTGAGTGCTTTTATTATAGCATCAAGGCCATCTTTGAGGGGAACATTCAAGTATAAACTTTCAGTGTTTATGGTTACCAACCAATCAGTTTCAGAAACAGTCAAGTCTTTGACAGCCCTTAGTGCATCACTGGTGTCTTTAATATATGAATGAAGCTGCAGTACTGTTTTCTTATGAAAAAAAATAACAAACTTGGAAATAGGTTCTATGGTGGATCCTATGGAAGAAACCACAGATCTGCCTCGGATAGGTTCTATTTCTTTATGGATTTTTGGCAGAAGGTAGAACACAGGCTTTCTGGTTGGCAATTCAATTCGTTTGGACACCTCTCTCAATTAGCTGTTTGTTTTTTTCTGCTATTTCCACTGTGGGATCTTGCTGGAGTTTCATATAAAAAATAATATTTGACAGTTTATTTGCTTTAGCTATATATTCATTTCTGCCCCATATTACCGAGGCTCCACCTTTATCTGTCAATTTTATGATGATTTTGTTCATATTTTTTCAGTTCCTGAATTACCTGTCTTTCCCTGCAAGTGATATTTGCTTATTTGTAAGATATATGTTCTTTAGTAGGAGGTTTTGAACATCTTTCCGGCACCATTTTCAGTATATGACTACCCAGTTTCCACCATATTTAATGTGCCATGACACAAAAATAAAACATTATTTCCTTTGTTAGCTCTATAAATCATATATAGCTTTATCAAACATCCTTGTATTACTATTTTCAATTCATGTTAACCCTACCCAAGAAACATTTTCAGATTTTATAAGATAGGTTACCATTAAATACATTCATTCATACCATACACTGGGTTAGTTGCTCTAAAGTAGTCAACGTAAAATGCCTCTCTCAATAGTAATTTGTGGTTACAATTACCAATTCTCATGTTTCTTGTTACCTTTTTTTTATTCCAAAAAATCTGAACACTGGAAGTTGATGCTCCATTTCTATAAAATGTCTGGCTATGGGTGAATTAACATCTGAGTTCCTTATGTTCCCCAATTCTTTGTTGCCAAAATGGAAAGATTTAACTGTTAAATATTGCCCCTGCAGTGAGGAATTCTGCTGTTGTTTAGAAAGTCACAACAGTAAAAATTTAAATAACTGAACTGATAATTTTTTTAATATATTATGTAATGTCAAGTAGTGTAATACTAACCCGTTCCTGAAGAATTACAATAGTTTATATACCTACAGTATGTTTGAAATGTTCCCTAATGTTCTTCCTGACTTTGTACCTATATGCAGGTGGACAATGTTTTAAGATCCAGAATAATCAAGGTAGAACGCTGATAATTTTAAACAAAGTAGTTTTAATTTTAACTGCAACTGACACCTCCCACAAATAGGCACCACTATACAGTGGGTCCGGCACACAGGCAGGCAGTAGGATGGCTGCTTTTATATGCAGGTGCCCTCAGGGACGACCTGCATGTTACAGTACCAGATTTGGCTGCAAGGCAACCACAGTATAAAATGGCAACTCTTCACTTGCTCTGTTGCTTCCCTAGAAGTAGGACGCACACAGAGACAAGGTTGGTACCCACACTATTTAGATACTAACTATTCATTTTGGAATGTTCAATGAAATGTTGTTGAAATGTGAATAAGGGACTAGAGTTATAAATCAACAAAGAAACAGATTAAAAAACAGACACAGAAAGAAAGTGGTTCCTTATAAACATTATAGCACAGTGATTAGCTAGAATAATATACAGAAATGCTTTAGCAATGTAAATAGTGAAACGGTACTTTTCTTATATATAAAATGGTGTTTTGATATGAATGGAGTACAGAAAAGAAATAATACAGCAATATACAACCAGTTTGAAATAGTGATTATGAATATGTCATATAAAATTTGTTTGAACAAATGTTGTTTGCATTGTCACAGAATGAAATAGATAAGAAATGTAAAGAAAATATGATAAAAATGGTCCTGTGCTATCCTAAGGTGGGCAGCTAAATTGGCACCTTGAAATGTTACATTTGAGTTAACAAATAAGTGGAACTACATTATAAAATGTGAATACTGTGGTATTTTTAGGGGTGCAACAAAGTAATACTGATGCTGTGATAAATAAGGATAAGAGAATTTATTTATATAAATAAGTAATTTTTGCCAAGTATCCCTCCTTTGGGTGTTAATTGGATTACAAATAGTGGATTTATTTTTGCATATATTATAATTGTTTACATTTAAAACAAGACTCCATGAGGAAGGTGCATATAATCCCAAAACATAGGACATATATAGTCTGGATGCAATTTAAAAATAAAAAGAGTTAATATTTGAAAATGAGTTGGTGAGTGGGCTATTCCTTTCCAATCTGGGTGTTTGTGTTATATTAGCTTTTGATTGGACTATGGCCTGTCCCTTCCGAATACCTTTTTACTTTTATATTTTTCTAAGGCTTGGCTGGCCAGAGTTTCATTTTATATTAAAGTATTTTAAGAACTAAAATGGGTCTGTTGGGGAGATTTATTAATACACATGGCCACTGGAACACTGAAACAGTGGTAATAATAAATGCATATTCTCCTAATAACATGATATAGACTTTTTCTGCAGCCTACTACTTGCACTGACAGAACATTTTTCTTCATATTTGATGGCAGAGGATTATAATGCTATACTTCACAACTGATTGAATAACTGGGGTACTATAATTCAAATGCAGCCAAAACCTTGATTAATGTACTAGAACATATGGAGATTAGAGATACAGTTGTTGGTAATATTTCTCTCTACAGGAGTACTCATAGGAATATTTTAACTAGTTATTGTCAAAATTTCTGGATCCTGCATCCATGAACTTTTTACAAAACTGCACAATTTTTGCAGAATTTCACAAAATTTCATATTGGCAAAATATGTGATATTCTTCAGAATAAGAATATAATCAGTTTCAGTGGACTATTCATGGAAATGATAGAGTTTTCCACATGAACTATGAAATACAATCAAAATAACTATTCTACTCTTCATTACAAAATCATGCCATTCACTGATAAATTCAGCAGAAAATTCATCTGTAAGTAGGACTGTGACATTTTCAAATTATGACAGAACATAATTTCACAGAATTTCAGAAAATTTCATAGAATTCTGTTGGTAGCAGAATTCTGAAACTTTGACACTGGAATATTTTTCATGGACTAGGATTCCTTTTCTGTAATCTGTGGACTATTACACCACAGTTTACCTAATTAATAGGAAGCTATTCCTTGGTTTACATAGAAATGCTTTTCAGGTTTCTGTAGAATTAAAAAAGAAGTTCAAAAAAGCATTTCAGAAGTGGAATTGCCATTTCTTGTGAATTCTGCAGCAGAATTTTGCATCCCATTCAGCTCTATTTATGTAAAATATGGGTCCATTTTAGCCTTTTCAAGGCAGGAAAAAGGGTCAAAGGTTTAATTGCTATAGCAACCCGCTTTCATGTAACTGCTCATGGTAGTCTTCAATTTCTGTGGTTTGTCACCAGATTCCATTTTTTGCAATCAAATGTCATAGAAAACCCCAAACATTATTTCAAGACCTCTGCAATCACATGGTAATCTTCTTATAGGTAGAACATAGACGACTGAAGGTGGGCACATATAGTCCTTCTTCACAAGAGTGGAAGCAGGGAGGAAACAGGAAACTATAGGCTAACTACTCATCTCAGTAGTAGGCAAGATTATGGAGGTGCTGCTTAAGGAAAGGATTGTGTAACACTTGGAATCCAGTGGAGCACAGCCCTTACAGAAATAATGATATGAAATGTTTTTATGCTGGACACATAAAACTACCCAAGTGATATGCATGCTGCAAGTATGATTTAAATGTTAAATTGGAACTGATTGCATGCATATGGTATGCATGCAGCAAGCAAGTGTGGAAACCATGATTTTTATGTTAAATTGGGAAAGACTGCATGCATGTGGCATGAGTGTAAAAAGTAAGTGGTCATTGATGACTGCACATGTAAAAGTTAAGTGATTTGCTTAGAATTGCACCATACACAAGTGGGGGTTGAGGAGATTCAAACCCAGATCTTCACGCCTCCAAGTCTCCTGTCTTGCTGTTCAGTGTCTTTAACCACTAAGCCATACTGTGTGCATACATATGGCTCACTTGTACTTCAATACATATTGTATCTGACTACATCTGCACACATGTGGCATGCTTGTAGCCACTCTTATGCTTTTCCATTTTCTTCTCTTCCTCATCTCAGTTTCACAGTTGAACTGTAGCACACATAAAAATGGAAACACATGTGGTTTTTCCCACCCCAAATACACAGATTTACCCACACAACCATTTAATTACATCTGCCTGGCCTGTACTCTTAGAATTTTCTTTCCATAGTTGTAAATGCTTCCACACAGACTAAGGTGCAAACACAAAGTAGCAATAACTCGATGCACACCCTCATGGCCAGTCCCCCCCCCATGCACACACACTGTAGCAGGTATGGCCATGCTGCTACAGACAACCCACCAAGTATAGATATAAGTAAAAAGTCTCTTACTTGAGTACTAGGGAGCCAGAGGCAGGAGTCTTTAAGAGATGATGTCCATGGGACAGAGTGCTGGGGCATACCCCCTTGAAATGAATGGAGTTACTTGTTATTACTATTTTATACATTATGATGGTGAGTTGGAGAATAATCAAGACCACTGTTCTACTAACAATGCCCTTGTTAGTTGAACGATGGCCTTCATCAATCTCCAACTCTCCATTAATAATGAAAAAAATAGTAATAAAAAATACCGCCATTCATTTCACTGCTGCACATCCCTGCAGTTTCCTTTGCTCTTTGTCATAATGTGCCTGAGCGTAGAGATGTGGAGGTCAACTTCACTTGGGGGGGGACATAAGCCTGACAATAGTGGGGCTCCAATAGTCTGTGCATACCATACCTTTCAGCTGTCCATGAATGCAAGAGACAGCTCTAGAATGTCTATAACATCTCTAAAAGGTACAACTTATTTGGTTTGATTGAAAAGTGATATGCAAATCAGGAAAAATTCAAATATATAAAATTCATCTACATATGCCCTAAGCAGTGGATCAGATTTGGGCTTAAACTCACCCAGTTACTAATCAATTTTTTCCTGGCTGAAGTTCTGCCCACCCCCCAAAAAGAACTTTGTCTCAAGTTTTATCTATGACTCCATTCCATTCAATACCCATCCCCTATGGGTCATTAAGCTGTCCAAAGGTTAAGAAACATGAAAAACATATCAATATTTCAGTCCTCCCTCCTTCCCCAATCCCCCTGTAACTAAATTATTTACTTTTACTTACCCAGCCATATGACTAGAACCCGCAGCCTGGCACAGTGTGCCACCAGCCCAGTTTTCAGTCCACTTCCCTGCTTTCTTTCTGCCAGAAGCTGAATGCTAGAACTGACCATCACAGGTCCCCAACGTGGTCAGCGACCAAGTCATCTCACCAACTGAACCCACCCAACTTGGGTTGATTGCTTCTTGCTTGCTTGCTGCTGTGGCTGCTGCTGCACTGCACTGATCAAGGCCTAGGAAGTCCATCCACACCACTGTCATCACTACTGCTAAGCCTAGCTTGCTGCCATGGGGGTCTTTGCTGTTTTTTTTGCAAGGTGAGCCTACTAGATTAAGTAGGTAGCCTAGTCTTGAGTTAGCTTCTAGCTCACCCTCTGCCCCTTCAGCCACCAGGGGAGACAAAGACTCACTAAGAGTAGACCAACAAAAATATGCTGCCCACATAGGTCAAGTGGGCACTTACTGTGCAGAAGATTAAATCCAAATTTAATGCCATTATTACCCATCCCATAAGAACAACCTAGGCACAAATAAGGGGAGGCAATTGCCCCCCTCTGCCCTACCTAAATGGCACTCCTGCTTAATTGTAGCATTCTCAGGTGCTATTGCAATGGCTTCCACTGTGTACTGAGGTACTGTAGCTCCATGTCTCATGATATGTCCTGATCATCATGTGGGTTAGTGTTCCTCATTGTCCCTCATTTTGAGTATCCATTATGGGTGGCAGACCAACCCATGATAAATCAGAACCCCCCCAGGAACAAACTGAGTCAGATGGACCCAGAGAAATAAGGGTCAAGTGGTTATATGTACCGAGTCTGGGTACGTCGACTGCAAGTTCCCTGCCAAAAAAAATAAATATAAAAAACACCATTGTGTGTACCTGGTGGAGTGGAGAATGGCACTGCACTGGAGGTGGAGAGAGGGAAAATTTTTTTTTCCTGGAGCCCAGCCAGCACATCACATGATCCCCATCCAGTTAGTAATGTGCTGCTGGGCTCCTTGCATTGCCTCTCTTTCCTGAGGCATGCTCAGCCGCATGCATAATTAGTAACTGTGGGGGGTGTACTGCATGATCAAGTGAGCGAATCACCAGCTCATGAATGAGCAGGACCACTGCAGAGCAGAGGTTCTATACCCCTACTGGCCATCTAGCCAGACTGACATGATGGCAGCCTATAGCTGAATGAATGCTGCCTGTGTCAGTCCTGGCAATTGACCTATTCAGTGGGTGGGTGGAACAGGAGCTCGGCTGCACTAGTCTGGTTGTCGGGTTAGAGAGGTGCCATTTGCCACTAAAACACTGGAGAGAGCAGATGTGTGTGTGTGTGTGTGTGTGTCTGTCTCTTGAACTGTTGTTGATCTTGGTCTTTAATTCTCATTTGACTATAATACTTCTCTTTTATGACTGTGTGCTGCTTGCTTGTGCTTGCTAAAAAAACAAGCATTTTGGGCTGGGGCTAAATTTGAAAAAGTAAAAGGAGGGGATGAGAGGGAGATGGGGGAATGGAGAGAAGAAGATCAAGACCTGGTGTGGCTGGCTAGGGTGTTGGACATCTCTGCATGGAAGGAGCCATAGTACCTCTCTCGTGCTCCTCTTTCTACAGTGCTACTGAACATCTGAACAAAAGCTGAAAAGAAAGAAGTTAAAAAAAAGCTGAAAAGAAAACAAAAACATAAATGAGGTTCTATGTATGTACTACTACTATCTTTAATCTACAGTGCAAGTATGCCCTGGCCCCTGGGAGGGCAGAGAAACCTGGGTACATCTGATGTCTATAAAGTAACTACATTAAGGAAAATCATTTTTGTGTGTACAAAAATAAAAAATAATCTAGTAGCTAGCTACTGTGGTGGAAGAGGGACTGTGGCTGTGAGGGTGAAACCTGTACTGATTGTGCATTGGAACTTGGGACCAACTGAGAGGACTACATACATATGTGGTATTGCAAGCAACAGTCGAGAAATATTTCCTTGTGCATAATAAAACAAATCCTAGGTACTGTGGCGGAAGTGAGAGTGTGGCTATGAGGGCCAAACTGTACTGAGTGGAAATTGGAACTTGGGAACAACTGAGAGGACTACATACAACTGCGGTATTGCAATTTGTGACAGTCAAGAAATATTTCCTTGTGTGTAATCAAAAAAACTAGGTACTGTTGTGGAAGGGGGAAGTGTGACTGCGAGGGTGAACCTGTACTGAGTGGGCAGAGGAACTTGGGAACAACTGAGAGGACTACATACATCTGCAGTATTGCAACAATTGAGAAATGTTTCTTCGGCCTCACAGCCACACTTCTCCTTCCACCATATTAGCTTGTTCTCTGGACTCCTAAGGACATGCAGTTATTTTTTTGTGGTAGGGTTCCCCTAAATGTGTCATCAATATGAGTGGGTGGGTGGAAGGGAACCCATGCCATAGAATATAACTGCATGACTCTCAGTGGAGCAGAGACGGGACTGGTACAACAATAACAAACTGATATCCGTTACAGAGGAAGTAAGCTGTTGGTTAACTAGGATCTGTAGCTTATCCAACAGATAGGGAAATGGGCAGACTGTGTGGGTCAAGCAGTCATTATCTGCTGTCAAATTCTATGTTTCTGTGCTTCTATTCCATTGTATAGTGTATGCTACTAATTGGGAATGGGAATGGGATTCCTCCTCTGAGGCCAGATAGGTCAGTTTACAGCTGCAGTACTAGCACTGCTGACTGTGAGACAGCAAACAGACAGAAGTCAACTGCATGACTGCCATATTCAATTGACCAGCACATCAGTGCTATAAACTCACAGTTTTTCATATCGTGAAATGCTGACTACAATTTTTTGTGTGTGTTACATACCTCAGTGTCATTTTATGCAATTATATAGCAGATTTGCAGTTTTCACCATATTTTATAGAAGGCTCTGATTTAAATCAGAACTAATCAGAACGTATCAAGACTTTGGCCTGGATCCTGATCCTGATATAAGGGTCAGGGCCTTTTTGAGTCCACCCAACCCTAGTGTCCATGTCTCTCATTTCAGTGATAAAAAGTGAGGTATGGTGCATGCTTCCAAGACCCTACTCAGCACAAAGAATGCTGAGCATGGCCATAGCGTATATGCTCCATACAGAATGACAAAGGGAAAGTAAGTGAGATGAAACAGTCATGGAGAAACACATTTGTAGCACTAAATATGCATATGGGATCTGCATGGTTCAAAACAAAAAGGATAGGCTTCACAACACGGAGGCTCCTCTTCGTACATCTGGAATGGGGATGTTGACTGGCTATATCCTAAGCATTTAATGCAGTAAGCAAACAATACAAATTAATGGCGATTTAATGACAAAAATCAAAAGCCATTAAACAGCTTGCAAACAGATCAGAATTAATGAGTTTACCTAATTTTTATGGGAATTCAAATAAAAATGTATTTTAATGACTCTAATTGCTAGCAGTAGTATAAGAAAAAGAAACAGATGTGTTTTTCAGATGACGTTTGCACCAGCTTAGCTGCTGCGCACATTGCAAATGAACAGTATGTGAACCTGATGTGATGTTTAAATGATGTTTACACCAGCTTAACTGGTGCACACATGTCAAGTGTGCAACATGCAAAACTGATCCAATTTTTAGAAGATGTTCACACCAGCTTACCTGCTGTGCACGTGTCAAGATTGCAGCATGTGAACCTGATTTCCTTTTTAGACCTGGTTCACTTAGGATCACTTTGTCTATGCAAACTGCATGCAGACTGCACAATTAAGCTAGTGGCATGCATTCTGCATGTACACAGCACACCTATATTTCTGGAAAGGAGGATCCGAGGTAGCATGGATTCATACCAGGAAGGTCATGTCAGATTAATCTGATAGACTTTTTGGACTGGGTGACAAAGGATGTGAGTTGGAGGGAGAGGTGGATATTGCCTACCTCAATTTCAGCAAAGCCTTCAACTCCATTCCACACAGACAACTGGTTGACAAGTTGGGTAGCCTGGGGGTGGGCCACAAAGTGAAAGATTGGGTTAGAAACTGGTTGAGGAACAGAAAGCAGAGGGTTGTGGTAAATGGGATCCGATCTGAGGAAAGAGGGGTGATCCAGGGGTACCACAAGGTTTAGCCCTGGGACCAGACCATTTAAATGTCTTCATTAGTGACATTACTGAAGGGCTGGAGGGGAAGGTTTGTCTATTTGCAGATGACACCAAGATCTGCAACAGGGTAGACACTCCAGAGTGGGTATGGAAAATGAGGAGGAACCTAGGGAAGTTGGAAAAATAGTCCTAAGTGTGGAGATTACAAATGAATGCACTTGCAAGACTCATGCATTCTTTCTTGGCTGGAGCTCATCCACATCACTTGTGATTGTGCTGATGTTAATAGGTGGAGAGAGTGGTCAACGCAATACAGACACAGTCGAGTCTGGAGAGTACCTGCAGTGTAAGCACAGATAGGTCAGGTGGGCATTTATTGTGCAAAGGATTATATCCAAATTTTATGCCATTATTGCCACACCATAAGAACAACCTAGGCACAAAGACGGAGGGAGGCAACTGTCCCCCTCTTTGCGCTACCTAAATGGTACCCCTGCTTAATTGTAGCATTCTCAGGTGCTATTGCAATGTTTTCCACTGTGTTCTGAGGTACTGTATCTCCATGTTTCATGATGTGCCCTGATCATCATGTGGGTTAGTGTTACTCATTGTTCCTCATTTTGAGTATCCATTATGGGTGGGCAGACCAACCCGCAATAAATCGGCACCTTCCCTCCAGATCCAGTGCAGTCTGATGGACCCAGACAAATAAGGACCAAGTGGTCATATGTACCGAATCTGTGTCCCCAGACTGCAAGTCCCCTGCCAAAAAAAAAAAAAATGTTTAAAAACACCATTGTGTGCAACTGGTGGAGTGGAGTATGGCACTGGACTGGAGGTGGACAGATGGAGCATTTTTTCTTCTGGAGCCCGGCCAGCACATCACATGATCCCCATCCAGTTAATCATGTGCTGCTGGGCTCCTTGCTCTGCCTCCATTGCCTGACAGGTGCACAGCCACATGCATGATTAGTAACTGGGGAGCACGCTGCGTGATCATGTGAGCCGATCACCGGCTCATGAATGAGCAGGACCGCTGCAGGGCACAGATTCGATGACCCTATTGGCCATCTAGCCACACTGACTTGGTGGCAGCCTATAGCTGAATGAATGCTGCCTGTGTCAGTCCTTGCTATTGGCCTATTTGGTGAGTGGATGGAGCGGGAGCTCGGCTGCACTAGTCTGGTGGTCAGGTTAGAGAGGTGCCATTTGCCACTAAAGCATCGGAGACAGCAGACGTGTGTGTGTGTGTGTGTGTTTGTCTCTCAAACTGTTGTTGATCTTGGTCTTTAATTCTCATTTGATTATACTACATCTGTTTTATGACTGTGTGCTGTATGCTTGTGTTTGCTAAAAAACAAGCATTTTGGGCTGGGGCTAAATTTGAAAAAGTAAAAGGAGGGGATGGGAGGGAGGTGGGGGAAGGGAGAGAAGAAGATGGAGGCCTTGTGAGGCTGGCTAGGGTGTGGGACACCTCTGCAAGGAAGGGGCCATAGTACCTCTCTCACATTTTCTTTCTACTGTACTGCTAAACACCTGAACAAAAGCTGAAAAGAAAGAAGTTAAAAAAAGCTGAAAAGGAAACAAAAACATAATTGAAGTTGTATCTATGTACTACTACTACTATCTTTAATCTACAGTACTACTAAAACTAAAGAATCCCAAAAGCTGAAATGAGAAAAATACATTAAATGAAGTTGTACTTCTACTACTACTACTACAGTCTACTATCTTATCTACAGTACTAAATTAAATCAAAGTAAACTAAACTAAATCTCAAAACCTGAAAAGAAAGATTAAAAAAAAGATGAAAAGAAAGAAAAACATAACATAGTAGTAACACTAGGTGGTGTGTGGCTGTGAGAGCATGTCTGCCCTGGACCCTGAGAGGGCAGAGGAACTTGGGCACAGTTAATGTCTATATAGAAACTACATTAAGGAAAATCATTTCTCTATGTACAAAAATAAAAAATAATCTAGTAGCTAGCTACTGTGGTGGAAGGGGGAGTGTGGCTGTGAGGGTGAAACCTGTACTGAGTGGGCATTGGAACTTGGCAACAACTGAGAGAACTACATACATCTGCGGTATTGCAACAGTCGAAAAATATTTCTTCGGCCTCACAGCCACAGAGCCCCTTCCACTATAGTAGCTAGGTCTCTGGACTCCTAAGGACATGCAGTTCTTTTCTTGTGTTAGTGGTCCCCTAAATGTGTCATTAATTTGAGTGGGTGGATGGGTGGAGGGGACCCCATGCCATGGAATATAACTGCATGACTCTCAGTGAAGCAGAGAAGGAACTGGTACAACAATAGCAATCAATCAATCGATCAATCAATCACTCTATCAACATCTTTATTTTGCCAGGCAGAACATGATTGAGACAAGCTCATTTACAAGATGGACCGGGGGCAAAATAATTGCCAACAGGGTTACGACATCACAGGTTGAGTGAATGTACGTAACAATTACATAGTAATAATGACAGCATAATAACATATAGCCATCACATGTGACAGGATACTTGCACCAGAACATAGCAATGGTTCAACAGGAGGTAGTGACATTTAAATACAATTGCATGGATACAGATATATGGACGTAAGGTAATGAGCTAAAGTTTATACAGTAAACACTGTTTGAGGAGTCATAGTGAGCAGGACTGGCAGTTCCTCTAGCGTCAAAGTGTGAAGAAGATTGAGATGCAAGAGTCCTTTGATAAGTACTGTAGGTATGGCCTGGCAAGTGGGGTGGGAAGGGGAGGGGGTAAAGGGAGTGGAGAGGGAAGGTCAGCTGAGATAGGAGAGGGTTGGACATAATGGCCTGGGGGAGGAAAACTGTTCAAAGGGAGAACACTGCAGATGCCACAGGCAATGGCTGGGGTTTAAGTTCAATATTTGAAGCAAAGACAGATCGTGATGTTGGGACCTTGATTTGGACAATGACAGAAGGGAGGACTCAAATGATGCCTCAGGCAATGGTTGAGGTTTAAGTTCAGAATTTAAAGCAGTAACAAATCGTGATGTTAAGACCTTGACTTGAAACAATGACAGACCTCAGAGACAGACCTCAGGAACAAGGATTGGAAGAGGGAGAACGTGACAGGGGTAGCAAGCCTTAAGGTTTTCTGGATCTTATTCCAGAGGTTAGGAAGAGTGAAGTTTATTGAGGCTCTACCAAAGGGCTTTTTAACTTTAGGGATAGCCAGAGATAAGATGGTGAGACTTCTGAGAGAATAGGCAGTAGGAATGCAGGGAGTTAGGCAGCTTGTGAGGTACTGAGGTAATTCATGAGTGATTGCCTTAACAAACTGATATCCATTATGGTGGAAGTAGGCTGTTGGTTAACTAGGATCTGTAGCTTATCCAACAGGTAGGGAAATGGGCAGACTGGGTGGGCCAAGTCGTCCTTATCTGCCATCAAGGTCTATGTTTCTATGATATGTCCATTGTATAGTGCATACTACTGAATGGGAATGGGATGTCTCCTCTGAGGTCAGACAGGTCAGTTTACATTTATAGCTCTAGCACTACCGACTCTGAGACGGGAAACAGACAGAGGTCAACTGCATGACTGCCATATTCAATTGACCAGAGCATCAGTGCTACAAACTCACAGTTTTCATATCCTGAAATGCTGATTACAATTCTATGTGTGTGTGTGTGTGTGTGTGTGTGTGTGTGTGTGTGTGTGTGTCACAGATCTCTCTCTGTCATTTTATGCAATTATATAGCTGATTTGCAATTTTCATCACATTTTACAAAAGGTTCTGATTCGCATTAGAACTAATCAGAACTTATCAGGACTTTGGCCTGGATCCTGATCCTGATAATAAGGGTCAGGGCATTTTTGGGTCCACCCAACCCTAGTGTCCATGTCCTTTATTTCAGTGACAAAATGTGATGTATGGTGCATGCTTCCAAGACCCTACTCAGCACAAAGAGTGCTGAGCATGGCCATAGTGTATATTCTCAATACAGAATGACAAAGGAAAAGTAAGTGAGATGAAACAGTCATGGTGAAACACATCTGTAGCACTAAATATGCATAAGGGATTGCACGGTCTAAAACAAAAAGGATAGGCTTCACAACACAGAGTTCCTTTTTCGTACATCTGGAATGGGGGATGTTGATTGGCTATATCCTAAGCATTTAATGCAGTAAGCAAACAATACTTTACAAATTAATGGTGATTTAATGACAAAAATTAAAAGCCATTAAACAACTTGCAAACAGATCAGAATTAATGAGTTTACATAATTTTTATGGGAATTCAAATAAAAATGAATTTTTAATGACTAACTGCTAGCAGTAGTATAAGAAAAAGAAACAGATATGTTTCTTAGATGAGATTAGCACTAGCTTAGCTGTTGCACACATGGCAATCATGCAGCATGTGAACCTGCTGTGATGTTTAAATGATGTTCACACCAGCTTAACTGCTATGAACATGTCAAACTTGCAGCATGTGAACCTGATTTGCTTTTTAAACCTGGTTCACTTAGGATCACTTTGTGTATGTGAACTGTATGCAAACATTGCACAATTAAGCATGTGGCATGCATTCTGCATGTACACAGCACACCTATATTTCTGTAATGGAAGATCTGAGGTAGCATGGATTCACAGCAAGAATGTCATGTCAGATCAATCTGATAGACTTTTTTGGCTGGGTGACAAAGGACATGAGTCGGGGGGAGAGGTGGATATTATCTACCTCGATTTCAGCAAAGCCTTCAACACCATTCCATACAGACAACTGGTTGACAAGTTGGGTAGCCTGGGGGTGGGCCTTAAAGTGGAGGACTGAGTTAGAAACTGGTTGAGGGACAGAAAGCAGAGAGTGGTGATAAATGGGATCCAATCTGAGGAAAGAGGGGTGATCCGTGGGGTACCACAAGATTCAGTCCTGGGGCCAGTCCTTTTTAATGTCTTCATTAGTGACATTACTGAAGGGCTAGAGGGAAGGTTTGTCTATTTGCAGATGACACCAAAATCTGCAGCAAGGTAGACACTCCAGAGGGGGTCAGGAAAATGAGGAGGGACCTAGAAAAGCTGGAAAAATAGTCCAAAATGTGGTAATTAAAATTGAATGTAAATAAGTGCAAAATCATCCACCTATGGTGCAGAAACCTTGGGGAGAGTTGCAGGATGGGGGGGAGTTCATCATGGTTAGCAAGGAAGAAAGGGATTTAGGGGTAATCATCTCAGATTACCTAAGAGTGGCCAAACAGTGCACCAAGGCTGTTTGGCATGCCAGTGACATGTTGGGGTGCATTGGAAGGGGAATCACTAGCAGAGGAAGAGAGGTGGCGATGTCACTGTACAAAACACTGGTGAGGTCTCATCTGGAGTTCAGTGTACAGTTCTGGAGGCTGCATCTTTGTAAGGACATGGGTTGGTGGTGGTTCAGAGAAGGGCAGCTAAGATGGTTCAGGGCTTGCACCAGAAAACATATGAGGAGAGATTGAAAGACCTCAGTATTTACACACTGGAAGAGAGGCAGGAACGAGCAGATATGATAGAAACCTTCAAGTTTCTTAAGGGCATAAACAAAGTGCAAGTGGGTGATATCTCACAGTATATGAGGTGTACAAGGATGAGGGACACGATATGAGATTGGAGTGGGGCAGGATAAAGGGGGATGTGAGGAAGTTTTTCTTCATGGAAAGAGTGGTGGATGCATGAAATAGCTTTCCCCTGGAAGTGGTGGGAGCTAGCTCAGTGGGAGGATTCAAAGATGCATGGGATAGGCATAAGGGAACCCTATAGGTAGGAAGGAGAGGCTAAAGCCAATGATCGAGTGGGGTCAGCGGCCACTGAGGTAGGCAGGAAATATTGGCAGGCTGGGTGGGCCTAGTGGTCCTTATCTGCTGTCAATTATTATGTTACTATGTAAAGAGCTGAATGGTTATTTGCTGTAGCAATCAGCTCTCTTCCATGTAGCTACACCAAATACTACTATGCAGTTCCACAGTATATGATAAAGGAGACAAATCTGTTGTTCTATCTGCTTCACTTATGTGACTCAAAAAGAGAATGTGCTTTCTAGCCTGTAAAATTTATTTATTTATTTTTACTTACTTAGTTATGTATTTTTTTAATGTTTACTGGCTGGAAAAGGAGGGCTAGGTATTTCTTGTTTACAACCTCAGCTTGGGGAATAAATCAAAACTGAACAAGATTAAGTTATTTGTCACTTTTTTACTGAATGAAGGAAATTTGGCCAGAATACCCGGGACATTTCCCAACTCTTTTCAAGAAATGCCATGGGATATTTAATGTCCACCTAAACAAACACCAGAACAGGCAAACAAGACCTTGGTTTAACATCTCATCTGAAAGACAGTACCTCTGGGGAGCAGTACCTCTCCCCTTATGCTGTACTACACTGCCAGTATTGGGTTTCCCCCAAGTTCCTGCTATGGGGTGAGAACCCACAACCTTTCAATCTGCTGGTGTAATAGTTTCTGGTACTCTTTTGTTTTGCAAACACCCATCTGCTATTTATGTGGTGGTTTAATGCACATACATATGCTCTTAGTTTTGATTGTTTTGTTTTAAGTAATTAATTTTTATGGCTGCAGTGGGCAGAGCCTGCAGCCGTGTTGTGATGAATGGAAAAAATGACTGACAAGATGTTGACTGCAGCACAAATTTGGAGCTGCAGCACAAACCATCAGTGAAAGCCCTACCCTCGTAATGCATGCGCATTGACCTCATCACGGAACAGTCTGCCGTGACCAAGGTGGCTGCCAGAACTCAGTGTTCATGCCGGACTTCACCACAAGTGCAGAAGTGAACTTGCGCAACTGATTGCGCATGTGTATTGCGCTTTGGTGGCCATCTTGGGCATGGCACACTGTTCCGCCTTCAGCTCAGCTGCAGCCATGTCAGCTTTGGCTAGAGTTTGTTTTGCACTGTGGTGGTAATAAGAAAAGAATTAGGAACTCTGGAGAGATTCATGAATGTGACGTATGTGGAAATGAGGGTATGATGTATGTGTCATCAAGCAATGGGGAAGCTGGTGAAGTAGGATGACTACCCATACAGAATTATCATTGACAATCCACAATTTGGCTGCCATGTCTGCTGTCCATTTTTTACCTGTTTATGGCTGCAAATTGACCATAATTTGTACAGTTCCATCTGCCTGGGATGGACTGGCCTTTTAACTATAGCTGCTCTCTGCTGTCTGCTTTCTTAGTCTGCAAACTAGGGGGAGGCTTTCAAGAGCCTGTAAGTAGTACGCTTGTGCATTCATCTGTCTGTACCATCTGCTGTGACTGCTATGCCTGAGTGCATGCTTGCATAGCGTAGATGAAGCAGTCAGTAGAGGCTGAGAGTAAGATGACGTAGATGATGGCAGGCACAGTTACAGCTCATGTCACACAGTCAGGTAGGGTCCAAGAATACAGTTTGCATGATGCACGTGTACGTGCATGATGAAAACTGGAGAATAAAGGGCAAACGGGGAGGGGGAACTATGTCAAGGGTGTGGTGAAGATTACACTGTCCACGACAGGGCAGTGGGAAGGCATATTCATTATTTTTTTTTTGTGACAGTAGGAAGAATTTCATTGTTGCTTCTGGGTTTGATGTGAAAGGTTTATCATCTGAAGAGAAGCAAAGGAAAGACAAAGACATCCTAGCTTGGGGCTGGGCTTGTGACCTGTGTAGGAAGTGGGGCCTAAAGTCAGTGGAGGAAGAGAGTAGGGGGGAGAGGTGTAGAGCAGCAGTCACCTGATGGTACCTTCATATACAGCATGCCAGGAAGCCACTCAGTGGCTCAGGTTACTGCATGATAAAGGGATTAACTGCTGTTTAAATGCCCTTGTTTCCTATAGTAACTCTGCTGCAGAATGCAGTACTATGTTGTATCCTGGCGGGCTCTACTGTATGTTAGTGAACTTGATTTGTTATGAATGCTCTAGTGAGTGGGTGGAGAAGGACACAGCACTATTAGAAACATAGAATCTGTCTACAGTAAAGGACTTCTTGGCCCACCCAGTCTGCTCAAGTGTTCCATACCTAATCATTCTCCGCAGACCCCTTCTGGTCCCTGGCAACCCTCTCCTCTTCCTGCCTCCTTTCTAATATATCCATCCATATGTTTAAAGTATGCATGCTTGAAGCCTCCACCCCCATTCTAGCCTCCACCACTTCTGTTGACATTCTGTTTTGGGTGTCTATTACCCTATCAGTGATTAAATATTTCCTCACATCTCTCATGATCTCACCCTCCCACTTCACTGCACGCCCCCTGGTCCTGATTCTGGTCCTGGTGCTCATTCTCATTAGAAAGAGATTCCATAGCTGCACCTTGTGCATCCCTGTGAGGTTCTTGTAGGTCTTGTTCATGTCCCCATCCTCTCTCTTCTCTTCTAGTGAGCATGTGTTGAGATCCCTCAGTCTCTCATCATAGGGCATCCCCTGCACCACTGTAGTTGCCCTTCTCTGGACCACCTCCACCCTGTCTTTGCCCTTTCTGAGGGGTGGCTTCCAAAACTGAACACAGTACTCCAGGTGGGGGCACACCAGGGAGCAATACAGTGGCAATGCCTCCTCTCCCCTCCTGCTAAAGAAACCCCTTTCTATATGCCCCAGCATCCCCCTGCCCATTGCCTTGTCACACTGATGGTCCAATCCTTCCTCTCTCTACTGTGGAGACTGAGCAGAAGCACCTGTTTAGATTGTCAGATTTTTCCTGGTCCCCTTCTGCACAGTCTCCTCCTTCAACCTTTCTGAGCCTCAATATTCCTCCCCTTATTTTCCTCTTCTCACTCACTTACTATAAGTACCTGAAAAAAGTCTTATCCTTTTAGCGATCTTGCTTAGGTCTGCACTAAAGTATTGCATTTGATTTGTGTGTGCACATCAAAGATGACATCAAAGTCAGACACTGTAGTTACAACTCAGAAGGAAAACTTGGACCAGGATCTTATTTTGCTCATCTTCATGTGTTTTTTGTTGATGTCTACAAAAACCTGATATTTATCCTGAATGTTTAGGGTTTATGTCCATGTGCTACATACATAGTATACAGTACCAACCCCCCATGACCAATGATGATAACTGAGTCCATATATATCTACAGTAGAAAAAAACTGAATAGCAACATACAACATACAGTCTCTCCCATCACAAAAGCAAGATGACACCAAAGGTCTGATTCTCAAAGGGCAGCACAAGCTGCACCAATGTCAGCATGTACTGATTGTGAATGTGCCAGGGACCCTGCACCTGATTCATGATTGGGTAGGGTCCTGCAGCATGTGGCAAATGTGGCCATGCAGCAAATAGAAGGTGTACCTGATTGGTTTGCTGCAATCTGCATGGTGGTCAGGTGGCAACTACACTCATAGATGGGAATCCCCCCCCAAGGCTGCCGGGGTCATGCTGGATGGGGCAGTGCATGAGGGGAGAGCAGGAGTGATGAAGTTGGGTGATGAGAGCGGTGGCACTAATGTGGCAATAAAAGGGCTGCGGCTGTGCCAGTGTGTTGGAGAGGGTGCCTGCATACTGGGCAGCATGGGGGTCGCTGTTGGCACCACTCCTCAAAAGCCTCCAGCTTTATTTCTGCAGGTCATTGTTGTTTTCCAGTTGTGTTCACAAGGCAAGTACAATTCCAGTGGACATACCATGCTGTTGCAGGGGCATGGGATACTACAGGCGGGCAGTGGTACATGGTTCTTCCCACCCAGAGAAAGCTCCAGGGGTGGTACAAGGATCATTGGACCAGCCCTAGCTGGTCTAATGGTACATGGAAGTGAGCCCTCAGGTAGGCTTTTCAGAATCCCAGTATTGGAGCTATGGCAGCTTGTGTCTGCCTCAAGCCCCTTAGCACCCTGGCGCACCCAGCTGCTTGGTGCAGATCTGGTGTAGGGCTAGTCTGATGCACTGGTTCCCAGTTTGGCCCGGGGGTGGTCCTTGTGAATTGGTATTTCTGTAAGTTTTGACAAACGGTGCCACTTGTAGGCATCCTGTGTCAGCTTCAGAGCTTTGAGAATCGGGCCCCAACAGTTTAAAGGGTCTAGAAAATTTGCACTAGCTGAGAGACACACAGCTACCTACTGCAACTATGAAGTCAGCAATATTAAAGTTTGATATGACACCAATAATTGTAAAGTATAAACGAGAGCAGTAGTAGAAGAGGAATCAGAATTTATATGGCACTTGTCATACACATTGTATCCCAAAGTGCTTTACAAACAATGCTAGACTGGTAGTGAAGTGACTGAATGTGTAGTGGCAGCCATTTCATAAATCAACATCTACAAACAGCCTTGGACAATTGCACGAACCAATTTTATGGGAAGGGGAATGCTGGCCAGGACACAGGGAAATATCTCTTACTCTTGTGAAAAGTGCCTTGGGTTCTTTTACTTCCAGCTGGACACCCACTAGGACAGCACCAGAGATAGGTGAAATGGGTAGAAGGGACCTTGGTTTAACATATCATCCAAGGGACGGCACACCCTGCCAGTACAACACATCCTAGTACTGTACTCATATGCCAGCATTGATGGTGTGAGCCCAATCCCAGTGTGGGAAAAGAACCGATGAACCTCTGGCCCAGAGGCGGATGTGCTACCAACTGAGCCACACTGATACTGTACCTCAGAGCAGCAACTAATATAGTTTAAAACATGGGGTAGGAGCAGTTAGAGGTGTGATTGGTGCAGGGCGAGCATCTGAGCGTGTGTTAATTCCACATACACACACAGCAAGCTGTGATCAGTCCCTGTAAAGTAATCAGTGAGCCCTTCAGGTCTTGTTACGGTATGGGAACATCAGTTTTACAAGTGGCCATTGTTTTTCTCACTAAGAGAGGGATCTCCCCGTGCCCACTCACCTGCCCCATGGACCACCAAGCACCAAGAGATCACTGCAGCCCTAACTGTCAATCTGTGTAGTCGGCATTCATTTATAAGTGCAGCAAGTGGCGATCGCAACTTGTGTTAAACAATATGGGATCGCAAGTTGTACCAGTGTGTCTTCCCAGTGCCATTTTGTTGGTAAAGTTAGCAAATCAACATTGTGCTTGTGTATTAGCTCCCACCCATCCGCCCCACTGACTACTGTGCACCAAGCATTTACTGCAGCCCCCACTGTCAGTCTGTGGAGTGGGCGTTTGTTTATGAGTGCAGTATGAGAGCAGAGGGACAGTGTGTACGGTTATGACAGGTGATCGCAAGTTCAACCAGTGAGCAGAGAGTGTTTCTGTCAATGTGTTTACATGAACACTGGAGTTACCGGGTAATGCAGCTGTATGTAAACGCAGTGTGTATGTGCCCGATATCATTTTGTGGATAACCCACAAGGGGAGATGCACCCTCCAGCAGTGACACTCTTCCAATGTGTAAATCGGGAGAATATCCAGCAGCAATCATTTGTCTTAACCCCCCCCCTCCATACCTGTGGCTTGGACCAGTTGTAGCAGTCATGGAGACAGACAGTGACAGTGAGAGAGAGAGAGAGAGAGAGAGAGAGAGAGAGAGAGAGATAAATGAATGAATTCCTGAACTGTTCCCTCTCACCAGGATGTAAATTGGACATCTGTAGAGAGACAAGTAGGGAGACACCAAGACTGGCACATGCAATTGAACAATGCGGCAAGCCATTGTCCATAAGAGGCACAATGACAGACTTGTAATTGTGAAAGAGAGAGAGAGAAAGAGAGAGAGAGCGAGAGAGACGCAGAGACACACTCACTGTATTTCATTGAAAGTTGCTTCCCCATTCTCTCTGTGTCTGTGTGTGTGTGTGTGTCTCTCTCTCTCTCCAGCTGTTCTCTCTGCAGACTTGTGTTCCCTGCAGAGTCAGACCATCTATGTAGTGTCCAACTGTGCATATTGAGCTATGCTCAGTTCATCAGTGTCAACATAGCAATATTTGTGTTGGTGGCAAAACACATAAAAAAAGTTCCTATGTTTTTATCAATTAATTATCCTTTCCTTGTAATCTTTAGAGGTCTGGTGACACCCCATGTTATAAGCACAATAACCAACTCCAGGATGTGCGGTTATTGGGGATTAATCAACACCCCGGGAGCTGTGAGTACACTTGGCCTGCGGCCTCATGCCTCACAGCGCACCCGAGGTATTGATTAATCCCCAAAAACCACACACCGTGTCATGGGTTACTGCTTACTGAAATAACCTTCAGTGCAAATAAAATTGTGTAGCCCTTATACATTAAGTCTGGATCATAATTTGGGCAACAAGAAAGGACTTTATTGCTAATGCCGTAGCCCCAACATTGACATTACCGAACATCAATGTGCTGTTAAGGGATCTGGAACAGAATGTGCTGCTTTCAGAGCTGTTAAAAATACATGATTTTAAATAATTTTGAAATAAATTGTGTTATTTGTCTTGCAAGAACTCCTGTACCTGTTACACCTACAGTAATGTTTTTTATTTTATAATTCTTTGTACATGTTTTTTATTTCATGCTTTTGGCTCTACTTTGTACTTTAATATATATGACTTGTAATCAGACTATAGATGCTAATGAAAACAGGAACTTGTGCTCAGAAGCCTTTACCAATAAAATATGAATATAAAATATGAAAAACAGCCCCTTCCCACACAAAACTTTGAACTCTGCCATGGCACTGAACTGTTGGATAGGTGCAAGGGAGAGGACCTTGACCTGTAAATGCAATTTTGGTTCAATAAATTCCTGAAGAGACCAACAAGGATGACAAAGAATGGACTGTCTGCAGTTAAATGCCTAAGAAGAGTAACTATCCAAGGGAGGATTTACTATTATGCCACCAAACATATATGGCCTTGGTCGTCACAGCTGACTGCTGCAGGGGGGCGGTTCAGGGACTGTGGGAGGTGTGGGTCCATCTCCCTGTGCAGCATAGGGTTGTGGCAGTATAGTGGTTCAGCTGGCATAGGGCAGTGACAGTGAGGTGGGCTGTGCAGGCAGCAGGTAAGCACAGCTACTATGTGTTTCAGAACTCAGCATCCTTACAGCAAAATATATGAAGTAGCAAAGTTTTTTAAGCTTAATGCAGTTTATTAATGCCAGAGCCATTAATAAACATCATTAAGCTTAAGAAAGGTTGCTACTTCATTTATTTTGCTGTACGAATGCTGTACAGAATTCTGAAACTCTTGGTTGAACTGAGATGGCTGCCCTCTTATTTATTTATTTATTTGCTTTTGTTTACCAGGTAAGTCACACTAGACAGCCAAGTGCCTATTTTCAGGTGCTACCCGGGAGAGTTACAGACTTGAATTTACAGGTTCAGTGACTAATACAACTTTTACATACAGTGCAATGTCAGGATACATAGAAGAATGACAACCAGTAAAAATCACACGAGCCCGGGGTTACAAACGACCCGGGAGAGTCAAGAACTAGAGCATACACAAACAGTGAGTGAGTGAGTCAAATTTACATACAATGGGAGAGCAGGCGATACCAGTTATGGTAATCCATTTAGTCATTGCTTGACCAGTTCACAGCACTGACCCACCCTTTGCTGATTCACAGCAGCTACCAGTGGATGTGTGGGTTTAAGCACAACTACCAGCCTTAGTGGTTAGGTACACCAGCAAGAACACACATGGAAAGGCACTCCATTTGAGATGAAAAGGAAAAAACACAAACTTTCATTGAAATTCCTGTTTATTCTATAAGTGTGGAAAGGGAACCCTAGTGCTTCAGGTCTGTGACCCTTCCTCAGGGGGTACTCTCTGAGGAAGGATCTCATCAGACCCCAAGTGCCAGGGTTCCTTTTCCACACTCACGGAATAAATAAGAATTTCAGAGCAAGTTTGTGCTTGTTATGTTTTATTAGAAATAGAGTGCCTCACCATATGTGCTCTCGCTGAGCTATTTTTCAAGTGCACTCCCTGCCAAGACTCTGAGAGCTGGTTATAATGTTTCTCTTTCCTGGTTAGGTACCCCAGCATGCCCATGAGCAAATTCCCCATCCACTTCAACTTCGTACAGATCCCCCTGCACCTCTACTGTGAGGGCAAGGAGCTGGGCACTGTTGCCCCTGCTGGCCTGTAGCCAGTCGTGCATTATCCACTGCCCAATGAGGAAGTCCCTTCCAAGTACTGTAGGTATGCAGCAGTGCTACACTTCTGTATGGCCCAGTCCTCTCCAACAGGCCTCATCACCACTGCTAGGGCCAAGGACACTTACTACTGGATGGCATGCCAGTGGTGCTGGGTGCCCCCATTGAGTGCTACCCAGGTGTTCAGCACTGTTATGTCCATGGATGTCTGTGCATGTGGTGGTGTTGGTACCCAGTGCTGTGGGAGCTTGCATCATCTGTCTCTGCCCATCTAGGTCTGTGCCATTTTTTTGCCATGGTTGGTGCATGGAGATCTGGTTCTATGAAATGTGGGGTGTTCTGTACGTGGGTAGTTGACTGACTGCCCCATGCTCTGGCCAGCCTGCTACTATGAACAGTGCTGTTGGTCTCCTCTTCCTCCTGTAGATCACTCCCTGTGCTGGATCTGTGCAAAGGCGGGATTATATTTAGTAGATGGACAGAGCACTGTTGTGGGAGGTATGGTGTGCCATTAATGTACGCACCATCTTGTATCGATTGGGCACTTTCTTGTTCTGCAGTGCACTGGCATGGGCTGGTGGTATGAAGGCATCACACTTATGTGAAGACATCACACATATTTGAATGCCTGCAACCTGCTCTCTTAAGATGCAACCACAAGCAGTGGCATATGCAATGCCCCTCCCTGAAGGAAGAGAGCTGTCTGTGGATGCTCAATCCTCTTTCATGCAGCTGGCCCCCAACTGGCCCTGGTCTGTTCCTGAACCTGGGTCACCAGCATAGCAGTAGGCGAGGCACCCAGTGGCTCAGTCCTCTCTGCCACCAGCCCGGCCTTAATGTGTAGTGCATTCTAACACTAATTGGCAACTAAACATCAGTTAATTAAAATGACAGCCCTAAATTTGGCCCTATGGTGTAGTCATGCAGCTACTGCTTGTGATGCTAACTAGCCTGTGCTTTTGGGGGCTGGCTGGAAGAGAAGGATTGTAGGACTGACTAAACCATGGACAGTGCTCCTCCTTTGGGGACAAGTGAATATGTGCTCCATGACACATCTGCCACCAAACAGAAACTGTGCTGCAGCACAGTCAGGATCTCCAGATGGAAAGGATGCTGCATGACATAAATATGCCTATGCAAGTCATTGCATGACAGCATGCCAGTGAAAAAAAATGGGATGTGAAAAACCCATTCAATGCCAGATAATGGTCTGGTCCCCCCACAAGTCCTGCACTGCCAACTGGGTGTCTTCCATCACTGGGTCTTTGCTGGTGGGGGTTAAGCAACCTTGATGACTCCATGGTGGCATTACAACCCATGTCAAGATAGGTAGAGGAGGGAGTCCTAAATAATGTGGTTGTTGGGGCTCTGGGGACAAACCTGATGGAGCCAATCAGGGCATAGGAGGAAAAATTGAATTACAAAAAAAAAAGACTGTCTCAGTGGATTGTAACAAATCAGTTCCTCTACATAGCGGATAAGACTATGCTTACAAGTGCTCACAAAGTGGATGACTCCTGGGCAGCTCAAAAGTAGGATTCCCTCAGCACAACTGAATGCAGTGGTATGGTTCACCACCACTATCATAAACCATGGCTGCCTGCAGTCAAGATATAATGATCCTGGGTGGGCAGTGTAATCCTGTAGGAGGGTGTTACTGTCCGAGCTCAGAGAAACAGTTATTAAATAAGAAATGTCACTTCATCATTGAGAGGACCTGTGGCATGTTATTATTTTTATACTTCTCTTTCTTGACTTTATCTGCTGGTTCCTTAGATCCGTGGTTGCTATGATTATTCTCAGCATGAATCTTACTAGTCTATGTGTAGGCCATGTTTAAAATCCATTTGTTTGTTTTGTTTTTTTATTTTATTTTTTCTTAGTGAGGGCTCTACCCAGATGATGAGGTGCAGTTTGCTGCTGTCTAGTACAGGTGCAGTGTTTACAGTAAGTATGTCCAAATCTTTTTCTTATTCAATTACAAAGACTTTTGATTTTCTTGAATGATTCAGCGATGGCCACTATTGACCATGGAGATTGACAGGCTGGCAGAGAAACAGGAACAGAAGTGGCTGACAGTGGTGAATCCACCTTTGTCGCAACCTGTTTCTCCATTTCTTGGATCAAAAGAACATTTTTTAAACCTTTTTTGCAATGTCTCCTGGTTGCCTAGTTAAAGCCCTGACAAAGTGAGTGAGCTTTAACATTGTGGTTTGTACTGAGGCAATACATACAAACTGAGTGGTCATTGTCTTTATAAATCTTAACATTGCCACAACTGCAATAACAGAACTGCAGTTCCTTGTCTTTTGGTGGTGGCATAAAAGTAAAGTGTTTAAAATAACAAACTTAGAAGTAGCAGGCTTAGCAAATACTTGCAAAGGTTTGACAGCATTCTTCAGCTACAGTGGACCAATGAGCATTTGACTGCAGAGAAAGAACTGAGACATGCTGCGGATGCGCACATAATATAAGTGCAAAGGAGGCATATTGACGTGGGCACCTCCACCTTGCAAACATTTCCAGGTGCTGCTGATGCCAAAGGCTTACAGTTGCTTTATGTGGCTCAATGAAGGGAGATATCTTCAAAGAAGATTCATAATGATGAGTCTCTTAGTCCCCCTCCTGCTCCTCTATAGCCATGGGATTATCTATAACCAGTTTTTCTTTAAAAACTCTGACTGACTTAGGGTTCATGAAACAATACACCTTGTCCTCAATGGTGAATTGCAGCCTAGCAGGAAAGCTGAGACAGTACTGCACCCCCACTTCCCCTAGCTTCATTGTGATATCTTTAAAAGTTTTATTCCTAAGCCAAGTTGCATAGGAGTAGGTAGGGAACAGAAGAATTTTGCTGCAGTCAATGATGGGTGCTTGTTCTCTAGCTGTCCTTAAGATAGTGTCTCTGTCCCCCACCAAGTTTGTTACCATGAGAAGCAACCTGGGCTGTCCACTTGACCACTAGCTCATCTGGAATTAATCCAGTAGGCCTTGATGGCTCATGGAGGGTGTTTTAGTCCAAGTGTCTCTGGGAGCCATCTATCTAAGAGCACGGCTGCATCTTCTACCTTGCTAGCTGGTATACTGTACTTATGTTAGGAAGAAACTGTGGACCCCAACACGCACTTTCCCAGTCAGCATTGCCCGACAGATCTGCTAACCTGATGCTTTACCCCAGACACTATTGCTCCCAAAGGGGTAAGGTAGCGGATGTGACGGAATGCTACCTTACCTCATGTGATCCGTGAGAAGGGACAGCTGGATGGGGTTGCTGGCCAAGCTACCCTGGTGGTGTGGAGGGGAATACCACCAGTAGCTCAGCCAGCATACTGTGCATGACCCAAAATCCTGTAATTGCTCCTCTTGATCCTTGCCTTATCCTTAGATATGGTACTAGAGTCTGCCACGTCCTGCCTCATTAACATTATCTCCCCACCCTTTTCCAACTACATTGCACTATCATTCTTATTCCTTCTACTCTGTTGCCATTGTCATAGGTTATTATATCTGGTTCCTACAGTTGTTCTCCCTATTTGTTAATAACCTCCTTTGCTACCCTAATGTGGGGCCTGCACTTACAGTAATTCACTCGGCTATGTCATTTGTCCCCATTACTCTGTTCCCATTACCCATTACATGTGCTCCCCATCTCCCTTTCCTCTCCTTCCTTCCATCTGCTTCCACCCCCTCCCTCCCTCCTCCTCCCTATGGATACCATCTTATACTTTGCTACCTCATCCACACTCCCTTCTTCCCTCCTCTGTTACCCTCCAGGCTGTCATGTACCTATTTACATTATCCACTGAGACTCCATATATATTCTGTACCATTATTGTATATATTCTGTAACCATCATTATTGTCCTTGCCCTTGCTACTGTTATTTTCTGGAAAATTCTCCTTATGGTTGGTTGTTGTATATATTGTATAGTATTGCATTGTATTATATTGTACTGCATTGTATTGCATTGTATTATTTCTGTACTCTGTCCAGGTCCACCTCAAAAAATGAGCACTGCTCAACAGTGTTCACCTGGTTAAATAAAGATTTTGATTGATTGATTGACACTGGTTCTGGTCCGGGTCATGGCATTTTACAAAATGCACCCCTATAACACATTATTTTACTTCGGGGTCTGCTCCCCCTTGGAGTTGGATAATTTAGTTACTGGTGGTGTGGTGGGCGGAGCCCCCCACATGGGGGGATGTGGTGGGGGAAGCCCCCCGCATTTTACACTTTATGTACTGACATGCCCAAAATTAGCATGTTGAGCATGTCAGTGATTTGGGTGTTTTCATTTTGGGCCATTTTACTTGGTATGCCGAGCCTCGGTATACCAAGTTTTGGGATCACACAGTATATCCTGCTAGCTTCTGGGACTCCCAGGATGCAGATATTTGGGGTCCAGAGGTGTTTTCAAGTTGCTCTATCCACATGTGAAGAATCTCCTGCTCCACTGATGCTGCGGATGCCAGGGCTTTTCCAGTTACTACATTTGACTCTGATGCAGCCCCCACCTAGCCTTCTCCTTTGTTCTCTACCAACACCAGTCATTCTGTTTAAGCATCCAACTTTTTTTCTCAATTCATTGGTTGGATCGCATTAGTATTAAGAGCAGTTACTTCAGTCTCTTGATGGTGGCTGGTGCTTTGTTATCAGTGCGAAACTGCTGCTGTTGGGTCTCCTCCTTCTTAGAAGGCCCCAGAGCCAAAATATCCTCATGTGAACATGGTTAGTGATTGCACTAGGATGGACATAAAGAGCGGCAAAAGCATGCTCCTGGAATGCATATTGACTAGCTGTCCCTCCAGAATCAAAAACATTGAGGTATGCTGGCCCAGTGGCACTGAGGGTTGAGGCGCCGCACAGGTGACCCGGGTTTGGGAGCGAGCTCAGGGTGCTGGGGGCTGGCAGGGGAGGAGAGGAGAGGAATTGAGCATCTGAGGGACAGCTCTTCCTCTCAAGGGGAGGGGGGATTTCAATGGTCAGCATCCGACTGCCCCCTGGCGGAGGCTGGAGGTCAGGGACACACGCCATACATTGGGGGTCAGAGTTGGAGGCAGACGCTTGGCCGAGAGCACATGTGTATGCATGTGTGCTCATTACAGCTGGCGTCATTGCACCCTTGGCTCAGGGGAGAAAATGTAAAAAACAGAGGGCACTAGTCACAGCGGCATGAGGCCATCTCTGTGAGGGTCAAGTTCAGTACCGAGGGTACGTGGCATTACTGGATCCTGATTCTGGGGGGTCGAGCTAGGGGAAGAGCTCCCCTCCACCCCGCCATGGGGGGCAAGCCATGGGGGTAGCCACGGGACCCATACTAGGAGCTGATGAGTCCCTGGAGATGGCAGCCTGAGACCCGAGGAGGTGGATGCCCCAACGTGATGGGCAAGCAGACTAGGGGCTCAGGGGCGCAAAAAGTGTAAGGGAAAAAACCAAAAAAAACATTGAGGTGTTCCCTGACTGCCTTAGTTATCACTCCTCAGTATCATGTAACTGGGTATTTAAGGACAAAAAAGATCCTCCCATCGCCATTCAAATTCACATTATCAAGAGAGGCTGGAAAGATACATTTAAAACTTTCTTCTCCCAGGTCAACTGGTCATCCATTGACAAGCTACAGGACCTAGACCTGGCTATGAAATTTTTCATGGACAAGTTCAATGACATTTATGATATCTTTGTCCCACTGAGGAAAAGAAAAATCAGACAATCCGTCAATGGGTGGATCACTCAAGACCTCCTAAAACAGCTGAAGGCACATGATAACTTTTGGTGCAGGGCTAGAAGCACAGGCAACTCTGATGACTTTCAGAAGTACAGGACTGCTAGAGACAGGTCCACAATCCTAATCAGGCTAGCCAAAGTAAAATATTATAAGTAACAGTTGGATCGGAACTGGGGAAACGGAAAAAGATTCTGGGAAAATATCAAGGACCTTCTTGGTAAACAGGACAGGAAACATCCGGCAATGCTGAATGTCAATGGTACCCCAACCCTGGATCCACATAAATTGCAGAATCCTTTAACTCAGTCTTCTCAGACCTTAGCTCTCTCCTCCCTCCTGACTTCCTCAAATCAGCTGACCCACCATCAAAGCTCATAACTCGGAACATTCTCAACCGCCCAAACTTTTATTTCAGATGTGTCACTGCCAGGGAGGCCAGAAAACATGTCCTTAAGGTACTAGATAAAGCAAGACTAGACAGTGACAATATCGATATGAAGCTGCTGGCCATTGCTCTTAACAAACTAATGACCCCCATTACCAAAATGTTCAATAATTCACTCATCCAGGCAAAATTTCCATCTGTTTGGAAGCTGGCACTGGTGACACTGGTCCTGAAAATTGGGGATCGCACATGCACTGCCAATTATTAACCAATCTCAATTCTCTCCCCCCTTTCTAAAGTACTAGGCAGAATTGTGGCAGATCAGATCACCGAATGCATACAGAAGTATGATCTCCAGTGTCCCCAGCAGCATGACTTTCATAAAAACCACAGCACAACTACTGCCCTAGTTGAATTTTCCAACTACATTCACAAAGCCATGAATGGTGGCAGGTTTGTGGGCTATATTTTTATAGATCTCACTAAGGCCTTTGATACTGTCAACCATCCCATCCTGCTCAAGCAGCTGCTGTCCCTGGGGCTTGCCTCTGACGCTGTGTAATGGTTCAAGGACTACCTGGTCAAAGATCACAGAGCATCAAAACAGGCTCTGCAACCTCCTCTGCTAAGGAAATTGGACTTGAAGCTCCTCAAGGCTCCATCTTGGGCCCACTCCTTTTCAGTTTTATTCCTGAATAACCTCCCTGAAGCTTGTATGAATAAAATTATCCTGTATGCGGATGATGCAGTCATTCTAAGCAACAGTGCCCAGCCTGATCAGTTACAGAAGGAGTTACAGTACACTTTCTTCCAACTGGAGGATTGGTGTAAGTCAAGGAAACTTCTTCTTAACTATAAGAAGACCAAATCAATGCTGAATTCTAGCGCTCAGCATAAAAAGACATCTCAGGTCCTGTCCATTATAAACAACAAGTCTGAAGCACTTGAACAGGTACAGTCTTTCAAGTATTTGGGGGTCACCATTGATGATACCCTGTCCTTCACACAACATATAGACCAGGTTGTAAAAGCAGTGAATGTCAAACTGGGGGTACTTCATAGACATAAGCACTATCTTACGCCCTCTGCCCTACAGCTAACTGTAGCTAGCTCTATCCTGTCAACCATTGAGTATGGGCTGGTAGTGTATGATGCTGCATCAGACACTGTGCTTAGATGGGTAACAACTGTACTCAACAAGGCCTGTAGGCTTACACTTGTAGCTGACAACTCAACACACTCCTGTAAACTCTATGCAAGCAATAATACCCAACAGGGTGGGTGGTATTGGGCAATACCGGACCGCCCAGGGGGTGTAATGAGACCCGACGCTGCAGGCACAGGACCTTATAGCCCCTGGAAGGTCCGGTATTGCCCATACCGCCCACCCTGGAGGGTATTATTGCGCTTAGAAAATGGGCTATCTATAAAGTTTTGTTTTTTTTTATTTAAGGAAAAATAGTAAAAAAAAAGACTAAAATGAACTTATAGTTGGCTTGTTAGTAAAGTAATCCCTCTACTGGTATCCTTAGTAATGCTTACAAGTAGAGGGCAGAACAGCATTTTACAAGCTGTTTTAGTGGGTGTTACTGCTGTATTATGTGTCCGTCTTTGGTACATGAGCTGCCACCCCGGCCCGTGTCCTCATTCTGTTTTCTTTCGCACAATTTTTAATTTTACATGTGGATATAAGTGACATCAATCTGAACAGGAAACTGAGTGGGTCGTGAAGTGGGAGCAAGTTATGAAGGCTTCAGTTAAGTTAAGTGGCAAGCGAGGCATCAGCCTGTGGAGAATTCAGGAGCATGCCATGTTTTGAAGTAAGTGCACCTCGGTTTGGGGAAATGCTCGCTTTTGTTTGCGCTGCCGTTCTATTCATTTTATCACTGCCTCCCTTATAGATATGCCCAGTTTACAATTCAATGCCAATCGGTCAGCAGAGGAGTTTCGAGCTTGTGAGAACTGACCGACCGGCGTCAGAAGCGGTGTTGGTGAATAATGCTGTGGTGTGCCGAAGTTCAGCTCGATAGCTGACATATTTACTAAGATTTTATTTCCTGAATTTCACTTAGATAGCTATAGAGCTCAAGTTACTTACTTTTTTCATGGTGGTGGCACTAGTGGTATGGTGAGGCAGTGACATAAGCTGCTCGCTAGCTGCTTGAAAAAATGGTGGCAGTTTGAATTCTGTGCCCAGTGCTTCAACCAATAAGGAAGCAGGCTGGGCACAATGACATTTGGCTGAGCATGAGGCAGGTTTGGTCTGGCACTTTTTATTTGCTGGGCGTCTATTGAAAGTTAATGTACCCCCCCAAGCAGGGGTATTAGCCAATCAGAGTCCAGCAAATAAAAAGCCCATTTTCTAAGAGCAAATGTACTGGCTCAATCTAAATAACAGGATAAAGTATCAGACATGCCTCCTGGGAAAGAAGATACTCCTAGGCGAAGCCCCACCCTGCATTAATGATATGCTCAAGCTTGTCACTCAAGCTACCGGACCAGGGGAACTACCCAAGGCTCATTGGCTGTTCCATTTAGGAGAACATCACTAGGACAATAGTCCTTCACTTATAGGGCTCCCCTTTGGTTGAATGAAATCCCTGCACTTAATCTCAGCAATAACAGCCTTCCTTCCTTCAAACTGATCTGAAGCAACACCTCACCCTTTCCAGTCCCCATGTTTACAGGTTACTGGCCTGACCTGTGCAACCTGCCTCCACCGTACGGTAAACCTCGTTTATCCTTGGGCCAACACTGAAATGGTGGGGGATATGCCTCCCACTTTAGGTCTAGCCTCCACTTATGGTGTTGCATTATTTCTTGTTGTGGCACCTTTTTCTCCTCCTCTGTGAGGATCTCTTCCCTCAATATCTCACTAGTGGCATTGGTTGCTCAAACCCTGACACTTAGAATACATTCTGCCTCCCCACCCACCCTTCACCCGACAGTCCCATCCCTCCAATTTCCTTTTGGTTTCAAATGCTATAAGTTCCTCCCTGGCCCAAACCCCTCCCATCTGTCTGTTTTGATGGCATCTTGCCCCCTCTCTTGACTACCTGTATAATACCATTTATTTTCAGCCCTACTCCCCCTGTCCCCTTCTTCTTCATGAAAATGACAAAGCCTCCTCCTGGCTGCATTTCGTCTTGCTAATTATGTGACTTAAGCAACTGCAACTGTTTTTGTCTCCTGTGATATACCTGATCTCAAAAAATTGCACCTATCTATGAATTGTCAAACCTATTATCGAAATGCTACACATTTTTACAAATCAGCCCAAAATTGTAAATAACTAAATTACTTGGTGTTATATCCTGCTCTGTTCGGGCCCAGTGCTTTGTACCTATAATCTGTAACTTACTTCTCTGTGTTTTGTCCTCTTGTCATGACGTGAAACCTTTGAAAAAGAGCACTGTGCTCAAAGGTTATATCCGAATGACAAAATAAAAAAAAAATCCTGTTTTGATGCTCCCTTTGGTCTCACCATTTCCATAAAGCCAGTAATTTGATGCAGTACTTGCCATTCCATATGCAATATCAAACTATTTCTGAAAAAATACTGATTTAACACTTTTTAAGCTAATTTCAGTCCCAGTTTGAGAGAGCTTTTCTAAAAGTGTGTATCCTGCTGGGCTACTAGGGTCTGCCCCCTGGCAGAGAATTAATTTTACATGACAGGGCTTGCTCCTGTTCCTTTGACTGCTTGCCATCATCCACGGTGTTATACACAGAGCAACTAGTGCAAGTCAGATGGGAAATGGGGGCTCTGAATGATGGAGTTTCAGCCTATTTTATTTATGTTGGTATGGTTGCCTATGCATTGTTTAGATTGATGTTCCTAAATGCAATTTCCATTCTATAGTTTTTGCTCCCTAACATTGATTTCAGTCTCTCACCATAACTTTATGATCCACTGGTAAAGCTTTGCCTTAATTCAGGCCTCATTACACCCCTGGGCAGTCTGGTATATTCCAATACTGTCCACCCTGTTCGGTATTATTGCCTACATAAATGTCTATGGCTGAATTGCCACCTGTTTATGGCAATAACCTTGATTTTGGATGAAAATGTGATGTGCTTTCCTCTAAAAAATGTATCCTATTATTCCGTCCCATCACAAAATTCCCATCTTCATGTACACCACTATTCATTCCTGAAACATATTCATTCACTTTAGGTATATCAATAACATCATACAAAATAATGAATAAATTCTCTAATCCAATTTCAGTTAGTCCCTAAATTTCCTTGTCGGTGTCACTGAAATGTGTTGACAGATTTAACAATCATTCAATGTATTCCTTCAGCAGTTCCATATCTCCACTTGTTTGTATCTCTGGCTGATTTCTTTCAGTATTAACAAGTTCACCTTTGCCCTGATTTTTGGACAGCTCACACAGGTTGCTCTTCATAAAGAGCTTACTGTACATTCTAATGGAACTCAATAGTACCTATTGTTCTGCATGATATAAGTGATAGTCTATTAATACACATTCTTATGCTTTAGTTAAAGGGGACACCGTCAACCCCCTTAGTCCTTAAAGTGTCCCTAATTTAAACACATACGCTTTGATGGTTCACATTCTGTAGAGACTGCTGATGCACTGGAGCTGGTTGTTTGATTCTAATTCTTTTTTTATTTTAAAAAGGGAAAAACAGACTGCCCATCATACTGGTGTTGCCACAAAAAATGTTTGTTTACATTCTTTGATCAACTCCCATTGCATCTTTCCTGGACATAAGAACACCCCACAACACAGACTAGTCACTCATTGTGCAGTGGAAGGGGAGAAGACTACTACATTATGAGTGGCTGCACTGTTTGGGTATGTTTCTAATGTTCAGGAAGTATGCAGTAAGAATAGATCCAGGATTTGAAACAAAGCAAGTATGTAACTACATTAGTATGTATTTCAGTTTGACTACTATAAGCAAGGAAGGAAGCAGATGAAACAACCAGTAACATCAATGAATTTTAGAGAAGGAAAGCATTATAAAAGGTGGGTTTTATATTAGAAATAACGTGATGCAAAAAAGGTTGACAGTGTCCCTTTAATTGAAAATTAAACACATTAGTTATGTGATTGTTTTCATATTGTTGCAAAGGTGTCACTTCCCTATTAGCTGATATTGCCTTTCTTCCCCATTTTCACCTTCTGATCATTTTTTCTTGTTTTTTCTTAGTTTTATCATTCATCCTGTTTGCTTTTCTAAAATAAAATGTTACTACGTTCCATGATGTTAAGTTCAAACTAAAGTGATGTACCACTTCATACACAGGATGGGACAAGGGTTGTAAATGAGTTTTTTTTTTTTCACTAAGAAAAATGAAAATGGTCTGAAAGTAATTAATGCCTTGGTGTGATGTATATGCTTGGAGCATGTCTCTATAAGGGAAACATGGATTTGGTGAGCTAGTGCAGCTGTGCATGCCATCTTGAATTTTAAACCACTCCTGCAACAAAGTACGTCTGTGCTGAAGTACAGAAAATTATGCAAATGGCCACCCACTTACAGTACCTTGTATGGTAGAACCTAAGTTGAGAAAAAAATATTTCACCAAGACGTTTATTACTTCCTAAGCCATATCAATTAATAAAGGAATAATGCACAACAGGGTGTGTGTCGTGCTGGGATAACGCCACGCCTGGGGGGGGTTGGGCACTAGGCAGCAGGCCGAGTGCGTCCAATGCCCCAGGCATGGTGTTATCCCAAATGACACACATCCTGGAGTGCATTATTCCTATTATACAATTGTTTCTTGTTATATATAAAATAAAAAAATAATTTTAAGAAATGTTTTATTAGTGTGGAAAAATATTTTTGTTTCTTAAGAGGAGATAAAGCGGGACTGCCATAGTGTCATCTGCCATAGGCTCATCTGCATTGGTTTACAGTGCTGAGAGTAGACCCGTGGCATCGTGCTGGGATAATGCCATGGGTCCAGCCCCAAACTGACCAATCACAGTCCAAGATTCTTTCTTGCCATTGTATAATTGATCACATTCCTTTTTACCAAGCTAAACAATTTGTGGAACACACTGATGTGGCATTAAACTGCTTTGTCAAATTAAACTGTCTTTACTATACCTAGAACTGCACGTATGATTCTAATTTAGAGTGTCAATACTGTGTATTGCAACAAAATAAAAGGCACAGAAAGAGGCCACAACTGCCTTCTGGTACTAATGCGAATTATTCCACACACCTGGTAAAGGAAGTTGGACCAGTAAACCACTGACATTAGTGTCCTTGTTCAGTTTGTCAATCAAATCAAGCAGCTCCTCCTCAGAAACGCTACTGGGCCTCCACACTGTCTCACTACTAATGCCTGTAAAGGAAACACATAAAAAATTGTTGAGTTCAGTTTCATTTACAGTTTATTCATTAAAATGATTAGCCAACTGAATATGAAACAGTTACTGAGTGGGACATTATTAAACTTTTACTGCTACTGTGAGTGGTATTTGTAAGGTTTCAGTGTCACTCATTGAATCTTTCAACAAATTAGCAATCAATCAGACATTCGTTGGTTAAGGGGTATCACTCAAAACCACATCTCCTTGCTGTTTGTGATACATTCATTTTTAATATTACTACTTAACACTAAAACTATCTTTGGCAACTGAATCAGTATCATTATCTTGCCACTCTGCACCAAATTAAAAATCAAATTACACAGCCTTTAATGTTACAGCTTTTCACTATACCACTCTGTGCAGATGTTTTTCAAATAGCTGCAGACATCACACTCATACAACTACTTAGAGGTTGCTATTTTGATGAAAACTGACCACACTGAGTAGGTGCTCTGTTTTCATCAGTATAGAAGTTCCTGCATGTTGTGATAGCGGCAGGAGTCAGTAACTAATTGCAAGCAATTATTTCACTAGCTTAAAGTACATATAATAATACAATAGACATGATGGCAACTGTGCACTGAGCCAGAGAGAGGAGATGTATGACCAGCAATGTTTCAAATGGCAGTACATACACTTTTCAAGGTTTGACTATGTATAGAAATGAAATGACATTACTGTCCGCCTATGCAAAATGTCTATTGAGTATAAAGACATTTACATGATTTTATATTGATTTTAAATTGAGGCTCCCAAGATGGTATGTTGAAGAATGCTGAGTTCCAAAAGTCAGGAGGCCCTGAGTACCAAGGGAATGAGGTAGTACAGTATGTTTTGTATATCTGCCAGCAATGCCCATCAGAGTCAAAACTTTGAATATCCCTGAAAGTTACTATTACTGACTCCTGATCCAGTATTTGATGTTAACCAGGACTTTCTAAAAGGTAAATAAACACTGTCTCATCCCTCATGTTTCTTTTGAAGATACATTTAGCTATCCTTATACTCATATTAAACACAAACTATCTTTACGTTTGTCCCTGTATTTTTCTATACTTCAGTTTTCACATTAACACAAACATTGTTGGTTCTGCTGTTTGTCTCCAATCTGTAGTCTGTTTCTTCTCTGTGATAGCACATTTTCAATTTTTCCCTATTTCTATGGCACTAACCCTTCCCTGGACCTTGGTTTTATTAATCCCATACCTCTGTTTACTTCAGTTTTCCCTTTGCATTACATACTACAAAATCACAGTAGTCATTTTACAAGCAGTCCAGCAGCAAGATTTATATAACTGACAAAGGCAGTTTGAATGTCCTCTTCTCTGGACTCAGTTTTTAGAAGACTAGTTAAACTCTGTGGCTTCAAATGGTTTATAAATAGTTTTTATCCACAGTTTTATCTGTTTTTAAACTCAGAAGTTCTGCAGTCCTTTGAAATCTTTCTGGTTTTATACTGTGTATTTCATCTCTGTTACTGCCAGTTATTTATGAAATACTAATTCATGCATTAGTTTAGCCTATAAATATACACATGTGCATTGTGGCTGGCTGCCAATCAGGTGTTACTATTGGTGAAGATGTCATCATTAATTCTACAGCAGGACACTGAGTGAAGAGGGTGCCTTGCTCCAGGGATGATTTTTTTTCTTCCAGGTCAAGTCATGTATCCTTAATAATGTGGGGCTGGGGTGAAGGGTGGTTGGGTGCTAAAGGGTGCTAGGGTGGGGGACCACTACACTTATATGACTTGGAGGGATGGTCATGAGTGGGGAAAGTGATTTGTGACTTTACTAACATGGTGTGAGTGAGGAGAGGGATATTTTTAATTATATAAAAATGTTGCTGGGACTTTGGGAAGGGTAGCATAAGTTGAGTTCTAGTGAATGGCAGGAAGGGGGTACATCATTTAAAAAGATAGAGACAGTTGGAGGGAGTGGCAACAGTTTGTCACAGTGGATCGGTGGTAGAGTTGTTGGCAGTATAGCCTAAAGGTTAGAGTAACAAGCTGTGAATGAGCTTATTACATTTAGCAGATAAACCTGGGTTTGATTCCTACAACCTCCACCTGCATACTATGTGACTCTGGGCAAATCACTTAACTTCCCCAATGCTCCTGGGTCACCCCTGAAAACAGGCACCTGTGCCTAGTGGGCATTACCTGGTTACCAGAGAATAAAATAAAAACCTAAACTTCACAGTCAAAATGGCCATGAAGCAACCAAAACTGGCCTTCATGAAACTTTGTGAGGTTTCCACAGACCATAGAAATTAGAACTTTGTCAAAATTGGGAAGTTTTACCATGAAATGGCTCTTTCTTCAGTGAAGTGGCCATGTCATGAGTGAATTTTGGTCAATATGATGACAAAAAGGCAACTTTGCCAGTCAAAACTTCATCAGGGATGGGATATTATACATTTAAAACCAGAGTTCTCACTTGTGTTAAATGTAAAAACACTCAATGTAATTTTTGATGGAAAAGTGCTACTTCACCTCATGAAAACTATGCATAGTGGCACTTCACCTACATAGTCACTGGCAAAGTGCCACTATGCATTGTCTACACCAAGTGAAGGCTGGCACATTGCTAGGCAAAAACCATGCAAAGTGAGGCCACAGACAAAGCAAAGTTGGGAATCCTTCATTAAATACAGTCTTTGAGGAAGTAAAGTTCCCCAGCTTTGTGCATTTCTAGTGCTGAGCCATGAGTTTATAGGCTGAGTGCTCCCCAGTACACACTGGAGGAGACCTTTTATCTCTCAGTGAACACAGCACCCTTAAATGGGAGACTGCACTTATGAAAAGAAGAAGTACTGTTCATCTTGGTATAGAAAATGCACCACTGTGTGTTTATGAGTGCATACAGGCATAGCAGGTGACCTGGCTGCTCTAATCAGAGAGTAGTATTTATGTTGACCATCTTGTTCTATTTTATGAATAGTGGAGTCAGCCATGATGCAATGCAATAACTTGTAGTAAATGACATGTCACAAAATATTGCATGACAGGACTTCATTGCCAATGAATTACATTGCTCCCTGCAGCACATGACAATAATATTGCAAGGTACTGTGCTGCACCATGGCTATTGCCACTTTGTGTGTGTGTGTGTGTGTGTGTGTGTGTGTGTGTGTGAAAAAGTGTACTATAACTACTAAAAATTATGTATTGATGAAGGGACCCATGTTCCCACCAACTTGTCCATTTCTACAAAGCAATATGCATCTGTGGGAGTGTTGGCCCTGTGGGACCGTGCTCCTACTTACACATAGCTACAGAGTTATACAGCAGTCCTACAGGCCACCAAATGCTTGTAACAGTAATTTGTCCATATCTTTGGAACTGTAACAGCTAGAAAAAAATTCAAATGTCATTGTAACCATGACAGTGAGTAGTTCATGCAACAGTCAATGACTGAACCTGTATCTCACATCGTTTCTGAGATATGGACACCGAAATGCACTTCACAGGCACTATTTGGACCCTTGTCACAGTAATTTGACAATATGTCATGAACTGTGCAACCCACAAAAACAATTCCACTGCAGGTTTACTGTGCAGTTTAAAATCTTGTTCCAGTGACCAGTAGCGAAAAGTCTGTATCTCGCTTCATTTCTGAGATAACGGCACTGGAAGTCTTGCCACAGACCACAATGTAATACTATAGGAAAAATGTCAACTACATCATTGAATATCTCTACAACAAAGTAATTCCCCAACACCTAAACAGTATAATTCACATCTCTAGGAAATCCAATCAACACCCTGCAAATTTCAAGTAAAAACACCAAACCGTTATTGAGATATGCAATTTTAAAGTTTTTTCAAACCTTTAAAACATTTTCAGCAGTGAGATAGCAAATTTTTCGGCTGCAAGAAATTCTTTGGCCATGAGGGGACATCTGGTAGTCCCACTTAGGGCCATCTGGTTGTCCCTAGGGTCATCTTGTCTTCCCTATGGACATTTGGTCATGAAAATCTGGCTATCTGGTCGTCACCTCATGGAGGAAGCTCACGGTCGAAAATCGTCTCACGACTGAAGAATTTGCAGGCTCGTGGTGGAAAAATGTTAGCGAGTCATAAATGAAGAATTTTAAATTTTAAAACTATGTTTTGACAAAACCAAAGCAAACCAGAGGCATGTCTCAATAGAGGGGGTCCCCCTGAGCAAAACCCATGCCTCATTTGCACCAAGTCACCCATGGAGAAAAGTACACCATTTTTTCAATCAGAAAACTGAAACCAAGATGGCGGCTCTCACGAGCTAAAAAGTTCTCACAGCGGCATGTAAAATCTTCGGCCGTGAAGGGACGACCAGATAGCCAGATTGCCATTCTTCTTTTGCAAAATATACATATAAATTTTCCCATAGGATATAATGGCAAATTAAAAGTCTAATAACTTTTGAATGGATTCATATTTTTTTTCAACCAATGCTGGCATGTTGCTTGGCCCAAGATCATTCTAGGTCCCACGCTTCAGACCAATAGACCACAACCGGGGTGAGGAGAGTGTCAGAAGAAGGGAAGCAGAGACAAAGTGGCCCAGGCCAGGAAGAACGATTGCTGGGGAAACCAGGTCAGGAGACAAAAAACAAATGGAAGGAGGAAATAGGGACTTGTGAGGGGAGGAGGAGAAGTGGCAACAGTCATGGAGTGGAAAGGAGGGAACAGGTTAGTATGAAGAGAGAGGGAGTGGGCATGTGTGAAGGGTCTTCAGAAAATATTTTTGCACTGCTAGAGGGGAAGAAGGAGGAGGGAAGTGATGCAATTGGAGGAGTAATTGATAAATGCCTAGACCAAACTGGATCGGGGTGGAGTTCTGCTGGAAGAATTGCAACATGGGCAAAAGGGGGAAATAATGAGCAGGAGGAAGAAAAGGAGCCAAGAATGAGAGATGGAGAAGAATGAAAGAAAGCAGGGAGTAAGAGGGGTGGAATCTTAGTGCTGGGGGACTCAATACTAAGAGGAGTTGGGTAGGTTAGCAAGGGGGAGAGGCATAGTTGCACGTGGGTGGAGGCCATGCCAGTAATGACAGCGGAAAGGGTGGGACAATCTGTTCTGAAATATGCTAGAAGGGTAGGGACAAGCCTCATTTAAATATACATCTTGGGATGAACAACCTGGCTGACAAGACAGTAGATATAGTCCAGAGGAGGTTTGAGGAACTAGGACAATTATGTGAGGGGGCAGAAAGATCAGTAACTTTTTCAGAGATACTTCCAGTGCCCAAGGCAAGCACAACAAGAAAGCTGAAAATAGAGGAATTTAACAGGTGGCTAAGAACCTGGTGTTATGATAAAGGGTATGGGTTGTTAGTGGGGTGGGGAGGGACCTGGGCGGACAGTAGTCTCTATGCCAAGGACAGACTACACTTGAGTGAGGAGGGAAAGAAAGTGTTGAAACAGAGGATGGAGGAGTACATAGAGGAAGGAGGGAATTTTAAACTAGGAGTGGTGGGGCTGGCAAGTGGGCAAGAGACATGCAGAGACCACTGGTTGGGAAACCATATGAGCCTACCCCCCATGACAGTGACAAAGGACAAATGGCAAGCACTGTTGGTGATGCTAGTAAAGGAGGGCAGGATGGGGGGAGGGTGGAAGGTGGTTACCCTTAATACTAGGAGCCTTGGGAGGAAAACTGCAGAGTTACAGGTGCTTATGGCAGAAAGAGAGGTGGGCATTGTAGCCATCACAGAAAAATGGGCCACCCAATACAATGCCTGGGGCCTGTCTGTACCGGGGTACAGGTTATTTCGAAGGGACAGGGTGATTGGGAAAGGAGGTGGTGGCACTAAATGTGAAGGAAGGACTGAGGTATGTAAGGGAGGAAGGGGAGGAGGATAGTACGGAGTCACTTTGGATGAAAATCCAGGATTCCAAGAGTAGGATTCTCAGAATGGGAGTGGTGTACAGGCCGCCATCTCAGACAGAGGAGTTAGACAGGGAACTAGCGGGACAGATCAGGAGGACCTGTGAGAAGGGTAGTGTGGTGATTGTGGGGGACTTCAACATGCCAGGAGTTGACTGGAGTACCCCAACAACCAGGTACATAAGGGAGCAGGTACTGCTAGATGCCTTCCAGGACAGCTTCCTGCTGCAAATGGTCAGTGAACCAACCAGGTTAGGGAATACCCTTGACTTCATGCTGGCAAATGGGGACTTTGTGAGAGAACTTATGGTGGAAGAATCACTGTCAGGGAGTGACCACCACTCAGTATGGCTAACATTGGATATGGGCAAGGAAGGAGTGGAATCTGGCACAAGAGTGCTGGACTTCAGGATGGCAGACTTTGGGAGGATGGGGGAAGTGGTAAAAGGGTACCTGTCCAGAATTCAACCTAGTATGGACACTAACCAGAGGTGGGAGCTCATAAAACTGGGGATAGTGGAGGCAACCAAAACCTGCTACAAGGCCCAGAGCAAGAAGGCTAGGGCTAAGAAACCAAGCTGATTAAGCAAGGAGGTCATGGAAAAGGTAAGGAGGAAAAGAGCTGCCTTTAGGAGGTACAAGAAAACAAGGAGGGGGAGGACAGGGAGGAGAACTTGTCGGAATCAAAGGAGGTGACACGGGCAGTAAGGGGAGCCAAGGCATGAACAGAGCTCAGGCTGGCACAAGGCATTAAGAAGGGGGAGAAGGACTTCTTTAGGTACATCAGGGAGAAAAGGAGCTGTGAGGACCACACAGGAAGGATTAGGAAGGAGGGGGTTGGGTGGAAGCAGGGTACGATAAGGCAGAAGCACTAAATGATTACTTCTGCTCTGTATTTACTAAGGAGAAGAGGGGGATGATACCCAAGGGAGGAGGAGCAGTAGAAACAGGAGGGAGGGGGTGACAGATGGGGAAATCATGGAGGGCAGAGTTTGGGAGGGTTTGAAGTCACTGAGGGTGGACAAGGTGCCAGGCGGCATCCACCCCAGGGTACTGAAGGAGCTGGCAGTGGTCCTTGCAGGACCTTTGGCAGACCTATTTGATGCATCACTACACTCAGAGTGTGCCTCAGGACTGGAGGATGGCTCATGTGGTGTGCCTCCACAAGAGTGGCCTCAGGGATGAACTGGGGAACTACAGACTGGTGAGCCTCTCATACATCATAAGTAAGCTAATGGAGACTATCCTGAAGGAGATGCTGGTGGCCCTCCTAGAGGCCAAAGGACTACAGAACAGCAGACAGCATGGCTTCATACATAGCAGATCCTGCCAAACCAACCTGGTGGAGTTCTATGACTGGGTAACTAGGCAACTGGACAGGGGCCCTGCAGTGGCTGTCCTGTATCTGGACTTTAGTAAGGCATTCAACTCGGTGCCACATGGAAGGTTGAGAAATAAGTTAGAAGGCACAGCAATGGGTGCAAAACTGGTGAGATGGTTAGGAAACTAGCTTCAGGGAAGGCAACAGAGAGTGGTGGTGGGTGGGGAGTTTTCACACCCAAGGGTAGTGACGAGCGGTGTTCCACAGGGCTCAGTGTTGGGACCAGTGTTGTTTGGGATATACATTGCTGACATATCATTGGACATCAAGAGCAAGATCGGTCTGTTTGCTGATGATACCTAGATGGGAGTGGTGGTGGATGACCTAGGAGGTGGCAAGGGTTGCAGGATGATCTGGCAAAGCTTGAAACCTGGTCAGACACCTGGCAACTGGGGTTTAATGTCAAAAAGTGCAAGGTGCTGCATTTTGGGATGAAGAACCCAAGGAGGAGTGACCAGCTGGGGAGAGTGCAGCTAGCCCAGACAGAGGAGGAGAAGGATCTGGGGGTGCTCATTACAGGGTCAATGAACAACTCAGCACAATGTAGGAAGGCAGCTGCAAAGGCCAACAAAATGCTGGGTTGCATTGCAAGGGGTATATCCTCGAGCAGGGAAGAGGTGATTCTGCCACTGTATAGGTCATTAGACTGCACCTGGAGTGCTGCATGTAGTACTGGAGCCCGAATCTGAAGAGGGACATTCAGTTACTGGAGGGGGTGCAGTGCAGGGTGACAAAGATGATCAAGGGGCTGGGGGGCTTATCATATGAGAGGAGGCTGAGAGAATTAAACATGTAGTTGCTGGAGGAGAGGAGGGATGGGAGGACATGATTGAAACCTTTAAGTACATGAAAGGAATAAACAAGACAGGTTCAGAGGGGCTGTTCAAAGTAAGGAAGGGCAGGGACACCTGGAGCCATGATATGGGAATGGAGGGAGGAAGGTTCAGGAGGGAGATGAGGAGACACTTTTTTACAGAGAAGGTGGTAGCTGGGTGGAATGTGTTACCTGTAGAAGTGGTATCCAGTAGAACAGTGGACTGCTTCAAAAGGGGATGGGACAGGACAAGGGGGAGGGTCAATGGAGGGGAAGGGAGAAAAGGAGGGGCACTGCAGAATAAAGGGGCTAGCTGCACATTCAAGCAGACTTGATAGACCTCTAGGCCTTTATCTGCTGGCAAATTTTGTATGTTCGTATGAAAAAGAGTGCTCTGTGATTTGCAGGTAAAGATAAAAGTTGGATTTTTCACTGTCAGCAAAGTAACAGGTGTAGTGAAAACCATAAACAATACTTATTGTTTCTAATTTGTTTATGTATGTAAGGAGAGTGTGATAATCAGGGAAACAACATTTAATTAATTTGTTTTATTTTTTGTTTAAGGTAGTTTTATTTTTAGGGCCCAGTTGAAGTTTTTTTTTTTTTTTACAGTGTAAAGGTAGTAGCCATGTTTGTGGTGGAAGATCAGTAATGGCTGTAGAAGGCTAACTGAAATGCCTGTGTTCTAAATGCCCATTGATCTGGGTTCCAGAATCTTCACTACTGAGAAGACATTTTTGTTAGCCATGTATAAACCATATTTTATACATAAATAAGAGCCAATTAGATTACTGGATTTTAACCAGCCATTTTATAACACTAGGGAGCCCACACCCAGTATCCTGACTCATATGTATCCCCCCCTTCAAACAATGTGGGACACGGGGGATGCCACTCCCAGTGCCCCCAAATGAACTTGTGTTATTCTCTGACATTGAGGTGCCCAATCCCCATGTCAGATATCCCCCTGTAGAGCCAGACACTGGGGAGCCCACCCACAGTGTCCCAAAATAAACTTTTATTATTCTCCAACATTAGGGTGCCCAATCCCCATGCTGGAGATCCCCCATAGTGTTGGACACTGGGGAGCCACCCCATTGTCCCCAGTCTTGCTTCTCCCCCACCACGACTCTGGAACACTGGGGAGCTTCCCCCAGTGTCCCCAAAAAGTTTATATCCCTGTAAATGAAGAAAACAGTCTCCCAATGTCTTTTTTTTTGTTATTAAACCTGAAAAAAAGAAAACAGTCCCTCATCATCTCCCCCATCCCCCTTCCACCTCCCAACCCTCCCTCTGCACACCCATCTCCATGCACTTCCCTTACCCCATACTTACCCTATGAGGTCAGGCACTGCGATCTTCTGTGGAATGGGATACATCTGAACTCTTCAAAGCTGAACTGCAAAATGAAGAATCAAGGTAACTGCGTATAATGGCAGTCAATGGTGTTTTGAACTTATGTTAATATCTCAGGCATTTTATGGAATTACTGCACCATATTTTCAACTTGGGCTTTTTGGGACCCCACCTCATGAACACTGTTGCTGTCATCTCATTAATTGAACCCATAAGATGATTTCGCAGTCACTGCATGGAATCACCTTTTCAGGACCAACAAATGAAATGACAGTGCCAGTGTTCACGAGGTGAGGTCCCAAAAAGCCCATGTTCAAAATCTAGTGAAAAAATTCCAAAAAATTATCACGTTACAAGCATGCGTTGCACACTTCTCTATGTACACTGATAACTTTGCCACTTTTTAATATTTTCTCACCCAATTTTTAACATTGCCATTTTTTCACACCACCTCATGAACATTACAGCTGTAATTCTTCACATCCTACCCAAAACGTGTTTTTGCACCTCTGTCGCAGAATGGCACAATCACTGTATGAAATCACCTTTTGGGACCAATGAACCAAATGAGAGTAGCAGTGATCATGAGGTGGAGTTACAGTAATGTTTACACCATTCCAAGACTAAGTAAGGTAAAATTGGTACAGAATAACATAATGGGGTGAGCATTAGGGTGCAAAATGCCAAGGTACACCCATCACACCTGTTCCTGCATGCAGGGCGAGGGTGGGGTGTTATGACTGGAAGCCAAGGGTGGGAGTGGGGTGTTGGGTTTGGGAAGCCTAAGTTCCCCTCATGCCTGTTCCTGCATGCTCAGTGGGGTCTTACACTTGGGAACCCTAAGGTTGTATTTCCCTACCTTTAATTTTTCAACCTTAATGGTGCATTAACAAAGTGTTTTACAATAAATTTCCTTATGTTTTCATGTAGTTTATTTGTATCCTTATTGTGTTCATGAGGTGGTGTGATAAAATGGCAATGCTTAAAATTTGGAGTGAAAATACTGGAAATAACCAAAGTAATGTGCATACAACATTTTCAACAATCACTTGGAACTCGGCCATTGTTTGGAGTTTTTTTCACCACATTTTCAACATGGCCTTTTTGGGGCCTTACCTCATGAACACTGCCACTGTCATTCTGTCAATCAGTCCCACAAGGTGATTCCATGCAGCAACCACAAAATCACCTATCAGGGCCGAATAACGCAATGACAGTGAAAGTGTTCATGAGGTGGGGTCCCAAAAAGCCCATGGTGAACATTTCAGTGCAACAATACCTAAGAATGGCCGAGATATCAACATAAGTTCAAAACACCATTGACTGCTATTATAGGGCACTTACCTTTATTCTTCAGTTCATAGTTCGGCTTTGAAGAGTGCACATGTGTCCAGTCCATAGAAAATGACAGTGGATGACCACCACAGGTAAGTATAGGGCAAGGGGGGAAGGGGAGGAGGCATTTAATGTGAGGGGGTTAATCGGGGGAGGTGTGGAGCAACGATGACGAGGGACAGTTTTCTTTATTTCAGGAAACCAAAAAAGTAAAGACATCATGGTACTGCTTTCTTCTTCTGAGATAACTGAAAAAATATTATCTGGGGACACTGGGAGGGGCTCCCAAGTGTCCCACAGTACTTGGGAGAATAAAATAATAGTGTAATATGTGGATACTGGGAGTGGTCTCCCCAGTGTCCAAATGTTGGGTGTATGCGTAAATGCCAACATGGGGGATGGGCACTACAATGTTGGCAACTATGTCACAGTATGGTTTTCTGTTTTAGCTTAAAAAATATATATATTATATATAATTATTTTGGGACACTGGGAGTAGGTTGCCCAGTGTTCCACAGTGCTGGTGGGGGGGAGAGATAAATTAAAACAATTTGTGGATACTGGAAGTGGGCTCCCCAGTATCCAACAGTAGATGGGGGGGCGTGTAAATTCCAACATGGGGACTGGGCACCCTGATGTCAGCAAGTACGTTGCAGGACTGTTTTCTTTTTTTTTAGATTAAAAAAACATAAAAATTAATTCTTTGGGGACACTGGGAGTGGGCTCCCCAGTGTCCACACATCAAAAATACTTAATTAGTTTCTCTCACTAAGTGGATAAAGAACATGGCCAGCAGCATAATGTGTTTGACCTAGAATCCCACATCGTAGCTGTTCCTGAGACATGGGATCCTTTATTGTGCTTGATATCAATTTTTTCCCCACAGGAAATAATGGGGAATGCAAAACTAAATAAATTTGAAACTAATTAATATTTTTCCACCAAACCTTCAAAAGGCACACCTCTGAGGCTAAGGCTCTCTACCCTGAAAATGTCAGCCCAAAAGCTAAAGCCATTTCTGAGATACAAGTGGACAAAAAAAGTGACAAAAATCCCCAAACCTTCTTTATTTTCAGCACTCTGTATTTCAGAAATGCTAAAGCTATTGAGAAACAAGTAGCCACATACAAACACCTACCCAAGGTGATTATGCATGCCAAATTTCGTAGAAAACACTTTAACCATTACAAATTTATTAAGGTCCAAAAATTGCCCTTTAACATTAAACACCGTTATCAACCCAAATACACTGGTGCCATCACACCAGTAATACCTTACTTACTTACTCATGGAATGGAGTGGGCATTAGGGCTCACAACCTCAAAACACACCCCTCATGACTGTTCCTGCATGCACAGTGGGGGTGGGGTCTTAGAGTTGGGAGCCCTAAGGTCATATGTCCCTACTTTTGATGCTTTAACCCCAATGGTGCATTAATGAAGTGTTTTGTAATTAATTTCCTTACTTTTTGAGAAAGTATAGTCATAGCCTTATTTGATTATGGGAGGGCAGGACCCTCTGGGCCCTGCACTCCCTTCAGTCTATAGTGAGCAGTAAGGGCCTTGTCCTCCCATTCATGCCTCTTGTAATTGTCCCTCATTTTCATGTGTGAGTGGAGGGACCGCTGGACCCTGTACTTCTATCAGTCCATAGTGAGTGGTAGGGCCCTGTGCTCTCATACATGCTGATTGTACTTGTCCCTCATTTCCATGTGGGAGTGCAGGGACCTCTGGGCCCTGTGCTCCCATCAGTCCATAGTGAGCGGTGGGGGCACAGGGCCCTCCAGGACCTGTGCTCCCATCCATACCTATTGTAATTGTCCCTCAAGTGCATGTGGGAGCACAGGGCCCTCTGGGCCCTGCACTCCCATCAATGCATAGTGTGTAGTGGTACCACTGTGCCCTGCAAAGCAGTACTGCTGCCATGTTGATAATGCTTGCCATAGTATAGGTCACATGTGCTCCATTCATTACAATTCACCAGCAGTTTGAGACAGTGCCTGGTAACATGCAAATCAACTTAGTACACCCAAAGGTGTACTAAATTACCCATCACGCTGAAACTGTATCTCAAAGCGTTTTCAAGATATAGCATCTGAAGAGTACCCTAACCATCACAGTGTTACCCTAAGGGAAATTCAGAAACTTCAAAGTGTTATAACTCTGCTGTGCAGAAAATTTTTTCCACCAAACCATCTAAAGGCACATCTTTGGGGCAGGTCCTTTGTACTCTGAAAATTTCAGCTCGAAAGCCAAAACCATTTTTAGCTATGAAGTGTCAAAGAGACATATCTGGAAAAATAGTGTCACAAACTGCTGCAGTACCCTAGTTCTTTTGGCAAACAATGCTGCAATTAAGCAGTCCAAACTAAGTTAGCTACATCAACAGAACTACCCCCATGAGATTATGCATGCAAAATTTCATGCACATCCATTGAAGGGTTGCAAACTTATTAAGGTGCAAAGTATGCAAAACTGGAAGACTGTGAAAATGGAAAAATCATGCAAATGTAAGAATGTTTTAGACACACTGTCCCTGAAACCACGCAAGCAATTCAAATGAAAATAGCAATATCAACAGATCTACACCACAAACATATGCATGTAAACTTTCATGCGTATCCATTGAACAGTTGCAAAGTTATTAAAGTATGCAACACTGGATGACTGTGAAAATGGGGAAAACATATCAATTTAAGGATATTTAAGACATTTTTTTGAAACCACACAAGCGATTCAAATGGAATTAAACATATCAACAGATAACCCCATGAAATTATGCATGCAAAATTTTGTGCACATATGTCGTAGGGCTCCAGAGTTATTAAAGTACAAATTATGCAAAACTGGAAAACTCAGTAAAATGGAAAACAATATGTCAGGCTAATGATGTTTGAGACTCAATATTTCACAAATCACTGAACAGGCTCAAATAAAATGTATCACATTAAAAGATATACTCACTGAAATTATGCATGCAAAACTTCATGCACATCTGTTAAACAGTTCTAAAGTTATTAAGGTGCAAATGTACAAAACTGGAAGACTGTCTGCAAAAATGGGAATAAAACATTTACATTTAAGGATGTCTAAGACACAGTATCTCAGACAAAGCACAACATGGTCACACAAAATTTACCACCTCATGAGATCTACCTCAAGAGCTTATGCATGCCAAATTTCATGCAAATCCATTGAAGGATTACAAAGTTATTAAGGTGTAAAACTGGATGTCAGTGTGTGATAAGTACTTTCCCTTTTGCATCTGTTTGTTCCCATAGGAAATAATGGGAAATTAAAAATGTAATAACTTTTGAAAGGATTGATATTGTTTCACCAAACCTTCGAAAGGCACATTTGTCAGGCAAAGGCCTTCTATCCCAAAAAGTTCAGTCCAAATGCTAAAGCCATTTCTTTTTTTAATTCAAATTTTATTAAGTTTTACAGTAATACAGGAGACAGAAACATTAACACTGAGAAAGTAATGTTGCAGCATGAAATGCATTCTGTCCCCCAACCCCCCCACTCAGTACAACAGCATTGCCAAGAAACACCCCAGGCCTTTAACTAAAGCATACTATTATTATCTCCACAAGTAGTAAGTAGAGTGTGTAAGGGATCCCAGATTTTCATATATTTCCATTGTTTATTATAGAGGCCCACAATAGCTTTCTCTGTTCTGAGATTAGCTAGAATTTCATGAAGCCATTCCTGATAAGATGGGCAAATATCATCCTTCCCATGCTTGAGAATGACTTTTTTAACAGACAATGCTATCATGGAAATACGAAATCTTCAGGTGGTAACATCGATAGGGGATAAGTCTCCTAGCAGACAAATTTCCGGGTTAAAGCACTCCTGAAGACCCAACAAGGGGTCCAACTTGGCCTTAACAGAATTCCACAAGGGAGTTACCTTAGGACATTGCCAAAAAATGTGGAGAAGTGTCCCTTTGTCTAGGGAGCATCTAGAACACAAATCCGAGTCTAGAAGGCCCCACCTAGCAAGTTTTGGGGGAGTATAGTAAAGATTATGTAAAATATGGTATTGCATGAGCCGTAATATGTCCTGCGACATACTTATGACAATACTGCCATAATATGGGCCAATCAAAGGTATATTGGAGGAAAAGTGAGGACCAATATTTAGTGGGACCATAGGAGCCTCCAAACCACCAATGAAAAAGGGCTTGGTAAAGTTTCGAAATTACCTTGGGAGGACTTAACAGCTGAATAAGCTCTGGTATAAAATAAAATGAGGGGGGATGGGGAAGGATGTTGCCCAATGTTTTAGCAAGAAGGTGTTTAAGTTGGAGGACCTTGAAGTGACTGGATACTGGAATATTAAATTTTGCAATAATCTTGGATATGGAAACCAGGACCCTTCACCCTCAAAGAAGGTAGATAAGATCCCTTCTCCCAGTTGAGGCAACCATTTGAGGGAATTCTCTGTTTGTTTATTAAGAAAGATGATGAGTTCCATATGGATTGAGATAAATCCAGATGAGGTTTATAATGCAGAAAAGAACAAAGTTGAGCATGTATTCTTAATGAGGTTGCTAGTATTGGACATTGTTGAATATCTTGCAAGGAAGAAGTCTTGACATAAAACAAGGTCAGGGGATCAATTTCTGTAGACTGGATAACGTCCAATTCTATTTTGAGCCAAATCGATCTCAGGCTACAGGGATCTGGAACTAACCATTTAATGTACTTTGATAAATGACCAGCCCAGTAGTATATGGCTAGATGAGGAATACAGAGACCACCATTGAGTTCCTGAGCTGCCAATTTGTGGTACGCTAAACGGGGATGTTTATTAGACATATAAAGTTAGTGAATAATCTATGCATTTTCTGAAACCAGGACAATGGAATGAATGAATTAAGACGTGATAAGGGATAAAAAAGGTGGGGAAACATGTTCATTTTGATTAAACTAATATGGCCCCATAAAGAAATAGGGAGTTTTGACCATCTATCAAGATCCTGGATAATGATCTAAAGCTAAAGCCATTTCTGAGATAAAGGTGGACAACAAAGTGCCAAAAAGCCCCAAACCTTCTTTATTTTCAACACTCTGTATCTCGGAAATGGCTAAAGTTATTGAGACAATATTTGCCACATATTAACACTTTCAAAGGTGATTATGCATGCCAAATTTAATAGTAATCACTTTAAACATTACAAAGTTATTAAGGTCCAAAAATGCCCTTTAACATTAAACACGCTCATCACCCCAATATACTGGCACTATCGCGCCAGTATAATGTATCACAAGTGATTAAAAGAAAGAGTGAGAGAGAGACAGACATACAGACAGAGAGGGGTTAGAGAAGCAGAGAAAGAGAGACTGGTGTGATACAGGGTAGCCCATGAGGTAGTGAAATACTATACAACACAAATATTTTGTACATATAGGACCCCTTGTGTTTATTTCTCAGAGCAATAAAAGATCTATTACTGTCTCTTTCTTGGCTCTGACCCTTCTAATAAGAAACCCAGGATATAGCTTGTAAGTTATACACATATTGTAGTTAACAAACATGTTGGTCAATATTTTGTACAGTCTTCATTACTATACAGTATTTGCTATCAGCTGAAAAATACAGTAACTTGCCTGAAAAGGGAGGAAGATAAAACCAAAAAAAAAGTTGGATAGTTACCCACTGCAGCTGCTGCTTTTGATTTGTTCCTTACATATACATTGCTAGCTGGGTTGTCGCCCACTAAAATGACACTTAAATGGGGTCTCTTCTTCCCCTCAGAAATCCATGCTTCTACTTCCATCTGAATTTCTTTATGGATCTGATTGGCCAACTCTGTTCCTGAGATAATGATGACTTCATGGCTGTGGGAAAGGAAACAGTTATACATATATATTGAGCATCAGAGTGAAAGGTGCTAACCAGGAAATAATTTTCAGAAGTTGGAATCACCAAGGCTGAATCTAAGCCTGGACTCCCCTGAATTCAGTCCTACCAGTTAGTGCTATATTAAGCCAGGACTGAGTCCTGGCATTTAGGCTGGTTTTATTCAGTCTATGGGCAATCAGTATTACATCTTTTCTCCCAGATCAGTTTCAAGTTTCACATTTTTATTCTGGAGATATTTGGTAGATCATTTACAAAGGTATCCTAAACTATGTACAGCTGTCAGAGCATTTCATGCGTTTAGTCATACAAATAATAAATAAATGTACCTAATTCTCTTTCAGTTAGCAGGGTACAGAGTTCACATATAAGTCATAACTATACTAGGCACAAATGCACTCCTGAAATGTCAGGAACAACAACTTTTGGAGGTAGCAAACTTGTCAAAAAACATTTCTTAAAAATGAACAGTCAATAACTTATGTATTTGTACTAGATTTGACACATACTTTAATTTGATTAGTTGAGATAAAAATGATTAAAACTGTTTGCACTATTTAATTTATGACGCATGTGGAGAAGAGTCTGTACAGCACAAACAAAATGTTTTTCTCATTTGCAGAATATTAACTTATCCTTTTGTAGCACTGTGTGCTATATTTGTGCTGTTCATGTCTAGATCTATTGAACCCAGGTAGACTATTAAGCTGAGGTGGGAGCACTTTGTCCATAGTTGGGGGACAATCCCCTGGTACAAGGTACCTTTGTAAATGAGCCTATGGCTCAAAGGTTTTCCAAACTGCTGTTTAAATAAATAAAATATACCAAATATGCATGAGGATGTAATAGCTTTCCTAATGAATTCTTGTTCCCTCTCTGAACTCCTTTTGATGACTGTGGGCAAAGCCTATAGCCATCTTGCTGTATGTAGCTGGAAAAATGGAGGAACGTGGAACACCTTTTTTTGACATTTCAATGTAGCCTTCCATATCTATCAATCACTATGCCAAATGAAATAAAATACTCCTTTCTTTCTGCTTAGAATATTGGAGACAGCACTACAGCTGCTTATCAGATGGCCATTAGGAAACTGAAACAGCTTGTTAAATATTGGTTGCCTATTAAACTGGAGATTTGTTAACCCCCTTCGAAATTGAACAACTTGCACATTTAAATACTTAGCATTTAAACATGTTCTTGCTACAAGCTTCAGCTGGGCAAGTATTGTCTTAAAAGAAACATTCATGCCTCATAAATGTTGCCTTTTCCCAGGAACAAATGTACAAAGATTTACACAGTTTTTTATCCTCCTAAGACACTATCTGATAAGCACTGTCTCAGACAATTGCCAGGTCTTGTGTGAATTACCTGAGCTACAGTAATTATATAGCAATCAGCAGGCATTTTTTACTATGTTTTCTGGGGAAAAATATATTGAGCTACAGCAAACACACACACACACACACACCCCATCCTCATGACCCCAACATTCAAAATAAATACTGCAATCCAATATATTATAAAACAAAAAAGAAACTGTTTATGTCAGTGAACACAGTGAAGTTTCTTTAAAGAGCTACCGTGCTGGCTAAATCTAATATTAGATTTTAAAAGCAGCCAACCTTTACCTGTTATGTCTAAGGTACTTTTTCTTTTCCCTTTGTTTAATTAGAAGATTGTTTACCTGATGTTAGTAGGTGTAATGCGTGGAACAGCTCTTAGCCTGACAGCTGACATATCTTACTCTTCTGCTTCGCACTATAACATTAGCATTGTGACCTCAATGACTGTGACGTCACTGCTATTTAGGAACAGCAAGTGAGTGACTGTCAGGTCATTCACCAGTGATGTCACAGTCAGTGAGATCATAATGCTGATGATGTAGTGTGGAGCAGTAGAAAAAACTATGTTAGCTGCCAGGCTAAGAGCTGTTCCACACAACCAGAACACTATTATCACATAGAATACTTTCTGATGAGCTAAAGGAAAAGGAAAAATACTTCAGAAGTAAAAAATTACAACTGACTACTACTTAAAGTTTGTATTATTTTCCTGTCTGCCTGTTCTGGCTCCACTAACTCTTTAAATATTTCTTAGCCTATATTTTGTATCCTGGATAGCACTGGGGAGATGCTACATCTCATTGTCATTGTGATCTTCATTTTACACAGTTTTGCACTGTATTTACTCAGGATGTCCAAGATTAGATGCAATATCTTGTTTTTAGTAGGGTCATGATTTTACCATTTTTGTAATGTATTTATTCAGGGTAGCCTGTAAAATATTGTTTTCAGTGTGTTCTGATTTTACACAATGCAGCATAATATCGCATAGCTGCACAACCCCACTGAAAATAAGATGCCATGTCTTCTGTGACCTGTCCAAGGTAAACATATAGCAATCAGCCGGCATATTCTAGGAAAACACATTGTAAAAATGTGTGAAAGAAAGACCACATTGAAACTACCTCTCAGCAGATCTGCATTGTGCAAATTTATTAAAATAATGGGTAAAAGAATCACAACAGCTCTCCACAGCCATATCAGCTCTTACCAGAATTTGTTACGTTTGCTTACACATGTGCAGCAAACATTTCGTTACAAGAATGGGGTTTCAGAGGCATGTCACTGTCAGGTCAAATGTAGCTTAGTCTGCAGTGTGCGCGACAGTGAAGGCTGATCATGACACAGTTCTGTGCTTATGGGCAGAACTTCTTGTAGTTGAAAGCAGCAAGTCATTCCTGTCAGAGAGCAGCTCAATACTTTTATCTGCATGAAGCCATCATGCTCAGCCTGCTCCTCTTCCTCCCCCCCAAAAAATATGCCACATTGAATCCAAGCCCTGTGCATGAGCTGGGAGCCCACAGCACAAATTCTTCCTTTCTCTACCCCTCCCTGCACTTCATGTAACACCCCCCCACCAATGTAGGGCACCCCAACCCCTTTAAAATGTGTAGACACTAGGGTGCCTACCACAGGTGCTGCCAAACTTCTGTGATGCTAGGGTGCCCAATCCCCAGTACCACTTTTGCTGTAATATAAAATGGTCCCTCCTTTTTTTTTCATTTTACCCTGAAAGCAGAAAACCATCCATCGATGCCTTTTGCAGCCAACCATGACTCCCTGACCTGCTGCACACCCCACCTCAACTGTCAACTCAGCACCAACCACCCCATACTCTCACTCATCTTGAAATGGTCCTCCATGACTCTGCTGCAAAACATGTTTTTCTCCTACAATGCCAACTGGGAACTGAAGAAACAAGGTAAGTGTGGTTAATGTATTTTCAATGCTCTCTGAATTTTTACTCATAACTTTGTCATCTATTTTTCACCAGATTTTCAACATAGACTTTTTTTGGACCCTACCTCATGAACGAGGTAGGTGAAAGTTTTCAAATCTGGTTCAAAAGGTGATTTTTGCAGTCATTCCACAAAATCCTGTTTCAGATGAGTTTGAAAATGTTCACCTACTGAGTTCATCAGGTAGGGTTATAAGAAAATTATGCTGAAAAATTGGTGAAAAAATATTATGTAATGACCAAGTTAGGAGTGTACATTGAAATATGTCAACAGACTCTCATAACTTCACTTTTTTTCAATGTTTTTCCACCAAACTTTCAATACGGCCTTTTTGGGACCCAACCACATGAATAAAGTAGGTGAAATATTTTAAATCTGGCATGAAAGGCAATTTCACAGTCACTCTATGAAATCACCTTTCAGGCAGGATTTAGAAAAATTCAGCTAACAAGTTCATGTAGTGGTCACATAAAAAAAAAACTAGGGTTGAACATTTGGAATCAAAATCATAAACCCTGAAGCTATGAAGGTACACTGAAATTTTTCAACATGCTCTCACAACTTTAGTAATTTTCATTACTTTGATGCCAGATTTTCAACATAGCTATTTTTTTCTCACAACCTCATAAATATGACAGATGTCTTTTTTTTTCAAATCCTGCCTAAAATGTATTTTCATACTTGTGGCATGAAATGACATTTCAGTCAATATTCTATAAACGACTTGTAAATTACACCTGTCATGTTCCGGTGTTATAAAAAGACTATTACAAATTTGGGGTAAAAATGTACAAAATAAATTAATCAAGAAACGTCATGTGCAGGGCCAGGTGTTGGCCCAGTGGGTACATAGATACATAGAAATTACAGACAAGAGTAGGCATGAACCTGTCATGCTTGTCCATGGTATTTAATGGATTTGACCATTGAGACCATCTACTAATAAGTATTTGTCCAATTTGAATTTAAAACTGTTCAGTGAATTGCTGTCAACTACCTTGCATAGTAAACTATTCCAAGTCCCTGCTAGTCTCTCAGTAAAACATCCTCACCTCTTTGCAGTCTTAAAGTGATTACCCCTTTGCTGTTTATTATGCCAGCTTGTCAATTTACTCTGGCTCTTATGATTGAGGTGTAAGCTTTGTATAATGTCTGTGTTGGGAAAGGCCTTATAAACTGTTATTAAATCACCTCTATATCTTGTCATTTCCAGGCTGTATAGCTCCAGTTCTTTTAACCTATCTTCAAATGACATGGTCTCCAGTTCTTTAATCATTTTGGTTGCTCTCTTTTGAATCCCCTAAACTCTACGCATGACATACCTGGTTTGTGATGATCCATACTGCATATATTATTTAGTGTGGGGTCTCACCAGTGCTTGATATATGGGGGCAGTCACTTCCTTGTCTTAACTTGTAATATTTTTCCTAATGCAGGATACCAGTTTGTTACATTTTGCAACTGCCCCATCACACTGACTAAAGTGTTTTAAATTTCTAGTTACTCTAACTACAAGTTTACTTTCACTACTGGATTCCCTCAGCTTAACCCATCCCATGCTGCAATTAAAACCTACAGTATGTGATTTGTCCCAAAATGCATAACCACACACTTATCTTGATTAAACGTCATCTTGTTGATGGACCATTTGTAATGGTCATCCAGTTCTGCCTGGAGCTTAGCTGCTCTATCTCTGTTGTCCATAATATATTTGATTTTTGCATCATCAACTGACTTGGACATCCACTCCCACTCTTCATCTGTAGTTCATTAACATAGATATTGAATAATACTGGCCCAAGTACTGCTCCCTGGATCACATCGGTGGTTACCCTAACCTTCTCAGAGTCAAACTCATTAATGTGTACAATTTGGAATTGATTTCTGAGCCAGAACATAATCCATGTTATAATTTTAGTATTTGTTTTAGATTGTATTAGTGTCTTTATCAGTTCTGCATGTGGTACCATATTGAGTGCTTTACTGAAGTCAAGGTAAATCCCATCAACTGCTTTTCGATCATCCAGGGCCTGACTCCCCCCTTTCAGAAAAGTCCAATAGATTGGTAAGACATAACCTTATTCTTGTGAAACCATGTTATGTTGGATCTCTCAGGCCATAGTTACTTATTGTTGTAACTAGTATATCTCTTATACATATCTTCTAAGAACTTTCCCAGTACTGATGTTAAACTCATTGGTCTATAGTTGGCCTTTTCTACCCTGCTACCCTTTTTGTGGATCAGTACCACCACTGCAACCTTCCAGGTGTCTGGTGTTTCCCCTTGTTGAAGTGATGTTAAATATCTTAGTTATTGGCCCAGCTAGTAGTGATGCCAATTCCTTTAATACCCTAGGATGCAGGCTATCAGGTATCTGTGATTTATTCGCATCCAGATTACATAGTAATTTATTCACATCCAGATTCCCTAATAATTAAAACACCTCAGCCTATCAACCTTAGGTGCTGCATCCATGTCCTCTATTACAACTCTGTGAAGTTCAGATTCTTGAAAGACTGACCCAAATAAATCATTAAGGGAGGTTGTAATGTCTCTCTCATTTTCTATAGTTCCATCAATTTTAAGTGGTTCACTATGGTTGATTTTGGGAACGGGGGCATAGCCCATATGAGCTCCCATCACTCACCCATAAAAGCCTGTTTCAGTTATCTAATAGAAAGCTGTCAAATTTAAGTTTAAAGGATTCCTTTGTATTACAAATTATTAATTCAGTTAGTAACATATTCCATGGTTTAACAATTCTATTGGAAAAGAAAAAGGATCTTTTAGTAGTCGTAAAGCTTTTTTCTGTCCATCTGAAGAGGATGGCCTCTGCTATTTATCTTTTCTTCTTCAAAGTTCAGGCCAGTTTCGGTCATTAATTGCTGATCTTGGACTATATTCCATTCCATCAAGTCACCATGAAGTCTTCTAGTTTCTAGAGGCATTAGGCCTCTCCTGATAACTTAATTCAGAGCTATTAGATATGCTTTCAGTGATTTTCCTTTGAATTATTTTGAGTCTTGTTATGTCTTTCTTTTTATAAGGGCTCCAAAACTGTGATGCACAGTCAATTAGGGACCTAACATAAGCTCTGTATAGAGATAAAATCATCTCTTTATCTCTAGATTTGATATAACTTTTAATGGACCACCATGCTCTATTAGCTTTAGCTAAGATCTCAGAAATGTGTATATCTGAAGAGAGGTTGTCAGACATAGTTACACCAAGCTCTTCCTCATTTTTGGTTTTATTTAGGAGTTGTCCACTGAGATAATAATTACGCTGGAGGTTCTGTTTATCAAAGTGCATAACACTGCATTTATTTAAGTTGACTTTCATACCCTAGTAGCTTGCCCAAGAAGTTAGTTTGTCTAGATCATTTTGAAGCATATTACCTTTGTCTATTGAGTTACAGGGTCTTCCTAATTTGCAGTTGTCTGCGTATTTCAATTACCAAATATTTATAGTTGATGATAAGTCTGATATAAAAATCTGAAAAATAAGTGGTGATAGTAATGACTATTGGGGTACACCACTCTGTACATGGCACCATTCTGATGAGTGACCCTCGATGAGTGCTCTTCGCCTCCTATTTTGAAGCCAGTTCTGTATCCACTGTAAATAATAATTATCAATATTTAAGGAGCTTAGTTTTTCCAACAGTGCCCAGTGTGGCACAGAGTCAAAAGCTTTCTTAAAATCCAAGAATACTACATTGTAAGGGATTTTTTTTTATCAAGGGAAGAACTAACTGGTTCATAAAAACTAAGCAGATTGGAAGTGCATGAATGTCTAGGTGTAAAGCCATCTTGGGTGTTATCAAAACTACCAAGGGATACAGCAAGCCTATCTTTAATGATGCCTTCTAAAACCTTCTCCAATATTGGTGTTAGACTTATTGGCCTATTTATCCATAATACCTTTATTGCCTTTCTTAAATAGTGCAACCATGTTTGCACATTTCCAATCATTTGGTACAACACTGGTAGTTATACTTTTATCAAACAGGAGTCTTAGTGGGAGAACAAGGAATTTTTTTCATTATCTTGATCATATCCCCTGTAATTCCGTCTGGTCCTGGTGATGTGCCAGTTCTGATTTTAACAAGTTTGGATTTTATCACTTCTTCACTGAAAGTAATACTGTTGGCATGGTTAATTTCAGGTAGTTGAAAGACCTTTGTAATAGTGATGAATGCTGAACAAAAATATGTAATAAGAGATTCTGCTATTTGTGTCAGTTCCATAATCAGGGTGTTATTGTTCATTAATGGACCCACTTTACAAACATGTGGTTTTAAAGAATTTACATAACTAAGAAATTGTTTGTTACCTCCCTTCATCTGGGCTTGCTGAGCTAAGTCCAGTTCCTTCTTCCATTTGGCTTTTCTAATTTCAATCTTATAGACTTTCTGAATATTTTAACATTTTTCCCAAATAAGATGAGATTTAATTTGTTCATATTTTTTGAAATTTTTTTCTTTTTATTAATCAGTCTTATGATTTTTTTGTTAATCTATTTTGGTTTATGTTCAGACTTTGAATGTTTTTTAATATTTGGTATATATTTGTTTGCAATGTCTAAGATCTTAGTTTTTAAACAATTCTACACGTCTTCTGCTGTGAACTTCTCAAATAATTGTAGCCAATAGATTTTGGATAATTCAGTGTTTATTTTATCCAAATCTGCTTTATTGTAAGCATATATGTTGATATTTTTTTATTTTCTGCAAGTTAGAGACTCTTTCAAATGTGACAGAAAGATGGTCACTATTGCCAAGAGGGGACATCACTAGACACTTATCAATTACTAAGTTTACAGAACCTAAAACAATGTCTAGGATATTATGCCCTCAGGTAGGGCTCATTACATAATGCCTCAGTGAGAGTTCAATACATTGGTTAGGAAGTGTTTTGGACTGAAGATTGGATGCCTTGGTGTTTACCCTGTCTATGTCCCCTAAATTGAGATCTTCCATAAATATAATTTTGCCTAGTTCAGCTGCTGTATCAAACTCATTAGCTATTTCAATTGTTGTAGCTGTTGTAGAATCTGATGGATGATAGCAGACTTCGAGTAAAAGATCCTTTGCCATCCAACTTCTACATGTCTTAATCCATAATGATTCAACTAGGTTACAGGACTTAATTTTACAAGAGACATCAACAGTATTCAAAATGGAATTAATGTAGACTGCTAGCCCTCCTCCTTTTCTTTTCAGTCTACTAAATTGATATAACTGATAGCCCACTATTGATTGCCCCCCAAGAGTCACAGTTAGGCCACCAAGTTTTGGTGATTGCTATGATATCTGGCTTATCACAGTTTATTCTAGCAACTAGTTCATCAAATTTATTATTGATGCTTCTAGCATTGATTAGCACACCTTTAATATGCCGAATCTGATGTCCTTTGTTATTCATGATTTTAGTATTTGAGGAATGTGGTGTGGAGGGAGAAACAGACAGACTATGATTATCCTCCCCAATTATTAGTTTAAATTGAGCCGGACCATTGTCTCTTGGAAAATGTAGCTTAATTTCTGAGCCCCCCCTTTTATTCAAATGCAACCCATGTTTGGCAAACAGGGCTTTACTGTAGAAAAATGTGTCCCAGTGATTGATGAAATGGAGTTTTGCGATACTACACCAATTTTTTTTTGCTGTGCATTAATTCTGTCAATAGTAAAATTATTTTCTGGGATAGATAAAATACCTGAAATAGCCACAGTGCACCCTTTATATTTGATTTTGTTTTTCAAATCAATTAGATCCTGAACAATGTCCTTTTCATGACAATGGGCAATGTTATTTGTGCCCACATGCAAAATAATACTTGAATGACTGTCCATATTGAGTTTGTCAATTCTCAAGGCCACATCCTGGATTTTAGCCCCTGGTAAACAGGTGACCAGTGTTTGCTGTTTGTTATTAGAACTCAAATGAGAGTCAATGAATCTTACTATTGGGTCCCCAATAATTTTATAGGACTTATTTCTAGTTGATGAATCATTTGTAGTTATGCTGACATTTGGTTCCTCTAGTATTGAGAATCTATTGGCCATTGTACATTAATTAGGGGGTATCCTGTGACTCCTGTGGTAATCTAAATTCTGATTGGGAGAAGAAGAGGGCCCTCCTATCTTTTTTATATTTTTTCTGCTGGACTGGTTCCCAGTCAGAGGGGTCATGTTCTTCTTTATTTTGTCTTACCCTTTAATCTTTTCTAACATTATTACAAGTGTTTAAAAATAGGGTTTTCTGCTGTTTGGACATTTTGATCAGTTTCTTGTTCAACATTTGATGTGCTTTCTGTTTTTTCTACAGTCTGGGATGGTAAGTTTCTTATCATATCATCCACAAAACATTCTAAATCCCTTAATTCCTTTATCTTATGAAGTCCCTCCTTTAATTCCTGTATTTCTTTATGTAGGGCAGAGACTGAGGTACAATGTAGGCAGGTAGTATCCTGAATCTGATTTGACTTTAATAAGAACTGACAAGTGGGGCATTTGAATAGTATTTCCCCTGTAATAAGTTCAGATTTCTCCCATGTGTTTGTTACAGTATCCATATTTCCCTATAATGAAGAAAATACTAAAGTTTATATGAATAGTTAACCAGAAGTGAGATATAATAATTACTCTCCCACGGTAATTTCTTTAACTTCTCAGCAAAATAAACTAATTCAAAGGACCTTACAGAGTAAAAGTGTTAATATCATATACTGAAACTAACCTTTCCCACCAATTGTAGTTTCTCCCCTAGTCTTAGTCTGACCTTGTCTCCGATGACCCCGGCAGACATAGCAGACACACACAGACACACGAGTCTCTGCACATGTCTCTGCACACATCTATGCATGCCCACCCCACTCATGCTCACCCTGCTCACTGGATCGTACAGTTATGTGGGGAGTAACCCAGAAGTAACTACTGGGGTCACCAGCCAAGGAATCAGTCAAAGCAGCTAAATTACTTAAAATTATGGACCTAAGCCACCCTGTCCAGACAACTGATACAGGTAGCACTGTACAGTATTAAAAATATCTCTTCTTCTATGTAGTTCAAGTGCCTTGTCCTTCCTACTTCCTGTGATTTGTAGTTATAAAGCAGTTATAGAACTACAAAACCCACCAGTCCTGTAAAGTGCCATTCTTGGTTATGGCTCACAGAAATATACATTAAAAGCACAAAACTTCAGGCTAGCAATTACTGTGCCATGGCTTTTGGCCGTCTTAAAGCTTTTGTTCACCTTACATTAAGTAGAAGCAACAGGGAACACACGCAGAACACTTGGTTTTATGGTCAGCAACCTGGAAGTAACTACTGGGGTCACCAGCCATGGACTCAGTCAAAGCAATTAAATTAATTAAAATATATTTATTTATTAAATGTTGATGACTGGGTAGGCCCACTGAGCCCCGAAGGTCCCTTTTTCAGGGGTGACCCAGAGAGACATTATATGGAGCAGTACATGCAGAGAAGAGATTACAGATTATCTGCAGGCAAGCTGTAAATTACAGTTTTTCTTGGCAATTAATACAGAGCATTTGGAGTATCAGGAGAAAGTTGTTATGAAACCAGAGACCCTAGTACATTGGTTACTTAGTGTGATTAGGGTAATCTGAGACCAAGGTTATACAGATACAGGGGTTGAGTGAAGAAGGAGGGGGTATGACTTTCAGGTATTTTGACAGTGACAGGTGCTGGCCTCAAGTATGTGGGCTTTGAGCCTGGTTCAGAAGTTTGGGGAGTGGATGCTTCCTGTACCATGGGGGGAGCTTGTTCCACAGATAGGGAGCTGTGAAGACGAATGGCTTGCCTCCCACATTGGTCCGGATCCTGGGGGTTTCTAGCAGCATCCGCCCTGAGGTCCTCAGGGTCTGATGGCTATTTTGGGGGGTGATAGTAGCTTCCAGGCTGGGTGGAGTGGCTGGGCAGAGTAGCTTGTAGGCCAGGCAGAGGATTGGGTACTGGAGGTGAGCATCAAAGGTGGACCAGTATAATTTGGTGAGTGTGTCACAGTGGTGGCTTCTGGGGTGATCCTGGGTAGCAAATCATGCTACCTTGTTGTACTGGATCTGCATGCTGGTGACCTCCCACTTGGTCATTCCCTGTATTACAGGAGCAGCGTAGGTCAGTGTGGGGAGTAGGACGCTGGTTGCCATGGATAGCCTAGCTTCTGGGATAAGCTGGTCCTTTATCCGATACATGATACTCAGTTTGTGGTGGATGGACTTGGTCACTTGTTCCATGTGGTTCTTATAGGTGAGACCTTGATCCAGCATGAGCCCTAGGTAGTTCAGAGGAGAGTCCACTACCTCAGTTCTTGTCCCGTCAAGTGCAGTATGCCGTAAGGTGTTGTTCCTGTCTTGTCCCAGGGATCGGGGTCTGAACAGAATGGCTTTTGTCTTGCCTGCATTCAGGACCATTCTGTTCTTCTTTAGCCAGGCCTCCAGGGACTTTAGATCAGTTTGGAGTGCAGAACCAATCTCTGCATGGTTGTCCAAGGAGCAGTAGATGACTGTGTCATCTGCATATTGTATGACTGAGGCCCTCCCACAGTGGAGGATGAGGTCATTTGTGAACAGTGAGAACAGGAGGGGACCAAGGATTGAGCCCTGTAGCATGCCCTCCTTAACTCATTGCCTCCACAGGCTCTCTCTGAGATTACACCACTTGCCTCCTGAATCTCCTGTATACTTTTAACAGTGAATCCTGGGCCTTTTTAAGCAAAATCAAGCCATAGTCAGTATGTTGCAAACAAATGCTAATAGCTCAATAACTGTACATGCTAGACACAAAGTATGAATGGCAGAGTTATTCAGCACAAAATTGCCTTTCCAATGGTGGCATGCATGTAATAATAAGTAATTTTGTATTTATTCTATGCTGGTTGAAAGAGCAAACTAAATATTTTTTTCACTAAAAAAGGGCAACATAAGCCATTTTTTGTTGGAAAATATGTAAAATATCAACACCAAATTAAGCATACAGACATTAGATGGTGTTTTGATATTATGTTTGCTAAAAAGATAACTTTTACTATAAAATGTAATTTTTCCCCACTTTAGTCAAGGTGCTTTGATGAGATTTGAGGGCTAAATCTCAACCACACACATCATAAACAAATGTGTATAACTCCAAAAGTATACATGATACACACAAAGTATCAGCATGAAAGTTGATGAGCACAAAATGTCTTTCCAATGGTGCTATGCAACCAGTTGTAATCAATACAGTTTTTATTTTTATACCTGCTGAAGTGCCAAAAAGTGAATTTTATTCAAGCTGCTTAGGTGAATCTTGATGGAAAACATGTCAGCACACACACCATACCATAAACAAATGCAAATAACTCCTAAAGTATACATGATATACACAAAATATCAGTGACAAAGTTGTGCAGCATAAATTATCTTTCCAACGATGCTATGCAGTCAAATATATATTATATTCTGTTACAATATATATTAAAATATATAAGTGACTTCTCCAGACGTTGCAAGGGCACACTGGGAGTCAGTAGCCGACTTCTGCAGACGTTCTCAGGACACACCAGTGTTTTTTTACTGACAACTACAGGCGTCTGTTAGGACACAATGAGTTAAGGGGTAGGGGTCTGATAGCACACCCTTCCAAATGATCCTCTGTGTGTGACCTGATAGGTAGCTCTCAAACTATTTGAGAGCCAGAGGGTCTAGGCCTATTTTGCTTAGTTTGGCTAGGAGAAGGTTGAGATCGACAAGGTCAAATGCCTTGGATAGATCTACAAATACTGCTCCAGAGGGGGTCCCCCTGTCCATGGCACTGAGAACGTCTGTTGTGAGGTTAGTGAGGGCTGTGTCCATGCCATGGTTGGTTCTAAAACCATGCTGCTAGGGGGCTTGTGGCTGGTAAGTCTCCAGGTACTCACGGAGTTGGTTATATATGAGTCTTTCCTGGAGCTTTGTGAACAACAGAGCAGGGAGATTGGTCTGTAGTTGCTCATGTGTTCCCTGGAGCTGTCTTTGTGGATGGGGACCATGTTTGTCTGTTTCCACTGGCTTGGGACTGTTCCTTCCAGCAGGGATCTGTTTATGAGCCAGGTCAAGGGTCTGGAGAGGGATATGGCTCCATACTTGAATAATCTGGGATTTATCCTGTCCAGTCCTCCTGGGCCTCTGGTTTTCAAGGCTTTCAGGAGAGTTTGCACCTCTTTTGTTTTGGCCAGCTGCAGGTGCAATAAGGGTCGATTTAGGCATGGGGGCTCAGTCTCATTAGGTGCCGGGGTGGGAGGGGGTAGTCATTCCTTGTATGTTTCGAGGTTGGTGAAGTAGAGGTTTAGGGCTGATGAAATTTGTGGGTAGTCACTCACTAGTTTGCCATTGACCTCCATTGGGCCTGGTTCAGCTTTGGTGCTTCTCCTGATTAATTTGTTTATGTGAGACCAGAACAGTTTGGGACAGCCTAAGTTGGTTTTCTGTAGCTGGGTGATGTACCCCCTTTTTGCCTGTTTCGTGGCACTTTTGCATTTGTTTCTCAAGGCTTTGTAAGCCACAAGATTGGCCAGGAGAGAGGAGTTCTTAAACCTCTTCCAGGCCTTGTCACGGCTGATCATCAGAGCTGATCATTATGGACCTAAGCCACCCTCTCCAGGCAACTGAGACAGGTAGTGCTGTACAGTATTAAACATATTTCTCCCTCTATGTAGCTCAAGTTCCTTGTCCTTCATCATTCCTGTGACTTGTAGTTCTAAAGCAGTTATAGAACTAAAAAACCCATCAACATTCTTGACCCTCTCTTTTATTGTCCCTTATGTAAGCCCAGAATACTGTTGTGTTATGTTTGAAAGTTATAGCATATTTAGTTCTTTAGTCTTTTTGGTTCTTTGTACCTCGGCTTTACATTTCCTGGCCACACACTTGAACTTCTCCCATAATGCTGGATCTCCTGATTATTTTGCCATTTTCAACAGTTTACTTTTGGCATTAATTTCACTTTTAAAATTTCTAGTCAGCCACACCAGATTTTTTCCTCTGCTGTTATACTTATTTACCATGGGTATGAATTTATCTTCAGTGCCCTTAATTTTTCCTCTAGACATTCCCATGTCTTATTTATTTCATTTTCTTCCAGCTCTGTTTCCAGTTCCATGTTCTCTGTTGTTGTAGCCATGAAATGTGCCTTTCTATAACATCTCTTTGTAGTACTGCCTGTTGTCCTTACAACCTCTTCTCTGATATAGAACTCAATCATTGCATGATTGCTGTCACAAAGCGGTTCCCTGATGATATAACTCTCCATTGTGTCTCCTAAGTCAGTGAGAACCAGATCTAGTATATTAGTGCCTCTTGTTGGGTTTTTGACCAGTTGTTCTAGGTTCTTTGTCCAGTTCTTTGTTCTGATTTGGGGATCTATAGCATAGTCCTAAATTAATACCATTTCCACTGTTCTTCCCCACCTTGACATAGATTGTTTCAGTACTAGGGTTATTTGAGATGACCATTTTTTCTAATCATAGGTCCTTAGTTAAATAAAGGGCAACTCCCCCACTCCTACATCCTATATGGTCTTTTCTAAATAATCTGCATCCTGGAATGTTTTTACTCCACACATCATTTGTCCACCAAGTTATTCTATATATGTCTGTTTTTTTCTATCCCTACTGGGGCCTCCAGTTCTCCAGATGTGTTACCGAAGCTCCTGGCATGTGCCATCATACATTTCCACCCAGATTTATTATTTGTATTTGATTTGCTGACATCTTGCTTCCTTCTTCTGTTCCACAGGTAGCATGTTGTTTTCCTGTGCTGGTGACTCAAGTTCAGGGCCAATCTTGGGAAGCCAGCTGGGCAGCATAAGGATGTGGGCCAAAACTGCTGTGCGCCACTGCTCCAGGCCTGGGACAGTCAAGTGCAGAGCTCTATCACTCAGGCAACAACTTGTGATGGCCTGGGAAACCTTTCCTCACAACAGGTTGCCATGAATGTTATGGTCTACTTTTGTAATTAATTACTTGTGTCATTAAATATAACCACAACTCACAACTTCTAAAAATCTCTATCCTTGATGTCAGATGCATACTCTGGATGTAGTATGAAGATGCTATCACATATTTGTAATAATAAATACCACAGCACTGTACCGATAGATTTCATTTTTACACATCACTCATGGCACAGAGTGGGAACTCTTAAAACTGTCAAAATCCTGTATTTTGCTTCAGAAATGAAAATACATAAGACTAACATTATTACTCACTGACTCCATTGCAAAATCTCTCTCAGTTTCATACTACTCTACCTTCACCATTCTTTAAACCACAATCAAAATCTACCTGAAGCTACATGCAACCAAACATTTGGCATTGACAAATGCTTGTTTATTGACTGTTCTAACTACTGTAGGTACATGATGAATATCTTCGTTCCTTCCTTATAAGTCTGCTGAAATGGAATGAATTGACCTCTCATACAGTACATAATAAATTCAATAAAAATTAAAATAAATACTGGGAAATGTTTAGCTTTTAAATCAGTCATGGCTGGCAGAAGGGAATTTTAAAGAAGACCTCTAGAAAATGTCTGATTACCAAAGAAAGCAGGACCTATCCTAATTGCCTTGAGGTTTGCTAAGATCAGTACTTATTTGTGTGGCAGTGTTTTTTTTTTTTGCAATAAAAGTTTATTGCATTTCTTAAACAGTACAAAATACCCCCCTCCCCCAAGATGATTCATGGGCTTAGTTTTATGATTTCTATATAAAACATTCTCCGTTTCTGCAGGCAGTAAATTAAAATCACATAATTGTTCAGTAATCTTGATACTAAGTTAAAAAAGGGTAGGACCATACTTTTAATATAAGTATTCCTCACTCCACACTTGTAAGCCTAAATCCCTAACAGTTATTAAATGATGTCAACTTGAAGCATTACTTTAGGGTGATACCACACCTGCTAACTGCTCCAACACTGTGATACCTTATGCAACTCCAGAAAGGACATACATGGAAGCCATCTAACCTGATAGTTCTCCTTATAGAGACACAAATGCACTGTAAGAAGTTACATCACCTGTATTAACTGCAAATTTGGAGTCAAGATTCCAGTGTGTTTTCTTGCAGCCAGGCATTAGTTATTGCTGTAGCTGCAGCATGCACCAGGATGTAAAATAAATAGATCTAGAAGGGAATGTGGAGCCACAAATCACATTCTCTTCATAAAATGTCAACAAAAAAGGCTGCAAAAAAGTCAGGTATCAATTTCAAATCTCTTCTTAATTTACATCCCTCTGCTCCAATATCTTGCTCATTCAAAAAGGGCTTCTTCAGGAGACTTTACTTTATGTGTTTAAAAGATACACACATTTCAATTTACATGTAGTAGTACACATTGAAATCATCAAAATAGTATTATGTAAGAACATGCAATATACTGAACATATTAATGTTAAATATGGTATATTCCACAAACATGAAATCTTATTCTCATACCTGTCTCCCTCAAATTATGCTACTATTGCTCATGATTCTATTTTTGGCTTTGTGTCTTCCACATGGGTTTTTTATTCTACCTAGACTTCGAGGCTCTATTTTATTGTATGGTAGGGCTCCCATCCTTTCCCCCTGAACTCATTTGTCTCCATTTCCACCCCATTCGGCAGATAGGATCTCTTGTATGAGCAAGAATGTGCTGGATGTGACATGCCATGAAGTAGCTTTTAAAATTGGGGGCACCTAATCCCCCTTCCCCTAGGCAGACTAAGTAGATCTGAAGGCAGTTAGGGAGAAGATAGCCACTTAGAGGAAGTTCAAGAAGTCCCATTAAGAGGACGATGAGACAACTTACCAAGAAAAAGTCAAGAAGGCTAGTAGAGTGGTCAGGCTGGCCAAGACTAAGAAGAAGCTGCAAATTGCAGAAGGGATTAAGGGAAAGTGAGAAGGCCTTCTTCAGCTATATGAGCAAGAAGACAACTACAAAAGAAAGTATAGTCAAATTAAAAAGAGACACTGTGTAGGTGTGGGCAGTAAAGAGAAGGCAGAGGTGCTGAACTACTACTTCTGCTCTGCTTTACCAAGGAAAAGGATAGGCCAGTACCACAGAGAAAGAGGAGTGGGGGATTGGGTGGTGGGTATCACTTAAGACAGGATGATGGAAGATCGGTTGTGGAATTGGCTCAGGTCCCAAAAAGTGAAGACATTCCCAAGTCTAGATGGCATGTACCCAAGAGTGTTGAGCCTAGCAGGTGTGCTGATGGATCTATTCAACAGATGATTAAATACAGGGGTGGTATTGCAAGAATCTAGAACTGTACATGTGGTACTGTTGCACAACAGTGAACCTAGGGATTATCCAGGGGAACTAAAGGAGAGTTAGTTTAACCTCTATGGTGGGTAAACTGAGGAAGGCTATTCTAAAAGAAAGGCTGGTTGCGTTCCTTGAGGCAGAGAGTCTCTAGGATGTGGGACAACATTGTTCATGGCCAGAAGGTCCTGTCAGACCAACTTGGCTGACTTCTCTGACTGAGTGAAAAAGGTGGTGGACAATGGAGAGGCAGTAGACATACTGTACTTGGATTTCAGCAAGGTCTTTGTCTGGGTTCCCCATAGGAGGTTGATCAAGAAGTTGAAGGACCTGGGGTGGGACACAAATTGACCCAATGGGTGTCAAATTGGCTCAGTGGTAGATCCCAAAGGGTGGCAGTAGGGGAGAGCTCTCAAGTATGAGGGAGGTTATCAGAAGGGGGTCCCACAGGGGCTGATGTTTGGACCAGTGTTGTTTAATATGTTCATTAGTGACACTGGGGATGGCATTACAAGCAAGATCTGCCTCTCCGTTGATAAAACCAAGCTCTGCTGGAGGGCGAACTCAAGTAAATGTGTATAGGACCTGCAGGAGGACTCTCCAAAGCTGGAGCAGTGGTGTTGCATCTTGCAATTGGGGTTCAATACTAAAAAAGTTCAAGGTCATGCACATCAGCACAAGAACCCAAGGACTGAATACAGATTGGAAGGTCAAAGTCTCTATATCTGAGGAAGACAAAAATTTGGGGAATGCCCATTACCAACAAATTAAAGCAGTCTACACAGTGCAAGAAGGCAGAAGTCAATGCTAACAGGATGCTGGTGTGTATAATTACAGTTAGAGGGTTCACAAGCAGAAGGGAGGAGTTCACCCTGGTGTTGTACAGATCTTTTGTGTGGCTGCACCCAGAATACTGCATGCAGTACTGAAGTCCCTACCTGAGGAAGGTTGCAAACCAAATCAAGGCCGTGCAGAGGAGGGTGATAAACATGACTCAGGGCCAGCAGTATAGTATATATGAAGACAGGCTGAGAAACTTCAGTATGTTCTCACTCAGGCAGAAAAGGCAGAGGGGGGATGGGATTGAATACCTCTAGTACCTTAAAGGTATGAACAAGGTGGCTATTGGGAACCTCTTTTGCCTGAGTGAAAAAACAAGAAAAAAGGTGGAACTGTTACAGACTGGTGGGGTGAAGATTTAAGAAGGTCAGGAGACATTACTTTGTGGAGCAAGTGGTGAAAGGGTGGAATGAACTCCATCTGATGTCATCAGCCAGAACATAGTGGTTGGGTTCTAGAGAGGGTGGGACAGGGAACAGGAAGGGTCATGGTTGTTGGGGAGGGTGGTGGAGTCCACTTTTAATCACTTGAACAGGAGGCCCTGTATTGAGCAGACTAAAGAGACCTCATGGCCTTCTGTGCTGGCTTATTCATATGTTTGTGTGTTTGTATCCAACTTCAGCCTTGAGTGTTTCCCTCCACACACAAACTGGGAAAGAAACATCTGAACATGTTTTCATGCTACAGCTGAGAGCTCTATAGGCAGTAGGAAGAATAAATACAGGAATCAGGTTAGGATGTTCATCCTCAAGATATCTACTGTCTCAACCCTGGTGAGGGGTAATTCTTTCTACCTCCCCAGACCTGAGTGGTTGCCTGGATGAGATGGGCATAATTGGTTTGGTAGAGTGATTTTAGTTCTTTTGAAATGGATGAATCACTTTCATAATTTTTATTTATTTTTGCAATATTTGGCCAAGAAAGACACACTAAGCTAAGACGTGTTTCCAGGTAAATCCTGGGAGCACAGGGAAGTTAGTGACTTGCTCATTGTCACACAGTATTCATGTGGTGGCTATGGAATTCAAACCCAGTTCTCCAGGTTTGCAGCCATATGGACAGCATGTTGTGGCATCTGCCAGGCTTCAAAATAATCATTAGCAAGACTTCTGCTAATGATTCTGGTACTTGCCCTGCCTCATGAGCCTGATTAGAAACTCTTGTTAAAATGGATACCAGTTCTCAGCTGAAAGTTTCATAAAACTCGGCTATAAAACAATCTGTCCCCAGATACTTGTTATTTTTGAGGGTCTTAATCACCATCTCCACTATTCCTTGTTATTTTTCTTTCTAAGCATTTGCTATCTTCAGTCAACAAAGTAGAGAGGTGTACGCTGGATAGGAACTACATAATACTACAGGGGGTTCCTATTCCTTGCTTGTTCTTGTATAGGTTATTATAAAGGGTTTGAAATTCACTGGCCATTTTCTTTGCTGATGTAGCCCATCCAGTAGGGAGTAACTAAGCATGCATTTGAGGTATAAATCTATCCTGTTTTCATAGCCTGAATGCTAGGAGTATAACCTGCAGGTCTTTTCTGTACTATTCTGTGGGCATTTCTGGGAATAGGATTCCCAGTTTAAGGAAAGCTGTGTTCACCTGTAGCAGACTGTCACACAATTTGATTTCCGACTCTAGGTACAACATGAGCTTTATAGGGTACTGCATTTTGGCCCATATCTACTTCTCTCACAACTACTTAATTACAATGTGCACTGCCTTTGCTTTTGTTTAACAGACCTGCTGTACAGTCCTGATTTACATAAACATATTTACCATTGAAGCAGAGATCCTTCTTATCCCATGCAGATTTGAAGAGCACCTCTTTGATGGGATATTTTAAGAATTCGGCAAAAATGGAGCAGGGTTGTTTGTCTGTTTAGGTTTTTATTATCTTGTTTCCTACAGTACTCTGCAAGATATCACTGGCTAAAAGCTGTAGGTTGCAGTGGTGTGCCTAAACACTTAAGGCTAAATATATGTTTTTCTTTTTGTGGAAAACAGCAAAACTCATCCATGCATGCAGCATAAAAACTGACCACACAGACAACCCCGGCTCTCTGACTTGTCCATCTCCTCCATTCCCCTGGCTTGTCTATGTAACAAATTTTTAATACTGCACTAAGTGGTATGTTTTCTATTATACACAAAATAAATTGAATACATTTAGCCATGAGTGATCAGCTTTTTCATTTTACATTATTGTTGCTTTTCTGAACCATAGCATCAGCAGAACTGAGTGTTTGGTTCCTTTTTATAGCAGTGGGCAGAGCCTACAGCCATCTTGTTGTCCGTAGCTGGAAAAATGGAGTACCAAGGAACACATTTTTGGAGTTTTCAATGTATCCTTCCACATCTACAAATCACTATGTCAACTGAAATAAAATACTCCCTTCTTTCTGTTTAGAATGTTGGAGACATAACTGCAAGCCATTTATCAGATGGCCATTAGGAAACTGAAATAGCTTGTTAAATATTGATTGCCTACTAAACTGGAGATTTGGTTACCCATTTGAAATGCAACAACTTACACATTTAAATACTTAGCATTTAAACATTTACTTGCTACTAGCTTCAGTTGGGTAGATTTTGTCTTTCAAGAAAGATTCATACCTCATAAATGTCACCCTTTCCCAGCAACAAGTCTAAAAAAGGTTTACACTGTTTTTCTAACCTCTTAAGACACTATCTGATAAGAACTGTCTCAGTCACATGCCAGGTCTTCTGTGAACTATCCAGGCTAAAAATATAGCAATCAGTAGGCATTTTTTACTGTTTCTTGGGGGAAAATATATTGAGCTACACAACAACACACACACACACACACACACACACACACATATGCATGCACGGGCACACACACACACACACACACACACACACACCATCCTCATAGCCACAGCATTGAAAATAAATACTGCAATCTGATATTTTATAAAACAATAAAGAAACTGTTTATGTCAGTGAACACAGTGAAGTTCAGTTTAGAGTAGATTTCCCTTTAAATATTTCTTATCCTATATTGTGTATCCTGGATAGCACAGGGGAGATGCTTCCTCCCATTGTCATAGGGATCTTCATGCCCTGTATTTACGCAGGATGTCCCAGATTAGATGCAATATGTTGTTTTCAGTGGGGTCATGATTTTTACCATTTTTATAATGTATTTATTCAGGGTAGCCTAGTCCAGATATTAAATATTGTTTTCAGTGTGTTCTGATTTTACGCAATGCAGCATAATATTATGTATTGTAGATGTACAGCCTCACTGAAAATAAGATGCTATGTCTTCTGTGAACTATCCAGACTAAATATATAGCAATCAGCAGACATATGCTAGTAAAACACACTGTAAACGTGTGAAAGGAAGGCCACATTGAAACTGCCTCTCAGCAGATCTGCATTGTGCAAATTCATTAGAAATAATGGGTAAGCACATTCCAAAAGCTTTCCACAGACATATCAGTTCTGACCAGAGTTTGACTACATTATAGTGGCATACCTCCATTCAGGACTGTTAGGCTAAACCTTGTCAATCTGTAATACATTGAACTAGTTTTGTTATCCATAAGCTATGTCAAGTCATGAGTAACAACAGTTGATATAACATGCTGAATCAGCTAGATTGTTTCAATTCAAACAATCTCATTTTCTATAAATAAAATTCAAATTTCAGGGGCAATTTTCCCAGTTATAGCAATTTCTTAATGAAGTATTCCCCTTATGATCTGGAAGCAATCTTTATACCTTGATAGTTACACAGTAGATCTCAACCTATTGTAATTTTTTGTCATCCAAAGTTTTAGGTGTTTTATTACATTAGGGTTTGACATCTAAGAAAAATAATTTAAATATCATAGCAAAAAATGATTTTAACAGTTGTTAGTTGATATTGGATAACATTGTGGCTAGGATGATTAATAGCTCTCATAGTGCCCTCTGACCTGCACTGTATTTGCAATTTAATATAAGTAAATAGTGAGTTGGAGCTGTCTCATGGCTTATCAAGAGTTCCATCTCAAGATTTCTTAGCATTCAAGAACTGCAACAGCTAGCTGAGCAGTTCTGGAATGTGAAAAAGTCTCGAGATGATGATCTTGATTAGCCAGGGGACATCCTGAACTCACCCTGTACTTTTAATTTATTATTTCTTGATTTCATTTTTTTGTAGGTCACATGTCCAGTTAAAAGCAAAGTCTGAGGAAGTGCTCCATATCACTTATTCTGTGCACCTCTACTGCTCTAATTCAGCCACTAATGTTTTATGTCAAAGGCAAACCAATGCTAACTCAAGTGCATTCATTCCTACACACACACACAAACACACATACACACACACACACATACACATACACACACACACATATACACACATACACACACACATACATACACACACACATACACACACACATACATACACACATATACATAAACACACACACATACACACACACACACACACACACACACACACACACACACACACATACACACACACATATACACGCACACACATATTACAATTTATTCATCTCCCACAGCCACTATCAGTTGTTTGTTGTGCATGTAAGTGAAGCAGTCATTAATCAACCCTGTTGATAGAGGGGATAGAATTTTCAATGCACTGCTCTGGAAACAGAAAATGAATATGGAGCTGCAACAGAGATGGGCACAGTTGTTGAGAGAACACTGAAATGAGACGTTATCAATTCTTTCCTCTTTGATAATTGTTTTTTGTGTTTTTTTTATCAGGCAAGAAGTGAGATGAGGTATAGATAAAGATGAATCAGTCACAGTGTTTGTGCTTGCCCAGAAGTGTCAAGCTCATTAATTCAGTTAAGGAATATGACCAGTTTAAATGCTGAGATAGAATTTAGAGTTTTCATATCCTTTCTGAAAATTATAATTACGGTACTTCCATAATAATAGGTCTGGAATCAAAAGATAACATTCCTAGCTATAAAGCTTTTATATCTAGCACTACAAAAGCCAAAGTTGCAATAAGTTTATACTGACACCATGTGAAAACAAAATATTAGTTATTCTCTAAATTTTATTAAACTCAGAAAAGGAGAAAAACTAATGTAAGGAAAATACATTTGAAATAGGAGAGGATGGATAACAGTCATTATAACCTTAATATTGAGGAATCTTAAGTTTAGCCTAGCATTACAACCAGTGCAAACTACTCTAAGTGACCAGTACTGGACATCAAATATTTTGATTACAATTACTGCACCCAGTACAGAGGATGGTGACTATTCTCCCTCATAATCTCACATCTTTTGCCAGACATGTTTCATCGAGGACAAGTAGATATAAGTCACCCAGGTTGTACATTATTCAGGCAAATTAACCACTGGAACTCTAACTGGTAGCTAAAGTCACTGAATGGACAGAAGTACAAATGTCTTTTGTGCCTTATTTAATAATATTGTGCAGTAATCTGCTAACACATGTAAGCAAAAGAGCTCAAGTTTCAAAACTGGTTTAGTTGCCAATAATGCAGCCACTAAAGGCTTTGTGCTTGTCATTCATATAGACTCCTTTGTATAATGTCTCCAGTAGACTGTGGCTTGTCCAGTTGACAAGGGGTATTCAGGAGGAAAGAAGGAGTGGGACAGAATGATGATTGGTGGAAGAAAGATGGGTAGGTGATATGAGGGAGGAAATGTAATAAGGGAGAATCATGACCCATAACCTAAAGATCAACAGGGTGCCAAGTATTTTCCATTGTCCATCAAGGGAAGGTCAATCCACCTGTAGTACAGTTCACAGTGGTGAGTATTAAGTGGACAGTGTAGAGCAATGTGGCAAAATGCATGGAAGAGAGTGTCCATTCTGGCTAGTGAAGACTTGGGAGGTGCACTGTAGACAATGTCCCTATAGTCAAAGAGACAAGGAATTATTTCTTTAATGATCTCTTTTCTGGCAACAGCAATGAGACATGTTAGGCTTCAGGGGAGGGCTCCAAGTTTGGGGAACAGCATCGTATAGTAGACATGTTGTCACTGTGGGTGGAGAAGTGAATTTTATATTTATACATAATATATATACTACTGAACAGACAGTTCATTTATGTTACCCCCTTGTGAGCTACTGTGCATTTAAACTCCTTAGGTGTAGGGCATCAAAGGTGTTCACCGGAGCCAAAAGAGTGACACTACTGGGTTAATGACTGCCACCACCAGACATGAGTGGGCACCCTGTGGGACTGGATTAGGATACCTGGAGGGGCCTAAACTGTATGCTTTGGCTGAAATGGGACTGCCTGGGATGGATGGGTTAAAAGGCATGAAAGGGTTGATGTGATTTGTAGGTTGATGAAACAGTGGTTGAGGGATTATAAATAATGGAAACAAGGGTTTATTTAATAACAGATTTCTTTGGTGAGGTTGGTGTGGGCATCAAGAAGTTTGTGAAGCTTTGCAAAGCACAGATTTCCTGAGACCAACTTTACACCGACTGCCATCATAGTTTATTTCTACTGTATCTTTACTTTAACATCATGGCTTGGTTCTATGGACATGACTCTGATGTCACAAATGGAGGACTGTGACTTTAAATCAGTAAATGCAATAGGGACAGATGAGGTCTAAGGGGTAAAGAACCTGTTTCATGCAAATGGCTTCCATAATAAAGAATGTAATGTCCAGAAATTGAATGTTATTGGAATATTATAAGATTGGATTCCTGCCAATGCCAAAAGTAATTTGTTTACAGAAACCTGTAAAATCACTTTATGAAATATATTGAACTTTACATTGGTTATTGCTATAATTCGACTAAAGGGTGTGACCGCAGGGAAGGTTCTTCCAAAAGAATCAGGAAGATAATGTATCAAGTCCAAGTTTAACAGAGGCTGCAATTCAGATTTTTGTACTCCATAGCCTAGCAAACAAAGGGTTGTTCATGAGCTATATTATCAATTGTTTTAGCTGGAACATAGATTAAACACTTGCAGCAACAACTTCATCTTTGAATTAAAGTTGGGAAGTTTCATTTTGTTAAATAACCATACTAGTGTTGGAAGCATGATTTTCCTTTATTGCTTGGTATTACTTAAAATATACTGTTTCATATATACTCTGCCACAACTATATGTTTGTAAATATTCCTAATCCTTGCAATAGTTTCTTTTTATAGGCTGTCAACTCCAACTCAGACCACTGGTAGTTAAAAAAGAGCCCCCCTGACAAAGAGTTATAGAAACCTCGAAGCGCTGGGACTGGGATTTCAGGTATGGGACCTGACTCTCTCTTAGAAATTATTTGTGTCAATATGATTTAAATGAACTGAAATTAACTGAAATAACACAATAAAAAATATTTAAAATTGTTGTTTGGAGTGCTCTTCTTCATGACTTAAAAAAAGCAAACCTGGTAGCTAGTAATTAAAGAAAATATAGAAAAGTAGGGGCAACAATTTGTTCTCACCAACTAACCACAGTTGCTACAGTAAACATTTAAGTTCAGAGAAAAAAGTAAAAAAGATGCATCCCTTGTTAGCAAAAGATTAAGGCAAGGTAAACACTGCACCTAGAAACAATAGTGAGATATACCTTACATGATTTTGGCATGGGAAAGACTGGCAAAAGAACATAAGCTGTGATTTCTTATACCTCACCTCAGAACACAAAAAGTGGTGTAGGACTACCCACCCTGGTTGAACTTGTGTACAGGGTGAGGAAGTGGTGTATATATATTCATGCTAGGGGTGGGGGGGGGACCACTAGACTACCAGGGAAACTAAAGACATACCACAGCTACGGGGAGTCAGGAATGATGCAGGAGGGGCACTGCCGCATTACTGTCAGCATTTTGTCGGCGGTATTTAGTGCCGCAGTACAGGTCATGCTAATGCCTGTAGCGTGGCGCCATACCTTTGAATATGCTGTGCTGCTGGCATTCCTGGGCACTTCTCTAACTCCGCCCCTGCATACTATTTCTTTTAGCGTCGGCGCTACCACACAGCACCGGAGCTAATAGGGCTTTTGAATATTGTAGCCTGGCACAATTCCAGCACTATTCCAGCACTATGGATTTGCGCTAGGCGCAAAGCTTTGACTATCTGGCCCATAGACATTAGTTTAGCACAAGTTTATTCATATATTCAAACAATTAAATCAATATCTAATAGACAGATAACTAAAACAAATAGCTATTCTTTTCTCCCATCAGTAGCATTTATTTGTCTAACATGCAAATCCATTTTAGCTTACACTTTATACATGTACAGTATGTAAGTATGCATCTGTCTGTCTCTGTCTGTCTGTCTATCCTGTCTATGGTGTAGGTCAATACCACAAAGCAATATGAACGAGGTAAAAACCACACAGGAAAAAGAGCTTGAGCAAATACAGCTACAGGGTAACAATAGCACTGAACATTACTGTGCTATACATAGATACATAGATACATAGACACTGTCAGCAGACACGGGTCTATGGCCCACCCAGTCTGCCCATTTGAGCTTATAAGTTCACTGTATGTTTTTCTAGAAGTCTGTTGCCCTTTGCCCCGACCTCTAGAATTCCCTTATGTCTATCCCATGCATTTCTAAATCCTGTGATTGTTTCAACCCCCACCATTTCATCTGGCAGGGTGTTCCACTTGTCCACCACCCTTTCTGTGAAGAAATTCTTCCTCGTGTTTCCTCTGAATCACCCTCTCTCCAATTTCATCCCATGATCTCTAATCCTGGAACATCTTTTTTGCTGGAAAATAGTGTATTCCTGCACCCTGTTCCTTCATGCAAGGTACTTGTATGTCTTTATCATATCCCCTCTGTCCCTCATCTCCTAAAAGGAATACATATTCAAGTCCTTCAGCCTGTCCTCATAGGACTTATGAATCCTTGTACCATCTTTGTTGTCCTCCTCTGAACCGTCTCTACACTGTCTACATCCTTACATAGGTAAGGTCTTCAGAACTGTACACTGTACTCCAGGTGGGGCCTCACTAGTGTCTTGTGTAGTAGAATTATGATCTCCCTTTTCCTGCTGGTGTTGCCCCTGACTATGCAACCCAGCATCCTATTTGCTTCACCTGTTGCCTTGTAACACTGTTTCTGTACTTTGAAGTCATCAGAGATGATAACCCCACGGTCCTTTTCCTGCTTGGTGCATGCTATATCCTCACCCCCAACTAATATGTTGTTCCCGGGTTTTTGTCCACCATATGCATTATCTTGCACTTCTTTGCATTGAATTTCAACTGCCAAACCCTTGACCATTCTTTAAGCTTCTGCAAGTCCCTCCTCATTCTGTCTATACCCTCTGGCATGCCCACTCGGTTACAGAGCTTTGTGTAATCAGCGGACAGGGCAATTCTGCCTTCTAGGTCCTGCGCAATGTCACTGATGAAGATGTTGAATAGGACTGGTCCCAGCACTGATACCTGTGGTACCCCACTGATCACGCTTCCCTCTGTGGAGTGACAGCCATTTACCACCACCCTCTGTGTCCTGCCATTTAGCCAATTACCTACCAACCACACTACTGTCGTGCCCACTCCCATAGTCCCCAGTTTGTTTAATAGCTTTCTATGTAGCACAGTGTCAAAGGCCTTGCTGAAGTCTGGATAGGCCATGTCCACCACCCTCACCTAATCCATCTCCCTTGTCATTCAGTCAACAAATTCAATGAGGTTGGTCTGGCATGACCTCCCCCCAGTGAAACCATGCTGCCTTGGGTCCTGTAGTCTGCTGGCAACCAGATATTCCACCAATCTCTCCTTCAGTAGTGCTTTCATGATCTTCCCCCCTGCTGAGGTCAGGCTGACTGGTCTGTAGTTTCCCGCTTCCTCTTTGTTCTCACTTTTGTATAATGGGACTACATCTGCTGTCCTCCAGTCTTTGGGTTCCTCCCCTGTTTCCAGTGATCGGCTAAACAGGATTGCCAGAGATTCAGTCACCACCTCTCTTAGTTCACTTAGGACCCTGGGGTGCACCCCATCTTGCCCCATTGCTTTATTGACTCTTATTCCTTCCAGTTTATTTAGAACCCTTTCCCATGTAAAGGGACTTGTGTCCATTTCTGTGCCATTCCCACCACCTGTACTCCCTTCAGGCCCATTACCTTCCTCTTCCTCAGTAAAGACTGAGCAGAAATATCTATTTAGTATATCAGCTTTACTGTTGTCATCCTCCACGCAGCCCCCATTTTCCCCCTTCAGTCTCACTATCCTTCCCTTTGCCCTTTTTTCACTTATGTACCTGTAAAAGGTTTTGTCCCCTCTGCCCACTAATTTTGCAATGTGCTCTTCTGTCTGAGCTTTGGCTTCACTTACTGACCTCCCTGCCTCCCTTTGCTTCTCCTGGTACTTCTCCCTATCCCCTTCTGCATGTGTCTTTTTGTATTGCATGAATGTAATCTTTTTGGCTTTCACTTTCTCTGCTACCTCCTTGGAAAACCATAATGGCCTCTTCTTCCTTTTCCCCTTGCTAACCTGCTTAATGCATAATTCTGTTGTTCTTGTAATCTCTGTTTTAAATATTTCCCACTGTTCCTCAACCCTTGATCCCCTCCCCATTCGCATTAATGCCTCGTTCAAGCATTTCCCAATTTTTCCAAAGTCGGCCCCCTAAAATCCAGGATACCTGTTTTTGTGCAATTTGGTTCTGCTCCTTCTGTGATTTCAAACCACAACGAACAGTGGTCACTGTTCCCCAGGTGCTCCCCCACTGTTATCCCCATCACACTGTCCCCATTTGTGAGCATGAGGTCCAGTATTGCCTTCTGCTGAGTTGGTTCCATGACCAGTTGCTTGAGAAAGGCACCTTGAAGAGAGTCCAGAATAAATCTGCTCCTGGTTGATGCTGCTGCAGGAAGGCTCCAGTCCACGTCTGGAATATTGAAGTCTTCAACCAGCACTACCTCACCCTTGTCTGCCATCCTTTGGATGGCTAGCATCAGCTCCCTATCTGTTTCTTCCTCCTGGACTGTTGGTCTGCAGACCATCCCTGTGCAGATGGCTGACCCCATTTTTCCTTCCAGCTTTACCCACAGTATCTCTCCCCAATTTTTTTCCTCCTGGATCTCTGTGGCCTTTATGCCATCTTTCACATAAAGTACCTCTCCTCCTCCCTTCCTGCCTGCCCTGTATCTTCTGAATATGTTGTAGCTGGGTATGGCCATCTCCCAGTCATGGTTATCATTATGCCAGATCTCTGTGATAGCCACAATGTCCAGGTTCAACTGCACCATGGCAGCCTCCAGATCCTCTATCTTGTTGCTAAGGCTCCTGGCATTGGCACAGATGGCTTTCCATGATGTGAACTGCCTGGATGTTTAGCTGTTCTACTCCAGAACTCTCCCTGGTGGTCCTTTATCCCTGGTTCTCCCTGCTAACTGCCCTTCTGTTGAATGTTGCCCCCTTTCTGCCTATCCACCCTTTGGGTGCTTATCTCCATCTTTTGCACACTGCTTTGCAGAGATATCCTCTCCTTCTGTTCAGTGGTTCCACTGCTAGCTGTGGGTGTGGGCAATTAGGTACCCTCCTTGTTGGCCTGCCACCCCCTTGGCTAGTTTAAATGCTTGTCCATGTAGCATTTAAACTTATCATCAAGTGCTTAGATTCCCCTCCAGGATGGATGCAGACCATCTGGCTTGAACAAGCCCCCATCCTTCCAAGTGGGTCCCCAGTCATCAATGAATCCAAACCTTTTCTCACAGCACCAGTTCTTCAACCATGAGTTAAAGTACCTGGTGAGTGTTCCCCTACACTCTCCCATGCCTCTCACAGGTAGTACTTCTGAGAAGGTGACAGAAGTAGCTACTTGCTTGAGACCCCTCCCCAATTTCCTAAACTCTTCCTGAACTTCCTTAGGCTCCCCATTTGCCAGGTCATTAATACATAGGTGGATAATGACATCCAGCTCACCCTCCCGTCTTGCTTTTCTGGTTATCCCCAGGATCTTCCTCCCATCCCTCCATGCCGTGGCACATGGTAGGCACCTCACCTCCCTGTCCTCCCTCTCCCGTGTTCCTAGCTGGATCCCTCTTATGATAGAATCCCTCAGCAGGATTTGCTTCCTCCTCCTCTGGGGTCCACTGCTGTCCCCACTGAGGTCACCTCCTTGGTTGACCTCCACATACTTCCCTTCTACTTCTCTGGGTACCTCTGTTTAGTTGTCCCCATTTGCCAGTGTGGCATATACCTGTAGCTGTGTTCACTCAGGATGATGACTTGAAGTGTGCGGTTGTGAGCAGAAACAGCATGCTGCCATCATGGCTTGGAGGATAGAGTCACAGTCTGGGAAGGCAGCACAGATCAACGAATCAGGGGTTCGAGTCCAACCTCTGCACTGCATGTGTTTTTTTCCTGATGTCATACTTTATTTTTTTTTTATCTTGCACCCAACCCTTGGTACCCTCCACCACCTTTACTATATTGGACAAAATCCATCCTCATCCTGATGTTCCCCCCTCCCTGAGTGTGGCCCCTCTTGGAGTTGATTAATTTTTTTTACAGGGGGCGCAAGGGGAAAGCCCTACCACATAGGGCATGCAAGGGCATAGCCCCCCTCCCACATTAAACATGATATTTCCGTTGTGCACTGTGTGTCTTCTGGTGTCAGAGACCATGCAGAGCTGCTTGCTGGATTGAGCAGTTGTGTGCCTCACTGTTTTTACCCCCCCCACAGTCTTTTCCCATGAGGTTTTGTTTACACTGTTTTCAACCATGCAGTTAATACTTAATGTTTTTTGACTAGATCTCCTATCTAACTATGTATTCATTGATTGAATTTTAATCAGGTAGGCCCACTGAGACTGAAAGTCCCTTTTTCAAAGGTGACCCAGATTAGTTAACAGGTAACAGAAAGATAGACATATCAAATGTCATAATACAAATATATAGACACACTTTAAGAATTCTAAAATCATAGCTACTGTATCTGTAAAGGGGTTAATTAATCTATATACTATAATCTTCATAACCCAATAAACATATCTCAAAATGAGTCAGTCATTTTGCTCCTAGGTTATCATTTTTTGAAAAATAAGATAATAACATGAATAAGGTTTTCATGTGATCAGAATCCCACAACCACATTTAAAATCCATTAGTTTAGTTAATTTTTTTTGTTATATACCTTACTTTTAATGCCTATAAAGGAAAGATCTCTAATCTAAATTTGATGAACATATTACTATCAATGTGACTGGAGAAGAAATTAAGATAGGGTTCCATTATATAGGTGTCCTTATTTAAGACATATCAAGAACAGATATAAGCGTTTAATTTTTTCCCATGCCATCTATCACTAAGGCCATTTCAATCTATCTTTAACAAGATAAATACATAACAAACTGATTATTACTTGCTTCTATTAGTCTCCACATTGATGTTCAGGGCCCAATGCTTTCAGAATATCCTTTACTCTTGAGCTGGGTGAAATGATCAAATTCTGAATTTTCATGGAATTTTTAAAATTATTCAATTGATCATAACTCAGTGATTCTTATAGCTAGCAGCCTGTAATTTGGCATGCTTACTTTTTGCAAGCTTTCCTACATATCTGCCATGTTTCATGACATTTGGGTGAGGGAAATGGAATATGTAGGGGCTCTAAATCATCCAATTTATTATTTTTGTGAACATTACTGAAAATATTTCTCTACTTACAACTTAGCCACCTTTGAAGCTAGATAAATGCAACTTTATAGGCATACTTTCCTGGAAGAGCCTTAGAAACTGCTAAATAGGGAGGCAATTAGTCAAGCACTAACACACCGCAAGGTGTGGGTTATGCTCTGATAATTGCATGCCTAGGGGTATAGTGAAGCATGCAGCTACAGGCCAAGTGACTTACTGCCCCTAGAAGTGAATCTATCAGAGCATAAACAACACCTCAGAGTTTTTTTATTGAGCTTATAAAATTGCTATATGTTGCAAAACTGCAGTATTTATTAAAAATGTGGTAAAATGTTAAAAAAACTATTATTTATTTGAAATAGTCCCTCTGCTTTCCCTTGGGGCTGCTGTTTCACTTGCTGTTGTCACTAGGAGTGTTGTGATGTGCTGTGGGTCACAGCCATAGGCTGCTGGAAAGACTGCAGTTTCTTAACTGTCATGCTACCATCTGCGGTACTGCTTTTCACAAATGTCCCAGTAGTTTCCCTCTACTTATGGGTCAGGAGGGAGTTCATACAGTTTGCAATACCTGGGGCTAAGATGGGGAAAGAAGCAGCTCAGGAGAGAAAGCAGGAGGATTTCCAAACTTGAAGCAGCACTTTTTAAGTGTTAGTGTTTTTAGTTACTTTTGTGGCTTCCAGTTCTGTTTGATTTTCATGGCTGCTTTTGACTTTTTTCTAAGGGTGCAAACAATATGGTGGATTTTCAGTGTGAAGGCAGGTTTGCACAATGATATCTTTTGCAAGTCGGTTGCCATTTTTGGCACTTGTTATTTACTCTGGTATAAGCAAAATGAAAGACATAGCTGTCAAGGGCTGTCAGCCAATCAGATTTCTTTACTGTCTCTGCCCATTTTATGTGTAAACTTTAAGTTACAGGAGTTCATAATGTAGCAATTCAATTAATTATTAAATTGAGTGAAATGTTTCAAAATATTTGGATTTTTTTTTAGCTTCACTGCTACTGCAGGAATACACTCAAAATATGGTATACATGCCCAATGTAAATAGGTCCTGGAATCTAGTAAATCTGGATGAATGTTGCTTAGTAGATCAAAATTTATTGTGAAAATTTCATGTAACCCCCCTGCGAATGGGGGTTCCCAAAAGACTTCCAGGAGCTTGCTTGAATGCTCCAAGCCTGAATGGTGTTTGGCATTTAAGCCATTTATCAGTGAGTGTTTTTAGAACCTCTGGTACTGTCTCTTTAAGAGCTGTCTGCTTGCAGACATAATTAGTTTATATGGGGGGACTGTGTGCTTCTCTGAGTACCACTCGAGCTGCTGCCAATTCACTTCATTTTGCAGTCACTAGGAGTGCAAAGGAACCTATCTGAAAGATGTAACTGTTTGTGAAATTATTTAGAGTAATAATGAAGTACAGTTTGTCTAACCTGCTTTCTTTTGCAGTCAGAACTGTGTCTGCTAGTTCCCCATTCTAGTTTTGAACTGCTGAACTGGACCAATCAGTGTGGGTAAGCTAGCTCTAAAATGGTGCCTTGGACGAATCAGAACTTGGACTCATAATCTGGAGCCAGCCACAAGAGGATTGTATGGGCAGTGACTCTGGGAGATGTAGTTTAGACTTCAGTGCCTTTTTGGACCAACAGCAGCAGTCTATTGTGAGTGACAGCCAATCCAGTCAAGAACTGGGAGGAACTCAAAGGAAGTGCCGGTTTTGTCGGGTTGGAGTTTGAGTTGAGCTTTGGCAGTGAAGAGGAAGGAGCCCTGTGCTTTTCAGTGTGCAGTTTTAGTCAAAAACGTGTGTAAGGCCCAGAGTTCGGTATGCAGCTTGTGTAACAGCTTGTTAGGACTGAATCCGTCCTGTGAAAAGAATCAAAGGATCTCTGAAGAGTAGAAACCAGGCTCACCCTGTAGAAGACTGGAGGAATTGCTGAAAATTGCACTCTGTCTGTCAGGAACTGAATCTGCTGTGTGTTCTCCGGTATTGTGCAGCCATGATCGGGATACAGATGCAGCCTGCCTGGTATAGTGCTTTCTTTTATATGGATGTGTGAAGAGGTTTGTGTACCTCAAGTGAGCCCTGCTGACATTGAAGGACCCTATCTTATTTGGAGGTCGTGAGTACTAATTCAGGGTCGCTCCCTGTTGAATTGCCACATTAAATCCAAATGGAATTACTGTACTGCTGACTGTTTAATTCTCCTTTTCTCTGTGTGAAAGGGCCCCTACCAGCTGCCACGGTTTGGACTAGCCACTAGGGCTTGGGTACCCAGGGACAGTAACTGATAGGGATAGGCCTGTGCACAGAGCCATAAGTAGATTATTAGAGTGATAAGCTAATTAACCTGATTTCCCCTGTCCTTGTTATATCCCCTAAATAAATCAGAGCTGCTTGTTTCAGCAAAGTTATACTGCCTGAGGTATTTGTCTATGTTAAAGTACTGTACTGTGATTGTTGCACTGTATCTCATTTCACAGGAGGTCCCAGTGCGGAACCAGACCTGGGGTAAGTGTATACTGTGAAAGTAATTCTGATATATTGAGTGGGCCACTTGTGGAAGAAGGGGTTGCAGTGTCCCAGAGGGGCTGTGACCAAGTTAGTTTAACTACTGCAACCCTGACCTCTGGGTGGAGGCACCCGCATTGGATCCAGGCCCCTCAACCTGTTAGTGGCAAATCAGGCAGGGTAGTAGCCCTGGGATAGCGCCATCTAGGGTTACATCTTGGAGGCTCACCGCTGGGATTGTGTGTCCTCTAGTGGCCATATTCTGAACCACTGTTAAAAAAAAAAAAAATGGGTACCCCGACAGAAGTGGCTGTGCACCGGCTGGTGGAGTGGTGTACTGAGGAGAGATCGACCCCAAAATGCTATGCTTATCCTGGACATCCCCTGGGTATCAATACTGGACACTGTGCAGGGAGTACTTTCCAAGGTGGAAGGTTTACAAAACCCTGTGGTGGTGGGTGGCATGCTAATCTGCTCACCCACACTTTCCTGGCCCTAGTAGAGTTTAAGGATCCCATAGATAGCTCCAAAGTGCCACAGACCATTACCCCAGAGGGAGCCCTCACTGCTTGGAGAGTGATAACTAAGGACAGTAAAGACCGGGAGATCAGCCCCCACCACTATCTGAAACTTTTGAGGAGAAATTTGCTGAATGGTTGCTGGAGAGGAAAACTGTGAGGACTTGAAGAAACTATTCTTGCCACCTGGGGGTGTTCCTCCCCCAACACCCTCTCCTGCTCCAGTGCCCGTAATGGTGGCTGAACCAATACAGACTCCTATTTCTGCACCTGCCATTAGTCACGACTCTTACCGAAGGTTGAGGATCTTCTCTGGCACCCTCCCCACCCCCCAAGGGGAGGATGACTGGGAGACCTGGATAGACTATGTTGCCCCCCAAGTGCTAGAATGGCAATGCTCGGAAGGCGAAAAGCGAAAGAGGGTTAGTGAGAGCCTCCGAGGTCCTGCCCTGGCTACCATCCGTACTAAACGGGCCAGTAACCCTGAAGCGACTGCACAGGCCTATCTTGAGGCCTTGGAGAATGTGTATGGAGCCCAGATTCTGATGAGGACCTATGGTGGAGTAAGAAATGCACAACAGTACCAAGGGAGTTGTTGTCTGTGTATGTCTCTCGGCTGGAAAAATTGTTGCAAGAATGCCTCAGAAAGGGTAGTTTGCCAGCGATTGAACTGGACGAACCAGACTGGACAGAATCCTTAAGTCTGCCCCCTTCTCAGAACTGCTGTTGCTTCAGTTACGCCTGGCAAATCGACTGGAATCCCACCCTCCTATGATGAGTTAATGAGAGAAATTGAGGAGTTGAGAAAGGCGACCTCGGAGGTACCTGCACCAACAGCTGTGGCTATGACCCGAGTGACTGAGGGTGACCCATCAAGTGAAGTTCAGGGCAGAGGTTGACAGTCAATGAGTGCTCTGACAAGGAAAAGATATGCCACAATGGGGCGAACTGTTGAGAGAGATCCGGAATTCAAAAACAGTCCCTTTATGAAGGCCACGCCTGCAAGTCGGGCCCTGACCTATATCCGACTGCATCTGCTATGGGGTGGGGTCCCACCCATGTATCTCCTGCTGATAACAGCTCCAAACTCAATTCCTTGACCATGGAAGTGGAGAAACTGACGAGATGTCTCCAAATGCTTATCACCGCAGACAGAGATGGCACCCAGGTTTCCAGTTAGTAATACCCCGCCCTGGCTCCCAGTGTGGCGCCTCGGCCAGCTCAAACTCCAGAAAGTATGTTTTGCTATAATTGTGGGAAAGATGGGCATGAAAAGGGAATGCCAGTCCCCAAAAGACACTGACAAAGTTGCATATAGGCTACAAGGAGAGCTTGGAGAACAAATCAGTGGTTAAGAGGTGCGACATGATCCCAGTGAGGGCACCAAAATGCTAATTCACGTCCTTTGTGGCAAGGTCAGTTGCCCAGGCCCCCACTACCTCCTCTTCAGACTGGTCCAGAATAGTGGGTCCCTCCATGGAGACCACTGTAAAGGTGAATGGAGTGTCTACAAGAGCTGTATTAGACAGTGGCTCCCAAGTGACAATTATGTTCCAGGATTGGTATCAGAAGCATTTGTCAGACGTACCCTTACAACCATTAGAAGGACTGCATGTATGGGGGTTAAGTGAGAAGGCCTACCCCTATTCCGGGTATATCCGAATTTGGCTGTCTTTCCCCACCTCCGTGGCTGGAGTGGCTGAACAAGTAGAGACCCTAGCCTTAGTGTGTCCCCCACTGGACTGTATGATGGTGTCCCTTTGTTGATTGGAACAAATGCTCATATGTTCGGAAGGCTGGCACAGTTGTGTTATGAAAACAGGGGTCAAAGACTAGTAGAGCTTTAAGAGTTCCGGCTTTAATTAAGAAGGCCTATGAGGCACAGAGAGATGCTGAAAAAACAGAACCAGAGGAACCGGTCGGAATTGTATGGAAGAAGGATCCTGAGTCTCTGATCCTGGCGCCAAATGCCCAGTGTACCTTACAGGGAGAGGTCCGTATCAGAAAGGATGTTAAGAATAAAATATTAATGTTGGATGCACCAGGCAATGGAAAATTGCCAGAGGGACTGCTGGTCAAGCCTAGTATTTTGCCCGCTAGAGCCCATGCTTATGCCAGAAGGGTAATGGTCCAAGTTCATAATGTGTCTGAAAGAGACATTCGAGTAAACAGAGGTTGCATCCTGGCTAATGTGCATTGTGCAGACACTGCAGTGCTACCCAGTAGCAAGAGTTCAAGGAAGAATGACAGAGTAACGCCGGACTTGTTTGATTTCGGCGACTCCCCGCTGCCAGCTGAATGGAAAGTGAGGATCAGTGAGAAGCTTGCCCAGAGAGACCAGGTGTTTTCTTTAAAGGAATGGGATGTAGGATGCGTGCAAGGAGCTGAGCACAATATCCGGCTGCATGACGAAACACCATTTCGTGAGAGGTCTCGACGCCTGGCACCTGCTGACATAGATGATGTGAGACGGCATCTGCAAGAGATGTTAGCTGCTGGTGTAATACAAGAATCCAGAAGCCCTTATGCTTCCCCCATTGTGGTAGTGAGGAAAAAGAATGGAACAGTAAGGATGTGTGTGGATTATCGCACCTTAAACCGGTGGACTATCCCTGATCAGTACACAATGCCCCGCATTCAGGATGCTTTGGACTGCCTAAACGGGAGCAAGTGGTTCTCTGTGCTGGATCTCCGCAGTGGGTACTACCAGATCCCGATGGCCCCAGAGGACCGTGAGAAGACGGCCTTTATCTGTCCGCTTGGCTTCTATGAATTCATGAGGATGCCTCAAAGGATTTCAGGTGCCCCAGCCACTTTTCAACGATTGATGGAGCGTGCAGTGGGGGACATGAACTTACTAGAGTGCCTGGTATACCTAGATGATGTTATTGTGTTTGGCAGCTCACTGGAGGAACATGAGAGCAGATTATTTAAGGTATTGGACCGACTGGAGGACTTTGGCCTTAAACTGTCCATTGATAAGTGTCAATTCTTTCAAAACATCAGTAAAGTATGTGGGACACATAGTATCCACGAGGAATAGAGACCGACCCAAGTAAAGTTGAGGCCTTGACCACCTGGCCACAGCCCAAAATCTAAAAGAACTGCAAAGATTCCTGGGATTCTGTGGTTATTATCGGCGCTTCATCAAGGACTATTCAAGAGTGATCCGCCCTTTACTTAACCTTACTCAAGGGTATCCCCCAACCCACAAAAAATACCAAAAGTCAGCGTCCCTCAAGACTGAAAGAGTGTATTTTCATCCGAGTGAAGTATTTGGGGCCCGCTGGACTCCTGATTGTGAGACTGCTTTTCATGAGATCATATATCAACTTACCCATGCTCCAGTGCTGGCCTATGCCGATCCAAGAAAACCTTACGTCCTGCACACTGATGCTAGCTTGCAAGGGTTGGGGGCTGTGTTGTACCAAGAGCACGAGAATGGCCTGAGACCAGTGGCCTTTGCCAGTAGAAGCCTGACCCCATCCGAAAAGAACTATCCTGTACATAAGTTAGAGTTCCTAGCTTTGAAGTGGGCTATTGTTGACCAATTCCATGAGTACTTGTATGGGGCTAAAATACTAGTAAAACTGACAATAATCCTTTGACCTATGTGCAGACCTCAGCTAAGTTGGATGCCACTGGCCATAGGTGGCTTTCTGCATTATCTACATATGACTATGCTCTCGAATACCGAGCAGGTCTGAACCACATAGATGCTGATGTCTCTCCGGAGGCCTGTTCCCCAGAATGATTGGGTCCGATTGGCAGAACCTGATATTCGGGCACTCTGCGCGGAAGTTTGACAGGGAGGAACAAATGTCCACAGGACGAGTGGACTGCATGGTGGATTGCTTGGAGCCTCTGAGAATTGCATACCTGCTGCTTATTGCCACTTTTCTGCAATAGACATTGGTGCACTGCCTCAGCTGGACAATGACAGTATATGAGCTCAATCCGCAATCCCATGATCAAAGCAGCTTTAGAAGCCCTCTATGCAGGAAAAGATGTGTCAAATTACGCTCCACTGATTTGAGAACTGCACTGTTATACAAAGAAGGTCCTAAGTTGAAACTGATCAATAAACTGTTATACAGAGAAACAGTAGACAGAGGGGACAAGTAGACAAACAACAACTAGTGCTGCCCACTGCCTTCGAGACTCAGTACTGAGGTCCTTGCACACCACATGGGGCACCTTGGTATAGACAGAACACTTGACTTGGTGAGATCCAGATTCTATTGGCCTAAGATGGGGGCTGATGTGGAGCAACACATTCAAACTTGTAGTCGCTGCTTACAGAGGAAAGCTTTGCCCAGAGGGCTGCCCCTTGTTAACATCACCACCAGTGCACCCATGGAGCTGGTCTGTATTGATTTTCTGAGTTTGGAGTCAGATCAAAGAAATATCAGTAATGTGCTGGTGGTCACTGACCATTTCACGAGATATGCCCAAGCTTTCCCCACCAAAGACCAGAAAGCATCCACTGTGGCCAAAGTACTTGTAGAAAACTTTTTGTTCACTATGGGGCTCCACAAAGAATCCATTCTGATCAAGGGGAGACTTTGAGAGTCGTCTGATCAAAGAGATGCTTTCTCTATGGGGTGCGAAGTCCGAACCCTCCTTACCACCCCAGGGGACCCACAGCCTGAACGTTTCAACGCACTTTGCTAGATATGCTAGGCACCCTGCACCCAAAGGACAAGCCTAGATGGAGCCAACAAATTAGCACCCTGGTACATGCTTATAACTGCACCAAAAGTGATGCCACTGGATTCTCCCCCTACCGCCTGATGTTTGGAAGAGAAGCTCGACTACCAGTAGATGTGTGTTTTGGGGTCTCTCCTGATGGGGTTCAAGCTGACAACTATTTACAGTATGTGCAAAAGTTAAAGGCCCAGCTAACTCATGCATACCAACTGGCTCAAACCATGGCTGCCAAAAGAAATCTGGCCAACAAAGAAAGGTATGATAAAAGGTGAAAGCACAGGAACTCCAGGAGGGAGATCGGTATTGCTAAGAAATCTGGGACTGCATGGCAAGCACAAGATTGCTGACAGATGGCACCATCTCCCTCACATTGTAGTGGGCAAACTAGATGATCTGCCAGTGTACAAAGTAAGGCCTGAGAATAATTCAAAGATGTAAAAACAATGCATAGAAATCATTTACTGCCCATTGGACAAATCTTAATTGAGTCTGAGCCCTAGAAGATGCCCCTCTGGACCAGTGACTAGAGCTGCTGCTAAGAAAAGATCAAGAAAGTCTGCACCTACAGAAGCAAAGTTAAAGTGTTCCCTCCACAAGTCCCAGTTGAGCATGACTGTCAGTCCATATCGGAAGAAAGTGAGAGTGACTTTGAATACTATCCTTCTTCTGAACTGAGTCAATTGTTTCAGGCAATCCCTAGTCAATACTGGAGATGAAGCTGGGCCTTCTGGACTGTCTAAGCCCCCAGCTTCATCCCTGGAGCCAGTGCTCCCAGAAAGTGAAGTGCAAAGCATCAGATCAGATGAAATGGAATCATTGTGCATGGTTGAACTGTTTGAGCTTTCAGGGAGAAAAATGATAGATTGGGGCAGACTGGTGATACACCGAACAAGAAGAGTATTTTGAGTGGCATGACAGTCCACTGCCATGTCAAAGCTCTCCATGCAGAGCCAAATGTTGTGGACTCAGAAACTGTAACTCCTGGAGCTGAAAGTGCCCCAAGTTCTAGCCTCTCTACCCCATGGAGACTCCCTGACAAGTGAGGACAATGCTGAAAATGAGGCTCAGAGTGCAGAGACTATAACAGTTCCCCTAGAAAGACTGGTCGAGCTGTAAAGCCTGTGGTGCACCTCAGTTATGATTCACTTGGGAGGCCTGTGGACTTGCCTCTCAATGTTGTCCATAAAGGAGTGTATGTGCCCGAGCTCATTGCCCAAACTGAGCATCAGTGCTAACTCAAGTTACTTGTGTTGCCCTCTAAGTATGGTGCCCTTGCCCCATCCAGCCCCAAGGTAACTGATAGGGAAGGCCCCTCTCTTCAGGTTTCATGTACAAGAGGTAATAACTTGAGTTATGGTACAATGTGTGTAATACTGTGTAAAGAGTGACGTACTGCAATGTTTCAGAAATGTGTTCTTGGTAAAATGATATATTGACTGATGATTACATGTATGAGCCTAATGCAAATGTATATGGTTGCAGTTGAAACTTATGGGTACTTGCTTAGCGGACGTCCAAGCTTTTCCAGGCTAGGAAGGGTGTAACCCCCTGCGAATGGGGTTCCCAAAAGACTTCCAGGAGCTTGCTTGAATGCTCCAAGCCTGAATGGTGTTTGGCATTTAAGCCATTTATCAGTGAGTGTTTTTAGAACCTCTGGTACTGTCTCTTTAAGAGCTGTCTGCTTGCAGACATAATTAGTTTATATGGGGGGACTGTGTGCTTCTCTGAGTACCACTCGAGCTGCTGCCAATTCACTTCATTTTTGCAGTCACTAGGAGTGCAAAGGGAACCTATCTGAAAGATGTAACTGTTTGCCAGAAATTCTTTAGAGTAATAATGAAATTACAGTTTGTCTAACCTGCTTTCTTTGCAGTCAGAACTGTGTCTGCTAGTTCCCATTCTAGTTTTGAACTGCTGAACTGGACCAATCAGTGTGGGGTAAGCTAGCTCTAAAATGGTGCCTTGGATGAATCAGAACTTGGACTCATAATCTGAGCCAGCCACAAGAGGATTGTATGGGCAGTGACTCTGGGAGATGTAGTTTAGACTTCAGTGCCTTTTGGACCAACAGCAGCAGTCTATTGTGAGTGACAGCCAATCCAGTCAAGAACTGGGAGGAACTCAAAGGAAGTGCCAGTTTTGTCGGTTGGAGTTTGAGTTGAGCTTTGGCAGTGAAGAAGGAAGGAGCCCTGTGCTTTTCAGTGTGCAGTTTTAGTCAAAAAACGTGTGTAAGAGCCCAGAGTTCGTCTGCAGCTTGTGTAACAGCTTGTTAGGACTGAATCCGTCCTGTGAAAAGAATCAAAGGATCTCTGAAGAGTAGAAACCAGGCTCACCCTGTAGAAGACTGGAGGAATTGCTGAAAATTGCACTCTCACTCTATCTGTCAGGAACTGAATCTGCTGTGTGTTCTCCCGGGTATTGTGCAGTAATTGCGATCGGGATACAGATGCAGCCTGCCTGGTATAGTGCTTTCTTTTATATGGATGTGTGAAGAGGTTTGTGTACCTCAAGTGAGCCCTGCTGACATTGAAGGACCCTATCTTATTTGGAGGTCGTGAGTACTAATTCAGGGTCACTCCCTGTTGAATGCCACATTAAATCCAAATGGAATTACTGTACTGCTGACTGTTTAATTCTCCTTTTCTCTGTGAAAGGCCCCTACCAGCTGCCACGGTTTGACTAGCCACTAGGGATTGGGTACCCAGGGACAGTAACTGATAGGGATAGCCTGTGCACAGAGCCATAAATAGATTATTAGAGTGATAAGCTAATTAACCTGATTTCCCCTGTCCTTGTTATATCCCCTAAATAAATCAGAGCTGCTTGTTTCAGCAAAGTTATACTGCCTGAGGTATTTGTCTATGTTAAAGTACTGTACTGTGATTGTTGCACTGTATCTCATTTCACAGGAGGTCCCAGTGCGGGAACCAGACCTGGGGTAAGTGTATACTGTGAAAGTAATTCTGATATATTGGTAGGCCATAGTGGGAAGAGAGGTTGCAGTGTCCCAGAGGGCTGTGACCAAGTTAGTTTAACTACTGCAAACCCTGACCTCTGGGTGGAGGCACCCGCCATTGGATCCAGGCCCCTCAACCTGTTAGTGGCAAATCAGGCAGGGGTAGTAGCCCCTGGGATAGCGCCATCTAGGGGTTACATTCAGAAACTACTAACTGGCAAAATTTGCTCAAAATGCATTGATGCGTAATAGGTACAGTAATTCTGCTAGAAATTCACTTGTGGGATTTACCTTTCACAAAGCACATATCCACACTGAATCTTTTTAGCTGGGCTGTGCCTATTTTGTCCTTCTTACTTTGTTCTTTGAACTTCATCAGATGGACTCTGTGGACCTGCATGTCATACTAATTTCCTCCTTGTTTTTCACAGGTATGTTCACTTCAAAAGATAGCCATCTACTCCTTTTCTTCTAGGATCTATCCCATTGGAATTGCTAAAATTTCTCCTTCTTGGTTCCTCATTTTCCTCCTCTACCAGGCCCTTCTGAGTTCCAGAGATCCAAAATTATTTGGTGCTCAAAAAAGTGAATTTTGTGGGATGTGAGTCTCATATGTCCTGCTTTTAAGTGAGAATTGCCCCATATGCTGTCTTGCACCAACTGGCAGTCTACAATTCTTTTTCTACTTAGCCCAGCTGCCATTCCCATGTTCAATCCATTAATCTAACTCCTGTCACTGGTGATCCCTGCACTAGCTACCTCCCCTATCCTATAGTCCCAGTTCCCTCTGTTTTCCTTTACATTGACATGCCCATACTCTCTCCCTTTTGAGGAACATCAGTTCATCTTGGGTTGTATATTGATCACTTTCACTTGACTTGTACTACAGGCAGGCAAACTATCTTACCTGCACTACCATCATGGCTGTGCAATGCCCCTTCAATACTCCTGTTACAGTGTTGCCCAGCATCACGTTCTATAATGACCAAAGGTATCCAGATACCTCTGTCAAAACAACATCAGCCTCAACTAGTTGTAATGCTTGGAATCAGTTGGTGCCACTGTTTTCAAATACAAAAAATATACACTGTCATATACAGGGTTGTTAAAGATTCTGCAGGTGACTCTGTACAGAAACAATGCAGTGCATGAATGTGCATCCACAACAAGTCATTTAGTTGGTAAGCTCTAGTGGTTCGCTGGCATATTCCAAGCAGCAGGCTAGTGAACAGTGATTGCCATACTTATTCTTCATGGTTCTTCAATCAAGATACTGACCTGATGCTTGGCAGTATTTTAATTTTACTATGGCACCTCCTATGAATGTTGTCTTATTGTCACTTTACACAGTCTTTTCTTTCCTTCACAATGGCAGCTCAAGTGTATGGCTGTGCCAAATGTATGGCTATGGCTTAGATGACAGTATCACAAAATTCCAAAATTTTACACAAGCTCATAAAATTCAACTTCAATTACTGATGTTATTGCACAGTTTTTAGTTGCTTTTAACTTGGCTAGCCTTTGAGAAAGGGATTTGAGAGATTGACACACACAGCCTCATTTTAAGGGTTTACAATTTTAATGAAATTGATGATTTTCTGTCCTGTAGTTTAAAAGTTATAGGGGCTTATAATTCTATATCTTACATACTTGTGAAATGTAATTTTTAAATTTCTGAAAGTTTGGATGCCTATTACTCAGTCACCTTTAAAGATGAAAGTCCAAAACTTGGTACACATCCATAGGTATTTCCTGATGAGTAAATTCAGCATATCAGCTTAGGTGTAATTTGGATGAATACTTGATAATATAGATTGAAATATCTGAAATTACAATGTTGGTACAATTTCACAAAAGGTTTGCAACAATTAGACACAATTTTGTGGAAGTAAAATTGTAATTTTGCCACAATGTCACCTGTGGAAGATAAAGTTTGCCCAGTCCTATTTATTCCTGGGAGGAAGGAAGACTTCTGTAGTGGGAAGACTGAGGAAGAGAGTTTAGCCAGACCAGTTGGCACCACTGGTGCACCAAGTGGGCTACTTGGCTGCAGCCCTCTAATAGGGAGGCTATAGTTTTAGAGTGCTTAAAGGCCAGAACTGTAGTACAAACCCTCTCTCCACTTGTGAACACCACCAAACATATGTAGGCAGAGGAACTGAAGTCAGAGCTAAGTGCAGGGATAAGCTTCTTTTTATTGTTGATTTCAGTTTTTCAAATGAGTGTTTGGGGACTGTGAGGACTGTGAGGACTGTGAGGGGGGAAACAGGAGGAGGGAGGGTGCCTGCAGTGGGAGGGCTGAGGGAAGGAGTTCAACCAGACCAGCTGGCACCATTGGTGAGCCCAATGGGTTATGTGGCTGCAGCCCTCCAATAGTGAGGCTGTAGCCTATTTAATACCCACAAGGCCAAGTGAACCATTGTGTGAGCAACCCCAAAGCATGAGTGCCATGCAGTATGAATGCCATGAAACAGGAGTGTGACATGTACCTAAGCGGCATCTTGGGCATTGTGCCATAATCAGAGTGTGGCATCTGGGGGCATCGGCAGGACAACTGTAAGGAGGACCTAAGCCATGCTGCTAGAAGTGAGGCAACTAAAATAAGAAGGGGTACGTGAAGAGTAAATAGGGGTACAATACAGGTAACACATGCTCCTTATCTAGGGTCAGTCTCCAGAGTAGGCATCTAGTAGCAACAGTGATAATAGGGGATCTCAGTGACTCCTTTTGTGTGGTCACCCTACAGTGGGATTAACAGGCAGGATAACAGCTATATTTGAGGTTCTTAGCTACACCCTATCTAGGGCAGCCCCTGAGGAAATCAGTGGGCAGTATATCTAGCAAGAAGGCATACAGTGCATTCTTAAACTAGTCATACAATTAGCTCAAATTAGAAGCTTCAAAATGTTGAGAGTTAGATAAGTACACTATGAGGAAGACCTAGAAACTTAATATGTGGAGAGGGGCCATGCAGTGGGGGCAGAGTGGGGCAGGAAGGGTTGTGAGGTGCAGGGGATGTGGGGTTACAGTGTTTTTGGGAGCACTCTGGGAGATGGGGATGCCTGGTTTGCAGGGACTTTAGTCAGGTGATGGCAGAGATATGGCAGCTGAGGCAGGAAATACTGTAGGTGTGCTGGTGGTGGAATTCATAGGGTGATGAATGAAGGGGCAGAGGGGATGTGGGGTTTGAAGGCAGTACGGGGATGGAAGCAGAGATATATACAAAAGGGGAGAAGGGTTAAGAGGAGGGCAGGAAGGAATGAGTGATTAGGCAGAACCTAGGCATTCCACTCCCCCAGTGGGAAATAGAGGTACCAGGGAAGGGGAATGGATATTAGTAAGGGGAAAAGTAAGGTAGGAAGAGAAGAAGGCTGGTGGGAGCATCTCTAGAGTTGCTGGTGCAGAACAGATGCTTCCCAATGGAGGGAGGAGGAGGGGAAATCTGGTGGACGGAGAAGGTCAGTGAGATGGGGAGGCATGGAGGTAGTAGGGGGAGACGTCAGGGAATGTAGGGAGAAGGGGCAGGAGAAAGTGAGTTCAGGCAAAAGGGGGAGGTCTGGTGGAGCAGGAAAGGGGTTGTAGGCAAGGGAGGAATTAATGGGAGAAATCTCAATTTAAATTGACAGGGGGGAGGCAGCAGGGTGCATAGCACCCTTAATTACCTGGTAGAGGAGGTTTGACAGACATCCCTCTGAATCAGGACAGCATGGGAAGGAGCAGATGAGAAGGATGGAGGAAGGGAGATATGACTAATGGAAGAGGGGTTGGGGGAAGATCAGGAGTAAGGGAAATCTGGGTCACAGTGGAGGGTGATGTCTCTGAACACCAGAAGCCTGAGAGACAAGATAGCAGAATTGCAGTCTTTGATGGCTGAAGGAGAGGTGGACATATTACCATCACAGAGTCATAAGCCACACAAAACCATGACTGGGACCTTGCAGTTCCCAGGTATAAACTGTATAGAAAGGATAGGGGGATGGGAAGGGGTGAGTGGCTCTGTAACGTGAAGGAGGGGGTAACCTGTACCAGATAGGAAGAGACAGAGGGCAAGACTAAACATTGTGGGTATATGAATAATCCACTAAGAGGAGGAAACTAATGATGGGGGTTATCTACAGGCCACCTTCCCAGTACAAGGAGTTGGACTGAATACTGGGGACTCAAATCATAGAAATGTCCAGTAAGGGGGCAATGGTAATGATGCTGGATTTCAGTTTACCTGGGGTAGCCTGGAAAATCCTGGCTATCATCTGCACTAAGGAACAAATACTGCAGGATGTATTTCAGAGTGGTTTCCTGGCTCAACTTTATGTAACCCACTAGGAAGAGGGTGGTACTGGACCTGGTCATGTCCCATTGTGAGCATGTTCAGGATGTGAAAGTAGAAGCCCCACTTGCCTGTACTGACCACCACATGGTGTGGTTCCTCCTGGACATGGGCAGGGGGAAGATCAGGACCAAGACAAGGGATTTGGTCTTTAAGATGGCTGACTTTAATAGGATGGGAAAAATTCTAGTAAGACACCTTGCAAGGATTAGAATAGGGATGGATGTGGAGTAGAAATGGGTAATTATAAAGGAGGGATTGATGGAGGCTACTAGTGAGTGTGCCAAAATCAAAAGTAAGAAAACTAAGGCTAAAAAGCTCAGCTGGTTCAGCAAGGAGGAGGCAAAAGCTATAGGTGACATCAGGGCAGCTTTCCAGTAGTACAAACATACTCGGATAGAGGAGAATAGAGTGGGTTACTCTGCTAAGTCAAGGAAGGTAAGTAGAGTGGTGAGAGTGAAAAACACCAGAAGAAAAATGCAGCTAGCACAGGGGTTAAAAACAGGGGAGAATGCATTGTTACTTTATATAAAGGAAAAAGAAGCATAAAATATGAAATAGTCAGATTAGGCTCAGTGCATGAAAAAGGAGTACCAAAGTGTGACAATGTAGTCAAATTAAAAGTCAAAATATAGTAATGATTATTAGCATTTTTTGTATGCCATGACTCACCCTATAAAAATGTGGTATGCCACAGGATAACTCCCATTTTGGATCCTGAGAAAAAGCCTCCACAAAATCTGACGTATAACAGGGGACATTAAAATTAACGCTGCACATGAAACAGGGAACATAAAAGTGACTAGCCATGTAACTGGGAACATGAAACATACAACAGCATGTAATAAGAGACAGGGAATACCTGTTCAATTTTAAAAATTATAATTCAAGGAAAAATAGTCAAATGGGTCATACACCCAAATATGCAAAAATAAATATTAAATATTTACAACATAATTACTCAAGCATTACAACAAAACTAAATTCTACTTAAAGCAATAGGCTACTACCAGGCTACTCTATGACTATAAGACTACTACCAGGCTACTCTATGACCACAAGGCTACTACTGGGCTACTCTACAACCACAAGGCTACTACAGGGCTACTCTATGACTACAAGACTGCTCTATCACTGTATAAAAACACACTATTATGAAGCCTTTGGAAAACTGGAAATGATATGTTGTAGGAGTTCAGCACTATACATTGAAAATGGTAGTCCTTTTAATTCTATTTATCCTGAAGTGTGCAGAACTTTTCATTGATTGTGTTTAATTTGCCATTATTAATTTCAAAGGTCCCACCTTCAAGCAAAAACTAAATTGGCCCATGAAAAAGTCTTCTTCTTCGAACACAGTCAATGTCCTGATGCTGTGGCCATGTAAAGACATTTCCAGGCTTTTTCAGGAATGTCAGTGAGTACCACTGTCCCACAGAATCCACCACAGTTAGTTGTCCCACAAAAAATTCTTTAGAGTAGTACACGGTGTAGTACTGATTGGTCTGTATCATTTGTGGGCCTAGCAAAGTTCTCCACTTTTTAGGAACTGTGTGGATGGTGGATAATGGAGCCAAAGCATCAATGGTGAGTGTTGTGCATTCACTTGTGGTGGCATCTTCTTCAGCATCCTTTGATAGACAGTCACATGCTCAATCATTGCCTGTGAATTCTTCTGGTGTAGCCTCAGCAGGAGCATGAGTCAATGCAGGCAGTTTGACACTGCAATGCAGGATCAGCACTCGCAGCTTCTAAGTCATAAGGAGTTGTGCTGACATGTGAGGCTGCAGCTTTGGAAGCTGTTGTGTTTGCAGGAGCAGATGGACCAGTGGGCTTGATGTTGGCATCTGAAGAAGACATTCTGCATGTGGTGGAAGCAGGTAATTTTTTACCCTTCCAGGCTTCAACATGATGCACATTTTCACAGGGCCCATCTTCATGAACACAGTGTGTGCAAAAACAAGTTAGGTTTCTTGTTGCCACCACACCTTCTGTTGCACACTTCACACTATGACTCTTGCATGTCCCAGGTACCAATTTAACATTGTTTTGGGCAGGTCTTCTTATTTCATTTTCAGCAACCCAGAAAGATGTACGTCTGAAATGTTCACCGCACCCTTCTGTGGCAGGCTTTCTGGTCAATTTCTCATGGCAGAATTTATAGAGCTCCCTAGCTTTTCTAATTATGGCCCATCATGACTGTATGACTCTGCTTGCTGCTGATTTTACAATGGCACTCACTCCATCTGCTGGACCCTTTCTGTGTAGTGAGCTGAAAACAGCTCTCTCGATGGGGAAGCCAAATTTCTTGGATGACATTGAAATGTCAAAGAAGGCTTATTTGGGCTTACACTGGATACCACTGCCATCGGTGAAATTAATTTATCTGCTGATTTTTAATTTGTGGACATTTTGTAGGTGTGAGTTCACTATCTCTACAAAGTGGCGCACCACATGATGAGTGTGTTTTAAATCACTGGATATAAATACTATGGACTCTGTTACTATTTAGTCACACTGTTCACATTGGTAGTAGGTTACTACTGGGTGAACTATGGCTTGTTCATAATGCCAGTGGGTTGCCTGCATTTGGTCCTGTAATCTGCAGGCATGTTCTCAGCAAAGTCAAGAACCATCGCTACCCATCCCTGGGGTATGTATTTTTTGATGCAAGCAAACTGGAGGTGCTGCCATGCTGCCACATGTAAGTGCTCACCCAAAAACAAAGTTCCTCTTTTATGACCTCCATCAGCTGCCACTATGTTGATTTTTTATTTTTCAAGCACTTTTTGTGTCTGCCGTACCTGGATGCCATTGACACTTCTCATGACTGTTATACTCTTCCACTGCTGATATGTGACATTGTTTTGTCCATACCCATCAATTAGGTCCTCCATGGCTTTCACAACATTTTGTGTGCTGCACTGTTTGCATGTTTTGTCCCCATAGTCCTGCCTGTAAAACCTTTGAAAAGGAGGGTGCGAACACATTGTTAGCACCACTGCACATTGCACGGTCAGACTTTGCACAATGTTAGCCGGTGAAGATCCGCTATACAGTTTAGCACCTTCAGTTTTAGTAAACTATTTGTGCAATATTCACAGAGGCACTGGTCCAATTTTTGCTCTTTGGACAGTTTAATGTGCTTAGCACATAGACTTCTGAATTTCCTCACTCCTACAGGTGTGACCAGGTTCTGTTGGGTGAATTCATCATGTAGAGTATGGATGGGTTTGTCTGACATTTTCCATTTTTTTTTAATGCTTTTTTGTGAGGTAGTGGAGCTGTAGACTCTTCAAAAAAACTCTCCACTTTCCTCTTTGTTGACTCTGGCAGTGCAGACTTGTGCCATCTATTGCATTCTGTTTCACCACATGCTGCCTTCATAAGCCTCTTCCAGCTGATGCCCAGTGTTGCACTTGCAGTTCTGAGAAAGCACTATTTTTTAAGAACAAGAATTGTGTTGATGAACTCTTGGTTCAGGTGTCTGTCATGTTTTTTGGCATTTCTTATGTTTGATATCTTCTTCATAAAAGCAGACATACATTTTTCCTGTAGGTTACTTGGACTGGGAATAACTTTGTGCCGAGCCAATGCAGTTTGTTTGGCTGGTGAAGAAGACGACAGGATCTTCTTCATTACATAAGACAATTGATTGGGAGATATTGGAAGACCTTTTCTTGCTTTCTGCACAGCTTTTCTTACAGCACTATCATATCTGCAGGCCTCTGTTGTCACATACAGCTGTCTAGTTGGTATGCTGGGCGATACAGGTGGTGGGGTGGGTGTGCTCGTGGCGGTGGTGGTGGTGGTGGTGGCTGTGAGTCAAGCTTGGTTTTCACGCTCCTTTTTTACAGCGTAGTTCTGGCTTTGCTTTCCATTGATTCATCGATGTTTCTGACTTGTTATTTGTGTACGCTGTTGCCATTTTTTCTCCCTCCATGCTTGTCTTTGCACATCAGACTTATTCTCATCAGGCCTTGTTTCTGTTTTGCTTGGTGCACTTCAGGTGTCAGCTTGCAATTTTTTCTGCATCTGAGCCTCTCTGAATCTTTTAATCCTCTCTTTAGCCATCTGGTTATAATGTTCATGCTGTTTAGCATTCATGTTGCGGCGGTATACACGTGAGCATGCTGCACATTTCTCGTTATAGTTTTGATAACGTTCTGCAGAATTTGTTATGTTTGCACACTAACGCTTGCTTCTTTCCTTTGGTGATTGAGGGTTGCCTGTATTCTGCAGAGCTTCACTGATCATGGCTGCAGCAGAAACCAAGGGCCTTCATCTGGATTCCATTCCTTCCAAAAATGTTAACAGTTGAAACACAAGTTAATTTAAAAAATCACAGGTCAAATTTCACAGTGAAAGAATTTTGGTTGATGAAACAAAAAGTCAGAAGCATGCTGCCAAACAAGACTGAACTGACACTTAATATGATGAAACACGTCTCTGAGATAAAATGAAGTGGTGACTCACAGGAGCTGCATGTGACACATTAAGTGATCATTCACAAAAAATTGTCACCACAAGTGGGGATTATTCAGACAAAGTGGTCACCGCAAGAGATTAGTCACAATTTAAAGATTCAATGCAACAAGAGATTAATCTCAAAACAGAATTGACTCAAGAAGTGATGTTACATTAAAAGAGACACCACACAAAGAGATTATTCACAAAACAGGTTCAGAAGAAGAGATTATTTGCAAAAAAGTAATCACTGAAAGCTTAGTTGCAAAACGGATTCAATGTAAACAAAAGATTATTCACATCTTCGTACAAGCTGACATTATTCACAAAAAGAAGTTGATGGAAGAGGAGATTATTCACAAAACAAAACGGAGGCTTGCATCTACATGCATGCTAACCAAACTGAGACCTGCATCCACCTACCTGCAAACAAAATGGAGGCGTGCATCCACCTGCCTGCAAACAAAATAGTGACCCACATCCACCTGCCTGCAAACAAAACAGAGGCCCACAGCCACCCACCTGAAAATTAAATGGAGGCCCACATCCACCCACCTGCAAACAAAATGGAAGCCCACATCCACCTGCCTGTAAACAAAATAGAGGGCTGCATCCACCCACCTGCAAACAAAATGGAGACTCACATCCACCCACCTTCCAACAAAATAGAGACACGCCTCCACATGCCTGCAAACAAAATGGAAGCCCGCATCCACCTGCCTGCAAATAAAATGGAAGCCCACATCCACCCACCTGCAAGCAAAATGAAGGCATGCATCCACCCGCCTGCAAACAAAATGGAGGCCCGCACCCACATGCCTGCAAACAAAATGGAGGCCCACATCCACCAATCCGCAGACAAAATGGAGGCCCGCATCCACCCACCCACAGACAAAATGGAGGCCTGCATCTACCTGCCTGCAAACAAAATGGAGGCCTGCATCACCCCACCTGCAAACAAAATGGAGACTTGCATCTACCCACCTCCAAACAAAATTGAGGCCTGTATCCACCCGCCTGCAAACAAAATGGAAGCCCACATCCACCCACCTGCAAACAAAATGAAGACACTCATCCACCTGCCTGCAAACAAAATGGAGGCCTGCACCACTCGTCTGCAAATAAAATGGAGACTTGCATCCATCTGCCTGAAAACAAAATGTAAACATGCATCCACCTGCCCACAAATAAAATGGAGGCCTATATCCACCTGCCTGCAAACAAAATGGAGACGTGCATCCGCCTACCTACAAACAAAATGGAGAAGAGCGTCCACCTGCCTGTCAACAAAATGGAGACGTGCATCCACCCACCTGCAAACAAAATGAAGATGTGCACCCACCTGCCTGCAAACAAAATGGTGGCCCACATACATCTGCCTGCAAACAAAATGGAGATGTGCATCTACCCACCTGCAAGCAAAATGGAGACGTGCATCCACCTGCCTGCAAACAAAATAGAGGCCCACATACACCTGCCTGCAAACAAAATGGAGGCCCACATCCACTAGCCTGCCAACAAAATGGAAGCCTGCATCCACCCACCTGAAAACAAAATGGAGATGTGCATCCACATACCTGCAAAGAAAATGGTGATCCACATCCAGCTGCCTGCAAACAAAATGGAGGCCCACATCCACTTCCCTGCAAACAAAATGGAGAGGAGCATCCACCTGCCTGCAAACAAAATGGTGGCCCACATCCACCAGCTGGCAAGCAAAATAGAGGCCAACATCCACCTGCCTGCAAACAAAATGGAGGCCCACATCCACCCACCTGCAAACAAAATGGAGGCCCACATCCACCTGCCTGCAAACAAAATGGTGGCCCACATCCACCAGCCAGCAAACAAAATAGAGGCCAACATCCACCTGCCTGTACACAAAATGGAGGCCCACATCCATCCATCTGCAAACAAAATGGAGGCCCACATCCACCTGCCTGCAAACAAAATGGAAGCCCGCATCCATCTGCCTGCAAACAAAATGGAAACACACATCCACCTGCCTGAAAACAAAACAGAGGCCTGCATCCACCTGGCTGCAAACAAGGAGGCATGGAAATACACACACAAAATACAACATGGTACAAAACAGCACTAGGTTTATTAGTAAATGGGCATTATTTTGTATGTAAACAATTTCAACAGATGCTCTCACACAATAAGCAAAAGATGCAGTACAACTTAGCCTGTTGCTGATTTGCTGGATGATTTTATGCTGCATGATGTCTGGTGAGGTGCTAACATACCACATGACATGGGCCTCCATCTAAAAGCCTGCTGTGGTGTGAAGGCCTCGATCTGACCATTTAGAACTCAAAAGTGATTCTTTTGGTTTCCACATGGTCCGATCAAGGCCTACACATCACAGCAGGCTTCCAAACAGAGACCCATACCATGTGGCATGTTAGCCTCCCCCAAACACCATGTAGCATTTAAAATACAATTCCAATAAAACAACAGTAGCACACAAACACATTGCAGCTGTGATCCAAAAACTGCCCGGAGACCCCGTCAAAAAAAAAAACATCATGCCACATTGCGTGGGCCACTGTTTGAAAGCCTGGTGTGGTGTGTAGGCCTCAATCTGACCATTCAGAGCCCAAAAGTGACTCTTTTGGTTTCCAAATGGTTTGAGCGAGGCCTACACACCACAGCAGACTTGCAAACAAAGGCTAACACCCTGCGGCATGTTAGCTCCCCCCAAACACCATGCAACATTTAAAATACAATTGCAGTAAAACAATAGTGTACAAACACATTGCAGCAATCCAAAAACTGCCTGGAGACCCCCCAAAAAACAAAACATCATGCTGCGTGGCATGGGCCTCTGTTCGAAAGGCCTCAATCTGACTATTTGGAACCCAAAAGTGATTATTTGGTGTACTACAGCTGAGCACAGCACTGTAATGTTGCAAGCAATGCTGTACCCACCCATGTACACTAAAAAATTCACTTTTAGTTTCCAAATAGTCTGATCAAGGCCTACACACCACAGCAGGCTTCCAAACACAGGCCCACACCATGTGGCATGTTAATCTCCCCACCAAACACCATGCAGCATTCATGATCCAAAGAAAGGCCACCAGTGAGCCCCCACCCATTCACCCCCACTTTAAATCTCCATGCAGCATTTCTTTCAATAAAGGCACAGTTCAGGTACGCAGCTGACCTGGCACACACACACAATCACTGAATCAGTGAGCAACCTGTATGCACATAAAATATTTAGACTCCATATGAAGCCTCCAACCACAAAACAATCATGGGACCATAGACTGTCTTGCTGCTTTTTTGAACACATACACACACACACACACAAAAAAAAGCAGTCTGCAAACCGTACGGCAAGCACATCAAACCTGTGACCATTTGCTACTATCCCCTTTGCACTTGAACTTTTACACAGGGAGGTTCTGGTGGCAAAGATAAAGGCTTGTTCAAGGAGGTGCCCCAAAAAGTAAAGAAATAAATATTTCCCCTTCACATTTTATCTCCATTTAGCAGCTGCTGAAGGTCAGGCCATGTGGGCAAGGTGCTCCACCAAGGTGAATGCAAGCAGATCTTTTCAAAAAATGCACATTCCCCAAAAATCAGTGCCTGTCTTTATTTACCAAATATAGCAAAAGAGTAAGGCAAGCTGTGTTTTTAAATTAGATATTTGGGGGCCTGATTGGGAATGCACAAAATTCCCCTCCCAATGGATGCCTATTCAGGCCCTTACCTTGCTATTATCAGGCCGACTCACCATGTATCTGCTGGGGATAGTAAGCTTCTTTTCTCAATTGCTGGCAAACTAAAGGGGCCAAACTCTTCAGGACACCATCTTTTAACCCCCCCCCCACCAAAGCCAGCCAAGTATGGAGAGGTGTCACCACTCCATTAACTATTCTCATGCGGAAACACAATCCTGCAACATCTTATGATGACTATCTAGGGAGCAAGATGTGAACAGCGCACGGGTGACCTCACAGGTGAAAGCTGGGCAATCGGGAAGGAATAACACGGACAGAAAAGCACTGTGGGCTCCAATACACTGCAACACAGGAGCACAGTGCAGAATACATAAAAAAAAAAATCTATTGCATTTTTTTGCAAGGCGTCCAAACGTAACTGCAGGAAACCAGAGCACTTAAGTTCAAAAGCACTGTTATAGGGGGATCTGGTGTGGGGGGAGTTACACAACCACCCCAAATGCCCAGAAAATAAATAAGGCCATACACTATAACTGCAAACAGTTTATTGGGCACAACAAAGCTTATAAGGCAGGATTTAAGCACAAAGTGCAGACATGGGTAGAAATATCACAAAACAGGCCCTATAAAATGGCATGAGAAAATCTAGAAATCTCATTGGCCAAGAGACATCAGCTGACTGTACATTAAGTCTCTACATATGCACAGTCATCCTCGTCCTAAACCACATCACACAATAAACAAATCAGTCCTGCTACAACCAGAACTATCTTCCATCAGTCTTCCTAGACCCAGAACTGATTTTCCACTACAAACATGGCTGTTACCTTTATACTGTAAAAGCCTTCAACTGGGCCCTAAAAATAAAACTACCTTAAATAAAAACAAAACACATTAATTAAATGTTTTTTCCTTCATCATCACACTCTCCTTACAAACATAAACAAATTGGAAACAATAAGTATTGCTAATAGTTTTCATTACAACTGTTTTTTTGCTGACAGTGAAAAATACCTCTTCTATTTTTACCATGCTCATCAGGGAGATCTCTTCTGCTTTCCCTGACATTGAGATAATTGAGTCTGTGGCTTTAGAAAAGGCCTTTGAGTGTGTGTACACAGTATTTTAGTAGACAAACATTCTGCCAGTGGAACTGAGTAGAATTTTGAATCCCTGTATTCCATGGTAAACATTCAATGATAAACTTCCATTCTTGAATGTGGAGAAACACAGAGAAAAACAGACTGAAGAAAGTATGCAATAATACTATATAAACAAAGAGAAAAGGTTGTAAATGTCTCACCTTGCTGTTTAGCTTTTAGGACAGAGCGAGCAGTTCATGATGCTGTCAGTGAGTGTGGAAGTTTTGAATCACACTCATGCTTGCAGCATCAGAGAACTGTGAAGCCTCTGTTGTGGCTTCCTTTTAGTTTTGGCTATAGAGTGAAAAGAATGAAATAAAGTAAGGGGGCTGTGTGTCATACTTAGAATGAGGAAAACAGAGTTTGTGAATTGTTGTGGCTGGCAGGGGAATATGAAGCTTAAGTAGGCAGAAGGGCACACGCTGTATAACACTACTTTAATCTAGCACCAATAGGCGGAAGGATTATTTTATGTTAACAGCACAGATTCACTTACATTTTTACTTATTTAAAAATGTGTTTCAAAATAAAAAACTGCTTCTAAAAATAAAGGGCCATTTTATAAGTGCAATAAGACATTCCGGGGTTATGCATTATGGTGTAATAACCACACTCCTAGGGACGACCGTCACTCGGCCTTCAGCCTTGTGCCTAACTACACCCCTAGGAGTGCGGTTAGCACACCGTAATGCACACCCCATTATGTCCTATTGCTTACATATTTCCCACAGTAGTTTGCATTCAAGACATTACATATTTCCCACAGTTGTTTTGCATATAAGACATTGGTACAAGACCAGTACCCTCCTGGATTGGATACTAACCAGCCAACCTACTCTCATCTCTAATATCTCTATCCACCCTGATATACTAGTGACCATTCCCTTGTCATTTGTGAATGGTCTAAAAAATTCTGCAAGCCACCACCAACTGTCATCACCAGCAGAGTCCTTCCCCGAGGGCAGCTGAAACACCTCAAATCCTGCCTTAAACAACAAGATTGGATCCCTATTTATAAAGCGTCAGATGTCAATTCAGCTCTGGACTTCTTCATCAGTATATTTAGTGCTCCTGTGACACCCATGCCCCTTTCAAAAAGCACAAAGTCAAAGGTCTTTGCAAGCCATGGCCCTCCGCAGATCTTATAGCTCAACTTAAGTCAAGGGACCACCTCTGGTTGCGGTCGAGGGCCACTGGTATGCTAACTGACATACAGAAATATTAATGAGCTTGAAATGACTGCATAAAATCAATCCACTCAAAGAAGAGTATCTACTATAAGGATACCCTCACTAACACATAGGGAAATGGGAAAGCTCTTTGGAACAATATTAAAGAAGTAACTGGGAAGCAGCCTAAAACCTCCCTGACTATGCTGGACATCAATGGGATCACAGCTCTTGACCCCACAACTATCGCTAATACATTCAACACCACTTTCACAGACCTCAGTAGTGTTCTCCCCACTGACTGTTTCAATGAAGAAGACTCTCAAACTCAACCTACCAGCATCCCCCTTCCTCTAAATGCCTGCCATTCTACTTTAAAACAATCAGGATGCACAAAGCAGGAAATATCATCAGCAAGGCAATTGCCAAATCCAAAAAGAGTGGGGACTCACTCGATCTCAAACTGCTGTCCCTCATGCTCGATGAAGTGCTTGTTCCATTAACAAACATTTTCAACATCTCCCTTAGCAGCAGCCAATTCCCTGACAAATGGAAATCTGCTACTGTCACACCAGTCCATAAAAGTGGTGATAGGGCTCTCCATGTGAACTTTCGACCAATCTCTATATTGCCTTCCCTTTCAAAGGCCATTGAATGCATTGTAGCTGACCAACTCGCTGAACATCTGGATGAATACAACATCTTGTGCACCCAACAACATTGGTTCAGAAAAGGGCCCACTACCACTTCTGCCCTCCTGAAATTAACCGGAGCCATCCACAGCTCTCTGTCTAATGGTCACCTAATTGGGTCGGTCTTTATTGACTTAACTAAGGCTTTTGACACGTCCATCATTGTTTACTACTTGAGAAGTTTCTTAATGCCGGGCTCTCTCCTGACTCCATGGCCTGGTTTAAAAGCTATCTCAAAAACCGATCTCAAAGGGTGAAAATAGCAGATGTCCTCTCCGATGCAAGACCTGTTCTATCAGGAGTCCCCCAGGGATCCATATTGGGTCCCCTTCTGTTCAGTCTCTTCCTGAACAACCTTCCTCCATCCTGCCTGGAACAAATCCTCTCTATGCTGATGCTGTCATCATTTACACCACCCATAAGGATCCCCACCCACTCCAAAATAATCTTCAGCTTGGCTTCTCCTCCATTGGGAAATGGTTTAGGAAACACAAACTGGTCCTCAACTATAAAAAAAACCAAGGCAATGCTTTGCAGCAGCCCACATAATAAGCACAGACTACACCCCTTGACTATCACTAACTGCGTTGGAGCTGCCCTTGAACAGGTGCAATCCTTTAAATACCTTGGAGTCTCAATTGACTGTAACCTGTCTTATGGTGCACACATTGATAGCTTTGCCAAAGCTGCCAATACTTGCATTGGATTACTCTACAGGTGCAGGCAATTCCTCAACCCAGAAGCCTTAAAGCTCACTGTTCAGAGCTTTGTTGTCTCCATAATTGACTATGACCTGATAGTTTATGGCTCTGCTACTGTAACTGCCATCAGATGTATAGCCACGGCTCTCAACAAAGCTTGTTGGCTCATCACTGGAACACACCATCTCACCCACATGTGTGACCTCTATGCTCAAACTGGCTGGCTACAACTCTCAAACAACATAAAGTACCAAACCTGTATTATGGCAAAGAAAATAATCCTGGGCCAAGCTCCCCAACTGTAAAAGCTCTCCTTTGCCCCACACTTAATTCTCACCACACTAGGGGCTCTGAATCACAACTACTGCAGGTCCCTCACCGCCATATCACTCAGGGCCAGAGATCTTTTGCATATAGGGCCCCTAGCTGGCTGAATGGTCTCAGCATGGATATCTCCTCCCTACCTAAGCTTGGCCCTTTCAAATCCAAGCTCCAACTACTTCTCTCTGCCTCTAGCACCTGCGACTGTCTCCCCTAAACACCCCTCCTACCATTTGCCATATCCTCTATCACAGCTCTCTCAACATAGCACTTATTTCCTCTACCCTTATCCTACCTCACACATCCTTCTTCACCCTCTCTCCCTGCCTTCCCCTATGCACCCCCCTCCTCCACATGCAATTCCCTGTGTAACCTGACAATGCCTCTGGCTACTCTCATCGACTGTGTCCTTCCCTGTCTTGTAACACTGTGTTCCCTGAAAATGCCCCTTGCAACAGTTTAATCAAAATGTGTGTATGCTCACCCTAATAACTGATTGTTAACCTGCTATCCTGCCTTGTTTGTTAATTGTCCTGATCTATGTAGTGTACTTCTACTGATGTGGAACCTTTGTAAAAGAGCCTCGGCTCAAAGGTACTCGTAATCCTAGACTCAAATAAATAAATAAAAAACATTAGAATTTTCACACAAAGGAGCATAGGCTGGCATTAATTTTATATTTATTATCTCTTCATGAAGGCTTCTTATCAGTACAATAGCAATCAATCTCATTAATGATTTTCCCTGCATTTGGGCTGTGTGGAGTTTTGTGACCCACATTGGTAACTACATTTCATGCACTTAGCCATTACAAAAGGAGGGAAACTTGGCAGAGGGTAGTGAGAGAACATGGAGGTACATAGCAGCTACTTCTGTTCAGTCTTCACTATAGAGAAGGGGACCAGTGCCACAGGGGAGCAGGGGTTGGGGACTGGGAGGAGGGAAGTTATAGATGGCCTCATCCAAGTTGATGGGGTACTAAAGAGCCTAAGGGCCCTGAAAGTGGCTAACTCCCCAGGGTCAGATGGTGTGCACCCAATGGTCATAAGGGAACTGGCAGAAGCTCTGCAATGTCCCCTAGCAGACCTGTTTAACACCTCTCAGGAAATGGGGCTCATGCCCATGGATTGGAGAACTGCACTTGTGGTGCCTCCTCATAAATGTGGCTCAAGGAATGAACCAGGGAACAACAATCCAGTTAGCCTGACATCTATTTTAGGTAAGCTGATGGAGACTATCCTGAAAGAGAGATTGGTGCACTTCCTGGTGGATAATGGGCTCCAGGATGTGAGGCAACATGGGCTTCATTGGGGAAGTCCTGCCGGACTAATCTTATTTACTTCTTTGACTGGGTCACCAGAACAGTGGACAATGGTCAGGTGGTTGATGTCCTGTATCTAGGCTTCAACAAGGCCTTCAGCTCTGTACCTCACAGGAGACTGGTTAGGAAGCTGGAAGACCTTGGAGTCATGGCTAAGCTTGTTGAGTGGGTCAGAAGTTGGCTGCAGGACTGAAGCCAAAAGGTGGTGGTCAGAGGGAGAATTCTCAGAAACTAAGTTTCTGACCAGTGGAGTCCTACAGGGTTCAATGCTTAGTCCAGTGCTGTGCCATCACTAGTTGACTCAGGCCTGCCCCCCCCCCCGTAGTGCAACTAGGAATGTTCTGCTTATTTCCGTGCGATGCTGTGGGACTGAGATGCTGAGAGGAAAGGAGAAGGAGAGTGTCTGGGAGTTGCTGAGCTGCTGCACACTGCCTTACTAGGCAAGGGGATCAGGAGCTGTACAAGGTGCTTTCTCTGCCTTTAAAAGGTATGCCACCATTGCCACACCATACCTTGTAGGCAAGTGTACAATGTTTCAAGATCAACATGTGCAGCAGTCTTTTTCTGAAGAAACTTCACGCTACATTATCTTTCCCAAGGGTGCTTGGAGTGCAGAGGTGGTGTAGCCTGCACCCCCCCCCACGAGAAAAGGCAAGAGTTCCTACGGAGGACTGACAAGTGGTCAAATCTTCACTAGTAGCACTAGTGAACTCACTTCCACCTGCTATAACAGTGCACACTTATCTACAGAAGTTTGCACTAAAGTCAGACCCTAGGAACACTAGAAATTGTAATATAAATACTGCAAAATCTCTCAGAAAGACTGAATCTTTCATGCAATCAGCTGTCAAGTCACCATTTTCTTTCATTATAAGTTACTATAAGTTTTATAAGTTCATATGTCCTTTTAAACCATTTGTTTGCATTTTATAGTAGGACTGGGTAATAGCCAATCACCATCACTCACAGTGGTGATTGCACAAAAGTATGCTGTTACCACACACCATGCGTCATTGAGCAGTATCAGTATACATGTAATTCAATGGGTACTGCGCATTGCACAGTAGCAGTATACCGCATTACCAGTATACTTTTGTGTGATCACCACTGTATACATTAGTTAAATTGTCTGAAATTTACTTATTTAAAAAGATATGAAGTAATGTGTGGTGTTGCTGTACTCGGTTGCAATTTAATGTTGCGCTAACAGTGGCTGTTGAAATTGTAGTATTACTCACTCTTAAAGACTGCCAGTTTACTGTTGGTGGTATTATATGGGGCCTAACTTCATTTGTTTAACCTTTTAATCTGTATGAATCTGGTGTAAGGGAAGGCAGTTGGATAGGGCTGGCATTCTAGCTTGCCCCCAGTTCATTTGTAATGCTGTGAGTTTGCGAGTATTGCACACCAGACTAAATACACCCCTGCATTTTAACTTTAAATTTAAACAATTAAATGCAATTAAAACACTTGAAAGTTACCTGTAGTGAGTAGGAAAATCAAATAGGTTAACCCTAATTGTTAAACATTATATGTATACTGCATGCTTCAGTGATCTAGTGTAGGTTAATTGATTGACCAATTGACAACTATTAGGAGTTATCAGGTACTTTACTAGGTTTTATCAGGCATAGTGAATACTACCTGGACAGTTTTGAATGACTGAATAAAAAAACCTAGCCACTGTACAATCTGGGATACCTACTGAGCATCTGAACATTAAAGCCTTAATTGTTTAATTGATTAATAACTAAAGCACGTAAATTGTTAAGCACAAGTTTGGAATCTGGAGTTAAGGATGTGGACCAATAGGAGTACAGCACATACTGCACGCTGTTATTTGGTGGGCAGCCAGGCGGAAGCCAGGAGGAGTGCTGCAACCAGCTGATGACTGGGGGGAGCTGGGTGGCTGGGTCCTCTGTAGGTTGGATGGGAGGGATGTCCACTGAGCCACCAGGTGGGATATTTATATCACATATCCGTGATCGGGCAATACAGGAGGGAGGGGGGATACCACTGGACCACTGGGTATTTACATAGTCACAATTGCCTGCAATCGGGACTGATGGTAGGGAGGGGGAGAACACTAAACCACCAGATGTAGTATCCATTTTGGATGCCCGCGGTCAGATGGACCGGGAGGGTGGGTGGATGCCACTGGTCCACCAGGTGTTATAATGGGTACAATTGCCCACAATTGGGCATAATGGGGGTATCCACTGGACCACTGTGTGGTGGTTATGAGGTACTGCTGCCCACAACTGGGCATACGGGAGGGTGGGGAGTGCAGTGGACCACCTGGGCAGGTGTGGATGCTTGTGCACTGTGTCCCTGCAGGGCGAGTGGCCACTCATGCCTGGTGGGTGCTATGTTGCAGCCTGCAATACAGCATCCCACCTGTGGGTGGCCTGGCTTTGAGCATTTTTTTGGCTCAACTTTGAGCCCCCTGTATGTGGCGTAACACAGGGTTGTGCCAGCACATGCACTGCACATCCCGGGCTGAATATTGGGATGTGCCACATATGCATGGGCACACCTCCTCCATTTGAACTGCATACATTACCATTGCGCACCAGTACATTGGGACTTGGGCTGTGCCTGGCTGCCTTTTGAATATTGTGCCTGGGTGCATTGCAGGGTTGCGCTGATGCAACTCAGTTGTGCCAGACGCAACTCCTTTGAATATCTGGGCCATAGTGTTTTAGCAACTTCATTTAATACTATGAGTGCCTACCATCTCATTAGATTATTGTAATAGAACTGGTTAAATATATACATGATATTGAAATTTCCTATCTTAAATCTAGAGTGACTAAATTAGAAGATATTAGTTTAACTGGATCACAAGACCTATTCTTGAATTACTACAGATATCTTTTTTTAACCTGTTGTAATGGCACGACTCAAACCTCGAAGGGAATACAGTCTGACAGCTACTCTGAATCTATTCTAGCTAATGTTCTCTTATATTACTTGTAGAAAATGTGTTTGTTTGGCTAACACAGCAGTCTTAGGACATATGGAAATGGGCATTCTTGAGGCCACCCATCAAGGAAGGAATAGGAACATTTGCTTGTTAGTTGTACTTGGATCTTTGGAGCCGGGTGGGAAGTCATTATTTTTTTTCTTGCATATTGGAAGAAGGCCTATGACACAATATTTTACAAGCTTTGAGAGAGTCTTTGAAGGAGGAAGTAACCACTAATAACTTACAGGTTGTTACAGTAATATCAGCTTATTTTCAGAGTGATTATCATCATAACACAGGATTATTACTTAAGACTATTTTGATTAGTGACACTGGGAACCTCAGTGCCGGTTTCATCCAATATTCGCTGTCAGCTCAAACAGATGATTTTTATATTCTAATAGTTGTGACCAAGTTGACTCCTAGTACAAATTTGTTGTTGAAGATTTTTATTAGTTTGTGAAGATGCACACAATTGTAAACAACTGTACAGACAGGATCTGGAACTCCTAGAACAAATTAATTAAGACTTAGAACAGAATACTAGTTTGCCTTTTTGTACTTTTTATTTGTTACACTATTTAATATTAGTATTAATTACCTGGAAAGTGATTAACTTATCTGGAATCTGTTTTGCACTGTTTTGCACAATCTTGTATCCTAAGGGTTTTAATTATATCATATCACATCAAATATTTTTAGATCTACTCTTGGGTTATATCCCAACTTACTGAATAATTGCCTTATTTACCTAATGTTTTTAGAGGTCTCAGTTCATATCCACTAAGATCCCTTTATTATTGAGAATGATTAAAGCAAGAAGTGGTGTCATATGTAACCCATTAAAAATTGTTAAAAAAAAACAAAAACCCATAAGACGTTAAAAGCACGGATGGAAATGGTAGACCCTTCAGAGATCATAAAAGGGGTCAGGAAAATAACACAATGAAATAAATTAAAGAAATAAAACAAGTTAAAATAACAAATTATTTCAGCAGAGCTTTTAAAGGGACACATTAATGTAAAGTGGCAGACATAGTTTGAAAGCTCATGGAAAGTTATTTTAATTGAGATATTGGGCATATGTGTAGCTGGAAGCAATCCAGAGATATAGATGACTGAGTCTGTGCAATATGACTACTACATTAGAGCCATTCTTAGAACCGTGTGATGTCAGTGATGATAAGAAGTGCCTAACTGCATTGAGTTAAGACAGGGAAGAAAAAAATCTCCCTTATAAAGATTGAAGAATCCAAAACTACTTGGAGTTAACTTCACCAGTGATAATAACAGAGGGGACACCAGTTCCTTATGTTATAAACTAGGAGGAACTCAAATCAGTGATATATGATTTAGATTCAACTATACAAGGCTTAAAAAGATTACTGCCTGATCTCTCACACACTAAACACAAAAATGTAAGATCTCAAGAGTCTATCTTATCATAATTTCCTAGATTTTCGTCAACAGGTACAGTGAACCTACTAGAAATTGTGCATTCTAACTTAGAAGAATATAACCAAGACCAAATATCTTATAATAAAGAATTTTGACTAAAAATGGAGATTTTGTACCATCTTCAGCGTTGTCGAGGCAAATACTTGAAATTATAAAAAAGGCATACTACACAAACATAACTACTGTATCTTAAGAAATTTGCGGGCTGTTGGAGCGGAATTAACAAGTTTAAGGGGTGAAGTGTTTTATTAATAGGACAATATTTGATCAGTTAAGGACAATAGCAAAAGTTGATCAGGATAGTGAAGAATATCAAGAACCAAAAGAGATAGCCAATAAAGCCATACAGGTCAATCTTTCACCTCTGTTTATCAAGGACCAGAAAAAACAGGTGGTATAAATCCTATCTAAAAATATATCTAAAATTTACAATCAAAAAAACAAAAGACTAAAAAAAAGGTCAAGGAGAAGGCAAATTAAAAGTAACAACATGGCCTCTAAAGGGACAAAAGACAAAGAACTAGTTACAGAAGAAATCAGTAATCAAATTAGGAATATTAGTATAAATGATCAAGGGAAACTAATATAGAACAAATCAGGTACAGAGGCTCTATAAAGCAAGGAAATAAAAGTGGATAAAGATCAAGGTCACAGTGAAAATATTACCAAAAATGAAGGGTCACTAAGAACAAATAAGAAAAATAAATCTAAAGTAGTTAATTGGGCAGATATTGTCAAAAAAGGACCATCTGTCCAATTAGATAACCCTAATAATTTTAATAAGAAGAACCAACAAAGAACCTAAAAGCATAATGAGGAACAAATGCAAGAACTTGACTCAAGTGATATTCAAATACCGTAGTTACGGATTCAGTTAGGAATACAGAATATTTGATCGAGATGTATGGAGTATGGACTTATTCCAGGAAACAACAGATGATCTTAAGATCTGGATCACTCACCTTTTACATTTAGAAATGGAGGAGCAAAACAACTTTTTGACATGTCCCCCAATCAAGAAATACAAAGACTGCGTATTACTTTACACTGAATCCTTGCAAATAGCCAATAATATCTGGGAGCAGGAGAGGAATTTGAAATTGAAAGGAATTAATATTCTACCCTCACAACTGGACCCTGACTATATTTCTGAAACAGACAGAACAGAAGAGAATGATAGGAATATATCAAATGAATGGTGGGGAAAGCATTGGAAACAATGAAAGATTATGAAGAAAAGATCAAAACTACCTGGGAAAACAAAACTATTACTATGTTTGGATTGGAAACATCAAAGGGACAATCCATAGGATAAATTAAATGGGAAATAGCAACCTTCCTATAGTGTGCACTTAAGATGGGTATTACTGGACACCAAATACAAAATATTAACATACATAGCGGTATATCCAGATATCCTCCAATAGATATAACTAAGATTTAGCAATTTGGCTAAATTAATATTGCAAGCAGCAAATTTCCTGCACCCCTTGGGCCTACACCTAGTATGATATGATTGGTGGGAGAATGACATAGAGATAGGATCTCAAAGTACCTCTATTGATAGTATCCTGTATAGTGGTAACTTGTATGAGGGTCTTAAATGAGATATCAGATAAATGACATCCAAGGCAAAGCCTAGGAAATGCTGTAGATATTCCTTCAACGTCTTCTCTTAACAAACAAATGTAAGGGCGTGCACCAGGGCTGTGTCCTGGTACCCCTCTTGTTTACACTTTACACTGATAATATGCTAAAAGGAATGGAAAATCTGATTTCATACTCACCTAAAATTAATGCAGTACCTTGTCCTCTAATCGCTTATGCAGACAATATACTGATTTTTTTCCCTTACCAAAACGGGGTTGTAAGCAAAGTTAAATTATATTAATAGGCATTCACTTGAGTTGACACTTAATATTAATAAAAAAAAATATTATCTTTGGGGATAGAAAACAAACAGGTATATGGAAAGTAGGAGACCACAAATTGGAGGTTACACACTGTTATACATACTTGGGGACTGAATTTGATGCAAACTGCAAATGGAATTCTCACCAGAAGGCTCTGCTAGAAAAACATAAAAAGACTATAACGGGACTAATGAGCAAGGCCACTGTTTTTCGGTTTTTACCAGAAAATCCGGTAAAATTCCAGAATTAGGGCTACCTGAAGACTGGTAAAAGCAAAGATTTCATGGAATCTGGCATTTTATATCAGATCAGTAGATCTACAAAACTTGTGTTTTTCTTTTAATTCCTTCCTGTACTATTTTCAATTTGCTCTAATTAATGCTCTGTATATTAAGCCTTCTTTAATCCTGATTACTTATGCACATACTAAAAGAATGATAGCAGAATCCCGGTAAAATCCGGAAATTAGAGTAACAATCACCGGTGTAATTCCGGAATCTGAAGTCTTGAACACGGAATTTCATTATTTTAATCACTGTAAATCAGTGGCCTTGCTAATGAGATTTAATCATAAATATGAAGGGTGCTTGGTCAGACCTTTTTTTTGATCTATAGAAGCAAAACAGAATTTTCAGCTTTTATATGCAGCATAAGTCTGGGACCTGAATGAGAGTAAGCTGAAGATCTTGATGTCTCCCTTGTATAATTCCCTACGACATATACTAAAACTGGGGCATTCTTCCCTTCAGCCTATATTAGGGCCAAATTGTGATTAACAAATATTAGAGCTGGTCCTGATGTTAGGAAATTGAATTATTGGATAAAGATCACTAGATCCCCAGAGAAATTTCTATTTAGACAACGTTTAGGAGAAAAAGAAAGTTGGTACAAATTAGGATACAAGGGCAATTATTGGCACTCCCAGCTCATAGAGATGCTGCAAAAATATAAAATGATTACTCTGAAACATGTTGTGAACAGAGGAAGTATCCTTAGCTTACACTACAAAAAGCATATTAAGAGGAAAGTGAGGAATTACTGGAATAGCTAGGATTTAAAGACCATAACATAGTCACATTATTCTAAATGGTTTAGCAAGCACAGTTTTGTATTTGGATATAAATATTATCTGGACATCCTGACTGACATAAACTTCAGCTCTGCAGTCCTAAAATATAAATTTGAACAATTCCTGAGCAACGTCTTACAGTGTAGATATAACAAAGATAAAAACTTGATGGAGGAATGTGATTGCTCAGGAGGTGGATGAGAGGACTTAATACACGTAAACATGGAACCCACACGTATAGCCTAAGCAATACTTCTCATCTGAAGTGCATGCAAATGAAAAGCAATTACAGTTTTTTTTATGTTTTCTTTTATGGGTGGATGACACGAGTTGAAGAAATCACTATGCTCTCTATTAGTGAATAGTCAGTAGTTACTGGTACAAAATTCGGCTATCTGGAAATTTTGTACAAATAACTACAGAATATTCACTAATAGGGTGCATAGCAAGTTCTGCAACTCGAATCATCCACCCACTGTGTGTTTCTGACACTAAGTAAAAATGATTATGAAAACATAAAAAAAGCTGTAATTGCTTTTCATTTGAGTGCACTTCAAATGAGATGTACTGCTTAGGCTATCCATGTTGGTTCCAAGTTTCATTTGATACCCTGGAAGGACACACCAATGTTGTCAACTCTGTAGGTCAGCATTAAACAATTGGAGTCATTTTTGATGCCAGTGAGCCCACAAAACATTCACTTTAAAATATTGACTTACTACACGTACTTTGGGATTGTACATATTATATAAAAGAAAGAACATACTGGCTGGGCCAACTAATACATACTATGTACCAAATGGATAAAGAAACTCTAACAATTATTTTTATACATACAGAAGATTATATTACAATAGAGAAACTGGCTAGGTTTTTCAATGCTATCAGCAGAGTAAAGCAAAGAATGTTGGTCTGTCACTAAGTATAACATTCTCTTTGTATTAATCAATTTGAAATTGTGTGTGAGCCATTTTGAAGTGCAATAATGGCTATCAAGTCTGTATCTGCTGTTTTTATGAATTTACTCTTTTAAGTCTTGTATGTGATATTTTATATTTTTCTTCTTTGTTGTCTAATTGTAATAGCTTTTTTGCTTCACAATAAACATGTTATTGATAACAAACAAATAAATCTAGTTTCATGGAATACTGAGGGTGTATTTATGAAATGGCCAGATGAACAAATTAGGCAATTTTTACAGAAATATGACATTATCACATTACAGGAAACTTGGTGGACAGATAGTGTGCCCCATGTTACCGGATTATGAGGGTTATACATTACCTGCACAAAATGATAAAAAAGCAGGGATGACCTAAGGGAGATTTAATTACGTATATTAAAACTGATGTAAATGTAAATATAACACAAATGGACTCCCCATTACCATATATTTTACCATTAATGTTACAGTTTGAAAAGGTGATTATGGTAATTATGAATATATATATTCCACCATATAAGAAAAAGGTAGAGACCTTAAATTTATGGAATGCACTATACAAATATCTAGAATGGGCTGTGGACAAATATAATAATCTCCCAGTATTACTCATGGGAGATTTTAATGCAATGTATTTTAGTGAAACAAGGATACCTTTGAAAGAAAATGATCTAATAGCAGGAATTAACATAGTTAACCAGAAGATTAGTTGTCTTTGAGCCTCAAAAGATAAGGTAACTAATACACAATGTTCTTCATTGACAAAAATAATAACCAAACTTAAGTTCTGTTTATTAAATGGAAGGATTCATGGAGACAAACAGGGAAACTATATATTTCTGGGACTTTGGGGCTGGTCCACAATTTACCTTGTGTGGGTGAATTTGGAGGCAATTAAAATAATGGTGGATTTAAGAATAATTGAAAGAGCAGAATCGTACCATATACCAGTAGAAACTAATATACAGTAGTAATTCCAGTAACTACGCACAATTAAGACTCTGAGACTAATAGTACAAGTAATATGGACATCATAAATCTCGAAAATGAAGTTTGAGAGGTTTATGTTGACACTGGAATCTTGAGATGGAGTTGCTAGCTCCATAACATCAGGGAGCCATATGTTTTTTTTTTTTGTAATGGCTCCCTAGCTGGTAAACAAAAACTATCCCCACCACTATCTTATAAAATTGAAACCCAAAATATGAGTTTATGTGATTAGTTTCACTACTGCTGTGCATCCCATGATTGTTGCTATGCTCACTACCAATACCATGAGGCACAAATGCACCAGACCCCAGTATCACTATGGCAACCTCAACGGCCCTGTTTCTTTTCCATGAGAAATGTACTTTAGTCTTTTCAGTGTAGCTGGTTATGAGCTCTGGTTCAGGCTGCTGTTCATGTCAACTAAGTGGTTATTTTTCTTCTATATCACTCCTATTAGGCAGCTAAGTGTAATTAGTGACAGCAGTCTGTGATCCGTGATTTAAATCTTTAACATTAGTATCAAGATCTGAAGTCATAACACCATTGATCAGATGTAAGATTGATGATATTATAATTTCTTGACATCAGAGCAATAATATTATGGATTTTGACAGCTGCTGTGTCTGTATGGAAAAATCGTCAACCATGTATTACAAGAATATGTGATGTAGATCTAAATGATTTGGACAAAATTTCACAAAACATATGCAACTTCTGACGAGATTAGTAAAATATTGACATCTGAGGTTACCTCACCCATAGACAAGATTGCTTTAAATGCAGGGAGGTGCCATCTATGCTTTTCTATCACCCTCCAAGAATCCATTGCAAAGTCCCACAAGCCCCTAAAGGTGTTCCCTCTTTTTCCCACTCCATACCTAGTATAATTACAGGCATATACTGTATGCCTGGTAAATCCACAATCTTGGTTGCTTTAATTCTACGGCATGTGCTGGATCTCTTCCCTCAGGAAAGCATATAACTCTAGGTAACTTCATTGACAACTGGGCTCCTAGCTTTAGGGCCTTGCCCTCTCTAAACTACACTCTAAAATCAAGACCCCAAACTTATGCCAACTGATATCCTTTCCTATGTGTATCAGTCCTAATTTTCAACCATAGCACAATTGATTGGGTGCTAGAGTCTTATCTTCATAGAATCTTGGTTGTCAACACTCAGCTGGCACATTTTGTGACCATTGTATGACTTCTTGCATGCGGACAATTAAAGCAGATAAAGCCCCTCCCAGAAAAAGAAAATTATAGCCAATCATTCAAGTCCCTTAAAGGAAAACTACACCCTCATATCTTGAACATTTTATTTGTTTTCATGTCAACAGATAACTTTTTTCATGTAGCTGTTAGGGATGTATGTGATTGCTATAGTTTATTTTTACTGTTCATACTAGTTCCTGTAACTATCCTAGGAGACTCCATTTTCTGGTTGTTGAAATCTCCTTGTCCCTGAGAGCTGCATTAGCATATAGAATAATAATAATAATAATAATACTTTATTTATAACACGCTTTTCAGAAAATCAAGGCACCTTAACAATAAGATAAAACAAAGGGCAATGAAAACAATTAAATACAGGCTCTCATAAAATTCAGATTTAAAATAAAATCAATCAGAGTAGGCTGCATGCCACAAAAGGATTTTTTGGTCCTGTTTAAATCTCTCCACAGTTGCACACTCCTAAAGCCGATGGGGTAGAGAATTCCACAGGGCTGAGGCTGTGTACATAAATGCATGAGCCCCCAAAGATTTTAAGAAAACACTTGGAATCTTTAGTAACCCCTTGTCAGCCACATGGCGTGATTACCCAGGGCAATAAGGAACCAGAAGCTCTATCAGGTAGTCCGGGCACTGTCTTTGTAATAGTCCGGGCACTGTCTATGTAGGGCTTTATAAGTCAGAAGTCCAGCTTTAAAGGTGATCTGCCACTGCACTGGCAGCCAGTGCAGTTCACAAAGCACCAGAGAGATGTGACAAGACTGGGGAGTTCCTGTCAATAACCAGGCTGTGGTGTTCTGCACCAGCTGTAAGTGGCAGATAGCAACCTCAGATAGCCCTATATAAAGGGAGTTGCAGTAATTAAGGCACGAGGTCACAAAGGCATGGACCAGCATAGGAAGATCGCTGGATGGAACTAGATGCTTAACCCTGGAGATGTTTACTCAGATGATAAAAAGAGGATTTAATGATTGCTGACACCTGCAATTGCAGTGTCAGCCCATCATCAAAAATCATCCCCAGATTTGCACCTGTTCAGAGGTAAGGAGCTGGGAGCCTCCAAGGAAAAGTCCCAAAGGCAAACCTGCTCCCAACCCCTCTATCTGGTGACCCAGGTCCATGACCATCACTTCAGTCTTTTACGAGGTCAACCTCAGCCAGCTTGAATTCATCCAACCCTGGATTTCAGTGAGACAGTTATTAAATACTGAGACAGCTCTATCCTGGGTGGGTGCAAAAGACAGAGCTGGGTATCATCAGCATAGCAGTGAAACTTCAACCCATGCCTTCTTACAATGTCTCTGAAGGGTAGCATATACACCGTGAACAGCATGGGGACAATACTGAACCTTGAGGTACCCTATATGACAGAGAAACTGGGTTGAAGGAATAAATCCCAGATACCACCCTCTGAGTTCTGCCAGTGAGGAAAGATTTAAACCACCTGAGGACTGTGTCAAACAGGCCACAGGTGAACCTCAGGCATTCAAGAAGAACCCCATGATCCACAGTGTCAAATGCTGATGAGAGATCCAGAAGAACCAAGATGGAACATTTTTTCCAGTCTCTCACCATCAGGAGATCATTAAGCACCCGGATCAGTGCAGTCTCGGTAGTGTGCCTCTTTCAAAAACTGGATTGGAGAAGTTCATAGATGTCATGGATGTTCAAATGGTTCTCCAGTTGTAGAGCCCCTACTTTCTCAATCACCTTCCCTGCAAAGGGAAGGTTAGAGATTGGTCTGTAGTTGGCAGGGCAGTCTGGGACCAAAGAGGCTTTCTTCAGGAGGGGTGTTACCACCACCTCCTTCAGGGAGCTACGAAACTCACCTGTCTCAAGGAAGCACCAGACTATCCGTGTTAGGACTGGGCCAATGAGATCACAACAACCCATAATCAGGGTAGTTGAGCCTGGATCCAAACAAAGCATGTAGGGTGCATACCCTGGACAATCTGCATGACATCAATAAACTCCGGCCAGTTGAAGGTACTCCACGAAAATTGAGGGACAGTGACTGAACACCAAGCATAGAAACAGAATGTGGTGGCAGATAAGGGCTGTTGGGCCCATCTAGTCTGCCCATTTTTTAACCTTCATTTTTTTCTGCAGACCCAACTTGTTCTATGGCACCATCTCTTCCCCTCCCATCCTTACCCCAATGATTCCCTTGTGTCAGTCCCAGGCATTTTTGAACCACATCAATATTTTTGCTGCCACTGTCTCTGTAGAAGACTGTTCCAGGGATCTACTACCCTTCCTCTGAAGTACTTCCTCATATCCCTCCTGAATTTTCCCCTCTCCAGCTTCATGCATGCCCCCTTGTTCTGGAGCACTTTTGCTCTGAAAAATAACACCTCCTGTACCTTATTAACCCAAATGAGGTATTTAAATGTCTGTATCATATTCTACCTCTACCTCCTTTCCTCCACGATGTACATATTTAGCTCCTTAAACCTCTCTTCATAAGACTTTTGATGCAGACCTTGCACCATTTTGGTAGCCCTTCTGTGGACCACCTCCACTGTGTGTGTGTCATTCTTGAGATGTGGTCTCTAGAACAAGACACAGTATTCAAGGTGCAATCTTACCAGTCATTTATATAAGAACAGTGCCACCTCCATCTTCCAGCTGGTGATATCCTTTCCTTTGTACCCCAGAATCCCACTAGCCCTTTTGACTGCCTTGTCGCATTACCTGGCCACCTTTTGGTTATCCGATATGATTACCCCAGGTCACTCTCCTGCTTTGTCTTTGTCAGTATTACTCCACCCATTTTCTACTCTGCTCCCTTGTTTTTATGGCCAAAGTGCCTTACAGTATTTTGCACTTTTTTGCATTAAAACACAGTTGTCATACCCTTGACCACTCCTCCAATCTTTTCAGATCCCTACCCATCTTTTCTAACCCCTCCGGAGTGTCCACTCTGTTTCAAAACTTGGTGTCATCTGCAAAGACACTGAAGAGGACTGGTTCAACACTGATGCCTGAGGTACCCCACTGGTTAGCCTCCCTTCCTTGGAGCAAACTTCATTTACCACTAACCTTTGTGTCCTATTCTCTAACCAGTTTTTTACCCAGGTTGCCACCTTATTAGCTACCCCCAAGTTCCCCAACTTGCTCACCAGCTGGAAAGGTGTCAAAAGACATGCTGAAATTTAGGTAGGCCATGTCTATCACTCCTCCTTGATCCAACTCCTTGATCACCCAGTCAAAGAAATCTATCAGATTTGTTTGACATGGCCTTCGTCCTGTAACATCATGCTGCCTCAGATCCTGTAATTCATTGAATACAAAATATTCTGCAATGTTTTCCTTTAGCAGTGTTTCTATGAACTTACCCACCACCGATATCAGGCTGACGGGCTTTTAATTGCCTACCTCTTTCCCTGCTATCACTTTTGTAAAGTGGGACTACCTCTGCCCTTCTCCAGTCCCCCAGGACCATGCCAGTCTCCAGTAATCTGTTAAATAGGTCTGTCAGAGTTGCAGCCAGTACCCCCCTGAGCTCCCTCATCACCTTTGGATGTACCCGATCTGGCCCCATAGCTTTGTTCACCTTCAGGTTAGCGAGCACCTTCCAGACTTTCTCCTCAAAAAATTGACTAGTGTCCATTTACTTCTCATCAAAGCTTCTGGTGCCTTTTTGTGGTCCCTCTCCTTCCTCTTCTACTGTGAATACTGAGCAGAAGTATGTGTTCAAGATGTTTGCCTTTTCCTGATTCCCCTCCATACAGTCACCCTCCCTCTTTAACCATACAGTCCCTCCCTTTTCATAGGTTTCGTAGTTTGGTACTGAGCAGAGGAGACAAAATGTCCATTTGCTCACACATAATATGAAAGGTTGGGGGTTCATGGAATTTCATGAAAATTCAGCGAATTCAGAATTTGCTAATTTTGCCCACCTCTAGTTAACATTCTGCATTTGGTAGTTTTAGATTACGCTTTCAACAGAATTCCATGGAATTTCTCCAATCCATAAGATTTCCAGGAGAAGAAAAACTTGTAAATTCAACACCACTTTACTTTAAACCTTATCCCTGTGACACTGCTCCTTTGTCCCAGAGGGATCCACCTGTGCTACAACTACCATCTAGAGTTACTGCTCCCTTGCCCAGTGGGTCCAGTGCTCAAGTGTCCTGGTGTACTCTCCATCAATATTCCCCTAGGTCGAGGCACCACGCTAATTGTGTGCATTCATTGTTTGTAAGTATTTGTTATATTTGAACCTTTCTTTGTGTACTGCATGTTAACTTGGCTTTCCCATGAAATATAGGATAGTGTAAGGAAGACCATACTCAACAATTCTATTCATATAATGAGTGGTTTCCATGACAATGAGGACCTTGAGAGTGAAGCTGGAGTGGGCCCTATCATCATGAAAACAACAAGGTATAAGAATAACGATGTTGTGCATCTGTGCTCCCATACACTTTTCTATATAGTGTATGGTCCAAAAAAGACACAAATCGCTTACTTTTAAACGTTGAAACAATCAGTTTCTGCTGTCCATCATACTCACTTCTGAGTCATGCACCCAACATCTACCTCGTGCACAACACTTTGATGGTCACCAGTCCAAAGAAGGGCACTGTTGGGGTCAATTGGATTGTGACGTAGATACTAACACAGAATTCTATGTTAGAATCTACATCACTACTGCTGCAGAATTACATTTTTCAAGGGTATGGATCTCCATACACAACAACATTCCACTATACACAATAATAGGCATTTATGCTCTTGGGTTCTTACCTACAACAAATAATGAAAAAAAAAAAATTAAATATATTTCCTTGTACCCTGAGAACTATTCAATGACCCAGAAAGGCCTCCTTAGTGTAAAGAGACAAGTTGTCCCCCAAAATCCCTGCTACAGCTGCCAATTGGCTATCCACCAATGGACCACCCACTGCTGTCACCACGGGGTGGATAGGCAGCAGTGAAGAAGACCCTGTGGGGACCTCTTCACCCTGTCTTACACAATGTATGTTGGCAGGGAACATGGATAGAAAGGGAATTCCACTGGACACCAGAGACTGATTTATTTGAAAGGACCATTTGCAGAACCACTGGACTACCAAGAACAAACAGCATGGGACAGTAAAAATGTAGAAATTCATGACCCACATGTAAACATAAAAGCAAAGTTTGGGTGGGAACAACTGAGGCAGTAGCAGCTTAATCCATTATCTCCGGGTGCAGCATTGCATCATGAGACTAGCACTATGCCATGTTCAGATGTACATGATGGTTGCAGTTTACACTTTTGCTGCTGGACATTTTTTTTCTGACCATAGCTATATGATGAACACCACTGGGATTGCAACTTAGTCTCCTTTCCTGTGCAACTACATGTTGCACTTGTGCATGGCAGTGTTGTGTGGTGGCGTAACAGGGAGTTTTAGCACCATGCTTTTGCACCACAATCCACTAAGACTGTGTATCATGCCCCTGATATCTGCCTTTTCTAAAACTGTGTTCTTCTACCATACAGTAATAAGAAAATGAGAAGGTATCATAGTATTATAGTATCAGAGTAATGTGTCACCAGAAAAGGACCATCCTGGCCAATCCATCTCATTGTATCATAGTATCATAGTAAAATCCAGCAGAATAGGCCCCATGGTCTATCACGTCTGCTCGGAAGCTAGTCCTCTACTGGGAGCTCACTCCTCCACCCTCCCCCAGCCCCAGAGGTGGCCCTCCCTGGCCTCAGCTTCCACCTGTACCTGTCTCAACCTTTCTTGAATCCTTCCACGCTGGTCTCTTCCACCAGACTCCTGGACAGTATGTTCCATGGTTCCACCACCTTCTCTGTGAAGAAATGTCTCCTGCACTCCCCCCATACTTTCCCTCTTCCTGCTTCCACTTGTGCCCCCTAGTAGTTTCCCCCTTCTTAAGCCTGAGCACTTCCCTGGCTCCACCCTTATTTATCCCCTTTACATACTTGAAAGTCTCTATCATGTCCCCTCTGTCCCTCCTCTCCTCCAATGCGTACAGACTGAGTTCATCCAGTCTCTCCTCATAGGTTCTACCCTCCATGTCCCGAATCATCCTGGTCACCCTCCTCTGGACCATCTCCAGCAGGGCTATGTCCCTCTTAAGATGCGGTCTCCAGAACTGCGCACAATAGTGAAGATGTGGTCTAACCAGGGCACTATACAAAGGGAGGATCACCTCCCTCCTCCTGGAGGTAATCCCCCTGGTTAAGCAGCCCAGTATCCTGTTTGTTTTTGCTGCAGCTCTTTGACAATTCTCTGTGTTATTCATTTTGCTATCCACCATTATCCCTAAGTCCCTCTCGCTCAATGTGACTTGCAGTGTGGTTCCCCGAGGGTGTATGCATGTCCTGGGTTTCTAACCCCCAGTTGCAGCACCCTACATTTCCCTGCATTGAACTTCAACCCCCACTTCCTTGCCCACCCCCCAGGGTATCCAGATGCCCCTGCAGGGCCTCTCTCCCCTCCTGCACATCTGCCAGTGCTCCCAGTTTTGAGTCATCTGCAAAGAGACTCAACCTACTCCTAACACCCCACCCTATGTCTGAGACATAGAAATTGAACAGGAGCGGCCCTAGGACCAAACCCTGCAGGACCCTACTGATGACCCTCCTGGGGGAGGAGACTATCCCTCCAACCACCACTCATTGTATTCACCCCATAAACCAGTTTTCCACCCACCTGAGCAACTGCCCCCCACCCCATTCCCTCCAGCTTTGTTAGTAAGCCATTGTTGGGTACCGAATTGAACACCTTACTGAAATCCAGATAGAGGACATCCACTGGCCTATGTCAGTCCAGGGCACCCATCACCCAGTCATAAAACTCCACCAGGTTAATCTGGCATGACCTCCCCGGAACAAAACCATACTGCCTGTCATCCTGGTGCCCCAACCTTTCCAACTACCCCCCCAGCCTCTCCTTGATAATGCCCTCCATAACCTTGCCTACCACAGATGTTAGGCCAATGGGCCTATAATTCCCCATGTCCTCTCTGGACCCCCTGTGGATAGGCACCACATGAGCCACCTTCAAAACTGAGGCACCCACCCTATTTTCATGGAGACATTGAAGAGTGAGGCCAGTGGAGCCGCCAGCACATCCGCCAGTTACTTCAGCACCCTTGGATGTAGCCCATCTGGCCCCACACCTTCTCAGTCTTTAGCTACCAGAGGGCCTCTCTCACCCTATCCGCTGTGATTTGGCCCTCCCATCCCCCCTCCTCATGCATCCTCACCTCCACTTCTTGATACAACCCATCCCCTGCCCTAATCTCATCCAGTCCTCCGTCTCCAACTGACCTCCTGGTTCAGTGGGCTCCTCCACCCTCCCATCGGGTTGGAAAGATCCCCCACCTTCCCTGGTAAACACAGAGGCAAAGTACTCATTTAGCGCCTTTGCTTGTTCCCCAGCTTCCTGCGCCCATCCCCCCCAGTTCTAATCCTGCTGATCTGTGCCCTCACTTTTCATTTCTCCACTATGTATCTATAGAACCTCTTCCCCCCCTAAAGATATCCCTGGCCAGGTTAAGCTCCTTCTTCACCTTGGCCCCCCCTTACCACCCTGGTGACCCTCTTAGACAGAAAATCATACTGTCCTCTCTTCCTAGCCCCCTTTGAGTGCTTTAAGCATGCATAGGCAGCCTTTTTCTCCCTCACTGCCTCCTGTACCTCCTGGGTCCACCAACACAGCTTATTGGCCCTACATTGCTTGCACCTTACCCTTGTGCAGGCCCTCGAAGCCTCCTGCACTCCCTTCTCAATGGTCTCCTACAAGCTACCAGCATCCATGTCTGGCCTTATCTCATCCAAGCACCCTTTAAGAATCCTTCCCATGCCCTCAAAGTCCACCCCCCTGAAATCTATTACTTCTATGTTAGTACAAATTTCCTCTCTCCCTAGGAACATAAGAAACCAGACTGTGGCATGGTCATTGACTGCCAATAGGCTGCTCACCTCCAGGCCCCTTATCTGGTCACTATCTGCTAGGACAATGTCCAGGATCTGATCCTGCCTATTAGGCTCCCCCACATGCTGGACTAGGAAGGCATCCTGGAAGACATCCATCAACCTCTGTTCCCTGGCCACCAAGGATGTCATAGTGCCCCAGTCTGCCCCCGGCATGTTCAGGTCACCCATGATCACCACCCTGCCCTTTCCAAGGCCACAGTGACCCCTGATGTTCTTGGCCAGATCATCCTCCAGTTCCACTTCCATTGCGGGGGGTCTGTACACTACCCCTATTTTTTAATCTTTAACCCCCCCTCATTTGTAGGGGTACCCAAGTTGCCTCCACATCTCCTTCTGCCTCCTCAATTCCGCCAACTACTATGTCATTTTTGACTATCAATGCCACCCCTCCTTCCCACCACCCAATCCTTCCTAAACATTGTGTATCCCTCTAAATTTAGAAATTTAGGCCCAATCATGCCTCTGGGTGGCCCATGTCTCAGTAATTGCCATCAAGTCTGCTACGCCCTCAACTAGCATTGTCTGGAGCTCTGGCATTTTATTGCCCATGCTTCTGGCATTGATCAGGACCGTCCCTCACCCAACCCCCTCCCCCCATCCAGTCTTCTCAGCCCAGCGCAATCCCCGTCTCTCTTCCCCCTCCGTTCCTCCGGTCTTTTAACTCTACCTGCAGCCCTCTTTGCATGATCTAGTCCTGAACCCTCAAGCTTCCTCGCTGGGGCTTTCTATCCCTCCCCCTTTACAAGTTTAAACCCCACCTATCACCAATGAATCCAAAAAGTTTTAGTTTAAGGATCTCCCTCCCCTCCAGGTTGAGGTGCAGCCTATCCCTGGCATATAGCCCCTGTCTTCCCATGGATCACCCCAGTCCCCCATCAATCCATACCCTTCTGCCTTGCACCACTCCCTGAGCCACTGGTTAACCCCCCTAGGTTTTTGCTTATTTTCCCCCGCTTGCCCTTGGTACTGGCAGTATCTCAGAGAAGGAGACTGAGCATCCTATAGAGTGGCAAACCCTGGCCAATTCCTTGAATCTTGCCTGTATCTCCAGTTCACTGTTCCCTTCTAAATTGTTTGTTCACAGGTGAACTAGAAAGTCTGGGGATCCTCCTCAATCCCTTGCCATTGAGTATAGCTGGAATTTGGCCTTAAGTACTGAAAGGCCTGGGATACAGTTAACCTTGACTGGCCTGCCTTTTCCCTTCCCAACCCCCTCCCACTGGATAACTCTAATCATGGAGTCACCCAGCAGGAGCACCTTTACCTCCCCCCAAGTTACTAGCCCATTTGTGCCCTTCCATACTCCTTCTTCTGTCTACGTCCCCGGCTTGCTCCTTCCACCCCCCCCCCACAGCCTAGGTGTCTCTATTTTATGCGTGCCCTTCCAGACTCCTTCTTCTGCCTATGTACCCCAGTTTTCTCCTCTCACCCCCTGCAACTTGGGGGTCACAGATCTGTATGTGCCCTTCCAGACTCTTTTTCCCCGACTATGGCCCCCTGCCTGCTCCTCGCCCCTCCCCCAGCCTGGGCATCACTCATTTGATTGTGCCCTTCTAGGTTCCGTCTTCTGTCTCCCTCTCCCAGCTTGCTCCTCACACCTCTCACAGCCTGAATATCACTAGTCACCCCCTTAACTCTTCCCCAGTTGGTCTGTTGCCATTGACTGCTTCACCCAGGCCTCCTATTCCCACTTTCCTTCTCCCCTTCCTCCCCCTCAGGTTCTCCAGTAACAGACCCTTGTGCCCTAGTGCTCTCTACACTCCCTCTTCTGGAGATACCAGTCTCAGAGCTGGCTTACCCAGAGTGCTCCCCTCCTCACCCCCTCCTTGTCCACTTTTCCCTTCCTCAACTCTTCCCTGTCCTGGGTCCTGGATCCATCAACCCTGACTCTGTTCTGTACATCCCCCTCTGCCTTACCTCCCTCTGACCCAGGCTCCTGCCCCCTCCTCGCCCATCTGGTGCCCTGGTCTCACGTTCCCCATGCCCTCCCCTCCTTTGAATCAGGCCCCCCTCCTATCCCCTGCTCCCCTCCGACATCTGATCAATCCTTCCCCATCATCCTGCACCCCCTGCCCACCAGCTTCTTCCACCTCATCATCCAGGTACAGCAGGGTGAAGCAATTTGTAAGTGTGATGCCTGCCCCAAGCTTGCCCAATCCTGTCCCCTTCCCCCTTCCCTTGCTCTCTCTGGGCCACCCACTCCTTTTGGAGTGAAGACCGTACACTGGTATTTTCATGTCTCTCCCTCCTGGAGCGACCATGTGGTCCTAGTCCTTTCACTCCCACCCCATACCCTGGGGTATGCCATTTTGTCCTCACCTATCATCATATGGTTCCTGCCCCCTTCCCTCTCCAACCCACCCCCCTCCCTCCAACTGCTTCCTGATCCCTCAACCTCCCACCTGAGGCCTGCCAACTGGTAACACATTGGGCATCCCACAAACTTTCATGCCCAATTGAATATTATGGTTGCCCCACACACTGTACACCCAATCACCCTCCTGAAGATACCAGCTCTTGCATCATTCGATCCCATCCTCACTGTTAGATGTGGGCAATATGGGTCCTCCTCAGCAATAAAAGTACCCTCCAATCTGTATACACTCAATCAATCTACAATCTAAAAGTAACCTCCAATCCGTATACACTCAGTCAATCTACCCTTTTCCCAGCGGTACCCAGCATATGCCTGAGCAATCGATGCAAACAATGCCCAAGATGCAGCAGCCAGCAGTACCCAAGCATCATCCTAATAGGATTAGGATGTTGCAAGGCCTTATGGGACTCACCCAGTAAATGTAGGGTGAGCCTTGGATCCGGTGGGTTGCTGGGTGGGTGGGTGGGAGTACACAACAGGCTGTGTCAAAACACAATCAGCCAAGGAGTCCTCTGTCAGTGACACCTCACACAATCACCAACTTGTCTGCTAGAATCCCTTAGTCCTGCCCAAACTAAATGTAAAAGCACAATAAATGGCAGTTAACACCAGCCCTCAAATATAATTACAAGCACACAGAAATACCAGCTAAGAAAATCTTTCAGATCTACTTGTAACCCCTAGATGGCGCTATCCCAGGGGCTACTACCCCTGCCTGATTTGCCACTAACAGGTTGAGGGGCCTGGATCCAATGGCGGGTGCCTCCACCCAGAGGTCAGGGTTTGCAATAGTTAAACTAACTTGGTCACAGCCCTCTGGGACACTCAACCCCCCTTTCTTCCCACTAGTGCCCACACAATATATCAGAATTACCTTCACAGTATACACTTACCCCCAGGTCTGGTTCCGGCACTGGGACCTCCTGTGAAATGAGATACAGTGCAACAATCACAGTACAGTACTTTAACATAGACAAATACCTCAGGCAGTATAACTTTGCTGAAACAAGCAGCTCTGATTTATTTAGGGGATATAACAAGGACAGGGGGAAATCAGGTTAATTAGCTTATCACTCTAAAAATCTACCTATTGCTCTGTGCACAGGCCTATCCCTATCAGTTACTGGGTACCTGGGTACCCAAGCCCTAGTGGCTAGTCCAAACCGTGGCAGCTGGTAGGGGCCCTTTCACACAGAGAAAAGGAGAATTAAACAATCAGCAGTACAGTAATTCCATTTGGATTTAATGTGGCAATTCAACGAGGAGCGACCCTGAATTAGTACTCACGACCTCCAAATAAGATAAGGTCCTTCAATGTCAGCAGGGCTCACTTGAGGTACACAAACCTCTTCACACATCCATATAAAGAAATACACCAGGCAGGCTGCATCTGTATCCCGATCGCAATTACTGCACTATACCGGAGAACACACAGCAGATTCAGTTCCTGACAGACCGAGTGCAATTTTCAGCAATTCCTCCAGTCTTCTACAGGGTGAGCCTGGTTTCTACTCTTCAGAGATCCTTTGATTCTTTTCACAGGACAGTTCAGTCCTAACAAGCTGTTACATAAGCTGTAGACCGGAACTCTGGGCCTTACACGTTTTTGACTAAAACTGCACACTGAAAGCACAGGGCTCTTCCTTCTTCACTGCCAAAGCTCAACTGAAACTCCAACCCGACAAAACGGGCACTTCCTTTGAGTTCCTCCCAGTTCTTGACTGGATTGGCTGTCACTCATAATAGACTGCTGCTGTTGGTCCAAAAAGGCACTGAAGTCTAAACTACATCTCCCAGAGTCACTGCCCATACAATCCTCTTGTGGCTGGCTCAGATTATGAGTCCAAGTTCTGATTCGTCTAAGGCACCATTTTAGAGCTAGCTTACCCCACACTGATTGGTCCAGTTCAGCAGTTCAAAACTAGAATGGGAACTAGCAGACACAGTTCTGACTGCAAAGAAAGCAGGTTAGACAAACTGTAATTTCATTATTACTCTAAATAATTTCTGGCAAACAGTTACATCTTTCAGATAGGTTCCCTTTGCACTCCTAGTGACTGCAAAATGAAGTGAATTGGCAGCAGCTCGAGTGGTACTCAGAGAAGCACACAGTCCCCCATACATACTAATTATGTCTGCAAGCAGACAGCTCTTAAAAGACAGCACCAGAGGCTCTAAAAACACTCACTGATAAATGGCTTAAATGCAAACACCATTCAGGCTTGGAGCATTCAAACAAGCTCCTGAAGTCTTTTGGGAACCCCCATTTGCAGGGGTTACACCCTTCCTGGCCTGGGAAAGCAGCGTCCGCGTCAAGCAAGTACCATAAGTTTCAACTGCAACCATATACATTTGCATTAGGCTCGCACATGTAATCATCAGTCAATATATCATTTACCAAGAACACATTTCTGAAACATTGCAGTACGTCACTCTTTACACAGTATTACATACACATTGTACCATAACTCAAGTTATTACCTCTTGTACATGAAACCTGAAGAGGGGCCTTCCTATCAGTTACCTTGGGGCTGGATGGGGCAAGGGCACCATATGAAAGGGCAACACAAGTAACTTGGAGTTAGCACTGATGCTCAGTTTGGGCAATGAGCTCGGGACACATACACTCCTTTATGGACAACATTGAGAGGCAAGTCCACAGGCCTCCCAAGTGAATCATAACTGAGGTGCACCACAGGCTTTACAGCTCGACCAGTCTTTCTAGGGGAACTGTTATAGTCTCTGCACTCTGAGCCTCATTTTCAGCATTGTCCTCACTTGTCAGGAGTCTCCATGGGGTAGAGAGGCTAGAACTTGGGGCACTTTCAGCTCCAGGAGTTACAGTTTTCTGAGTCCACAACATTTGGCTCGCATGGAGAGCTTTCGGACACTGGCAGTGGACTGTCAGGGCACTCAAAATACTCTTCTTGTTCGGGTGTATCACCAGCCTGCCCCAATCTATCATTTTCCTCCCTGAAAGCTCAAACAGTTCAGCCATGCACAATGATTCCATTTCATCTGATCTGATGCTTTGCACTTCACTTTCTGGGAGCATTGGCTCCAGGGATGAAGCTGGGGCTAGACAGTCCAGAAGGCCCAGCTTTGTCTCCAGTATTGACTAGGGGATTGCCTCAAACAATTGACTCAGTTCGTAAGAAGGATAGTATTCAAAGTCACTCTCACTTTCTTCCGATATGGACTGACAGTCATGCTCAACTGGGACTTGTGGAGGGAACACTTTAACTTTGCTTCTGTAGGTGCAGACTTTCTTGATCTTTTCTTGCAGCAGCTCTAGTCACTGGTCCAGAGGGGCATCTTCTAGGGACTCAGACTCAATTAAGATTTGTCCAATGGGCAGTAAATGATTTCTATGCATTGTTTTACATCTTTTGAATTATTCTCAGGCCTTACTTTGTACTCTGGCAAATCATCTAGTTTGCCCACTACAATGTGAGGGAGATGGTGCCATCTGTCAGCAATCTTGTGTTTGCCATGCAGTCCCAGATTTCTTAGCAATACCCGATCTCCATCCTGGAGTTCCTGTGCTTTCACCTTTTTATCATACCTTTCTTTGTTGGCCAGATTTCTTTTGGCAGCCATGGTTTAAGCCAGTTAGTACGCATGAGTTAGCTGGGCCTTTAACTTTGCACATACTGTAAATAGTTGTCAGCTTGAACCCCATCAAGAGACCCCAACACACATCTACTGGTAGTCGAGCTTCTCTTCCAAACATCAGGCGGTGGGGAGAATCAGTGGCATCACTTTTGGTGCAGTTATAAGCATGTACCAGGGTGCTAATTTGTTGGCTCCATCTAGGCTTGTCCTTTGGGTGCAGGTGCCTAGCATATCTAGCAAAGTCTGGTTGAAGCGTTCAGGCTGTAGGTCCCCTGGGGGTGGTAAGGAGTGGTTCTGGACTTCGCACTCCCCACAGAGAAAGCATCTCTTTGATCAGAGCGACTCTCAAAGTCTCTCCTTGATCAGAATGGATTCTTTGTGGAGCCCCATAGTGAACAAAAAGTTTTCTACAAGTACTTTGGCCACAGTGGATGCTTTCTGGTCTTTGGTGGGAAAGCTTGGGCATATCTCGTGAAATGGTCAGTGACCACCAGCACATTACTGATATTTCTTTGATCTGACTCCAAACTCAGAAAATCAATACAGACCAGCTCCATGGGTGCACTGGTGGTGATGTTAACAAGGGGGCAGCCCCTGGGGCAAAGCTTTCCTCTGTAAGCAGCGACTACAAGTTCGAATGTGTTGCTCCACATCAGCCCCATCTTAGGCCAATAGAATCTGGATCTCACCAAGTCAAGTGTTCTGTCTATACCAAGGTGCCCCATGTGGTTGTGCAAGGACCTCAGTACTGAGTCTCGAAGGCAGTGGGCAGCACTAGTTGTTGTTTGTCTACTTGTCCCCCTCTGTCTACTGTTTCTCTGTATAACAGTTTATTGATCAGTTTCAACTTAGGACCTTCTTTGTATAACAGTGCAGTTCTCAAATCAGTGGGCGTAATTTGGACACATCTTTTCCTGCATAGAGGCTTCTAAAGCTGCTTTGATCATGGGATCGCGAGGATTGAGCCGCCTGAATACTGCCATTGTCCAGCTGAGGCAGTGCACCAATGTCTATTGCAGAAAAGTGGCAATAAGCAGCAGGTATGCAATTCTCAGAGGGTCCCAAGCAATCCACCATGTAGTCCACTCGTCCGTGGACATTTGTTCCTCCCTGTCAAACTTCCGCAGAGTGCCGAATGTCAGGTTCTGCCAATCGGACCCAATCATTCTGGGGAACAGGCCTCTGGGAGAAAGCATCAGCATCTATGTGGTTCAGACCTGCTCGTATTGAGCATAGTCATATGTAGATAATGCAGAAAGCCACCTATGGCCAGTGGCATCCAACTTAGCTGAGGTCTGCACATAGGTCAAAGGATTATTGTCAGTTTTACTAGTATTTTAGCCCCATACAAGTACTCATGGAATTGGTCAACAATAGCCCACTTCAAAGCTAGGAACTCTAACTTATGTACAGGATAGTTCTTTTCGGATGGGGTCAGGCTTCTACTGGCAAAGGCCACTGGTCTCAGGCCATTCTCGTGCTCTTGGTACAACACAGCCCCCAACCCTTGCAAGCTAGCATCAGTGTGCAGGACGTAAGGTTTTCTTGGATCGGCATAGGCCAGCACTGGAGCATGGGTAAGTTGATATATGATCTCATGAAAAGCAGTCTCACAATCAGGAGTCCAGCGGCCCCAAATACTTCACTCGGATGAAAATACACTCTTTCAGTCTTGAGGACGCTGACTTTTGGTATTTTTGTGGGTTGGGAGATACCCTTGAGTAAGGTTAAGTAAAGGCGGATCACTCTTGAATAGTCCTTGATGAAGCGCCGATAATAACCACAGAATCCAGGAATCTTTGCAGTTCTTTTAGATTTTGGGCTGTGGCCAGGTGGTCAAGGCCTCAACTTTACTTGGGTGGGTCTCTATTCCCTCGGTGGATACTATGTGTCCACATACTTTACTGATGTTTGAAAGAATTGACACTTATCAATGGACAGTTTAAGGCCAAAGTCCTCCAGTCGGTCCAATACCTTAAATAATCTGCTCTCATGTTCCTCCAGTGAGCTGCCAAACACAATAACATCATCTAGGTATACCAGGCACTCTAGTAAGTTCATGTCCCCACTGCGCTCCATCAATCGTTGAAAAGTGGCTGGGGCACCTGAAATCCCTTGAGGCATCCTCATGAATTCATAAAAGCCAAGCGGACAGATAAAGGCCGTCTCTCAGTGGTCCTCTGGGGCCATCGGGATCTGGTAGTACCCACTGCGGAGATCCAGCACAGAGAACCACTTGCTCCCGTTTAGGGCAGTCAAAGCATCCTGAATACGGGGCATTGTGTACTGATCAGGGATAGTCCGCCGGTTTAAGGTGCGATAATCCACACACATCCTTACTGTTCCATTCTTTTTCCTCACTACCACAATGGGGGAAGGATAAGGGCTTCTGGATTCTTGTAATTCACCAGCAGCTAACATCTCTTGCAGATGCCGTCTCACATCATCTATGTCAGCAGGTGTCAGGTGTAACTGAAGCAACAGCAGTTCTGAGAAGGGGGCAGACTTAAGGATTCTGTCCAGTCTGGTTCAGTCCAGTTCAATCACTGGCAAACTACCCTTTCTGAGGCATTCTTGCAACAATTTTTCCAGCCGAGAGACATACACAGACAACAACTCCCTTGGTACTGTTGTGCATTTCTTACTCTCCACCATAGGTCCTCATCAGAATCTGGGCTCCCATACACATTCTCCAAGGCCTCAAGATAGGCCTGTGCAGTCGCTTCAGGGTTACTGGCCTGTTTAGCACAGATGGTAGCCAGGGAAGGACCTCGGAGGCTCTCACTAACCCTCTTTCGCTTTTCGCCTTCCGAGCATTTCCATTCTAGCACTTGGGGGGCAACATAGTCTATCTAGGTCTCCCAGTCATCCTCCCCTTGGGGGTTGGGGAGGGTGCCAGAGAAGATCCTCAACCTCGGTAAGAGTCGTGACTAATGGCAGGTGCAGAAATAGAGTCTGCATTGGTTCAGCCACCATTACGGGCACTGGAGCAGGAGGGTGTTGGGGAGGAACACTCCCAGGTGGCAAGAATAGTTTCTTCAAGTCCTCCACAGTTTCCTCTCCCAGCAACCATTCAGCAAATTTCTCCTCAAAAGTTTCAGATAGTGGTGGGGCTGATTCCCAGGTCTTTACTGTCCTAGTTATCACTCTCCAAGCAGTGAGGGCTCCCTCTGGGGTAATGGTCTGTGGCACTTTGGAGCTATCTATGGGATACTTAAACTCTACTAGGGCCAGGAAAGTGTGGGTGAGCAGATTAGCATGCCGACCCACCACCACAGGGTTTTGTAAACCTTCCACCTTGGAAAGTACTCCCTGCACAGTGTCCGTATTGATACCAAGGGGGATGTCCAGGATAAGCATAGCATTTTGGGGGTCGATCTCCTCCCCAGTACACCACTCCACCAGCCGGTGCACAGCCACTTCTGTCGGGTACCCATTTTTTCTTAACAGTGGTTCGTAAATATGGCCACTAGAGGACACACAATCCCAGCGGTGAGCCTCCAAGATGTAACCCCTAGATGGCGCTATCCCAGGGGCTACTACCCCTGCCTGATTTGCCACTAACAGGTTGAGGGGCCTAGATCCAATGGCGGGTGCTTCCACCCAGAGGTCAGGGTTTGCAATAGTTAAACTAACTTGGTCACAGACCTCTGGGACACTCAACCCCCCTTTCTTCCCACTAGTGGCCCACACAATATATCAGAATTACCTTCACAGTATACACTTACCCCCAGGTCTGGTTCCGGCACTGGGACCTCCTGTGAAATGAGATACAGTGCAACAATCACAGTACAGTACTTTAACATAGACAAATACCTCAGGCAGTATAACTTTGCTGAAACAAGCAGCTCTGATTTATTTAGGGGATATAACAAGGACAGGGAAATCAGGTTAATTAGCTTATCACTCTAATAATCTACCTATGGCTCTGTGCACAGGCCTATCCCTATCAGTTACTGTCCCTGGGTACCCAAGCCCTAGTGGCTAGTCCAAACCATGGCAGCTGGTAGGGGCCCTTTCACACAGAGAAAAGGAGAATTAAACAATCAGCAGTACAGTAATTCCATTTGGATTTAATGTGGCAATTCAACAGGGAGCGACCCTGAATTAGTACTCACGACCTCCAAATAAGATAGGATCCTTCAATGTCAGCAGGGCTCACTTGAGGTACACAAACCTCTTCACATCCATATAAAGAAGCACTATACCAGGCAGGCTGCATCTGTATCCCGATCGTAATTACTGCACAATACCCGGAGAACACACAGCAGATTCAGTTCCTGACAGACCGAGTGCAATTTTCAGCAATTCCTCCAGTCTTCTACAGGGTGAGCCTGGTTTCTACTCTTCAGAGATCCTTTGATTCTTTTCACAGGACGGATTCAGTCCTAACGAGCTGTTACACAAGCTGTGAGCCGGAACTCTGGGCCTTACACACGTTTTTGACTAAAACTGCACACTGAAAAAGCACAGGGCTCCTTCCTTCTTCACTGCCAAAGCTCAACTGAAACTCCAACCGACAAAACCGGGCACTTCCTTTGAGTTCCTCCCAGTTCTTGACTGGATTGGCTGTCACTCACAATAGACTGCTGCTGTTGGTCCAAAAGGCACTGAAGTCTAAACTACATCTCCCAAGTCACTGCCCATACAATCCTCTTGTGGCTGGCTCAGATTATGAGTCCAAGTTCTGATTCGTCCAAGGCACCATTTTAGAGCTAGCTTACCCCACACTGATTGGTCCAGTTCAGCAGTTCAAAACTAGAATGGGGAACTAGCAGACACAGTTCTGACTGCAAAGAAAGCAGGTTAGACAAACTAATTTCATTATTACTCTAAATAATTTCTGGCAAACAGTTACATCTTTCAGATAGGTTCCCTTTGCACTCCTAGTGACTGCAAAAATGAAGTGAATTGGCAGCAGCTCGAGTGGTACTCAGAGAAGCACACAGTCCCCCATACAAACTAATTATGTCTGCAAGCAGACAGCTCTTAAAGAGACAGTACCAGAGGCTCTAAAACACTCACTGATAAATGGCTTAAATGCCAAACACCATTCAGGCTTGGAGCATTCAAGCAAGCTCCTGGAAGTCTTTTGGGAACCCCCATTTGCAGGGGGGTTACATACTTACACTCACAGCCACCAGCTAGAGGCTCCTTCTCCCCTTCCACCAACTGAAGACTAACTGAGATGGCAGTTACACCTCACATTCAAACAGCAGTAATCCCCTGTAATATGATGCCTGCACTTACAGGCCAGACAGCAACTTTTAAACACACTAACACCAACTTGTCTGCTAGAATCCCTTACTCCTACCCAAACTAAATATAAAAGCACAATAAATGGTAGTTAAGACCAGCCCTCAAATACAATTACAAATGCACAGAAATACCAGCTAAGAAAATCTTTCAAATCTACCTACACTCCCAGCCACCAGCTAGAGGCTCCTTCTCCCCCTCCACTCTCATCTCATCTCATCTCATCTCATCTCATCTCATCTCATCTCATCACCTCATCTCATCTCATCTCATCATCTCATCTCATCTCATCTCATCTCACTTCACCTCACCTCACCTCACCTCATCTCATCTCATCTCATCTCATCATCTCACTGTCTCTGGACTTCCAGAAATTCCGAGTCTAGATTATTGCCTGGATTAGTTGATTTATCTCCAGCAGTCATAGAAGATCATTAATGAATGGCAACAATATGAAAGGACACTTAACTTACTGTACTTATGCCATGAAGCTGAGATGTATCATTTGTCTTCAGCCTGTGGTTCATTTCCATTTCCAACAAAACTGCTTTTGTAGGGCTTCTTTAAGTTTGTAAAATGATATTAATCAGGCGAGTGCACTAGACAATATATTGCTTGTTTTCAGGTATGTCCTGGGAGAGTATATGGCAATTCATGAACTGACTAATACAGGGTAATCAAGCTGGCAGTCTATGCAAAATGTGCAAATACCTGTATGTGAAACAGAAACTCAGAAATAAAGGTAAGTGAAGCAAAAAGTACAAAACTAATGGTAGGCAGAGTTGTGAACAGGATAGCCACCTTAGAAGAGAGCTCCTCACCGTGGGCAAAAACCTACAACAACCTCCAGTTTTTAAACTTCAAGAACTGTGGTTTTACTACCAGATTTAATTTCCTTTCCTTCTGCCCTAACAAAACTGATAACAGTTTAAATCAAAAAATAAACTTCTGACAGAATCATCGTGTTAAAGTCGACCACGCTCTACAATGGTAACTTTGCCAGCACAACCAGCTTCGACACAGCAGTGATTCAACAGATGTTCACACAGATACTGCAAGAGGTAACAGGCATAAAGTCTCATATAGACAACCTCCAAACGCAGATGGAAGAAATTCAGGGTTTCAGATAATGAGATTGCCTTACAACATTTGGACCAGCAAGCTGACAACCAGGGCACTGTCATTTTGAGTCTCAAAACTGAAATAGCACTCCTGTGGGAAAAAGTTGATGATATGGAGTGTAGGGGGAGATAAAACAATATCCAAATAGTGGCGGTCCCTGAGGGTGCTATGGGGAAAAGTTTGACTGTGAAGCATTTGCTCTCTAGATTGCTAAATATCCCCAGGAAAAACCTACAAACACAATGGGCACATAAGTCTGTAGCACCATTTCATTTCATTTTAATTTTTTATATTTGTAAGCCAATGAGCATAGATGCCCATTTTCATTAGTGACAAGTTTAACATAAGACAGTAACACAACAATCAAATACAAAAAGCAGGTACAAGGCAAATGCAATACAATCAATGGGGGCATGGGGCACCATGTCCCAAACTGGGAGAAAACCCTGATCCATCCTGACTTTGGTATTACAATTTTCAGTAAAGGAGATGCTCATTAAACTTGCCCAAGAAAGGGGGCTCCTGAAATGGCATGGCCACACCATCTCCCTGTATGAGGACTATGCCTCCTGAGTCAACAAGATGAGAAGAGCATTTACTCCCATGAGGCAATCACTTCAGAAACTTGTGGTTAAATACTAATAGTATACCCAGTTATTTTTAAAATTAACAGAAATGGGGGAGCTCATGACTTTAAAAATCCTGCAGGAGTGACTGCCTTTGTCCACTGATGTTGGGGTGTCCTGCCAGCAGCATCGGTGACTACCCACTTCACTGATCAGTTGCAAGGCAAAAGGGGACCTCAACAAAAAGACTCAGACTGTTCTCCAATGGTCGTGGTAGCATATTAGCCTGTGCCTTCTACTAGTAATGCTCCCCCTGAAATATAGCAGCACAAGCAAATGTACCAGAGAAGAGCCATGCAAGCTAACACAGACAGCTTGCCTGCTCCCAAACCCAAGCACAGAAGCCATGGTCATGGATCATTGGCCTCGCTGTTGCATTCCAGTTCACCGGACAAGACCCCCTCTGACAAAATCTTTGCTGCTGCAACTCAAAGACATCACCAGAGAGCCCCCATGCCACTGACTCTAACACAGGCACCCACCTCCTGGGCTAATGTAGTGCAGGCACAAGACACAACCAGCATTCCTAATTCTCAGCCTCCCTGGAGCAAGCTGTCAACTTGACTCTCAACTTAAGTTACCACCTTCATGAACTTATCTGTTCTTAGTGTGGCTCCAGTACTCTGAAACTCAGTTGAAAGGCAGTGCTTCTCCACCATCCTGCATATGTTCATCATATGCCTGCTATATCTGTCCCCTGGTGGTGGAACGTTGGGTGCCAACAACTGTCTTTTTCTCTGTGCTGCCTGTAAAGCTGCCAAAGAGTTCTCCTTTGTGATTACTATATACATCTAGAGGCAGCATGCTGTCCTCCTACATGACATAAACCAGCTTACAACCAGCTCAGAGGCATACTGCAAATCCAGCATCAAACATTTACAGGCAATCTGTGCCACCATGATGAGCTCAAAATGGACTCTGAAGCCAGTGATCTGATATGTGGGAGGGTTCTCTGACTAATAATGTTCTTTCTTTTCCTTTTTTGGAAAGCTGCTTCCCAGAAATGAGGATGGGGTATCTGTGGAAGAATCAGAGTAACAGTCTACTCTGATTTACTGTGTAATAAACATTTTCTGCCTTTGCTCCATCAGAATCCTAACTTTTTCATATCAATGCAAATTCACTTTAACCCCCCCCCAGCAGACAGTGACTCCTGGATTGACAGTTATTTTTTTACTCAGAATGATACACCCCAGGTGCCTCACTGGAGTTCCAGGTGCCTCACTGGGAGCCAACCCCAGCACAACAACAGTTCTGTAAGGCCAATGGGGGTGCCCAATCCCAGCGTGGCAAAATTCCTGTGTTGTCTTTAAAAAAAATGCCCTGTAAGAAAAAACAGTCCCTTGCTGACTGTCTTGACCCCCACCTGTGCCACCCCTCTGAGCACCCTGCCTCCCCACACCCCACCTCACCCCATACTCACCTCCGGAGGTTGCACAACAATCTTGGTGGACTGGGAACCGTCTGCACTCTTCAAAGCCGACTGCAAACGAGGAAATGGTGGTAAGCTGTATAATGGAATAAATAGGGTTTTTCAACTTTGATGCATATCTCAGGCATTTTGGAGATTTTTTCACAAATTTTCAACATGGGGTTCTTGGGATCCCACCTCATGAATTCTGCACGGTCATTTTGTTATTCAGTCCCAAAAGGTGATTTTGCTGTCTCTGTACGGAACCACTTTTCGGGAACGATTTACGAAACAACAGTGTCACAGTTCATAAGGTAGGCCCCCCAAAAACCCCTTTGTTGAAAAATTCCCCAAAATGACTGTTTTACAAGTGTGTGTTGCACAGTTCCTACGCACGCGCGTAAGTTCGCAAATTTTTTAACATTTTCACTCTAGATTTTCAGCATTGTCATTTTTCCACACCTCCTTATGAGCAGTACAGCTGTCATTTTTCACATGTCACCCAAAATATGTTTCTGCGCATGTAGCACACAATGGCGCAGTTGGTGTGTGAAATCAATGTGACACTGTTCATGAGCAGAGGTCTGAAAATGGCTACATTAAAAATTTGGTGACAAAAGTCCATAAAAAGACTGTGCTACGAGCGAGCATTGCACAGTTTCCACGCACCCTCGTAAGTTCATGAATTTGTAATACTTTCAATCCAGATTTTCACCACTGTCATTTTTCCACACTTCCTTATGAACAGTAGAGCTGTCATTTTTTACACCATGACCGAAATGTATTTTTGCACTTCCAGCGCAGAAATAAGTGGTCGCTGTGGGAAATCACTGTTCAGGACAGATTAAGAAAATCACAGTGATACTGTTCATGAGTGGAGGTCCCAAAATTCCTGTGTTGACAATCTGCTGTAAAAATCCCAAAACTAATTACATTATGGGTGTGTGTTGCACAGTTTCTCATGCCTCGTGACTTCACCAGTTTTTTTAATATTTTCACTGCAGATTTTCAACATTGCTATTTTTTACACCTCCCCATGAACAGTACAGCTTTCATTTTTCACATCCTGTTTGAAATGTGTTTTCACACCTGTGGTGCCAAATGGCATAGTCACTGTGCAAAATCAGCTTTCAGCTAACAAACTGATATTGCCACAGTTCATAAGGTGAGGGTCACAAAAAACCCATGTTGAAAATTTGGAGTGAAAATACCAATGAACGCCTGAGGTGTTAGGGTTTCCGACCATAATGCCCCATCCTGTAGAGACTGACAGGCATCAGGGGTGTGACATGGGATTGTCACCTGTAATGCTCATACCATTCCACCCCAACCCACACCCTGCAGCCAGTGAGAGGCATCAAGGTGTGCCTTGGGCTCTTTAGCCCCAAAATTCAACCCAGTCTCCTTTACTGCACCCATTTCACTATATTTCCTAATGGGATGGGATGAACATAAGGGCCAAAGACCCCAAGATACACCGTGACACTTGTCATTGTCTGCAGGGTAGAGTGTGGTGAAATGGCATGACTGTTATGCCTGATGACCCAAAGGCACACCCCAATGCCAGTCAGTATCTGCAGGGTGGTGGTGGGGTTAGCTTCAGTTCAATACTTCACTGCCATTCCTATTATGCAGCTCTGTAACTCCTACACTACCAATGCCAATGCCAGCAAGCAAACATTCGGCATTGACAAATGCTTGTTAGTTATTGAGGTTATCTGCTTTGGGTCTGATATCCACTTCAAGGAAGAAGTTTTACCTCCAAAGCTGCTTTTGTTATCAGCACTCCAACCTAGGGTCTCTAGAAAATTGCCAGCTTCCTCTTCTGTTCCCTACCACACATACAGTACATCATCAATAAATTGACTCCACTTTTTCTAGAATAGTTAAACAACAATAACAGAAATTTGAAATTTACTCATAAATGTGATCCTGCTAAAATTGAGTTTCTAGATATTACATTATCTAGTAGAATGAATAATGAAATCATTACAAAGGGCTACAGGAAATCGACTATGACTAATAGCCTTCTCCAGGCTATCAGCTCACACCCCAGGATGCTGAAAAATGCAATTCCATATAGCCAGTTTGTGATGCTGTAACATAATTGTATGGCATTTTAGACATTTAAGGAACTGTCTGATGATTTTGAAATGACATTTCTTCAAAGGGGCTAGGATCCTGATATTCCGCAGGAGACATACAATAAAGCAGTACGGCTGTATCACAATGTTTTCTTGACATCGAAATTGAGACTAGAGAGGGAATTGGACAAGGTATACATTGTAACTATGTACAGTATACACACTTAGCAGAAGAACTAGGTAATACAGTAACTCAATTCTGACCCATTTTGGTGAGTGACCAGGGATCATCACAGTGCATAGATGATAAACCAGTGGTCTCATTCAAAAGAGATAGAAACTTGAAAGACAAACTTGTCCATAGCCAGTTTTCTAGAAATGAACCTACTCCACAAACATGGTTACCAACGAAACCACAAGGAATGTATAAGTGTGGTAATTGCAATGTTTGCATACATTGCAAACAAGGGAATAGTTTTATTGCACCAACAAATAACATAAAAGTCTGGATAAATCAGTTTATTTTGTGTGTTACCACATACACAGTCTATGCATTATGGTGTGTTTCCAACAAGTTATATGTTGGTGGAACTATTTGGCTATTAAAAGTTAGAGTTCAGTAGCATATTAGGGACATAAGGATGTCCAATTAGAATGTCTGGTGGCTGAACATTTTTTGTTGCACCACAGTAGTGATCCTGCTACACTGAGATTCACAGGGTTCGAACAAGTTAGAGTAGGCAGAAGAGGAGGGATCTGTTGAATCCATTATCACAAAAAGAAAGTTTTGGAATTTTCTCTCTCGGTGCACTAATGCCAGAAAAGGCAGAAATACCAATCAAATACTTCTGCTCAGTATTCACCAAAGAAGGGGAAGGAAAAGGTCCACAACTCAGCAACAAAGACAACCATGGAAAAGAGGTGGATACAAGTCCTTTCATGGTGGAGAGAAGGCTAGAGGAACTCAGGAAACTAAAAATAGACAAGACAATGGGGCCAGATGGGACTCACCCCCAGGGAGTAAAGAGCTCAAGGAGGTGCTGGCAGACCAACTAACCACCCTATTACACAAACCATCAGAGACGTGGGAGTCTCAGAGGACTAGAAGAGGGCAAATGTGGTCCCTCTCCACAAAAGTGGAAGCAGAGAAGATGCAGACAACTACAGACCAGTCAGTCTGACCTCAGTGGTGGGAAAACTCAATGAGCCACAGTTTTAAATTGAGGGTGGGGGAACATGTGAGGGACATTACTAATGAAGATACTACAAATGCTCTAGCTATGCATATTAAACTAGTTGATAAAAGGGTAGAACACAATTCAATGTATACAGAAATTGAACCGGTGAGATTAGGTCCAAGGGGTGGCAATTTGGAAAATGTGTTACTGCAGAGAGAAGGGAGATGGATATGTAATCTGAATGCATTGTACTCCCCGGGTCTAAATGGAAGATTAGAAATTAAACCTTTTTTTATAGATAGACAATCATATTATATTGGAAGTTGTGTATGTAATATATGTACTGTATATTAAATGTGTTCTTGTTCTATGTTTTTATAGTATGGAAGCACTTTACTTTATGTGGAGTTCCCAGGTTGCGCAAAAGAGAAAACCATCTAAGTCTACATGGAGACAACATGAATTCACATTGAAGTTGTTGGAATTTGATGAATAAGTCCTTCAAGATCAAGAGTTTTAATATAAGGACTTGGTTGACCTGTTAAAATAATCAGGCTCATAATGAGAAACCTGATGAGAAGTTAACATAGTATAAGGACTCTGATACTGAAACCTCAATTTTTGGAGTAGAAAGTTAATGGACAATGAATATTATTAAAAGGTCTGGCCTCTGTAGAACTGTTCTCTTTGAAGCAGGGCATCTTAGATTTATTTTTGATTGATTGCTAGTTTATATATATATTCAATGATTAGCATGTGAAACTGATCATAGATAGTTAAAGTAGTAGAGTCAGGGGTTGCTTGTAATTGATTTGCTGTCCTAGTGTATAATGGATTAATATGATGATTTGAGCATTTTTACATTTTGCGGTGTCAGTATATATACATGTTGCTAATGTGGTAAGAACAGATCCCTTGAAAAAGTGTCCGCAAGAGTGCGACTCAATTGTCAGGTGTTCTTATTCTATCTAGGGATTGTGTACCTGTTTGCGGTGATGTGTGATGGGTTGGGTTTGAAGGCTGTGAGGGAGGAGCTTGGAGAGCTGCAAACTGACCTAAGCCCTCAGAGCAGGTAGGAAGGAGGAAACAAGGAACAGCCATACGAGCTAATTCTTAAAGATATATAAATATATATAGCATATGAGTAGGTCTATAGTCCTTATGAATAGGATTGTGGTTTCCAGTTAGTACTGCAGTTGGCTGTCTTATGCTGCATGCAAGGGCAATTGGGATTAAAATTTCTGTTAGAGGCTGGGCTAGGATTAGTTAATTCTACTTGCTGTAGCGAGAGTTAGTGTGGAGAGGCTATATAGGTAATGTGGACCATGGGTAGGATTGTAGGGTGCAATGGTTGTGGGGCAGCAATGTGGATGAACATACTGTGGAGGCTGGGAGGGTGCCCAATATGCCACAGGCTAAGGAGGCTCGAGGAAGATGTTTGGTGGCTTGGCAGGGAGCTGGGAAGGTTTAGGGATGAGGAGAGGATTGTGTCAGTAGGAGGGCTGACATCTGAGAGTATTGTGGAGGCACCACAGTGAAAGAACAGTGGATCAAGGGAGGGGTCAGGGGGAGGGAGCAAACTAGACAGGAAGCCAGCTGATGAAAGGTGGACTCTAGTATGACCTAGAAAAAGAGGAGCAGCAGTAGGCAGGAGGGAGGAGAAAACACATAGTAAGGCAAAGGGGTTAGGGAACATATTTGATTTACTAACAACACATGGGAAAGAGGATGCAGGAGGAGATTGCACAAGTGATAGCACTCACAAACAGGAGGAAGTGAGGGGCATTACTAGTGGAGAGATTAAGCATGGTGTGGCAGAGGGAGGAATAATTCTTGGGGTGGTGAGGAGGGAGAGGGAGAGGGAGGTTGGCAGTCAAACAGGAGGGGGAGGGTTCTCAATTGAGAAGGGCAGGGGGAAAGACACTGGGGCACATGGTAAAAACACAATCTTGAATGGCCCCAGAAATGAGAACCCGGGGGGTGGTGATGGGCACAAGGAAAGAGGAAGAAGTGTACTGGTGTTGGGGGACTCCATGCTCAAGGGGATCAGATGAGGCAGCAAGGGGGAGAGGAACAGTCGGATATGGGTGGAGTCCATACCAGGATTAAAGGCAGACAAGGCAGGAAAGGCAATCCTAAGGTGCGTAACGAGGGGTAGGAGGAAACCACACATTGTGGTACATGTGGGGACAAATGATGTAGTGGGGGAAATGATGGAAGTAACAAGGGAGAGGACTGAGGAAGTGTAAAGGTTGTGCGAGGAGACTGGGGAGTCTGTGGCCTTCTCTGAGGTGCTCCCAGTACCTGCCAAGCACAGTGAGAAAGGAGAGGATTAGGGAGTTGAACACATGGTTGGTAGAATGATGTTGAACTAAGAGGTATGGGGTTGTGGGGGGCTAGGGCAGTACTTGGGATAATAACAATCTGTTTGCAAGGGATAGGTTGCACCTGAGTGGGGAGGGGAAGGAGGTATTAAAGCAAAGACTGGGGAGGTATATTGCGACAAAGGTGGATTTACACTAGATAGGGGGTGGCAAGTGGACAGCAGGTAGGCAGGGATCCAATCAGAGTAGTGTCACAGCCTACCCCCCAAGCTAGCAGGAAAGGACTCGGGGTGTCCAAAAAAGGAGGGAGTAGGAGGGAGGAGATGGAGGCCAGTGAAGGGAAGGGGGCAGGATGGAGGGTGGTCTCGTTGAATGCAAGAAGTTTAGGAAACAAAACAACTGAGCTACAGGCACTCTTAGCAGTGTGGAGGGTGGATATTGCAGCTGTCACAGAAATGTGGGCAACTGAGCACCAGGACTGGGATCTGGCAATCCCAGGATACAAATTATACAGGAAGGACCATAAGGTGGGGAGGAGGGGTGGGGTGGCAGTCTACGTGAGTGACGAGATCAAATGCACAAGGGACGAGGGGAAAAAAGGAGAACAGAGGCAATCTGGATGCAGCTCCTAGACTCAAGGAGTAGGAAACTGAGGTTTGGGGTGGTATACAGGCTGCCATCCCAGTCTGAGAAGCTTGACAGGGAATTAGCAAGACAAATCAGAAAGGTTTGTAGAAAAGGGAAGGCTGTCATCATGGGGAATTTCAACTTGGTGGGGGTTGACTGGAGCATTCCAGTCACCTTCAGTGCTAGGAAGCAAGAGCTCCTGGATGAGATCCAGGGGGGTCTCCTGACACAGTTGATTAGTGTACCTACTAGGCTAAAGAACACTTTAGATCTGGTATTGTCGAATGGGGAGGCAGTAAGGGAAATAAAGGTGGAAGGCCCAATAGCCGACAGCGATCACCAAACGGTGTGGTTTAATATCACGATGTGCGGGGACCCATAGAAATCAGTTATTTGGGTGGTACTGTTCAGGGGGGTGGACTTTGGGAGGATGCAGAAAGTACTGAAAGGGAAACTGGAGAAAAAAAAGCAGAAATAATGGCCCCCAGCATACCCCCTCAAAACAAATTTTGCATTGGTATCAAACTGCAACTTTAGAGAATCTCTGATAAAGCATAATGATAAGTTTGCTTGTTATATGCTTTACTGTGAAATTTAAAAACAATTAATAATAATATAATATTAATATTAACTAATAATATTTAGGAGGCAGTATAGCACAGTGGTTTAAGGCTCAGACCTGGGTTTGAATCCCACAGCCCCCACTTACATACTGTGTGACTGTGAGCAAGTCCCTTAACTTCCTTGTGCTCCCAGATCGCACCTGTAAACAAGCTTCAGTTTAGTGTGTCTCTCCTGGTTAAATAAGACAAACAACATTTCCTATTTCTGATCATTCTTCTCTTTACTGCTGGGGGTTCTTATGGAGAGCGCAGGACTTCCTGTTTTCCACAGAAGTATGCTATCATAGAATGGCTCCTATGTGGTTTAAGCTCCCGACTCCAGGACTGCTTCTTTCTTTCTTTACTTTATGGATATTTGTCCTTTTTTTGGTACTTGATCATATTGAGAAACCAAGAGATGAAATCATTAGCGGCTAAGGTGTCTTCCATCTTTTTTTAGTGCTATTAATAACCCAAAAAAAACTTCTGAATTAATAATAGCTATAGAGAGAATAATGCATAGGGTGGTGCGCATTACGAGAATTTAATGTACACCCGAGGTGTGGGATGCTTCATAAACCCCGAGAGTGAAGCTCAATGGGTTTATGAAAGCATCCCACACATGTGCATTAAATTCGAGTATTCACATCTCCCCATGCTTTGCTTTTTATAGCTACTGGTGAGTAATTTTTTTTCCAGTCAGATTACAGTAACATGTTGGTGGCTGCTAGATGCATGGATTACAGTTTTGAGGAATTGACAGGATACCAGTGCAGGAGTTAACTTTGTTTTTTATTTGATTTATCTTTTCAATGCTGAAAGAGCACAGGTCATATTGCAAGGTTTCTGAGCTGCAACATGTCAGACGAACGTGTCTGACAAACAGTATTAAGTTAGGTCAAGCAATAATGGCACTGTTTAATATATGAGTTCTTAACTGCAAGAAAAATACTTTTTTTTCTTTTGTTGCTCAAGTAGACTTGTATCATGTAGAGTTTTTTATTTCTATGCTCATTGATGTTAATTGGTTTCATTGGCAATGGAACTTACTGTACAGAGAGAGAGCATGCTTCTTCTGTAAAAGTCTGCCTCTCACTAACTGCCACAATTTCAAAGAGCAAACTCTTTTTTTTCTGTAGGCACTTTACTGACTAGTGACCACAGCTGAACATTTTCTGTAGTAAGCAAAGAATTTGCTGTCTATTTACTTTCTGGAACAGAAGTTACTGTTTTGTTTTTTATTGTCAGAAGCGGGAACCATTTATGAAGGTCCAGGTGCTTTTAAGACTCTGATCATGGCTCGTGCTTACTGTTGAGAGACTGACTGTATGTTTGCCATAATAACTATCTGGTTATTATAGTAAATAATAACTGGTTGAGCTGGCCAGCCCAGTGGCACTGAGGGTTGATGCGCTGAATGCCACACCTTGCGTCACGCCGATGACACAGGTTCGGGAACAAGCCGGTTCATTGGGGGTTGGCAGGGGAGAGGGAGGACTGAGCATCTGTAGACTGCACTCCTCTCTCTGGGGAGGGTTCTGGGGTTTGTGATTGTATGCTATCTCATATCATATGATGAACATGTGACATAATTGATAGAGATGTAGAGAGAATTGTACTTTAAAAGAATAGGTCTACTTTCAGGCGCCTGCCCCCTGATGAAGCCCTTGTGTGGTGACGTGCCAGGGCACCTGAATCACAATATTTCATGGTCAAACATCTGTATGACTTAATATTGGCTATATTATCCTTAAATAAAAAATATCTGGTGGAGAGAAACTGTGTCTCGGGACGTTCATTTGGAGTCATACTTCAGCTCTGGAATGCAAGTTAATCAGTCTTCATCATCAAAATGATCCAGACTGCCGCACACCACAAAGCCCTGATCTCCTACTCAGTATAGATCCAGTGAAAGCCTTTGACTCTGTGGAGTGGGAGTACTCATACCAGACTATGGCAGCTATGGGATTTGGTCCAGTCTTCACCAACTGGGTTAAGCTCCTGTACTCGAACCGCAGAGCTGCCATCCTCACTAATAGGCTAATGTTACTGCACATATACCTAGGCAGGGCAATGAGGCATGGATGCCAGATTTCTTCAGTGCTGTACCTTACAGCAATGGAACCACTCTTACAAAGGACCAGACATGTCCCTAAGATAGCTGGCATAACAATGGGCAAAGAAGCACTTAAGACGTTGGCCTATACTAATAACTTACTCCTTGACATTTTGGACCCAGACCCATTCCTCCCCTGCTCCTTACAAACCCTAAATTAATTGGTCAGATCTCAGTTCTGAGGGTAAATTGGTCCAAGACAGATGCTGTGCCCCTCAGCACTTGATCTCATCCAGTACAGACATGAAATGATCCCACAGTCAGCTGAAATACCTAGGAATGACCCTCTCAACTGACCTAAAAAGTATGGAGGACCTAAACATAAACCCATGAATAAAAGATCTGGAAGTTGACTTTACCAGATGGAATGGGCTCAATCTCCCATTTAAAGGGAAAAATGTCACTTATAAAATGATGGCCTTTCGCAAACATGTGTTTTGACTCAGTGGCTCTTTTGATTATCCCTCTTGGAGGGGCAGTAACCCTGATTCAGCCAAGCCAAACTACGAACCCCAGTCAAAAATGTGGATGGGGCATTCTATGATTATGGGTGTACAATCAGGCCATAGGCATCAGACAAAATCTATGGTGGCTTGTACCCATCTCCTAAACAACACCGTTTTGGTGATGCATTGAGGCCCCTAGTTACTTAAGTTTCCCCTGGTATGGGAATAAAGGCCATAAAGCCTTGAATGGTACCTTGATCCCACTTACTCTTTCATTTACAATGAAAGCTCAGACAACAATTCTCCACGACAGTGGATTAACTGACAGTCACTTGGACAAGTGGCAACTACTCTGGGAAGATACACATTTCTCTATTGAGAGTAAACCCCTCAGCTGAACCAAGTGAGCTGATCAAAGGACTCTTATAATTGGCAGTCTCTCTGACCCAGTCAGACAAATGCTATACACTTTCCAGACCTTGGCCTCTGCATATAATCTTCCAATAACAGATTTTTGAAAATATCCATAGATCAGGTGGGTCATTAACTCTCTCTGACAAAAGAGTACAGACCCAGGTGTCTCACCCCTTCAAACCTTACTCACCACCTGGGAGTCTCATCCCCAGCAGATCGGAGAGAAAATATACCAGTTTCTGCTGCAACCCTACTGCCCTCACCTCCTTAAACAACAAGATCTGTTCAGAGGTAACACATCTGCTTTAGAGTTGTGAGTCTGAGTGAAAACTACTCAAAGCTCCTGCTGCAGCTGATGGTGTACTTGTGCCAGTTCAACAAATCAAGAGGAACAACAGGCATAATGCTGCAGTCCAGGAGTAATATCAATTTGTAGAGATAAAAGAACCCAGACTGGATCAGTACCTCCAACTGCAGGAACATTTTATTAAGTTATAGCCACACAGAGAGTACTGTATTTACCTAGTGCTTCAGACATAAATTTGGGTATGATCTATGTCAGCGGGCCCCCTTATGAAAAACCATGTTTAAGTCTGAAGCACCAGGTAAGGGCTGTGTTCTGTGTGTGGCTATAAGTGACCTCTGTGTGGCTGTAACATAATAAAATGTTCCTACAATTGCAGACACTGATCCAATCTGTTTTCTTTTACCTCTACAAACTGGTCTTACTCTAGGAGTGTGGGTCCCTGCCTGCTTTAACAATAAGAACACCCTTGGAGTGAAATAGCTTTCAAAACACTGAGTCACTCAGGTGTCAGGGCCCCAAAATGCCGTAAGCATTTTCAGGTTTAGTTTAGTAAAACAGAACAGAATAGAATTTGGTAAATGCTTGCATGTACGGTTACTATGTCTCTTATGGCTATGAGTGCATTCTTGAGGTATTTGGGTGACAGAACTGCAAAGCGAAGCTGGGCAGTTCTGGGACACAAAGGAAACAAAACAATAGAAAGAATTAATGTTAGGCTCTCAAACTGGTGTAGACAAGAGGGAATTCCGTTTATAGATAACTTTACGGTGAATCACACTCTATACTCCAAAGACAGGCTTCTCCTAAACAAAAAAGGGTCTCACATTCTGGGAAGAAGTTTTGCAAACTCTTTAAACAAGCTAACATTAAACTGAATACCATGGGGGAAAATATTAGTCCACCTGAGACAGAACAATGATCATTATTGCACAGAGTAATTTCTAACATCAAAACTGTTAATAATAAAATTAAATTCTATATGGCAAACTCTAGGAGCCTTAATAATAAAGTTGATGAATGACATGTGGCAGGCCACTTTGTAGAATCATGCAAGTCGCAACTGCTGGTGTAAGTTGCTACTTGCGCCATTATACTTGGTGCAATTGCTGTTACTCCAGGCATACATGTACTAGAATCGGGCCTCATGTTTGTAAATTGTGACACACAAATAATGTGGGCCAAATTAAAGGAATTCATCCTGGACCTAGGTAACAAATATATACCTAAATATAGAAAGAACAATAATATCAACAAACCAAGACCAAATGTAAACAATAAGATTAAGAAATGAATACGACAAAAACACAAAGTTTGTAAAGTGTACAAAAAAACACAGAGAGCCCAATTCTAAGTTGCATGTCACAACTTGCAGGCTTATGTGAGTTGCGACATGTGCTGCTATGTCAGGGATCCTGCACCCTATTCCAAGACAGGCAGGGTCTCCGACACTTACATCCTGTGACCTGCGGCAGCTGCAGGGTTGCACCATGGGAATGGCGCAATGGACCTGGGTGCCACAAGCCACTGATTGCAATGAACAGCCTGCAATCCCCCCAACCACAGAAAAAGCCCATGAGCCACTGTCGGCCATGGGAGGGATGGCAGTGTGGCAGAGGTGCAAGGGTGGCACCAGAGAAAATGGACCCGGGTGCTGGTGAGTGGCACCCGGAATTGCGGGAGGGGCATCTATGTGATGGGAGGAGTCCATTGGGCATGTTTGTGTGCATGTTGCATCACTGCGGGGGGACAACCACCAACTGGCATGGATGGATGCCCTTTAGACCAGCTAACTGCTACTCTAGCCCCATAGTTCAGTAGTGTGTCTTGGAATCATGTAAGTGTGTTATGGCAGTCGCCCTGTTAGAATAGGGGAGCAGTTGCTGCCATAAACCTCCCTTCCACCATGCTGTAGGGGCTGTGGCAGGTGGAAGGCCCCTTGGATGCAGGTCACCCACACCATGGCGCAGGCTGCCTCTCGGAATCACAAACGGCGTAACGCATGTCGCAAGGTGCAACTTGCGCTATCGGGTTTGGCGCAAGTCACCTTGTGACATGTGTAACCCATTTTTAGAATTTGACCCTGACTTCTTACTACTGGAAAAAAATATAAACAACTAGAAAAGGAATGTAAAACAGATATAAGATACTCAAAAATTCAGAACTCAAAACATGTTAAGTCAGGCCACTGCAACACAAAGACCAAGTAGTACATGAAGCAGAGCCCATGGCAAACATTTTAAACACCTACTTCTGTAGTGTGTATAGCTCTGAATGCAATATACCTCCTGTATTTGATATACATCAAGTAGGACATATCACAATCAGTGAAGAAGAAATATCTGACAAGATTAAACTTACAAAGGAGGATTGTTCACCGGACCCGGATCACATCACAGGGAAAATTATTAAAATAATGACTGAACACTTCTTATACAGACTTAAAAGACTTTTCGAAAGTAGTATAAATATGGGCTATGTACCCCTTGACTGGAGGACTGTAAATATCATACCAATCTTTAAAAAAGGTGATAAAACAAAGGTCGAAAACTGTAGACCAATTAGTTTGACATCCTTGGTGGGGAAAATACTCTAAGGTATCATTAAGGAGTGGACAGTCCTGCAGCTAGGTAGCTGTGACAGTTCCCAACATGGATTCATCAAAAAAAGATCATGATTGACAAATCTGCTATGCTTTTATGAAACAGTAAGCAAACAACTTGACAACAAGAAACCCTATGACATCTTCTTTATTGACCTCAGTAAGGCTTTTGACAAGGCACCCCTAAACTACATAGCTGTAAAATTGAAAAGGAGAAATGTAAACCTAAAATTCATAAAATGGATACAAAACTGGTTGGATAGCAGAACACAGAGGGTAAGCATTAATAGCCACTACTCTGGAACATCAGGAGTTACCAGTGGGGTCCCACAGGGGTCAGTACTGGGACCCTACAACTTCAAGGTTTTCATAGCAGATCTAACTGATAAAATAAATAATGACAATATCAAGTTTGCTGATCATCTAAAATGGGGGGGAGATCTGGAAAACATCCCCGAGTAGACAAGAACTTGGAGTATGGCTCAAAATATGGACAAGTGCAAAGTTATGCACCTGGGACCCAAAAATAAGAAACACTAGTACCTCCGGGGGGATAGTACACTCTCTATAACTACACTGGAGAAAGATCTAGGAGTGCAAATAACAGATCATTTGACATTCTCCAGACAGACAAACAAGGTCATTGGCAGAGCAAACAAGATCATATGGGCCATAAGGAAAAATACTGTCTCAGGAGATGCTAGGGTTCTTCTCCCTCTGTAACAAGCCTATGTGAGGCTGCTCATTGATTATTGTTCTCAATTTTGGTCCCCCCACCATTAAAGAACTGGCATATTACATCTTAAAAGAACTCAGAGAAAATTTACCAAACAAATTTAAGGACTCAAGGACAAGGAATATCACATCCATCTTGAATTGTTAAATCTTATGTGTCTCGAGGAAAGAAGACAAAGTGGAGATTTTCTGCTTCTGTGGGATGTTGTCAATGACCCCTATCTGTTTATGAAAATGGTATTTACCTTTACACAGGATGTGGTGGAAACTAGGGGACATCCACTGCAACTACATATTTTTAAATACAACACAAACAACAGAAAGTTCTTTTTTTCACAGAGAGTCATAGGAGTATGGAATACCTTACCACTAGAAACAATTATTAGCAAAAATAAAATGACATTCCAGAACAGACTGGACAAGTGAATTCTCAACAGGAGAAATCTGGCCAGCCTGGTGGTGCTGAGGGTTGAGGTGCTGGATGCCAACCTCGTGGCAGCACCCGGCTGACCGAGTTCGAGAACAAGCCGGGTCGGCCAGGTGGTTACGCAGGGAGGGAGATGATTGAGCATTCGACAGACAGCTCTCCTCTCCCAGGGGAAGGGCTGGGGATTGTCTGGTGTACCAGCGGCACCCAGTGGAGATTGGGAGGTACTGCAACACTCAGACAGCACAAATCGGAGTGGCTGACGTCAGCAGGGTTGCCATGTGTTTGACGTCAGGGGTGCCCATGCAAGGGGGAGGGAGCTGGGGAAAATGACAGGGAGAACATGGAAAAACCTGGCTATGCGGGGTAGGCAACGGCACCTGATCCCCATGCCCTTTGCTGGATCCAGCTCATCCAGCTTCTCAGTTCCTCCACCCGGGTCCCACCACTGCAGCTGGGGTCTGACTTGAAGTGTGCCCAAGAGGAGGGGTGACCCCCACCCTGGAGGGGTTAAGCTGGGGGTACTGGCTACAGATGGAGGTGGGGAGAGAGGAGGCTTCAGAGCGAGAGCACCTCAGGTGGGCAGGAACAGGCAGAATGCCTGAGAGAGGCTCCGCAGGCTGTGACTGGAGGGAAAAAGAATTGGGGAAAAACAAACAAACAGGAGAAATCCACTATCTTAGGGGTTCAGGGATGTGAACTATAATGGGCATATTTGCCTTCAGTTTCCAGATTAACCGCAGTATGAACCACAGTATGAACAGTATGACTTGAACAGAAACTCTTGTAGCCACAAGACACAGGGGAACTGTACACATAAATGTTTTATAAATCATGTTGAAGATTTCTGTTAAGAAATGCAACTTGAATTTAAAATACAACTGTTAGATTTTGTGGAAAATTAGAGAAACTCCTGTGTGATGAAATGGGCTATCATATCTTAATTTAAAACTGCAGCATTAAAACTGTTTGAATAAGATGTTTTGTGGGAAAAATAGTACTTGAAATGTTTAGATATAACCAATCCTGATTAGCCAAGAATGATGTGATAATTCATAATTTTGTGTATAGAGGATAGTGGATGACCAGCCATGCAAACCAAGTCTGTGTTGTCACCGAACTTGAGAGTAGTCAGAACCCTGCTGGCAATGCAGTCTTGTGCATGTGACTGGGCATCCGCTATTTTATACAGTATATCATATGTTTTCATCATAAAAAATACATTGTTGCCCCCTCCCCACACACACAAAAGGCAGATAAATTTTGGGAAATTTTAAAACTAATAAACCCACCATACACCCAATGGCTAATACTGCTTTCCATGCTACTGACAGTTTTTTTTTGCTTTTAAAATCATTTGAAAAAAAGATTACTTCATAAAAAAGGAAGACCTGGGTGGTGAGCGAGAGCAAGATCTGCATTTATGTGCTTCCATTTAAATCAACACGGATTCACACAAATACACTATAGTGCAAATCGTGCTCATGCTCGTTTCCCAGTAACTTTCATTTTTGTAAGTAAGACTCTTTTTAAATGATTCTGTAAGCAAAACCCTATCAGTGGCACTGGGTGGGGCGTTTAGTTTTTTATTGATTTATTTGCTTTTGTTAACTGAGTAAGCACACTAGACAACCAAGTGACTATTTTCAGGTGCGACCCGGGCATTAGCAGCTGGGTGTAGGGTGGGTTTATTAGTTAAAATGAATTAAAAAATAGAAAGTTTGTTTGGGTTTATGTGTGTATGTGCGGTGAGGGGAGACAATTGTGAGAAGAACAGAGCACCGCTGGTACTGTATTTCAATTCATATTAAAAAGTTATTATACCACAGACAATTGCAACAGCATTCTATGACCTTTGACCGGTAGTACCAAAGCATTTCAGTTTGGATGGAAAGCCATACAGAACAGATCCTAACTATATAATACATTGCCTTCCATACACACTGTAACCCTAAGTGCTTTACAAAGCACCAAGTTACATACAGGTAGTAAGTCACTGTGACCTCTACTGCTCCCTTGCCTTCACATCTCTCAAAAATCGCTGACAACTGCACTGCTCCAAATTTGACTCAAAATTCTGGCTTGGTGCCCTCCCCACCTACCTCTCCTCCACACTGTTGTTGTCTCTCACCCCCCATCATGCACTCCAGTCCCTTGACACCCGTCTACTAAATATCCCCAGAAGAAAGACCTCTGTTGGACAGACAGCCTTCTTGCACTGATTCCCGAAACTCTGGAATGCTCTCCCCCCTCAAATTTGTCACTCTTCCTCCACCCATTCCCTATCAAACATGCTGGCCAACTACCTCATGGTAAACTGTGCCTGCACTAAACAACCTCTGATTGACCCCCCCTCCAAATTCCCATTGTCTGACCAGTGGCACGGCCCAAACCATGGAAGCTGGCTTATAAACCCCACCCATGGCATTTACTTGCATATTCTTGTCTCTCTTTTTGTCCTCCCTAGATTTAGCCCTAAGTGTTTATCTACTGCAGCAAGCTGCACTCTGTGTATGTATGCATGTATGTATGTATGTATGTAAGTATGAATGTATGTATGCCTCTGGTATACGCTTTTAGCTGACTGTTAACCAATGTAGCAACCAGTTGTTCCATTTTCCTCTGTATACCTGACTAATTTGTTATTGTGATAACCTGCATGTTATGCTCCCTCTGTAACCCTTCCCCCAGGTTGCACCGGGAGACAAGCATCTTTTTGCTCAGTGTGCCTTCCTGGTGAATCAATTCAATAAATAAATAAATAAATAGATAAATGTGCAGCACACATACAGAGGCCACTGAGCACACTCATATGATACACACAGGCATACTACAATAAACCAGTGGTTTTCAAGTCACATATCTGGAGGGCCCCACAGTGCAGCCACCAAAACTTACAGGTGGCCCTTCTATTTTACATTTTTCATCCAATTCCCTTAATACAACAGATCTCTTTTCCCACATAGTACTGTATATAGCAAATTAAGTTCAAACACCCCTTGCTTGTCCAGGCCTACAAGCACACCCCTTGCTTGTCCAGGCCTACAAGCTTCTCAAACCCCACTCTCCGCCAAGCATTGCCGGAACCATAACCCTCAAACACAACCCAAGGAACCTAAGGACCTCAGATAGAACACCATTAGAAGTCCCTAGGGTAAGGACAAATGCTGGCAGAAGATCCTTTTCCTCCCAAGCAGCCTGCCAATGGAACAAGCTCCCTCCCCAGGTCCAGGCCTCCTCTTCACTCATGAACTTCCACACCAGGCTTAAGTCCCATCTGCTGACCTCAAGCACATGCCACTGGCATGGCACTTAAAGCTCCTAAGGTACTCCCCTCCTCTCCAACTCCCATCTCCTAGCTTAACCTTCCTACTACCTGTCTTATACAGACTGCTCGCCAGAGGCCAGGTGTAACCCCTGAATGAACTATATGCAAAGTACTACCAATTGCTTACATGTCATGATGATAACCATGCCTGTACCCATGCCTGCATCCACTGCTTTTCTTTTACCGTGCCTGTAAGCCATGCCTGTATCCACAGCTTTTCTTTTACCATGCCTGTAACCATGCCTGTATCCACTATTTTTCTTTACTGTAACCACTTCATGATGTAACTCACAATGCCTCAAATGTTCCTTATGTTCTTGTTCATTCTTATAACTTGAATTGTTATCCCGGGATGCCCCTGAAAAAGGGACCTTCGGGGCTCAGTGGGCCTACCTGGCCACCAAAATTTAATAAATAAATATATAAATATTGTCTTCTCTCTTTTGCTGGTAGAAAATGGCCAAAGTCTATGAAATGCATATCCCTATCTATGCTAGACAGTTGCTGTTAGAACTGCTGTATGTTAATATATGATATTAGTTTAGTCTGTTAGAAATCCTTTATTAGCCTGTTCATCCATGGGAGCAATCCCCACTAGGAATGTGTAGTTATTTGCCAATTACCCTGTTATGTTGAAAAAAGAAACAAATAAACTTTTAATTACAAAAAAAAAGGAAATGGCCAAAGGCTGGCATCAACACAGTAGTAGAGCTACCATTCATAGGGCCAGCAACCTCTGAGTTCTGGAATAAGCCAGAGTCATTTGAAGCTGGCCAGGGAGTTGAGGACTGAGTGTCTCACAGGATGCTCCCCTCCAACACACTGGGAGGATCTCTGTCTCCACTGCAATGCTGCTACCTGGGTGACCACAGGTGGAAGCAGAGCCATGGTAGGAGGACACCTTCTAGACTCACAGCAGGCATGCAGATGTGCATACTGCTGCTCTGAGCCCCATGTGCTGATGGCCTAGGGATAGGGAGAAAACAGCAAAATATAGTTCCAGCAGCAGTCAGAGATGCTCCCCCAGTATATCTGGATGACTCTAAACCACTCTGGCCATGCTGCTTGATGCAACATTATAGATTTTGGGAGGTTGCTGCCCACTCCTGTCCATGTCTGTGGTGCAGTGCCATGGCTTGATGGAAGTGATGTATTGTAGTCAGAGGAGTTAAACAAGCAATGGGGTGCTTACCAATTGCATAATATTTAAATAACATTTCATTGGTGGGGGAGAGTTGAGAAAGGTGCATTCCTCCTGAACTTCCATATCCCTACAGAAAATTAATTTAATTGAACACCGCCTGGTGCCAGTGAGGACCCCAGCACACTGCAGAGGTTCTAAGGACTGGGGGCTGGAGAAAATAGAGCCAAACTGGGTAGGATATGTGGTTTGTGCACAGGCAGAGGGGGCCATATAGCTGCTATGGCTGCCCTTAGGTAGGTGTAGCTAATGGCTCTCTCCACTGGCCCTATGCCTTGAGGAGTTTGTATTCAGTATTGGACAGATACTGGCCTATGCCCCTGGCAAACCACCATCCCACTCACCCACATAGAGAGACACACTGGTCAGGCATATGGTACATAGGGGCCATACACCAATACTGTGCAGTACCCAGATGGTGTGCATGTGGTGCATAGGGGATGCTCCATGGCTTTTCAATGACCTCTGCATGTGGGAGTGGCAATGAACCATTTGAGGATTGGGCCCTGAATGTACAGGCTGTTGCAGATACACAAAACATGGTAATGAAACAAGATAAACATTGTACATTGCACTATAAAGATAGAGCAGTGAAGCTTCTTCCTGCCTTGCTCCACTGGCTGTGAAGTTGATCAGATAGTAATTTAAAAAAAAAATATGTGGAGATACACAATAAAGTGCACAATAAAATAAGAGACGTGAAGAATACTCTATAAAAACACAATGCCATAATATACTGTAGTTCTGATATGAACAGGGAAATGCAGATAAAAACAAACATTACAAGTTGCAAGAAGCCTAAAGATAAACTACCAGGATAATCAAGGGTTTAAAACTCAGTTATGTTCCTAAAGAAGTGAAAAGGGAGTGTGGATGACGAAAGCAATCATGCACAGAGGCAGACACTCAGAAAGCAACTGAACAGCAGCTACAGCTCACAGTATGAATTTCAACAGTAAACAAGAAGGTATGAGGCACATAGCTTCATTGTCTTAAATAATTAATACAAATATCTTATTGAAAAGATACATTTTTTTCAAGAAATTAACACTGTAGCAGCTTGCTGTGAATAACTCATGTCTGTGTAGGAATGGACACTCCTTCAGCTGCTCTGTAATTTGATTCAGCTCAGGCTGCAGTGGAACAGAAGAGGGGTGTGTGTGCATGTGTGAGAGAGAGAGAGAGAGAGAATGAATGCAGGGCTGGGCAACGGCATTAGTTTAAACTAACTCAGTGTTTTGTTGTTGTTTTTAAGCTGTTAATGTTCACACTCTGGCAGGCTAGGTCCTCTCTGTTCTCTGTTGGACATTCTTTCTGCTGCAAAGGTTCATGGAGCTTGCCTGTCCCAGAACCATGCCTTCCTCAGTGCTCTGTAATGAGCATGGTCTGTTTCATGGCTTCACTTTTTCAAGAGAAAATTACTATATTAAAGAGCTCTCATTTTTTTAAAATGCTTATATTGTGAAAATCAGTGCAGTTAGTACTATCCACAAAGTTATGTATCTTACATGCCCTCAGAATGATGAATATGTGTTGTAATAAGAATCAGAGCAATTACTACCTAAAGCTCTCTAAACAGGCATTGCTATTAAAGGGGCTCTACCAATGGCTTAAAAGGAAGTGACAGTCAAAGTAGCTAACTGAAATTTATAGTACAGCAATGAAATAATGCAGTCTAAGGCAAACGGGGTGGAGGAGGGGCCAAACACCAAAATACCACTGTCATAAATGGAGACAACTCGGAGGGTTGTAAGTCATGTCCAGTTGAAGCATTCAGGGGTAGAACACAGTGTATGTATCCTGTCAGAGTCCCTTCTCTTTCTCTCTCTCTCCTACTCATAGCAGTATGTCAGCATGGTGACATCACCATGCAGTTGTAAAAATCAGCATGGGAAGAAGCTTTCCATGTCTCCCTGTCTGCCAAGGATTGGGACAACCTACTTAGCAGAGCTCACACCAGTATCAGGGATCACAGGTATCAGCTTATCCAGAAGAAAATCTTGCACAGATAGTACCATACCCCTGAAGTCATGCACAAAATTGGCCTTATAAACACTACAGAATGCTTGCTATGGCATTCACCTACAGGGTCCCTGAAACATATCATACACTTTTGTCCATCTGTATCCTCCTACTGGTCCTACATACTCCAGTTCTGTGAAAAAAAATCCTCACCTCCAATATAACAAACACCACCAGGCTTTGGAAACTAGGAGATAAATCCATGTCCCTGCATCTTATAAAGCTTACATTGGTATGACTCACTGTCACAGCACTGGATGCAATGCAGCAAATACTTTTAAAATGGAAATCTGTCACCCATTCCTCAGAAGCAGAATGGGTACTTGCCCTCACAAAACTGGTGGAGTATGAATGACTGTCTCACTTGTCCTCACACATTTTGAATTGATTTATGGGCATTTGGGACCAATTCCTCTATAATCTAGCCCCTTCACACCCTTCTGCAACTCCCTAGAGAAATTGTTGTATGTTACCAGCCTTCAGCATTTGGTATACATACAGCTGATGGTTTGTCAAACCTCAAGAGTTACCTTGATCACCTGTGGTATAAAGACTGTGCTAAATGTATATTCCCTATCTGTTTCAAGCATGCTTTCTTAAACAATTAACTGGTGATTGTATTTTCATTGAACTCCCCACGTGTAATCAAACATCTTTTTCTTCCAGTACCTTACTATTTTACAGTTACATATGTCAGAGTTGTATCCTTAAGGGACTCGCCATGGCCAGGTCTACAATAATGTATTATTGATGTATTGTTATTGTGATAATTACAATAAAATATTATTAAAAAAAAAACCTAATGATAGGCTGCCAGTGTGCAAACATTATCAAGAAGCAGGCACCCCAGCAGACAACAGCAGCTACACACTAAATGCAAACAGATTCATCATGCTACAATTTAATGCAGGTGCAGTGTAGTAATGTAATGCTCCCCCAAATGGGGGCTCACCTAATTGCCCGTTTTCTTCCATCTGCCTTCTGGTGCCTGTGGTTTCCCCTGTATTGTCACCAAAGTGCATCACCACTGGCCCAGGTCCAGATGTGTGCCCCAGAGTCCCCAAGTGGCCCTGTCTCTATATTTTGATCCTTTTTGCGGCATTCAGAGCATTGCAGAGCCACCGGTACATTCCCAGGTAAGCGTTTTGGCCACCAGCAAGCTTGCACATGCTCAGACAGTGCTCTCAATGTTTGTACCACAACCTGTGGTAAATACGGTTGCCCCTTGCATGGTCTTGGACCCTAGATTAAATAATGGTTGCAGGGGGGTCCAGAGACTTCTGACAGTGTAAGGGGGGCCACTGGGTCCTCTAGGTGTACAGCCCCAAGTGTGCTTCTTTGCAGGGTTTATAAATATTAATCAAGGGCAGCATTACTATTCATGACTCACCTGCCCTAGTGCTAAGGCTCAATAAATACTGGCACTAGCAATAGGCTTAAAAGAGAACATACATGTAAATAAATATGGGAGTGAAGGAAGGCACAAAGGGGAGCTATTAAATAATGGGGGACTAAGCAAATAATTAATGTTTGTACTGGCCGCACCAGGCATATTGTTGGGGGACCTACACGCCCGTCTCTCTGCTGCCTAGGGACTGCAAATGTCTATAACAGTGACAGGAGAGGGACTGCACATAAATGTTTGGGAAGGATAGAAATTAAGCGGGCACAATGCTGGCAACTGAATAGTGGGGCACAGATTAAATAAATATGTGCTTAATGGTTGCACCAGAACTTTATTAGAGGGACTGTGATGAACTGCATCGGGACTATATATTTTAGCAGCCATTTCTGCAGAGTAGCAACCAATCCAAAAGCCAGGATTTCAGTGCAATGATTGTTGGGACAGTGCCAGAGACTTGTGAGACTTTGTAAGTGACCTTTGGGGGAAAAGCAGGGATCTAATTCAGGTGTCAAAACAGGGAACCTATTAAGCATTGAAGGAGGCTTATGAATATTCATTTTGGGGACTGACAAGTGGATTTAGCCAATCACTTTTGGACTTACCAGAAATTTCAGTCAATTGGGAGCCATAGAAGGACTCCATAAAACCCCAAGATTCTCAAGCTGAGCTCAGTTCAAGCAGGAGCCCTTCCACAGGGAGGGGGACTCAGGCCCCCAGCTAAAAACAATCATTTGTCAATGCCGAATGTTGATTGCTTATATGTGCTGGTAAGGTATTTGGAAGTGAAAGTACCATGCCTAAGAACTGCCATGTGCCCCCCCGCAAGACATCCACTGTGTCTTTCTGTTCAGTATTCACAGAAGAGGGGAAGGGGCAAGGGCCACAGCAGTTGCAAAGGCATGAAGAGTGGACAATAGTCCATTCACAGGCAGAAGAATTCTGCAGAAGGTGAGTAAATTGAAGGTGGACAAAGTGATGGGACCAGATGGCATACACCCAAGGATATTAAAAGAACTGTGAAGGGAAATAGCAGTACCTCTGGCAGCCATGTTCACTGAGTCATTCAACACAGGGGTGGTGCCAGAGAATTGGAGGAGGGCACATATGGTCCCTCTATACAAATCCAGCAGTAGGGAGGAGGCGGGGGGAACTATAGGCTGGTCAGCCTCACTTCAGTAGTGGGGAAGATCATGGAGACATTGGTTAAAGAAAGGATAGTGGGGGATCTAGAAGCCATCGGAGCCCAGGACCATAGGCAACATGGATTCACAGTGGGGAGGTCATGTCAAAACAAATCTGGTTGATCTCTTTGACTGGGTGACAAAAGAAGTAAATCAGGGTGGGGCAGTGGACAACGCTTACCTTGATGTAAGCAAAGCCTTTGACACCGTCCCACATAGGAGGCTGATAAACAAGCTGAGTAGGCTGGGCATGGGGGAAAGGGTGGTAAACTGGGTTAGAAACTGGGTAACAGACAGGAGGCAGAGAGTGGTGGTAAATAGGGCGCAGTCTGGGGAGAGGGGGGTGACCAGTGGTGTGCCACAGGGAGTGGTCCTGGGGCCAGTCCTGTTCAATGTCTTCATTAGTGACATTGCAGAAGGGCTGAAGGGAAAGGTCTGCCTGTTTGCAGATAACACCAAGATGTGTAACACAGCGGATACCCCAGAGGGGGGTGGAGAAAATGAGGAGGAACCAGGAGAAGCTTGAGAAATGGTCTGAGGACTGTCAACTGAAGTTTCATTCAAAAAAGTGGAAAATTATGCACCTGGGACACAGAAACCCTGAGGAAAGGTACAGGATGGGGGGGAGTTGTTGACAGTCACAAAGAAGGAAAGGGACATGGGGGTTCTTATTTCAAATGACCTGAAAATGTTAAAGTGGTAAGGCGGTTGGGAGGTCCAGTGACATGCTGGGGTGCATAGGCAGGGGTATCAGCAGCATAAGGAGGGAGGTAGTGATGCTATTATATGAAACCATGGTCAGGCTTCACATGGAGTACTATGTGCAGTTCTGGAGGCCGCACCTTCATAAGGATATTAACAGGCTGGAGATGGTCCAGAGAAGGGCAAATGAGATGGTACAGAGTTTGCAATACAAGACTTATGAGAAGAAATTAAGGGACCCCAATATGTACTCGCTGGAAGAGAGGAGGGAAAGAGGGGATATGATGGAAACATTGAAGTACCTCAAGGGTATAAATATAACTACTGAGAAGCAGGAGACAGCTGCTATAGACATATTTGCCAGCTTCTGTGTGATATTCTTTTGTTCTTATAAATCTGTAATCTCCAGTATTTCAGTAACGAAATGACCACACTTCCTTCTTTAGGCAATTTTATGCTGGTTGATGCTTGGTATTGGATGGCAGACAGAGGGCTCACCAGATTGTGTTGCCATTTGAAAAACTTCATAGACTATTCTTTTACTGGTAAGCGTTTTGGAAAGCTGGTGAAGGTCTCACAGTTTTTATTATGATTTTATCTCATGTCTGTCCCCTTTGGTCCCCCCAACCCCACACCCCAACAGTCATCAGTGGCCACAGCTGCAGCCTTCTTCTTGCCAAGATGGTGGGTGAAAAACCTAGAAACATAGAATTTGACAGCAGATAAGGACCACTTGGCCCACCTAGTCTGCCTATTTCCCTACCTGATGGATAAGCTGCAGATTCTAGTTAATCAATGGCTTACTCCCTCCTACCCCCCAGTAGAATTGCTTTATGTCTGTTCTTGAGCAGCTGCCTTCACAGTCTGTGAAGTTTGATGTCTTTCAGTGCTGTTTATTGGTCATCTTCCAACACAAGCGAGGTGCTGCCAGCCCAAAACTAACTAAGGACAAGCAGGTTTCAAAGTGGGGAAGAACTGGAGTGAGCAAGAATCAAGTACTCATTCAGATGCAGCATTGATTTTAAGATCAACATACTGGTGTGGACACTGCAAATAGAACCCCAGCTCTTTAAGCAGCCTTATGAAGAGTAAAGGCTTCTCAAAGTACTGGGGTTCTGTTTATTGTACTGTAAGTGGGCTGCATCTAATTTGGTAATTTACTGTACCTTACATCTGGATGTATGGTAGGCCCAACTTTAAATAAACACTGCACCTGAATTAACACATGGTGCCATAGAAACATAGAATTTGCCAGCAAAAAAAGACTGTTAAGCCCACCCAGTGTGCCCAACTGTTCTCTACCTACTTGTAACTCCTGCCTGTATATGTTACTTCATGTCTTACTCCTTGTGAATGAGCTTGCTTAATAGTTTTTTCCTGCAATGAACTTGAACCCACACCACTTCCATAGCCCTATTGATCTCCGTTGAACCCATCCTTCCCCTTTTTCTAATATACCCCTATATTTATCCCATGCATGCTTCATGTCCTCTACCATTTTAGCTTCCACCACTTCTTCTGACAGTCTGTTCAAAGCGTCTACCACCTTTTCAGTAAAGAAATATTTCTTCACATCTATCCTGAATGCCCCCCCCCCAGCTTCATTGTATGTCCCTTGGTTTGGGTGCTCATCCTCATTTGAAGGAAACTCCCCAACTGTACCTTCTTTACCCCTGTGAGGTACATTGTAGGCTTTGATCATGTCACCTCTCATCCTCCTCTCTTCCAGAGTGTACATGTTGAGATTCTTCAGCATTTCCTTGTAGGGATTCCTGTGAAAATTCTGAACCATTTTAATTGCTCTGCTCTGGAAAACCTCCACCTTGTGTCCTTTCTGAAGTGTGGACTTTAAAACTGGACACACTACTCCAGCTGAAGGTATACCAGGGAGTGATACAATGGCAGCACAACACCCTTCCTCCTCCTACTGGAGATGCCACTCCTTATGCACCCCAGAATCAAATTTGCCCTGCCCATAGCCTTGTCACACTGTACTGCCATCTTGAGGTCCTCTGATATAATAACCTCAAGGACCCTTTCATGTCTAGTATGTATCAATACCTCTCCCCGTCCTATACCCAGCATCGGGGTTCCTATGCCCTAGGTACATGATTTCCACTTGTTGGCATTGAACCCCAAGTAAGTAAGAAAATGGAACTGATTTAATTGCTGGCTTTTAAGCAGCTTTTCGTGCAGTGTGTATGTGTGTGAGTGGGGGGAGCTCTGCTACTATAACTATTTGCTTTTGATTTGGTATAATATGCGAACACACTAACCCTGCTCCCCACTCCATGTACTATATAAGAGATAAAGAGCCCAAATAGCATTAGGCCAAGCATTGAGCCCTGCGGCACCCCACTTGTCACTGCTCTGGGTGCCAAGAGCTACCCCACCACCACCACCACCCTCTGCACCTTCCCCTGTAACCAATTCTCTATCCATTTAGTGAGACCACCTTCCACCCATACCCCTTCTTCTCCTCACTCTTCTCCTCCTTGGCCTGTGTCCCTCCTTCCGGTAGTCCGCACCCTTTCTCCTCCTTATTCTTACCGGGTGGTGGTGCCTTCTGTATTACACTCAGACCACTCTGTATGCCCCCTTCCAGGGTTACTACGCCTCCGCCTTTACCTATATCTAGGACAGTGACCACATCAAGCTCCCCTGTCTGGACCTTTCTACCAACCTCAGTTTTTGGCCCCCCCATTTGATTAAATCCACCTTAGTAGAGACATACCCCTCTAATCCTGCCTTTTTTTTTAACATACTTTCTCACTGGGTTACGGTCAGCTTGGTCATCCTGACCGACCGCCCAAGCCCTGCCCCCAACATCAGGCTGACCTGCTCACCTCCACTGATTACCCCCATGGTGGGGTGGTCAGGAGCTTCCAAGGTTGACCCACCGGAGCAGAGTCTGGTTGAGGAGGCGCCATTCGGGGCAGGTGGGGGGGTCAGAAGCTCATGCTGCCTGACTGTAGCCCATTTTCCACTCTTCTCCCCTTTGTGGAGTGCGGGCGTGCAATGACACTTAGTCACAGCGTGCCAATATCTGCCACACTCCACCACCCTTTACTACACCACTGTGGCGCCGCAGTCGTCACCGGGGCTGCTAGAGGCGGTGGTCCCTGGATCCCATCCTGGGATAGGAGAGCAGTCCTCTGGACGCACAGTCCTATCCTTCTCTTGCCAACCCCTGGCAGCACAGGACTGAGTCTGAACCTGGGTTGCCAGCATGGCATCCAGCGCCTCAACCCTCAGTGCCAGTGGCCCGGAAGCAATGCTGCCTTTAATACTCCCCTCCCCCTTCCTGCTCCAGTGTACCCTGTCCCCCACATACAAGTCACTATTCCCCCAGACCCTACCCCAGTTAGTCACTAACCCATACGATTTTGTGTGGCACCAATCCCTCAGCTACTCGAACTCCTCAAGCCTACCCTTCCTCACCATGCTTGCACATGGTACAGGCAGTACCTTCAAGAATTCCACCAACTTCCCCACACCCTCACACTGCCTGTCCAACTACTCAAACCTCCCCCTCACTATTCCACAGTGTCCCCCACCAAGTTGTTTGTACCCACATGCAACAGTAAATGAAGTTTCTTTCTCCCCCTCGCTGCACACTTGAGTAGTGCTTGCCCTGCCCCTCCTGCAGTCAACCTGGGGACAGCTTCAACCCAAATATGGCTATGCCTTCCCCTTCCACCCATCTCACCCATTTCAGCATAGAATCCCCAGGATGAGTACCCCTCACCCTTTACCCCCTTTCCCTTCTAATGCCCCTTCCACCACCCCAGTATTCGTTCTTCCCTGTCCTTTACCCCATCAACTGCACCCTCTGTGACTTCTGTATCTGTACCCAATGCTTCCACCTCACCCCTTTTCTCTGCCTTATTCTTCCCATCCCCCTTGAACCTCTTCCCAGCCTGACTACTTCCTACTGGGCTTCCCATGTCGACCTCCTCTCCTCCCCTGCTGATTTCAAACTCCTCTCCTATCCCTGCTTTTGTCGATTTAGAGCCCCCATTCCATGCTACCCCGATAGTGATGACCCTCCCATCCTTCGCCCTTCCCGTAGCCTTCTCTCCTTCAGTCACCACCCCTCCTTCCTTACTAGCCCCCTTCTTCCCCTTTGTCCTTGCTATCTTTTCCCCTACCTGTTGCCATCCCTCTCATGCCCTGCTTGTCCTCCCCCTTCAGTATGTTCCTGCTGCCCCCTCTCTGTCCCACAGCAGAGGTTCGAATCTATTCATAGATGATGCCTGTCCTACTGCTGTTCTCCCTATCGGTTCCACCCTCCTACTTGTTCCCCTCTGTGGCAACCCTGGTCCCTTCCTAACCACAGCCATCTGCTCTCTCCCTGGTACTCCTCGTAGTCTCTTCCTCCCCCATCAGGAGGGCCCCCCCTCACCTCGGGCATCCCCTCCCTTCTCCTCTCTTTTCTGTTAGTGCCACTGATACTGGGGTCAGTTTCAATCCCTACTTGTTCTTCCTCCATTCCCCTTTGCCATCCCCTATCCCCCCAGCCAGGATGCCTACCATACTCAACTGCCCTGTCACTTAGACTCCTCCCTAACCTCCACAGTTCCTCCCTCAAACTAGCCAGTCATCTACAGACCATACACTCCCCATCCTCCAAGCCCACTCCAGGATCATGGTAGACCCACACCCTGTACACCCCATCACCCTTCCAAAGATGACCGCCCTATTGACACATGGCACCTGCCCCATTTTGGCCCCCATCTTATGTTACGGACTCTCACTCCCAGGTTCTGTACCCTACTACAACTGTCAGGCCCCTATTTACTCAAATTCCTGCCCCCCCACACTAGACTCCCTACTGTCCCTTTGCCAAATGGGTTAATTCAGTCTCAAATCTCATCCATTAGATACTGTATTATTGTAGCAATCCTAAAGCCTCCTTGTCTGTTTTTAACCCTCAGATACCATACTTTTTGTTCTCAGCTCTCATATAGTTTCACTTAGCCCAGTTAGAAATCCTATTGCACTCCAGTTAATACTCAGCTCAGTTAGAGAAATAAACAGAACAAATAAAAATGTATTATTACAGCAATCCTAAAAGTATAGCTCAGTGCTTAGCTCAGTTAGAGAAATAAACAGAACTAAATCTGTATTATTACAGCAATCCTAAAAGTATCCAATCATTACTTTGTCTCCACTCCCGAGACCCTGCTGTAATGTAACACCACAGAGGATCCTGGGCGGGAGGGTGGTTGTCTCTAAAGTCCTGGCAGAGCTCCATTGAACTTGCTCACTCCCCCCCCCACTCGCTCATTCTGTTTCTCCCGGCGCTGCAGGCTGCCCTTTTGTCCTGGGCTTCTGCCTGAGTTGGCACCTTTTCCTGCCCATAAAGAAATCCACAGCGGTCCCAATAGAGCTCTATTGAGCTCGTTCACTCCCCCTCTCTCACTCATTCTGTTTCTCCCAGAGCTGCAGGCTGCCCTTTTGTACTGGGCCCCTTCCTGCATTGATGCCTTTTTCTGCCCAAAAAGAAATCTGAAGCAGTCCTGACAGAGCTCCGTTGAGCTCACTCACTCCCCGTCTCTCACTTGCTCATTCTGTTTGTACCGGTGCTGCAGGCTGCCCTTTTGTACTAGACACCTGCCTGCATTGGCGCCTTTTTCTGCCCACAAAGAAATCTGCAGCTGTCCCAACAGAGCTCCATTGGGCTTGATCACTCCCCCCCGCCCCACTAGCTCGTTCTCTTTCTCCTGGCGCTGCAGGCTGCCCTTTTGTACTTTGCTCTTGCCTGCGTTGGCACCTTTTTCTGCCCACAAAGAATTCTGCAGCATCCGGAAAGAGCTCAGTTGAGCTCGTTCTCTCCCTCTCTCTCACTCGCTCGATCATAATCTGTCCCAAACACTGATTTCCCAATGCGACCTTGCTATTCTGTGCCGGAAGTGTGAAAACACATTTTGGCCAGGATATGAAAAATGACAGCTGTACTGTTCATAAGGAGGTGTGAAAAAATGCCAGTGTTGAAAATCTGGTGTGAAAATATTACAGATTTGTGAAGTTACAAGTGTGCGTGGAAATTGTGCAATGCACACTTGTAGCACAGTCATTTTATGGACTTTCATCACCAAATTGTCACCATTGGCATTTTAGGACCTCTGCTCATGAACAGTGTCACTGTTATTTTCTCAATCTTTCCCGAAAACTGATTTCCCACAGCAACTGCGCTATTCTGTGCCGGAAGTGCAAAAACACATTTTGGCCAGGATGTGTAAGATGACAGCTGTACTATTTATAAGCACATGTGGAAAAATGGCAATGTTGAAAATCTGGAATTAAAATATTACAGATTCGTGAAGTTACGAGTATGCATGCAAACTGCGCAATGCTCACTCATAAAACAGTAATTTTTAGGTGTTTTTCCACTAAATTTGTAACATAGGCTTTTTGAGAGCCCACCTCATGAACAGTGGCACTGTGGTTTTATTAATCGGTCCCAAAAGGTGATTCCGCGCAGTGACCGCAAAATCACTTCTCGGCACCAAATAACGCCATGACAGTGGCTGAATTCATGAGGAGGCATCCCTATAACCCCTATGTTGAAAAATTTGATGCCAGATTTCCCAAAAATGCCTGAGATATGCACCAAAGTTGAAAAAAAACTATTTATGGCATTATACAGCTTACCAGCATTTCTTTAGTTCGCTGACATGTTCCCGGTCCACTGAAGATTGTCGTGCCAGCCTCCAAAGGTAAGTGTGGGATGGGGGGGTGTGGGGAGGCAGGGTGCGAAGTGGGTTGGTGCGGGTTGGGGGAAGGGGAAAGGGCCACCAAACACAACAAGGGACCATTTTCTGTTTTACAGGGTTTAAAAAAAAAAAAAAAAGGAAAACATCGTGGGTTGGTTTTTAGTTTTACAGGGACATTTGGAATGCTGGGTGGGCTCCCAGCATACCACCTGAGTGCTTTGGGGGACTGTAGCAGACAGGGGATTGGGCACCCCCGTTGCCACATATGGGGGAAGAGCCATGGGGGATTGGGCACCCCCCTCGACACGCAACAAATCAGGGAATTATGCTGATGGGAGTGGGCTCCCCATCAGCAAATTGAATGGGGGGAACTGAAGCTGATGGAGATTGGGCCCCCATCAGCAAAGACAGACTGTTGGTGGGGGGGTGCATCAAGCAGAGGGGAATTGGGCACCCTCTTGGCAAACAACAAATGGGAAGGGGGTTACAATATGCAGACGGGGAGTGGGCTGCCCCACTGGCAAATGAACTGGGTCGGGGAGCATGCGGACGGCAAGGTACCGCCCTACAGTGACGGGTTGCTCCCTCATTGCAGTGGAATGGCTGACACTGCAATGATGAGGCGGCCCCTGATTGCAGTGGGAAAACCTTTCAAGTTGGTGGCACGCTGGCTTAACTAGTGTCAGCAGCAGCATGCCACCACATTGGGGAAAGTGGGCCAAGCCTCAAAAGGCACGGGGGCATTGGCCACAACAGTGCTGCACCTCCACAACCTGCTTCTGCAGCAAGCTGCTGTAACATGTTTCTTGCGCATGCACGCAAGCAAACACAAAAAGTAAAAGATGGTGTCACAACAGCCGTCTACATCAGCAGCTTCTGAACACACAACCAGACAATTTCACAGCCTGACAGAAGAAGAAAAAGCCACCATTCTGTCAGAAAAAACAAAAGAACAACAAAAACACAAACAAAATGGGCAACAAAAATATTTAGAAGTATTTATTATTACATTTTTCCCCAAACGTTTCCCCGTGAAATGTACACACAAACATTCTTACATCAGCAGCAAAGACTGTCAAACCACCACACACTAAACAGCAACACAAAAATTCAAATTAAAACATACCTTCATAAAAGTTTTCCCTCTTTGTGACCCAAAGCCCCTTATAAAATGTATGTCACACAGCCTGTCAACCATACCGTGTGGGCCCCCATGAAACAGGAAGAGTGCATTAAAAAATCTCAAACACCACAGAAAGGTCCCATTTATTTTAAATGTCACAAAAATACACTGTGTATTTTAATATAGCACTTGCAAATGTTATACATCAATACTCCCCATCCAGTCTGCTGCTTACTGCCATTCAGATGTATGTGCCCTAATACATTCTGCTTCTAGCACCCATTTATATTTATATTTATATCTATATTTATATTTATATACCCCAGTAGGGTTTCATGTGATAAGGGTGAATTGAATGCCGTGCCTTATAGCAACTTTCTATCGCCGAAATTCAATTTGGGCGATGTGAAACTCAACATCAGTAAAAGCGCAAAATCATGTTTTTACTTTTATGTGGGGGCTGTGCCCCTGCACACCTAAATTAAGATTCTCAACTCAAGAGGGGGCATGTGGCAGGGAGGGGGCATCCACCTGCAAAAAAGACTTCTAAGGCCAGGCACAAAAAACCTACCTACACCTGGTCCCGAACCCTGTATCCCCACCACCCCAGGCCAGCACCAACCCCACCACACCATGACACCAGCTCAGTGTCAACCCCTGGCATCACCCCTCACAAACCGTCCCACCCTTCACTCTGCATGCTTGCACCCCCCTCGCATGTATACACGTGTGAGATCCCATCGCCATTTCGTGAACCCTCCCTATCCAGTCACCAGCCCCACACCCTTGCCGTCGGGGCAGTCACCATAAGTGGGTCACTGTTTCAGCAGGAACCCACTTGCAGTCTGCCCATATCACAGGATACCCTCCCCCAGTAGTCTGATTCCCAGTCCCACTTACATGTAGCTGCCTACTAGGGCTGTGCGAATACCTTTTCCTAAATATTCAGCCGAATATTCGGTATTCGGGTCCCAGGTATTCAGTATTCATTATTCGGTATTTGGTTATGGCCAGAAAAGGTGTTTTTTTAAGAAAACTTTAAAAAAGCACTTTAACAACACCATTAATCACCCATTAAACCTGGTGTAGCATATACACCTCAATGAGACTTCAACCACCAACGCAGAGCTCTCATTAATGCAACACAAGCTACATGTGGCACACTTGATCCACCACACCACACATATAGCACTCCGAAAATGATATCAAGCATTGCATTGGGTCAGCACTGGAGGGTGTTCATGGTCACAGACACGGTAGCCCATGACATGGGAATCGACAATTGGGTGCTTGCAATAATGGCAACTCAATCCTGATGCATGTTGAAGGGGTTACTGCTGAGGAAGGGTGACTGGATGGGGGAGGTGGCCACATATAGCGACAGGACATCACTATATGTGTATGTATGCGGGGGGGGTCCAGCGTGACGGAAGGGAGGAAGGGTTGGCCTGGTGTGGTTGGTGTGGGGCTGCCAAGCTGGCCCCATAGTGTGGTTGCTAGTTGTCAGCCTAAAGGTGCAAGGGTTCCAGGTTCGGGTCCGGGCATGCCTACATTTTGTGTGCCCGCCCCCAATTTTGTTTCCTCCATCTTTGCACCTCCAACATGCACCACCCTGGAGTAGAATTCTTTAGTAGGGGTGTGTGGGCAATGCAAGGGGTACAGCCCACTGCATGAACAATCAAAATTTAAGTCCCTGGCACTGTTTTCCTGTGCATTGGAGGTGTACATCACTGAAATAGATTTTCAGTGATATATACTTGCCCTGCCACCAATCGCGATTGCGCTTTCGTGGTTATCACATAAATCCACAGACACGGGGTAGACAGTGCTTTGGCCATGGGCATAAGAATAGTGGTAACAGTGGCTGCCATAGTGATGACAGCTAAAAGGGTGGCTGCAACATGAATGACACCAGTGCTGGTGGGAAGCACACTGACTGTAGATGTAGCAGCCATAGTGATAGCAGTGGGAACACTGGTGGTGGTGTCTGCTGCTTCCTGCACAAAGCATGTATGCACTAATGCCCTTCCCACTACTGCACAAAAGGATGTGACAGTGAATGTATAGATGGAACAGGTGGTAACACCAGTAGTAGTAATAGTTCTGCCAGTGGTATTAGTAGTAGTAATTTTATTTTAATGGGTTCACCACAATATATCCAAGGCACACTGCCTTAAGGGTAGCTAGTCCATTCCACTGGGGTGTCAAACAGACGAGGCATACTGATGAGTCCTGGTAGGACGAAACACGTGTCTATGTCTTCTGTTAGCACCCTTTGCAAACTGTGTGCGAGGCCTTTCAGCACCATGCAATTCTGCTTAAAGTTGGACCAGCATAACATTCTGTGGTGATTTGCATATGCAGCCCATGATGTTTTCCATTGTGGGGGCATGTGTGATTTTGTATTTTCTTAGTAGTAGTAGTACTATTCCCAATGCTACAAGAACTAAAAGGCTTGCTTGGGGAGAAAAAATATTTGAGACCATCTAATAAAGAGACATCTGTCTGTCATCGTCCATGTAGTCTATCTCATCACCTTCTCTGGAATTGTATTATGTATCAATAGTATACAGAGAAGCAAGACAAGATGCAATTCAGTACTTTGCAGTAAATGCTGTCACAAAATATTGGATGACTAGAGATTAACTGTCATTGAATTACACTGCTCCTTGCAGCATACTGCAGCACTTTGCAAAAATTTTGCAGGCATGGAAAATAATTGAGACTGGTGATGCCACACTGGTAACTGGAATATTTCAGGCATGTGAAATACTTGGGACTGGTCATGCCACACTGGTAACCGGAATACTTCAGGCATGGGAAATACTTGAGATGGATGATGCCATACTGGTAACTAGAATATTTCAGTCACGTGAAATACTTGAGAATGGTGATGCCATACAGGTAACCAGAACATTTCAATCATGTGAAATACTTGAGACATGTGATGCTATACTTGTAACTGGAATATTTCAGTCATGTGAAATACTTGAGACAAGTGATACCATACTCGTAACCGTAATATTTCAGTCATGTGAAATACTTGAGACTGGAGATGCCACACTGTTAACTGCCATATTTCAGGCATGGGAAATACTGAGACTGGAGATGCCACACTGTTAACTGCCATATTTCAGGCATGGGAAACACTGAGACTGGAGATGTCACACTAACTGCCATATTTTATGCATGCAAAATACTTGAGACTGGTGATGCCACACTTGTAACTGCCATATTTCAGGCATGGGAAACACTGAGACTGAAGATGCCACACTTGTAACTGCCATATTTCAGGCATGGGAAACACTGAAACTGGAGATGCCACACTTGTAACTGTCATATTTCATGCATGGGAAACACTGAGACTGGTGATGCCACACTTGTAACTGCCATATTTCAGGCATGGGAAACACTGAGACTGGAAATGCCACACTTGTAACTGTCATATTTCATGCATGGGAAACACTGAGACTGGTGATGCCACACTTGTAACTGCCATATTTCTGGCATGGGAAACACTGAGACTGGTGATGCCACACTGTAACTGTCATACTTCAGGCATTGGGAACACTGAGACTAGAGATGCCACACTTGTAACTGCCATATTTCAGGAATGGGAAACACTGAGACTGGTGATGCCACACTTGTAACTGCCATATTTCAGGTATGGGAAACACTGAGACTGGAGATGACACACTATTAGCTGCCACATTTTATGCACGTGAAATACTTGAGACTGGTGATGCCACACTTGTAACTGCCATATTTCAGGCAGGGGAAACACTGAGACTGGAGATGAAGCACTATTAGCTCCCATATTTTATGCACGTGAAATACTTGAGACTGGAGATGCCACACTAACTGCCATATTTTATGCACTCAAAATACTTGAGACTGGTGATGCCACACTTGTAACTGCCATATTTCAGGCATGGGAAGCACTGAGAGTGGAGATGCCACACTTGTAACTGCCATATTTCAGGCATGGAAAACACTGAGACTGGTGATGCCACACTCGTAACGGCCGTATTTCAGGCATGAGAAACACTGAGACTAGAGATGACACACTATTAGCTGCCATATTTTATGCACGTGAAATACTTGAGACTGGTGATGCCACACTTGTAACTGCCATATTTCAGGCATGGGAAACACTGAGACTGGTGATGCCACACTTGTAACTGCCATATTTCAGGCATGGGAAACACTGAGACTGGAGATGACACACTTGTAACTGCCATATTTCAGGCATGGGAAACACTGAGACTGGAGATGACACTCTATTAGCGCCCATATTTTATGCATGTGAAATACTTGAGACCGGAGATGCCACACTAATTGCCATATTTTATGCACTCAAAATACTTGAGACTGGTGATGCCACACTTGTAACTGCCATATTTGAGGCATGGGAAACACTGAGACTGGTGATGCCACACTTGTAACTGCCATATCGAGGAATGGGAAACACTGAGACTGGAGATGACACACTATTAGCTGCCATATTTTATGCATGTGAAATATTTGAGACTGGTGATGCCACACTTGTAACTGCCATATTTCAGGCATGGGAAACACTGAGACTGGAGATGACACACTATTAGCTGCCATATTTTATGCACATGAAATACTTGAGACTGGTGATGCCACACTTGTAACTGCCATATTTCAGGCATGGGAAGCACTGAGACTGGTGATGCCACACTTGTAACTGCCATATTTCAGGCATGGGAAACACTGAGACTGGAGATGACACACTAGTAACTGCCATATTTCAGGCATGGAAAACACTGAGACTGATGATGACACACTATTAGCTGCCATATTTTATGCATATGAAATACTTGAGACTGGAGATGCCACACTAACTGCCATATTTTATGCACTCAAAATACTTGAGATTGGTGATGCCACACTAGTAACTGCCATATTTCAGGCATGGGAAATACTGAGACTGGTGATGCCACACTTGTAACTGCCATATTGAGGCATGGGAAACACTGAGACTGGAGATGACACACTATTAGCTGCCATATTTTATGCATGTGAAATATTTGAGACTGGTGATGCCACACTCGTAACTGCCATATTTCAGGCATGGGAAACACTGAGACTGGTGATGCCACACTTGTAACTGCCATATTTCAGGCATGGGAAACACTGAGACTGGAGATGACACACTATTAGCTGCCATATTTTATGCACGTGAAATACTTGAGACTGGTGATGCCACACTGGTAACTGGCACCTGGAATGCTGTTAAAGAGATAGATGGAATATGGGCATGAGCAACACGGGATGAGAGATGTAGCAACACCAAATGAGGATTTTGTATTGGAAACAGCAATCAATAGGTGGGTGGCAGTTTTAGGCACTGGGAACTGCAGGGCATGCTCGTTCAAAAGAATACACCATGACAGTGGAAGTAATAAAGCAAAAGGGTGCTGGTCACAGATTTGTGTTAGTATAACTTTGAATATGAATGTTAACACGTGCTTATTTGCTAACAGAACAATGATGGTTAACACAGAATGGCTTGTGTATGGGTCAATGCTACAACACACAAATGTTGTATCCAGTACAAGACAATTATTTAATGCAATTGTTAGTGGCCATATGTGTACCCAAGGTGAGGTAGATTTATTTTTATAAACATAAGTTGTTCCACATGTGCTGGGTCAAGTGAGGATCGGTGAGGTTACACCACATCCCCAGCAGATCTGAACATTCGTTCAGACGGTACGCTGGTAGGGGGGCAACAAATATATTTAAGGGCCAATTATGACAAGTGTGGAGATGCTTTCATCCTTTTGATCCAGTACTCCACTGGATTTATGGAGAATGACTCCAGAGGCTCATTGAAATAACTGTTCAGCAGATTGGGTGCCAGCTGTGGCTGCTGTTCTGTTCTCTTCCACTGCTCAGCCTGTAGTGATGAGCTGAGTTCAGCCCAACAGTCACACTCCTTCTCAAGGTTTTCCATATTGCTTTCAGTTTGTGATTCTGACACTGGCTCATCAATAGGGTTACCTGCTGGTTTCATTGACCCAAGGATGCAGAAACTAAGTTCTGAGCACATTTGCTTCTGAATGTCTGTAACCATATGAGTGGGCATTATAAGGTGTAGTACCTCACACTTGAAATGTGGATCCAACATAGTGGCAAATATGTGCTTTTTATTGGAACAGAGATCAGAAAATCTTACTTCTAGTTCTGTGGTGAGGTTTTCCACAAGGGATATCACTGTTCCTGGTGTCTGGTTTGGATCTTTCTCAACATTTTCACTGAATCTCCTCATGGCTTTTTTCAGGATCTGTACAGCAGGAATTACCTGACTTAGCAGTGCAGAATCAGAGCTAAGGTCATGAGTGCTCCTTTCAAATGGGGCTAAAACCTTACCAAGCCCTCAGTCACAGCCCAGCCCTGATGTCCGAGGACTCCCCCATATCAGTTTCCATGCTCATCTCATGACGGGCCTGCTTTTGCTCCAGAAGCCTTTGCAGCACGTAGTAGGTGGAATTCCACTGGTCTGTACATCCTGGATGAGTTGATGCTGCATCATTTGAAGATGCTCTTGTAACTGATGAAGACAGTTTGTGGCTTTCACAGAGTGATGGAAGTGACTGTATATGCTTCTGGCTACTTTGACTGTGTGATCTGCCTCCGCTGTGTTTGCCAAAGCCTTTGTCATCACCAAATTCAGTGTATGAGCAAAACAGTGTATCCCTTCAAAATTGCCATCTCTAAGAGCTTTTATCATATTTGTGGCATTGTCTGTGACCACAAACCCTACCTGCAAATTGTTGCCATCAATCCATGGGCTCAACATCTCTTGCAGGAATGACAGTATGTTTACAGCCCAGTGATCCATTTCCATAACACTAATATTTAGAAAAGCAGACCTGCAAGGAGAGGGGGAAGAGACTGAACCAGCAGCAGTACCACCATCACCACCAGTGACTACCACATCTGCAACACACCAGTGTGCTGTCAGTGACATATATGCATGATCTGAATTCATGCTGGATCCTATGTCAGTTGTGCAGTGGAAAACTCCGCCAACAGCCTGTGCTAGTAGTCAGGCAACTTCTTTTCTCAAATCATGGTAAATGTTGGGTACTACAGTACGTGAAAATGTGGTCCGTGATGGTATATTATACCTGGGGTGCAAATGCTGCACCAGTTTACGGAAACCTGTGTTTTCCACAATGGAAAATGGCTGCAGATCCAAGCCATCATCTCACCAATTAAATTGGTGATCTGCTGTGCTGTTGGGTATGATGCCTGGTATTTGGTGTGGGCATGGAAGGCTTGCGTGATGGGTGTAGTCAAAGCGGTACCACATCGCATTGATTTTGACTTTGAACCCATGGTGGAGGGTGTTACAACAATAGACGATTGAGCAGAAGAAGGCAGAATGGGTGATGCTCCTGTATGGGGATGCACTATAAGTGGTGTAGAGGGAGTTGAGGGCACACTGTCTGTCTCAGTAATAGAATCACTAACAATACTTTTCGCATCTACTGGACCAGTACCAGAAGAGGGGCTGGCAGGCACATGTTGTGGAGGGGGAGGAACAGCTGTAGATGGTTGAAGTGCACTGGGATGTTTCATTCGGGGATGGTTCATCACTGATGTTGTGAGATTTGAAAGGTTTTTACCAAGACTTATAGTACAGTCACACACACAGCATACTGCCTTTGTTGGATCATATTTTACAACACTAAAGTACAGCCACACCACACTTTTCCTTGCACTGACAGTGGAAGTATGGGCCCCAATAGGGCGACCATGAGCATGTTTTGCCCCTTTCCCCTTATCAGACCTGGGTGCAGTGGATGCAGTTGTTCTACCCCTTTCTTTCTCCACAACAGATGTAGTTGTAAAACTACTTTGTGTATCAGATGGAGCTGAACTTGACACAACTCTTTGAAAGGACAGGGTGGACTGTTTGTTTTTTTTAGGAGGAGGAGGAGGGTCACCCTGCCTGGCCTGCTTGCTACGACAAAAAGCATAGCATTTTTTGGCAGCTGCACATTTATGCTTCTCACACAGATATGCTGCATATTCGGCCTCATCACCAAATTTGCTTAGGTGGGTATCACTGTCAGATGATGTACTTAGCAAGTCTTGAGGCTCTGGTAAATATTCAGAACCAGATGACTGCTCTTCTTCGGAATCCTCTACATCAGCAAAAGGAAATGTGGTGAGAGGAAACTTTCGAGGCTGAGCAACAGTCCATTTTGGCAACACAATTGGTGCAGTCATTGTAACAGTCTCATGGTCAGTATTAGTCATAGTACCTATGGTCATGGGCACAGTTGGCAAGGTAGTAGCATTGTCGATCATAGTCCTGTTGCCAGAAATACAGTCAGCAGTTACAATTGAAGAAATTGGCATCATATTACAGCTAGTTGTAATACTGGCAGCAGTAGTCATGGTGACAGCAGAACACTCAGGACTACTAATGGAGGCAAAGGTTATGGTGACAGTGGCTGTGCAAGGAGCACAAATAACAGTGCACACTGTTATGGCAGTGGTGGTGTCAACAGTACACAAAGGATTTGCTCTGGTTGCTGAAATCATGGCACTGGTAGTGGTGGGGAGAAGCACACTGATAGGCGATGTTGCCTCTATGGGGCAGTTGTGTGAATAGCACTACCACTGGTAGTGGGGGTGGATTCTTGTTCTTGTATAACTCGAGATGTCAACTGTAAAGCCCTCCTACTTTTACAAAATGATGGTGCTGCAAATGCAGTACTAGTAATAGTAGTGGCAGCAGTTGAAGTTACAGTAATGCTAGTACTACCGTCAATCTTACTGACACCAGAAGCTGAAGGCTTATCAGGGGAGAAAACTATTTTAGAGCGGTGAATATGAACAGACCTTCTCTCATCCTGCTCCTCACCACTTATGACTGGTGGTGAAGATGACTTGCTTGGGCTGGACCATGCATATTTACGGGATTGATGAGACATGGTCCGTAACTTACTGTATATATTATTTGTGATTAGTGTCTTTGTTTATGTTGGTGCTTCTTGTAGAAAACAACAATAGCAACACCACGTTTGTAGCAGCTAATAAAGTCAAGCTGATACTAGAGAGAGAGAGAGAGATGGAGTCAGCAAACAACTCCTTACTTGTACGGTGTCAGTTGTGCAGTCATACTGTACAGCAATTCAAGCTTTGAAAGTGCACCAAACAACTTATAACACACAGAACCCAGTGAGCCATGCCTGACACACACACAGAAATACTAAAGCAGTTCACAGAAAATTTACGTGTACACAATCACAGTAACGCACATACAGGGGGCGAAGACACACAAAAAAGAAAAAGCTCACTTGCACAGGAGGCCACTCAGGTGAAGTGAGCTGTGGAGGGAGGAGTCACCTGCAACACCCTCCTTACTCAGTTGTACAGGGAACTGAGCCAAGAACCAGCCTACAATCAGCAACAATCCAATGGGCAAAGCCTGACCCAGTGAGAAGAAAATACACTGATTTATATATCACATAAAAAATGCATGCAGACAACTGTGCATGCACTTGCAGGACACAGATTACAAGAACAGCAATACAATGCACACATGGATGATGCATGCACCGTGGTAAGCTGCAATGCAGATAAGAGGGAGTCAGATGACAATCACATCTCACTTATGCAGGGAACTGAGCCCGGAACCTGAAAACAGCAAAATGCATATTTGCTTCACAAAAAGAAATAGAAAATATCACAGGGGCTGTGTGTGGATTTGGAACAAAAAGCTAAGCAAGCACAGCAGTGGGGATGGGACAGTTAGCAAAAGCTTCAGCCACTCACTGTTACTGAGCCCAGTAACAGTTACTCACTACATGCAAAAGTCAAACTGGACTTTGTTGACAAAAAAAATCCTGATAAGAACTAATTGGTTCTTAAGCAAAAAATCAAACCACACTGCTTCAGGCTGAGCTGTGAAACTGTAAGCAGTGGGGAAGGGGAGGGGAGTCAGCATGCAGCAGCACACACACAGATTCACTCACACACAGATCCTCCTTTTCCTTGAAACTGAGCCCAGTTTCAAGGATGAAAAACAAAACTGCAGTCAGATGCAGTCACAAGGTGATCAGATGTAAAAACTGGATCACACACAAAACATTTTTTAAACAGTTATAAAAGTTACAAGTGGTAAACTAAACAGAGCTAGCTCTCTGAGAAATAACTGTCTCCTGTCATCTACACACTCAGAGTGAGGAGATCACATGGTGTTCCTGGCTCTGAGCTTAAAAAACAGCCTCTGATTGGCCAGCAAAGCTCTGTGAGATTTTGAAATCTCACCCACCGAATAGTACATCCCGAATAGTGAACTATTTGGAATGTCCATCCGAATATTCGGCAAACCTACTATTCGTGGTATTCGGAAAATACTATTCGGACCATGCACAGTCCTACTGCCTACATTAATTCAGGTTCTCAAACTAATTAATATTTAAATGCCCCCCATCCATTGCGGTTCCTGCTCCCATCCATGTGAATGTGCCCCCCATCCATTGCGGTTCCTGCTCCCATCCATGTGAATGTGCCCCCATCCATTGCGGTTCCTGCTCCCATCCATGTGAATGTGCCCCCATCCATTGCGGTTCCTGCTCCCATCCATGTGAATGTGCCCCCATCCATTGCGGTTCCTGCTCCCATCCATGTGAATGTGCCCCCATCCATTGCGGTTCCTGCTCCCATCCATGTGAATGCGCCCCCATCCATTGCGGTTCCTGCTCCCATCCATGTGAATGCGCCCCCATCCATTGCGGTTCCTGCTCCCATCCATGTGATAATGCCCCCCATCCATACGGTTCCTGCTCCCATCCATATGAATCGCCCCATCCATTACGTGTTCCTGCTCCCATCCATGTGAATCGTCATCCATTGCGGTTCCTGCTCCCATCCATGGAATGCGCCTCTATCCATTGGTGGTTCCTGCTCCCATCCATGTGAATGCGCCCCCATCCATTGCGGTTCCTGCTCCCATCCATGTGAATGCGCCCCCATCCATTGCGGTTCCTGCTCCCATCCATGTGAATGCGCCCCCATCCATTGCGGTTCCTGCTCCCATCCATATGAATGCGCCCCCATCCATTGCGGTTCCTGCTCCCATCCATATGAATGCGCCCCCATCCATTGCGGTTCTGCTCCCATCCATATGAATGCGCCTCTCATCCATTGCGGTTCCTGCTCCCATCCATATGAATGCACCCCCATCCATTGCGGTTCCTGCTCCCATCCATGTGAATGCGCCCCCATCCATTCCAGTACTGGCTCCCCTTGCCATCCCGGTATTTGCTCCATTCATATAAATAAGCCTCCATCCTTGTTCCAATCCTTGCACATTCCCATTTTCAACAATTAAAAGCTGAATTTAGAAAAAATAATACTCCCCAGTGGCTAGTAGCACCCCCAAGCTCCCATTTGTGAAAGAACATGTAAAACAGAAAAACAGTCCCTCAACATGCTTTTTAAATGTCACTTTTGAAACATGAAAAAAAAGGTCCATTGCAAATCAACCCCCCCATTCCACCTTCCACTCAGCACCCATAATCCCACACCCCCAAGTACATCCCCACACACCCTCACTCACAAAACCAACTCCCAGGTTCGAGATTCATTCTAACTAAAACACGTCTTCCTGCTGCACCCGCCGACTGCAATAAGACAGACTAATGGAGTTCAATGTATTTCAATAGGGATTTCAACTTTGGCGTTTAACTAAGCCATTTTTTTACTGTACATTTTGACACAAAATTTTCAACATAGCCTTTTGGAGACCCCACCTCATAAACAATACCACTGTCATTACGCAACTCACTCCTGAAAGGTGATTCCATAGTCAGTTGGTGAATTCACCTTTAGGACAGGATTTAAACATTTCTCCTGCTGTTGTTCATGACATTCGGTCATAAGAAGGCCACATTAAAAATCTGAGGTCAAAATATGCAAAAATGGCAAAATCAAGATCATTAGTTGAAATATCGCTATGCATGCTCATAATTTTGGAAATGTTAAGTATTCTGATGCCAAAATTTCAAAATAGACTTCTTATTCTACCACCTCATGTACACCACAACTCTCATTTGTCAAGTCCTGGCTAAAATGCGTTTTTGCACCTGTGGCATGGAATGGTACTGCAGTTGTGCAAAATTACGTTTTGGCGGGAATTAGAAATTTTTCTGTGCCAGTTACATGAGGCACGGTAACAAGATGGCTGTGCTGACAGTTTGGTCACTGTAGTCCTATAAATGTAAACACAGGATCCAGACAACCCTGCGCTCCAACAGAAACATACACATACACATGTACGCATGGATGGGACTGCAAGACCCAGACAGCCATATGCTCAAACCCGACTCACGCTCATATAATAGTAACGGCGTTCAATTAGTTGGAGTGTACTCATAATAACCAGCTTCTGTGGATGATTAAATCTTTCAGCTTCACTTCGGTGTTTAATTATCCACAGAAGACAGTTATTGCTTCGTATACTCCAACTAACTGAATGTTATCACTTAATTATAAGTCCAATTAAATATTTGTGATGCTAGCATGCACTTTGGTTGGTTGTTGTACCTGGTGTTAATCCCACAGAAATGCTTAGTATAGCTGTGAGCAACACACAGTATAGAGTCATTTAAAAAAGAGTTTTTTGTTTTAAACCAACCTGTTTATACTTATAATTATAATATTGCTCTTACAACAAGGTGCTACCATGGGGTTAACACACTTGCTGGGGAAATGGCCCTGGGCTGTGCCTCCAGCCATCACCCCCCTCCAGCTGAGTGTTAATCAATTAGAAATGGCCAGTTGATAGGGCATTATTACTGAATCAAAAACAGCAATGGGCAATAAATACAGCCGGGGGGGGGGGGACACCAATGTGGATAATGACAGTATCAGAAAATGAGTGTACAGTTGCCTTTAAACCAAGTCACAGCAGGTGGGATACACTAAAGTATGTAATCTTAGTACTAAGGAGATTACAAAAGGGTTGAGTAAGATCTATTAGTATATACCTGTGAGCTGTCCTTGCCCAGGGCCACTCTAATGTAATTTGTTAGTTTAACTAGGGCAGTGGTGGTACTTTGTGCCTACTGAAAGTCATGTTGGACAGGAGATTGAAGGTTATGTTTATGGGTGCAGTATATTCAGTTGGCAGGGAAGCATCATGCTTATCTCTCTTTTTACTAAGAGAAGGTAATAATGCTATAGAATGGTAAAGTGACCGACAATTTAAGTTTGAAAAAAAACTACATGGGGCATTATTTTATATTTCAAAAAACCATGCCAGTCATAAAGGATAGGTTAAAGATCCTGGCAATTGTGAAGGTTACATGTAGTGAAGTGTGAAGTAGGGAAACTTTGCTCCAAGGATTAATTCACAAATTTACCTCATTTTGCAAAGTTAATCCAAAGTTCAAATTCATGGACTACTGATAACTCTGCAAAATTCAAAAATTGGCAACCTCTTTGGTGGGGTTTAGCACAGAGATGAAGTTTGCAATGTTCATTCCCTGGTATCTAGTGCCCCCTCCAATCACTGGCCCGATGTTAAATATATTTCCCTGGTGTCTAGTGCCTTCCCACCCCCACCCATGCCTGATGTTTTAAAACTCCCTGGTGTCCAGTGGTCCCTCCCCTCACCCACTTGACATACATACACCATTTCCCTGGTATATAGTGTATCTCTGCCCCATCCCAATCCACTGTATATTAGAGAAACCACTCCCTGGTGGTCTAGTGGTCCCCTGTCCATATCTCCAATCCCTTCTTCCATTAAAATATATGCTTCCCTGGTGGTCTAGTGGTCCTCCCTCCCTATTCCTGATCTGTCCTTAAAATATAATACATATCTTTCCCTGGTGTCTAGCAGACCCCCCACCCCAGCAGGTAATGCCCCACCTCGTCACTCCACCATTCCATCCCCGAGCTGGCAACTGGCACAGCCCTCTGCTCTACACTACTGCCAACCACCAACTGAGTTGTCAAACAGCATTTACTTGTTCAAATACATGCTCATTGACAGCTTAGTTGGTGGCTAGCTGTGGTGGAGAGGTGAGGGCTATGCCAGTCACCAGTTTGGGGATAGGATGTGGGGAGTGGGGTGGTGGAGCACTACCTGCTTGGGTCGAGGGTGGGAGGTCTACTAGACCACCAGGGAAGCATACATTTTGAGGCAAGTATGGATCAGGGATAAGATGGGGGGACCTCTAGACAACCAGGGAATATATTTATCTAATACACAGGGGGACTGGGATGGATCAGGGATACACTGTACACTGTCCAGTCCCTCCTTGCATTAAAATGTATGCTTCTCTGGTGGTCTATCGGTTCCTTACCTATCCCCAGTCTGCCTGTAAAATACTATATATATCTTTCCCTGGTGCCAAGTGGATGCCTCCCACCCTGGCAGGTAGTACCCCACCACCCAGCTCCCAATCCTATCCTATCCTATCCTATCCTATCCTATCCTATCCCTGAGCTGGTGACCAGCACAGCCCACTGCTCTCCAGCATGGTCAGCCACCAACTGAGCTGTCAGAATGCATGCGCAGCCTGAGTATGTGCTCACTGTCAGCTCAGTCAGAAGCCAGCCATTGTGAAGAGTGGAAGGCTGTTCTGGTCACTGGCTCAGGGATGGTATGGGGAACGGGCTGGTGGGGCACTATCTGTTGGGGTGGGGAGTTCAACTAGCTACCAGGTAAAAATATATATTGTATTTTACAGGCAGATCAGTGATCATGAGGGGGACTGCTAGACCACCAGGGAAGCATACATTTTAATGCAAGTAGAGGGATTGGGGATATGGAGGCGGGAATGCTAGACCACCAGAGAAGCATGCATTTTAATGCAAGGAGGGATCTGCAGTCTACTAGACCACCAAGGAATGGTTTATCTAATATACAGGGAATTGGGATGGGGGTGGGGATAAACTGTACACCACGGAAACAGTGTCTGTGTGTCAGGCGGGGAAGGGACCACTAAACACCAGGGAAAGATGTTTATTTAATAGTGAGCCAGTGATCAGAGTGGGGGGGCCACTAGACACCAGGAAACAATCATTATTTAACTTTGGCCTGGCAATCGTAGGGTGAGGGGGGGCACTAGACACCAGGAACAGTTTTATTTTGCATGTAAAATGACCCAAAAGGAGTAATTTTGTCCTAGCTTTGCCTTTGTGTACCCCAAAATTCACCATTTGTAACTTCACCTGTACTTTCTCCTTTGCTTTTTTATCACCTCTGTATTTTCTCCTTGCTTCCGTATGGCCCCACCATCTGACCAACTCCCCCAGCTCCTTCCCCCAGAATTACCGGGGCTTACCTTACACCTGGTTCGGGAGAAGTGCCTGCAGAGAGTCAGTCACCATCCTGCCACTGGTTGCCTTTTTCCATTTTCTCCCCATTACCCAAGGACCCCAGGAGAAGGATGCATGTGTGTGGAGGCACACATGTACCTTACAGCCCCAGTAACAGCCCTCCTCCACCCACCCCATTGGCCCATCGCCAGCACCCTTGCCTGCGCTGCCCCTCAGCCTCCACCAGGGGGTGGCCGTGAGTGAGGGATATAACCCCATCTCGCCAGAGAGGAGAGCTGCCTTGATGGCTGCTCCATGCTGCTCTGCTCTGCCTCCCCCCATGCTGACCTCTGATGACCCAGGCTCGCTCCCGAACCAGGGTCGCCAGTGTGCCACAAGGTGAGATGTCCAGTGCCTGAGCCCTCTGCACTACCGGGCCGGCTGTACCTTTTCCTTTGCGATAAGTTACAGGCAAAGTTACAAATGCCAACTGTCCTAATAAATAGAAAAACTCTGTTAAATGAGCAATGTAGGTGAATTTAGTGACTATGTTGTAACTTTACTGGCGAATTAAAACTTATCAATATCTCTAGATACATTATATGAGTGGCTGCAGGCTTGAGGATCCCAAGAACTGGACCATCTGAACCAGTGCTGGCACTAAGAAATATACTGGGTAACAGTTTACAAACATCCATTGTACGAACTCTGCAAGAAAAACTTTGGTGGGTCAGGGTTTGCATTGAAATCCACCATTCAGGAAGAGGGCAACTGAGAAAGATTCTCAGCAGGAAAATTAGATGTTAACCCATGCTACATGGCTTTTAAGTGCAGCATGGATATTTACTATTCTAGACTTTGATTTCTGGCCTCAGCTGCAAATTTTAAGCTAATATTTAATTTCTTCCCCATCATTATTCATTTTCCTCAGGTGCGTGGTTGTAGATTTCAACAGTAAAATTATAAACCCTATGTTGGTAGACCTAGTTCTCTTGGCCTCTTTCTATTTACAAAACCTAGTTCTTGAGTCAATATTTTACAAAGATAGAGATTGTCCGTTCAAGGAACAGTGTTGATGCCACTGTCCAGTGTTTGGCACACATGGCTATTTAAAGGGCACTGTTTTTTAACCCACTCCAAGTAACTATGGAAAAGCTGCTTCAAAGATTGTTTAACCATCTTTAGTGTAACTCATCAGTCTGTTATATTGAATCAGGCTTGTTTTGATCATTATGTTTCAACCTTTCTTGTATAGCTAAAGGCTTTTATATTATGTACAGTCATTTACGACCTCTTAGGATAGAACTACTCTATTTCTAAACAGGGAACCCAAACAGGGAAGAAGTTTTTTTCAGCACAGGCTTTCAATGTGGTTGACCCAGGAAAGGAACTGGTCATGTACTCCTTTGATGCTGCTGTCTCATGAGAAAATGCTTTGTCTTTAACTGGCTATTAGAGCTGTGCAGAATGAGAAATGTCAAAATTCATGGAATTTTGATGAAATTTCATGCAATTCCACAAACATTTGTAGATTTTCATCAGAAGTTCATGGAATTTTTAAAATGTATTAATTTGGTCATAAGTTGTCCATCTGTTGAGCTAGAGCTTGAAAAATTTGTTATGATTACTTTCAGGAAAGATGTCTAATGCCATACCAAACAACCTGAAATTAGGATTGATTTTCTCAAAAATTACATGTGCTCACATTCTGCCATTTTATGTTTTGTGGGGCATTTCATGAAAAGTTTTATCTGCGTATACCTCAGCTGTCTACTGGGCCAGAGATCTTAAACTTGGCATGACTACTTGATGATAGGTATTCTAGCAGTGTGCCGGATTTAATGACATTAGAACAGATTGTTTCAAAATTGTAGGTGCTCAAAATATGTCATTTTATATTTTGTGGGAAATTTCATGAAAAGTTTTACCTGCATATAGCTATAGGATCAGAGATCGCAAATTTGGCATGATTACTTCTAAAAATGTGACAGATTACATGACATTCAGATGCATTGCCTTAAACTTGTATGTGCTCAAAATTTGTCATTTTATTTTGTGCAGGGAATTTCATGAAAAATCTTATTTTCAGACTACTTTGGCACCTTTGGAGCTACACATGTGTAAATTAGCACACATAACCTTTTTGTGATGGTTATAGAATCATGTAACTATAGAGAGAATTGGATTAGCGATTGCTTTTAAATTACAGGGGTTCAAACTTTTGCAATATAAATATTTGGAAAATTTTGTGAACACTCTCACAAATGTGGATGTTTGTAACTTCTCTGCTCTTGCAGGCATAGACCTAACATTTGACATGCATATCCAATGTCAGTGTATCTGGTGTCTAACACAGCTGGATAAATTGGTTTAGCAGTTTTAAATTTGCACTGCTATAAACAAAAAAAGTATTGGTAACATTTTATCAAATATTTACGGTAACATATAGTTGAAGCATCCAGAATTCTTTTTGTGGAATTTAACATTCACAATGCTTGTTTCACTGCTTCATTTGATAAGCTGGGCTGAGTTTTTTGCAGTGCTGCTGTTCCTCCCTAGATAACTATTTTGCCATCCCCCTTCTCTCTCTCAGCATAGCCAGATTGACTCAGAACTACTGATCCCACTGATAGCTTCTTTATTCTTTACAGTGACAAAATTCCTTAAAATTCCCCGCTCCCAGGTCACACCTGGAAACAAGTTTCAGCTTAGTGTGCCTTTCCTGGTTAAACAATTTCCCCTATCAATCTATCCTATTGAAATAGTCAGAAGTCTTCCTTCCAGGTGCCCCAGACACTGTCTTCCCCCACTATATATTTTTGAGCACCTCTGCATCCCAGACTTGCACATACTTCAGGCTCCCTGTATCATCAATTTACTGGATGTGATCCTTATATGTGCTGCATTCAGGTTGGAATTGTTGACAACTTGTTTCCTTGCTCCAAATGGGGGGGAGGGGTCTACCACTGGTGTGCTATCCAGCTCAGATCTCCATTTATTGGTGAAACTATGCATCTAACTCCAGGACTTGGTGACCTCCTGCACTACCTGCCTCTCATACCCCTATCATTAAATGTGACCCTCCTTCCCAGATACGGCTAAGTGAAATTAGCAAACTCTTGTTTTATGGAATCTAAAAATCGAAAAGGTAGTGGGGCCAGATGGGATACATCCCAGAATATTAAGAAAACTCAGGGAGGTGCTGGCAGCATCACAGATAGTCCTGTTCAACAGTTTCCTGGAAACAGGTGTGGCACCAAAGGACTGGAAGAGAGTGAATTTAATCCCTCTCCAAAAAATGGGAGCACAGAGGAGGCTGGCACTTACAGGCCAGTCAGCTTGACCTCTGTGGTGGGGAAACAAATACAATCACTGCTAAAAGAAGTGTTTGTGATATATTTTGAATCCAAAGGAGCACAGGATCTGAGGCATGATGAATTTAGAGCAGGAAGATCTTGTTAAACAAATCTGATAGATTTATTTGACTGGGTGATTAGGGAGGTAGATCAGGGAGGGGCAGTGGATGTGATCTACCTGGATTTCAGCAAGGCCTTCAACACCATCCTACATAGAAGGCTAGTAAACAAGCTGGGCAGCTTGGGAGTGGGTCCCAGGGTAGTTAAACTGGGTCAAGAATTGGTTGAGTGATAGGAAACAGGGGGGTGGTGGTAAACAGAGTTCAATCCAAAGAAAGGGTATGACCAGCAGGGTCTTACAGGGATCGGTGCTTGGATCAGTCCTCTTTAATGTCTTCATGATTGACATTGCAGAGGATCTGGAAGGGAAGGTGCATCTCTTTACAGACTACATGAAGATCAGCAACAGGGTTGACACTCCAGGAAGGGTAGAGAAAATGAGAAGGAATCTAAGCATGCTTGAGGAATGGTCAAGGGTATGGCAGCTAGGATTCAATGCAAAGAAGTGCAAGATCATGCACTTGGGGCACAGAAATGCAGGGGAGAAATACATGGTGGGGGTACTGACTGCCATCAAACAGGAAAGGGACCTGGGAGTAATCATATTTGATGATCTAAAGGTTACCAAACAATGTCAGAAGGCTGTGAGGAGAGCCAGTGAAATGCTGGGGTGCATGGGGAGAGGTATCTCCAGCAGAAGGAAGGAGGTGGTGATGCCACTGTATAGAACATTGGTGAGACCTCATCTATAGTACTGTGTCCAGTTCTGGAGACTGCATCTCCAGAAGGACATAGACAGACTAGAAGCAGTTCAGAAAAGGGTGACAAAAACAGTGCAGGGGCTGCACTAAAAGTCATATAAAGGGAGATTGGAGGATCTCAATATGTATTCCCTGAAGGAGAGGGGGGGATATGAAATACCCTTTCAAATACCTCAAGGGTGTAAATAAGGTGCAAGAGGGTAGCATCTTTCAAAAAAATAGATGATCAAGAGCAAGGGGCCATGATATGAATACAGAAGGGGGTAGACTTAGAGGTAACGTGACACAGTATTTTTTCATGGAAAGGGTGGTGGATACATAAAACAGCATCCTAGAAGAGTTTGTAGGGGCAAAAATGATAAGGGAATTCAAAAACACATGGGACGGCCATAAAGGAACTCTAGCAATAGAAAAGAGAGGGTAAGCTGCAGATCATTAAGGATCTGTGTTATATGAAACAGGTAGGGAAAATGAGCAGAGTAGGTGTGCCAAGCAGTCCTTATCTGCTGTCAAATTCTATGTTTCTATGACTTCGTCTGAAAAAGTGCCATTTCTCCAGGAAAACTCAATGTGAAGTGAAGAAGTAGTGAAGTTGGCAATTCATGAAGCTGTTCACAAAGGCGAATTTTGCAAATTTGCTGGAACTTTGTCAGGGAAGTAAAACCTCACAACATATCTAACTACTAACTCTATGCATTCATATATTGTACACACACCCCTAATATAATAAGCATGCAATAATATCCAAAAGGGTGGGCAGTGTTTGGCAATACTGGACTGCCTAAGGTTGTAAAGAGGATTGACACTGCAGGGGGATGGCCTTATAGCCCCTGTAAGGTCTGGTATAACCCAATACCAGCTAACCTGGTGGGTGTTACTGTACTTGAAAAAATGGGCTACATATATAATTTTTTGCAGGATTACAAAAAATTGAAGTAAGGCTATAAAAATGATTACAAATGAATTTTTAGTGTTTTAATAGTCCCTGTACTACTATGTTAGTCAGTAGAGGGCACTGTAGTGTTTGGAATGTGTTTTTTTCTCAGAGATGTGTTTTTGTTTCTTTTTAGGTATCTTGTCAGCTGCAGCTGTTTTGTTTTCTTGTACTACTCATTGCGATATTTCTGCTCTGTTTCTGTACATCTGGATCCATGATTATACCAGAAGTACTTTTTCCATTTCTATGCTGGGAGATGGACGCTCAGTGCTGGTTTGCCATGGAGTGCAGAGTGGGTGCTTGCTGGGAGGATTGGCCAGGGTAAGACTAAAAGCACGGGTGGCTATAGGACGCTGCTGTAAGGTATTTTATAAAACTAATTTGAATTGGGATAATAAATACATCTTAAAAAACTGAAAAGAGACAAAATCTCCAGATTATATGTGGCTAAATTTAATAATATATGTATACAAATTTGAACAAGTCCATTGCATATTCTAAAAACAACCAGTGATATTTAACAAACCTGATCCAGTTTTAATAGTTATATTAGATCAAGAGAACTTAGACTGAATTTAAACTTAGCATAAATTATAATGTTGACAAATATCTTTCCTGTATATTAACTTATTTTACTTTGGCTCCATGAAAGTCCGGATATTCAAAGGGGTTGTGCCTGGTGCAACAGTTGCACCGGTGCAACCCTGCATTGCGTACTGGTGGGATATTGAAAGGGCTGCCAGGTGCAGCGCAAATCCTGTTGCACCAGGGCACAATGTAATGGCATGCGGCGCAGTTGCAGGGGACGTGCCCATGCATATGCGGCACAGCCTGATATTCAGCCCAGGATGTGTGTAAACATGTGGGTTCAATAACAGACACCAGTCACAAAAATGAAGTGCATGAAAAACACTGGCATAGCGTTTATCATTTTATTTCCAGAAAAAAAAAAAATTATTTACAGAAAAGAAATATGTTAACTTTCACCAAAACAAAAGTAAACAAAAACCCAGGCAAGTCTTGCAGTCAGACTCCCTGCTCTTCTTAGTATCCAATACTTCCAAGCTAGTGTGTAGGCATTCACACTTCTATTCCTTCACCTGATCAGAAGGTACTGATCAGTCTCCTTCCTCTCCCTATCTGACAAGGTGTTCTGGTGGAGGCCTTATATAGTACTCAAAAGGGGTGGAGTTTGAAATTGGCTGCACCTACTCTCTGACATCACCACCATTTGGTTGCTGTGAAGGCAGCCATTTCGTGGGCTGCCAACCCTATGAGAAGGGCTTCCCAGATGACTTTACCCATGTAAGTAAACCATAATAGAGAAAAGAGAAGTAACCTAAATAATAAATATAAATATAAAGAATCTAGAATCTTTAACCAAGGGCAACAGATGAGGGGTGCACTCCCTATCTTGTTTCCTTGTAAGGTTCTAGATTCTTTAATAAATAGCCAGTTTAATGTTCTAGTGCAAAATCCAAAGAAAAAAACAGTTTTTATTTATAAAACACATTGATCTCCTATTTACATACTGTAATTCTAGCTAACAGAGTTTTTACTGTGTTTATTTAACAAATATTGGGATTCCCTAATGTCTGCAATTCTCAGCCAACAGCTGTTTATTTTTCAGCCTTTTAACAGAAAGGCAGCACCTTGAATAAACAATTACAGCCCCTCTCAAATGAATATAGACACTGCAGGGCTTACTTCTTTATGCCCTCAGTGTCCTTGCATAAATTCAGCTCCTTTTTATTGCCTTGGAGCGAGCACCAGAACAGGATTTCAGAGTTATTTGCTAGGGAGCGTAGCACTGCTGTTTAGCAACCTGTTCTTTACTGGTATAAACCCTCTGCATAGAAAGCAGGTGGGGGGCTCCTTTAGCAACATACTTTTCCTCTGTCTGATTTTTCTAACAAATGCTTGTAAGGGCAATTACTCTTTATATTAAAGCCCATTACCATAACTACTATCAAGATGTACAAACTAGAATTGGATAACAGGGATAGTAAAGCTTAAAGAATTGCCAGGTTGGCCAACCTGACAAGAAAATTAGTATAGATAGGAAGTTAGAGGAGTAGACAGGAGAGAGTGAAAATGAAAACAAAAAGGGGGTGGGGGCATCTGGAATTTCTCCTCTTTTTGAAACTTTTTTATTTTCTGCATAACAGGACCCTGTTACAATGTGCAGCACATAAGCTGGCACAGCCCTGCAGTGTGCTACATAGGAGGTCTCAAAGTTGAGCTGCAGAGGAGGGGAAACAAGTCCCGGCCACCCACAGGCAGGCTGCTGTATTGCAGGGCACAACACATCATCCGCCAGCCGTGTGTGGCCACCTGCCCACCCAGAACACCATCCACAACCACACATACCCCCTTGGTAGTCTAGTGGCACCCCCTCATCCCCGATTCCCTGATGAATATAATACACATCCATCCCTGGTGGTCTAGTGGTCCCCCCTCCCACCCAAGTCCCCGATATATGTATTTCTGACCATCCCTGGTGGTCCAGTGGTCCTCACTTCCACCCGGGTCCCTAATTCCCTGATATATGTATGTATGCCCATCCCTGGTGGTCTAGTAGAACCCCCCGCCCATTGCCCTGATCACAGTAAATCACCATAGATCAATACCCTGGTGATCCAGTGGCACCCCCACCCCTGCCACCCACACAGGACCCCTTGTCCACCCCGTCCACCCCTGTGATCGGTGGGCAGCTGCATCTCACCCACATACCACCTGGCTGCCTGCCAAATGACAGGTACAGTATGGACTGTAAGCCCATTAGTCCCCAGTGTGGACCAATGGGCTTGCAGAGCATACTGTACTAGACAGTTTCAAATATGTGAATGTACCAATCATTCGGCAGGTGGCCAGGCAGTATGCAGGTGGGATGCAGCCACCCGCCAATGACTAGGAGAGCTGGGTAGGCAAGGGGTTCTGTGTGAGTGGCAGGGGTGGGGGTGACACTGAATCATCAGGGCAGAGATCTATGGGGATTTATTGTGATCACGGCAACAGTTGGGGGGTTCCACTAGACCACCAGGGATGGTCATACATACATATATTGGGAATCGGGACCCGGTGGGTGGGACTACTAGATCACCCAGAGATGGTCATTAAATACATATATTGGGGAATCGGGTCTCTGGGGTCCACTAGACCACCAGGCTATGTGTCGTATATATGTCATGTAGTGTAGCTACATGGTGGGCGGGGGACACCCAGATCCCCACTGCACATGTCATGCTGTGCAGGGCACCAGGCAGAAGTCGCCAGGCTGCCCTACATAAGGCATGCAAATGGGGCCATAATGACATGCAAATGGCTCCATTTGTGCCTTGCATATATTATGGCCTCATCTGCATGCCCCCTGCAGAATATCGGAGTGATGCACCTAGTGTAATTGTACTTGTGCTGGCACATCCACGTGCTCCCTATCTGTGGCTTGCGCTGGTGTAGTGCCACTGTGCCATGCACAGTATGTGCGCTGACCATGCCATATTCAACGATGCTGCACCATGGTGCATCCCCGTTGAATATCTTACCTGAACTCTGGCTTGACATCACAGGTCTTTCCAGGTTTGCACCACAGCCCAGCGCAGTCTGAATATCTGGGCCAAAGTGTCCATAATCTTTTTTTTTCCTTTTTTTTATCTTTTTCTTCTTGCTTACTTTGTATACAGCCATATTTATAACTTATTGAATATTATGAACTGATATAAGAACAATGTACACGTGTAATGAATGGATCGATCTTTTGATTTACTTATCACTCAGCTGAAAATTGAAGTAAGGCTATAAAATGATTACAACTGATGCTTTTCCAAAGGACCCTGGCACAAGCTCCTGGAGCCTGTGACTAGGCACACACCCCAGCACTGTGGCTCCTCACTCTGCCATCACCCACTCTAGCTGATGGTTTCCCAAGGACCCTGGCACTAGCTCCTGAAGCCCCTGACTGGGTGCACACCCCAGTGGTGCAGCTCCTCACTCTGCTGTCACCTGCCCCAGCTGACAGTTTCCCCAAGGACCCTGGCACAAGGTGCAGTCACCCTGCTTAAAGAAAAATCTGGAAATGTAAGTTCCGGTGTCTTGACTTGATGCTCCTGTGATTGGACGCTAGGGCTGGTGCAAGATCAACCACAGTTTTCGGCTTATTTGATCCTGAGTTTGCATCAGCGGCTTCCCCTCTCTCTAGCTTAGCAGGGGAGAGAACTTTTTCCAACCCCAACCCCCGCCCCTGACCTTTATTAAATGCTCCTTCTCTAATCAGCACACTGCCCCCTCTCCTATCAAGCTTAAGCATTATTCTTAAAGGGAAATTGGACCAATTCTACCTTAAAGGGACAAACTACCCTACCACACACAACCTATCAACACTCATACTAAATAATCGCAGCCTAAACCCATGCTGCAAATCTTGAGCTGCAGAGCAAACCAACCCAGCATCTCTATCTCCCCTAACTTGGACAACATAATTTGCCACTTGAGCTCCACATACAGCTGCATGCCGTGCTGAGCATGTGTTGTACAACTAATATGGGGCCCCTCCACTATCTGATAGTACTTACCATTCTGTTATCCAAAATACTACACAACTACCCTACTGCCACCTGCACCCTCTCATCTATCCTGCTAGTGGAAACCAGAGAAATAACACAGGGCACTGACTCCAATCCCACCTATGAAAAATGCCCTCCTCTCCCACCAGGACAGGCCACCTGTGCTAATATATATAGCCAATTATTATGCCACCCTTTCCTCCATTGCTTCACCTCCCCTCCCCTCCCTCAACCACTTTATCAAAGACTACCCCTAGCTCCAAGCAATGTCATACCCACTAGTTACTCCAGTGGATTCAACGCAGACTCCTCATACTCCTCCTCCTCCTCATCTCAGGGAACATACACCCCAACCCTGGCCCTCCAGAGACTACCCATTGTTTCAATAAGAACAATTGCTCTTTAAAATTCACCTTAATTAATATCAGAAGCCTCTTACCAAAAATGGATGACCTTTAGGTCTGGATCATCAGCACAACCCAGACGTGCTAGCCATTAGCAAAACCTGGCTAACCCCAAACTTCCCAGACAACTCCATCTCACTAGACAATTGCACACCATTTAGGCTTGACAGACTAAGTAAAAATTGGGGGGGGCTGTGCGCTCTACATCAAAGAGTCACTCAACGGGCAAGCCCTACCCCACCCGGTTACTGATAGTAAGTCCTAGTTACTACCTGTCAGGATCATACTCGGCTGGAATGGGAAAGCAGTTACTATACTCTTGGTCTACATCACCCCCATGAGATCAAACAGCAGGTTCTCAACTGATTCTTGACTACGTAGCTGTCCAACCCGCTAACAGTGAGATAGTGATCCTAGGTGATTTCAGCACAAACTGACTGGCCCCTACAGCTGATCCACTCAAGAATGCCATTGCAGCTGTCAGTCTTAAACAACATGCAACTACCCCCACTATGATCAATTATAGGACTGGTAATAGCACACTCCTAGACCTTGTCCTTACAACCCACCCCGACAGGATAACCCTCAGTGAGGTATTACCTGATATACTTAATGATCACTCCCCAGTCATCTGCCACTAGTCAAACAAAACCCCCAAAGTTCCTGCTAAGGTCCTAACCCACCGTGTCCTCAAGAAAGGGTAACTTAAGCACCTACAGCACCCCCTTGTGCATATCAGCTGGTCCCCTATCTACAGCACCCACTGTGTTAATACTGCCCTTGACTACTTCATCCACAACTTCAACAAAGCCTGCAACATCTACACCCCGTTTTGAAAAAAGAAGCTACGGGGGGTAAATAACCCCTGGATCACTGCTAACCTACTAATAAAGATGTGGGATAGGGATAACTTATGGCATCATGCAATTGCTTCAGGTAGACAGGCCTACATGTAATGATACAAAGCTGCAAGAAACTCCTGTACCATCAAAATACGGCATGCTAAAAGAGAGCATTATAAACTTGAGCTCACAGACTCATGGGGCAATGGAAGATGACTACTGGACAACATCAAAAACCACACTGGGAAACCTTCTAAAGCACCCCCAAATCTGATCATTGCAGATGGTGTCCTCACACAGGACCCCACTACTATAGCGCATACCCTAAATAAGGCCCTCACCAACATTTCTGGCATACTCCTTCCTGACCACCTAATGAAGAGCAGCCCTCTGAACTCCTGTAATCACCTTCCCCCCTGACAGTCCACCCCATTGTACTTTAAAAGGTTCCCCATGTTGGAGGTGAGGAAATAATTCCAAAGGGTACTGGGTAAAGCCAGCTACAGCAGCAACTCCTTGGACCACAAACTCCTCAGCCTCTCCCTTGACTCTGTCCTCAGCCCACTTACTGTGTTTATCAACTTCTCCCTCTCCTGTCAACAATCCCTCAATGCTGGAAATTGGCCTCCATAGTGTCCATATTCAAAAGTGGAGACTGGACACTTCCTTCTAACTATCAACCAATCTCTATCTTTCTTTCCCTTTCCAAAGCATTAGAGCAGATCATCACAGACCAACTCATGGAACACATGACCAAATACAACCTCCAGTGCAAGGAACCACATGGTTTTAGAAAACACAGCTACTGCCTTGTTGGAATACACTGACTTCATACATGGTGCTCTCTACTGTGGCCAGCTGGTGTGATCAATCTACATTAATCTCATCAAGGCCATTGACTCTGTGAACCATTCACTCCTACTCCGCTCATTCCAGGACATTGGACTTTCCAATGAGATCACTAACTGGTTCACCAGCTATCTTGGTGGCTGGTTGCAGCAAGTTAGAATTTATGATGCACTCTCTAACAGCCACTCAGTAACCTCCAGAGCTCCCCAAGGCTCCATCCTTGAACCATTACTATTCAGCCTTTTTCTCAGCTCACTCCCAAAAGCATGTCCTAACAACATCATTCTGTTTGCAGATGATGCTGTCCTTTTCTCTGCTCATACTGACCCCACCCTACTCACCAAAGACCTGCAAACCAGCTTTGAGGAGGTTAAATGTTGGTTCAGGGACCATAAACTCCTGATGAACTATAAAAAAATGAAAACAATGATCTTCACTACCCCACATAGCTGACAAAAAGCAGCCTGCCTTACCATACTAAACAAGCAACCCCCCCACCGAGCAAGTCAAGGACTTCAAATATCTAGGCATAACACTAGACAGCACCCTGTCCTACTCTGCCCACAATAACCTAATATCAAGAGCAATAAATTCCCATACTGGTACACTTTACAGACATTGACACTGCCTCTACCCCAAGACTCTCAAACTAGATGTATCCAGCTCAATTATCTCCACAGTAGATTATGGTCTGATATTCTACAGTGCAGCCTCAGACACAACCCTGAAGAAACTCTCCATTACTCTCAACAAAGCATGTTAGCTGGTTACTGGGGCCCACCAGTGCACCCATACTTGTAATCTTTATGCACAAAGGCACTGGCTAAATCTCAAAAGTAGGATCACCTACAAAACTTGTCTCTTTGCAAAAAAAAAAAATCAGCATGGATGAAGCCCCACCAACTGCCCTGCCTCTGCTGTCTGTAGCCCCTAACCCATGCAACACATGCAGAGCATCTTCAACAAACTACCTAGTTCCTTACTGCAGGACAGCCCAAGGCCAGCGATCATTTCACTATAGAGCCCCCACTTGGCTGAACAACCTCTCCCAGAGATACTAAACACACCCTCCCTTGGCTGCTTCAAAACTAATCTGCCTCATCACCTCAACAAAGCTGTTGTGACTGCCCCCCATTACCTATACGCTGCAAGGAATGGCCTGCTCCTGGCCACTATCTGTCTAGTTCCCCCCTTCCCCATGCACACCCCACACCTCCTTTCAATCCCTAACACTCACCCACTTACTTCTATTGGACAAGGATGCCTCTCTGTCTGCTCTACCCCACTTCTTTCTCTCTTCTACCCTGTTTCTCTCTCTCTTTATACTCTTACTGACTCTCGCTACACCCCACACTGTATATACTTCTCACTTAAAGCCTGGCAAAGTCATAATTATCTGAATGCACCCCCCAACTCTCTCATAGCCAAAACTTTTGCACCTGTGACTGCCCCTGGAGCTGTTTCCCTACTCTACCTTTCACTGTACCTCATCAACATTTGAGTACCTTATGTGACACTTGGACAGCTGGTTCTGATTAATCTATGCTTTTTGTAATATAAAAATGTGTTATTGAATGTCTCTCTTGAGACATGCTGTGTTCCTGGGATGACCCCCCCCCCCAGGTTTCAACTACAAGGTGTTAACCTAAAAGCCAGGAGATAATTACAGGCTAGAAGAGACAGAAATTAAGGATCTCCTGTTTATCTGACTTAATTGTAGCTGCCAGCTGCTAAGATGGAAATCACAAACTTTTATGACATTTAGAAGAAGAATACAGTGTCACTTAGGTGCTAAGTTATAAAGGTCCTTTGATGTCTGTGAAGGGCAAAAAGACACACTAGACAGAAAGGTTATGGGGAAGTGATTTTTTGATATCACCTATTTAATTTACCTTCTGAATGATCAGACATCCTGGTTGTATGATTTTTAATAAACAGACGAGGAGCTGGATGACATCATGGAGAAGGCAGGTTCAAGACAGTTTTTTATCATGCTGTGACTGATCATAGAGTGAGATATACATGTTTGGACTCTGAAGAAAAATTATCTATCAGCACTATTAGAAGATATACATTAGATAGACCAGTCTAAGTGTATGGTTGGTAGGAATTTTCACTTTTAAACCTTGTTCTTTTAAGTGATTGTATGGTTTTGTGATATATTGTTCTGTATTTACAGTTTACATATTTTTTTTTCTATTTTAAAGTAAATCTCTATTTTAAGACACTACTTGGTGTGCCTCTGAAATTCTTTCTTTGACAAATGAAGCATATATGGTTAAAGCTGACACTGTGCAAATGCTTACTGGTTTACCAAACTGGGAAAAGGTAAGAGTTTAATCTGAGGTCTTTCATAGAGTTTTTAAGGGTTCATTTTGTACACCTGGTTAGGTGCCCGTAGGGGAAAGATATCTGGTATTCACCGAAGAGCAGAATTATCTGAGCCTGCACACTTGGGTACGCTAGCAAGAGGTTCACAGTTTGAATTCCTCCAGAACTTGAGACCAAAGGTTGATTCGAACCCACAAAACAGACAGGAGGGTTACTCTGTTTCTGTTCCTGTTTACAATACTGCGCTCAGTGGTTGGCACTGTGGGAACAGAGGGCCTGACTTGCTGAGTGGGGCTGTGACAGATTGGTGGCAGTGGTGGGATCAGAGGGCTTGACCTGCTGAGTGGGGTTGCGGTAGATTGGTTGGCAGCGGTGGCATACGTTTGGTATTACAAGCTTGTATTGTTCAGTGTGTCAGCTTGATACTGTCAGCTCACTTGCAAAAAAGGAAAAAGGCAGTGATTTATTTTTAAAAGGAAACAGAACTATATCATTTGGCTTACAGTCAAGTTCCTACCCATTTTAGTTTTTTTCTAAAGTGCAAGTTAGTTTAGCCATAGTTAGGGAAGAAGATGGCTTTCACCTACAGCAGGCACGCTGTAGACTACTTAAAGCAGTTGTGCAGGGACAGAGGAGTCCCGTACGAGGTGAAAGCCACCAAACAGAACCTCATGAATGCCCTGATGGTAGTGGATAACTAGAGCATCAAGTCACCAACAGTGACTGTAAGGGACTGAACCTTGAGTGTGGAAGGGCTAGGGCCAGTGCAGTGTCCAGATCCAATGAGGAGGGCAGCAGAGCCAGTGCCAGCAAAGGACCACAGCAGCAGGGGAACGTCACCAGCATTCTGGACCCAGAAGTACTCTGGCTGCAGACTGAATTACGCAAAATGGAGCTGAAGTTCCAGGAGAAGAGGGAGCGAGAACAGCGAGCTGCAGAGGAGAAGAGGGAACAAGAACAGTGAGAGGCAGACCGTGAACAGCGGGAGGCAGAAGGTGAGGAGTGTGAGCACCAGAGGTGACATGAACTGGAGAAGCTACGACTCCAACTACCCACACCAGACCAGGTAAGTGGCTTGGGTTTAACTGGGACTACAGGACTGGGTTACAAATTGAATTCCAAATTGATTGCTGAATTTAAAGAGGGGGAGGATATGGATGCCTTTTTAAATTCTTTTGAAAAGTTTGTATTCAGGCTAAAATTCCTAGGGAGTCCTGGAGCTTCCAGCTATCCCTGCTACTTACCAGGAAAGCTCAGGATGCACTGGGTCAAATGGTCAATGAGGACAGCAATGATTACAGAAAACTTAAAGCTGCATTGTTAAAAAAATTTGAATTAACTGCTGAATCATACAGAGCTAAATTCCGTAAGCTCAGTAGAAACCCTGACATGAGCTATTAGGAGCTAGCCATGAAGCAACATCAGTTTTTAAAACATTGGTGGGAAGGAATTGAAGCAAACTCTGTAGATAAAATTGAAAATGTGATTTTGTTTAATAATTTTTCTGCGCATGCCCAGCAGACCTGAAAACCTGGCTGGAGGTCTAAGACCCCAAAACAGTGCAAGAGGCTGCTGCACTCTTGGACCACTATGCCAAGAGCAGACCTGCTCTGAGAGCGAATGGGGTGGGTGTGGCAGTGCAGAAAGGGTAAAAGTGTGCCTTCAGGGCAGCTAAACCCCTCACTGCCTCCACCAAAACCTGTTAGCCCCAGGTTTCAGAGAAAATATTTCTCTGAGAAAAAAAATAAATGTAGGTTGTGTAAAGAAACTGAGCATATTGCCAGACAGTGTCCCGAATGGATGAGCAATACACAAGGTGGTGCTAGGAAGGAAGTGGGTTTGTGTGTCCCTGGAAGCATGCCTGTGAACATAAAGGAAAACATGCACCCAGTCAAGGTGAATGGTGTGCAGAAGCAAGGGTTATGGGACATGGGGCATCCCTGACATTGGTAAAAGGGGATCTGGTACAGCCTGGTCAGCTTATACCCAATAAATATGTCACTGTACAAGACTTTACTGGTGGGAAGAAAACATTGCCCCTCACTAGTGTTCTTCTAGACTGGGGTGAAACAGGAGGAACTGTGTAACAGGTGGCTGTAGCCAAAACCTTAGCAATGGATGTGATCCTGGGCAACAATCTCAAACAAGGGATGGTGTGTGCAGTTACTCATTGCCAAGTGGCAAGAGAAAATTGTAGTTCCCTGAACCCAACAGAAGCCATTGTGGAAACCACTGGGAGGCTGGTTCCCCAGCCTGTGTCTCCAGATGGGAAGACTAATGAAAAGGGGGTAGAAATTTCCCCAGTAGCAGTTAGCCACACAGCTATGAAGGGTTACTCCCAAGAGGGAGGGGTGACCCATTGTCAGAGGGTTGGTATTGACAGTGATCTTGAGTGCCCTGATGCTAGTGCTAGGTACCCTAGTTAAGAGACTGAAGGGGACCTGTCCCATGCCTTGGGAATGTGTGAGGAGTTTGCAGCTGCTCAGAGAAGTGACCCTAGTCTGGAGAAGCTGACGGCTTGGGCAGACTCTGACGGAGCACAGGGAGGAGATGGTAGACATAAGGTTTATTGGGAAAATGGACTGATATATACTCAGGCTGTGCAGACAGAGGAAGGGGTGATAGGCAGGCAGCTTGTCGTTCCTCAGGGGTATCGGGAGCAGTTGCTCAAGATTGCACATGATATTCCCTTGTCTGGTCATCTGTGAATCATGCGCACTATGCAGCGGTTGGCCCAAAATTTCTACTGGCCTAACTTCACCCAGCGGGTAAAGGAGTATTGTAGGTCTTGTCACTGGTGCCAAGAAGTAGGGAAGGTGGGCAAGAAAACCCAATCTGGCCTGATTCCATTGCCCATAGTGGGGGAGCCATTCCAGAGGGTGCGAATGGATATTATGGGGCCTTTAAATACCCCCAGCTCCTCAGGGAAGAGATTCATCCTGACTGTGGTGGATTATGCCACCCGCTACCCAGAGGCAGTCATCCTATCCTCACTGAGGACAGACAAAGTGGCAGATGCCTTACTTGGGATTTTCTCCCGTGTTGGGTTTCCACAGGAGGTCATCACCAATTGAGGGGGTTCCTTCATGTCGGACCTGATGAAATGTTTATGTGAGAAGAGTGGGGTGGTGCAGAGATGCACAACACTGTATCACCCACAAGCCAATGGGCTTGTGGAAAGATTTAATGGTACCCTGAAGTCAATGCTCCAGGTGTTTGCTGAACAGCATGGGAGGGACTGGGAGAAATACCTTCCCCACCTGTTGTTTGCATACAGGGAAGTGCCCCAAGAGTTGACAGGATTTTCCCCCTTCAAACTCTTATATGGACGCCAGGTATATGGGCCCCTAGACTTGAACTTGGAGGACTGGGAAAGCAAGCATGCCACCCAGGGAATTCCCACAGTGAATTATGTCCTTAGGTTTAGGGAAAGGCTGAAGGAGCTTATGGGGACAGCCCAGAGCAACTTGGCAGCTGCCCAACAGAAACAAATAGTGTGGTATGACTGCAGAGCCAGAGCTTGCTCGTACATGATGGATCAGGAAGTCATGGTCCTTATTCCAGTCTGGAAAGACAAGCTGCAGGCTGAGTGGGCAGGATGGTACAAAGTGGTTAGAAAGATAAATGGCGTGAACTATATTATAGAGTTATCTGACAGAAGACAGACAGAAAGGATGTACCATGTCAACATGATGAAGCCATATGCTAATAGGGCTGATATGGTGTTTGCAGTGTGTAGTCCTGGGGAGGGGACGGACGAAGGAGACCCCCTTCTGGACTTGCTGAAAGAAAGCAAGAGGGAGTCCTCTGTGGAGGCCGTAAAATTGTCTCTCCAGCTGGCCCCAGACCAGATCCAGGAAGTAAGGAGGTTTAGCAGACTTTGCCTCATTGTTTAGCCAAGCCTGAATTAACCCCCTTAGTGATGCACAATGTAGAGACAGGGACACAGACGCCCATACGTCGGACAGCATATTGGGTGTAAGAGGCTGTCCAAAAGGACATTAGGAGGGAAGTGGAGGAGATGCTGGATTTAGGAGTAATCCAGAGAACCCACAGGCCCTGGGCCTCACCCGTAGCCCTTGTGTCCAAGCCAGATGGCTCTACTCATTTTCTGTGTGGACTATCATGGACTGAATGCAGTCACGAAGTCAGATGCCCACCCAATGCCCTGGACAGATGAACTCCTGGACAAGTTGTGATGGGCGACCTACCATATGACCATTGACCTGACCAAGGGGTACTGGCAGGTAGAGTTGATGGACTGAGCCAGGGAGAAGTCAGCCTTCATCACTCTAATAGGCTTATTTGAATTTAAAGTAATGCCTTTAGGAATGAAGAACGTCCCAGCCACTTTCCAAAGGTTGGTGAACCAGGTGTTAAATGGTGCTGAGGAGTACAACGTGGCATACTTGGATGACATTGCCATCTTTAGTGCCAGCTGGGAGGAACACCTGTCCCACCTTAGGGAAGTGCTGGGCAGAATACAGAGAGCCAGACTCACTGTCAAAGCCGAGAAGTGCCAGGTGGCCATGAGAGAAGTAGCATACCTCGGGCATGTGGTGGGCCGGAGACAGCTCCACCCTAACCAAATCAAAATAGAGGTGATCCAGGCATGGTCCAAACCAGAAATGCAGAACCAGGTCAGGAGTTTTCTAGTGACAGCAGGGTACTTCAGGAACTTTGTACCCAATTACAGTGCCCTTGTTGCTCCCCTATCTGACCTGGTAAAGAAAAGGATGCCAAAGAAAATTACCTGGGACCCAGCCTGTGAAAACGCCATTACCAGACTGAAGGAGGCACTGTGCAGTGCTCCTGTATTGACAAGTCCTGACTATAGCAAACCCTTTTTATTTCAGACTGACGCCTCAGACATGGGTATTGGGGAAATACTGAGTCAGACATCCAGCCAAGGGAAAGATCACCCAGTAGCATATCTGAGTAAAGCATTACTTCCCAGGGAGCAGGCATACTCCACTGTGGAAAAGGAGTGTCTTGTCATAGTATGGGCCCTAAAGAAGTTAGAGCCATACTTATATGGGCAGCATTTTGTGGTACAGACTGACCACCCCACCCCCGGTTTGGTTGATGCAGATGGGAAAAAACAATAGTAAATTGCTAAGATGCAGTCATACTTTGCAAGGGTATGACATGACAATCCTACATAGGACTGGAGTGAAAAATCAGAATTCAGATGGGGTGTCTTGTGTCTATGAGAAGTGAACTGATTTGGGAAGCTCATACCATGCAGGGGATAGAGCCCCCAAATTCAGTCTAGATGGGGAGGATTGTGACACTTGGACAGCTGGTTCTGATTAATCTATGCTTTTTGTAATATAAAAATGTGTTATCGAATGTCTACTGTGTTTCTGGGATGACCCCCCCCCAGGTTTCATCTACAAGGTGTTAACCTAAAATCCAGGAGATAAGTACAGGCTAGAAGAGGCACAAATTAAGGATCTACTGTTTATATGGCTTAATTGTAGCTGCTAGCTGCTAGGATGGAAATCATAAGCTTTTATGATGTTTAGAGGAAGAATACTGGTCATGTCACTTAGGTGCTAAGGTATAAATGTCCTTTGATGTCTGTGAAGGCCAAAAAGACACACTAGATCAAAGGGTTATGGGGACATGAGTTTTTTCTGATGTCACCTATTTAATTTACCTTCTGAATGATCAGACATCCTGGTTGTATGATTTTTAATAAACAGACGAGGAGCTGGGTGACATCATGGAGAAGGCAGGTTCAAGACAGTGCTTATGCTGTTACTGACTTTTAGAGTGAGATATACATGTTTGGACTCTGAAGAAGAAACATCTATCAGCACTATTAGAAGATATACAATAGATAGACCAATCTAAGTGCATGGTTGGTAGGAATTTTCACTTTTAAACCTTGTTCTTTTAAGTGATTGTATGGTTTTGTAATATATTGTTCTGTATTTACAGTTTACATATTTTTTTTCTATTTTAAAGTAAACCTTTATTTTAAGAGACTACTTGGTATGCCTCCGAAATTCTTTCTTTGACAATTGAAGCATATATGCTTAAAGTTGACACTGTGCAAAAGCTTACTGGTTTACCAAACTGGTAAAAGGTAAGAGTTTAATCTGAGGTCTTTCATAGAGTTTTTAAGGGTTCACTTTGTACAGCTGGTTAGGTGCCCGTAGGCAAAAGATATCTGGCATTTCCCCAAAGAATAGAATTATCTGAGCCTGTACACTTGGATAAGCTAGCAAGAGGTTCACAGTTTGAATCCCTCCAGAACTTGAGACCAAAAGTTGATTCAAGCCCACAAAACAGACAGGAGGGTTACCCTGTTTCTGTTCCTGCTCACAAGACTGCACTCAGAGGTTGGCACTGTGGGAGCAGAGGGCCTGACCTGCTGAGTGGGGTTATGACACCTTACAGTACAAGTTATATAAATAAGTGTCTCTGCACCCTTGTTGCCATACAAAAAAAAATGTTGTATGTACTACTGTACCTCTGTATTCTGTTTCTGACACAGAACTTTTGTAAAAGAATCTCTGGTTCAAAGGTATTGTAATCCTAGCAAAAATAAGTGAAAAATCAATAAAAAAATCAATTAAAAAATTAAAAGGTATTTTATTTTTTCCATTAGAAACAAAAAGATAAAGGAGTCTCTCTATAGGTGTGCCCCAAGTTGGCTCCCACTGTAGAGTGGCACTGAGCACATGACGTCCTAGTGCTACAGCTTAAAGGGGGGGAAAGAATTGTAGTGCTTTTCTGTATGGTATTATGTTTTATGGGTAACTGTAGTTAGTTGACATGGCTGCAGGGAGCACTAGATAAATGAGGGGGATGTCTCTCATTAAACGGTGGGAAAAATGTTTTTTTTAAGTTCAAAATCCAAAGAGGCACAGTAATGCCACTTTGGTACTGAGGCAAGCTGGGCTGCAGATTTTTATTTCTTGGTCTCTATATACCTAAATAACACACATCCCAACCTAATTACACACACACACACACACACACACACACACACAAGTCTCTAAAAGTATAAAAGTATGCAGTGCAATGATGCGTAAGTGCCCAAGCAAACAGTAACTTGAATTTTCTGAATCCAAACCCTACAACCCTGGAAAGTTCAGTGCAGTTCTAATATAATTGAAAAGGAAAAAAAAGAGGAGGGGATAAATTCTTCAACCCGAAGTTCTATTCCCATCAGAACTAAGTTCAAAAAGATAACTGTTAAGCTTGAATAAGCAGAAATTTCACTCTTGCATCATACAAAAGAATTGTGTCAGAATCAAGCAAGAAAAAGGGTTTTGAGTCAGCCACCTCTCTCATCACCCACTGGCCTGCCAATTTGACATCCTCTAAATGTTTTCATGACTCCTTCACAGTCCTCCATAGTCCAGAGAAGCAAAAACTGGGAATTCCCTGCTCCAACAATGATGGACAAATGATTCCACCCTGCAGACCAGTCCTGGCGTGCTCACAGTCATGATCTGCCACTCAACTAGTTCCTGTGGCCAGGTCCTGAATGAAGTAGCAACTCCCTGTTCAACACAGCCAGGTTTCAGCAGCTCTCCCTACAGTTCTTAAATCTCAGGAAGCAGGCCAGCATCAGACAAAACAGCCAATGCCACTGGCCTGCTGCTCACTTCTCCCATGGCCAGAATCAGGGCCTCATTAGTAGCCCACAGAACTCCTGGACCATCCAGAATCCAGCTCTTTTCAGATAGCTCCACATGCTTGTTATAGGTACAATATGCCTGACACAACACAAAATGGGTGCCAGATATAGAAACAACAGAAAAGTAACAGAAAGTCTGGTAACACCACAACATGTTTGCATGGAAGACCTCAAACTAAAAAATAAAAAAATAAAACAAAAACTACCCTCCTGTCACTACCATACTGTATTTCCCTAACTACTACTAAATACAAGACGTACTGTTAAAATAAAATAAACTTTAAAAATGCTGACAAAGTACTCATAACAAAGCAACTAAATGCTATAAAGCTGTAAACACAGCAGCTGCAGCTATATAAACAAACTCTGGCCTGAGCCAATAAGGCTGCAGCCAAGGAATGTGGTGTATAAATATTGAATATTTGTTTTTTAATATTTTTACACCAAATGTTCAACATAGCCTTGTTATGAACAAAACAAGATGCCTTGAGAAAGAGCCCAGTGGGGCTCAAAAACATTTGGCTGTGTCAGGTGTTGGCTTTGTTTTACCTTGAATAAATGCAGCTTTTGTATCGGACATTCAAAAGTCTGGGATGGTTTGTCCAAGTGAGGCTTGAGCTCTGCTTTTCTTGTTTTGTTCTACTGTTTGCCTATGTTTGTAGCTTGGTCTGGCAGTCCTGTTGCTGTTCTCTTTACTTGTACCTGTAACTATAGTCTTGTTATTCCCTTGCCTCATGAAGAAGGACAAAGAAAATTTTCAACTCCTGGCCTTAAGGGGATTTTGCGCAGGGAATGTGAAATCAACTTTCAGGATGCAAAAACACATTTTGGGCAGAAGCTGAAAAATGACAGCTCTTACATTCATGAAGTGCTATAAAAAATGGTTGTGTTGTAAATTTAGGGTAAAAACACTGAAAATTACCAAAGTTATGAGCCTGCATTTGCAAAATTCAACATAGACTTATAACGTCATTGTTTTTTAAATATTTTTGCACCAAATATTCAACATAATCTTCTGATTACCCCACCTCATGAACAAGGGCAGAGAAAATTTTCAACTCCTGCCCAAAAGGTGATTTTGCGCAGGAGCCACAAAATCAGCTTTCAGAATGTAAAAAACCATTTCGGCCAGGATTTGAAAAATGACAGCTATCACATTCATAAGGTGCTATAATGTCAGGCTATGTTGTAAATTTGGGGTAAAAATTAAAAAATTACCAAAGTTACGAGCCTGAGTTTGCAAAATTCAAGGTAGGCTCATCACTTTATTGTTTTTTAATATTTCTACACCAAAGTTTCAACACAGTCTTCTTATGACCCTACCTCATGAACAAGGGCAGAGAAAATTGTCAACTTTTGCCTGAAAGGTGATTTTGTGCAGAGAATGCAAAATCACCTTTTGGGATGCAAAAAAAAAAATTTGGGCCAGGATTTAAAAAACCGACAGCTATCACACTGCTGAGATGCTGTAAAGATATGTCTATGGTGTGAATCTGGGGGAAAAATATTTAAAATTACTAAAGTTGTAAGCCTGCAGTCACAAAATTCAACATAGGCTCATAACTTTGTAGTGTCTTAATATTTTTAAACCAAGTTTTCGACATAGCCTTCTCATGACCCGACTTCATGAACAAGGGCAGAGAACATTTTTAACTCCTGCCTGAAAAGTGATTTCATGCAGGGATCACAAAATCACCTTTTTGAGACAGACCTGCCTAATGACAGTTCAATTGTTCATGAGGTAGTGGCCCAAAGAAGGCATGTTGAAGATTTGGGCTACAAATATGCAAAAATGCCCCAAGTTATGACACTAAGTTCAAAACTTGATTGAAATATACTGAATCGTATACCTGCTTCTTCAGTTCATGGTCAGGCTTTGAAGAGTGAAGACATGTCTGTGCTCCAGAGAGAATTACAGCATTGGACCCCCGATGGGTAAGTAAGGGCTTGGGGGTACAAGGTGGTGGGTGCTGAGTGGGAGGGTCAGATGGGGGGATGATAATGGTGCAAAAGATATTAATGGACAGTTTTCTTTTTACAGGTTGAAAAACACACACAAAAAATATGATGGAGGATCCCAATCATGACACTGGGTGATTGGGCACCACCAGTATCACTGTTGAGTTGTTTGGGGTGGTGGGAGCTGAGAGGAAAGGTGGGGTGGGGGAAGGGAATGGAAAAAAACAAATATATGGATGGTCTCACAGAACACGATCATGACACTGGGGGATTGGGCATCACATTGTCATTGTTTTGTTTCTGGGGTGGGGGTGAGGAGTGGTGGGTGCTGAGAGGGAGGGTTGGTTGGGAAGATATGAGTAATAAAAAAAGGAACTCAGCAGTCATGGTGGAACACAGCACAGTCCGCTGTGACCAAGATGGCTGCTACACTGTAATGTGCATGTGCTAGCAGTCACAAATGCACAATATGGTTTGGTGGCCATCTTGGACACGGTGGAGTCTGCCGTGTTCTGCCATGGCCGCCAACAGACAAAAAGGTTGTGCAGTGTGACTGCCAATGCCAACAGTGAGCAGAGTGCTTCACAGACACGGAGGCGACTGTGTTGCAACTCTAATATTTTATTCAGTTTGAAGGAATGCACTGCCTGCTTTTTAATAGCAAGAGGTCTCAGGGTTACACCCACTGCAGCCCTAACTAGGACACTCCACAAGTCAAAAAGAAAGTTTAAAAACACAGGAGCTCAAGACTCAGAGCTCCAGCAGACAGCCTGCCCAGTATGGCTGTAATTTAGCTCTGGGTAACACCTGTCTTTCTGAAAGGCACCTACCTGGTGTTATTACTGTCCATGGAATCATTTTTGGCAACAACTTGTTAAATGGAATATCTGACACTTCTTTGAAAAACAAAACCATTTTGCGGTAAAACATTGGAATACCATTTAGCAATTTATATTCCAGAGATTAAGTAAATAGTACAATTTAGAAACAGTAAAAAACATGCAACCAACCTTCAATACATCTTCATGGACCCACAGGAAAGTATGCAAGAGCAATTTGGAAGCATATGTGTGCACGTCTGCTAAAATTCATGGACTTTCTTCCATAGAATTTGAAGGTGTATTCCACAGACCAAACATGTGACAGTGGAAAGGCATAATGCTTTTCTGTGGCAGAATTCCCCTGTTCTGCTTTTATTGGAATTCTACAGAATTAGTATGAACTTTTTGAAATTCCATGGAATTCTGTGCCATCAGAAATAAAAAATTCAACACAGCACTAAAATAAGCCTGTTTGATGTTTGTAGTATTGATAACGTACACATAGGCATTATACAGTTCCCAAATGGTATCTTATATTTCACATCTTGCCATGTTTGATAGACATGGTGGTTGCTTCATTTAATTCCCAACATTAATCTCTGTAACTTTATTTTAATGCTGTGCTGCACTTACTCAGACCTATATTGTTTAAGATGTTTATAAAGGACTTGATTGAAGGTGTAGAGAGCTGGGCTCAGATGTTTGCAGAGGATAAGACACTTGGCAGAGTAGTAGATAGCGAAGTGCAGGTAAACAAACTACAATGTGACTTAAATAAATTATTAAAGGGACCACAGATTAGGGAAATACATCAAATAAGGAGAAAATATTAATCTGTATTGTAGCAACCAACTTAATTACTTTACTATCTTGGATGGCCAAAAATTATGTAAAACAACCTATGAACAAGACATTGGAGTAATTTTTAGTAGTAATCTTAGTAACTCTGAGCATTGCAGGGAGTTGACCAAAATTTGTAGGAACATTACCATAAGAAATAGGGAGGCAATCATGCCACAGTACAGGAGTCTGCTGCATCCACATCTAGACTACTATATCAAGTTTTGGTCACCTGACCTGGAGTGTGATTAAGTGTGTAGAGTCAGGTACCCAGACTTGTATGTGGATTAAAAGATAAATCATTCAAAGAGGGACTAACTAGTCCAAATTTAATGGTGTTGGGGTCAAAAGGAAAAGAGGAGACCTCTTGGTAATGTATGATGTGACCAGGTGTTAGGGCTTGGGGAGAGACATGAACCTGGAGTAATGACAAGCATAAACACTCTATGATGCTATAAGAGACATATTAAGTAATCATATATAAATCAGTGAGAAGATTCTACATGGGCCACCAGAGAGAATCTCTTTAGATATATTGTGTAATATCTGGAAATATCTGACCAGATCTTTGGCTGCAACTGTACATGCAAAGAATAACAGGGATTTGGAATAGACTACCACAGCATGTACTAGGTGCAAACACCAAACTAGATTTCAGAAATAAGCTTCGATGAGGAAAACATTCAAAAGGTACACTTCTAACAATTTTCTTTTGAAATCATTTTTTCTTATAATAGCAATAAGGTACTCTCTGGAGTTAGATTAACAGTCACTAAATTATCATCTAGGGGCAATAAAGCACCTGGCTTCACCTTGTGCCACATTACATCCATAAGGGGATGAATATCTAAGTGTTAATCTGACCTCTGATCATTCCTTATTGCCTAATAATACAAATGTATCTCACCCTCAGGTACTGTAGTATAAGCAGCAATATTCGTAAGTCAGCCTGTAGTTTTTACAGCATTTTGTTTCAGACTACAACATTAATACACCCAGTTTTCTCTTCATTTTCTTTCACACCTGAACTGAGATATGGGATATTTACATTATTTTAAATCCCTGCTCCCTTGCCATGTCCACCATAAAAAATAAAGAAATATCTTATTGTGGTTCTGAGATTTTTATTATCAGAAACATGTGGTAGGACAATCCTAATTAATCTGTATTGTGAATTTTTTAGGTACATTCAAAACATAACCTTAGCAAGAAATATTTTTTCTTCTTTATTTGAGTAGTGACCATCTTTAATGACTTAAGACAGTGATTACAAAATCTGCTATAACAGCCATTTTAAAAATATCTGGGAAAATTAAAACGTCACTGAGGTTAAATTTAAGGATGTCACAAATACATTTTTTGCTATAAAAACTGTATAATAAAATTGTTTTCCACCTAACAAATGCTGTTTCATTAAAGATCAATAGCAAATATATTATTTTCCATAATGTAAATACAACCAGGCCTTCTTTATTACAAATAATATGCAGGACTTGCATTTCTCATTTATAAATGCTATTTTATTGCCTCTCTTATTTGATGGTTTTGCAGAAAATGCCTCAGAATTTTCCATACCATCTGGTGGGATATTTGGTGTGTGCTGATGTCATTTAAGCAAGAATTAAAGGCACTCTCCACTCAGTACACAGAGTGCATCAGTATGTAAAATGACAAAAATCAGGCTTTGCTTCCAATTTGCTAAGGGTCTTTGTCAAAAGAATGTTATTAATGCAACATAACAGATACATATGCTATAAGTTTCATAGGCTAATCGGTAAACCTGTTGAGACAATATTTTTTTATTTATTTAGTTTTTGTTGACCGGGTAAGTGCACTAGACAAATCCTGCCTATTTTCAGGCATGACCCGGGGGAAGGGGATACAGATGAATGCCAACTGACCTTGGACCAGATTAAGCTGTTGGTGGTATTTTTAGTGAATGAGGGAAATTTGGGCAGGACACCGGGGAAATTCCCCTACTCTTTTCGATAAGTGCCATGGGATCTTTAACATCCAACTGAACTACCACCAATCTAGGCAGATGGGACCTTGGTTTAACGTCTCATCCGAAAGATGGCACCTCAGAAGTGCAGCACCCCTCTCATGCTGCACTACAGTGTCAGTACTGGGCTATTAACCCAAGTGCCAGATGTGGGAACCAAACCCACAGCCCACTGATCTCCCGGCCTCAGAGGCAAGTGTGCTACCTACTGAGCCACTGACACTAAACTAGAGAAGGGTGCATAAATGCATCTGATTATGTAAATACTGTTTCATAGAGTTTGGCAGAAAAAGACTATTGTTCCATCCAGTCTGGTCTGTTATACCATATCCTTTCTGAAGACTTATTGTAAAGTTGGGGTACTTGATCCCCCCAAAAAAAGATTGATAGAGACTCAACTCCTAAATTGATTTCACTTAGGCAATATTTTATTTATTTAAAATTGCCACCTAAAAATCACATCGATGACCAAAGGTTTGTGGATATTACCACTTTATCAAGGTGAGGTAGTCACCTGTATATCACAGAACAAAAAAAGCATGTCAACATTTTGACATTGATATTGTTTCTTATTTTGTGAAAACAACCCATCACCTTTTACCATGAACCCTAGTGTGATTCAGTTTATAAATAAAATGTTTTCTTTTAAAAGTAGCATATGCTGCTTGTCTGAAATGCTTAACTTAACCTGTATAGCTAATAATTCTATTCTGTTAATTATTAATTGTGCTTCACCTTCATATGGCATCAACAACAATAAAAAACAGTACTCTTTTGTACATCTCATGATATTTTACATACTTCTCATATTCAATATTCTTAATCATAAAACATAAAAACCAGTGCTGTTTAGTAATCATCTTAACCCATAGGCTTAGGCTGCCAAAAGAATTAGAATTTATATTCATTTTGGAGTGATATATCAGTCCACAGCCCTGTAAGGGTTTCATATCTAATTCTATTCATTACATTTTGTTAAACATCCCTCTTCCAGAGATGCCTTATTTGAAAAGAAGTAAACAATAAAACTATAATGAGATACTATAATTGCTTTTCTAACAAGCTTCTTTCTATCCAGATATACTATATCATTTAATATAGATGCCTTTACTAATCTGTGACAGTGGCTTGCTGGATAGATGATAGATAGATAGATAGATAGATAGATAGATAGATAGATAGATAGATAGCTAGATAGACAGCCAGCCAGACAAATGTTCCTTTTACTGTTCCTGTACTTGCTACCTGTTACTTTAAAAGTGTTATTAAGCAAAGCTCTAGGCCATCAGCTTGACAATCATTATGTATACAGTATGTGCTCACTTGGCTGGTAGTTATTTTTTTAAGAAAAACTATAACAATATCTTTTCAGTTTTATCCTTTTGATAGAAAAACAAATGATGTCTCTGGTCTTGTTTTAACTATTAGTTATTCTCCATAGATAATAGCTCATCTCAGCATCTTAAAACTGTGTACTGTTAGTAAAGCACTTTTTCTGTAGTTAAATTTCCATCTACTGTAATTTCCCTTAGTGCTTATGCCAATCATGTTTTATGTTCACTAGGTATTCCACCATTACTTAAGAAAGCCTAATTAGTTACCAAATGCATTATTTTATGTACATATCCCCTTTATCCCTGTGAACTATTCCAGTTCAGAAATAGCACTCTTAAGGAGTTTGTTTTTAACCAGTAAAATGTGCTAGTTTATAATATCTCCACTATCTCTTTGTATTTCTGCCAAATGTTTGCCAGCAGTATATATTTCTTCTTCTTGAATTTTACTACCCTTATCTTTAGAAGAAATTAGAATTACAATTACACTTTCCATATAACACACTGTTAAATTCTGCCATGTTTAACTTCCCAATATTAATTGATAAAGGCAATGAATAGGGAAACCCAGGATTATCTTATTTGCATCAAGGGTTTCCTGCCAGGGCCCTGATCCACCTTTTGTGATCCTGACATAACATTGGGCTATGCCTTACACTGGAACAAAGTCTTATATTAAGCAATGATCTGTAAAATGGAATGTGACTAGAAGCATGTCTGGGACTGAGTTATCTGCAAGAGCTCCTGGCTCCCTACAGCCCTGGCCGTCCTCACACTCAACTGACGAGGGGTTGTTAGAGGTTCCCGGGGTGTGGCTAAAATCATCTGGGACTCGGGTGTTTATGTTTGTGGCACCATCCCTGTGGAACTCTCTACCTCATCAGATTAGAGAGTGCAGAGTTGTGGAGAGCTTCAAAACCAGCATGAAAACACATCTTTTCCAACAGGCTTTTAGATACTGATATTTATGAATGATGAAAAATTTTAAATTGAAATTGATTCTGTGTAAGACTTTTTTTAAATTGTTTTGTGATATGTTTTTATGTGCAGCACTTTGATATTGGAATTGCACTATATAAATAAAATTATTATTATGTCCCGTAACCACTATATGCAGCCATCTGCTTATCTACCTTGTATGAGCTGAGTTTGGTGTGGGATGCCATGATGTTCTATGCCTCTTTTTATGGATGGCTACCTCAGTCAGGTAAATTCCCTTTATGGAGATGGGTTACCATAACAACTTCTTGCAGTGGTGCCAAACTTCAGTTCATGCACTGGTGGTAGAAGGAGACTGTTAGAATAAAATTCTAGCTAGATAGCTATATCATTACAATGGCATAATGCAGTTTTTGCAGTTCTGGCCATTCATAACAAAGGGATCTAATTCTTTATACTGCTTGTTGCATATACATATGTAATGTACTAAACGCAAAAATGAATACAATTTTATCTGTTGGTTTACGTAGCTAAAGTCACAAATTTTCATATCCAAACTGCACAGTGTTTGAACCTATAATAGGGTTTCATGTTCTTTGGGGGGGGGAGAGTAATTGTTGACATACTGTATGTTGTGTCTAATAAAATAACCTAAAAACCAAAAAAGTGGCTATGATGGACAGGCTACATGTCTCTGTGGAGGGGTGCCACGGGTGGGGGAAGGTATCTGTGAATAGGAATCCAATAAAACCTAGCATATGCCATGTAGGAAGTTGGCTTCACATTAAGGACTCCCAGATTCCTCCAGACAGACATTGTTGGGGGTATAACCTTTATATTATTTTAGCCTACTGTTGTTTTCTTTGACAAATTAAGTGTATTCATGAATACCTCAAATAAAAAGAGAAACATGAACTGACATGGATGTCCCCTCTGCACATGTAAACTAGTACAACTAGATATCAACTGTTTATAAAAATTCTCCTGCAGAAAACTGCTGACTATGAAGTACATAGTCATAAAACTGGTGTGTCCCTGTTTGCTTGTAGTCCAGAGGTCAGAAGAAGATGGTTCAATCTTCTTTTTCATTCATTCCCTTCTAGCTGCTGTGTCCAGTTCATGGAGCCACCACATCTTCCTGAGGCAAAGTTGGAGGTCCTGTCCCCTCCTTGTGTGTCTTCCTTTGCCACTTCAAGACCCCTGAAGTGTAATAAAGCTGCATTATGGCCAGTTGGTTAAAGTGTTGGGCCACTGATAATTTCTCATCCCTCCTTGAAATGCAGCTTTTATGTTGGGGTATTGTGATTTTTTATTCTCTTGTGGTTTTACGCACATATAGTATATCACAGAAGCATCACTATAAATACATGACATGTATTGCTGTGCATGTAATAAAGTAACATATTTAGTGGCATAGTGGCAGGGATGCAGGTAGGGCAAATACCCAACCATTATGTTAGTTCTGTCAGGAAATTTGTGCCATTAATGTCATTTCAGGAAACAGAGCTCTGGTTACCAGAGTACAGCTCCATTTCCTGAAATGGAATCTGGTTAAACTTTGCAGCATCTTTAGAGCAGCCATTCTATGTTGGGGACAGAAAGAATATTGGAACAAATTTGAGGGGTAATGATGGGGAACAGAAAATGAGTATGTGCAGTGAAGTGGAACCAGAATTAATCACTTTGAAAGCAGTCTGGGGTGGGGTTGTGTGGCCCTCTCTGGGTTTTCATTGGTTGCAACAGGCTCATCGGTGAAAGCCTATTGGACACGCCAGCCCATCTGTCATGTGGTCAAGCCTTTCATTAGTGTCAGAATCAGAAAACACGTTGGTCCATGCTGGAGGTTGCCTCCAGTGACCAGTAGCAATGAGTACTCTTTGGGCATGTGGCAGACAGTTTGTTCTGTTCAAAGTGGCCATGACATTGGGTTGGGAATCAGGAGAACATCTGACAGGTCTGTGGTGCTTATCAATACCTGGAAGAGCAGTGCAAGAGAAGACTACATGCACTGAGTCAGTCCCTCTCACTGATTAACTTCATCAGGAAGATTTACACCAAAAGCTGATGCACTCAGTAAGTGTCCTTTAAGCCCTATTACTGTATTCAGTGATTTACATATCAGGCTGCTTGCTGGACTGGTTATTTTAAGGGTACTGCTGGGGTAGGCTGGGTTTCTATGATGACTGTCTGCAGCTGCAACCGCAACCACATACAGTTTCATGTCAGTGACATTTTTCTTGTAGCAGATGGTAACACTGGAAACACCTAAATTGCCCCAAATAGCAGTAAAAAGTAATAAAGTCACATTAGTTATAGCAGCAAATGTAAGTTACATTGCTGCTATGACTAATGTGACTTCACTAGTTTGTACAGCTATTTCAGGCTATGTAGGTGGTTGGCTGGTGTTTCCACATTGTTACTACTCCAAATTGGCTGGGCGCAGTAGTTGCTGCCATTTTAGTGGTGCTTAGCTTGTCCATGAGGATATTTAGTTAACATGTATTCCAATCCAATCTGAATTCTGAAACCCACTGACCTCCCTGCTAAGTGTAAAGCAGAAATTAACTGTTACCAGGTTGTGTTGCATGGCACGCATGGATGTCCCACGTTTCAAGGTCAACTATCAAATGATAAGCCAATGCAGGAAATCTGACACACAGATGGTGTAAAGACTGTGACAACTCGAAGTAAACTTTGTTGTTGTTGTGTGTAAGTTTTTACTTGGCCATCTGCATGATAACTGGGATCCAAGCAGAGAAAATATTGTAAAGTCCTGGGATCATCTAGACAGCTAACTGCTGAGATACAAGATAAGCTGCACATGTAGCAGGAACTTAGCTTGCTCTGATTACTATTTTGAGATTTACCAAGTCAAAGTCAGTAGTCAATGGACTGAAATTGCTCCTAGTAGTTCCTTCCTGTGACTGCCTATTGCTGTGAGTGAATATATAATTGGCAATGTTGCCCAGTGTGTGGGTAGTGCTATGTCCAGGGTGGAATTCTGGAAACCATACTGACTGTCAATGAACAATCCCTGCATAATAGTTACTGATTGTGAATGAACAAACTCTTTGTTTTTTCTGGGACTGGACTCTCCACCTCTTCTCGTGTTGTGTGTTAGTTACATTGCCTATTCTACCTGAAATGGCTATTGCTTCCTCTGCCAAAAAGAAGTATGCAAAGTTGAAAACTAAGTGTTTAGTTTGTGGCTGCCGGTTTGGCAATGACTTCAAAAAAAGGCGTGACAAAAAATACCAATCAGTTATCCTTGAGCAAGGAGGTTGAGTACGTATCCAAACTGTTGGTGTCCCAGCAAATCCTTTTTCAGTAGCAGCTGCAAAAAAACTAAAAAAATCACTACCAAGACTTACAGCAGGAAACACACAGAGATCAAGAGGAGAACAGAAACTTTGCTGAAAGTCAGGAAAAAGAAGATACCACAAGTAAAAACTTAGAGTTGGTGAGTTCAAAACAAACAGAAGGGAAGGTCAAGAACAAAAAGGAATCTGATAATGATAACCATAAAAATACCGAGACTACAACAGCCTTACTTCCTCAAAACAAATTAATGAATCTCAATCCTCCCGAGTCTGATGCTGATAGTTCCACTGTTACAGAGATAAAAGAATCAGATCCATTTCCTGAAACACAGTTATCACAGTTTGGTCAGAAGGGTGCGGATTTAGCTAAAGAAAATACTGGTGGTGACGTAGTGGTATTTGACCCGAATGGAAAATTTCCCTTGGATCCAGTTTACTTTATTGGAAAAAGAGTGCCTGACAAGTGCTGTAGATTGCTGTTTCAATAGTGCTCTTGCCAACCAAAAGAAGCTGAGCTGCATCAGGGGTTTCAGAAGCATCAAATCAGGTATGTATACTGCTCCTTGGGCAATGTAAGGCTGGAGGGGCTGTAAAAAGAGAATGACTGCCCTTCTCATTAAATAATCATTCTGTGTTCTGTCACATTTGCCTCCTATTTGGATATGGGAATACAAAAGATAAGCAAACACACTTTGCAAGAAATGGATTCTCATACTGGAAGGACAGGAAACAACTCCTGGAAGAGCACAAGCAGTTCATCACTTAACTTGATGCTGTCATCACCACAGCTAATTATGCTACTCAACAGCCCATAAACGTATTACTCAACACACAAGTTAGGCAGGAAGAAATTCTCCACAGGAATGAGATTATGAAAAATTGAGATGTGCTAGTACATCTGATTGACGTTATTCTGTTTCTAGTCAACCAAGGTTTGTATTTTCATGGACATGAAGAAGATATTGGAGATGTTGCTTTAAATCATGGCAATTTTCTGGATCTGGTTTTCTTGCTTTCCAAATATGACAAAGTACTTGGGGAACACTGGGAGAAAGCAATTAACAGGAAACAGTCAATGCATCCAAAGAATACGCATGCTGGACATGGTTCAACAGTGATGTTTCCTAGTGCCAAATCCCAAAGCAAACAGATTTCAAATATTATTGATGAAATACGCCAAGCTATAATCACCAAAGTGCAAGAAGCAGGATATTTCAGTATTGCTATAGACTGCACCACTGATATTACCCATCAAGAGCAAACATCAACTGTAATAAGGTATGTCAGATCTGATCTTTGTGTTATGGAACACCTGCTTGAAGTATCATGTGTGGAGGACTCATCAGCTGAAGGCCTGCTTAACATTCTAAAGGATACACTGGCTTTTAAGGGAGTTGACTGCAACAGGCTGTTAGTCAGCCATATGACAGTGCTGCAGTAATGTCAGAAAAGTATGCTTGGGTCAGAGCATTACTTGAAAAGGAAAACTCAAAGTGCCTCAACATTTGGACATTTGACCATATGTTGAATTTAGTCATAATGCAGGCATGTTATACCTCTTTGCCAGCTAAGCGACAGTTTGGCCTTTTGGAACAGATCTACAACTTCACTGCATCTAGCAAAAGAAATTATCTTTTCTTGGTGGTGAAAGCTCACTGTGGTATATCGATAATACACCAGCCACAGCGTGTGTCAGCAACTCACTGGTGTTCTCACCAAAAAGCTCTTAGTAATGTGTTCCTTGTATGTGAAAAAGAAATTTCTGATTGCTTTATGGATGCTCTGGAGGAATGTTAGTCCACTGGGAACAGCCAGGAAACTGTTTGTGAAGCAGAACGAATTTGAAAAAATGTTTTTTTCATTTGAGACCCTCATCACTGTTCATCTGTTCTGGAAGATTTTTGGCATCACAGATCCTATGTCTAAATACCTTAAGTGAGAAAGCATCGCTCTTCTGTTGTCAGTTTCAGCTAATGAAACTCAGGAACAATGCCAATGTGTCTAAGAAGAACTTTATGAATCAAGTGTTACTTTCTGTGAATGGCATGACCATGAGGATGTGCGGTTTCCTGAAGTTTGAGTCCACAGGAGTAAAAGAATGGATGGTGAAATGGCTCATAATAAAACTAATACTAGTGCAGATAATAAGTATAGAGTCAACACCTTCTTGTTTAGCCTTGATAAGTCTATTAGCTGTATGAATGAACATTTTTCATCCCATGACACATTTTATCTGATTTTGCTTTGCTGAATCCATTGTGTTTCTCAGAACAGGAAGGAGTACCTCCTAATAATCCATTTAACATTTGTGCTGATGGATATGGTTTCAGTAAAGAAGCTCTCCAGAAAGATTATTTAACTTTTGTCAAGGCTTATCCACGGAGGTCAATGTGTGCAGTCATGAGTGCCAAGATATATCAAGACATCGTGTTCAACAAAATGTGAATGCTGTTTCTCCAAACTGAAGCTGATTAAGATCAGCTTGTGTTACACTATGTCATCCAAATGCCAAGCTTCAATGATAATGTTTAGTGTCAAATGATCTCTAATCGAAAAAATCAATCCCAGTTATGTAATCGCATGATTCACATCTTCTCCTCTTCGGCAGAAGATAGTGCTGCTATAAACCTTTGCTATCAAATTCTGTGCTTACAGCTTATATACTTTTGAACTACAAGAAACCATTACGTATTTTCAATTTGAGTATTAGGAGTCTGTTTCATTAATATTTTGAATTGAAATATCAATCAGACTGAGTAGACAGCATTTTGCTTGAGTTTTTCTTACAAGTGAAATTAACTCATATAAAAACTTATCCAAAATGCAGTGTGGCAGCAAATATAGCCTGTGTAACACCCAAGCCCTCCTTATCACCTTCTCCCCAAGAACCCCCTCTGAGAACCCCCAGAAAATAATGCTATGACGGCTTGTCGAGAATTGAGAAACTGTCTGCCTGATCTACATTTTTATTCCACTACACCCTCACATATTGGGTATTTTTTGTTTGTGAATGGGTTCTCAAAAGCTGTCTTCCTGCTTTTGCTTGAGAACTATGCACAATGCCCACATGAATGATTTCCTGGATTCAGTGGTTCAAACAGCAGTTGATTAGTTTGATTTTCTGTCTTTCTCTGATGTTGGGTCCAGACTAGTTTGTCTTTTTTGGCAGTTTTGTTTTTGGTGGCTCTTAGTGTTTTTTTTTTTGCTAGACCTAGTGTGCCCTTCTGCTCGATATTCTAAGATGTGCCAGTGAGTGCTGACAATTTTCTTAATCATCTTGGTGTGTTCACTGTACTTTGTACTGAACACAATTCAGCTTGCTGTTATTGGTGTTACTTTTGGAATTACTTCTACCCAAGGGTACCACTTCCCTAAGGGCAGCAACGAATGACTAAGTGATACTCCAAATGCACCACTTGACTAAGACCAGAAACAAATTACATTGTGACACCCTGGGCACATTCTTCCCTAAGGCAGCAACAAATGACTAATTACTCAAGGGCACCCCTTTCCTAAGGCAGAAACAAATAACTAGGTGATACCCTGATGGCATGATTCCCTAAGGGCAGAAGCAAACTACTATGAGATACCATGAGGGAACAGCCTGACTATGGGCAGTACTTAATGACTTAGTGACACCCTAAGGGCACAAATTTCCTAAGGACAGAAACAAATTACTATATGATAGCACAAGGAAACAGCTTGGCAACATGCAGAAAATAGGGACTAAGTGATACCCAGAGGGCACCATTTGCTTCTTGGCAGAAACAAACTTAGTGATACCCCAAAGGCAGCAAATCTTTCACCATCCTAAGAAATTACATCATGGGCAATACAGACTGCAAACTGGGTGACCAGTACACATGGGATACCACTTAGCACAAACTCATGAATGTGAAAACTGGAGGCTCTGCACCTGTGATGGTTGAAGCTGATTATAATAATAAGAGGAGGAGGAAGTAGTTAAAATAACTTGGGCTGTGCAGTAGAGAGTGTTGAAAAAATTGGCATGCAATTCAGTTAATGCTATGAGCAACACTCAGAAAGTATTAAATTAACTGGGTAGCAAACAAACTATGTAGCAATTTCTGAAACAAGGGTGACAGAACAGAAATTGAAAAAACCAGGGGACAAAACTAATGACTACAGTGCACATCACAACACTGTTACTGTTTAGAAATCCATTTCAGTATCTGGCCTACAACACAGCACTAACATCACTCATCACTCATTCAAAAGAAATTTGGAACATTGCAAGTTAAAGCAATGAGTAATACTCCCAAAATTCATAAAAACAGTGGAGTGGGAAGAAATAGCTGAAACACGGTATGAAGAACAGAAATTGTAGAAACCAGGTTCCCTCGGGGCAGTGCTATAGACCACAGAGTACCTCCCAATGATATTACAGCAGTTTTTAACCAATGGGACCAAGAGCTGAGTGAAGCAATTCAGCCAATAGACACAGGAAGTATGTTGGATGAACACTCTGCCTATGGGGTAGCACTGCCCTTAAGTTGATGCTGATGACTGAAAACAATCTCAGATGAAAAACTGGCTGAGGTGCAAGATCCAGAGTGTGCTGGTTGGAGGTGAGCTCTCCAACATCATGGATGGCACCAGTGGAGTCCCACAGGGATAGGTAATCATTGTGGTGCTTTTCAATGTCTTCATTAGTTATATTGTGGATGGCATTAATGGCAAAATTGCCTGTTCACTGACAACACCAAGCTCTGTGGGAGGGTAGAAATAACAGAAAGAGTACAAGTCCTATGGGAAGATCTGAAAAAATTGCAGAAATGGTCCAGCATTTGGCAACTTGCCTTCAATGCAAAGAACTGAAAGGTTATGCTCATTGAAGCCAAGAACCCAAGGACTGAGTACAACATAGGTGTACTCTGGGTATCTGCATTTGAGGATGAGAAGGACTTGGGGATAATGATCACTAGTGACCTGAAGCACTCCATGCAATGTAGGAATGCAGCAGCAAAGGCAAATAAAATGTCACACTCCATTGACAGGGGCATCAGCAGTGGGCAGGAGGAGGTGATACTGCCCTTGTACAGGTCACTGGTGAGTCCAGACCTGGAATACAGTGTACAGCACTAGTGCCTATACCTTAAAAAGGACATACACTTGGTGCAGATGGTCCAAAGGAGGGAAACCAAGATGATCATGCAAGCAAACAACACAAAAGAAACCTTTACTCAGAAGCCAAGAAAGAACTAGAATAGTCACAAAGAAATGATGAAACTCATATATTTACTGTGGCATGAATCTAAAAGAAAGTGCTAAAAACCCCAGCACTTTGACTTAGAATGAGTCTTCCTCAAGAGATGGAGCAAAAGTACAAAATTGACAGTTTATTACATTTACTTAATTGATAATTTGCTCCAATGCCTAACTCATCTGCTGACAACTACACAGAAAATGTGCACATTTGAAATGCAAACTTGTAATCCAATAAAACATCATCAGTGAAATTAATTGGCATACCATGGAGTCACATGCAGATTGTATTGTTCTTACAATTGCCCAAATGGTGAATAAAATTCCACCAAAAAGTAAAAGTACTGAATTAGTCATTAACAGGCAAACACATGCAAATGTATAATTCACTTTATATAGTTTGATACCTATTACATGGTGGGTCAATTGAAAAAAAAATCTCAGAAAAAGTCACAATTTGAAGTTCACTTTGCTGCATTCAATGTAAAAAAACTGTGAGGGGGAGAGACAAAACAGCAAACTTTTAGGAGGATGGACTGAAGGCTGTATATCACACAGAAAAGTTGCATTATCTTCTAACTGTGAACAAATGCATCTGTGTAGATATAGATGTAGATATATATTTTGCAAAAAACGTTGTTTACGCACCAGTTAGGGGATCAGATTAAAGCAACAAAAGTAGAGAAATGTGGTGTTAAGGTTCCCAACATGCCACCCCAACCCTGCAATTCCTTGGGGTTGTCAACCCTGATGCTCACCCTATTCCTTCAGTAAAGAAGATGAGATGTGCAGACTATATGAGAATGAGGTGAGTGTTGGGGTTAACAACCTTAAGGAACACCCCAGGCCTGATTTGTGAAGACTGAAGAGTCCTGAAAGTGTAATGCTTTTTTCCTTTTGCTGCCTGCAGGGTAGGGGTAGGGGGTGTTAGGGTTGGGAAATCAAACACCACATTTCCTACTGTCACTTACAATCTAAACCTATTTGGTATATGCTAACAAAGTTTTTTGCAAAAGACTTTCTCCTTTTACTTTTCAGATAGTATAATCTTATCCCTTTATATGCCGTCCCTTCAGGACCTGCGTAAACATATCCATTTGCCTGTGGAAGCAAATGGCCTGGCCTGCACTTCCATCCCTACACAGATGCATACATCCATGTTGGGGTGGGAGCAGAGGGCCCTCCAACCCTGCACTTCCATCTTTCCCAAAAAGCAATTTATTTGCTTAGTTGTATGGATTGTTAATCTTCCAATGTTATCCTACAGAAATTGTGGGGTTTTAATTCTTATGTTTTTTAATATGGCCCCTAAATTGGGGGGGGTAATCATATAGTATTGTTGTAGTACTCATTAAGACCTTTGTTTTGATATATAGATTGTCTCTTAAGTGAAAATATTGAGAGAGTTATGGCTTACTGAAGTTGAAATATGGGAAAAAACTAAGTCCAAATTATTTTTTCATATAAAGGCATCATTGTTTGTATGAATAAAAACAACCAGACTAAAAAGATTCTTTCATACAAAAAAGATGTGAAAAAAAACTTAAGTCCAAATTCTTTTTTCATATGAAGGCATCTTTTTTCATATGAATGAAAAAAAAATACAAATAAGGATTCATTCATATGAGAAAAGAATCAAGGAGGAAAAACTACTGTAAGTACAAATTCTTTTTACGCATGAGTGCATCCTTTTTCATATAAATGAAAACAAGCATATGAAAAAAGATTCCTTCATACAAGAAAAGAATTGGGGAAAAAAAGACAAAATTATTTTTTCATATGAAGAAATCCTTTTTTATATGAATGAAAAAAAAACATGTAAAAAAGGATTCCTTCATACGAAAAAAAGAATCAGAAAAAAACATGAAGCCCAAATTCTTTTTTTGTATGAAGGCACCCTTTTTCGTATGAACAAAAAAAAAAAACATGCAAAGAAGAATCCCTTTGTTCAAAAGAGAATTTGGACTTATTCTTTCTTTCAGATTCTTTTTTCATATGAAGGTATCCTTTTTCATATTTCTTTTTTGTCCATATAAAAAAGGATGCCTTCATACAAAAACGAACTGGGGAAAAAATAAGTCCTAATTCAGTTTTGTTTTTTTTGAATGAAGGAATCCTTTCTCAGATGGCCCAACTCCTTTTTTGTATGTCCATATGAAAAAAAAAAGGAAATTGAGTCACAAAATTTTTTTTTTAAATGCATGAAAACCAAATTTCTGGGTCATTATTCCAAAAGGTAACTGCAGAATCCACCTAACGGGGTCCCAGTTAGCAAGATACATATAATAGTGGGTTTCCATGATATAACTTTTATGGGTTTAAAAAAAACAAAACTTTTTAATGGAAACAAGATGGCGGCCATATGAAAATAGGAATTTTTCCTCACAAAAAGGATTACCCTTACACAAAAAAAAATTATCCTTTTTTGCAAGGACCAAGTTCTTTTTTTACTGCTAATCAGCTATCCAAAAGACCTTAGTGAGCATGCTCAGAACTGAAATTTTTAATCTTATAACTTTGGAGTGGATTAATATTTGTCACCAAACCAGTACATGGCACCACTGTTGGCCAAGTCCTTTCTACCCTGAGTATTTCACAGCAAAATTTCAAACCATCTGGGCACTATGCGATAACAAAAAATAGCATAAAACCTGTTTACTTTTTTACTTATTTTACTATCCATTTCTCAGAATTAGTGATGGGCGAAGTGGCCCCAATTCACTCCGTGAAGTGATTCATGAAGTGAAGGTGAAGTCACAGAGTGATCCACAACGAGAAGCAGAGCACTTTGCATTATAATGGATAACGTGAAGTCCATTGAAAACAATGATTTTGCATTACTCTGCCTTCCCAAACCACTACTCCACCAATTCTTAAGGTGAAGTACATTGAAAGCAAAGTAGTTCACCTCACTTCACTTCACCTTGTTTTTAAGCTGCAAAGTTGAATTTTGCAGTGCTTCATGGGATTTCAGGTCACATGGGCTCTAGATTATTCTGGACAGCCTCAGTTTGGGGTAGTGAGTGTAGGAAGCTGTAGGAAACAATCTGCTCTGAGAGCTCTCTGCGATTCAGACCTTCTAAAAGTTGTTAAAAAAGTCTTTTTGAGTCATTTTTGTTACTGAAACTTTAGTTCATCAATTATAGGAAACCCTCCTGTGCTCATATCATCGAGCATTTATTGTTTGTGTGTGAATTTTGAATGTTAATGTACAACATTCAGTCTGTTAACTGAGAGACAGTGGAAGTGTGTTTTGGGGAAGGGGCTTATTTGTGGTGTAGGTACATTAACTGGGAGAAAAAGGCAGTCTTTCTGTTTTGGTTATATTTTTCTTGTATGACTGTGTTAATGTACATACAGTAATATTTTCAGTAATTCTTGACTTTTTTGATGATTGTTGTGGTGCAGCAGTGTACAATTTGTCTGTTTAAAACATTTGTTTATATTACTAAAGGTTTTCAATTTGCTACTCATTACTTGAGTGTGCATGTGAGTGTGTGTGTGTGATGCGTGCCATTAAATCAGACACCTTTTATGGTGTTACAGAGTAATTACAGCAATGTGAACCTGCTGTCCACCGCACCTGCATGAATTTTTTATACTCTTTTGTGGTATCTTTACTGATAGTGGATTGTTATTGCTGTGCACTAATCCCCCAACTAGCACAATGTACCTTTCCAGATTTGAATTTGTGACTTGTGAGCACTGGTTAGGTATTATTGTGCCTTTTGGTATGCACCCCTTGAGTGTGCAGCACAATCTTAATCTGTCTGTGCGTTTGCATGGCACCATTAATTCTGGGAGACTGCATTTCTTGTTACGCTCTCATTTCACTTCGTCAGCACTGGGGGATTTTCTGGACACAAGACAGTAACATTTTGGGGATGCACATTAATTCTGGTGACTCTGTGTGTGACCTGACCACTGCATGCATGACTGAGTGCGCCATTAATTCTGGAAGACTTTGCATTTCTTGTTATACTCTCATTTCACTTCATCAGCACTGGAGAGTTTTCTGGACACAAGACAGTAGCACTTTGGGGATGCACATTCATTCTGCTGACTCTGTTGGTGGTATGCTGCCAATATTGTTGTCACTCTGCCTTACTTTGCGTTTAAGGCAGAATAACAATGCAAAGTAATTATAACAAAGGAGTGAGCCTTTCCTGTAGAATTTTACAGCAAGTGCCAGCATAAGTGGCCACTTCGTTCACTTTGCTGCAGATTTTTAAATTCACTGCATCTCTACTCAGAATCCATACATCCAACTGGAAAGGAACTTGGCACACAAAAAGATCTTGCCCACAAGAAAGCACATATAAATGTTTGTGCAAATCTGTTGAACAGTTGTGAAGCTATTAAAGTGCAAAGTTTGAGGTTTAACATAGAAAACCCTGCTCACATCAAGAATGGTTTATTTTTTAGGCTAGAACACAAAAAATAACTGATACACACACAAAGTCATGGGAGACATTTTTGATGGGCACAAGCCTACTTATGTCTTATCAACTGAGTAAATCAAATAAACCCTAATTATAGTGGTGCTACTATGCCACTATAATATTGTAGTCAACATAAATGATTCACTCTGCTTAGTAGCACCAGCCAGTATTGGAATTACAGGGGGGCTTGCAAGGGCTTGGCCCCAGTTGCTCTGAAGAGAGCCCCAGTAGCTCACACATCACTGCCATTGATTTATAATTGGAAGGGGGGCTCAGTTTAAAGACAGCACACTTATGCCCCCCCAGCTCCCAAAGCTCATGAAGTGTAATTCCAACACTTACTACCTCACAGGCTAGTAGACTATATATATATAGCACAGCAGGACAGACTGAATTATGATAAACCAAACCAAGGTTATGGAACATCAGTTGTTATCCCTGTGCACCATGGTAATCTAAATCAGATCTGAAAAAGATATCTGATACTCAAAAACTACATAATTCAGTCAAAAAATGAATAAATGAAAAAAAAACCACCAACTCCACAACCTGCTCTATGCAAATGGTAAGAAAATAATTTCAACAGCAGGATTAAGTTGAAGGAGAGGCATGTTAAATACCATGGTGCAGAGATGAGTGACACATAAATGGATGATGTCAGAAAGCAAATATAATACTGAAAAAGAATAAAAAGATTGGAAATGAAAACATCAATACCAGTTAACTTGATTACTTAATTTGAAAAAAAAAAAAGATAAAAAACTATGGATATCAAAACAAACCAAAACAGTTTTTATGCATACATACAATCAAATGTCAGTAGATGCAGGCACAATTTATTACATTATTCCAATGAACTGTAAAAGACAGGTCCCAGCATATTTTTATACAGAATTACTTTTAAACTGTTATGAATACTTATAGAAAAGGACTGATCTCTAGTACATCAATGAAACAATTAGGTAGAAATGTATTCAACTAAAAAATGTATCTAGATTCCTTTTGTAATTAAATCTTAGTTCTATTACCCACATGAGGTAGGGTTTTGACTTGTTCCAGATCCATAAAGTGAAAACTCTCCACATTGCTGTTATGAAATTGCAGATGTTATCTCAGAGGTGTATCTGGTGCTATAGAACAAATATATCTCACATGTTCTTGCATACATTATCATAATGTTCTCACAGTGCAACCAACATATACCTTTGGGCAATGGAAGGCGTCGACATAAATTAAAAGCATTTGTCAATGCCGAACGTTTGCTTGCTGGCATTGGCATTGGTAGTGTAAGAGTTAGAGAGATGCATAATAGGAATGGCAGTGAAGTACTGAACTGAAGCCAACCCCACCACCACCCTACAGAGACTGGCAGGCATTGAGGTGTGCCTTTGGATCATCAAGCATAACGCCCATGCTATTTCACTACACCCTACCCTGCAGACACCGTCAAGTGTCACAGTGTGCCTTGGAGTCATTGGGCCTCATGCTCACCGCATTCCATAAGGAAATACAGTAAGATGGGTGCAGTATAGGAGAATGTGGTGAACTTTGGAGCTGAAGAGTCCAAGGCACACCTCAATGCCTGTCACTGACTGCAGGGTGTGGGGGGTGGAATGGGATAAGCATTACAGGCAACAATCCCAAGTCACACTCCTGATACCTGTCAGTCTCTACAGGGTGGGGCGTTATGATTGGAAGCCCTAACACCCCAGGCATTCATTGGTAATTTCACTCCAAATTTTCAACATGGGTTTTTTGTGACCCCCACCTCATGAACAGTGGCAATATCAGTTCATTAGCCGAAAGCTGATTTTGCACAGCGACTATGCCACTTGGCACCACAGGTGTGAAAACACATTTCGAACAGGATATGAAAAATGACAGCTGTACTATTCATGGGGAGGTGTAAGAAATGGCAATGCTGAAAATCTGGAGTGAAAATATAAAACAACTGGTGAAGTCATGAGTGTGCGTAGAAACTGCCCAACACACACCCTTAATGTAATTAGTTTGGAGATTTGTTACAGCAGATTGCCAACACCGGCATTTTCGGACATCTGCTCATGAAAAAGTGTCACTGTGATTTTCTTAATCTGTCCTGAACACTGATTTCCTATAGCGACCAAGCATTTCTGCACCAGAAGTGCGAAAACACATTTCAGCCAGGGTGTGAAAAATGACAGCTGTACTGTTCATAAGGAGGTGTAGGAAAAGGCCAGTGTTGAAAATCTGTACTGAAAATATTACAAATTTGTGAACTTACAAGGGTGCATGGAAACTGTGCATTGCAAGCTCGTAACACAGTCATATTATGGACTTTTGTCACCAAATTTTCAACATAGCCATTTTAAGACCTCTGTTCATGAACAGTGTCACTGTGATTTTCTTAATCTGTCCCAAACACTGATTTTGCACACCGACTGCACCATTGTGCGCTACATGCGTGAAAACACATTTTGGGTAAGATGTGAAAAATGACAGCTGTACTGCTCATAAGGAGGTGTGGTAAAATGGCAATGTTCTGAATCTGGAGTGAAAATAGTAAAAATTCTCGAAGTTATGAGCATGCATAGGAACTGTGCAATGCACGCTCATAAACATCATTTTGGGGAATTTTTTCACCGAATTTTCAACATAGAGTTTTTGGAGGCCTTCCTCATGAACTGTGACACTGTTGTTTCATTACTCAGTCTTGAAAGGTGGTTCCACACAGTGACAGCAAAATCACCTTTCAGGACTGAATAACAAAATGACAGTGCCGGAGTTCATGAGATGGGGTCCCAAGAACCCCATGTTGACAATTTGGTGAAAAAATTCCCCAAAATGGCCAAGATATGCACCAAAGTTGAAAAAAAAACATTTATATCATTATGCAGCTTACCGGTATTTCTTCAGTTTACGGTCGGCTTTGAAGAGCGCAGACGTGTTCCTGGTCCACCGAAGATCCTTGTGCCAGCCTCCTGAGGTAAGAATGGGGTGAGGGGGGTGTGAGGAGGTGAGGTAAGCAGAGGATAGGTGCAGGTTGAGTTGAGGGGGCAAGAGAGTCAATGAGGGACCATTTTCTTTTGTTCTAGGTTTTTGGTTTTCTAAGATGACATGGGACTTTTGCCATGCTGGGGTGGGCTCCCAGCTTGGCACCTGCAAGTTTGTTAGGGTGGGAGCAGTGGAGCTGATGAGGGATTGGGCACCCCCATGGGCCACAGACTTCGGCCACAATGGGGTGGTCTCCCAGTGTGGCACCAGGAAGTTTGCTTTTGGGGGGTCAGGGGAGCCAATGGGGGATTGGGAACCCCGTTGGTCACATAGTGTGTGGGGGTGGAGGGGAGTGCATGAGAACACTGGGGTGGGCTCCCAGCATTTACAGGCTGTGGACTTTTGCCACGCTGGTGTGGGCTCCCGGCGTGGCACCAGGAAGTTTGCTTTTAGGGGGCAGTGGAGCCGATGGGGGATTGGGCACCCCCGTCGGTCATACAGTATGCAGGGGTGGAGGTGAGCACATGAGCATGCTGGGGTGGGCTCCCAGTGTGCTACATAGGTGTTTGTGGGGGGGGATGAACTGTCTATGACAGTTCAGATGCAGTACTGACGTGTCAGCAATTTGCATACTGCCGATGGCAGTATGCAAATTGCATACATGTTACCACCACTGATTGTAGCAGTGTTTTTCTCAGAACTGTACACCACTGCATCTGAACGGCTGTCATAGACAGCTCGGACATTCATTGGTGCATTGCAGCTGTGCCTGCAAAAAGGAGCAGGGCATTGGAAGTGTGGGAGGCACACCTACAAAAACTCATATAGTGGCACTATGTTTCTTGCACATGCATACAAGCAAACAAAATACATGATGTTAAGCAATTAATAAATTACTCAGTTCATAGAAGTTTACGTATATGTGGAACTGTAAAATATGAACTCTGTATGTAATGTTTACATGCAATACATTTGTTATATCTGTAACTTCCATGGGGGGACTGGTGGTAACCACATAATTGCTTTGTTCCTTGGTATGGGCTGGAACATACTGTACTATTTGTAATGATATCACTAATGTTAGGACCACTCCTGTATGAGATAAGGGGTTTAGTGGACCAGATCTGACATAAAGTTGGATCTCCTGCTAGTACATTCCAGTATTTATATGTGATAGAGACTATTGGTTATGCAAGATGGTTATAATCTGCAAAAAAAATGTACCCTTTCATTATCTTGTTTAGTGTCTATTTTATCTTTTAATAAGTCTTTCCTATTGGACCATCTTGCGTTATTAATTGCTTCTTTTATAGTAACATTATTGTAGCCTCTATTCAGCAGACATTTTTTTCCAGTCCTGTGCATGTATGTCAAAACTTTCTATGGTGGAACAATTCCATCTTAAATGAATAATCTGTCCCCTGGGAATGGCATATTTTAGATGATGTGGAAGGGCACCTTTAACTTGCAGTAATGTATTTTCCTGAGGCGGGTTTCCTGTAGCATTCAGGTGCAACTAATTCTCCTGGTTGTGAAATAAAAGTTAAATCCAATAAATTGATACATGTAGCACTTGCCAAAGATGTGAAACTAATCAGTTATTATCATCTAGACATTTTACAAAACCTACTGCAGATAACATCTCTCCTTCCCCAGTGATCAGTAAATTGTTGATATATCTGCACCAGAAGATAATCTGGGACAGATATGGGTTATGATCCATGTTGAACACCACAGTCTCCTACTACCACCCCATAAAGATGTCTGTATAGGAGGGTGGAGGGGGCCATGGTGGTCCCTGTGGTCATACCACAAATTTGTAAGAAAAAATTGCATCAAAACCAAAATAGTTGCAAGTTAAAATTAACTCAACCACTTAAATTAAGAAGTCCCACAGAAACACAGAGTCCAGATCAGATTTATCAAACAATACTTTAAAGCTAGCAAACCTAGGTCATGATGAATTGATGTGTACAGGAATGTAATATCAATACATAACCAAATATATTTGTCTGACCAAACCATGCCCGCTAGCATTTGCCAAACAATCATACTATCCATGACACAACAACAGTTTCTGATAACAAGTTATTGTAAAAAAATATTTAAAAATAAGAGATTTTTAAGATGATCATGGGCTAGCAGTGTAGGATGAATGGCAAGATTTTGAAGGCACTGAACATCCTTGGAGGAGAAGAACGAGAGAGAGAGAGAGGACATAATTGAGACCCACAAATATTTAACAGGAATAAATAGGGTGAACAATGAGGGTTTCTTCAAGCTCAGTGGGAATTGAATCATAAGGGGACACAGTCAGAAGTTGGAGGGGAAAGGTTGAGAAAAGAGGCTAGGAGACTTTTCTTAACGGACAGAATGATGGCAGGTGGCCTTCCTGAGAAGGAGGTTTTGTTAAAAATCATAGACAGCTTCAAGAGAGGCTAGGATAGAGTTAAATGAAAAATAAAGGGCAAGGGGGGTGATGGTGGAGAGGAACTGATTAGGGAGGTGGGGCAGGGTGCATAGCTGATGCTAAGGACCCTCCATGTTGAGCAGATTCAATAGACCTAATGGCCTTATTCTGCTTGCTTTATCATATGCTGCATGTTGTATTACTGAAGACATTTTCCTTCAGACTCTATGGGGCCGATAATCAAAAGGGCTCAGAGTGCAGAGCAAATGTTTGCACTGTGCTTTGTAATTGCCCAAGGGTCCCAGGATGGTATATTCAGTCAGGTACTAAATAACTGAATATAGGGCCATGTTGGTGCAGCACTGGCATCTAATGGTTCCCCCCTAGCACCAATCCATGATTTGCAGATCACTTTCTTCTCCTGGCATCTAGCAGCCCCATCACAGCACTGACCCCACCCACGGTCCCCAGCCCAGTATCCTTAGTGCCATGGGTGCATGCAACTGTCACAGCCTCTTCACTCCTGTTCATCTGTCTGCCATATGTCTAAGCAGGGGGTGCACATCTCATTTATAGGAAAGGGTGATGTGCCCTTTCCTATAAATGAGAGGTGTGCTCACTGCCTGAACATGTAGTGGTCAGCGGAGGAGGTGTGAGGAGGACTGTGCCAGTTGCCATATGCACCTGCGGCACCGAGAATACTGGTGAGGGGACTGGGGGTGTGGGGACTTCTTGCCATGGTGGGGGAATGTTAGATACCTGGGAGTAGGGTACTGCAATCCTTGATCATGGATCAGTGCATGGGGGGACCCACTGAATGCCAGGGTTGGTTTTGATTGGTGGGGGAAGACCACTAACACCAGGGATTGTGTTATGAATGTAGGGACTGACAATCGAGGTGGGGGATCACTAGTATCCGGGATTGTGTTATGAATGAAGGGATTGGTGATTGGAGGGAGGGAGGGAGGGAGGGAGGACCACTAGCACTAGGGATTCTGTATTGAACAGAGGGACTGGTGATTGGGGGGGGACTGGTACCAGCCACTGTGCATTGAACAGACTGACTTACTATTAGAGGGGGTCCACTAGCACCAGGGACTGTGTATTGAACAATAGGATTGGAAATGGGCAGGTGCCACAGACCATGGGGTGGGTATGCTCCCTCAGGGCCAACCAGCTGATTGGCTGCATTACCTCCAGCAGCTGCTAGGGTTGTGCGGAGTGAAAGGAGATTTTCTTTGGTGGTATTTGCATGCCACAAAAGGATCATGCAAAATCCTTTTGCGCCATGCAAATCTGCTGATTATCAGCTTGCACCAATATTCCTTTCCCTGCCCCACCATTTGTATACCCCCCTTTTTTTGCTTGTGGGACATGGATCGTTTGCCCGTTAAACTGAGTCTTTAAAAAAAATATTGGGCTCCGGCATAATACCTGGTTTGTGTGAGCAAGCATCGGTTAGCACCCACGCAAACTTTTGAATATCATACCCCATCTGTTCCAATACCTTATACCTTCTGAGAAATCATAATTCTCTGCTTGTGACATCACAGCCCGTTACCATGGGCATGATTCAGATTACTAAAAACAAATGATTGTGACTTCAAAGCAGGAACAGTAGTTGGGACAGATTAAGTCTACTGGGGCAAACAGCCTATTTTCATGCAAATTTCTTTCATAATATAGAATGGAATGGCAAGAAATTTAAATTTTGGTGGGGATCTTATGTGGTTTGAGTCCTTCCAATGCCAACAGTAATGTCTTGCAGTATCCTGGAAAATCACTTAAAGAAAAAGGATGTTAATTCTTGCTTATGAAATGGGCAGGCTAAACCAGCCGATCAGATAGCAAGCTCAACATGCATGAAATATGTTCCATGCATGATTAAAAAAAAAAGGACAGCAGTAAAAAGGCAAAAATCACTAAGCCTTAGAATGTTGGCATTTAAAAATACTGCCATTATTGTTTCTTCACTAAATGCAGTCTCCCCTGCATGAATAGCAACTGAACGCAGCAGCCAGCATATATGTAAAATGTGGTATGGTTCTCCAAACAAAACTTGCTAGTCACTCAGGGAGTTGAAGGATAAATAACCAGCTGAAAACAATATTTTATTTCATATAAAGATGACCTACAGCACCAAGTAAACGGTCAGATACAACGCAGAAGCAAGAATGCGGTACTTCCTATCTACTACTCGCTCACTGAACCGAAGTCCTTCAGATCCCAACCTGTCCTGACAGCAGTGGCAAAGGCAGCATTACTGAGCTGCTGCATTTCTGTGCACCAACTACTTTGTAAGTACCCAAGGGCAGGAGCTGAAAATTAAAATGACTAACTACTGTAGCGAAACAGCAGCGCTATTGGGATCAGACAGGTAGGTAAGAGACCCACTGCAGGAGGCGGCCGTGTGATCGGCAGCTGAAGGAAACTTTTAAATTGTGTTGCCCTGCTTCTTTTGGAGGTGTTTAAATAAAAAAAAAATGGGTTACAGTCTCTAGGTCTATCTCCCTCTCCTGTCAGTATGCCTCTCTCTCCACTATAAGTGGTGCCGCATCACACTGGCAACATAGCAACCTGGAGTAACATGCAAATGAGCTCATGAATATTAACACAATGTCCATGGAAGGACTATTTTATCACACATTAACATATTTAAATCTTTTTTCTACATACAAGAAAAATTTTTCTACCTGTAAAAATTAAAACAAATATAGGTGCCTATTTTATAAGCACAATAAGACACTCCAGGTGTGTGCATGGAAAATATATTACCACACACCAGGGGCGAAAGGCATCCAGCCAAGGCCTCGTACCTTATTATGCCCCGTCCGTGCAGTAAAATATGTTCTATGCACACCCTGTCATGTCTTATTGCTTACTTAAATTACATTAGCTTTCACCCAAAATTCCACCAGCTATTCTGAAACAATTATGAGGGATCTTCTGTGAAACCATCAAATGCAAGAGGAAATTAAATAACATTTCTACTAAGAAATGGCAATTGTTGCACTTTATATGTAAAAATATGGTGTTGTCCTCATGGTAAGATAAAAGCGCATTTTAAAATCATTCCATTTGGTCTGTAATGCTTCACGTTAACTGCTCTACTAGAGTGCAACATATAGCATGGAGAGGGTCCCTGTCACATTCCCTTTATCTTTTTAATATACAACATGTTACACCCTACATAATATATCATCCAGATTGTGACCCTTCTCCCCATCTTGCTGTAATTTTTCTAAGTCAAGATATAAGCTACTCTGTTCATATACTTCATTATGCTGTGATGATACTGCCCAACAAATGCAATGCATATTACAATAACTATCTTAAATTTTTGACTGCTGTATATTAGTATACTACAGTATGTGACCTCAGTAATTAGCACCAATAAATACCACAGCTACTACCTAAAACAAATATTACTCATCCTTCAATGACTTTCTCATTAAAAAGAATGACACCTTCACCACACCACCTAGAATTCTTATGATGTCCAAGCTATATATGCATTCTTGACTTGTTTACAATCAAAATTAAGAGCATTTTTAAAAATTGCAAGTGTATAAAATCTTTAGCTCACTTACTATGACATGGGATGTGAGCAGTATTTAAGAATTAAACACAGAAATAATAGAAAATATTCCTAAAATGTTCATTATTGTGTAGAATCCTGAACCCAACAGATATACAGTCACATCTCTGTTCATATTTAAAACATCTCTTCTGATTTCCAATTGGGGAACAATTAATAAAATCTTAAAACTGAGGCAGTTAGGTTAAGTCATATTTGTGCTTTAAAGTAAGCTAGTGCATCATGGTGGTGCAACAATGGCAATACACACAAAACTATGAACTGTAAAATTACAGACACAGGCCAAAAAAAAACACACACAGAGAATGATGATTCTATGCAAACATGCGGATGAAGGCCACCACTCATGCACAAAACTCACTGTTAAGCATTTGCGATATATCTTAGTTGTTTAATGTGTACAGTAACTGTTGTGTTTAATGTCGACTTGACTTGTCAGCACTATACACTTTTATGTTAGGTTTATGCAGCCAACAAAATGTTTAGATCAATCCATTCCCGAACAACCACGAACCCGGACTCTTGAATTTATTGAAAATGTTTCACTAGGGAAGGCACACTGAGCAAAAAGATGCTCTTCTCACGGTGCGACCTGGGGAAATTGTTAGGGTTAGGGTCCCTGTCCGGATTGAATTACAGGGACCTGCCTTCTGACCGCGAAAAATAACTCGGGTTGCAAAATGGAATTTAAACAGGATTTTCTTAAAAGAAACCTAAACGCCTCTATGATGCTTGTAGCCATGTGTGAATGTGTGGCAATAGTTGAAAGATTAAGCTAATGTAGTAGACAACGACAATTCTCCTGAATCAAGGAAAAGAGCTGCGGGACAGAATGGGACACTGGCAATCAGTCCGTCCAGTTCCATTTGCAATAACGGGTTGTTCTATGTACGTTACACTTCTTGGGCATCAGCCTCCAAGTTGCCGAGACTGTTCTGCCTTAAGCTTCCCCGCGGTTTTCTTTCCCAGATAAACATGCCCATTCTGAAAAATATATTTCGACAGATAGGCATCTGCTCTTTTCTGTACAAAAAGCAGTAACACCAACACCGTTGCAGACTCTGGAGTCATAGGAGCTACCTCCCCCACACAGGTAACACTATTGCGATCGACTTCATATTATGCTATGGTTTTATCTATGCTTTTTCGGAATATTCTGTACAGTGTAACCAGAATTTTCTGCTTTTGGTGGTAAGTCTGGTAACACTCGTAGAAATGAACTGAGACGATACAAGAATGATGCCCGCAGATGGGAGTTAATTCAGCAGCAAAACACAGAAGTTATACACTAGTTGTCAAAATCAGCACTATTCTATGTTGAAAAAGGAAAAGAATGAAAGAAACAAAAGATGTCCTGTGTTGCCTGATCTGCTTTCACTGCATTCTCCCCGCAGTAATAAATTACGACCAGTGAACTGTGAAGGGCTTCGAGCGCTAGCAGCAGCATCAGGACCACGGTCGTGGAGATCTTCAGTTAACTGTATATTCACTCCCTGGCAGCTGCCAACAGCAGCACCTATGCTTCAGTCACACAGTTTCAGGACTCATTACGGCATGTCAGCATCAATATAGCAAGGCTGTTGCCTACCTGGACTGGGATGAGTGACAGCGCCTGGCGAAGGAAGAGACTCGGAAAGACCTGTTAAGCTTCCAGAAGTAGCATGAAGCAGCGCTGAGTGCTTGGACTGAGCGTATGCAGCCTGAGAGGAGAGAGCGACTCGCCGCCATGATGTTCAACCTGCAACTGACGGATGGGCAAAATAGAGCCGTCTGAGCCAGCCGCACTAGGATTGGCCGACAGACACTGCACAGGTACAATGAGGGGTGGGGTGTTGGGTGCAAGGCGCATCTACAATTGAGCAACAAACTCGACGAGTTCCAGTCGGGATCGGGAGGTGAGAGGAACGGTTGCCAACGCTGCTGCCGCAGCAGTATCTGGACGTTCAGGGGAGCCGGAGCATATGGGGTGGGGGTCAGAAGGGAATATATATCCAAGGGACTGCGAGCCTACATTTTTACTCCGTTCATAGCGTTCAAAAGAGCTGCAAAATACCTAACAAACTCAGCTGATAACATCCTACATTAATTCATTTTCATATATATATATTTTTACTGTATGTAATGTTTCAATTGCATGTCTACTTGTACAGCCTTTTTCTATGTAACTTATCAGTAGCAGCACGTTAGTAACCCTGTTACTATAATACTGCTACCACCTGAAAAATAGTTGCACCTAACCTGGCTACCCTGGATCTAAATGAATTAAACAACGTATGTGATACTGTATATTGTATGATTTAAAAGTTATGCCAAGTTCAGTTTAAATCTTAGCTCTATATTGTTAATGCAAGTTCGCTTAGCGCTATTTATTTTGCACCCAAATTTATCCTCGATCCTTAAAGATTTACTGAGGTTCCTCATGCTGTAGGAGCTATTTCTGGACTCACAGAGTATTTTAAATGTAAAGTAAATTAGTAGAAACAGTCCTTGACAATAACTAGACATGTGATGCACACTATAGGACACTGCTATTATTTACTAGGTTCAGGGGTTTCAAAAGAATTGCAAATAATACCTAACAAACTCAGCTGATTAGCAAAACAATACTGCACCTTAATATACTACTATATAATAGTACTATATTTGTATAGATTTATGCTGGTCACAGAAATCAGAACTGATTGCATAGAGAACCAGGGGCCCTGCCTGTACAGCATATCTACAATTCACACAAGAGTTAAATGCAGGTGCAGTAGATAGTGAAGATTCCCTCCTGTCTCTTTACTTGGAAATCTCAAAGCTTGGCATGCCTACATTGCCACAGCTCAGTTCAAAGTACAGGGGTGACCAATTACCTTCAAGCAAACTTAATTCTGGAAAGTCGAGAAAATGTTCATGTCTGGACCTCAAAATACAGAATGTATGTAAAACATATATACACTACCACCATGATTCTGAACAGGACAGATAATTCCAGGACTAATTTAGGGAATCACACTTAACTGGCCACTATAATAGACCACTGGTAAATAAGTTGGAGTCATCCAGCAACCTACTGTACTAAATGCTGAAAATTAAAAGTAGCAACAAATACATTGTTTTGACCATACCTGGTTTAATATTAATATTTTCTGAAGCTCTTTCCATATGGAAATAGTTGTATAACCTAATCTTTTTCTTAGAATTAATTCATAACAATCTTTTTCTTCAGTAGTGTATTTTAAGTGTCTCAAAAGCATTTTCTGATTGTTTACTTTATTATCAAAATATACATTGCAAACTAATTTGAAACAGGTTAAAAAAACCTGGGCATATTGGGGAAATGAGCATAGATGAGATGGACATCAGTTTGGGGAAATACAAAGTTGTACAAACTAGAAAGAAGAATTTAAATGCAAATTACTGCCTCAACAGTTTTGAGATTACTAAAAGCCAGTAAGAACAGGATCTGGGACAAATGATTGGCAGCACATGTAAATGAGATTGGTTGTGTGGGGTAGTAACAATCAGGGCAAAGGGAATCATGGCATGCCTCCAGAGAAGCTTCATAACAGATCAAGAGATTTTGTAGAATGCCCATTTTCAGATCTGTAGTCAGCACAGTGTTCAATTTTGTTCTATATGTCTGAGAAAATACATTGACCTGAGTAAAGAAATCCAGAGGAGAGTGATTGAGGATGTTGAGGGCTTGGAGAACATGAGCTATGCAGATCAGCTGACAGAAAGAGGACTGTTTTCATCAGAAACATTAAAAACATGATAACGATATTCAAATAACTGTAAGGGTTAACACCCTTCAATGAGACATAGGTCTCCAGAATATCAATGGATGAAAGAAAAAAAGGACATACAATGTGACTGAAAGGAGAAAAAGTAAAGGGAAATATCTAGAAGAACTATTTCATGGAATGAATCATGGATATGGGTGTATGAGCACCTTTTTTTTTTCAAGCACTTGATGAGAATTTGTACTCTAAACTCCCAGATCCTAAGTATGTGTTACTTAGTACTGAAGACTAACATTATGGAAAGACCAAATGAAACTTAGAAAACAACAGTCTCTAGCGCTTCCAGTGTTGCCAGTGCTAGTCCTATGTATTCGTTGATCACATACCTTGTGGTGGATATGTGGGCAGACTCTCAGATCAGGAATATTGGCTTTTACTGTATCTAATGCTCAATATATTGTGGATTTGATAGATAGTTTGAAGAAAAACAGGAGTGTGGGTGTTCCTATTGAGCCGATGGTACTAGTGCCCAATAAATATCTTTATTTTACCAATAATAATTTGTTTTAGAAAAGTTGGCACATATTTAGGCCACTGAGTGAAAGTCACAGTATTTGTAGTTTTAAATCTGTTAGTCTTTTGTACCGTAGTCCTATTTTAAAAAATAAAATTTCCTTTCTTACTTTGTTTCAGTCTTCTGCTGATTGGCACAAGGGCACATGCCCCTATCACAAAACATCCTAAAACATCAACAAATATTTCCTTTTCAGTCAAAATATACTGTACAAAAGCAGAGAAGAGAAATCACACATCTGAAGCATAATATAAAATGGTTTGGATTAAATCAGCAAACTGCTTGGTCAAAACTGGCCATATGACCATTCATCAATTTGCATTACTACACAGTTCAGATTTTACTTTTTTTCTTGATTTTATAACTTTAAAAAACAGTTTATAAATGCTAAAGCACATTCCAGGATGTGCGATAATGACATACATTACAATCCTTCCCATGTGGTTGAAGGCACTCGACAGCACCCCATGCCTCACAACCTACCTAGGTTTTGCGATAATTTAGTATTATCATGCACCATGTCATGTGTTATTGTATAAGTATATCATGGCTTTATTGTTAATATTGACAGACAATCAAATGTATTTAACCTGCACTAAGGTATTTGAATTTCTCATCTTTGAAGGAAATCAGTATTTTCTGAACAGTTTCCATTGTTAATGTAATGAATATTGTGCTGTATGTAATACTATGGGATAGTGGTATTATATTTTACTCTGTGCATGAAGGTATTAGGTGCACATTAAACTGTACACAACACAAAAGAGGGATCTATTACAGGGAACCTGCGTATATTTTAGAATGAGCTATAAAATGTGGGTTTTGATTTAATTTGGAGAATTGCGGTACTACACCTAGAGGCATTGAATCTGGGGCACCCATATACCCTGTGTGGTGCAACAGTGGACAGCACAACCATGAGAAAGGATTCAGTGGTAACTGCAGACAGTAATCTGAAACCAGACAGACAGTGTGCTGCTGCAATCACAAAAGCAAATGTAGTGCTGGGATGCATGAAGAGGGGGTAAAGAGCAAGTGAAATGACTTTATCCCCTCCCCATACAAGGCCTTGGTTCAATCATGAAAAACAAAAATTAGCAGTGTGCACTTCTAGGATATACAAACAAGGCAATATTTTTTTAAATAAGTAAAATGCAACAATAAGTGAATAAAGCACAGTAGTTGGGATACAACCAATTACTCCCCAAATGTTTTGCAACCAACTGTGGCATCCTCAGGGATAGGGTTTGCCTGTCAGATCCTCCCAATTTATTTTGCCAAGCTTAAAGTGACAGCACAGGCTTAATCAGTCAGTTAAGACAAAATAAAAAATCATTGTTTACATTCACAGTCAATAGCAGTTTCATAAATCATTGTTAAACACATTAAAATCTTTCATTTTTTCTTGATTAGACAGTCTGTTGATATAACAATCACACAATGGCATCATGGGACAAGCATGACTCTTGTATCTTAATCAGTCTACTTCCAAGTCCTGATTTCTTATTACTTTATATCCAATTTTTGGATGTTGACAGAAAAAAAAAAGAAAAAATAGTAACATTAACTACAGCTACTGGGAGGTCAAAAGGTCACAAACATGCAACACCAGTACTGAAAAATTTAAGCATGCAGTATCAGTTATAACAACAGTTCCATAACATAAGAAGCATATTAGAGAAAAAAGTAGCACTGAGAAATTCGCACTGAAAATCTTATATCCTTCTGCAATCTTCAATCTGCCAGCTGTAGATCGGAACATCCCAGCTGCAGCTTCAATTAGAAGCAGAAACATCTTGGCCTCCTTCCAGGGGGTGTTACTCAGGCAACTAGCTAGTGGACTCACTCGTCATGGAGCAATACTGCACCTGATGCACAGGGGGATCAGGAAAAGGCAGTCATCCTTAACATATACTTCTGTTCAGCATTTACAGTGGAAGGGGTGAGGCCACATAAAGTAACATGAGATTTAGAGGAAGGGAAGTGGACACTAGCTCTGTTAAAGAAGAGGAATCCTAAAAGGACACGCTAATCTGAAAGTGGACAGAACAATGGAATCAGATGGGGTACATCCTAGGGTACTAAGGGACCTCAGGGAGGTACTGGCTGCACCTCTAACAGTCCTAGTTAACAGCTCACTGGAAATAGGAGTGGTTCTGAAGTTCTGGAAGAGGGAAGATGTAGTCCCACTTCACAAAAGTGGGATCAGGGAGGAGGCTGATAATTATAGGCCAGTCCGACTGACATAAGTGGTGTGAAAGTTAATGGAATCACTTCTGAAGGACAGGATGGTGGAAGTTTTAGAGTCCAGTGGGTTACAAGACTCATGACAGCATGGATTTGAGGTGTGGGGGGGATCATATCAAATGAATCTGATAGATTTCTTTGATTGGGTGATCTATGAATTAGATCAGGGTGGGGTTGTGGATGTGGTCTATCTAGATTTCTGAAAGGTTTTCAATGCCGTTCCACATAGAAGACTAGTAAGCAAGCTGAGTAACTTAGGAGTAAATCCAAAGGTGGTAAACTGAGTACGAAATTGGTTAGGGGATAGGCAACAGAGGGTGGTGGTAAATGGAGTTCACTATGGAGAAGGGAGGGTGACCAGCATGGTGCTGCAGGGATTAGTGCTGGGACCATGTCTTGATAAGTGACATAGCAGAACAGCTGGAGGGGAAGGTCTGTCTCTTTTTGGATGACACCAAAATATGTGATAGGCCGGACATTTCAGGGGGGTAGAAAGGATGAGCAGAGACCTGAGAAAACTTGAGGTGTGGTCAAGGGTATTGCTGCTTGGTTTCAATGTGAACATTTGCAAAATAAGGCACAGAAATTCAGGGGAAGAGCACAAAATGAGGGGAGTGTTACTGATGACCTCCAAGCAGGAAAGAAACCTGGGGTAATCATCTTTTGATGAGCTAAAGGTGGTCAGGCACTGTGGCAATATGGTTGGGAGGTCTAGTGGGATGCTTGGGTGAATAGGGAGGCGGTATCACCAGCAGAAGGAAGGAGATGTTGTTGCCTCTATATAGATCACTGGTAAGACCTCACCCTGAATACTATGTTCAGTTCTGGGGGTCACATCTCTGGAATGAAATAGAGTGGAAGTGGTCCAATGGAGGGTAACAAAAATGGTGAGAGGTGTGCATCAAAAGTGATGTGATGGCAGACTGAACAAACTCAATATGTACACCCTGGAAGAGAGTGGGGGGGGGAATAGTGAACTTTAAATACCTCATGGAGGTAAATAAGGTACAAGAGGAAAGCATTTTTTTAGAGAAAAAGGTGCTCAACAATATGAGAACATGCTATGAAGCTGGAGGGGGGGGGTAAATTCAGAAGGTATGTGAGAAAGTATGTATTCAAAGAATGAGTGGTGAATTCCTGGAACAGCCTACCAGCTGAGTTGGTGGGGTGAAAACAGTGATGGTGTCCAAGAAGGCATAGGACAGGCATAAGATGATCTTAGTGGAAAGGAATGGGGTTAGGGAGAAAGAGCTAGAGATCAAGTAGAATCTGTGGTGATACTTAAGGTAGGGACAAATGGGCAGACTGGGTGATACAAGTAGCCTTTATCTCCTGAGAAATTCTATGGGCCGGATTCTCAAAGTGATGGTGCAAGTCCCACCAAAGGCAATTAGCACCAAATGCCATTGCACCAGGGACCCTGCACCCAATTCTGTATTGGGCAGGGTCCCACAGCTAAATCCTATAACTTGCGCCAACCCGAACAAAACACCAAATGGAGGGCATACCTGATTGGGTTGTCGCAAACCTGTGGCATCAAGAGTAGAAGGGTGCAAGTGCCCCCCCATGCCCCAATCCCCATCAGGAAACATGGAAGAGCCCCACAGGGCTATCAGACCCCCCATGCCTCACTCCCTATGAGGGTAGAAGCCCCACAGGGCTATGGTCCCCAAGTCCTGATCCCCTGGTTTATAAATGGTAAAGCCCTTCAGGGCTATGGACTCCCCCCCAAGCACCGATCACAGAACTTGTCTTCTTGGTCCTTAAGACTAATAAAAAACAAACATTTCCATATCACCATTAACCCAGGTAGTCTAGTGGCCCCCGAACCCCCCACCCAGCAGTGCCAGACCACCTCACTCCCTCCCGACCTACAGTACACCCTGCCAGTGACTGTTATTCACTGAGCACATACTATTAACAGTAATACACACTCATACAGAGCTCAGTCAGTGGCTGGTCATGGTGATGAGAGGTGGGCTGTGTCAGTCTCCGGCTGGGTATGGGTTGGGGGAGAGCAGGGTTGTCTGGCACTGCCAGGTGGGGAGGTGGGGGGACACTAGTCTACCGGGGCTAACTGGGATGCAGGAATGTTTGTTTTTTATTAGTCTTAAGGACCAACATGACATTATCAGGGTTTGGGGATCGGGGCTTGGGGGTCCAGTAGACCCGCAGGGCTTTACCGTTTATTCAAACTGGGGATCTGGACTTGGGGTGTGGGACCATAGCCCTGCAAGGCTTTATCATTTATTAAACTGGGGATTGGGTCATGGGGGGACTATAGCCCCGTGAGGCTTTATTATTTATTCAAACTGGGGATCAGGAATTGAGGGGGACTGCCTCACCTATGGGGGGTCCATTGGGGGCATATTGGCACAACCCCTGGTAAAGTACACTTACACCAGCTAATAGCTTGTGTAAATGTACATTGACAGATGTCCTCCGGGGGTTGTTTTAGAATCCCAAATTAGGGGATGTGGCAGCCATCCTTACAGAATAGGGTGCAGCTGCTGCCATAAACCCCCTTGCACCATGTCACATTGGGGTTTATGGTGCAACCATGGCATCAGTCCACTTTAGCGCAAGAAGCCTACATCATGTTGCCAGCTGCTTTCCAGAATCCCACATGTCGCAACTCATGGCGCAGTGCTACTTGCTTCATTCCTGTTTGCACAAGTCACTTTGCGCCATGCGCAAACCTTTGAGAATCGGCCCCTATATTTCTATGTCCTCAAAATACATCAACAGAATTCCAGTCACATTGCCCTTACAGACTAGCAGTGAATAGTTTATTCCCACAGCAAAACAGATAAGGATACTAGAATGAAAAACAAAGATGAAAATAATCACCCAAAATGTTTCAATTACAAGAAGCAATGCTTCAACTTGCAAGCACCCAATCTTCAATATAACCCTAAGTATTTGGACAAAAAACAGAATACATTGTAGCATAGAATTAATCAATTGATATTATTTCTATTAAAATGATGTTGACGTTTTATTTATTTATTTATTTATTTATTGAATTTTGATGACCGGGTTGGCCCACTGGGCCCCGAAGGTCCCTTTTTCAGGAGCGACCCAAGGAACAGAAGCAATACAACGCATACAATTAGGTGATTATGGGCAGGTCCCTAGTTCCTGGCCAATACTGATATCTGTGACAGCACAAAAGGGGTGTGGGTGGGAAGAAATGGAGGTGTGGACATACAGTATTATAGTGGTGCAGTAGTGCCACTATAGTTAGGGTTGAGTAGGCTGTTTAATATTAGTTAGTCTTAGTTTTATTGTTTGACTAATAAGCCATTACAACATTCTAAAAACAAATAGAGGAACAGGATTCTCAGGATGGGGGTGGTATACAGGCCACTGACTCAAGGGAAGACATGGACAGAGAGCTGGCAGAGCAAATTAGGAAGGTGTGTGGGAAAGGTACAGTGATCATGGGGGATTTCAATATATCAGGAGTGGATTGAGGTACCCCAGCCACCTCGAGTGCTAGGGAGCAAATACTCCTGTATGCCTTCGAGGATGGGCTTCCTGGCACAGATGGTCACTGAGCCGATTAGGTTGGGGAAAACACTAGATCTAGTTCTGGCCAATGGGGAGGCTGTAAGGGAGGTGGGGTGGGGGACCCACTGGCTGGGAGTGACCACCACTCGGTGTGGTTCACTCTTAATATGAGCAGAAAAGCAGTGGATACAGGGACCAGGGTGGTGGACTTCAGAGAGGCTGACTTAGGTAGGATGGGTGAAATCTTAAGACGGCATCTGGAAGGAATACAGGCACATTGGGATGCGAATCACAAATGGGAAAAAATCAAATTGGGGATATTGGAGGCTACTGAGACATGTACCAGACTGCAAAGCAAAAAGGAAAGGGTTACAGAAATGAGCGGGTTAAGTAGAGAGGTCTTAGAAATGGTGAGGACTAAAAAAACAGCATTCAAGAAATACAAGAAATCACTGAAGGGGGAGGATAGGAAAGAGTATGTGAAGAGGTCCAAGAAAGTTACCAGGGGAGTTAGAGCAGCTAAGGCCTCCAGGGAATTGAGGCTGGCACAAGACATAAGGGACTGGGAAAAGGACTCCTTCAGATACATATGGGAGAGAAGGAGCTGCAAGGACCAGATAGTGAGGATCAGAAAGGACAGCGGGTGGGCAGAGAAAGGGGTGGATCAGGCAGATGCACTGAATGAGTACTTCTGTATTCATGAGGGAGATTGGACAGCAGCTACCACAAGGGGTGGGCTGGGTGGACAGGGGGGAGAAAGAGGACAACGGATGGGCTGATCACTGAGGGTAGGGTATTGGAGCGGTTAAGGGCTCTGATGGTGGATAAGGCTCCAGGACAGAACAGCATACACCCCAGGGTGTTGAAGAAAATGGCAGAGATCCTGACTGGACCACTGGTGGAACTATTCAACACCTCTCTAGGTGCAGGGTGTGTACCACATGACTGGAGGATGGCCCACATGGTACCCATCCATAAAAGTGGACCAAAGGATGAATCAGGTAATTACAGGCTGACAAGCTTAACTTCCATTGTGGGGAAGCTGATTGATACAATATTTAAGAAAAGGTTGCTGACCTTTATGGAAGACAGTGGGCTCCAGGACAGTCACCAGCATGGGTTTGTCTCTGGAAAATCCTGCCAGATGAACCTAGTTGAGTATTATGACTGGGGCATGATGGAATTGGACAAGGGTCATGTGGTGGATGTCATATACTTGGACTTCAGTAAGGCCTTTGATTCGGTGCTGCATGGAAGAGTGGGACGGAAGTTGAGATATGTGGGGGTGGGGACTAAGATGGTTAAATGGATTGAGAATTGGCTGCAGGGGAGATGGCTGAAGGTAGTGGTGGTGGGGGGAACTCTCATCTCCAAGGGCTGTGATGAGTGGTGTGCCACAGGGAACAGTACTGGGGCCAGTGCTATTTCGAATAGTCATAGTAGACATCTCGTATGGCATCAGGAATAAGATCAATCTATTCACTAATGATACCAAATTGGGGGCAGTGATGGATGATATACCAGGTTGGCAGGGGCTGCAGGACAACCTGACTAAACTTGTGGAGTGGTTGGAAGCATGGCAGTTGGGGTTCAATGCAAAAAAGTGCAAAGTCCTGCACTTTAGGACAAAGAACCCAGGCAGAGCATACCAGCTGGGAGGGTGCAGCTAGGTTCCACTGAGGAGGAGAAGGATCTAGGAGGGGTTGTAATGGGGAAGATGAACAATGCATAGCAGTGTAGGAAGGCAGCAGTGAAAGCCAAGAGGATGCTGGGTTGTAACGCAAGAGGGATCTCCTCCAGGGGCAGGGAGGTGATCCTGTCTCTCTACAGGACACTGGTCAGGCTGCACCTGGAGTACTGAGTGCAATTCTGGTGCCCATATCTGAAGAAGGATGTGAAATTACTGGAATGGTTATAACGCAGGGCAACAAGGATGATCCAGGGATTGGAGGACAGACCATACAAGGAGAGGCTGAGACAGTTGAACATGTATTCCATTGAGGAGAGAAGGGACTTGAGGGATGTGATTGAGACCTTTAAATATGTAAAGGGGATACACAAGGCAGGCACTGAAGGGATACTCAGGCTGAGTAGAGGGAGGGACATGAGAGGGCATGGCCTTAGATTGGAGGGGGGAAGTTTTAGGACAGAAATGAGGAGACACTTTTTCACGGAGAGGGTTGTGTCAGAATGGAATGCTCTACCAGAGCAGGTGGTAGCCTGTAAGGCAGTGGGTAGTTTCAAAAGGGGATGAGACAAGGTGAGGGGGTAATGGGAAGGAGGAGAGGGGTAGCTGCAAGATGAGGGTGCTAGCTGCACACTCGAGCAGACTTGATGGACCAGGTGGCCTATTTTTGCTGGCAAATTTGAATGTTCGTATGTTCATATGTAATACAAACATTTCATACTGATGCGCAGCATAAAAAACAAAGTATTACAGTTGAGCATTTTATAAATATAAATATTCATTTTCCAACTGGCACAAACCATTAATATTCTAATTAATTTATTCAAGCCTATTAGCCTATTAGGCCCGAAATAATGAAAATTAAACCAGATACCCATAAACAGTAAATAAAAAAAAAATTACTAATCATTAGCCAGAACTCCATTAATCATTATGGCACTAATAATGTCATTATCCCATATTTCAAAAGATATGCACATTGACACAAACAGAGCTGACCTAAAAGTCAATCATGCCTGATACTATATGAGGGCACAAAAACTCACCACTCAGTTTTCTCACAACTGAATAAGGAATGTTTTTCTGTGATGTTAAGGCCATCATGGAAAAGCCAGCTTTTCACAGAGAAAGTCCAGAGAGCACTCATGCATTACCAAACAGCAAAGTCATTCTGAGATCTTTCTAGGGTGGATCAAACCATAGTGTTGTTCTGCACCTCACAAGAGCTCCATCCGATCAGGATTAACTTCCTTTTCCCCTTATCGGTTCCCAAGTGCAGTACACATATCTTCGACACCCTTTTATACCCCACCAAAAATGCACAGAACTCCATTACATACAAGGGTCCTAAGTTTTACAATAAACTGCGCCCTAAACTTCAGGCCTGTAATTCAATTAATTCTTTCACCTCCTCCCTCAAGGATCACCTCCGCCAATCCATCACTTTTGCCTGCCCCAGCAGGCAACTCCCCTGAATGTTCACCAACCCCTTGAGTTACCTTAGAGTTTATATGCATCAGTATACAGGCTCTATTGTTGTGTGCTCTGTATTTGTTGTTGTTTTTTTTTTTATCTAGATGATCCTGTCATATACACTGTTCCCTATTGTAAATATCGTAAAATATTGCAAATATTGTTTTTATCTTTTTCTCTGTATCATTGAATTTATGTATCACTGGCCATTTCTGGAAATGGGCATTTTTGCTCACATACGTTCCAGTATAAAAAAATAAAATTGAAATTGAAACTGAGCTGCCTGCTGTAGGTCAGCTAGAGCTTCGAATATATGACACCGGCCTTTATCTGTTGATACTGCACTGAACTAGATCCTTGTACTGTCGCACCCTGTTTGTACTATAAACCTAAGTAAGATTTCCTTTTAGGCCATACACGCCAACTGGACCTTTGTCAGTTCCTGACCTCCAAGACGCTGTATTTACAGTAGGAAATCAAAATCAATGCTCTTCTGCCATCCAGGCTCAGGGTAGCTTTTTTGGTCCTGTGCTTGTTTTTACGTTCCAGCACAAAAGGTTTAGAGTCACACCCAGAAACTGTCATACTAAGTATTACAGTCTGGTACCAGGGAGATTAACCCAAAAGCCCTCTGCTACTTCTGGTTATTAGCCAAAAAAAGCCACCTACATACTATCCATCCTAGTAGTCAGGGAATTATAGAGTTAAGTCAAGTGTCAGTCTTTGATGTCCAGGCTTATATGTAGTCTCTTGACTAGATTACCATTAAACTAAAGTTGAAACAGGTATTCCTACGGTTAATTTGATAACTGAATTGATATACCTACAGATCTGACCATAAATCAAGCAATCCTAAATATGCAATAAAAAAACAAACTTACTTTGTGAGTGCCCTAAATTACAGAAAACTCATAAAAGCAGTTTTACACATAAAATATGATGAACATTTATTGGTTTGTAGCAAGTTATTTTGAATTTTTAGTGCTCCTCCCACGAAATACTCCACAAGCTAACTTTAGAAAAAGCTTCAGAAACATTTCCACCAAAAAGGGAGACTCGGCACCATTCGACATTGCGACATCGTATCTTGATTTCTTTCCTCCCATTGAGGTCTTATGAGTCCTTTCTGCCAGTAACCATCATCAGGTCTTATGTGCAGCTTTGCTTCTTCAGTTGGTATCTGCAGAAAGAAGCATAAAATCACTCTTCTGAGCATGTGGTAGTAAATTAAATCCAGCAGTTAGATTTTTCACCAAACCATTAACAAAGATGGCATACCTTTATTTGTTCATATTGCTCCTTTAAGCACTTTTCTGTGTTATATTTGTTCCATACAGACACAGTTCTCACCTGTTCACCAGCCAGCTAGGCTGCAGTTCGAATTCCGAAGTGAAGACATTGTAGGCAGAGGAGAGACCACTAACAAAACACTTCCAGTTCACAGTCACCTCATAAGGTTCCATTCTTCTGAGAGACCTAATATAATTTCTGCTTCAAATTCAGTAATTATCTGATGGAACGCCAACAATCAATGGATGGCCAACTTGACCACTGAGGGGTCAAACTCAGTTTGTGGTTTTTCAAACATCAAATAAAACTCTAGTCCCGAGGCTATGAGTTAAAAATAATATAAGTTTCATTCATGAGAACTTGATTAAAAGTTTTTACCCATTATTAAGCAAGGCAAGAGCTATACAGTAGGGAGTGAAAGAGCAATGCAGCCATCCACTTAGAACAACTCTGTCTCTTCAATCAGCAGTACTTCTAACATCCAACTCACTTATAGTGCTCAACATTCCCCAAATAATCTCAGTGAACACTTTACATAAAATAGAGCAGTCATCGCAAAAAAGGATTCACAAAAAATACTGAATTAAATAGATCCAGAAACAAATGATTTGATACCTTTTATTGGACCAACATGGATGTTACAGAAAAGAACAAAGTGCTTTAGCTTTCGAACCAACCAGGTCCTTCTTCAGAAGCTTTGTGGCAGTTTTTTCAAATATCCCATACTATTAACACCAGATTATATAGAAAAAGCAGAAATAATTCTCATTGGTTTAACATATACATTTAAAACATAATAGAAGATTACGTCAGAGAAGCTAATTAACACCAGTATGCCTTAAACTGAGGAGCCTCAGAAGGGCAAGGTTATCAAGAATTCTCTACAGCCAGAGAGTTCTTGTCACATAAATTTTAAAATGTCTCAGTATGCCAAAAAGCATTCTAGTGATAAAAGAAACCTTGAGTGGCATTCTCCCTAATACATGTAAGATGAGCTTACAACTTACATTCCAATTGTCCTGGTATATTAAAGGACAGATAATGAGAGACAAAATCCTGAAATTAGGTATAACTGCAAGTTGAAATCAAGCCTCAAATTAACCTACATATAAACATGATACATGAAAGTATCACTTGTAAGTGTAAGTGCAAAAAAAAAAAAATCCTTGTCAAGGACCCCCAAGAAAACGAGACCATGAGCCTGATAAATGCAGATTTCAACACAGAGTCTGTGTATAACAAAATGCACAGAATCAGTCTAAGCAATCTAAATAAAACCCAAAGGAATTACACCTTTAATGACCCCCAAGTAAATGAGATATGCATCTTAATATGAGCAGTTGAAAATGTGACAGTGTGAAATCCACCCACTGACAACTAATAGAAGGAAATAAATGCAGACTATATGTGAAAACTAAGTGTTCTAGCCACATAACAACTGCCCCATGCCACGCTCCACCCACACATATGTGTGTACATACACCATACCACACCCCCATACACACACACACACACCTGCACACCCCACACAACCACAACACACAACAAATATAGCAAACACATTCTGCACACCACACCACACCACGCACAACAAACAAAACACACATACACACCATACCCACAACACATAAAAACACAACACACACCAAACACACACATACATACATCAGTATACACACACACACACTCAAGCCACTCACCACAGTGTTAAGGTGAAAAGTCAACAATGTAGATAACCATAAACTTACAAAATCAAAGGCCGCTGAAGAACTAAACTGTTTATGTCCATCTTTTAAAGTAAAGGTCTGTGTAAGTTTAAGTGGAATAATGTGTCATGTACCCAACATCAATGTTCAATCCATCCGCCACCATATTGAGAAGTAAAATAAGTCTAATTTCAGAAGCCCGTCTCTGTTGCATACTGTTGAAATGTCCTTTAAGACCATCACAGACATATCTGAGATTGAGTGGTCATCCTGGGAGAAGTGCCGGGCTACTGGTTTCTCAATCATCTTGTGATTAATAGAATGTCTGTGTGAATTCATTCTAGTCGGAGTTGTTGCCTTCTCCCCACATAACCTGTCTGCGAGGACATTTCTTGCATTGGATAAAATAGACCACATTACTTGATGTACATGTATAATTCCCTGTATCCTGAATAGTCTGTTTTGTGATGTAACCACACAGTCTGAAGTGGAAATGAGGTTACATGTCTTACATGTGTGTTGATGACAGGGTAGTGTACCATATGATGTCATGGTATTCTGTTCCGTTCAAGTTGACTCCTAATAATCAGGTTGGCTAAATTAGGTGGTTGTTTAAAAGATAGTAGTGGTAGTTCTTGAAAAATACAGTTAGGGTTTCATCCTCACTAATTATTGGATGGAGATCCTTAGTAATCTTCGTAGGAGTTCAAGGTCAGGATGGTATGTGACTACTAAAGGGTATTCTGTTGGTAGTCATCCGTTCCTTATATTGCAGTAGCTGTTCTCTTGGGACCTGTGTTGCAAGTTCCACTGCTCTGTCAATTTCCCTGGATGAGTGTCCCTGCTCAATAAAGGTGTTTTCAACATCGCCAGATGTGTGTCTCTGTCTTCCTCATTTGAACAGAGGCGGTGATACGAAGTGCTTGACTATATATAACAGATTTCTTTGTGTGGCTCGGTGATTACTTTTCTTGTGTAAGTATCTCTGTCTGTCTGTTGGTTTCCTGTAAAGACAGGTATGTAGGGTACCATCCTTAATAGTGACAGTGGTATCCAGAAAATGTACACTTGTGGCAGAATATTCTAGGAAAGCTTTATAGTTGGGTGGAGGTTATTAAGTTCTTGGTGAAAATCTTTAAGTGTGTCAGTGCCCTCTGTCCAAATTATAAACAAATCATCAATGTAAAGGAAATAGCGAGTGGTTTATGTGTACAGTGCCTTAGAAAATCCTCCTCCAAATTCGCCATAAAAGATTAGCATACTGAGGAGCCATCCTGGTTCCATTGCAGTTCCATAGTTTGAACATAATGTTTACCATTAAAGCTGAAGTTGTTATGTGTCAAAATGAATTCAGTGAGTTTACCCACAACTCCAGGGTCAATGTTGGGGTCCAATTCTTTGTCATGCAGGTATTTGAGGCAGGCTGAAATGCCATCTGTGTGTGGAATATTAGTGTAGAGGGAGGTTACATCCATCGTGGCTAAAAGGGTATCAGGTGGTAAGTCCTTAAAACCAGAAAGTTTATATAGGAAGTGAGTAGTGTCCTTGATGTAACTATCCCTTTGTATAACCAGTGGTTTGAAAATAGCTTACAAACCCTGATATCCCTCTGTCAGGGTGCCAGTACCAGAGACTATGGGTCTACCAGGATTACCAGGCTTATGTATTTTAGGAAGCATATAGAATGTCCCTGGCTTAGGTTCACTGGGGACGAGGTCCTTTAGTTTGTCTTGGACATGCTCTGGAAATGTTTTAATTAACTTCTGTAGTTCTGTTTTATATTCTGTAGTTGGGTCACTTCCCAGTACTTTGTAGTAAGTAAGGTCACTTAGCTGCCGGTTGGCTTCCGTAATGTAATCTTCCCGATTCAATATCACCACTGCCGAGCCTTTATCAGCTTTTTGAATTAAATAGAGTATTTACCCAACAGAGTAAAACAAAATGAAAAACTTGGAGCAGTTCTGTAGAGTGGAGTAGCAGCATGGCCATCATGCTGCTCTGCCCCTCTCCTGTTAAATGTTAACCCCCTAACTTTGCACTTTAACAGCTTCACCACCATTCAGCAGAGTTACACAAAATTTTGCATGCATGGTTTTTGGGGCAAGGTCTATTGGCATGCCAAGTTTTTTTTCTTGTCAGATGTGCAGATTCTGAGATTTGGAAAAAATTGTGTTTTTCATTGTGTTTTTTTTTCCCATCACCTAGCACCCACACAGTTTGGAATTTTGGAATGTAAATCTCAGGGTAGAAAGGGTTTTGCCCAGAGTGGTGTCTTTCATTGGTTCTGGAAAAACAAATATTAATCTGTTTCAGCATTATAAGGATTTGAAATTTCAGTTCTGAGCTTGCTCAAAATGCTCTTTCTGATGGCTATTTCACATGAAAAAATAACTGGGCCATACAAAAAAGGATTCTGTTTCATATGGGGAATAATCTTAAAATGGGGAAAGAAAATCCTGCATACTGATTGGTTATTAGCCATGCATTTAAACTGTCTAATGCATGGCTAAAAACAAGTGTTGGCTAGCTGGACACTGGACCACAGCAGTGAAATCTGTGGGCCAGTAGAATTTTCAAAAAAATTATACCTACCATTTTTCCACCTCACTTGTTTGTCTGCTTGCCCGTTCAACTCCCGGGCTGAAACTCATCACTTCACTCGATCTAGAAATCCATCCTCCCCCAGCACGCCTGGATCAGAGCCCTTTAAATCAGAAGGTTGTTGGACACACACACTGTTGAAACAGTTAGTCAAACAATGAGTTTATTTTTTCCTTTTTTCATATTTTTGCTGAGCTATCTGCCCATTCGCCCACCTGCCGGCTGCCATCTGCTAGAACATCCCCAACTCTGGCTCTCTCCCATCATGTAAAACATTGAAAAAAGCTGTTATTTTATGTGAAAATGCAGTCCTTTCTAATACTGTGTACTTTATGGCACATGGTTAGCTGCATAAATCCTCAATGTGCCACCGATGATACTTCATGGTCAGTGACCTTTCCCGGCAGTAACTGTAGTGAGATGTGCATGAGCTCCCTCTTGCTTTCCTTCTCCTGCATCTCTAACAAGCTGTGCCATATCAGAGAATAGCATATTAATACATTACAAATAAAAAAAAATTGCCAGCACAGCATATACATTGGCCCTTATCTTTGTGCCTTTTTGATGGTTCCTCAGCCTAGCTGCCGGAGTGATCACTGTCTTTCTGCTCACCCTCTCTGTACCTGTGATGTACAGTAACAATAACAGCTCATTACATTACATTTACATTTAAGTCACATTTTGTGTAAAAGGCACTGTGTAACAAGATCATTTTAAATTTAAATGTTTAGTCAAGAATACAAAGGGGGGTGGGTTGCCATGGCAACCACTTTAAAAAGAACTACAGCTATGGAGGCCACAGCAGGACAAACGTCCTTAAGTCAAAATAAGAAATGCATTATGCTCATGCAGGTGGAGGAACTATTTTATGTAAAAATACATACAAAATGTACCTTTCTTGGTACTTAAACCAATCAATTTTAATGATGGCCTTTCTGTCCCACTCCAAATCCCCTCGGGCCTCAAACTAATACACATAAATATAGGCAGTCTCTTGCACAAAATAACCTTGCTACAAGCCCTCGCCATGTCTCTCAGCCCAGACATTCTTATTATCTCTGAAACCTGGCTAAAATCAAGTAACTCCGATGCAGAATTTGCCATACTCGGCTACACACATCTCCGCCATGACCAGGTCAGCAGAAAAGGAGGCGGCATAGCTATGTACATTGCCTCCACCATCAAATTCACCATGGTTGCCCTATCTCTACTGACGGACTCCATTAATGCCTTAATGGTAAAACACTCCATCCCCCACTCAATCCCAATCTACATAGCAGGCACATACTGTGTTCCAGGCACCATCTCACCTTCCATACTGGACTACCTGGGCTACTTAAACTCCCTGGCAGCAGGTGGTAAGATCCACATATTAGGGGATTTTAACCAGAACTGGCTTGCTGAGCCCCTTTCCAAATTTCATGACAAGGTAACAGTCCTAATCCAAACACAATTAATCACTGAACCTACTCGGGCAAACCACAAAACACAGAACCATACACTGCTAAATTGGTCCCTCACATCTCACCCGCACAGGATTATAGCCTCAGGACTCCTTCCAGACACCCTTAGTGAGCACAACTGGATCTACACCATATGCAAAATTCACAAACCTAAAGCTCCCCCTCCCAGAATCTTACTTTTGAGATCCTAAAAATCCCTGGACCTCCCTTCATTATTAAATGAGTTGGGCAACTATGACTAGTCATGCATTAGTCATTTCACCTCGACAGATAAGGCACTGTCATTCTTTAAGTCCAAGTTCATCACCATCTGGGACCGCTACACCCCAATCAGATGGTCCAGAGTCCGAGGTGCTCATCTACCATGGATCTCTCCCAATATCCTAGCCCGCCTCCAAATCCGAGACAAGGCCTGGAAAACCTTTAAGACTTCTAAATCCCAGGCTGACCTCTAGATCTACAGGGCGCTCCACAATTCTAGTACTAAAAGAATCCGCCAAGCAAAGGCCAACTATTTCTCATGCGAATTCAGTTCCTCCTCCCATCTCCCTTTTCGTTTCTGGAAGGTGGTCAAATTGCTTCTCTGCCCACCATCACAACCACCAACCCCATCCCTGCAGGTTGGTGGTCTCACCATCACTGACCCCTCAGCAGTTACCACCTTGTTTAACACTGTCTTCACTACCAGCCATGCTACTCCCAGGGCCACCCCGCACCTGGCTCAGCATGCCCCCACTGACACCCCATCTTGTGGCACTGCAGCTCAGCCTTTCTCCTTCCTACAAGTCACCCCTGATGAGATATACAATGCTCTGGTTGCCCTTAACCTTGAAAAGGGCAAATGTCCCATGGGTTGGGACTCCAAAATGCTCCACCTGTTGGCCCCTGCCATTGCTCAACCCCTAGCCTCCCTTTTTAACTTATCATACATCCTAGCAGAAGTCCCCACTGAGTGGAAACATGCCACCATAATCCCACTTCCAAAGTGTGGTGATGCCTCAAACCCCAGCAACTACTGGCCCATCTCCCTCCTACTGATCCTTGCCAAGATATAAGAACGCCTGGTTCTGTCTCGCCTATCCACCTATCTGGATTCCTCTTCCCTTTTTTCCCCCTACCAGTCTGGCTTTAGGAAATCCCACTCCACTACCACCTCCCTTCTCAGGATTACCGACTCCATCCTCACAGGGATGGATGCTGGCCACATCACTGCTGCCATCTTCATTGACCTGGCAAAGGCTTTCGATACAGTGACTCACTCTCTTCTCCTGACAAAACTTGCCAAGGCTGGCCTATCTGACTGGGCCACATCTTGGTTCCACTCCTACCTCACTGGCAGATCCCAAGCTGTCCGTATCAGATCGTCCATGTCGGATCCCCTCCCAATCACATCTGGAGTGCCTCAAGGATCAGTCCTAGGCCCCCTCCTATTCTCGGTCTTTCTAAATGATCTGCCATCTGCCTGCACACACTCTGCTATCTACATGTACGCAGACAACACGGTGCTATATGCATCCGTCCCCTCGTCCCCTCTGAAGTTGCATCCAGACTTCAGCACAACTTAATCTCAGTCCAGCACTGGCTCCACTCAAATAACCTCCTCCTAAATGCTAACAAAACAGTCTCCTTAACCTTTGAGATGAGGCAGAACATTTCTAGGCTCCCTTCACCATTAGTTTTTCACACCCTGGAAGAGTTCCCTCTGGAGTCCTGCACCACCTTCAGATACCTCGGTGTCTGGCTTGACCAGCACCTCAACTTTTCCACACATATTGACTCCTTACTTAAGAAGCTGCACCCTAGGCTTGGTGCAGTTTACTGGAATCGTGACAACATACTCCTTCCAACCAGGAAAGACATTGTAAAAAAAATGATCCTCCCAGTCCTCGACTATTGGGATGTAGTCTACGGCACTGGCCCTAAGACCACATTAGCTAGGTTGGACCCTCTCTTCCACTCTTTTTGCCATTTTGCCCTGAACAGCCCCTACTTCACACACCACTGTGCCCTATATCAAGCAATGAACCTCACCTCACTTGACTATCTCAGGCTAACCCACTACGCAAAAATTACGGCCAAGTATTGGACTCAGCGGCTCCCTTACTACTTCTCCGACATCTTAACAAACCCTAGTGCACAAGCATACACACTCAGAAACTCAGACTCCAGGTTCCTAGTTGTCCCATACCGGTCTACCTCCACAGGGCAATCAGGGTTCAGCTACTGCATTCCCTCACTATGGAACACCCTCCCAGCTAACATTCATCGCTTCACCTCCCTTTCCCACCTAAACTCCATGCTCCAAGATCATTTCGTCCCCACCTGTGCTTGTGTCCAGGCATCTACCAACTACTAGGCAACTCTCTGGGAACATCGTCACTTAGCAAATTTGTAATTCTTCAGTGTCTAACTATTGTTCTCTCGCCTTATACTGTCTCTCATATGGCTCAAAACTTAATGTTGTTGTACATTTGCTGTATGTAACTGTGTTACCAACTGACACACTCAATCCTGTATGAACGTGGTTTCAGAACCAAATGTTAGTGATCTTCCACAATGTATTCACTTGTCTATCTTGACTTCAAGTGTTTATCTCATACTGTATGTACTGTGGTTACCAATTGTCTCTCTCAAGCTACTACTGACTTGTAATCAGATCCAAATGTTAGTATTTCTCCCACTATGTATTTTCTTGTCTATACTGTGTAAAACTGTCTTCTTATGTTCTCCCTTCCCCCAGAACGCATCTGTAATCGAGCAGTACTCTACTCAGTATGCCTTTCTGGTAAAACGCTTAAATAAATAAATAAATAAATGTAAAATACACAGTCCCATTTTATAAGCGCAATAAGACAGTCAGAGGATGTGCATTAGACATACCTCTCAACTGTCCCTGATTTTACCTCAAAATTTTACTCTGTCCTTCCTACAAATTGTGTTTCCATGACCAAACAGTGGGGGTTGTAAGCATGAAATAATGTCAAACATTAATGTTACAGTTGTCTTCTTCCTTAGAAAATGCATTTTACACTAAACCACTTATTCTACCAACTTTCTGAGTGGATATCACCAATTTTTAAGATGTGCCCCTGATTTTAAACCTTTGTCCCTGATTTTTTAAAGCCTTGTCCCTGATTTATGAGGCAGGGGGTCGAGTGGTGTGGCATTAGACACTTCTAATGCACAGTCCAGGGCTGATGGCACTCAGCCTGCAGCCTTGTTCCTTACTACAACCCTGGCCATGCTTTAGAAGTATCCAATGCACACCCTGTCATGTCTTATTGCTTACTTTGTGTAGGAGAAAAATAATTTTTTTCATATGGCTGCCATCTTGCTTCTGTTTTTATTTTTTTTTTAATCTATGAAAACCCATACAAATCATGTCATGGAAACACACCAATACACATATCTTGCAAATTGAGATCCCATTAGGTGGATTCTTCAGTTAGTTTTTGGAAAATGACCGAGGAATGTGTTTATTTTTTCGTATGGCCATTTGAGACAGGAATAGAGCCTTAAAAAATAAGAGTACCTTCATACTAAAATAAATTAGACTTTATTTTTATATATTTTTTTTTGAATGAAGGAATATTTTTAGTGAGAATGACAAAATCTCATGAGAAAAGATTCTTTCATACTAAAAAAATGACTTAGACTTTTTTTTTCACTTTATTTTTTCATATTGAAGGATCTCTTTTAATGAGATTGTGTCATTCTCACAAAAAAAGATTCCTTCACACACAAAAAAAAAAGAATTTATACTTAGTTTTTTTTCCATGTCTCAACTTTAAGAAACCATAACTCTGTCATGCTCACCCCATTTTCATATAGCTGTACAGCTGAGCTTATTTACTGATGGAATGAGGGAATAATTAGGGTTGATAACCCCAAGGAAGATCCCTGCCCTGATTTGTCAAGATTCAGGCCAACCAAAAACCATATTTTTTTTTCCTTTTGCTGCTTGGAGGGTGGGGGTGGGGTCTTAAGGTTGGAATCCCTAACACCACATTTCTCTACTTTTGTTGCTTTAACCTGAACCCAAACTGGGGCATTAACGCAGTTTTTTTCACAAATAATTGTATATATAGGTGGGAAGAACACACCTGATTGGACTTCAAATAGATACTGTGATCTTTATAGAAACTGGGTATAGACTACAGCTTCATTCAGTCATACTGGGCTTAAGGTCTGCAAAATAACAACCTACTTTTTTTTCTCACTTGAGCAGCAGCTTTGTCCTGTCATCACCACATTTCAAAGATCTAAAAAAGTCTATGCCCTTCTGTTTAAATGTTGATGGGTCGGAATCATGAACTTCCCTTTAATGTGCACCCCAGGAATTTATTCCAGCTACCATTTCTGATAGCCCAGGAATGCTCATGGATGCGAGAGTTATGTCATCTTACAGTTATGCCAATACAGAAGTAGTGGTATGAACCAAAGCTGCAAACTGTAGATGACTAAGTTGGTGACACATTTAATGTACCAGTTTGATGTCTCTTTTCTCCCTGTTTTTGGATGACAGAAATGTTCACCTGTGAACATATACCTGCAGATGTTACACTTTTTTATGTACAGTATGACAGTCTTTTCACATATATTTAAGCTTCCATGCTGTTCTTTGATCAGAAAAAATGGCCCCTAATTAGACAATCTCTTAAAACTGTGGCTCCAGAAAAATGTCAGTCTAGGAATACGGCTAATAGCTATTGCTCAACAAAACATGGCTATGCTTTTAGAAGGAGAGCTGTCTCACTAAATTGTGAGGGGGTAAGCAATGCTAACAAATGAGGCACAGTGGACTAAAAAGTCTCACTAAAGTTTTAATAATGACCTCTTTGGTTGAAACATAAGCAAGACTCCACCCACGAAACTGCATGGTTGCAGTTTTGTTTCTTTGGCATTCTGGCATTCTAGCGTAGATTTATCTGTTGCAATTTTGGTTCCTGCAGCTACATACGCTGTGGGAGTTACAACTTAACAGGATTACAGGACTTTTTTGAATTCATTTGCACTGGCTGGTGGCAAAGGCCTTGCATGGGTCTATTTTTAGCCAGGCTTGGAAAAGTGCAGAATTCATGATGCTGGACTGGGTTCAGTGAGTTTGTCCTGGGTCCTGTTCTGTTCAATATGTTCATCAATAAATCAACAATATTGAGAGGGCATTCGAGGCAATGTGTGTCTCTTCACAGAGGACACAAAGCTCTGTGGTAGGGTATATAGTGATGAAAGAATCTAGGAGATGCAGAGGGTACAAAGGCTAGAGAGGTGGTCAGAGTTTTGTCAGTTGAAATTCAATGCCACAAAATATAAGGTTATGCACCTGAGAGGGAAAAAACAGGACAGAGTACTAGCTATCAAATCTAATACCTCGGTCAGATCCATGAACACTGTGTCTATATACACATCCTGTTGCATGTTAAGGTGTAGACCATTTATGAACCTGACCAAGACAGTCATGGTGCTGTAGTCCTTTCAGAAACCATGTTGTGCTGAGGAAAACAGTTGGAAAAGAGCTGGTGAGAATGGATATAGCAAACCAGTTGTCTATTTATCAACTGTTCATGAATTTTCACAATGTGTGCCTGGATGCAATGTAGTACCTTGCAGGATTACTGCACAGCGATGCAGTATGCTGCAGAGAACAGTGTAATTCAATAGCAATTAATCCCTTTGGCTATGCAGCATTTTGTGACATGTTATTTACTGCGAGTTATTGTATTGTGTCCTGGCTGGCTTTACCGTACATTGATAACTCACTCTCCTTTTATTTTCTGCATATCTGGGATCACAAAGGCTATCTTCCACGAATCTGGTACCTCTGTTGTTACAAATGATAAGTATAACATTTTAGATGAAGTATTTGATATATTTTTGCTCCGTCATTTAGTAAAATTGTGGTTCTATACCATCAAATCTGGACCCCTTTGCTATGTCATATGTATGCAGTTGTATAGCTCTTTAATTATAACATTTTCCAAGTAAAATTGTGGCTTCTATTCCTAATATAGTTGTCCAAATCAGTGAAGGTTAGATTAAACAGCTCAGCAATTTCCTTGCTATCAATATATTCTACTCCTTCTTTTGTTATTATTTGTAGTCTTACCAGAGGAGTGGGATTTATGTTTATCTATGTTCCTCCAAACCCTTCTGGGGTCATTAAAATCATGATTTTGTTGTTGCCTGTAAACATTAATCTTTGTCATTTTATTTCCTTCTTACACAAAATGTTCTTATTTCTACATTGTTGCCAATCATGACATTGTTTTATTGTCTTATAGTTTTTCAATATTGAAAAACATTGTTTTTCATCAATGATAATAAGAAATAATTCTTTGACTGTCAGTGAGGAGAATTTCCTGTAGATCCTGATGGCCTGGATGCTCTCAGCTTGTATTCAAATATAGTGCCCCCAGTTGCCAGCAAATCCACAAAAAAGGCAGAAGTCACTTAAGGAGTCAAGGCAAAATGGTTTATTCAATTTTGGCACTGCTAGGTCGTGGATCAGGTTGTTGAGGGCAGAAGCAGACTGGAGCCCTCCCTGCCCACTACTCTTCCCTTTGGACCCTCAGACTACCTTCCCTACTCCAGTATCTCTCCCCAGCTCCATAGACCGTGGATCAGCTTGTTGAGGGCAGAAGCAGACTGGAGCCCTCTCTGCCCACTACTCTTCCCCTGGGACTCTCAAACTACCTTCCCTACTCCCAGCTCTCTCCCCAGCTCTGGCTCATTTCAGCACTGCTAGACCATAAATCACGTTGGGGACAGAAGCAGACTGGAGCCCTCCCCGCTTGCTATTCTTTTATGAGACCCTTGGACTACCTTCCCTACTTCAAGGTATAGCGAAACAGTGTGGACTGCAGCACACAAGCATGCGGCACCACTTTGAGCACTGCCTTAACCTGCAAGCATTGGACCATGTGGCCTCCCAGTAGTGGGGTCAGCATACCATTACTGATTGTTTTTTTTCCTACTCAAGTTTGGCCCTGTTCTACTATATATGAGCAGCTTTCTTATGTGATCTTTCAGAAATTTCATCACTGCTCATTTTTATGTATTTTTGGCTGTTTGTGTTAACTTAACATGATTTTACCCTCCTGTATAATCAACGAAGTTGATCTGATGCTCTCAGACCTGTATTCGTTTTCTCAACTGTTTTATATTTTTAATTGTAAACTTTGATTGCCAGACATGTTTGTTTTGTAGTGTGTTATTTTGACTCTCAGCTAGTTTTTAAGGTTAGGGCAGTTCTGTTGTAGTACAGTGCAGTGCATTTCCCCTAGTGAATACCTGGGATTTCACTCCCTCCTCCCCCCACCCCAGACAGACCACAGCTCAGGTTACAGTCCCCTCAGACTACTTACCCTTCTCACTTTTTCTTTCCCCAGCTCTAGCCCATTTCAGGACTGCTGGACCATGAATCAAGTTGTTGAGGGCAGAAGCGGACTGGAGCCTTTCTTCCCCTCTACTCTTTCCCTGGGACCCTTGGACCACATTCTCTATTCCCAGGTACAGCAAAATGTTGTGCACTGCAGCACACAGTCATGCGGCACCATTTTGGGCACTGCCTAAACCTGCAAGCATTGTGGCAGATCTGTGCTTTGCGTGGTACTGCTATACTCTGCCTGCCCACCCATCTTAACCGCCCTCCCACCCAAGGTTAGCACTCCGTTTATTGACCCAAAACTCAGTCAGAACCAATCAGTTGGTTCCTACATCCCTTTTCCACATTACACCTTGGTTGGATCCATCTCAGAGCACAATCCCTCTTTACCCACTCACTCATAGTGGTACCTTCCAAACTGAACCATTTTAGAATAAGATGGGACACAGAAAATACTTCAGAGGGTGTGAGAATTGTGCAAGAATATGTTAACAAGATGATGGTCTCTGGTGTTAAAAACCTTAAAATGGAAACCATGTCAGCAATTATGTTACAGTGTCAAAATGACATAAGGAAAGCTATTCTGAGTTCAGATAATAGAAATCGAAATAGGGCAAAGATTACTTGGTTTGATAAGGAATGTTTACAGCACAAAAAGAGTTTGACCAAACAAATTAGACAAGCCAAGGCGATAGGTAAGAAGGGGGTATATAGAATGCTTAATGAGGTAAGGAATAAATACAAGGAACTCCTGAAAATCAAACATAGGGACTTTCAGATAAAACAATGGTCAGATATGCTGACAGTGATAAACAACAATGACCAACAGTCCTTTTGGCTAAGGGTAGCCAGAGGAACAAAAAAGTAGTAATTAACAATTGGATACATATATTTCCCTGAATCACTGGATTAAGCATTATTCAGATCTTTTTTATGACTTAACCCCAGTAACTGAAGCTGCAGACTGGAAACAAAATGTAGATAGTAGCCGTTTTAGGCCCTCACTTTCCAGAAAGGTTATTTGGATATTATGCAACTTAAAAAGAGAAAAGCTCCAGATTCAGATATGGTCACTGCTGAAGTCTACATGACAGCTCCATCCTTATGGGTGAGATTACTGGTGCAATATTACAACTTATGCATAATCAATAGTGAGGCCCTATCTTCTTGGAAGGGAGCTATCATCATCTCTATCTTTACAAAACGTGATAGAGCAGATCCTTGTATGTATCAACCTATCTCTGGTTTGGATATAAATGGTAACATTTTTTCAAAGATTATATTAGGCAGGTTACTGGAGCAACTTTGCTAACTGGGAGGTCTCACTGAATTCCAAGCTGGCTTCTGTACTGATTACAGTGCATCAGATAACTGTTACACATTATTGCACTTAACTGAGAAATATGTAGCTCTAAGCGGGCAGAAATTATATGTGGTATTTATTGACTTCAGTGTGGCATATGATAATGTAACACCCTGTCTGGCAAACAATGCTACAAAAGTGTTTTTCACCAGAACTCATCAGTGTTATTAAAGAGCTTTATAGTGAAACCTGGGCACAGATTAGAACTGTGACCAGTGGCCAGTTCTCAGCAGTTTTTAAGACCAACAAAAAGGTACGGCAGGGCTGTACAATGGTAGCAGTTTTGTTTTGTAACTACATTGACCAGCTACTTGTGGAATTGTTACTGTCTTCTTCAGATTCCCCTGTGGCCTGTACTAGGCCCTGCCCAGTGTTAGCCTATGCTGATGACCTGGCCCTGTTCTCCTTATCCAGACCTGGCCTATTGAAGAAACTAAATATTTTAAGTGCACACACTAATACTCACAGCCTATGCATTAATATAACTAAAAGAAGTTGTGATCTTTAGATCCAGGGATACCTCCAAAAACTGGGTGGTAGGTGAACACAAAAATAAAGACTGTATACTCTTACGTATATTTGGGCCTTTCCTTTTCAAACACTGGGAGCTGGCAACCTGATGTAAAAAGCCAAACAGTAAAGCTCAAACAAACAGCTGGTGCTTTCCAAAGATTTAATAAAAAGTATGGAGGTTTCTCTGTATCACCCCTATTGAAAGCCGTACAGGCCAAGTGTATTCCACAGGCCCTTCACTTGGTGGAGATTTCGGGTTATAGGAAGTTAAAAACATTAGAAATACCACTAAACAAAATTCTTAGAGCTGTGCTTGGCCTAGGGGGCTCCACCATGATTACTTTGGTGCAAGCTGAGCTGAGTTTTCCCAGTTTGGAGGCTTTTGCCCTTTCTAGACTAATAGAATACTGGATTACCATTACCAGAATGGCTCCTGACAGATTACCCAGGGAGTGTTTGAAAGAAAAGGATAGGTAGAAAAACATTGGATATAAACAGTCATCTTGGTATTCATATCTGTTAAAAGTTTGAGATGCTCATGGTCTACAATATTTAAAGAAACATCAAGATATGGGTATTGACATCAGTGTAAAATATAAAAAATATTGTACCAGCAAAATTTTAAATAAGTTTAAAACAAAGGATTGTGAAGATATCTCCACACTAAAGATTACTCCTTGGCTGGTGAAAAATGACATTTGCCATACATATAGAATATATTTGGATGTTCTAACTGATCAGGAATTAAGGTACAGTTGTACAAGATATAGATTTAAATTGTTTAAAAGTAATGTTCTCATGGCCAGATATAGTAAAACAGCTGATCCCATTTTTAGATATTGTTGCTGTAATACAACTGAAGTAGAGAACCTCTTCCATGTGGCTTTTGTATGTACTTGGTACAACAAACCAAGGATGTATTGGCTGCTTCCAGTATGGTCTCAGATTGATACTTTGGATAAAGATATAGTATTAGCAATTATGATGACTACGCAAGATGAACACGTAGAAGGTAGCGGTTATTTTTGGAGCCTTTTCTATTATTTGCAACAAGTTCAAATAATTAATTGTGGTTACATTAATCATATATATAACAGTTAAGCACTTTACCATGTCTAATCATATCTCTGACCATCTTGCAACAAGGATAAATATTTATCTGATTAAGATGAATTTTTGTATGTTGTAACTTATACAGACCTGTTTTTGCTTAAGTGTTTTATTTATGTATCTATTTTTGTAATGGTCTCTGACTGAACAAATAAAAATCTACTACTACCTTCCAAACTTGTGTTATGTGAACTAGTTAAACAGACTGTTGGGTGTTAGGACCATAACAATTTAGTCTTTGCTAGTAAGGCTCTTAACCTTAAGCTTCCCTGTCCTCTTTCTTACCCTGGTTAGCAAGCCATGTTTCTTGTAGTGGACAACAGCTAGTTCAAAATGGCTACTCCAGTGATCAGGCTATAAGGCTGTTATGACTGACATATGTTTGGCCTATAGTATCTCAGTCTATAAACAAGGCTCTTCACGGTGTTCTTTATACATCAAGTGGCTGGCATTCAGTAGCAGAGGGCTACCAAACTAACCTACAGATGCAGAATCCTAAATATTTCTTCTTGTTGGCTAACTGTAACAGTGTCATAGGGCAGTTGTCTTGTAGATCATTCTCACTCTATGAGCTACAAAGGGCTGCTCTGGTGGGCAGTACAATTCCACCGGCCAGGCTTTCTATACCCAAAAAACATTTGTTCTCTGCTACTCCTAGACCTACTGTCACATTACATTGCTTGTACTTCCAATGCTAATCAGAATTTGATGTGTATGCTCATAGTCACATTTTCTGATACTTTGGTTTTTGCCTTAAAAAGATACATTTCTGACAAGCAGTGATACCCCCAATATGAGGCTACTGAGATTCAGTATTTCTCTGATCACCTCTCTTTGACTCCTTTTGTTCTCCTGTGATTTTTGTGTGGTGACATCCTTATGAGGGGTCTGGCCCCCTCAGATAATTACTCTCTTTCATCTCTGGGGGGCTACCCTCTTATGTTCAACTCAGGGCTACTGGCGCATCCCCTGTCCTCACTAGATTGCCTGCACAGATGACAATGTTGTCTACTGGGTGCTTACTTAGCAACCATATGGATCTCTGCAATACAGACATCTTGCACCTGTCTTTAATGCCTCAATGATTCCGGCTCCTATTCTTGTTGGGTGGTGACATTGAGGCAAATCATAGCCCATGGTCTGCCACAAACACTCAATCTAATCCACAGTGGTCTCATGATAAGTGACTCCAAATAGCTCACCTGAATGCAGGTAGCTTGCTTCCCAAGCTACATGAAGTGGAAGCTTGGGTAACATTACATAGCCCAGATGTCCTGGGAATAACAGAACATAGTTGAAGCTGTGCAGTCCTAATTCACTATGTAATATCAATGGCTATACCTTGTTCAGGAATGACAGTCCAGGGCTCAAAAATGGTATTAGGGGCTGGGGGTACTTGTCTATATTAAAGACCACTTAACTAGCTCAGTCATAGCCTCAAGTAGTGAGCCTGAATCATCTCCAGAATGGATCATCATCAAGTTGATAGTTGGATCTGCAAAGAAAATACACATGGGTTGTATCTACAATCCTCCTGGAGGAGGGATAAACAGGCTCAAACACCTTATTAGTGTGGTTGTTAGCCTTTCCCCTGCTAGGGACATCATTCTGGTAGCAGACCTTAATCTAAATTGGTTAGATGATAAGCAGCTAGGGTATGTAGAACTTCTTAAACAAATTAACCTTACTCAGAGTATTCACTCCCCCACATGCTATAACTCCAGATCCCTGAACCACATACTCCTTGACTGGATATTGACAAACAGGGAGGACAGAATTATGTATGTCAGAGTCCTGTCAGATTCTATAAGAGATCATGCCTCCATTTATTGCACCTGGTCTTGTCATAGGAGGCATCCACCACCCAAGCGCATCTCTGTAAGAAACTTTTCTAAAGTAGACATGGCTGCTGTAAGGTTGGATCTGAGGAGTATAAATTGGTCCAAACTCTACTCAGTCACAAATGTCAACATAACATTGGGTTTCCTTGTAGCTGCTCTTTCCTCAATTCAGGATAAACAATTCCCACTCACTATGAGGTGCATTAGGGGTGGAAACACTAAAAGGCTCACCAGGGAGTAGGTGGTGAAATTGAACCTAAGAGATAAGTCTTGGGCAAATTATAAGACTTATCCCACTACTGAAAACTGGAACATGTACAGGAGTCTTAGGAATCAGTGTAAGCAAGAAACTAAATTTCTTAAGGCCTCCATCTTTAAGTCACAACAGATGGGAACTCTGGGTGACTCCTGTAGTTTTTGAGCATCTGTGAACTCAGTCATAAAATCTGCCCCTAAGCTAAACATTATGAACCTGACCACTGATTCTGGTCTGCAAACAGACCTGACAACTGTAACTAACATATTCAACAACAAATTCACAAATCTGGAATCACACATGGTCCAGCTGCCTCCAAACTCCCAGGGTACTCAGTCAATGTGTCAGGGTGGAAAGAGAACTGATTGCCCCCCCTTCTATTTCAGAACCATGTCTCCCTTGGAGATACATCATCTCCCGTGAGCACTAACTATCTTGGGCAGTGCAGGAAGTGAAGGGCTCTGCCCCACGTTCCTGAAATTAGTGATAGACTGCATTGTTTAACCACTCTTATATATTGTCAGTCTATCACTGTCTACTTCCACCATTCCTATGCTTTGAAAAAAAGGCCAGATTTGTCCCTGTGTTTATAATGGGGGGACCCAAATTGGCCTGAGAACTACAGGTCGGTATCCATTCTACCACATATGAGCAAAATCTCATATTGATTGTCTGTATGTATATTTACTATATACATTATACTTCGTAACTCAACACTGTTTGCAATACCAAGTATCCCTGTCTAAATTAAGGAGGCAGTATAGTGCAGTGGTCTAAGGCTCAGAGCTGCAAATCTGGTGACATCCAGCAGGCCTGACCTGGGTTTGAATCCTACAGCTTCCACTTGCATACTGTGTGACCCTGACCAAGTCACTTAACTTCCTTGTGCTCCCAGGTCACTCCTGTAAAAAAGCTTTCAGCTTAGTGTGCTATTTCTGGTTAAAACAAAGAAAAAGAATTGTGCTGTTTGGCTTAACTGTATGTATAAATTATTTATTTCCCTATGCCCTCTCCCCTAGGATGCACCATGAAATGAGTAACTTGTTCAGTGTGCTTTTCCTGGTGAAACATTTCAATAAATAAATAAAAAATCCTCAAGAAAGTAGTGTTTCATCAAATATCAGAACATCTCAAGACATATAATCTTCTGTCTAGGAACCAGCTCGGTTTCAGGAAAGGCTATAGCACTGCCACGGCCCTTGCACAATTCACAGATCATGCCCTCAGAGATGCAGATAAGGGGAGACTCACTGGTGTCGTATTTGTGGATCTCTCCAAGGCGTTTGACATGGTGGATCATGGCATCCTACTCAGGGAACTGGATACCTTAGGTTTCTCTCAAAACTCTTCCAACTGGGTCCAAAGTTACCTTACAAACAGGATGCAAGTGGTCCAAATTGGGTGAGTCTTATCCAGCCCACTACAAGTGCAGACTGCAGTCCCCAGAGGTCCATCCTGGGACCACTACTCTACTCACTTTTTGTCAATCCTCTGTTCTTAGAATCATCAGGATCCCGAAGGATAATGTATGCTGATGATCTTTTTATTCAGCAGTGACAGCACCCCTACAAGGCTAGCTCAAACCCTCACCAATGATTTTTCCTTTGAAATTCAATGGGTCACACAACACAGGCTTATTGTCAATGAAAAAAAACTGTGCTATTAGGCTCTAAACACAGGCTGACAAGACACTCATACAGTTTTAGCATGCAAACACCAGATGGATCCTTGATTGAGCAAGTTAAAGATTTTAAGTACCTGGGTGTGCCTCAGTACCTTTGTCTAACATTCTCTACCAACGTAGGCCAGGCAGTCAAAAGGGTCAACCAATGACTGGGTGTGTGCTACCAACTGAAACACCTACTGACCCCAGACACTAGACTGGTAATTGGCAGAGGTACCCTCCTCCTCATATTAGACTGCTGCTCTTCCATCATCTCCCCTACATCACCACAACTTCTCAATCACTTGAACATGGCCTATAGTAATATCTGCAGGTTCATAACTCTAGCCCCTTACTGCACCCACCACTGCACCTTGTATCAAAAGCTTGTGTGGTTTTCCCCTCAAGCATGTAGGGACCAGTTATTTGGATCACTCATTTTTAAAACCCTCCACACAGGTGCTAAATCCCTGCTATTGAACTCCTAACCATTAGACACAACTCTCAGCAATTGAGGTCCTCCGCTAACCACCTTCTAAAATGTCCCAGGCTATCAACCATTATGGGGCCAAAAGCTTTCTCTGATGTGGCTCCTAGGTTTTGGAATCCTCTCCAGAGGAACTTTACACCCTTGGATCCCTCCCTGACCTTTAAAAGGCACTTCATGAATGCCCTTATGTACAGTGCATCCTGTAACTGTTAACAATGATTCCAAACATGACTGTTATCTTGCTTTTAAAATCTATACCCCTGTTCTGGATTTTTGTGATGCTATATCAGTGCAACATGTTTCTGTGAACAAATTGTTATCCCCACTGTGTCACTTACTGTCCTGTAATTCTGGACTTGTAAACTGCAAAGACTAAATGTTTAGCTGACTTATTAATAATCGTAATTTTGAGATTAGACAGTTTATAACCTGTGATTCTGAGGGTGTCATTTACAAAGTGACCTGCAGCTGTGGATCTTTCTACATTGGAAAAAACAAAAAGAAGTTTGAAAACAAGGATAAATAAACATGTTAGGGCTATAGCAAAAAAGGAATTGTCCTATGCAACTGCTGCACATGCAGAAATATTTTTGAATATAAAAGCACATGTCTTTACTTTTCAAAGAATAGATAAAGTCAGTGTCAGACCAAGGGGAGGTAATTTTAATTATCTCCTACTAATGAGGGAAGCTTTTGGATCATAAAGCTTGATGCTTCCAAGGAATCTGGCCTGAACTATGGTTAAATTAAAGCCTTTCCTCAGACAAAAAAGAAGAAATGAATGTCAGACCCGACTGTAAGAGATGTTACAGCACTTTATTTATTTGGCTTGGTAGGGATGATATATTATGTATGTGTATTTAACTTATTGTAGGTATATGTATTTTTTCACTTTTAGGAGTATTTAATGAGTGATACCACACTTTGTAATGTTTATTGCATATTTATCCCCTTAGATGCAATAGAAATAGGTTATTTGATGGTTTTATATAGCCCTCCATTTTTTCCTCTGGATACGAGTTAGCCTCTTGCTCTATATCCCCCCGGTGAGTCCCTTTTTGTAACCCTAATAGGTCTCTTTCCCCTTCCCCCCTCCTTCTCCACCCCCTTGACAATTGTTGTATGGATACCTCTTACAAAATATTTAGGTTTTCAATATATGCATTTTATAAAAAGTTTTCTATTATTCCGATACTATATTGTACATATTTAAGTTTTTTTTTAATTTGGTTAGGATGTGTGAACTCTGTGGTTTTGATATAAATGGATGCTTTAAGGTAAACCAATTGGATTCACTAAAATGGTGTGATGTCATGATGACATGGTTTGAAATGGGTATACTGTATAACTGCCATGGTTTTAACTGTTATCCAGCCTTTAATAAAGGATGTAATCTGAAATGCATCAGGCTAAGTTGTGTTTTTATCTTGATAAAAGTTTTTTTATTCTTTAAAGGACCAGTGCCCATGCTATTTTGTGAGAGGTTGGTGTGTGCTCTACTTTTTTGGTGTTATTTGAATCTAAATGTTAATATTTGTGAGCTTGTAATAATCCTAATGTCAACAATCTTGTTGTCAACTGTTCTTGTTACTACAAGTTGTTCTATGTTTTTACTCTCATGCCATCTAGAAGGCCCAGGTCATGCCTGAAGATGGTCCCAGGGACTAGTGTACTTACCCAGTTAATTCTCTGGTGGAGTGTGCGAGCAGAAATGTTGGAGACCAGTGCTCATATCATAGGTAAGCCAGACCCAATTTAGCAAAAGAACAAAGGATATATGGCACACAGGAACCGGGTGCAAAAATATTTAGATTTATTATGGCACACTTGCCAAAATTGTGCAAATCCCGTCCTCAAGATACAGCAAATATACGGACAGACAAATAGACCCCGGCGCTTCGACCCTAAACAAGAATCTTCATCGGGGGTACTTACCCAGTTATCAAATGCATAAATAAATAAAATAAATGTAATGAAAAATGGAGAAAAAACAGCTCAACATTTCAAGTCACACTGATTCTTCTTCAGGGAGCTACTCAGGAAAACTTCCTGCAGATCATGTTGAAACTGTATCCAAATCCAGACTGTGGGTGATCGTCAAAGAGGACAATGTCCTGCTGATTTTGATGACTCAGACACTTCTGTTGTATATCTGTATCCAGTTTGCACCTGGTCCTCAGTGAGGAGAATTTGATTTAAATCCTGATGCTGGAGTTGCTCCTTTTTGTGCTCAAATCCAGTTTGTGCCCTGTTGTGAGTGACAAGACTTTCTTACCAATCCTGATGACCCATATGCTCCTGCTATGTGCTCAAATCCAGTCTGTTTCAGATTGTCAGTGAGCTAAATTTCCACAGATCCAGATGCAGATAAGCCAGATCATCCTAATTTGAACCCAAATCTAGTTTTCATCTAATGCTCCATGAGGATAATTACCTGTGGATCCTGGTGATGACACAAGCATTCCATTTTTGCATTTGCATTCCAGAGAAGATGAAAAGGCCCTGAAATCCTCATTTGTTCCTGAGTCTGCACTCTGCATCATGTATACCACTTTGATTAGTGTTCTTTCTTCAATAATTCTTGGTCAACCTTCTGTACCTTCCTGGTTTGATTTGCACCGTTTCTGAAATTCCATGAGACACAGCACACTAAAACATTCATTAGTGCCTCTAACTGTAGTGACTGAAGGCACTGACTTTTCTTTAAAAACCTGTCAGAGTTAAGAAAATAGTGTGATACAAGTGCTGTAGAACTATTTAAGAAGTTAGAGCATAGAACCACTGATCAGATGTTTTAACACATATAACTGTAAAACATACAGCCTTATTCATCTGGCATGTTCTGTGTTGTATATATTTTGGGGGTGCTTCTCCTTCCCTGGTATTGTCTTTAGTTTTTCAGAGATTAATAATCCATTCTTTTACCTGAAGTTTGCCTCCTTCTTCTCCTTTGGGTCCCCTTAAAAATGGGCATTGTATGCCCTTGGGGCTACCTGAATGTTTAAATAAAATAAAATTACATTCTAGTAAGCTTTAAATCATAGCACCCACTACATCTCATGAACCATAACAACAGCCCATGGTCCTCCACCCAATTAGGTACATTACATGGCTTGCATTCTACACTACAACCTAGTGCTGCTAAACCATTTGCCATCAGGAAAAGGCCTCTAAATTCATGAAAGCCTCTGACAGGCATAAAAAGGGACATGGAGTTATAAATATTTACTATGATCAGAACTCTGGCTTTTAATAATAATAACGATTCTTAAAGTAATGTTGTATCTTATTTTTTTTTTCTGTTTTTTTGCATGCATAGCTGTTATTTGTACCCAGCCATCATTTGGAACCAATGTTTGTGATACCACTGCCTTGAATCTAGATTATTCTTTGCTATACCTCCTTCCTTTCCAGTAGCTATACTATTGTATATAGTGCTGGTGTTCACTTGATGAGGCTTTTCCTCACTTTTTCCAAATCCAAAAGTTGTGGTGGGTATTTTTTATTTTATTTTTCTAGCTGAATCTGTGCTCCATGATGTGTGACAGAGTTGTTCCACTAATGAGCCTACTGAATGGGGAGAATGCCCCCCCTCACCACGTGCAGCACTGTCAATTTGAAACTGTCCATTAGCTAGAACACAGTTGACTCTAGGGAGCTAGCTCTTATTAAAAAAGTCATATCCCTCCCATTGGGGCCTTCAAATTCATATAGCCCCAAATTCTGAAACATGGCTGTCTCCAGATGTGGTCCCTGTCATGAGAGAAACCATCATGGCTTGGACTGCAGGCTTGAAAATGTATAGTAGCACTAACCTCCAGGAAACTGAAGTTCCCACAAAGAACTCCTCATCATGGGAGAAGCTGATCTCCATTGAGGACTGGAACACAGAATTATTATTAACAGTTGTTCAGGTCCTTCTGGCCAGTGACACTTTCCCAAGTCCAATGCAGTAACCTCTGAATCATGACAACTACTCTTATGTGGTCATGTAAGCAGCAGGGTGCCAACAAGAAACCGATAATGGAGGACAGAGTTCTGAAGGGACCTCAGACACTGACTGTCAATAAATGAATAGGCCCTGATGGATTGCACCCAAGGGTGTTAAGGGATGTGGAGCAGCAGGTCCTGGCAGGTTGACTAATGGTTCTCTTCAACAGCTGTTTAAGGACAGAAGAATTGGTGCAGGACTGAAGGACAGTGAATGTTGTAAGCCTATATCAAAGTGGGAATTAGTGGGAGTCAGGCAACTATAGACCAGACAGTCTGAAATCTATAGTAAGGAAACTACTAGAGTATATATTTAAGGAAAGGAGAGTGGCATTCCTGGAGACCAATAGCTTGCAGTGTTCTGGACAGCATCTATTTATTAGTGGGAAATCATGTCAAACAACCCTGACTGAATTCTTGGATTGATGACAAAGGTTATGGATAGGGGTCAGGTAGTTAATATCCTCTACCTTAGATTTCGACAATCTTCGGTTCAGTCCCACACAGGAGACTGATAAAAAACTTGGGGTATCTGTGGGTGTGGGGCAAGATTAGGGTGGGTAAAAAATGTACTAAGTGGGGGACCCAGAGAGTGATCCTAAATGGTGAACCTTCAGGATAATGAGAAACTATGTGTGGGGTGCCCCAGGAATTGGTTCTAGGACAGGTTATCTTTAACCTATAGTATTTATTTGTTGTATAGCATGTTGAGGGGGTTCAGGGAAACATATGCCTCTTCACAGGTGACAGCAAGATCTTTGAAAGAGTGGATACCTAGGAGGTGATAAGGGCCGTAAAGAAAGATCAGAAAAATTTGGAGAGGAGGTTGAAGGTGTGGCAATGGAAATTTAGTGTGCAAAAGAGTGAGGTAATCCCTATAGGAGCCAAGATCCCAAGAATGGAGTATAAGATGAAGGGGAAGAGGTGGAGAGCACATCAAAGGACTGGGACTTAGGGGTCTTAATGGACACATAAAGGCATTGGCACAATGTAGTAAGGTTATGGGCAAGGCAAATCAGATGCTGGGGTGCAGAGGGGAAGGGATCACTAGCAAAAGGAGAAAACTACTGTAATACAGCTCCTGTATAAATCCTTGATTCACCCTCACTTGGAGTACTGTGTGCAGTTTTTAACCCATACTTGAGGAAAGACAGGGACTGGTGAGGAGGTTTAAGAATGATGTAGGAAAACACTTTTTTTACAGAAAGAGTGGTGACAGACTAAAACAATGCTCCAGATAAGATCACTGAGTCTGAAACAGTGGGAGGGTTCAAAAGGATATGGTACAAACACATGGGAAAAGTAAATAAGTGGACAGACTGTTAGGGAGAGGTAAGGAGGACTCACAAGGGCAAAGTTCAAAAATGAGATAGGATAGGTCAGACTGGATGATGGGCCATTATCTCTTGTCATTTTCTACATTTCTGTTCTTGTTTTCTTCCATGGCTTTGCTTTCATCAGCAATGTTCCTACTCTAGAGCTGAAGCAACAGTGGAGATCTCAGGTAGGGTGGGAAGGGACTAAGACTACAGGCACTGACATGCTGCAGTGACTTTTTCCCTCCATTTTCTTCTCATTCTCCCACAGAATATCATTGGCAAGGGCACCAAGTATGCATTAATGCAGTGTCAGCTGCAACAAAATAAAGCATCCCTCCCTCTCTGTAGAAAGGTTCTTTTGGTGTATTAACTGTGTGTTACTAGGGACAAACAAGCAGCTGGCTAGCTTGTCTCATTTTCTTGGAGGTTGATAGCAGTCAGGCAGATTCATCACCAACCTCTGGCTGACACACAGTAATCATTCAAGTTTGGTTCATGAACTCTGCTTACTAGCTTGGTAAATCAACCATACAATTAAGTCATTTTGCTAGCCGAGGTGTTTTTTATTGTGTTTTTATTATTTGTTTATTTTCATTCTTGACACAACACCTAGAACAGGTGTCCTCTGATGTGTTTCCTGACTTGAGCGAATAGACCCACAGAAAGTGATGTGATATCAAAATTCATAAAGGTCTCATCTGCTGGAGCATCCGAGTTCCTTGATCAGCCTGCCAAGTGAGAAAGTGTCTTGCCAGTGCTGGCATAAAGTATTTTTAATAATCTCCAGCTTTAGGGACATTGGTGCCTCCATATCAGCTCTGTGTCTGGGAAGAAATGGTCTTGCCAGTGCAGGCATATTACATTAGAATTTGCCTTTTCTGCTATTAATCATCAGTATTTTATATATATATATATATATATGTTTGTGATTTTATGATTAGTTATTATTTGTCTGTACGGCACTCAGAACATCTGGGATTGGGCGCTTTGAAAAAAAAAACCTTTGCCTTGCCTTGCCTCTGACATTGGAGTCACTAGATCAGTTCTACGTGAGGAACAGGGATTGATGTCCACAGTATGATGTAGGCTTAATAAAGGCTGCTATTTAAAAATACAGTACATCTGGCAAGGGTTTATAAAGTAAAAATATTCACAATTGATAGCAAACTAATCAGAGATCTGTAATCCCCCTCCCCCCATTGTTGAGCATATTTAAATGTTCATTTCTTTTTCAGTGGGGCATTTTCTAGCATGATAAGAAACTTATTGGGGGACTTGTGTGTCCCAGAAGGTGAGGATTGTACACAATTTTTGTCTTGCATCAGGGAAAAGCATTAACAGCTGTTATGGAATATATTATAGAAGTACTTGTTTTTGTTTTTGATACCTACACAGTGCTAAAGTTGAAAATGTGGTGATTTTGTACCTGCAAAATGAGACAACCTGACATTGGTTGAAAAGGGTTAAAATTTTAAGTTTTTGTCAATATTTTCAGCTGTAAAGCCTAATTCAAGGGAAGATAATGTGTGGCAAACATTCGGTAAGCAGACTTTCTTAAACATCTTAATTTAGTAAATTAAGAGGGTTGCCCATCTTAAAGGGCAGACCACATTGTCCCAAGACCCAGACAGGAAGTAGTGGAGGCTCGGGGGGGTGGGATTATCCGTAGTGAGGTCACAAGATAGGCAGGGGAAGGAGAGAGGTGGGAATGAAGGTTGGCAGCCAAGGATTGGTTGGGCCGGGCTAAAAGAGGGCTTAAAAAGGACTGCACAGGGGCAGGAGGTCACAATTTGCTCCAGAAGAATTTTACTTTGGAAGCACAGCAGTTCGGCAGGATTTTCAGCACGTGGGCTTTTTTTTTAGATATTGGAGTTAAAATATATATACAGTATATATATATATATATATATATATATATATATTGTTTAGTACAGCAAAGGGGGTGGATAAAGTTAAGTAAATTCCAGCAACAGTAAGTATTGTAAAAAAGCTGACCCATGTGAAAGAAGACCTGTAAAGGGAGGAATCAGGACTACACAGAGGTAAGGTAGCAGATGGTATTGTTTCCCGATATGGTATCGAGGGGAACAAACAGACTGGAAAGCGGTTGAGGTCTGTTTGGAGTAAATACAGACAGGACTTGTTTAAATGAGTTAACAAGCGGAAAGACAGTGTTTGCAGCCAATGTGTAGTGGCAGGGAACCAATGGGGAGCTTCTCAGGGGGTTTTAGGTCTAGCAGGTGGGAGATGTGGCAGCTGTCGGTTGCTCGAGAGCCCAGGTGCAGGACGGTGAGAGCACCTAGACGCGACAGGTTTCTGTGAGTGATGTTGGGCTGCCAGGAGTTCCCGAGAGGTTGCTGGTGGGGGGAGTAAGTGGAGGCACATGGTTGGGAGTAGCCGCCGAGGCAGCTATGAGAGAAGGGTGAGGAGAATATGGGAGCCGTAGCTAAGCGCTGGCACCGTGGGAGACAATGGAGTGACAGATGAGATTGATGATCAGGAACTGGAGAATGGGCTGCTACTAGTATGGGAAATGATGAAGGAATGGAGAAACAGCTAGGGGACATGAGAGGGGAGAGCGAGCAGGATGAGCAAGAAGCCTGGGCCTACCGCGTGGGATTGCATCTGACGTCATCACCATGTTTTAGAAGGCCCGGGGGGCAGGGACACAGACCTCATGAGGCTTGGGGAGACAATGAACAAGAAAGAAAAGGAGTTACAGTGGCACTGGCGAATAAAAAAGGGATTTGAAAAGAAGCTTTTTTTTCTTTTACAGTCCAACTCGGTCTCATAGGCGGCGGAAGTACAGAGGGAGGGTACACCCCTCATTTGGCATAAGGGACAAAGCAAGGAATAGATACGAATTAGATATGCTGATCCCTCATATATAGCAAAAAAAAAAAAAAGTTTATTCTGATCATCGTGGCCTTGATTTCTGGTTTGTCAAATCAGTTTTGCTTCTTTTAAAAAAAAAAAAAGCCTGTATTATTCAAAGTTACACACGCCTGGTTGTGCACCATTATGGCTCCTGGTTTAGCTGCTGACCCACTAATTACTCCCTCTTCTAGCAGGTGCTGGTATGCCTTATGTTACCTATGGTTGTTTCCAGGTTAGTGAAGTCTGCCTCATAATATCTGGGACAACTGTACAGCAGGCGTGTAAAAGGGAGAACTGCAGGATGGGAGGACACAGTCCCTGCTTCAGGCGGGGGTTCATAGTGCATGGGTGTGGTAGGCACAAAGAGGTGCTGGGAAGGAAACTGACACAAAGGGGGATTACAAAAGGGGGGGTAGGGGGAATAAAAGGGGGAATCACGAGGCAACAAAAAAAAAATGAATGAAAATGATTTTGATGACGTGTCTTTTTCTGTTAGTAGGTATACAAGAAGATGGCACCAAAGAAAGGGAAGCCTAATAAGGAGGAGTGTTATCAAGCAGTCATGGACTTGGTGGAAAAGATCAACCGGCTATTGGAGGTGGCAGAACCAGATGGGGTTGAGCAAGGTAGTAAGAGGAAGGGGAGGTAGGCGAAGGGACAGGGGAAGGAAAAGAGGTGCCAAAGTGAGCATGAGTGCCAGAGTCCGGGCCAGAGGAGCTGGTGCCAGCTCCGGAGATGCCTCAAGATCTACCTCCTAATAACACCGTACCAGAGCCCCCTCCTGCCTTCTGCCCCGCACCGGCACCAGTGCCCCTCACCCCACTGGCCCCACCTCTAGGGCCAGGACCTGCACCAACACTGGGAGATCCCACACTGGGACCCAGTGTCTCGCAGCCAAGCCCTGCAGGTAATCCAGTGGTAACCCTCGAAAGCAGTGTAAAGGAATATGTGGAACAGATGCAAAAAAGCATGGGGAAGAATGGGCTGGGGCAATTGGAGAAAGCATTAGGTGAAATAAAAGGGGCAGGGACAGTCGGGGGTGGGGGAGTGTAGGGAAGTCCCCAGTAGGGAAGTGGGAGCACCAGGGGTCAGGCTAGCTGATCACGTGCTGATGGCCATAAAGGAGAAAATATGGAAAGGGGAATATGTTGACGTATTCACCTTAGTGAACGTGGACAACATGGACAAGTTTGAGGAAAGGGACAGCTTCGAGAAGAAGGATATGGTGGTGGCAGTGGTGCTGTTAGGCAAGGGAGAAGAGGGCAAGATAGGCAAAGGGAAGACCTGGGACAACTGGTCCACAGGCTTTACTTATTTCACGGCCATCGCCATTGAGAAGAAGCCGGAGTTAGCAACCCTGCTTTTGACCTACTCCCTAATCAACAAGAATGTGTACAAAAAAGGGGGGCATAGTTGGCTGAGATACAACGAGAAATTCAGAAAGAGGATGGCACATTTAGGGGACGTGAAATGGGATGCACAGCAGATAGACCTTTGGCTAGAAATTTATACGGGGCCAACAGACAAGGAGACCGAAGGAGAAAGGAGAGGGGGAACAGTGTTGAAGGCATGTTGGGGGTACAATCAGGCATTTTGTTCATGGCCTAATTGCTGATTCCGACATGTCTGCTCAAAATGTGGGGGGGTGCCATCCAGCGACAAAGTGCAGATACAACTGGGAAAAGAGCACTGGGGGACAGGAGCATGGGCACCAACAGCCCTTTCAGGCCAACCAGGGTGCATTCCGGGGCCAGCAGTGGGGGAGGAGAAACAGAGGCTAGGCAAGTGGGGGAGGGAGGGGACACTCCTACCAGACCCACTATCGGGACAACTGAGGTTTCGAGGGGCAAGTTTAGGTCGGCGTGGACACCAATCAGGGTGGCTGCAATCCAGGAAAGTTTTGTGGGCTACCCCGACCAGGTGGCAGCCAAGGAGCTGAGGACAGGTTTTCGTTTAGGTTTTAGTTTAAAATATCAGGATTTTCGGAAGGGGACAAGGGCAAAGAACCTCAAGTCTACTCAAGGGAAAAGTGCAATGCTAGCATGTTTAATTCAAAAGGAGGTAGCAGCGGGACAGGTGGAGGGCCCATTTGAATCACCCCCCGCTGCCAAACCTATGGGTATTTCTATTGGGTGTGGTCCCAAAAAAACAGCTGGGTGAGTACTGGGTGATACACCACCTTTCATACCCAGAAGGGGACTCTGTTAATGATGCCATAGAGGAAGAAGACAGCAGGGTTACCTATGCCACATTGGAAGAGGCAGTGCGACTTATTAGGACTAAGCAGGAGGCATGGCTGGCCAAGACGGATATAGAATCTGCATTACGGCTACTACCAGTATGGGCGGTGGATTGGGACCTTTTAGGTTTCCAGATAGACGGGGGGTACTACTTTGACAAGGCCATGCCTATGGGGTGCTCGATAGCATGCACCACATTTGAGATGTTTAGTACCTGGTTGCAGTGGTTGTTTCAGAGGCAGTTTGGATACCGGACAGTGGTGCATTACCTCGATGACTTCTTGTTCATAGGGGAAGGCAGAGAGGAGACGGAGAAGATGCTGGGTGATTTCAAGATCTTATGTCAGGAGGTGGGGGTGCCGTTAGTGGAAGACAAAACAGAGGGACCACTCCAGAAGATAGAGTTTTTGGGTTTAGAATTGGACACGGTACAAGTGCTTTACCATTTACCAGAGCAGAAGGTCAAGAAACTACAGGTGTTGTTAAGGCAGGTTGGTGGGGGCAGGAGGGTACAGCTCCAACAGGCACAGCAGCTAATGGGGCATTTGAACTTCGCATGTAGGGCCATTGCACCGGGACGCACATTTACACGGCGGCTAGCATGGGCAATGAGAAGAGAAAAGCAGCCCCATCACTGGATAGACCTAAATAAAGGTACCAGAGAAGACATGATGGTTTGGGAGCACTTCCTGCAGGCATATAATGGGCAGACATTTTGGCAGGATGAGTGGCTTTACAACACAGACCTTCAGCTTTACACAGATGCAGCGGGGGGGTTGGAATGGAGGGTACTTCCAGGGTAAGTGGTTCACGGAACCATGGCCCGAAGAATGGGTTAAAGGGAAAGTGACAAAGGACATCACATTCCTAGAAATATTTCCCATATGAGTGGCAATGGTTGTCTGGGGTAGGGAACTTAGGAACAGACAGGTCACGTTTTGGAGTGATAATCAGGCAGTGGTGGAGGTGCTGAACAAAAAGCGGATCAGGTCAGAGAGAGTAACAGGGGTCTTAAGGAGGATGGGGTGTTTAGGATTAACTCTGAATATGTCATTCAGGGCTAAACACATTGATATAGTGGAAAATGTGATTGCTGACTGCCTCTCCCAGTTGTAGTTGGACAAATTCTGGACTGTTGCACCCGGAGCAGAGGCCGAGGGGACTTCCATTCCAACGTGTGTATGGACAATTGGATCAGGGGAGCAGAAATATTGTTCCAGAACTCCTGGGCCACAAGGACCCTTAGAGCTTATGAGACTTCATGGAGGGCATTTCAAAAATTTCAGGAGCAATACGGTGGACAGGTAAGTGGTGCAGTAACACAGGAACAGGTGGCCAGATTTATAGTGAAGGGGTAGCAACAGGCTGGGGTGCATGCCACTATGGGGGTGCATTTGGCAGCCATAGGACAAGTATGTAACTTAAAAGGGTGGGAGAACCCCACAAAAAGCAACCTGACTTGCAGAATGATGCAGGGTTGGGCCTGGGGATGGACAAGAAACAAGACATTAGGAAACCAATAGGTGAAAGCCTGCTGGCAAGGCTAGTGGGGGTACTGCACCACATAGCTAGCTCAGGTAGTGAGGCATTGTTGTTTCAGGCCCTGTATCTGACTATGTATGGCGGGGCTTTCAGGTTAAGCGAGGTAGTGGGGCATGGCGGGAAGAATGAGGGAGGGGGACTGCAATGGGAGGACATAGAGTGGAGCGCGGCGGCAGTGGTAATAAAGGTAAGACGATCAAAAACAGACCAACGGGGACAGGGTGACAGAGTATGCTTATGGAAGCATAGCAACGTAACTGTTTGCCCGGTGGGCACCTTGCTTGCATATGCAGCTGGGTGGCCTACGGGTGGGTGGTCCAATCTATTCGTACATGGTAATGGGAAGCCAGTCACCGGATATCAGGTGACGGCGGTGCTGCACAAGGGCCTTAGATTTTTAGGTGAACCCTTGGAAGGTTACTTTTCACATTCATTCAGGATTGGGGCAGTATCAGTGTTGGCTGCGTAGGGGAGCACAGCAGGGGCAATCATGGAAAAGGGAAGGTGGAAGTCTGAACATTATAGGAAATACATACGCAAGGTTCCACAATAATGTTGTTTCTTTTTGTTTCCCATAGCAGGTACGGCCGGGGGGTGGGGGGAGACAAGCATTCACTAACAGAGTATGTTTTTACGTATACAGGCAAAACCAAGAGGCTAGAGACATGGATTTGTGGTCATTCTTCTATCCACTGGGCGGAGAAATGGGCAGCCAGGAGACAAGGGGGAAAGCAGTTGTACCTGAATAGTGATACCATCCGGTTGAGGTGGAAAGGCCAAAGAGGGATGAAGTGGGCACGGTTACTGCCAGAACTGAGGGAGGTTGGGAAGGTACACGGGAGACCAGACTTCATCATCATACACCTGGGTGGCAATGACTTGGGGACACGGCCATGGCTGGACTTATTTTACCAAATAAAAAAAGATGTGGAATCAATTAAACAATGGTGGCCTGAAGTGATATTGGCCTGGTCAGACATAACCCCTCAGAGGGTGTGGCGCAAAGAGAAGAGCCACAAAGGTATGGACAGGGCTAGGAAAAGGATGAACGATGGGTGGGCAGGTTATTCGAGGCCCGGGGGGGAGTGGTAATTCACCATGCAATTCAAAAAGGGGTAGATGAATATTTCCGGGGAGACGGGGTCCATCTCTCGGACCTGGGGCTGGCACTGTTTAACCAAGAAATGGCTAATACCATCGAGTGGTGGATAGAACAAAGAGCACTGGCTAATGCAGCATGGAGATAAGGAGAAGCAAAAAGGGGGGTGGTAGGAGGAAGGGGGGGAAGTCCACCCTCCATCCCAAGCTGGAGGTGGGCTAGTGGAAAAGGGAAGAGTAGGACAGGAAAGAACGGAGGAGTTTTAAAAGAAAAACATGACAAAGGACGCAGGGTGATAGGATAGAGGCAGGGGCACAGTGTGTACGCTCGTACCCTTGACAACAAAGAGGAAGCAATGGGGCCCCCCATGATGTACGTCTGGGGGGACAAAAGAAAAAAGGAAGAAGTGGGAGGGATGAATAGAGCAAGAATGTGATTGACACGATGTATATATGTATAAGTATTATCAATATGATTGAACTGTGTGTAAAGGACAATGAGAGTGATCATTTATTGTAAAGATGGAAACTGGAGTCTCAGTAAACTTTTGGCGAACTCAGCAACCACAAACATTCTTGTCTGTGTCTTTACTGGTGGGGATCTGGGGACAATGGATATTGTTACCTGGCTAGCATAATGCAATGAAGTGTTTTTGCGGGGGAGGGGATGCAGATTGTGAGGCACCAAAGGGCAAACTTTATTATATAGGAATACTGTACAGTAACAGGCAAGCATGAACACAATTCCCAGGTAAGACTGCATGGATTTGGTACCTGTATTACCAGAATACTCCAGAAAACTCAGAAAGTGTACACTTTTTCACATTCAATGTAAAATAACCAGACATGTATGTTGAAAAAGAGTGAACATTGCACTATTTTCTGTGTTTTACATTATTTTGCCTACTTTAAAGGATTATTGGGTAGCAAACATTTGAATGGCAATGTTACCTATACCTAGAACTCCTGTTGTCTGCAATTTTGTAAAACACATATTATACAATAGCTACTAAAATGAAGCACTCTGATTGGCGCCTTCTAGCAGTTGTAAATCCAGCTGTCACCCCACCGAAAAAGGTGCCAGCCACCAGTCAGCCACATCAGTAAAGCCCACTGAAATCACTCCGAGTAACAGAAAACCAAACTGGCAAACAGGGGAATCCCTGATAAATGGCCATCTCCCACAACTGCTGCTCCACTCCTACTCCAATATTCAAACCCCTGTTCAAACCACCAAACTATTTTTTTTTTTTTTAAAACAATCTTTCATCCATGATACTTCCTTGCTAGAATCCCTATTTTTTCAATAACCTTTCATGGATAACATGGGTCTCATCTCGGGCCTTGCCTAAACGATTCCAAGGTAGCTGTCTCCTGACATCTTCACCCTCTGGTCCCAGCGCTGCCGCAGAGGGACTGGATAATGAAGATGTCAGCTCCACAGTTGAAATTGCATGCTATCACCCTCTGACCTCGCCCACTCCAGTAGTCTGAGACTTGAAGCAAATGGCATGAAAAACTGGAAAACAACACAAAAACCTTTTTTTTAGCTCTGAACGGACAGCAGCTAGCTGAATAAAAAGTTTAGCTCCCCTTCCCCTCTGACTATCGAATGATGACCAAAAATCAATGCCTCCTCAAAGTTTGGTATTAGAAAAAAAGTTAAGTGATTACTTATTTTAAGAAGTACTTACATCTGAGGCTTCCCTGGTTACAGCCACTTGAAAAGAGCTGGGGAATGACTGAAACTGCTGCAGCAACATACGGTCCCGTGTATTCTGCATATCAACTAAAGAAGCAGTAGTCTATAATTGAAAAGCAAAACAGCCCTAAACCAACTGCTAAACTGCCACCATCCTGTACAATGAACAAACTTTCTGGTGCTAGAGAAAGCATTAGGGCTGGGAATATCACAACAACACTGCACATGCACATCCCTAGCAACAAAGGACTATTTTTTTTTCAGGTGTAACAATACATTTAATAATAAATAATAAAAAATCCAAACAAAGTGATGTTTTTTCATATTTTTCCACACAAAACATACAGGGGCCATTGTATAATCGTAATATGCCTCGAAAGAGTGTGGGTAATACCAAGATTTACACATGCCTGGTGTGTTTTGCTCACTCGGCCTGTGGCCTCATGACCAAACAACACATCAGGTATGGGTAAATCCTGGCATCACCCACACCCTCTCGTGGTATATTTTTTTAACAGTACCGTTCCTATGATGGCATAATACCCTGGGTTTCTATACACCAGAGAAGTAATGTTGAACATTTACAATTTTAGACCCATTTATTATCTTTAAGCTAATATTAAAAATGTATATGACTCCAACCCTCTTTCAGAGGCTGGTAAAATAATAACTTGCCCCAATAGGTTTGTACTGTATTAAGGGACTGCTTTTAGGTTGTTCTCCCTATACGGAATGAATAACCATACCATACTCTGCTAATTAGAAACTGTTGTCTGAGGTTCCTTCAAAAAGTTGTGTGAAGGCTATGCACAAAATGTTTGTAACCTACACTAGCAAGCAATTGCCTTGGCCTGCTGCTCCCATACAGGCTGAGAATACCTTTCTCTGCCAGTGTTTATGTGCCAGCCTCTAGATGACTAAGTCTTTATAGTGCATACAATTGACAATCAGTTACCCAGAGTATACAAAGGAATAACCAGCTGATGTTGGTGATTTAATGCTGAACCTGAAGGCCAATGCATTTAATCAACCACAGAAGAAGGTTATTCAATGATTGTATACAGAATGTTATTACTATTATATGACTAGGAATTTTAATCCCTGGACTTTAAAAGTTCTGTAGCAGTTAAAGTGGAACAGGACTTTTTCCCCTTTCTTCCTGAGTACTAAGTGGATAAACTACTCTGGGCATGTCTGAAATGTTAATAACCTACTATGGGCATGCCTGAAATGTGAATAACTACTGTGGGCATGTCCAAAAATGTGGATAACCTTCTATGGACATGTCTGAAATGTGAATAAATACTGTGGGCATATCCAAAATGTGGATAGCCTATGGGCATGTCCAAAATAGGGATAGCCTACTATGAGCATGTCTAAATTGTGTTTATAGGAGTTTGTAGCGTACTAAATAATGATTTCATATCACCGCAGTGACAGGAAATTTGCCAACTGTCATTACAGTAACGGCATAATGCCGACAATTGGCATTGTGCTGTCACTGTATAAAAGTGTTTTTTTTTGTGGGGGGGGGCTCACCCTCAAACCCCCCATGCGGGGGACTCTGCCTCCCCCCACATTATAGACTACCAACTCCAAAGTCATAGTTGGTTTGGGGAAGGGGTGAATTGCCCAGAGACAGCAGTGTCGGAAAACAAGCGGACGTTCACAGCTAACAGTCGATTCCGTTGCTGTGATGGTCTTCACTGTTTTACCATCACTGTCATGATGGTATACACTAAATTAAAGTTTCCTGTGTTCTGATTGGCTTGATTGAAGATACCTGTTGAATAATTCAAAACATCCTCCCTACACAGGTTTGTTCTGTGAGACATTGTGTACAGAACTATCTCGAGTTATTCCTAAGGCCTTTTTTTTGTAGTAGATTATACGGAATATCATTTCTGCCATCTAGCTATCCTTTTGGGCTCATTCTACAGAAATGTTTTTCTGTCAATCTGTCTACAAACTAATTTCTTAAAATTTTATTTGCACTTTTCTTATTAGACTGTGTTTTTTTTGTGTGTGACAAAGTATGGACTTTGTAGCCATATCTGCCAGGTTTCTTTGTTTTCTTTACTTGTGGAAAGTCAGAGACATCAGTTGTTGCCTGTGACGTACTATGTGATGCTGCACCATCAGCTTTCTAAGACAGTCCATGTCTAGGAAAGTAGCTTTTTTTGATGTCTTGTAGGCATTTTCCTTGTTATCAAAAATCCTGCAAACAGAGTTCTAATTCAGTTCAGTATCTGTGAAAAGAAAGAACAAAAAAAGAAATCTCTACAGTGTTTTCTAATTTTGGGGAGGTTTAACACATACTGTACCTTAAAGAACATAAAAATACACTGTTTCATTAAACTTCAATGAAACAGATGCATTCAACAATGTTACATGCAGTGAACATACATAATGAAATCTTTTCCATCATAAACATGAGTGCAATCTGCATGGAAATGCTTTTTTTTATTGTTTTTAAGCCATTTTGCATTATTTTAATAGAAGAACAGAAGCCTTCTTTTGTGTCAGATGTCTTGTTTGGTGACCCAATTAATCTTTCTTCATGACGTGCTCATGGAACAAGAATTTTGGTTTACAAATGAAGATTTGTTTAAAAACAGGAAATGACATCTGTGGACCAACAGGAATGGGTTCCATGTGATAATGGCAACTGCGTAATAGCGATCACCGTTTGGGTGAGTCTACATCGCCAAAAATGAATTTTGGCGATGTAGACTCATGCCGCACCACAAAAGGGTGCTGGACACCTGGATTTTTCTTTTTATGTGGGGGGCTGTGCCACCTGCACCCCTCCACTAAAGGATTCTCAACTCCAGGGGGCTGCATGTTGGGATGGGTACGAAAAGACAGAAAAATAAAATTTCCTGGACCGATGCAAAACATGAGCGTGTGCCCAGAACTAAACCCGGCACCCTCCCATCCCTAGCCTGCCACCAACCCACCATGCCACATGGCTCGCTCGGCAGCCCACCACCGCACTAAACCCCTCAAACCCTCCCCTTCAGCCTGTTGCATGGTATGGTCCGTCTCCCCACACATGTGTACATATAGTGACATCCTGTTGCTATAATCACCGAATCCCCTATCCTGTCATCCTCCCTGCCCAGTAGCCCTGTGTAAAAGTGCAGTGATTGAGTCACCCTTTTTGAAAGTGCTCAATTGCGGTAGCTGAATGCATGTGCTACCAGAGGAATGCAGTTCTAAGGTCAACACAAGAAGTCAAGGCAGCCATCTTGTGAAAAACAAAGGAGACACTAGAAGCCCCATGTAAGTGCTACTCAGATACTTTTAACTTTTTAAACGGTTTAAAGTTGTATTTCTGAGGACTTCAGGTGATGTCACTGTGCTATGGAGATGTGAGTGACTAGAGTTGACGCTCACCCAAATAATTGTAATAGCATTTTGCATCACTAACAATAACATACCCAGTCTCACTTGGTTAAAATATGTTGGAGGAGATGGCAACATGGCAAAAGCCAAAAACCACAACTTCAGGGAGCCTTAAATAGCAAAAACTAGTACTCATAGAATGGGCCTGAAGTAGGAGTCATTCCTCCACAAGGCACCCAGAGTTTTCTGACCCAGCCACGGAAAATAGATGGACAAGGAGGAGGAAAACTTCACTATCACTTCCTGCAACCTGTATCATGAACTCTTGAGGTTGGGAGATACCCTGGATCACATCTGCAGTGGAGTGGCTGATAATAGGTGGGATATTAAGAAGTAGGAGCAAAAGACTAAAGAAATAGAACAGCAAATCTTGGCCCTTACTGATGCCACCAATCTGTATAAGGAAGCTATCTTAGAATTGCATGATAAAGAGTAATGGCTGTACCAAAAACTTGAGGACTTAGAAAACAGGTCTTGCAGAGTAAATATTTGCATTTATGGCATTCCAGAACAAATAGAGACTGGGGGCTATAATGGTCTCAGTTAATTGTTGATGCTTAAAATGTATCTCTTGCTGGAGGGAGGGTCATACAAGAACTCTGGGGATTTTTTTTTCCAAGTGTTTAACCAGATGAAACACACTAAGCTGAAAGCTTGTTTACAGGTACAACCTGGAGCACAGGGAAGTTAAGTGACTTGGTTAGGGTCACACAGTATGCAAGTAGGGGCTGTGGGATTCAAACCCAGGTCTTCAGACTTGCAGCTCAGAGCCTTAAACCACTGTGCTATATTGGATCCCCAAATTTTGGAGGATGGCCTATGAATAGCTACATACGGTGTGATACAGGGGGCATATAGTTTAACAGTGGTGGTGGGGAGGGGATACAGCCTTTTGGATGGCATCACTTTGACAGAGAATGGATTATTTCTGGTCAGTCCCTCTCCCTTTCACTCACATGATGCCATTTGCCAGCTGGGATGTGAGTAGGACAAACCTTTGCAAGATGACATGATAATAGGCTGATGCAGTAATTTTATTTTTGTTCTTTCTGTATCAGGCAGGAAAAAGGGGGACTGGAATATTTTTGGGGAAGGGGAGACCCTCCACATGGGCATGTACTGGCATTACACTACCTGACTAGATGGGACTATAGTGACTAATAGAATCTGCCTTTGCTACATGTTTAGTGGGGGGGAGAGGGAAGTGTAGACTTCAAGGTATTACGGGAGATGCAGAACCCACTGCTGGAGGTGAACCTCTTAAGCAGATTGGTGTAGGTCAGGAACACACATTCCCAGTTATCAATTATGACTGGACAGGAAACTGGGACAAGGTGCCACAGATGGAAGAGGGGAAAAAAAGAGGACAGGAGTTTGTCAAAGAGTATTGCATTTGTTATGGCCATTGCAGTTTTATGGCCTAAAGTTCTGTTCATCTGGTTTCATCGCTGCTTGTGGGTACAGTTTCTACAGCATCTGACTGGGTACAAGATAGAGGTACCTTTAGTCCATACTGCCATGTTGGGAGTTTGAGAGGCACACCTACTTGACCAGAGATAGTCAAATAGGGATTGCACTATGGTGGACCTTACAGTAGTAATATACAATGTGAGAGGCCTCAACAGCCCTATTAAACAAGCTCATATTCTACAGGAGCTTAATAGGGCTGGGGCCATAGTGGATTATTTGCAAGAAAACTCACTTATTCCCTTCAAAGCATGAAACATTGAGACAGAAATGGGTGGGGGGAAGTCTAGGCTGCATTTTGAGTGGAGCACCCTCATCATAGTGGTACAGTCATACTCATCCACAAGAACTGCCCAATACAAATTCAGACAGTAGAACATGATCTGGAAGGCAGTTATGTCCTACTACTGCATTATTTTAGGGATACAAGGTGTGCTGTCTTAAACCTTTATGCTCCAAATAAGGAGAGAGAAAATGTCAAGTTTCTTAGTTAAATTTTGCAGAAAACTGTTACAGAGCAAAATACCCTGTATGTGGTGGTGGGAGTGGGATTTTAATGCCATAACATCTACAAAGCTGGACAAGTGAGGGGGGATGGATCAAAGGGATAGGTTAGGAATGGCCATAAGTAGACTCACAGATAAATTAGGACCCACAGAAGGCTAGAGGTTCGACCATGGTTCCATGAGGAATTACACCCATTATTTTCACAGACATAACTGTTACATTCATATAGACTTTTCCTAGTTTCCACAGACTGGATGCATACCGTTAAATCCTGAGCTATTTTATCGAGGACAATTTCAGGTAATGCCCCTGTCAGTTCAACATTGGAAATCTCACCTATTATTAGGAACTCTAAATGGAGGCTGAATATAGGTCACCTGAATAACCCCCACTTTAGAGAGAGGGTGGAACAAGCTATTAAAGACTATTAAACAGAGAATCCTGAAGGGTCAGTTACTCATGCAGTTTGATGGGATGCTTTAAAAGCAGTAATAAAAGGGATCATCATAACATATTCTTCAGAACAGAAATGAGAGAGATTAGCAAGGCAAAGGAGCTTGGAGCATCAAATTAAAGATCTAGAATTTGAAAATAACATTTCCCTTAATTAGCAAGTTAGGACAGAACTAGATACAATAATATTTCAGTTGAAAGCTTGTTATGGTGCCTGATTGGCCACAGGATCCTTGTATACACAGGGTTTTTCCCTCCTTTTTTGACTGTTATGTTAGGTCTTAAGACTGTGATGTAAACTGAAACATTTTACTATGATGCTTAATGTTTCTCTTTTCCTGTTTTTCCTTCCACAGATCTACCTGCTCACCATGACTGAATGGCTGCTGTTAAGCAAGGTAAATTATGCAGTCATTGAATCTCAAATGTATTGTACTGTATTTTTAAACAGATATGAAAGCATCCCATTACATGATTGGAACCACAATGGTGTAAAATAGCTCTTAAAGTTTTCAAACTTGCTTTGTTCTGTGCCGTAAGTAGCTAGAAACATAACTACATTCATTTACAGTTGTTACTGAATGAGACAGGGCAAAACTTACCTAGAAACAACAGCAACGTACCTGCCAGTCCATGTAACAGTTTCATGAAGCAAAACCTTATGTTTTACTTCAAAGACTACATTACTGTGTGGAAGAATGCTATTATTGTTGCTGTAAACATTCATCACAGTTTTGCTTACTATAAATTATATGTCATTTCATAAACAACAAAACAGAAACTTCCCCTCCAGCCACGTGATTTAGCAGCACTCCGCTAATGTCTAATTTTTACAAACAGTTTCCCTACAGTGTGGTGCTGGACTTGGGGGGTCCTCAACAATTAGTAACAATGACACTTGTCATGTAATACTGGTTACTCATTTAATATTGTACAGCTGTGACATACCAAACTCTATTTAAAATAGACATACCCTGATAACACAGTTTATACAACAATAAATATTTCAAGTTGGCTGTGTAAAACTGTACAGGGGTAAAAATGAGGCATTTCAGATACAGTCCTGAGTCTGACAAGCACCACTGATCAGTACATAGCAAAACCACCTTACTGCAAGAAATCTGATGCTATCCACTAACAGTATTTTTCACAATTACCTATGTCTCATGTACAGCCTTTCATATTACATTTCTTTCTTGTGTTTACTTCAGTATTTCTTATGGTGAACAAGTCTTCCATGGCAAAAAATAAAATTCTTTGGATGTTGAAATTTGTTAAAAGGAAACTGTATTTATTTGCTTATGTGTGTCACATCACATGACAGCAGCAGCAGTAGTAGTGATGCTATACCCTCAGTACATTGAATCCTGTCCCTCCACCCCACATTGCAACCTCTCTTCACCAGCATTATGAATTATGTAGTGATTGTAGGAATTTCCATTAATAAGTACTGCATGTCTCCTCCATCATGCATGTTAGTGCTTCTATTATAGAGATATCTTGTTGCTTTCAGTGTGCAGGATCGTGTCTTACTTTCATAGAATGAAACAACACTGGTGATGGTATCCTCCACAGAACCTTACAATCTTTACACACTGTGTCCTTCTGGTGGCTGAAAAATGCCCTTATCAGTAATGTTTTCATTTTTAGCATGTTCTGTAATACACAGTCAATGTCCTGCCACTTCATAGGAGTGGATGTACTTGCAATAAGCTTAACACTTGTTACTGTGTAGAACAGTACATACCTTGAATAATACTGCTTGGTATTGACAGCTTGATCCATTTATCTACAGGAAGAAATGGTAGTTCCACTGATGTACAAATGATAACACTGTATTTGTTGTACTTATTTCTTTCTTCTTCTTTTGAGTTTCAGAATGTCAGATAGCAACCTTCAGTAGTGAGCAGGGTCTCCAGCATCTGGCACAGCAAGTTTAATCTCTCACTGACTCCCTCACATCAGTCCATGACAAACAAGAGGAAACAGCAGCATGCACTGCCATGAGGGACTCAAGCACAGAACTTATGAAGCCCTGTGTACTCTCAACAGCAGCAACATGGTCCTTAATAGGAACCTATCAGAACTAAATGATAGTTTCAAGACCATCTTTCTGCTACTGTAACCACACTGGGCCTGCTGCATCAGTGGCTGGAGGAAATGAGTGAGATAAAACACCTACTGCACCAGCGGGAAGACCATTCATTCAATGTCTGCATGAACTATTGGCCTCTACAACTGGATCCTCTACCAGAGCTCCCACCAGCCTTCAGTGAAGAGGAGGAAGGAGTCTAAAACACCAGTTCCCCTACCCCTTCCCAGACATTTCCACATAGCAGCAGTTTCCATTTGCAACATCCCTGCAGAAAACTAGTCACCCCCTCATCACAATCGGGCAGGACAGCTGCCTCATCATGTAAAAGCAGAGCAAAGAAACTAACCTTTTTTTATGGACATTCTGTGAACTAGGAATCTTCAGACAGGACTAGTTAATTTTTGTGTTTTGCATTTTCATTCTTAAGTCATAAAACAATTTTTTTCCCCTCAGGAAAGAAAGTATTTTAATTTATATACAGTTTTCCATATTTTGTACTTGACAGATTTATTATATGAAACATGATATTTTTGTATTAAAATGTACTGTTTCATGTCTTTATTTGTAAAAATATTACTTTGTAAGTGAGGATTCCCTATGGCTGTAGAAGCACAAGCTCCTCCAGGCCCTATGCTTTTATCAGTACACATCCATAAATGCATCACCCTCAAGGCCACACATGAAGTCAGTGAGTAATTGCAGGCACAGACAGTCACATAAAATGATGACCCTCACATGCATCATGTCACTGTAACAATGTACTTTCAGAAGCACAGCACTCTACAAATGCTGTGATTCTGTCAGAGTACAGATAGACACACAGAATGGCCTCTAAAGGCATACACCATATGACAGCCCACGCTGCCTCTATCACTTCACATGGATATGCACATTGCCTTCTACACAGCTACAAAGTGAGTGTGTTGCCACAGATGCACATGTATCACTGGGTTAATGTCCTCTATGTGCACATGAACAGCCCAGTGAATTGTGCAACATATGAGGTGTCTAGTTTGGAACTCTGGATTTCTGTGCAAGTACATATCCAGGAGTGAAAGGAGTTCCAAGTCATAGCACCATATTCATGTGAAAGCACAAAGCCATCAGTTCCATACAATACAATGCATCTACAAATACACAGCATAGTTATGTCCTAACTTTGATGTGTATCATGTGCAACCAAAAATCTTAACACAACCTTTTTATAACTACACCTCTTGAAACAGTTATGATACATTTGTCAAATCAAAGACATGATTGTGCACAACAACAGTGAAATGACTACCAATCATGATTCAAGTATGCATCCACAATGTCTCATGAGGTAGGGCCATAAAAACCAAGTTACACATTTGGCTTTGAAATCTTTAAAAATGGCAGTTATGAGCAAAACTCTTCATTCAATAAAAAGTAATTCTTCTTTCATGAGCCCATATTTCTGTTTCTTGAGCCAGAAGTCTTGTTTTGTGAGGCTCACAAAACAAGAATTTTAGCTCACAAAACAAGATGGTGGACTTAGGATTTATTTGGGGTGCTGTTTTGTGAGTCAACCTTCTTTTGTGAGACAGAACAATTCATGAAAGAAGATGGCCAGCTCATGAAACAAGATGGTGGACTTAGATTTTTTCAATCTTGTTTTGTAAGCAGGCCTGTTGTTTTGTGAGTCACAAAACAACTCACAAAACAAGAAAGTTGGCTCATGGAAGAAGAATTGAGACTTAGTTTTTTCCAGTCTGGTTTCATGAACAGGCCTTGTTTTTTCATGAGTGATGAAACAACCCACAAAACAGGACTAAAAAAAAATGAAGTGCCAAATGTAGTTTGTGAGCCGACCTTCTTGTTTCATGCGTTGCTTTGTGAGTCATGAAAGAAGAAGGTTAACTCATGAAACAAAACTGAAACAATCAAAGCCCATTATCTTGTTTCTTGAGCTGACTTTCTTCCTTTGTATGTTGTTTCATGACTCACAAAACAACAGGCCTGCTCACAAAACAAGATTGGAAAAAACAAGCAAGATTAGAAAAAAAAACACCAAGTCCAATATGAGTCGACCTTCTTGATTCGTAAGTCTGATTCTTCTTTCATAAGACTCATGAAATAAGAAAATCATCTCACAAAACAAGTCTTACTAAGGATTTTTTTGGGTATTCCAAACCTTATTTCGGGGTCCTTTTTTAAAAAAAATCTAAGATCAGATTGATTCACGCTACTGTAAACATGTCCTGTTTAGCTAGATCCATGTGTTTCTTTCTTTCCAGGATATCATTTTTATGGATTTTCAATTTTTTTTCTTTGAAAACAAAAATGGAAGCAAGGTGGCTACCATATCAAATGAGAATTTTTTTTCCTCATGAAACATGAATTTTGCTTCATGAAAATAGAATCTCCCTTTTGTGAGCCAGAAGTCCTTCTTTTGTATAGAACATCTATCTGAAAAATCCTTCTGAGAATACTCAGAACCAACATTTCAAATTCTAATAACTTAGGAACTGATTATTTTTTTCCACCAAACCCATAAAGGACACCAGTCTAGGGTAATCCCCTTGTATCCTGAAAATTTCAGAACAAAATTTCAAACTGTCCCCCGAATTTTTCCACTTTATGCACTATCAGGATATTGTAATCTGGACATCCAACCAGCACAAACTTGTCAAATCAAGAGACCTTGCCCTCCAAACCAAGCATGCAAAATTTAATGTATATCCATTGAATAGAGGACAGTCTATTAAGCAGAAGAAGAAGGGATTTAACATTAAACACCATACTCAACCCTAACTTTAGGGGAACTACCAGACCCCTATAATAAACATAAATATGATATCTAATTCCATTGGACCCAAAATTAATGTACGCACTTCTTGGTATTTTTCTTTCACAATTGGCTGCTGATTAGATTAAAATCAATAAATAGTAATGCTTTAAATGAAGCTAACTAAAATGGTATATTTGTAAACCTTATGTAAATACACATTTTAAAAAATAAAATAAATAAAAATAAGTTTTAAATACATTTTCTTTTTTTATGTTATATCAATTTGTTAACTAATACTGTACTTCCTTGTTAAATATTTCAGACATGAAGCCTTATGTGCACTGATGAACTTGATTTGCCCATGGCTCCACAAATGTTGATTATATTAATAGAGAGTTAAACACTGGCTTTCATCTTATTCAGTCTTGGTTTTTCAGAAAATGACCTGTTCTAAACTCCAAAAAGACCCAAATTATGATCTTTGACTCTCCTGCAAAAATCAGATCTTGCACTTGTAATTTAATTGTAAAGTGCTCCAGTTGCTACACTCTGGAAGTTGTTTCCTCCTTCAAATTCCTTGGAGTCATCCTCCACCCCTCTCTTGACTTTCCATCCATGTCAGTGCTACAAGCAAGCTTTTCAGTGCTAAATTGGACCTAGCTTATACAGCCAAAATATATTCTCACTCCTGAGGTCTGTTTTGCCATTGCTGCGGGTGTCCTCCTCCCTTGCCCTAGTTATGGTTCCCTTATTTTCATGTACTCCCCAATGGTGTTCTGACCAGATGGGATTGAATGTATTATAATATCTGTTGTTTTGTTACATCAGCAAACTGACTCACCCACCATTGTGATCTATATGTCAACCTTTGTTGATCACTTATGGTTGCGTATTTGAAAAAACATCCAGACTAATATCAAACCCTAGACAGCCAATTTTTTTCAGGCACTCCTTTCAGAGCTACTGTTTGAGGTCTAATGATGAACCCTAGTACCAAAAGCCTCCACCATGATGGGTGATCTGGCCTTTACTGCCTTAGCCCATTCAGCATGTAACTCCCTCAGTTTCTCAATCTATTGTGCCTCATCCAAGTACCCTTTCAAAAGGGCACTAAGGAATCACCTGTTGACTTTTCCAGCTTGCACTTGCACTTGACTTCTTTAACCTTTTTTCCAACTTGCCCTACTTTGACCTGTGCCACTTTCTAACATTAGATGTGATGGTTTGTGAAACATTGTCTAGCATTGTACTCTCTGGGCCTTATTCTCAAATGAGTTGGACTGCTGTAAGCCCTGCATGTGCCAAACACACAGTGCATGGGGTTTGTGGAGTCCATGGCTGGCAATTGGGATTCTAGATCCTGTGTGCCACATGGCATGAGTTAGACCAGCATTTGCTGGTCTAACTTCACTAACCTTTTTATGGGTTTTCCACCACAAATTTGGTGCAAGCCGACATACAGGGGGTAAACTGCACCATCACAATGTTATTTAATCCATTTCTAGACAAGGAGAGGATCCCAGGGATTGGAAAGAAGCTGATGTGCCCTTACACAAGGGGCAGGAAAGGAGGAGCCAGGAAACTACTACCTGGATAGCCTTACTTCCATGGTGGGAAAACTGATGGAAGCACTTATAAAGGAAAGGCTGGTATGATATTTAGAAGAGGATGCCTTATAGATAACAATCAGCATGGGGTTCACAGTTGGAAGGTTGTGTCAGACCAACCTGACTGAATTCTTTGATGGAGTAATGGAGATATGTGATTGGGAGAGGCAGTGGATGTGGCCTACCTGGATTTCAGGAAGGCCTTTGACACCGTCCCACACAGGAGGCTAATAAGAAAATTGGCTAGCTTGGGGGTGGAAAAAAGCTCACAAACTGGATAGTGAATTGGCTGGAGGGAAGAACCCAGAGGGTGGTAGTAAATGGGGTGCACTCAAAGAAAGGAGGGGTGATGAGTGGAGTTCCTCAGGGGTCCATGCTAGGGTCCATACTGTTCAACATATAAATCAGGAACATCTCAGAGGGCCTAAATGGGAAGGTGTGTCTGTTTGCAGGTGACACAAAGATATGTAACAGGGTGGAAATGCCAGGAGGATCTGGCCAGGCTGGAGGAGTGGTCAGAAAGGTGGCAACTACAACTCAATGCAAAAAAATGCAAAATTATGCACATAGGGTGTAAGAACCTAAGGACTAAATATTGGCTGGGGGGAATTGGGAGTAACAGGGCAGGAAAGGGACTTGGAAAATCATGATTTCAGATGACCTGAAGGTTCAGAATCAATGTGACAGGGCAGTGGGGAAAGCAAACAGAATGTTAGCATGCATAGGAAGGGACTTTACAAGTAGGAAGAGGGAGGTGATCATGCCACTATACAAAACAATGATCAGATCACATCTGGAGTATGAGGTTCACTTCTGGAAGCCACATTTACAAGGGGACAAGGACTGGCTAGAGAGGGTCCAGAGAAGAGCAACCAAGATCGTGCAGAGGCTATAGGAGAGCTCATACGAGGAAAGACTGGTGGAGCTAAACTTGTACACACTGGAGATGAGGAGGGGAAGGGGGGATATGGTAGACATTTTCAAATACCTGAAGGGAATAAACCGGGTGAGAGAAGGTAGCAATTTCAGAAGAAGTGTGAAATGTTCCACTGGGGGCATGTATTCAAGCTGGAGGGAGTAGATTTTGGGGGGATGTAAGGGGGAAGTACTTCACAGAGAGGGTTGTGGGTCCATGGAACAGGTTGCCAGAATGGGTGGTTGGGTAGATTCAGTGGATCAATTCAAGAGAGCTTGGGACACCTACATGGGGCTAAATAAAAGTGGGAGGGTATGAAGTGGGGAGGGTAAGGTGGACTAGACAGAGGGGAGTGAATGGGCAGACTAAGATGGGCTAATGGTTCCTATCTACTGGCATGTTTCTGTGTTTCTATGTAAATGCATGTAAACTTAACCTCGAGAATCGGGTGCTAGATGCAGAAATCTGTTCAGCACAGCTGCAGGGTTTGACCCAGGGCTTATGCAGGGCCTGCGCCATCCTTTAAGAATCGGGCTCTCTGCCTTTGAGCTGTATTTCTGTTTGCCATTTTGTAATTTATGTTCTGTTTTTTAGTTTCTACAACTGTAGCACTGTTAATTTCATTGCAGTCCTCCCTGCTCATTCCTGAAAATAGGCTTTTGTTATCTACTGAACTCACCCAGTCAACAAAAACAAAATAACAATACTTTCTTCAAAGCTTTCATTTACATAAATCATTCAAAAACTTAGTGTTTGCTTTGACACAAATAAAAGAAAACCAAAAATCTCACCCAGTGTTGCGGTCTTGCAGCTGCAGTCATGCATTGAGTGTAATTTTATGGCAGAAAACACTGCAAAGAAAATAATATGCAGAGTGCTAATCTCTCTTTTTGGCTCTCTTTGCCTACATGATTAGAGTTGTGGTGATGTAAAACTTCTGTGAGGATTCTGCAGTGACAAAATTTACCGCCATGAGCTTCACGAGAAGCTTCCCCATGTCTGGAAACTTTGACTTCACCTGAATTGTGAAGCTTTTGCTGCAAAGTGAGGAACTTTACCTCGAAGTGCCGAATTTTGTGGGAGAAATACTGAAATTGATGGCAAAATTCTGCACTTTGTGGTAAATAATTTGCATTTCATGATCTATGAATTGCATGAATTGTGCAAACTTTGTGAATGAATTCAGGGAGCGAAGTTTGCCAACTTTGCCTATCTCTATACATGATTAATGTTATTATGTATATTCACACAGCTTCAGAATCTGTTTCCTACTCTTGCTATATAGTATCTCAATATGATTTTTACTCAACATTTCAAAATCTATTAACTTTATTCCCACCATTTGCACTGCTAACTTGTTGGAATAAAAATCGTATTTTTGCCAGGATTTCCATATACTGCTCATAGAGTTTAAATTGCTAAAAAATGTAAATATCATTAAAGGACTCAGAAATGCCAAATCATGTTACTCACCAAAGTTAATGGCAAGCCTTTGGACCACACCCATCAGAGAAACCCTGGAGGAATCAAAAGAGTGACCACCATTTAGAAGGTGTAATAGGTAGCTAGAGAAGAAATAGGAGGATCTACCACAATGAATGAATCACCCTACTTAGAAATTAAATCCTTCTACAACACATATTACATATTACATATTTTTTTTCTGAGAAAAATGTAAATATTCTACATACTCAATCAGACATGAAAGGGCAGCTTCAGTGGTTACAGCGCCATTTCAGTAGTTAAAGTCAATACATAAAAGGAAAACTGAGCAACATGTAGGCACACTAAAATATACCATTGCAGTTCAGAGTTTAGATGTGCAAATATTGAAACATAGAAATATAGAAAAAAATGATGGCAGAATTTATTTTATTGAAATTTTTCACCAGGAGGGCACACTGAACAACAAGTTGCTCGTTTCACGGTGACCAATGTGACCAAGGGTCCGTCTAGTCTGCCCATGTGTTCCTGAAACCTACTCAGATCCCAGGATCTAACCCCCCTTCTGTTTTATGCCTCTTACTGCTCCCATTGTTTTTAACCCTGCTTTAGTCCTGCCGCACTGCAGCTTGAATGATGTCACGGTCTTTGCTTCCACCACCTCAGCTGGCAGTCTATTCCATGGTTCTACAACTCTTTCTGTAATAGTGTTTCCTAAGCCCCCCCAACTTCCTTTTGTGGTCTCTAGTGCTGGAGTCAGTGACTTTGTTGAACAGGTCAGAGGATGGCACCTCATTTATTCCTCAGTAACTTGTATGTTTCAATGATATCTCCCCTCTCCCTCCTTGCCTCAGTGAGAACATATTCAATGCTTCCATATGTTCCTCGTATGAGTGCCCTTGAAGGTCATGAATCATCCTGGATGCCTTTCTCTGGATGGCCTACAACCTGTTTTTATCCTTTTTCAGATGTGTACTTCAAAACTGGACACAGTACTCCAGATGGTGCCTTATCAGGGACCTGTAGAGTGGTTGTATTACCTCTCTTCTCCTGCTGTCCAACCCCTCACTATGCACCTAGCATTCTGTTGGCTTGTTGTAAGCTGTGTTGCATTGGGTGGTCTGTTTAAGGGTGTTATTTATGATGACACCTTGGTCTCTTTCTTCCTGCGAGGCACTGATCTAGATTACATTGAGCCAATATTCTGTACTTGGGTTCCCTTTACCCAAAGTTCATCACCTCACATTTTTTTGCATTGAACCTCAACTGCCAGATGTTAGACCGTCTTTCCAGCCTCTGTAGGTCTTTTTGTAGGTCCCTAACCATCTCCTTTCAGTCAACCCTTCCTCCGAGCTTGGTATTCTCTGTGAACATGGCAATTTTGCCCTGCATACCTATGCCAATGTCACTGATAAATGCATTAAACAGGACTGACCCCAACACAGAGCCTTGGGGCACATCACTAGTGACCACACCTTCATTTGACCTCACCCCTGTTGACCACCACTCTCTGCTTTCTGTCCCTAACGCAAATACCTACCCACCTGACTATGATCTTGGCTGCACTCCAACTTTTTCAGCAGGCAATTGTGCAGCACTGAATCAAAGGCCTTACTGAAACTGAAGTAGAGGAGGTCCACTGGTTGGACTCTGTCTAATTCCCTAGTCAGTTAAAAAATGTGATTAGTTTCATTTGGCATGACCTTCCCACCATGAACCCATATTGCCTGTCATCCTGAAGACCATTCTTATCTAAGTATTCTACCAAGTCCTGCTTTATTAATGTTTCCATTAGTTTCCCCACTACCAACGTAAGCCTAACTGATTGGTAGTTACCTGCTTCCTCCCAACTCCTTCCCTTGTGAAGAGGTACCACATCTGCTCTTCTCCAGTCGCTCGGCACTACCCCCATCTGAAGTGAACTATTGAATAAATGCGTCAAGGGATCTGCCAATTCACCCACCAGTTCCTTCAGCACCCTCAGGTGTATTCCATCAGGCCCTAGTGATATGTCTTCTCTGACTTGATCCAGGGCATCTCTAACCCTACTGGTGGTGATTGATGGTGTTTCCATTTGTGGGACATCTTTGTATGTAGCCTTGATGTCACTGTCTGGTATATGGCCTGTGTGTTCCTTGGTGAACATTGAGCAGAAAAAGTTATTCAGAACAGTGGCTTTCTGTCTGTCCTCCTTCATGATTCTGTCACCATCTTTGAGACAAATTATTCCTCCCCTTTTCTTCTTTTTACTTGTATATATCAAAAAAGAGTGTTTGTTCTCTGCTGTAATCCCCTCTGCCAGCTGAAGCTCCATCGTGGCCTTTGCTGATTTCACTATACTATGAATCTTTTTTCTTCTGACTGAAGGCCCCCTTTGTGGTTCTAATTGCTGACTTTACCTGGTTAATGAACCATATGTTTTGTTTTATATTTGTTCTTTTTGGTCACTGTCCTTACACACCTCTTGGTAGCCTCCAATATGACTTGCTTAACTAGCCCCCAAATGTCTTCAACCTCTAAATGCTCCTGGATTCTTGACAGTTTGACTACTTCCCTCATTTTGTCAAAATTAGCTCCTCTAAAGTTTAAAACCCTCTGCCTTGGATTGAGATTCTTCTACCCCTAAGGCTAACTCAGACTACACAGAGTTGCGATCTCTGATGGCCAGTGGCTCCCCAACCCCTGTAACACTTACTACCTCCAAATTAGTAAGGACCACATCCTGGATGGTGTCTAGCTTAGTCAGGGCATTAACTAGTTATGTAAGTAGGCAGTCTTGTAGGGCATCAGCCACCTTTTGAGTTCTAGTAGAACCTACCACTGGGACTCTCCAATTAACATCAGGCATATTCAAGTCTCCTATCACCACTGCATCCCCTTTTTGTTTTAAACCTCTGATTTCCCCAAGGAGCTCCTCATCCCTGCCCTCAGCCTGCCCTGGAGGCTGGTGTACCACACCTATGTAGATCCTCTCCCCTATTGTTGAGCTGAGTTGCATCCACAGGGATTCCACACCCTCCCTTTTGATGCTATCTACTGAGATGGCATTTATTCTGTCCATTACAAATAATGCTACAACTCTGCCCTTGCCCTCCCTTCTATACTATCTGAATAGAGTATAACCTGGGACTGAAAGATCCTAATCATTTTTCTCAGAGGCCCAAGTCTCCATGACAGCCACCTGATCCACTTGGGAATCTGTCTTCATTGCTTGCAGGTCACTTGTTTTGTTCTTCAGGCTTCTGGCATTGATGCACACCCATTTCCATAGTTTGGTACATCTGCTTTAATTAGCTACCTTTGGTTCCACCCTTTGGCCTGCAGTTGCATGGCCCTCTGTCCAGTTCCCAGTAGTCTCCATCTGTTCCCTATGTGTTTTCTTAGGCTGTGTGAGAGAAATTCCTGCTTCTGGGGTAGTGATGACTAAGTTCCTATTAACAGTGCAATTTCTGATCGGTTCCCTAGGGTTAAACTCCTCCTCACCTAGTTTAAATGGTTGAGATGGACATTGCATTTTTGCCCAAGCACACTCACCCCTTCCTTTGTTAGGTGAAGTTCATCAAACCTGAAAAGCTTCCTCTCCCAGAAGCTCCCCCATGAGCCAATGATGTGATATCCTTTTTCTCAACACCATCCTTATAACCAAGAGTTGAATTCTTCAGTGTCCTTATTCTGGATCTTGTCTTTGCAATCCCCTTTGCCCCACACTGGAAGAATCTCTGAGAATGTCAGGGAGGTCATTTGTGCCTCCAGCCATTCCCCAGCTTAATGAAATTTTGCTTGATTTCTTCCACCATCCGAGTGACAGGTCATTAGTACAAAGATGAATCAGAACATTGTCTCCTTTCTCAGCTTTGTCCACCAACCTACCAATGTGTTCAGTGTCATGCTGTACTGATGCTCCAAGGAGACATTTACAGAGGGACTCCAGTCAACATTTCTGGCATCAATACATTCAGATTTTGGATTAGCATAGCCCCAATCTGCCTCAAGCCAAAAAAGAGATTTCTAAGTTACTTTTTTTAAATTACATGTCATTTTACAACCCTGAATTCACTGCCTTTTGAAAAAAGCCAGTTTCAGTGAGGAGCTGCTGATAATGTCATAACCTGTACTCACAGTCCAGTCCTCCCTGTCGGCAAGCTTACAGGACCTGTTTCTCCAAAGTTTAAAGATCACGTGCAATGATTTTAGCAAGTAAAACAGGCAGCAACATTCAATAAACACTGCTATAAAAACTGTGTGTGTTTCAGGTTTTGTAACAAAGTTGACAAATTCAAATTTGTTTTTTTCTGTGTGTCATTTTGGTGTAGTCCCTTTCCCCAGGATTGTTGGATGCTAAGTCATAGCACATTGCTGTGAGGTTTACAGACTGAATAACTGTCTGATCAGGTGAAAGGTTGTAATTGTGATCATTCATGACATGGGGTCATAATTTCACAAGACATTATGCCACATGGAAAAATCATGCTGCCAATACAGTGAGATTTCTTCCATGCAGCATAAGTCTTTTTTGCAGGGGGCAGACCCCGTTATGGGGGGATATGCCCTCAAACCACCCCAATAAGGATTTTCAGCTGGGGGGGAGTTCAACATGACACTGCACAAAAGTAGGGAAAAAATGAAAGTTTTATTTTGGTGTAGTCCCTTTCCCCAGGATTGCTGGATGCTAAGTCATAGCACATTGCTGTGAGATTTACAGACTGAATAACTGTCTGATCAGGTGAAACGCTGTGATTGTGATCATTCATGGCATGGGGTCATAATGTCACAAGACATTATGCCACATGGAAAAATCACACTGCCAATACAGAGCAATTTCTTACATGCAGCATGTGTTTTTTGACAGGGGCTCCGCCCCTCACCCCCCAATACAGGGAGCTGCACCCCCGAACCCCCCCAATGAGGATTCTCACCTCAGGGGGAGTCAACATAACACTGCACAAAAGTAGGAAAAAAATTAAAGTTTCTGAGATCGGGAATCAAACTTGGTCCCAGAAGCATTGCGTAGGTTTCTTGTTGTAGTGGCTCAGTCCATTAAGCCACAGCAGCTGCTTGGCAGAACCCCACCCCAACAGAGGTCTTATCCTCTGCCTGGAATAGTGTGAGTGGTGCAATATCATGTGCAGTGGTATTAGCTGTATTGCACCATTCACTTTCTACTATGGCGCTGTCCCAGGTTAGCTCTAATGTTATATGCTATTAAACATACAACATTCTGACCTGGTAGGATCATTCACACTTGTCATTCAATTGAGGTGATTTCTCAGAATGGCACTTTAAAACAATTATCCCATCTCCCTGCAAATGGTGGGTGGGAGAGGTAATGATGTACTAATACTTTCTATGTAGTAGCCAGAATAGTGTTTTCTCCCTTGCATGCTGTTATTTGACCTACGTTCAGGCTCATCTATCTTATACTCCACACTAAAATCATAATTTTATTTAGGCAAACACTTCCATCCCTAGTAGTAATTAACACAGATAAGGCCCCTATTAAAACATATTGCAAAGCAGACACTGACAAACAGCAACGAGGTTACCAACATTATAATACGAGTAGCAATATAGTTTCTTAACAGGCACAGCTTAGTGGCACCTGAAATGACATTAGCAGCCTGGAGGCATGCTGGCTCAGCATCTAGCAACTCTGGAGAAATGGACCACATAAAAAAGGCACACAAAATATATGAATTTGATAACTCTGCTACAAATCCTGAAACACACAGTTTTTATAGCAATGTTTATTGTACTGTTTTACTTGTGAAAACCACTGCACATGATCTTTAAACTTTGGAGAAACAGGTACTATAAGCTTGTTGACAGGGAGAACTAGACTGTGAGTTCAGATTATGACATCATCACTGGCTCTTCACTGAAACTGGATTTTTTGAACAGGTAGTGAAATCAGGGTTACAAAATAGCTCACAACTTTAAAATGAGGTGACACAGACCCTCATTTTTGATATGAGGTTTATTGGGGGTATGCTTATTCTAATTATGTAATGTAGCACTTTTGGCTGGAGTCCCTCTTTAACCATCACTTGAGGTTGCATACCTTTACTTAGTTAAGACTTGACTCTCCTGATCACTGAGTCCCCGAGAACAAGAATTTGCTTACTCCTAGAACCACCACATACTTCCCTGCCTCCGTTGGATGCTGTTTCTCTGCTCTGTCTAGTCCCCTCAACCTGCACAAAGTCTCCTCTCAGTGAGTCAGGATCCTTCATCTTCTTCAGGGGTGAAAAGTGGATTTATCCTTGGAACCCCGCCCACCCACCCAGGGCCAGTGGGTCTCTAGGGAGAGGATGTGGTTGGCTTGAATTACAGTTTAGCCGGTGACATAGGCTGGCTGTCTCTCTCCATGCTGCTTCCAGCTGAGCTCTAGGGTGATTCAGACTCCTGCATGTAGGACACTGACCCATCCTGTAGAGCAGACTCCGGAAGAGAGTGCCCCACAGCCCCTGTAACTTATTACCTCCATTCTGAAAATCATGGCTTTTTTTATTGGGGTTAGTGTGCAACAGTGATGGAGGGAGGTTCCTGCTGTGGACTGTTACTCCCTGACTTCCTGTTCCTGCCCAGGAACTACCTGCTGTCAATCAATTGTGGTGCTATTAAAAATAAGACTTTCTCTGGGTGGGTGGGAAATGTCAGCAACTAGTTTACTGCCTGCAGCTGTTTTCCCCAGTTTCTAATCAGCAAGTGGCACAAAGGTACAGAAAAGTATCAAAATTTAACTTGCCACACACAAGCTTTTTCAAGAGTGAGGAGTTCAAGTCCCACCTTTCCATTTATAGTACCAGCAACTACATTCATGGAAATTGGTAATCCGGTGGGCTACTACTCAACAGCATTTTAAACATGCTAAACGTGCAACATGTGCAAACTCTGCAATTGTTACGTGATAATCTATCACAAGAAACATGCCAAAAAATGCAGTTAGATACAATAATACAGACTCACTACACCTGTATACTGTATCTTTTGCCCAAAGTATATAACTCTGTAGTGTCCTCTTGAGGATGATCAATCATCTCAGGCATTAACTCTTTTACAGAACCCCTTCCTAAGTATATCAATTGCTTTATTAAACCTTTTGTTTGCAATTTACGTTCCTACAGTAAGGATATTACTGAAATTATAAATGTCTTGGAGGACATCCACATCGAGGCTTCACATTTACTTGTGACCCTCGACGTGGAGTCCTTATATAGCAACATACCTCATGAGGAAGGTTTGCAAGCAATGTCTTACTTTTTACGTCTTAGAGGGCCAGAAGTTTCCCCACCCACTGATTTTCTTTTAGCTCTGGCAAACTATGCATTAAAATACAACACATTTTTCTTCTTGGGGGTAATATTTTCTTCAAGTAAGTGATACCACAATGGGGGCTACATTTGACCCTAACTTTGTATTTATATATGTGGTACTGAGAAATAAGGTTCATATATGATGAGACTGTAAACCCTTTTTTTTTTCCAAAACTGAGATGTGGAGATGCTTTATTGACAATGTCATGACAGTGTAGCATGGTACAGAGGGGCAACTGAACTTATTTGCGAATTACCTACACAGTAGTTGTCAGAATATATGGTTTGATGTACATACAAGCTATACTAATATTTCATTTTTGGATATAAGCATTTCAAAAAAATAAAATGGCATTGACACTAGCCTTTTTTAAAAACCAACTGACAGGAACATTACACTTCTATCAAGTGCCTGTCACCCACACCACACCATCAAGAATATCTCAAAAGGCCAGTTCCCTAGACTAAAAAGGAATTGCAACAAAGGTGAAAATGTTCAAGTACATGCAGATGAACTATAAGACAGATTTATTTCTAGAGGCTACTCAAGGATGGATGCCAATGCTGCATATCTAAGAGCTAAACAGACTAATAGAGAACTTTCATTAGTGCCTCATCAGAGAAACAAGAAGAATAATGATAAGTTAAACTTTGTGACCACTTACAGAACACAACCAATTGCTATTGAAGTAATTGTAGGGAAGAATTGAAGTATCTTATATGCTGAACCCAAACTCAATCAATTTGTCACATTCCCTCCATGAATGGTTTATAGGAGAGGAAGAAATTTAGCTGATTGGATTACACACAGCATGCAGCCTTTTGAAAATCTTAAGACATGGCTGCCTTCCCCTCTCCCCAAGGGATACCATCGTTGTGGGATGTGTAAATATTGCAATGCCATAAGCACTGGTGACTTTTTTAATTCCCATTATTGAGCCAACTATTTCCTGTAAAAAGTTCTTAAATTGTGATACCACATACCTTATTTATAAAACTGAGTGCACATGCCATAATTTTTACATTGGAAAAACAAAGAGAAAATTAAAAGAGCGGGTGGGGGACCACATGTGTGTGATCTCAAATCATAATTTGGAATATGCATTGGCAAAGCGTATCATAACAATGGAATCCCCCACCGAACATCATTTAACATTATTTATGGGTATTGAAAAAGTGCATGCAGGACCTAGAGGTGGTGATAGAGATAGTCTGTTGTCACAGAGAGAAGTCTTTTGGATTTATCAAGCTACAGCCACTAGATCCCCAGGTCTTCATGATAGAATGGATGTTGCAGTTACATTTGCCTTAGCTGAAGAATAGATGTAATTTTGATGAACATTTTTTTCATATGTGATTTTCCAGAGAGTCTGTATTATTGTATTTAACTGCATTTTTTGTATGCTTTTTATGATAGATTATCAATTAGCAATTGGGCATTTTGTATGTTTTGAATGTTTGAAATGTAGTTGAGTAGTCATCCACCTGATTACAAATTTCCAGGAATGTATTTGCTGGCACTATAAAGGGAGAGGTGGGACTTGAACTCCTCACTCTTGAAAAAGCTTGCGTGTAGCAAGTGAAACATTGCAATTTTTTCTAAACCTTTGTGCCACTTGCTGATTAAAATATTTGCACATCTAAACTCTTGAGAGTGCATGTTTTACTGTGCCTACATGTTCATATACATAAACAAAAAGGCTGGACAGACTAAATCCAGGAGAGTGATCCTGGTGATGTGCATACAGGTGAGAGGAGCAGGACAAGAAGCTGTGGAATAATGGAGTTGAAGTTTCAAATATCATAGATATTACAGTAATTGTACCTAATCTACCACATGTCCTAATTCAAACCATATCTGGAATTTAATTTCCCAGATCTATCACTGCAGTAGGCCTCTCTTTGCAACAATATTTTGATGAACTATACCCTCTTGTTAGTGTAATATTTTTCCTACACTGCTAAACGTAAGTTAGGCTATGCTGTCCCTCTGTTCATTGAACTATCTAGTCAGTGGAGAGGTACAGTAACATCTTCCTCCCTTATTGTGCTCTTGTGTTCGTTGATTCTTTTTTTAAGAGTGCTCAGTATTTGCTTACAGTATATACAATAACTACATCAGTGCTGCATGTGATGAAGCTTCTGATTGCCTCTTCATGCCAATAAAAATTGCATATACTTTGTTCTGTTGTTGCTGTTACTATTTTTACATGACCCACATGGAACATTCCCTGCTGTAGGGTTACAGTATACTGTATACAATAACTACGTCAGTGCTGCATGTGATGACACCTCTGACTGCCTCTTCATTCCTATAAGAATTGCATATACTTCTGTTCTGTTGTTGCTGTTACTATTTTTACATGACCCACATGGAACATTCCCTGCTGTAGGGTTACAGCATACTGTATACAATAACTACGTCAGTGTTGCATGTGATGAAACCTCTGACTGCCTCTTCATTCCTATAAGAATTGCATATACTTCTGTTCTGTTGTTGCTGTTACTATTTTTACATGACCCACATGGAACATTCCCTGCTGTAGGGTTACAGTATACTGTATACAATAACTACGTCAGTGCTGCATGTGATGACACCTCTGATTGCCTCTTCATTCCTATAAGAATTGCATATACTTTTGTTCTGTTGCTGTTACTATTTTTACATGACCCACATGGAACATTCCCTGCTGTAGGGTTACAGTATGTTGGGGAAAATATCTCTTACTGCTATCTGGTTTCTTGTGATTTGAATGTGTGATCATGTCCTCCTTGCATTAAATGTTCTTAGCAATAATTACAGGTTTATTTTTTTTTATATTTCTGCTCCTGGTTGTGTTGTCTGCAGGGTAGGCCAATGCCTAATTACTATACCCTTAACATGCCAAAGATCATCACTGAAATTAGTGTCCAATACCAGTCTGGCTTTCGTTTCCTTTTTCTTTTCTCTGTGAAGTAAATCCCACCTACATTGGCTGTCACATTTCATTCTTCTTTCCCCATACTCAAGGGCACCTCCTCTTTGGGAGGACAAGCAGTAGGGACGGCTCGTCAACATCGTCCAACTCAGGCGTTGTTATGCAATGCCAGATCCGTTAGGAACAAGACTACTCTTATGGCAGATCTTGTAGAAACTGTGGATCTGGCTTGCATTACCGAGACCTGATTAGATGGAAACACCGCCCCAATTTTAGAGGCAGCGGTTCCCTCCGGGGACTCGGTTATACATCACCCAAGATTGGATCACAGAGGAGGGGGGTTGCAGTCTGTTTCAAGACCAAATTGGGCCTAACTGCTGTTCTAGTTGAGGAGGTCACATCATTTGAGTGTACTGTGGTAACTGGTGTGGGGTGCAGGATAGCCCTCATTTACCGTCCACCAGGTGATGAGAAGCTGTTTCTGCAGGAAGTAGCAGATTTCATCATCGACATGGCATTGGAGTCACCCAGACTGATGGTTCTGGGTGATTTTAACACCTGGGTCAATGACAAATATTCACTTTTCGGAGAACACTTCCTCCAGGTGATGACATCTCTGGGCTTCACACAGGTTGTTTCTGCAGTTACCCACAATGGTGGTCACTCTCTTGATCTGGTCTTCCTCCTGGGGATCGAGGCCTCCGACTTGGTGGTGGAATCTGTTGGTTGATCTGATTACTGCACCATTAGGTTCAATTTTTCTGCCCCCCGGGTAGGTCGGTCTCTGTGGAGATGGTCAGTTATCACCCTTTGCAGGATGTGGTCCCTGAAGACCTGGTGGCAGTGAATGACCTCTCGATAGTTGATGAGATCAGCACAGAGCCCAAGCTTTTGGTCATGGCCTATAATACGGCCATTTCCTCAGCTCTCAATCTGATTGCTCCTGCCTGTGTTCACCCCCTTCCACTTTACCCTTGGACCCATGGTTTGATGGGTGCCTGAGGGAATTGCGGAGGTTGGGGCATAGGTTAGAGCATCATTGGTGGAGTTCTGCCTTGGATGCTGACCATCTTATTTTGTTAGAGCATTATAAACTCTATCAATCAGAAATTTCCCATAAGAAGGCAGAATTCCTGTCAAGGGAAATTGCTGTTGCATGGAACCGACCTGCTCAACTCTTCCGAACTGTGGACAGGTTGTGCAACCCAGCCTGTCTGCTGCTTCGTCAAGTTTTTTCACAAAAAGAGTGTGATGAGATTGCTCGTTTCTTTGCGAATAAGGTGGCTGACAAGGGGCAAGAAGTTCATCAGTCTCTCTCTCTCTCTCTCTCTCTCTCTATGGGGGTTGCTGTCAGTTGGTGCTCAGTCACAGAACCCGGGGTTTTCTGGAGTACCTTTGATCTGCCAGAGTTCATTGATATTATGAGGATTGTCCAGGGGATGCATCCCACATGCTGTAGTTTAGATCCAGGCCCTACTTCCCTGATTTTGGGTTATAGTGATACTATCAGCCCGGTCTTGGCTCAGTTCATCCGATGCTCTTTGGAGTCAGGTGAGTTCCCTAGCTCCCTGAAGGAGGTGGTGATGACACTCCTCCTGAAGAAAGCTTCTTTAGACCCAGAGAATTTAGCGAACTACAGCCCTATCTCTAACCTTCCTTTTGTGGGAAAGGTTATTGAAAAGTTGTGGCAGCTCAACTGGAGAACCATTTAACCATCCATAATTTATACGAACCTCTCCAATCGGGTTTTCGTAAGAGGCATAGTACCGAGATGGCTCTGGTTTGGGTGCTCAATGATCTCCCGATGGCGAGAGATTGGGGGAACCATTCCATCTTGGTATTCCTTGATTTGTCATCAGCTTTGGACACTGTGGATCATGGGGTTCTGCTCGAGCACCTGAGGTTCATCTGTGGGCTGCCGGGTACAGTACTCAGATGGTTTTCATCTTTCCTCACCAGTAGAACTCAAAAAGTTGTCACGGGAATATTTTCTGAGTCTTTCTCTCTGCCTTGCAGGGTTCCTCAGGGCTCGGTGCTGTTTCCCATGTTATTTGCAGAGTGTATGCTGCCCCTCGGAGACATTTTAAGATGGTATGGTCTGAAGTTTCACTGCTATGCTGATGATACCCAGCTCTACCCGTCTTTGGCCCCCGACCAGGTTAGTGCTATCTCAGTACTGAATGGTTACTTCATAGAAATCCAAGATTGAATGAGTTCTAGCGGTTTAAAATTGAACGCAGGAAAGACTGAGGTTTTGGTGGTGGACCTGGGTTGCAGGACAGAGGGGTTGAGGACTGATCTCCCCTCTGGTTTAGTCCTGGGGGGCACAGATCCTTACCTTTGAATGGGTGCATAACCTGGGAGTGGTGCTTGACGACGGGCTGACCCTTCATCATCAGGTGTCGGCCGTAGTCAAGCTGGCCTTTTATCATCTTAGGAACATTGCCAGGGTCAAGCACCTTGTTCCGTCTAGTGATCTGCCTGTTCTGGTCCATGCCTTTGTGACTTTGTGCCTTGACTACTGTAACTCTCTTTACTTAGGGCTACCTGGGGTTGATATCTGCCGCTTGCAGCTAGTGCAGAACACTGTTGCACGTTTGTTGACTGGGTCTTCTAGAAGATCTCACATCACCCCTGTGCTGTGCGATCTGCACTAGCTGCCTGTTCAGTGGTGGATCACCTTTGAGGTAGGTTTATTAACCTACAAAGTCCTACACGGTCAGGGCCCCAACTACTTGAAAGAGCTTTTTTATTCCTTACACCCCTCTGTGACAGCTCCGCTCGGCTGACGAGGGGTTGCTGGAGATTCCAAGGGTTAGTTTAAAATCTTCAGGGGTCCATGCCTTCGGGTTTGTGGCCCCTACCCTCTGGAATTCTCTGCCCCATCAGCTTCGGGAGTGCAGGACTGTGAGGTGCTTTAAGCAGGCACTTAAGACCTATGGGGTGAAGCATACTCTGAATCTTTTTGATTTTAATTGGTATTTATTGTAACTGTTTGATTTTTATTTATCGGGTTCAGCACCTTGATATTTGAAAGGCACTATATTAAATAAAATTTATTATTATTATTCTTTCTATTATAATCTTCTTGCCATGTCTTTTGTACTGAAATCTTTTAACCAGATCTTTTGCTGCTTCAGTATAGTCTTCTTCTCCCTTACCATTCCTTTTCAGTTGAGTGATTTGCCCATACAAAATATTATTAATGACACCACGTTGGCAGAAACTCTGATTGTGCAGAAGTACATTTTTATCACTATCCTTTCTGTAGAGTTTAGTTTATGGTCTTATCTTTTGTTGGATATACACAGATCCAAAAAAAATTATTTCATTTTTGATCAGATGCCATGACATACTTTTGGAAGTTGTGTTTTCATTAAAATAATGCAAAAAGTTTTTAAGGTAATCTATAGAATCCTTCCAAACACAAATGATATCAAGAAACCTCTTGGCTATAAAATTGTTATAGTATATCGTGGCCTATTCATTGTATGCAAAAAAAAATTGAAACAGCCAGTTAACAGGTTGGCATAACTAGGTACCACGAAAAAACACCTTGCTATCTTCTTAATTTGACAATAATTGAGTTTCTTAAGCTTAAAATGATTTTTTTCTTAGTACTAACTAGATCAGCCTTGCACACTAGGAATTAGTCTGAATGAAGTTTTCCCTGAGTTCTGTTTTGTTGTTCTAATTTTAAGGCTTCCAGTCCATACTGTGGAATAGTATGACTAAAAGATAGTAAAGATTTTGCCTAACAATTAGTGCGCAGGTGAGACCTGATGCCTCAGGTTTGAATCCTACTACAGCAACTTCCTCTCAGTGTAACTGAACAAATCTGTGGTTATCTTCTTTGTAACATCCTATTGATCTGTTTCTGCTCTTTCAATGTCCCTGTGCACCTAACCAGCACAAATGCAGAGCTGTGAACCTAGATCTCCGATGTAAATCGTATACTTTCCCATAGTGTTGCACTGCCTAAAATGGCAGCAATCCCTGATAGAGTAAGGGCATTATAAAAAAAAGTTGCCTTTAATGGTTCCTGTAACAACTAATAAGTTTTAGTGGTCAAATTGTTATGCTAATTTAGTGACAGTGGGGAAATAATTAAATGAGGACTTACATACATGGACTGGAGAAATCAAGCAGCTCACCATAGTTAGGGTTGAGGAGCCATTTACATGTTAAACCTAAAATTTTGCACCTTAATAACTTTGCAACCGTTCAATGGATTTGTCTGAAATTTGGAATACATGATCAAGAACCATACATCTTGGGATCTGCCAACTTACGTACTGTTCAGATATACGGCTGTGGAGCTATTAAGCGTGATCTGCACGCACATTTACACTTTTTTGCAATTCTTTGGTCGTCTCTACAGGTTGCACGGTTTGCGGGACTGGTCTGAAATCTTCAGGAAACATGCGGCCGGGGTCTCCGATGTGCCTTTGAAGATTTTGTGAAAAAAATATTAAATGGTTCAAAAGTTATTCAAAAAACAGTTTCCCATTATAAGTCAATGGGAAAAGTTAACAAAAAGTTCAACACTTTCGCAAATGCAGTTTTTACTTTTGCAAATGGCCCTTTTACTTGTGCAAATCCACCATTTTGTTTTCAGTTGGTGATCAGAAAAATGCTTGGCATTTAAATTTGAACCCTCTAGCAACACAATTCTTTTTGTGTTTATCTAGTCGGACCCTGAGGATGCTAGGCATGTCTTTATTTTGAGGTTAAATACCATAGAAATATGTTTTTCAAGTTTCTGGAAAAAGAACTTTCACAAAGTAGTGTCGCACTCATGAAAGTGTCACAAACTTTTGTGAAAGCTTTCACAAATTGCGACACTACTTTTCCTGGCTATGGCAAAATGACAGCAATTCTTTGCCACCCTGCTGCAAAAGAACGGTTTGGTCTTTTGGGCTGAAATTTGGAGGAAACGCAGCCAACATCTCACAGATGTGCCTGTCAGTATTGTGGTAAAAAATATTACAGGGTGGCAAAGCTAGAGCACTCCAAAATTGATACTTATTCCCTTAGGATAACATTACGGCATCTGCCACATTACAGAAATCCTTTGCCGCCCTGCTGCAAAATAACTGTTTGTTTTTTTGGGGCTGAAATTTGGAGGGAAGAAAGACAACATCCCACAGATGTGCCTTTCAGTGGTTTAGTGAAAAAATATTACAGGGAGCCAAAGTTATCACACTCCGAATTTCTCTTTTTTTCCCATAGGATAACATTACAGCATTTGCCGCACCTTTCAGGGCCCATATCTCAGAAACGGTGCAAGATACAGACTTTTTGTTGGAAAAAATGCTTAGCCCCCTAGCAGGGGACTATGTTTCTGCTTCTTCATACATCTGATGGGTGAGAGTTAGGGCCGACAATCCCAACGCGCACCCCGATGCCAGTTGGGGGTGTTTACGGGGGGTCAAAGGGGGGCTTTCAACCCTAACAGGAATTTCCTCACTTTTGTTGCTATGGAACAACCCTAACTAATGCATTAAACTGAGGGGTAGCTGGTCTATTCCACTGGGGTGTCAAACAGATGAGGCATACTGATGAGTCCTGGTAGACCGAAACACATGTCTATGTCTTCTGTTAGCACCCTTTGCAAACTGTGTGAGAGGCCTTTTGGCACCATGCAATTCTGCTTAAAGTTGGACCAGCATAACATTCTGTGGTGATTTGCATATGCAGCTCATGATGCTTTGCATTGTAGGGGCATGTGTGATTTTGTATTTTCTTGAAACTTGGCTTCCCAGCCAAATGCCCTTTGGGGTAACCCTTGCCTCAGTGTTTACGCACAGAGGTTCTCTGTCTCTTATATATATATATATATATATATAGTATTGCAGAGATGAATGAACAAACAGATGCAAGGGAACATTTTGCGACCCTAAATGTTTCTTTCTCAGGGCCTGGCATCATGTCTAAATGTTTAAAAACAATTATACAAAAACTTATATTGAGCATACTGTGATTCACAAAACTCTTTGTGATACTGAAGATGTATATCTTTGGGAGGGGACTGCCCATGAGAGATGAGGAGCATCATGATAGCTAATTCAAATGATCATGAAGGCAGAATGCTGCAACTCACCTACCAAGCTGACCCTCTGCTGCACAGGGAATGCGAATGAGTTCTAAACCTTTTCTTAGAGCCACTAACACTTGAAGATGAAACAGGAAAGAAAAACATAAAACTATTTTTAGCGTTTGGTATGATGACTCTGAAAAAAGAAATGAAGACTCTGGGAGCTAAACTAAAAGCAGCTAAGCTGGTATTAATGTTGACAAGGAAAATGCACCTTCTGTTAAATAAACAAAAAAACAGCAAAGGTGGAAATGAACTAATATCAGCAAAAGAGAACAATGGTGCCGCCTTGTTTCCACTATCTCAATATCCTGAAAAAAATAAAGAACTTACAAAAGGTACTGTCTCACCTGTTTCCAGATCACCAATAGTAGTTAGGGGCCAGCAAAAAGAACTCCTTGAGTGTGTTGGAATGCCCCAAGTGACAGATTTGGAAAATGTTCTGATACTAGAAGGACTAATTGAAGTAGATCAAAACTCTTTGATGTCTTCCAATCCAAACAATCACACTGAAGGCCTCTCTTGAAGCAAAGATGAATGGATGCTGGAGCATACAGAAAAAATGCCAAACTCAAAAGAAAGCATGCCAGGTGCCAAACAAACCAGCAACTGAGAAGCCAGCTTGAGCTCCAGCACTGGGGTAAGCAATGTTATTGTATCTAACCCCATAAATACACAGAACATTTCACATGTAGCTAACAATTCTGGGTCAGATGTTAGGACCCCAGAAAAAAGAGATAGACTCAAATTCAAAGGATACTGCAATGCATAGAAATGATATAGTTAAGAAGAGGGGAAAAGCTGAGAAAATTGAAAATAATAATCACTCCGAAACCAGCTGCCAAGAACGTAATACAGAAGGAAATGAATATGGAAGTGACCCACGTTTATGGACAAAACAACTCTTTATGCAAATAACTGAATTGATCAAACAGTGGAAAAAGTGATAAATCTACAAGAGCAATTCGAAAACTTTGAAAAGGAAACACAGATTTTAATAAAAGAAATCATTGAAATAAAAAGATGTTGAACAGATAAATCAAATGCTGAACACATTACAAAATGAACAAGAGCCATACCAAAAAAATTCATAACCTAGAAACATCTAACATGGAATTAAAAGCCAAATTAACAGACTTTGAACTGAGATCCCTCAGGAAAAAACAAGACATCTGAATATCTGGCATTCCAGAGTCTTGGGACAATACAAAAGGGCTGAATGACTTTTTTAAGCAGATTGCAGAAGCATACTTAGACCTTCATACAACAGATATCAACTTTGAAATCTACTGTGTACACTGAGGTTTACAACCCAGACCAAGTAACTTTGCTCCACCATGGACAATAATTCCAAAATTCACACACTCAAATGATAAGGACACCCTAATGGCATTAGTACACAAGAAAAAAAATACTAAATGTAATAGGAACAGCAATTTCAATTTACAACGATTTGCCACCAGAAATTCTTCAAGACAGGAAGAAATTTTGTTGAGAAATAAACACTGGACGAGTGATTACAAAGCAACCATGACTTTTCTTGCCAAACTGTGAGTAATAATTGATAATAGATGGCACATATATGATATGGTAGAAAGCACTCTGCAAGACTTGAAAATCAGACTGCCAAATGTGTTTTTCTGAATAAATTATTATATTACAGTTTTTTTCCTAGATAAAGTAACTTTGTTTAGTTGTTGTTGAGCATTACTGAGGTAGTGGGTGGGGGTGAGCAACAGAATCCAAGACACAAGTACTTGTTCCCTAACTGCTCTGATGAGACTTACTTTATTAGAATGTATTATATTATACAAAGATTTTTTAATGCTTGGAAGAACTTAAAAACAAGGTCTGGACTGATTTATATAAAAAAAAACTCCAAACAGCAAGATAGTGGAGGGAAAGGGAAGAAGGAAGGGTAGAGGAGTGGGATATAATGTATCTTAATGGTTATCTGAAAAAAAAATGATGTACTAAATAATGTAGGTGTTAATGCTAGGGTAACTGTGTCAGTGAGGGTATTAATTACAAAGTAAAGCGTTCAAAGCCATAATGAATCAAGGTACTGTATAATGGTAACATTATAAACCAACTAAATCCCATTCCCCTTGGGGTAAATTTAACCCATCAGAACCAAAGACCTAATGAGCTAATAAATATAAGTGCATTAAACATCATCCAAGTCAATGTATGACAGGTAATAAATTAAAAATGGTTTCCCTAAACATCAGTGGGATAAATTCCCCAATTAAGAGAAGCAGATTACATAGAAACATAGAAGTTGACGGCAGATAAGGACCGCAAGGCCCATCCAGTCTGCCCATTTCTTTTTCTACCTTATAAATGTGCCATCGGCCTTTGCTCTGTCAGTGGCCTATCTATTCATAGTCATTTGTATTGCTCCCTTATGCCTATCCCATGCCTGTTTGAAGCCCTGCACTGTATTCATAGCCACCACTTCTTGTGGTAAGCCATTCCATGCATCCACCACCCTTTCTGTGAAAAGAATTTCCTCACATTCCCCTTAATCGGCCTCCCCTAATCTCATGCTGTGTCCTCTTGTCCTGCTATTTTTCTTATATTTAAACATGTTAGACTCTTTCACCTTGTTTATGCCCTTAAGGTGTTTGAATGCCTCGATCATATCACCTCTCTCCCTCCTTTGCTCAAGGGTATACATATTGAGCTCCGTTAATCTGTCCTCATATGTCTTCTGATGCAGTCCCTGCACCATCTTGGTTGCCCTTCTGGACTGCCTCAATTTGGTTAATGTCCTTGTGAAGGTGTGGCCTCCAATACTGCACGCAGTACTCCAGATGGGGCCTAACCAGTGTCTTGTACAGGGATTATTACCTTCTCCTTACGACTTGTGATACCCTACTAATACACCCTAACACCCCCCCTAGCCTTACCTACTGCTTTAGAGGTCTGCTTGGATGATTTTAGGTCATCAGTGATGATGATGCCCAAGTCTCTTTCTTCCTTTGTGACTGCTAGCAACTCCCCTCCCAGCCTATAGGTGGCTTCAGGGTTTCTCTTTCCTATGTGCATGATTTTGCACTTCTTTGCATTAAATCCCAGTTGCCACTCTTCTGACCATTCTGCTAGTTTATCCAGATCTCTTCTCATTCTGCCCACCCCATCTGGATCATCTACTCTGTTGCAGATCTTGGTGTCATCTGCAAACAGACAAGCCTTACCCTCTAGTCCATCTGCAAGGTCACTAATGAAGATGTTGAAGAGGACTGGCCCCAGAACTGATCCCTGAGGTACCCCACTTGTGACTTGCATCTCTTCTGACTGTATACCATTCACCACCACTCTCTGTTTTCTGCCGTCAACCAGTTTGCCACCCAGTTGACCAATTTCTGACCCACCCCAGCCTACCCAGCTTATTTATCAATCTTCTATGTGGAACAGTGTCAAAGCTTTGCTGAAGTCAAGGTAGGCGACATCAACTGCTCCCCTTGGTCCACCACCTGGTTACCCAGTCAAAGAAATCTATGAGATTAGTTTGACAGGACCTTCCTTTGTAAACCCATGCTGTCTTGGATCCTGTGCCCTATGGATTCCAGGTGTTGCACTATCCTTTCCAAGAGTGCCTCCATAATCTTGCCCACTTCTGAGTAAGACTGACCAGTCTGTAGTTCCCTGCCTCCTCCCTGCTACCACTCTTGTGCAGCGGGATCACATGAGCCCTTCTCCAATCTTCTGGGACCTCTCCTGTGTTCAGAGACTCACTAAACAATTCTGCTAATGGCTCTGCTAGTTCCTCCTTTAGCTCTTAAGTACTCTGGGATGTATGCCATCAGGTCCCATTGCCTTATCCACCCTGAGCTTAGCAAGCTCTTGTAGGACCCTTTCTTTGTGAAGGGAGTAGTGCTCCTCCTCCTCCTGTGTCCATGATGCTGAGCTGTGGCCCTGCCCTACCTTCTTCAGTAAATACTGAGCAAAAGTATCTATTTAGGATAGATGCCTTTACAGGGTCCTCCTCCTCACATGCTCCCTTTTCTCCATTAACTGCAATACCCCCTCTGGACTTTCTCCTTTCACTAATGTATCTATAGAAAGTCTTGTCACCTTCTTTTACTGTTCGTACTAAGTGTTTCCTCAGTTTGGGACTTTGCCTGCCTTACTGCCTTACCTGCTTCCCTTAGGGCAGTTTGGTATGCCTCCCTATCTTCATCCTGTGTTCCCTTATATTTCCTGAAGGCCAGCCTTTTGGCTCTGACCTTTTCTGCTACTGTATTTGAGAAACCAAAGTGGTTTCCTTCTTCTTTTGCACTTCCTTTTCTGTCTAACACAATGGGATGTTGCTTCAAGTATTGCATCCTTAATGCTTGCCCACTTTGCCTGTACCCTCACCTGTGTTTCTTTTTGCCAGGGCTAGCTTAACTCTGTTGGCCATCTTATCAAAGTCAGCTCCTCTGAAGTCCCATATTTTTGCCTTGGAATGGGATGATTTAGATGTAGTAGCCAAATTGAACCATACCATGTGATGGTCACTGGCCCCCAGGTGACCTTCTACCTGGAGATCTGTGATCCCTTCTTTATTAATGACAAACTTTAAAAAAAAACAGGAACAAATAATTTGCATCCAAGAAACTCACTTAAATGAATCAGAAATAAAAAAAAAATGAAAACAAAATGGATCAGTCATATCTTTTTCAGCACTGGTACAAATAAAAGCACAGGTGTTGCCATCATGATAAAAAATGGAATGCCCATACCCATAATAGAACAATTGAAAGACAAGGAGGGATGCATTATAATGATTAAGTCACAAATAATCAACTTATAGTCATAGACTCTCTGTACACCCCCTTCTCTAACTATAATTCCTTTCTTGCAAAAATATCAGAGGGGCTGCAAAACCTTTAAATCAGCAACATAATTTTAGCAGGAGACCTAAATGACTTAGCACAACCTTATCAAGTACAAATCCCACCACTGGAAACAAATTAATATCAACTAAATTAAATAATGTTCTACAAATTAAACAATTAGTGGATTCAAGGAAACAGACAAATCCAATAGCAATAGAATACACCCATTTTGACAAAAAAAGCAAAAAATGTCACACAAATTGATTATATACTAATATCAAAAAATCTAAAAAAATGTGTAATAGCAGCTGGAATAGATTCTGTTTTTATATCGGATTATGCCCTAACCAGTTTTGAAATTAAAATAACAAATTATGATCACAAATCAACACCACAGTGGCCCCTTAATAATGATTGTTTAAAAGAAACTGCATTTATTTCAATAATACGGCAATCCATTCATGAATATTGGTACTTTAATTATTCAGGACAATGTCTCATCCTGCAATTATGAGATGCATTTAAAGCAACTCTAAGAGCTACTATAATTTCATATCAGATAAAAAGAAATAAAAGAAAAAATATATGGAAGTAGAGGAGAAATTAAAAAAGATAGATAGATTAATATTAACAGATGATAACAAATGTAAGGATGAGTGAGGACATTCAAAAATGAAAAAAACAAGAACAAGTTCTTCAGGAAAACAAAAGGCTAGCATTTGCAATGAAACCAACTACAACAAATACTATAACACAGACAAATCGGCAAACTATTGGCTAATTTATTATGTAAAGAAACAATTAAAAATATTATCACAAAAATGAAAGATAAAGATGGGAATATTAAACAATCTGATGATCAAACAGCAGACATATTTAATGAATATTATAAAACCATATATCACAATAATTTTATTCCAGACCACAATATATTATCTGCATTTTCTGATAAAGCTAATATAAGCAATAAGCCATTTCACTAGTATTCTATTAATCAAAAAGAAATTAAGGACACAAAAAATCCTTGCCCAGGAAAAAACAAACACTGATTTAGACAGAATGACTAATGCATTTTATCAAGCCTCTGAAAATGAACTAACCCCGTGGACTGAGAAAATGTTAGCGGAATTATTAACACAAAATAATGAACTATTACCCTCAATGGAGTTAGCCAAAATTATATTAATCCACAAAGAGGGTAAACCACACAAATTTCCAGAAAACTATAGGCCCATAGCCATACTAAACACCAACTAAAAATTAATAGCTAAAATATTAAACAACAAAATTCAAAATCATATAAACTCTTACATACATACCAGTCATTACAGTTTAATAAAAGGGTACAATATCGTGCAAGCAAATAGGAAACTTCAAACAGTGATACATCCCATAAATAATAAAAAACAATACAAAAATTTGATATATTGCAATTGTGATAGATGCAAGTAAAACCTTTGATTGTATAAATAGAGACTACATTTTATATGTTAACTGAGTAAGGTATCCCTCAAGAATTAATCTTTTTTTTATTATACATAAATGATTTACCAAATTGTTGTTCACCTAATACTTGTATACATCTTTATGCTGATGATACAATATTGTACACCAAATGTGATGATACAGACACAGCAATGATGGTCTTGCAACAGGATTTTTTCAATATACAGAGGGAACTTATTGAATTAATATTACTTTTGAATGAACAAAAAACACAGTGGATGTTATTTAGGAGGAAAGACATGAAAGAGTCATCCAAAAAAGAAATTAGATCTTTGTCAGCAACCATCTTAGAACGTGTAGAATCTTAGATATTTAGGGGTGATATTAGATAATAATCTGACTTTTGAACTGCACATAACACCTATGTCTAAAAAATTGAAGAGACTTTTGAGTTTCTTCTATAGGAACAAATCTCTTTTTAATTTAAGGATTAGGAAGTTACTGGTTTCTTCCATGTTCCTGCCCATATTGGATTGTGGAGACGTAGTTTATAAAAATGCTAAAAAATCATGATTGTGCTTACTGGATGTTTTATTCAATAGTGCATAAGATTTATAACAAATCTACCATTTAGAACCCATTGCTGTGTTTTGTATCAAAAATCAGGTTTCTTTTCATTATTTGACAGTAGGGATAGTCAGTGGAATTTATTGGTTTACAGGTTTGTGTTGCAGTCATTACCAGTTTTTCTTTTGAATTTATTACAAATTAGGCCACAACATTATTCTCTAAAGTTTTCAATTCGAGCATGTTTTTATGTACCAAGACATAGGACTAGATTTAGTGATAAAACTATATCAGGTTTAGTACCCAAAACATGGGAACAACTGTCTAAACAATTAGACAGTACTGTATTGTTGCCGTTTAAATGCTTTAGGTCCTCTTTGATGACTTTGTATAACAAACATTGTAGTTGCTATGGCTAAATGATATTTTTATGCTGCACACTTAAATTGAAAATTGTAATTTTATATTGAAACTGAAATGCTGTTGTAAGTCTTCAATTTTGTCTTTGTATGTTATATGTTTGGATACAACTGCAAAATAGATAATACTATCTCAATTTGATATCCAATAAAAGTTGAAAGTTGAATTAATAACATTAATTAAACAGTTATACAAAAACTATGGTTACATTTCAAATAAACAAATTCCTGACTTCAGATTTTCAAATATTAAATTGCATACACCAAGGATGCTTGCTATCCCCAAACATATTTATATTAGGATTAGAGCCCCTACTACAAAGCATAAGAAATAATCCAAATTTTGAGGGTATTAACATCTCAAATTAAGCATATTTGCTAATGATATTTTATTAATCATAAAAAATATTCATACCTCCTTGAATGCATTCCTTCAAAAAGTAAAAACATACTCGACAATAGTAGGCTATCATATTAATAAAAGCAAGTCAGCAATAATGAAAATAAAAAATAAAACTCAAAATATTGAAAAGTATGCAAAAGACTTCAGTATACAAAGCTCAATTAAATACTTAAGAATTCATCTGTCTCTCAACCCAAAAAAAAGTGCTGGTTACCACTGCAGAGACACTACCCTTAAAGGGGACAGGAAATGTGTGGTAATTGGCAGCAGTTACTAATGTTCCTAGTAAGAACAATGAAAGACATATCTCAAAATGTGCCATATTTAACTGTGCCTTAATAAACTCTAATGTGATAAACTTTGTTTTTAATTGTTTTGTTTTTATGGATAACATTCTGCAGTGTTCACTTCATGTAATCATTAATTAATCCCCTGGCAACTATCACCCCATCTCACTACTCCCTACCCTAGCCAAACTACAAGAACATCTAGTCCTCTCTCAACTCACCTCCTTTCTATCTGATACCTCCTTCTTCACCCCATTCCAATCTGGTTTCAGGAAAAAACACACTACCACCACTTCCCTACTTCAGATCATTGATTCCATCATCTCTGGGATGAACAATGGCCAAATCACCTCAGCCATATTTGTTGACTTTGCCAAGGCTTTTGACACTGTATCCCACTCCCTTCTCCTTGTTTCCTCTTATCTTCTGGTCTAGCCCCTTCTGCCACTAATTGGTTTAAGGCCTACCTTACTGGTAGAACCCAGTCAGTTAAGATTGCAGATGTCATCTTGCCACCCCTCCTGATCTGCACTGGTGTCCCTCAGGGCTCTATGCTTGGTCTCCTTCTATTCTCTATCTTCCTTAATGACCTGCCATCTGTCTGCTCCCCCTCATCTGCCATACACAAGTACGCTGATGATACTGTCCTGTTTGCATCTGGCTCATGCCCAGCTTAGGTTACATCCAGCTTGCAGCATGACTTCAACAAGGTCCAGCTCTGGTTTGCAAACCATCAATTATTCCTCAATGCCAAGAAGACAGTCTCCATAACCTTTTGCACAAGGCAGAGACTCTGTAGACTTCCCTACCTGCCCACTTTCCTCATTCTTGATGGGATTTTACTTGAGGACACCTCATGCTTCTGATACTTTGGGGTTTGGTTAGAGCAACACCTCAACTTCTCTATACACACTGATGCCATCCAGAAACAATTGTACCCCATGCTTGGTGCCTTGTTCACAAACCACAGTTGCATCCCTCCTGTGGCTAGGCGTGAGCTTGCCCAGAAGATGATCATCCCCATTTTTGAATACTGCTACATAGTCTATGGTGCTGCTCCAAAGTCCTCCCTGACCAGACTGGACACTCTCTTCAACTCCTTCTGCCATTTTGCCCTTGATGCTCCCTCTTGCACCCACCACTGTGACCTCTATTGAGCCCTTTCCTTTCCTTACAAATAGATGCCTCTCACACTGCGCTAAATTCACTACTAAACACTGGCTGGGTGAACTCCCTTCCTACCTCTCCTCCTCGTTTATAACACTCCCTCCTCCTTCCCACTCCCTCAGATCTATCAACACTTGCACACTAAATGTCTCCCAGCACTACACCCTCTCCCCTGCCAGTTTGGGTATTCTCACCATTTCTCTAAAATATGGAACTCTGTACCTCCCCAAATCCGACACACCTCCTCCCTCTATTCCATCAGCACTGCCCTCTCCAACTATCTTGCACCAAACTGTTCCTGTCATAACCCACCTTAATTTCCTTTGTCTTGCTCCTTACAGTTTGTCCCTCTTCAGAATTTACTTAATGCCTCTATCGACTCTACTGCCTCTACTGACCCTAGCCCCTCCTAAGTGCTACTTCTCATACCTTTCTCTCTTCCCCTACTCTCTCCATCTTTTTTCCTAGCTGTCACACTCCCCTTGCAGGGTTCTCAGCATCATGAAGGGGTCCTATAGTGCCTAGGCTTGCCACCTTTTCTTCCCCCCATCTACCTATCATTGGTCTTCCAGGTTCCCTTGCAGGGTCCCCAGCATCCTGGAGGTTCCTTTGATCAGGCCTCATCCCCTCCCAGGTGTTATTTCTCATTCCCTCCCTCTCACTATCCCTCTATATTTACAACACCTAACCGCAGGAGGGTTTACAATCACCTGAACTTCCCTGCCCCCTTGCAGGGTTCATCACATCCTGAAGGGTTCTCTTTTTGGGTCAGGCCTTATTTTCCCTCCTAGATGTTAATCATACTTACTCCCTCTCTCTCTCTTCTTCTCTAATCCCTACTTCAGTCCCTGTTCCCTTGCAGGGTTCCCTGCATCCTGAAGGGGTCTCTCTGGGACATGACTCTGCACTATTTGTCCTCTTGTCCTCTCTGTCCTTCACCTCTTATTTCACAATAGCACTTGTTCACTTATTATCATTGCACTTATTAATTGTTCTCACAAATTACATATGTATGCAATACTGTATGTAACAAATGCCTTAATTAATTGTATGTTAGGTTGATCTTTGTAACTTGAGTGTAAAATTGCTCATCCCTATTGTAGTCTTTCCCCCGGGTCACACTGGGAGACGAGCAACCTGTTGCTCAGTGTGCCTTCCTGGTGAAACATTTCAATAAATAAACTTTGGAGTTTTTATTATGTCATGGTTTGTGTATGGACTGCTAAACATGAGTTATTGTCCTATCAGAACCATTCTTAGAGTTCATTGCTCAAACCATGACATAGTTAAAATTCCAGATCAATGGTTCTGTGAAGAGAATTATAACAGAATGCTGCCCAAAAAAGCAAAACAATGAGAAATAGTCTTTCATACCACTTTTTATTTAGGTACAGTTGCATATGGATCATTTTGGCTGATGGATATCATTTCTGTAAATAGGAACAGTATAAACAGCTGCCAATTACATATAATTTCCTGTCCTCTTTAACATGGTATATTGGCTGCACCCCCCTCAGCACCCTAGCTGGTTCTGTAATGTAAATTATCTGGTGTCTAGTAGTCGACCACCTTCCAATCACTGGTTCCTGCATACAGTATATCTTCATAATCTCTGGTGTCTAGTGGTCCTTCCAACCCCTTATCATCTATTTTGTTATCCATAGACATCTCCTTAGGGCCTAGTGGACCCTCCACCCTCAATAACCTGGTTGGTGCTATTTAGAAAGCTCTGGGGTAATCTAGTAGACCCTCACTCCAGAATAATTTCAAACCCTACACCCTACCCACCTGCTTAGGGGGACCCCCCACCCAACACCACCCTTCAAATTACAGACAGTGACAGTGACTGACAAAGCCCTCTGTTCACCTCCTTGGCTGGTTGGCATCTGAATGTCAGGAAGTGATTTTGAGTACTGTAGAAATTGAAGGTATTATGAACCCATAATCAGCATACTGATGACCCGTTAGTGCCTTGCATGCCCAATGGGCCCATTAGCATGCTAGGGCTGAATACGGCTCACAGGAGCTCTAGTGCTAGCCTATTTGGACAGTGCTTCTCAAGTGGTCTCCTCTGTGAACCATATCTAGCCCTGGGCTGTATCAGCACAGTGCAGAGTCACTATGCTCTTCAGACTGATTTGAAGAATTTAGCTATTCTTAACTTAAACAAAACTAAATCTTATGATCTTTGGGTCACATTTCATGTTAAGTATTTGCCCAGCTCTTGAGCTTTATGACAATCAAGGTAATTTAATTGAGTAAGTATCCCAGTTTAAATATTTAGGAGTTACCTTGGATCCCTTGCTTACTTTTTCTGACCATACTAAACTGGTTTATCATAATATTGATCAAGGAATTGGAGTCCTTTAAAAGCTGACTTTTTTTTCTGTTGGTTTTCCTCTACTTCATTTTGATTATGTATCTAGCCTTTTTTATTGGGTTCTAAGGAGGTACAAAATATTTCCATTGTGTACAACAACATTTGCTGCTTTGTTTTATTAGTTCCTTTACGTACTCACCACTGTTACTTATACTCACAGCTCTGTTGGTTAGCCCTACTGCAATGTGTACAATTTTTTTTGGCTGTTTAGTTTTTAAAAATATTTTTTGTTCCACTCTTTCCCCACTTTCTGATTTTCTTTCAATTAGGGATATGTTGTCTAGTTTGTGGTCATCAACTGGGGCTGTTCTTAATGTTGGATTTGATAAAACTAGAGCTGATTTATGTGCTTTTACTGTAGCTGCTCCTCAATTCTAGAATAGCATGCCTGAATTTTTACATATTAACTGTTCTCTTCAAGTTTTTAAAAGGCAACTAAAATTGTATTTGTTTGATTTATGTACTTGTAACTGTAAATTAATTTTTTTGTTGAATGTTGTATATTTTGTACTTCAAAATTTGCCCAGGTCAAGCCTGAAGAAGGACTTTAGGTCCCGTGCTCCTACCTGGTTAACTAATTAAAATAAATAAATCAATATATTGTTTTGGTTGTTCCCATATTTAGGAAGTTAGTGTGCTCTGGTTGAGCATGCTAACCAAATATTGCCCCTAAGCCAGCCATGCACTAACTGCTGTACAGCATTCCTGGCTCTGTGGCAAAAATGGCCATCTCTGACTATTAGGGCCTGTTTGTACACATAAATGCAGACATGGTTTCTCCACTTCATCTTCTGGATTATAAAGCACTTCAGGGTAGGTGAGAAGGCTGCACAAGACTAATCATATCATGACAGCAAACTACTTTTCACCACTTGAGGAGGAGGAGGAGCAGATATCGGACTCCTTTGGTGGGGGATCTGAGCCAGTCAGGAAGAGTGAACAACATTACTTGCTGGCACCCAGTGGAAAGATAAGGTACAAGGCAAAAATGAATATCCTAGTTGCACAGGACTCAGTGATTAGATGGGAGGAGAAGGTAGTTGGAGGTGGGGAAAGGGGCAAGGGTAATATAATGCCTTCCAGGTACATCAGCCATCAGGCACACTGAAAGGAAAGGATAGGACAGGGAGGATGGTAGAGAAGGGGGGAAGGGAGCTGGTAGTGCTGGTACACTTGGGTACCAACAATATGACAAACCAGTCTAGTGAGATGATGAAGCACAACTTTAGAATGCTGGGGAAAGATTGAAGGCACACTTGGATTTCCTGGCCTTTTACAAGGTCCATGTTCAAAAAAGAAGATGAGGTTCCACAGGAAATCAACACAGTTCTCTTGTTTTCTAGGCAGCCACTCCCGATGTGTCATATATAAAGAGATGATCTCAAGTTCAGAGCAGAGAGTGGGGGGCACTGAAAAAATATTTCCATGGACAGTCTTTTTCATTTCCAAATATTCTCTTTATTTAAAGTTTGGTATACCTCAACGTTTCACCTAGTGTCCAGGCTTTTTCAAGAGATGCCTTTCTAGATAAATATACAAATATATATAATTAAATTACTGTCCACATTTAAAAGCAAAATAAACTCTAAAATTATAAATGCAAACAAACACTGGTGCTACTTACTAAATTACATTAATATAAGTCTAAAAGTCCCTTCATACCATCAGTTTGGTGACTTACAGTCCTAAAAGGAAACATATGTAAGAGAAATTCTCAATGTAACACATGCTTTCAGACAAGTATCACCATTCATATTGTATTACATCAGAATAAATTCAAGAATATAAAAATAAAAATAAAACCAACACCAAACAACAAACCCAGTGAACCAAACTTTTCTAATGGTGCACCTCTATCAATACCTGTATTTTTTTGACGTAAGGCTTATCAAGCTCATATCACATATTTTTTACGATCTTATTCGTTCAGTTAGTTCATACTGTTGTTTGTTCAAATGAATTCATAACTGAAAAATTAAAAATCATTCATAATAACCTCAGTATGTGCTGTAATGTCTTTGTATGTGTCTTATAAGATGTATCTCATTTTTACTGATTATTTAAGCAATAAGGCATGACAAGGTGTGTGTTATCGTGTAATAACATCACTCCTGGGGTGGATTGAAGCACGAGACAAAGCCGAGTGCTTCTACCACCCCAGGAGTGATGTTATTACACAATAATACACACCTTGGAGTGCCTTATTGCAATTATACAATGGCTCAATGTTATACAAAATAAAAATATTTAAAAAAGTTTTAGTAGATTTTTAGTGTAGCAATATATCTCTGTTTCTTAAAAGTAGCTCCAAACAATCATCCAAAAAATATATACAGTGATGTTATTGTGTAATAACATCACTGCCTCAAGCGCACACTGACCAATAAGAGCCCTGGAAATTTTTTTGTCATTGTATAATCCACCTTATTTAACATTAAACTCATTGGAAGATCACTTCTACATTTCCAACCCTTTCATTCATCAAACAAGATCTGCAAGCAGTAACAGATCATTTTCATGCTTTTACACATCCATACTAAAACACTATGACTTCATCTTCAAAAGACATTTCCCTTTGTGTGATTACTTCTTCAAGAACATATTGGATATACATGGCAAAGAGTTCTTATTTTCTAACTCTGTTTCCTTCTTATCCAAAAGGAACTCTGCTCTAAGCAAGTGGATACTACGTGTTCAAACAAAAGAGTTTAGGCTTCTCTTATTTCAACGATCTTATCTTCCAAGGATAAAAAGAAATATCGCAGGTCTGCTAAACTTTTAAATATCTTTTTGTTATAATTTTTTAATTCCTTTTGTTACCTATTAATGAAAAGTAAATGTCTCCGGTAGTTGCACCACAGCCTTACAGAGTTTTAGTATTTTATTTCCTGTATTCCGACACCGTCTTTGTGTCAAACTTAACTTATAACAGTTACATTCCTTTCTTTTTATCAGTTTCATTCACCTAAATAATGTATCAAACTAATCTTTTTAAATTCTGACCTTGTTGTTGTGGTACTTCCACTGTGTAGAATGCTCACTCTGTCTCCTAATGGATTCATACAGGCCGTCGCTTTTCAGGCCTTAAGTGCGCTCTTACCAGTACATCACACTTAAAGCTACAGCTAGTAACTCATCATCAAAATTGTTCATATACGTTTTTTTTAAATTCCCATTAGTATTCTGAAAATAATATTACTCCTATATCCAATTCATCAACAAAGAGTTGATTATGTAGTTTTGTAGATGTCCTTCTGCATCTCACGCTTTTTAAACAGGTGCTAACATCTCAACTACCACATTGTCCCATAAAATCCATAGTACTAACCTCAATGTTCTAATAATGACTTCATATTTTTCTATATTCTTTATATCTCTAGCATTTCTAACTAGTTAAGCCACATCATAATTACTTTTTTAATTATTTAAAAAGTAGTCTCAATCTTACTTCCAAATCATGACCGGAAGAACAATTCTATAATTCTTAGGCTTTCTATGCATCTGTACTTCTCATACATCTTGAGCCTGTATTGGCATTTCAATAGTCATAATGCCTCCTGATATCTTTTGTACTTGTGTCCGTATTCCAAGATTATTTTAAAATGTTCCATGTAAATCCCGTATATCTGGGATACTTCCAAAAAAAAAAAAAGCTCAATAATTTTACAGCTTTATATCACCACACCATACTTCAAACTACAACTTATAAATCACAATTAAGGTTATTCACCTAAAGTTCTTATTTCTATAAATATTCCAAGTATAATCAAACTCTAATCCCGAAATCATTAAAAAAGAGTTGATTGTGTAGTTTTTCAGGTTCCTAAGTGTCTTCGCTTTTTTACTAGCATCTTAATTGCCATGTTATCCCATAATGTTTGCAGTACTGTCGTTTTTCTCTTTTTACTAACATTGTACTGAAAAAAGACCTAATGAAAGTCTAAATAGACCTCCATAATGTCTCAGCATGGTAATTAGAAAACTCCTTTCTCCTATTTCATCTCATTCTCAAGGGTGTCCCTTATTCTTTCTTTCTCATTACAAATGTTTCTGATTTTTCCTCCCACACGGTCTCACATAAAAGCTATTTTGTACAATTCTCTACAAATTTTTCAAATGCATCCCATAATTATTAGCTTAATGGTAACATGTGTCAAAAGATATTACATTTTGGTAACAGTAATGTTCCTGTTACTTTAGACTCAGTTGTATGAGATTCTCAGTCTCATGTTATGTGATATTCATTCTAATATCTCTCAAACTACTTCTGGCTATCAAATGTAGCCCATTGTACCTTAGTCAAATGGTTCTCATAATGTCACTTCTAAAATTTATTCATGAATTCTATATTCTTTTCTATCTTCGACAATTCCAGTTGATATCTTTATTTAAACCAATTCTCGGTTCCAAAGCTCTCATTTCAAAAATCCATCTAGTCTCTGTTCTTTCCACTATTTTGTTGTAATCTCCCCCCAAATGGTGGATTCACTGCTTCCAACCCCCAAAATCTTAGAGATGCCCCTGTATGTCCTTCTTCTAAAAAATGATCTACCACTGGCGTTGATTTCTTATTACGAATGTTGGATTTGTTTTCCTGTATGCACTGTTTGAGGGGTCTAATAGTCTTACCTATGTAGATTTTATCACATGGGCATTGAAGGATATATATGACCCCCACAGTATCACAAGTAATGAACTGTTTAATATCATATTCCTTATTTGTACAGGGATGTTTATATTTCTGTTTCTTACTGGTATGTCCACAGACAGAGCATCTGCCACATGGCACCATGCCTGGCTGCAAAGGTCCCAATAGTAACTGTCTGTTCCCATCAATTCTACCCTGTTCACGATCTGTATGTAATAACCTATCTTTTAAGGTAGTGGCCTTTCTTTCTGCTATCATGGGTGTTTTTTGAAATACATAATTTCCCATTGGATAATCTTTCAGAACTGACCAATGTTTATGTATAATCTGTCTTATTTCTTTCATTTTGTGATTATGTTTAATGCTAAACACTATTGATCTCTCTATCTGCTCACCTCTATTTCCCTCCAATGCCTCAGCTTGTGTAATGTGCTGTATTCGTCCCCTTGCTTGATGCAGATTCTTTTTACTGTATCCACGTTCTCTAAATCTATTAGATGCTGCCCTAAGCTCCTCTTGAAAATTCTGTTCCTCCCTACAGTTCCTGCGGATCTGCAGGAACTGTGAAAAAGGAATACTTTCCACCAGTCGTTCCACATGAAAACTGTGCACGTGTAATATGGTGTTTCGAGCTGTCTCTTTTTGGTATAGTGTTGTAGTTAAACCAATCTCTCCAATTGTGACCCTTACATCTAAATACGGTAGGGTGACTGTACTGAAATCCATGGTAAATTTCAAATTAATATCACATGTATCAATGTATTCCCACAAGGCCGTAAGATCTTCATTTGAACCCAGCCACAACATAAACAAATCATCTATGTATCTCTTATAAATTCTAATATATTGAAAGAACCAATTGTTCTGTTCATTCAAAATAAAGGTGTTTTCAAAGTCTGACATGTAAGCATTCACATACCCTGGTGCCATGGTGGCTTCCATGGCTGTCCCTCTAATTTGTCTGAAAAGAGTTTTTTCAAACCTAAAATAACTGTTTGTAAGAATAAACTGTGTCAACGTCTGTAATGTTGTTTTTTTAGGATAAGTCCCTGGTTCTCGAAGGTCTAAAAGTTTTCCCATAGCTATAATGCCCCCTTGATCTGGTATTGAAGTGTATAAATCAGACACATCCAGTGTAACTAAAACTCCCAATTCTCTTTCTCTTTTTGTCAGATTTACTTCCTTCAAAATGCTAATAAAATGGGAAGTATCCCTCACATAGGTGTGTATTTTTCAACCAAAGGTTGCAGATGATAGTTTACAAAGTTAGAAAGTGGTTCAAATAAACTTGTGATTCCTGATACTATTGGACGTCCTGGGGGATTTCTTAAGCTCCTGTGAATTTTAGGCAACTTGTAAAAGACAGGAGTTATAGGAAATTTTTGTATCAACATTTCTCCTTCCCAGTCACTTAAAAGATTTGAAAGTAAAAGTTCTTCTATCAGTGTCAAACATTCCCTTTTTAAACTATCTAAGGGGTCAAAATTTAATTCCAGATAATTCTTTTCATTTTTTAGCAGTCTAACACATGTTTTTGTAATGCTCATAGTCTAAAATGACTATACCTCCGCCTTTATCCTCGGGTTTTATTATGATGTTTTGATCATTCTTTAAAACATTCAATGCATGTCTTTCCATTTGTGTAAGATTGTCTTCCACAGGTTTTTTATCTACCTCTGTTTTAAACTGCTCATAAACTTCTTTTTTTACTATCTCTGCATACGTTTCCACAACTGGAAAGAGCCCCAATGGTGGATTATATGACGATTTTGCTCTTAGTGCACCCCTTAATTCTTGTCTGTAACCACCTACTTGTTCTTGATTACTGAATTGAGCCATAAGATGCAAGGATCTAAAAAACAGTTGTAAGTCACACTCTAATTCAAACATACTCAGAGTTCTGGTTGGTGCAAACAAAAGACCCCTTGCTAGTATGTCTGTTTCTATCTCATTTAGAGGTCTCTTACTCAAATTAAATATAGGAACTATTTGTGATGATACCTGTGCTTGGGGGGTGTCTTCCTGTCCTCTGCCTAATCCTTGTCCTCCACCTGTGCCTGTTCTTCCCTGCTCTACATCCTCTTCTAATCCAGTTCTGTTTCTCATGACATACCTGGGTTCTCTCTGCTCTCCTATCCTTGATTGCCCAGGTGGGTCTCTGCTCTCTACTTCCTGTCTGGAAAAATACTCTCTTGTATGCACTTCTGAATTTTGTCTATTTCCTGTATCCACCCTATGTGTTATTTTATTAGGTGCTCTTTCCATATCTGACTGTGTTTTCCCCATTGAATGATCACCATTGCTTGCCCTGCTGTAGCTCCCATCACTCTCTTCTTGTCTGTTCCTAAATGTCCAATTAGATCTCGTGTTATTCTTTGTATGCGTGTATACTCTATTCTCTTTGTAATCATTTGTATCATGATTGAATTTCTTAATTTTTTGTTGCATGAGATTTCTCTCATAGACATCTATTTTTTGTTTGATTTGTTTTAAGGTTTTATTAAATTCATCCAATTGTAATCTCAATTTCAAAGCTTCCTTATCCAGATTTGTCTGTTCAGCTATTTTCTCCCTCTCTTCTATAACAGCTTCAATTAATGCATACATAAAGTCCGTCGAGCATCTTGTTCTTATACCATCCCACTTCATATCTAACTTGGATGACTTTATGCCTATATTGTGTTCTACATATATCCTGAGGCCTCTTGGTATGAGATTATGGGCTAAATACTGTCCTAGCATGATGGCGTGCCAGTCAAGGCGGCAATCTCTAAATTCCTGGTTTTCTATTCTATGAGCAACTTGTTTTACATTGTCAAATGTGTTAGTGGAAAAATATCTCTTTCCTCTAATTTAATAACTTTTCTTTCTCTGCATCTGAGAAGGTAGCAAAATGATATTTGGCATTGGCTCCTGCTCCTATGTCATTAAAAATGTCCATCTTAGACACTTCCAAATTCCTTAAATTAATAACTGAAAAGCAACACCAGTGAAGTTGTGATCAATTAAAAAATCCCCAGTATTTGACATTTTTTTAGCCAAATTTATTGAGCCTATATAGGCTTTCCAATATATGATGTCCTTCTATTCAGTTATGAAGTCCAACTTCTGTGGTTCAGATACAGCACATCTCTGCAATCCATAAATGTCTATGTTCAAAATAGAAGATATGGTTCCACAGGAAATGAACACGGTTCTCTTGTTTTTTAGGCAGCCACTCCCGATGTGTCATATATAAAGAGATGATCACAAGTTCAGAGCAAATAGTGGGGGGGCATTAAAAAAATGTATCCGTGGACAGTCTTTTTCATTTCCAAATATTCTCTTTATTTAAAGTTTGGCATACCTCAAGGTTTCACCTAGTGTCTAGGCTTTTTCAAGAGATGCCTTTCTAGATAAATATACAAATATATATAATTAAATTACTGTCCACATTTTAAAGCAAAATAAACTCTAAAATTATAAATGCAAACAAACACTAACAAACACTGGTGCTACTTACTAAATTACATTACTGTAAGTCTAAAAGTCCATTCATACCATCAATTTGGTGACTTACAGTCCTAAAAGGAAACATATGTAAGATAAATTCTCAATGTAACACATGCTTTCAGACAAGTATCACCATTCATATTGTATTACATTGGAATAAATTCAAGAATATAAAAATAAAAATAAAACCAACACCAAACCCAGTGAACCAAACTTTTCTAATGTGCACCTCTATCAATACCTCTATTTTTTTGACGTAAGGCTTATCAAGCTCATATCACATATTTTTTACGATCTTATGCATCCAGTTAGTTCATACTGTTTGTTCAAATGAATTCATAACTGAAAAATTAAAAATCATTCATAATCTCAGTATGTGCTGTAATGTCTTTTTATGTATCTTATAAGATGTATCTCATTTTTACTGATTATTTCACCTTATCTAACATGAAACTCATTGGAAGATCATTTCTACATTCCCAACCCTTTCATTCATCAAACAAGAACTGCAAGCAGTAACAGATCTTTTTCATGCTTTTACACATCCATATTAAAACACTGTGACTTCATCTTTACAAGTCATTTTCCTTTGTGTGATTACTTCTTCAAGAACTGATTGCAAACACATGGCAACGAGTTCTTATTTTCCGATTTATACACTTCAATACCACATCAAGGGGGCATTGCAGCTATGGGAAAACTTTTAGACCTCAGAGAACCAGGGACTTATCCCAAAACAAGAACATTATAGATGTTGACAGAGTTTATTCTTACAAACAGTTATTTTAGGTTTGAAAACACTTTTTCAGACCAATTAGAGGGACAGCCATGGGAACCACCATGGCACTGGGGTATGCGAATGCTTGCATGTCAGACTTTGAAAACACCTTTATTTTGAATGAACAGAACAATCGGTTCTTTCAATATATTAGAATTTATAAGAGATACATAGATGGTATACTGATGGTATGAAGGGACTTTTAGACTTATATTAATGTAATTTAGTAAGTAGCACCAGTGTTTGTTAGTGTTTGTTTGCGTTTAGAATTTTAGAGTTCATTTTGCTTTTAAACGTGGACAGTAATTTAATTATATATATTTGTATATTTATCTAGAAAGGCATCTCTTGAAAAAGCCTAGTCACTAGGTGAAACATTGAGATATGCCAAACATTAAATAAAGAGAATATTTGGAAATGAAAAAGACTGTCCACGTGTACATTTTTTCAGTGCCCCCCACTCTTTCCTCTGAACTTGAGATCATCTCTTTATATATGACACATTGGAAGTGGCTGACTAAAAAACAAGAGAACCGTGTCCATTTCCTGTGGAACCTCATCTTCTTTTTTGAACACAGACATTTATGGATTGCTGAGATGTGCTGTATCTGAACCACAGAAGTTGGTCTTCATAACTGAATAGAAGGACATAATATATTGGAAAGCCTATATAGGCTCAATAAATTTGGCTAAAAAACTGTCATATACTGGGAATTTTTTAAATGATCACAACTTCACTGGTGTTGCTTTTCAGTTATATATTTAAGGAATTTGTAAATGTATAAGATGGACATTTTTAATGAGATAGGAGCAGGAGCCAGTACCAGATATCATTTTGCTACCTTCTCAGATGCAGAGAAAGAAAAGTTATTAGGACAAATTAGGTGAGAGAGATATTTTTCCACTAACACATTTGACAATGTAAAACAAGTTGCTCATAGAATAGAAAACCAGGAATTTAGAGATTGCCACCTTGCCTGGCATGCCATCATGCTAGGACAGTATTTAGTCCATAATCTCATACCTAGAGGCCTCAGGATATATGTAGAACACAATATAGACATAAAGTCAACCAAGTTAGATATGAAGTGGGATGGTATAAGAACAAGATGCTCGGTGGACTTTATGTACGTGTTAATTGAAGCTGTTATAGAAGAGAGGAGGAAAATAGCTGAACAGACAAATCTGGATAAGGAAGCTTTGAAATTGAGATTACACTTGGATGAATTTAATAAAACCTTAAAACAAATCAAACAAAAAATAGATGTCTATGAGAGAAATTCATGCTACAAAAAATTAAGAAATTCAATCATGATACAAATGATTACAAAGAGAATAGGGTATACACACATACTGTACAAAGAATAACATGAGATCTAGTTGGACATTTAGGAACAGACAAGAAGAGACTGGTTCAGAATGATGGGAGCTACAGCAGGGCAAGTAATGGTGCTCATTCAATGGGGAAAACACAGTCAGATATGGAAAGACCGCATAATAAAATAACACATAGGGTGGATACAGGAAATAGACAAAATTCAGAAGTGCATACAAGAGAATGTTTTTCCAGACAGGAAGTAGAGAACAGAGAACCTCCTGGGCAATTGAGGATAGAAGAGCAGAGAAAACCCAGGTATGTCATGAGAAACAGAACTGGAATAGAAGAGAATGTAGAGCAGGGAAGAACAGGCACAGGTGGAGGACATGGATTAGGCAGAGGATGGGGAGACACCCGCCCCAAGCAGAGGTATCATCACAAATAGTTTCTATCTTTAATTTGAGTAAGAGACCTCTAAATGAGATAGAAACAGGTGTACTAGCAAGGGATCTTTCATTTGCACCAACCACAACTCTGAGTATGTTTGAATTAGAGTGTGATCTACAACTGTTTTTAATTTTTTTTAAACCATCTTTATTGGTTTTACTTTTACACATTTAAGACATACAATGGCACACACACATATAAACCATGAGTTACTCCTGGTCCCCCATCCCAAAACTGGCTGAAGATACTTTATACATACACAGCTACATTAAAGTAACCTTGCCTCTAATAGGCAAACTAAAGCATGTCCAACCCCCCTAATGAAGTGGGCATTCAACTAGCTCAAGTATATAGAGTCTAATAACCAACTGTCCACCTACCAATACACTCAGCTTATGCTAACCCCTCATACCCAGGTCAGACTAACAGCCATAGCTGTGTTCCTAGAAAAGAGAAAGAGTCCCCCCACCCCTGTCTACTTCGCAGATCCGTATGTTCCTACATAGTATCACACCCAATGCACTTCCCACTAAATAGCAATTATGCAAACAATGGACAGAGCTTAGCTATTAAGCAAACTTTCAGACTATTATTCATTCGCTAATCTTACCCCAACAGACAGACCTTCTCTCCAGGTATCTATTAGCTGTATAGAATAGACAGCTTCCAGAGACTGCCACCTTTTTTTATATAATCCCATCTTATCCTCGTTCAACATATGCTTTCGTATCCTTCCCAGGGTTCTCATTAAATCCCCTACCCATTGGTCATAAGTATAGACCAGGCTGTCTTTCCAATGTTTTAAGACAAAGGATTTGACCAGGGCTGTGAGTAAGGATATATAATACTTAGACATATTCCCTGAAACCTGAGACAGGTCCCCAAGTACACAAACCTCAGGCAATACAAACTCTGAGTAGTCTAAGATGGGGTCCATAATCTGCTTAATTTTAAGCCAGAGTGGCCAAATTTTGGCACAATCCCACATCACATGTAATATTTCCCCCGGTTTCTCATTACACCTAAAGCATAGGTCTGTCTGTATGAGGTTCCTTGCACGTAGCTTTGCTGGAGTATAATACATATTAGAAAAAATGAACAATTGCATATTCTTAAGTTTAGGTATAGTTATGTATTTACAACTATTCCATACATCCTTCCAATTAGGCCTTAGGGGAACCATAATTTTATCCCAATATGGGATGTGGATTAGGACGCTTGAGTCCAGGAACTTTAAGAGTTTCCTGTAAATTTGGGAAATTGGCTTATTTACCAAATTCACCCCAATTTGTTCTCCCCAGTTGAACCCTTTCTTTTGGGTATCTACCATCCCTTTTTTTACCCTGTTTAGCAAATTAATAATCTGGATCCTCTTAAAGAAGGGCAGTCCCTGACTTTGAGGTGGAAGAATAACCTTATCCTCCTTTACACAATCGACCAACTTATGTGCCTCTAACTGCCTAGCCCACTGTTTTTTAATAATTTGGCCCCCTAACCGGAAATTCAGATTACCCATTATTGGTTGTTCCCATGCCTTCTCCTGTCCCCTCCTTTGTGCCGGCGTTAAAAAAAAAACACCATGCATTGACAGTTTTTGCTATCGAAGTCAACTTTGCTTTTGTAGGTAGCTTGTCCGGGTGTGAAAAAAGCAATGCATCTGGGAAAAGCCCCATTTCCCTTAAAATCTGCCTCTCCATATGAAACCAGACTGGTACATAGACCTCCCCCTCCGTCCATTTTACCTTCCCATAATTCCTAACTGCCCTGCCACATAGTATAATTGAAGATCTGGCATCTTAAAGCCCCCCATCTTCTGTGGCATACGCATAACCGTATGTTTTTTCCTTGCTGGCTTTGAGCTCCATAGGAAGGCCGATAACAGCTTTCTAACTGTTATAAACCAGGACTGAGGAAAGAAATAAGGAGCCAGGTGAATCAGATACAACAGTCTGGGCAGCAGATTCATTTTGATCAGTCCTAATCTAGCTGTAAAATTTTATGGGAGTTTGTTCTATCTGAGGATGTCTCCTTGAATTATGGTTAATAGTTTTTCCATGTTAACCTCTGCTCCCACCTCAACATTAGGAGTGATCCAAATACCCAGGTACTTAATTACTTGAGGGGCCCAATGTATCTGCAGGGGTTCGAAGTCCATCCTAAAGGTATGAGGTGTAAGGGGTAAAATTTGTGTCTTGCTTAAATTCAATTTATAATTTGATACCTCAGAATATCTTTGTATGATTTCCAATGCCTGTTTGAAACCCTCAGCTGGATCCTGCAAATGCAAAAATATATCGTCCGCAAACACAGACAGTTTGAGTTCCTCCCCCCAGATTTGAATTCCCCGGATTTTAAGTTCTAAGTTTAGTGCCCATAGTAGAAGTTCTAAGTAAATATTAAACAAAATAGGGGAGAGGGGGCAACCCTGCCTGGTCCCATTCTCTAATTTAATTTCCTGGGACAGATATCCATTACATAGCACCCGAGCTGTGAGGGTTGCGTATAAATTCTTGATTCCCCTGAGAAGGCCTTCAGGGAATCCCATTCTCTCCATGATGGCAAAAGGAAAAGGGTGAGAGACCCTGTCGAAGGCCTTCTCCACGTCTAAGGATATCAGTGCCTTAGATATCGGAGAATCCACCGCATAGTTAAGGATATGGTGTAATTTCCTTAGTGCATCATAAGCCCCCCTGCCCGGCATAAATCCCACCTGCTCCTGACTAATTAAAGTTGGGGCGACATTCAGAATTCTGTTGGCCAATATCCTTGTCAGGATCTTGATATCCTGGTTCATTAGTGAATCGGTCTGTAATTTTAGGGGGAGCTCTTTAGGTTTATCCGGTTTTGGGATAAGGGTGATGTATGCTTGATAGAGCGGGGGGTGATATACCCTTTCTTGCATTATCCTGGTAAACAGGTCTTTGAGGAGAGGGAGTATTGCTGGGTTATGTGATTTATAAAACCTGGTTGTGAGGCCATCAGGCCCCAGAGTTTTACCATTCAGCAGTGATTTTACTACATCTAGAATTTCCCCCTCACTAATTGGAGCTGCTAGGCTTTGAACCTGTGCCAGATTTAGAACTGGGAGGCGTATATTCCTCAAAAAGGCTTGAATTTCTTCCCTACTGACACTACTTCCCCCTTGATAAATCCCCTTATAATAGACCTCGAAGGCCCCAGCCATATCTTGGAGGTCAGTTATATGTTCCCCTTCTACTTTAATTAAGTTTACCATTCGTGCGGCTTCCCATTCTTTCACTCTAGCCACTAAAAGGTGGCCAGGCACATCACCCTGCATTAAGTACTTGGTCTGAATTTTCTCCAACCAAAAATCTACCTTAGTATAAATCAAATCCGCCATCTGATCCCTCAATTCCTTAAGTTCAGCATCCAACTCTGCTGATGACCCTTCTAAGGGCTCCAAAGATTATATGGCCCCTGAAATAAACTCCTCTCTAGCTTGTCTAAGTTTGTTTCTTCTAGCTGCATATCTTTGAGCTATCCCTGAATAAAGAACCTTACAGGTTGGCCAGGTTAATTGCTTGTCCTGTAATGTCGGTAGCTGAACCCTAATGATCTCGCTAAGAGTTTCCTCTAATTTCCTGTGCAATGCAGTATCAGACAATAAAGATTCATCCAATCATCCAATCTCTGCCTACATGGTTTAGGGGGAGCAGCTTTTAGTTCCCACGTCATCTGTATTGGAGAGTGATCAGATAGAATTCTACTATGGGTAGTCATCTCCTTTATGCCCGCCAAAGCTTCCTGATTAACCATGAAAAAATCAATTCTGGATTGCATTTTGTGGGCCCCTGAAAAAAGGTCATGCTCCTAGGTCCCTTACCATGTAGCCAAACAGGGTCCACCAGTGCAGTGGCCTCCAAAAAGTGCCCCATAGCTTCCTGCGCCCTGGACGTGGGTTTCTTAGAGGGTGGATTACTATCTTCCCAGTTATTTAAACACAAGTTCCAATCCCCTGCTAATATGATCGGATGTGTTGGCAACCCGACTACTTCTACCTCCAGTGAAGCAAAAAATTCTGGGTTAGATGGGGTTGGGCGATAAATAGAGGCAATTGACAATTCTGACCCCAGAATAGATCCCGAGAGAAATATTCCCCTGTTATCCCCTTTTATTACAGCCCTCTTTACCACATATGGGCATGTCTTCCCCACTAATATGGCTACTCCTCCCCAGGGTGTTGTATTCCCTACTCCAAACACATGACCCACCCACATTCTTTTTAGCAGATCTAGTTCCTCTATTAAAAGATGAGTCTCCTGCAAAGTCACAATTTGTGCCCCCAGTCATTGAATGTGTCTCAGAATCATCATTTTTTCTCTTACCCCAAGGCCTTTTACATTCCAAGAAATGATTTTAATTTGTGACATTATACATATACATTCCTGCTTCCATTACTTCAATACGGTCTGCGAATATCTTGATCCCAATTGGTGCTGTCTCTCTTTTCTTTTACCCTTCCCTTCCCCTTTCCCCCTTCCCTGAACCTCCGATCGCCTCCTAAAACTTTGATGATTTATGACTAAGCCAGCTCCTGAGTGTCCCCCAGCCCCCCTTCAAGCTCATCCTCAAAATCCCGATCTAAACAGGGAGGAAATTCCCCTCTTTTTTACTATCTTTTAATCCCCCTCCATTTTACTTCTCCTCCCTCACCTTCTCCCAACCCCGATTGACCAGAGGGAAGTACATTCCTGTACTGATGATCCCCAGTTTATATCAGCATCAAGCTAGTCTGTCTGATGGTCCCTCGCCATGCCCTAATACATACTGGAGGGTTGCAGTCATAACCCACTTCGCACACAATCAACCATTTCACCCCTATACCAGCACCCCCCCATTGCCAAATGACCCTCTCCCATTCCGAATATATCTCTTTTCCCTGTACTACCCCAGTAGCTGACTCATGTAGTCAATCCCCTTAGTTACCCCAGAAAGAGCTTCCTCTTCCTTCGCCCCCCACCACCGCTCGGGGTATGGAGGCTGATCTGTAATATGAGAGCCCCACCTTACCCAACAAAAAGGATAGCCTAAACAATTAGTCAGTTCTGCTTCCCCTGTGCTCCAGTTGAGTGGTTATCCCTCTGGATTTCCATATCCCAAAGATAAACCTTCCACCTTCGTTTCTGAAATTCCCTGGTTTGAAGGTAAACAAATTCACATCTGCCCTCTAGTGGCTGTACCCTCAAATCACTTGGCTGCCTCTCGTATAAGCCCTGGAAAGGGAGGCTTCCATTATATTTTACCAACCAAAACCCCCATTGCCTCCCTATAAATCTCAACATCTCTTCCTCCCCCTCTTAACTCAGAGCTATTTTAACTCGAAAACATATGCAAAGTTTTGTTTGCTTTAACAACCCTTAATAAATTCAATCAACACATAACATTTCCATATGTCCTGTATTTTGTCCAGGTGAGTTTACTTTCCCCCATACCACTACCAGGTCCATCAAGTTGGAGATTTGAAAAGCGATGGAAGCTCAAATCTCAAGCCCTCCAGAGCATCCTGCGCTGTTAGATATTTTTTGACCCCCATTTGGAGCTTCCCGATTAGGATCCCTGGATACTGCATCCGGAATTTGATCCCTGCCAGATAAAGCTTCTTTTTCATATCTGAGTATTCTTTCTGTCGCTCTGTAATGGAAGGAGTTTGGTCTTGGAACAGCCATAAAGTCACCCCATTCCACTGCAAACTTTTGGACTGCTTAGCTTTGTTAAGAACGAATGTTTTTTCTTTATAATTGAGAAACCTCATGGTCAATACCCACGGGCGAGCTCCCGGGGGGGGTCTCTCTCTAAGTGCCTGATGCACTCTTTCCAAATTGTAAGCCTCCCCATATGGAGTCGGGCCTATCAGCTTCATCACCAGATCCTGCATAAAAGTTACACAGTCCACCCCCTCCATTTTCTCTGGGAGTCCTGCCATAATTAAATTATTTCTTCTGCTATGCGACCCTTGATCCTCCATACGATCTTCCAGCTTTTTAACTTGTTTTCTCAGCACCACCACTTCTTGCTCTATCGTGGTGGATTTCTTCTCCTGTGATGAAACTCTGGCCTCCAAGTCTCCCATTCTTCTCGCCAATGCATTCAGAGTTAGTTTGACAGTGGAAAAATCTGTGACTAAACCCTGCAGCATTTGCTTGATCTCCAGAATGTCTTCTGTTTTCACTTTCTCTCCTCTTTCCATGCTCTCCCCATCGTCCTGGTCCTCTGGCACAGGTGAAAGGGGTTTCTGGCATTTCACTGCCAGAACCTGAGCTGACATGAGCTCCAAGGCTCCACACTCCATCTCAGCCATCTTGCTAGGCATTCTCCGATCACTGCTGAAACCAGGCAAATTACTTCTTAACTACTTCTCTTTTCCCCATTCGAGAGGCAGCGAAGCTTAGGGAATCTTCCCCACTTAGTTGAATGACCCGATTGAGCCCTTACTTTTAATTTAAATGTAAATTAGCTAGCAAAGGACCGGGAGCTGCACTCAGGACATCCTCTTTCCTCTAGCTCATCACATGATCTCTCGACCTACAACTGTTTTTTAGATCCTTACATCTTAAAACTTAATTCTGTAATCAAGAACAGGTGGGTGGTTACAGACAAGAATTAAGGGGTGCACTAAGGGTAAAATCGTCATATAATCCACCACTGGGGCTCTTTCCTGCAGTGAAAACTTATGCAGAGATAGTAAAAAATGAAATTTATGAGCAGTTTAAAACAGAGGCAGATAAAAAACCTGTGGAAGACAATCTTACACAAATGGAAAGGCATGCATAGAATGTTTTAAAGAATGATCAAAACATCATAATAAAACTTGCGGATAATGGTGGAGGTATAGTCATTTTAGACTATGAGTATTACAAAAACATATGTGTGAGATGCTAAAAAATTAAAAGAATTATCTGGAATTAAATTTTGACCCCTTAGATAGTTTAAAAAGAGAATGTTCGACACTGATAGAAGAACTTGTACATTCAAATCTTTTAAGAGACTGGGAAGGAGAAATGTTGATACAAAAATTTCCTATAACTCCTGTCTTTTACACGTTGCCTAAAATACACAAGAGCTTAAAAGATCCCCCAGGATTTCTAATAGTATCAGGAAACACAAGTGTATTTGAACCCCTTTCTAACTATGTAAACTATCATCTGCAACCTTTGGTTGAAAAAATACCCACCTATGTGAGGGATACTTCCCATTTTATTAACATTTTGAAGGAAGTAAATCTGACACAAAGAGAAAGAGAATTGGGAGTTTTAGTTACACTGGATGTGTCTGATTTATACACTTCAATACCACATCAAGGGGGCACTACAGCTATGGGAAAACTTTTAGACCTTAGAGAACCAGGGACTTATCCCAAAACAAGAACATTGCAGACATTGACAGAGTTTACTCTTACAAACAGCTATTTTAGGTTTGAAAACCTTTTTTCAGACAAATTAGAGGGACAGCCATGGAAAACACCATGGCACCGGGGTATGTGAATGCTTACATGTCAGACTTTGAAAACACCTTTATTTTGAATGAACAGAACAATCGGTTCTTTCAATATATTAGAATTTATAAGAGATACATAGATGATTTGTTTATGTTGTGGCTGGGTTCAAATGAAGATCTTATGGCCTTCTGGGAATACATTGATACATGTGATATTAATCTGAAATTTACCATGGGTGTCAGTACAGTCACCCTACCGTATTTAGATGTAAGGGTCACAATTGGAGAGATTGGTTTAACTACAACACTATACCAAAAAGAGACAGTTCACAACACCATATTACGTGCGCACAGTTTTCATTCGGAATGACTGGTGGAAAGTATTCCTTTTTTACAGTTCCTGCTGATCCGCAGGAACTGTAGGGAGGAACAGAATTTTCAAGAGGAGCTTAGGGCAACATCTAATAGATTTAGAGAACATGGATGCAGTAAAAAGAATCTGCATCAGACAAGGGGACGAGTACAGCATATTACACAAGCGGAGGCATTGGAGGGAAATAGAGGTGAACAGATAGAGATCAATAGTGTTTAGCATTAAACATAATCACAAAATGAAAGAAATAAGACAGATTATACATAAACATTGGTCAATTCTGAAAGATTATCCAATGGGAAATAATGTATTTCTAAAAGCACCCATGACAGCAGAAAGAAAGGTCACTACCTTAAAAGATAGGTTAGGTCATACAGATCATAAACAGGGTAGAATTGATGGGAACAGACAGTTACTATTGGAACCTTTGCAGCCAGGCATGGTGCCATGTGGCAGATGCTCAGTCTGCGGACATACCAGTAAGAAACAGAAATATAAACTTCCCCGTACAAATAAGGAATATGACATTAAACAGTTCATTACTTGTGATACTGTGGGGGTCATATATATCCTTCAATGCCTATGTGATAAAATCTACATAGGTAAGACCATTAGACCCCTCAAACAGTGCATACAGGGACACAAATCCAACATTCATAATAAGAAATCAATGCCAGTGGTAGATCATTTTTTAGAAGCAGGACATACAGGGGCGTCTCTAAGATTTTGGGGTTTGGAAGCAATGAATCCACCATTTGGGAGGAGAGTACAACAAAATAGTGGAAAGAACAGACACTAGATGGATTTTTAAAATGAGAGCTTTGAAACCGAGAATTGGTTTAAATAAAGATATCAATTGGAATTGTTGTTGAAGACAGAAAAGAATACAGAATTCATGAATAAATTTTAGAAGGGGCATTATGAGAACCATTTGACTAAGGTACAATGGGCTACATCTGATAGCCATAAGTAGTTTGAGAGATATTAAAATGAATATCACATAACATGAGACTGAGAATCTCTTACAACTGAGTCTAAAGTAATAGGAACGTTACTGTTACCAAGATGTAATATCTTTTGACACATGTTACCATTAAGCTAATAATTATGGGATGCATTTGAAAAATTTATAGAGAATTGTACAAAATAGCTTTTATGTGAGACCGTGTTGGAGGAAAAATCAGAAACATTTGTAATGAGAAAGAAAGAATAAGGGACACCCTTGAGAATGAGATGAAATAGGAGAAAGGAGTTTTCTAATTACCATGCTGAGACATTATGGAGGTCTATTTAGACTTTCATTAGGTCTTTTTTCAGTACAATGTTAGTAAAAAGAGAAAAATGACAGTACTGCTAACATTATGGGATAATGTGGCAATTGAGATGCTAGTATAAGTTTAAAAAAGTGGAGATGCTTAGGAACCTGAAAAACTACACAATCAACTCTTTGTTATTGATTGCAGGATTAGAGTTTGATTATACTTGGAATATTTATAGAAATAAGAACTTTAGGTGAATAACCTTAATTATGATTTATAAGTTGTAGTTCGAAGTATGGTGTGGTGATATAAAGCTGTAAAATTACTGAGGTTTTTTTTTTTTCAGAAGTATCCCAGATATATGGGATTTACACAAGACATTTTAAAATAATCTTGGAATAAGGACACAAGTATAAACGATATCAGGAGGCATTATGACAACTGAAATGCCAATACGGGCTCAAGATGTATGAGAAATACAGAGATGCATAGAAAGCCTAAGAATTATAGAATTGTTCTTCCAGTCATGATTTGGAAGTAACATTGAGACTACTTTTTGATTAATTAAAAAAGTAATTATGATGTGGCTTAACTAGTTAGAAATGCTAGAGATATAGAGGATATAGAAAAACATGAAGTCATTATTAGAACATTGAGGTTAGTACTACGGATTTTATGGGACAATGTGGTAATTGAGATGTTAGCACCTGTTTAAAAAGTGTGAGACGCAGAAGGACATCTACAAAAACTACATAATCAACTCTTTATTGATGAATTGGATATAAGAGTAACATTATTTTCAGAATACTAATGGGAATTTTTAAAAAAACCTTATGTGAACAATTTTGATGATGAGTTACTAGCTGTAGCTTTAAGTGTGACGTAATGGTAAGAGCGCACTTAAGGCCTGGAAAGTGACGGCCCGTATGAATCCATTAGGAGACAGAGTGAGCGTTCTACGAAGGTGGAAGTACCGCAACAACAAGGTCAGAATTTAAAAAGATTAGTTTGATACAACATTTAGGTGAATGAAACTGATAGATAGAAAGGAATGTAACTGTTATAAGTTAAGTTTGACACAAAGACGGTGTCAGAATACAGGAAATAAAATACTAATACTCTGTCAGGCTGTGGTGTGACTACCGGAGACATTTGCTTTTCATTAATAGGCAACAAAAAGAATTAAAAAATGATAACGAAAAGATATATAAAAGTTTAGCAGACCTGTGATATTTCTTTTTATCCTTGGAAGATAAAACGGTTGAAATAACAGAAGTCTAAACTCTTTTGTTTGGACACATAGTATCCACTTGCTTAGAGCAGAGTTCCTTTTGGATAAGAAGGAAACAGAGTTAGAAAATAAGAACTCGTTGCCGTGTGTTTCCAATAAGTTCTTGAACAAGTAATCACACAAAAGGAAATGACTTGTAAAGATGAGGTCATGGTTTTTTAGTATGGATGTGTAAAAGCATGAAAAAGATATGTTACTGCTTGCAGCTCTTGTTTGATAAATGAAAGGGTTGGAAATGTAGAAATGATCTTCCAATGAGTTTGATGTTAGTTAAGGTGGAATAATTAGTAAAAATGAGATACATCTTATAAGACATTACAGCACAAACTAAGATTATTATGAATGATTTTTATTTTTTCAGTTATGAATTCATTTGAGCAAACAACAGTATGAACTAACTGAATGAATAAGATCATAAAAAATATGTGTTATGGGCTTGACAAGCCTTAAGTCAAAAAAATACAGGTATTGATAGAGGTGCACCATTAGAAAAGTTTGGTTCACTGGGTTTGGTGTTTCGTGTTGGTTTTATTTTTATTTTTATATTCTTGAATTTATTCTGATGTAATACAATATGAATGGTGATACTTGTCTGAAAGCATGTGTTACATTGAGAATTTCTCTTACATATTTTTCCTTTTAGGACTGTAAGTCACCAAACTGATGGTATGAAGGGACTTTTAGACTTATATTAATGTAATTTAGTAAGTAGCACCAGTGTTTGTTAGTGTTTGTTTGCATTTAGAATTTTAGAGTTTATTTTGCTTTTAAATGTGGACAGTAATTTAATTATATATATTTGTATATTTATCTAGAAAGGCATCTTTTGAAAAAGCCTGGACACTAGGTGAAACATTGAGGTATGCCAAACTTTAAATAAAGAGAATATTTGGAAACGAAAAAGACTGTCCACAGATACATTTTTTCAGTGTCCCCCACTCTTTGCTCTGAACTTGAGATCATCTCGTTTTGTAAGGTCCCCCTGTGTGGGTTAAGGGGAGCAGAAGGGAAGAGTGAGGAAGGAGGAGACTGAGGAATTTCATTGATGGTAGAAAGATAGTGTCAGAAGGAGGGGTACAATTTTGTGCAAGACTGGGGGACTTCTGGGAGAGGGGGCTATTCAAGGGTGATGTCCATCACCTAACAAGAGAGGGAGTTGGTGCATTGGTGCAGACGTTTCATGTCTATGTTGGTGGGCATTTAAACTAAGGAGGGGAGACTGAGGCAGGGGAAACCAAGAGTAAGAAAAACAGAAAGGGAATCTAGCTATGACTCACACAGAAATTGGGGCTAGAAGAGGTAGGGATGGAAGCAGCTTGACAGGGGTCCATAATAAAGTAGGAAAAGGAGTCAGGGAGAGGGGGCACACAGAACAAGCTTGCAATAACCACTTATTCAATATTTACTGCCCCTTTGGTAGGACTAATTCAGTCTGTTTATGCAAACATTCTTAGAAATGGTGTGCTGCACAAAACCTTTTTAGAAATGGCATTCACAAAAAATAAGACAGAGTTAGTTGCAATAAATGTTGAGGAGAACTAACCTACATTACATGAAACCCTTCAGCCAGAACCTGAAAAGAATATATATATATATATATATATATATATACATACACACATATATATATATATATATATATATATATATATATATACATATAGATATATATATATAGATACACACACACATATATATATATATTATATTGGCACTATCGTGCCCCTATAGTTAGGGTTGAGCAGCCAGTTACATACTAAAGTCAAACATTTGGACATTAATAACTTTGGACCCGTTCAATGGATTTGCCTGAAATTTGGTACATACATTGGAGCACACTAGATCTCTTGATCTGCCAAATTGCATTTGTGTCAGAGTACTGGTCTTCGTGTATGAAAGCACTGAAAAATGCAAAATTATCCATTTTTGGAGGCACCTTTTGACATTCTTAATGTGGTCCTGCACAGCCACCATGTGGTGTGCCACTCTTCAAGATGGTTTGTTTGAAAGAGCTTTGGTGGCTGAACATGCTGCTTTTTGTTTGGTGAAAAAATATTAAGGCATTCAAAAGTTATGGCACTTTTAAGTTCCCATTATAAGTCAATGGGAAAATGTATATGGATATCTTGCTATCAAAGAATGGGGGTTCTGGCCATCTGGTCTCACCTGGTGATCAAAGAATTTGCAGCCTCACAGTTCAAGAATCTTTGTTCCAGAGGAATTTTCAAAATTCTTTGACCTCGAGGTCCGCCATCTTGTTTTCAGTTTTCCAATCACACAAACAAAAATATCTCGGCTCAGTGGTCACTTCTGAAGTAAAACTTCAGTGTGTTTTACTCAGGGGACCCTGATCTATCGAGCCATGGCTTTGGTTCCATCCAAATCGGTCAAAAAATAGAGTTATAGGCTTTTAAAATCTTAATTCGCGGCTCCCTAACAATCTTTGATTGCAAGCCTGCAAATTCTTTGATCGTGAGATTCTTTGATCATGATCTTGCATCGTGACCTAAACACTAATATCTTGGCTCAGAGGTGGGCTAGGAACACAAATGAGGGCTTGTTTTACTAGGAGGGTCCGTTCTGTTGAACCATACCATTGGTTTGGTTCAAATTGGTGAATAAATAGTGTTTCACCATTTTTTATTCTTTGATCGTGAGCCTGTAAATTCTTTGATTGTGAGGCTGCAAATTCTTAGGTCGTGAGATTCTTTGATCGCGATCTTGCATCATGAGCAAGAGACGAGATGGACGAATTTAAAAATCATTTTTCTCAGCCCATGGGTACCCTAGGAAGTCAAATGAGAGTGGGTTTTACTCAGGGGGCTTCGTTCTGTCGAACCATGGTGGTGGTTTACTGTAATTCCTTCCATTTTTTGATTTATTACATTTTTTATTCTTTGTTCGTAAGCCTGCAAATTCTTTGATCGTGAGGCTGCAAATTCTTTGATCATGAGATTCTTTGATCGCGATCTTGCATCGTGAGTGAGGGACGAGATGGCCAAATTTAAAAATCAATTTTCTCAGCCCATGGGTGCCCTAGGAAGTCAAATGAGGGTGGGTTTTACTCAGGGGGCTTCATTCTGTCAATCCATGGTGGTGGTTTACTGCAATTGCTTCTATGTTTTGATTTGTTACATTTTTTATTATTTGTTAGAGTGCCTGCAAATTCTTTGATTGTGAGGCTGCAAATTCTTTGATCATGAGATTCTTTGATCGTGATCTTGCATCGCGAGTGAGGGACAAGATGGCCAGATTTTTTTACAATGGAATAGATATGGAAATTTTGCCAATCCTTGACATTGAATATCTCAGAAATGGTTTGGTCTTTTTACTTGAAATTTGGAGGGAAGAAAGGCAACATCCCACAAATGTGACGATTTAGAAAATGAGCTTTAGGCATGCACCCAGGAAACGTGCTTGGAGGCAAAAAGTAAATATAGAAAGAAACGAATGCCAGCACAAGTTACAACCAAGTAACAACCACTTCTTACCAACCAGAAAGGTTGTCAATGTCCATGATGAACAAAGGAAGCAAAAACTTTTCTTCAGAGTGCTATAAAGTGCTTCATTTTATTTTAAATGCACCCTGCTTCCATAAAAAGCTGTCCTCTCTCACAGCATAACGTTCCTAATGTGTTTCACGCCCCCCTGGCACTTAATCATAATACATTCCTATGATTAAGCACCAGGGGGCGTGAAACGTGTCAGGAACGTTATGCTGTGAAAGAGGACACTATGATTAAGCGCCAGACAGCATGAAATGCATCAGGAACATTATGCTGTGAGAGAGGACAGCTTTTTATGGAAGCAGGGTGCATTTAAAATAAAAAGAAGCACTTTATAGTTGGGGCCGACAACCCCAACGCACACCCGATGCCTTTTGGGGGGTGGGCTGGGGGGTCCAATGGGGGCTTTCAACCCTAACCCCTGAATTTCCTAGCTTTTTTAGCTGTGGAACAACTAACTGATGCATTAAACAGAGTTTTTGCCTCTAATATATATATATATATATATATATATATATATATATATATATATATATATATATATAATCAAAATACAGGCAAGACCTGAAGAGACCAGCAATAAAAGGTGGACTCCTGAAGAAACCATAATATTCAGGTAACACATTTGGGGCAAATACAGGTACCATGCCATATATAAAATAAAATAGTGCTGCAAGCAAAAAGTTGAATGAGAACTTTTTTTTTTTGCATCCCACCCCCACCCCTTTGGATTTTATGGTACACAGAACGAGCAATGAGCAGAAAATTACAGTGGGATGGGGAGAATGAATGTGGAGGTGCTAATAAGAATGGGAGGGGTATAGGCACATGCTGGAAGGCAGACATTCCAAATACCAGGAGCCTAAGGAACTCAATTAGTGAGTTCCAGGCAATGGTTATAGATGTGAGATTAGACTTCCTAGCAATTACCTAGCCTGCTATTTTCTCCGGACAACCTTTGACCTTCAAGTTTGGTTCAGCTGAAAGCACACTTGAGATATTCAAGCTCTCTGATGGCACTTTAATTATGTTCTGAAGGCCTGTTTTAAACCACTGAGAATTATTTCTGTTTCTTTCTGCATGTTTTAAGTGTTAATAATATGAGATTTTCTAAATGACTGTCAATGAGATTCTGAAGAAGGACTTGTTGGTCTGAAAGCTAAAGCTGTTTGTTCTTTTTGTAACATCCTTGTTGGTCCAATAAAAGGTATCAAACTATTTGTTCTGGATTTAGCCAGTGCAGAAACATGGACTACTGGGAAAAATGACTGTGAATGAGCAATACCAGGATACACCTTGTAAAGGCAAGATAGGGGTAAGGGAAAAGAGGTTGGGGTAGTCCTTTATGTCAAGGAAGACATAGAGGCCGTAGTGGAGGGGTCCATCGGGGGAAGCTGCTTATACAGGTGGTCTACACACTGCTAGAACAGGGGGATGAGGGAGATGGGGTGCTGGGAGCAGAAATTCACAAGGGGGCCAAAAAATGGGGAGGTTGTGGTCGTGGGGAATCTCAATCTACCAGACATAGACTGGGACATTCCAGCAGCTAAGAGCCCTATGAGTCAAGACCTGCTTAATACATTGCAGGACTAGTCACCAAAAGGAGTGTGCACCAGGACAGTGGTGCTCTAGAAACTCACTGGTAAAGACAACCAAAAGAGTTTCAAGCACACACAAAAACCCATATGAGGAACGCATAAATTCAAGGCAGAGTCAAAACTCTCACATCAATAGTTTTTCATCATTCCAGGTTAAAACAAAACATACAGACAGGAATCCCGCCTAACATGTTTCAAACTTGTAAGTCATTGGACTTTGAGTCTGAAACATGTCAGGCGGGATTCCTGTCTGTTTGTCTCATTTTAACCTGAAATGATTATGGGTCCCTCATATGGGTTTGTGTGTGTGTGTGCTCAAAATCCTTTAGGTTGTGTCTACATTGCAGGACTGTCTGCTGGTGTAGCTGGTCAGGGAACCCACAAGACAAACTACCATTGTTGACATAGTGGTCAGCAACTCAGAAATGGAAGGAAGAGTGAGAATTGGGGAGCCACTGGGGTCCATTGAGCATTATTTATTTAGTTTCTGTTTACCAGGTGGGGTGCACTAGGCATACATTTGCCTATTTTCAGGCATGACACGGGAGGTTACAATCATGTGATTTGAACGCACCCTGGAGAGCAGTATACCCTCATAAAAGCTGTGGTTCAGGATTCCTGAAGAGTAGACTTGACCAGATGTGGGAATTAGTCAGAGATAAGCTGGGAGGAGTGGACAAAATCAGGAAAGTGGAGCAGTGGTGGGAAGTTATAGAATATACCATTTTAGCAGTAACTAAGACATGTCTGAGAACAGTTGACAGGAGAAACAAGTGCAAGAGGTCAATCTGGTTCTCGAAGAAAGTCAGGGAGGCAGAAAGGGATAACAAAAGGACCTTTAGTAGATACAAGGAGAAACAGGGAGAACATGAATGGAGTGAATACAAGTTAAGGATGAGAGAGGTCAATAAGGCAGTCAGGGACACAGAAGCAGACATGAATGAACACAAAAATGGTCTGTCCAGTGGCCCAGTAGGTAGCAAGTCTCATTCCCATGACTACAACCCAGGTTCAGGAACAGACTTGTGAATCATCCAGGTAATCAGGGCAAGGGGCCGAGATAGGTGCTGCTGCATGGCAGAACTTCTAGCCAATAAGGGTCCATTCCAGGGTCCTCCACCACAGTGACCCCAGTGATGGACAGGAAGTTTGCCTACTCCACACAGAGACATTGCTTGTGTGCAAAGCTTGTTGGAGCACCATTTGGCATCATACTGGTGGTGGGAAGGGCAACAATAACACATGGTAAAACCAAATGTACCTTTTTTTTAGTTTGTGTTGACCGGAAAAGGAGGGCTACTCAGTTCTGCCTATTTTCAACCTCATCTTGGAGGCAGGGGTAGATACACATGGTAACCAACTGAAACTGAATCAGCTTAAGCTGCTGATGGTATTTTTTGTGAATGGGGGAAATCTGACCAGAACAGTGGAAAATTCCCCTACTCTTGGTGAGGAGGTGCTGTTGGCCCCAGGACCAAGATGTCAAACTCCCTGATGGAGGAGGAGGAGGAGGAGGAGGAGAATGGGAGGGAGCATGCTGGGGAGATGCTCTCCCCCATTGATACTTCATTTAACCAGGAGAGTCAGTTACTGTCTAATGGACAAATGTTTACTGACATGAGCTTGATTCAAGGTGCAGCACAGAATTACATTGTTACAATTAGTGCAGTGTCAGGAAGACCGCAGATTGTATTCAGAGAAGATGAGAGTCAATCTGCATGGCAACCTCAACAACAAACTGCATTGGTAGGCTTGGAAATTCCAGGAAGGATTGTACCTACTATGGTGGAACTAGAGAGCTAAACACTGGTGCTGGTTCAAGGCACTCCAGTAGTTGTCGAACAAAGCAACACACAGACTGTGACAGAACAGCTGATTGAAATTGATCAAATGTTAGCCAAGGACCCAAGGAGACTGCCTACGGCATGTAGCAGAATTAAGGAAATGTTCCTAATAACTTATCAACCAGCCAAAATGGAGACATGGTTCCCTGAATTGGAGATAAAAGCAACAGGATGGGTGAGAAACAGTGATGGAGTATGGATACCAGACCCGGAGTGGTCACAAGAAATGAGAATGCCTTCACAAGACAAGTAGCTTCAGGCAAGACTGGAAAAGATGGCAACTGGTGGTGAGCTGACTACAAATGCAGCTACTATGCACTGAGATTCTTCACTAGAGGCAGAGAGACCTACTATGCCAGCAAGTACTATATTTTAAGAATGGGGGCTGGGGTTACACAGTGGGAGCCATGAGGAAAATTGCCAGCTAACTTTACAGGTGACAGTTGTGACTACAGAAGATCAAAATATCAAAATGGAGGGAAATACAGCCAGGAGTGCTCCTGCTTCTGATTTTGGGGATTTGGTATTAATTGAAAAAACACAACTGATTACTTTACCTACCCAGTACACTGAGAATTCCTCCAATGATATAGTAACCCAGGAGAGAACTCCCCTTCCCCCAGACCTGAAATATGTTGATTTGTTTCAAAATAGACCTGAATCTTTGCCAAGAAGGAATATGGTCAGACTACTTTATATAATCAGAATGGCAGACAGACCTGACAGAGTATATGTCAGGAAGGTGCTGTTAAAGGATTCTCTGAAATGCATACCCTTGGAGGTCTTTGCTTTGATTAACATCTCTGGAGAAGAGAATTTTGATATCAGTTTTACTACCCCAAGTGGTTTGGAGAGATTCTGGCATCTTTATGATAAATTGAAACAAATTCCATTATGGTCCCTGTTTTTGACAATTCCCTTGACTAATCCCCTAATAAAAATGGCAACTGTATTGTTTAGAAATGAAAACATAAATGCGGGGGACATTCATTATTGGCTTAGCCATAAATGTGATGTCTTAGATACTCCAGAAGCCATTATAAACACTGAGTGTTTCTGGACAAGGGGCTGGAAAATCAGCGTGAGATTGTGATTGGGGCCACATAGAATTAGCCATATTCCTAACAGTTTCTTTTTGGGCTGAGATCAGGGAGTTTGCTTCTATGCTGGGCAACCCAAGGCTTGCTATAAATGTGGAGAGAGAGTGCATTTGTCCAGTGCCCGTGATAAACTTTGATGTGGCCTGTGTGGGTCCTTTTTAGCCTGGCATGTCAGGACTGAAATACCTGTACTCTTTGTGAAGCAAAAGGTCATATTTTTGAGATTGATCCTGGGCTTAAAATAATAGGCCACCTTCCTTTAACCAATCAAACCTGGTACACTCAGCTCAGAACTCTAGCACAGTGGCTAGACCTACATCTGAAGTTTCCACTTCCGCACAAGGTGAGGGGGGAAGTTGCCCAGAACCAGCCTCAAGAAGAACTCATTCTTCACCCCAGCATAATAGCAACCTTGCTGCACAAATGATACCTGCCCCAAGAATACTGGACCAACAAAGTACAGCACTGCAACTCACAGGGCAGACTTCCCTGTGTAATGAAAATCCAATGGTTTCAGTTCCTTGAAAAGCACCTCAATTACTTGGTGAAGGGCCCAGCTTGCCTTCACTGCAAACAACAAAGCCTCTACCCACATGCCATAGTACTAGAGCCTCCAAGCTTGTTCAGTCTGAAACAGAACTACAACTCAGTAATAAACATGAGGTTCTACAATGTTCAAAGAACAGGAGTGACTAAGATTGGGATGATATAGATTCTGAAACATCATCTCATTCCATTTCCCATGTAGAGGGACAGTTGCCTGGGCAGAAAAAAAAGAAAAGAAAGCAGATTCAAGGGAATAATAAAGGAAAGGGAGGAGGAAACTGGTAACTTGACTTAAGATGATAGCATATTCCTTCCTTTTTCTAAACTTATGGAATAATTAAAGGTAGCCTCCCTAAATGTATGCAGTTTGAAGACCCAGCATAAATGGAAAGCTATTTATGTCCTATTATTGCATAAATGACTTGAAATAATTTTTTCCCCAAGAGACTTGAATGATGACTTCAGCTGAATTGCAGAGTATGAAAAAAGAGGATTTCAGGTTCCTAGGGTAGTGGATATCCCTCCAGGTAGGGCTTTGCTTTGGACATCTGTTGGCACCAAAAATGGTTTTAATGTATAAATCCATATGCCCCCCAAATTAAGTCAAATCACATTGCATTATTTGATTTGATTAAACCTTTTTTAGTTACCTCATACCAAACCATTTTGGGAGGAGACTTTAATTGGTCCCTTGATTTCACTATTGAACATGACAGTGGAAAGAAACTTGATTGTGATGCCTTAGCTCTAATGACAATGGTGAATACAGCTGGATTAACTGACAGTTATAGAAGTTTGAATCAGAAAGGCAGTTTTACGCATCACAGGGGAAATATACAAATTAGAATGGATTTTTTGTTTCTTTCCCCAGATATACCGATACAGTCTGTAAATACAACACTGATTGAATTTTCCAAGCATGATTTATTAGAGACAAGAATTGTTAGCCAGAGGCAATTATCTACTTCTTTTAGTAGATGGAGATTGAATATAGAATCTTTACACTCTCCTGAGGTACAGATTAGAATCAGGAATTTGTTATATGCTAGGAAATCCATACTCTGTTTCTATAATTCTGTAACTGATGGGTCAGAAGATACTAAAAAAAAGTTAAAAAATAATTTTTAGAATTTATGGGAAACATAAAAAGAATTCTGACTACTTTAAATACCTGTCTTACCATAGACAATTAGAGCATCTTATGTCACTGGCTAATACAGTAATAGGAATAAAAAAGTTGCTGACCAAATTCAGATTATTAAAACAGAAATAAGCCACTACCAATATGATAGGGTGGCTTCTTTAGAAGCAGAGTTAAAATATGGAACACAAAATAGCCCATATAGTGATCCGTGTTTGATTTATAAAGAGAGGGTAGAAGCAGTTCACATTAATAGTTTAAGAAATATTGCAGCAAAGGACATTTCTGAGCCACTTGAACTGTCTAACATGATTGATGCACATAATTTTAAACAATTTGGAACTACACAGAATGAGAAAGTTGTTTTTGATTCCTTCTTTTTCTCATGAAATCCCTGCTATTTCTCAGTTTAATAAAGATTTATTAATATCCCCAGTTACAAAAGATGAATTATTGACAGTAAGTATGTCCTTCAAAACAGGAGTATCACCAAACTGGAACACTCTGCCCCATGATTTTTATAACACTTTTGCAGAAGAACTATCATGTTGTTTTGTAGAAATGTTTAATACTCTATTAGGCCAGAAAATCTCCCCACCTTCATTTATGAAAGGTATTTTGATTTTTCTCTAAAAGTAAGGAGATAGGAAACATTTAGATAATTGGAGACCTACAGTATAAATTCTGATTATAAACTGTTGACTAAATTGTTAAATACATGCTTACTACAAGTTGTACCACTGGTCATTCATCCAGTTCAAACTTGTGCCATACCATCTAGAAATTTGCAAGATTATTTATATATTATCAGGGATGTTTTGGAATATGATAAGGATCACTTAATTATAGGTTATTTATTGTCATTGGATCAGTCAAAGGCTTTTGACAGGGTTCAACATGAATTTGTGTTCCAAAGTCTTTTGTGATATGGTATTCCAGAACTTTTTGTTAGCTGGGTCTCAGATTTGTATGAGTCAAGTATACTGGGGTCATACAATAAAGGGTTTGAAGGTAAGAAAACATCTATAAAAACAGGGGTCCAACAAGGTTACCCCCTCAGTCCTTTACTATATGTATCTGCATTAGATCCATTAATTCAATGGATTATGGAAGACCCTAATATCCAGGGAGTCCCTTGGCCATGGGGTGATGGGGTTTTGAAAATACTAGCATATTCAGATGACATTTGTCTATTTTTATGAGAGTAACTGAGTGGGCAAGCTGTGCTGAATGTATTTCACACCTTTTCTCACATGTCTGGAGCACAACTGAATTTAAAAGGATGTATTGGGATTTGTCTAAATGATATAGATGCAAAGGATTCCTTGATAGCAGGCATTTCAACAGTAATGGGTCCAATTAAAATCTTAGGTATAACATTTTGGAAGAGGGGACATTTTTTTTTAAATTGGTCCAAGAGATTGGCTATATGTGTAGCAAAGGTTCAGAGATGGAAAAGCTGGCCTTACTCCACACAACAAAGAGTGCGGATAATCAAGTTTTTTCTACCTATTTTATTATATATCAGTTATGTTTTTTCTTTACCCATACAATTAGAAATCATAGTTTATAGTGTATTTTTCCAAATGTTCTGTGGCAGATGCCTTAACCAATTAGAAGAGATTTTACTTACTGGCTCACTGGTGCAGCAATAGTGATACCGCTTGTGATGTCAGTGATCTGGGTTCAGTAGTGAGCCTGGTTTGCTGGAGGAAGCCAGCCAGGAAAAGGACTGAGCAGCCTGGGGTGCTCAGTCCTTCCTGGCTGCCTCAACAAACCAGGCTCCTTCTCAGGGGAGGGTGGGTTGCAGTCCTCTCTGCTATACCACTTGGGTGACCATAAGTGGAGGTACAGGTGAGGATGCAGCAGCACAGGGAAGGGACAGGCATGGGCCGAGACCCTGGAGTGAAGGCATGTCTCTGTGTGCCTTCATCTCATTGGCTCTCCTCACGCACCAGCTCTTGCAGGGGGTGGGGCCATGAAAACAGGAAAATGCCCCACATCTGCACCAGGAAATGGGTCTCAGCACTGGTGACCATGTGGGATCCACAGAGCAGCTCTGGGTATTTGCTTCCCACTGAGGTTCAGAAGCGATTGGGAAGCACCTCTGCCCCACCCAGGGGATCATCCAGGGCTCAGAAGGATTCCAGGAAGTGAAGCACTCCATGGGGCTTAGCATCTGCAGTTCCACCAGCACAGCCTTGACAGTGCAGTTGAGGACCCAGAGGAAAGGGACAGATGTGGAGAGAGAAGGCATAAAAATAGTAAGTAAGTAAGAAAAAAAAAAAGATTTTACTTATTCACCTAAGAATAGAGTTGAGTAGCCATGCCCAATCTGATTGTATTTTTTATACTATCTTTTGGTCTATACGATGACATTAGCTATTCAGGACCAATATAAAATGATGAATGTATGGTTAAGTCTGTTGCATGACTTTTGAATAGTTGACGAGGCTGTGCTTAAATTCTCCAACAAATTAAGAGTCCCTTGGTATCTTAGATCAAATTTCATAAAATTATATACAGTACTTGGAAGAAAACAAGAGCCTGTCTGGAAACTTCTCATAGGAAACAACTTTATTCAACAATTTTAGGTAAGATTTGTCTACAGGAACCAGAATTTGAACATTGTGCTGCAGGAAAGACATGCCTGGTAGTGGAACAACTGCAAGATTCTCATATTCCTAGAAGAATGTGGGATATTTTTTGGCTTTGCTCTTATGGTAGAGTCAACGTAAGGGGAAATTGTAAACAAAACCCTTTGGATGAGAGACGTTGTCCATTCCCAGAATGTCTGGCAGAAATAGAGTCAATGGAACATTTCTTTTGGAATGTACATTTACACAGAGCTTTGGAAATATGCAGTTGGTCAATGAAACTCCCTGGCTGGAAAGACTAACCTATGAATGTTTGTTGCTAGGGTGATTTCTGTAACCTTACAGAAGTATAATAATAGCACTTTGAGGTGTTTTTGCCTGTCTCAAAATTTTATCAATGGCAGACAAGGTGTAAGTTAATACTACAGCAATTGAGAATACCACACAAGTCTATTGTAGTTATGGTAAAAGCAGCTATGAAGGAAGTATATAGGAAAGATTGTAATAATGTTTCTGCAAAACATCTTAAAAGCATTATTGGAGGCTTTCCTTGGGTTCATAAATCAGCCTAGAGGATATCAATCAATCAATCAAAATCTTTATTATCCAGGCAATCATCGTTGAGCAATGCTCATTTACAAGATGGATCTGAGTGGAGCATAGTAACATATTTATACAAAGCAACACAATTATATAGTCAGAACAATTGGGTACAATTATTATACAGGGCATCAAAAAAAACATTAGTTCATATAAGCTTGAAGTAGTTCAGGCAATAGTGCAAGGTGTGAACAACAAGTACACACACACAACTGGCTGCAGCAAAGAAAGCAAGGTTAATTAATATAGTAGACTGAAAAACACTTGGGCAACAGAGGAGGGTTGGGAGAGAGGGAGGGAGTGGGGGGAGTGGAGAGACTAAAGAGGATACCAAAGGAGAAACAAGATAGGGTGGGGAGGGGTGTGCAGTGGTGGAGTGAGGACAATAAGGTGGGAAACACAGGAAGTGCAGAGTAAAGGAAGGGTCAGGAGATTGTCTCCCACCAGGGGTACATAGGCTCCTACCCGAAGATGGAGACTAAGTAAGTTGGGGTGGAATAGCAGTACCAAGGGGATGGGGATGCAAACAGAGAAGGTGGGGCAGCTAGGGCTTGAGGGGTGGAAGGCAGGACACAGATGCCTGTGCCTTATGTACAGAATCTGGGCAGGGTGAGGTACCAAGGCAGGCACTGATGCAAATCCAGGATGAGGAAAGCAGCTGCATGCTTCTTTGATTGTGTGGGAATATAGTGTCTTGAAGGCAATCAAACAGACAGGAATGCACAGTTTGAGAGTTTTTGCAGTTTGTTCATAAGCAAGGTAGTGCAAAGCTTATGGCCGCTCTGCCAAAGTGAGATTTAGCCTTGGGTACTTTGAGTGAGATAAATGAATAGCTTCTTTTATTAAGTAGTTCCCTATTGCACTTTGTGGTAGACAGCTGGAAATATAATGTGGCAGTTTTTGGAGATAGCTCTAAAGGTCCAGAGTACAGCATTTATGAGCATGTTTATAGTTATTTATGTTAGTTGGTAATCCCTCACCTATAATTATCATACAAGCACATTGTCACTAAATATATATATATATATATATATATATATATATATATATATGGCAAAAAACTCCTTTTAATGCATCAGTTAGGGTTGTTCCACAGCAACAAAAGCGAAGAAATTCAGTGTTAGGGTTGAAAACCCTAACTCCAAATTCACCCCCCCAGCACCACATACACATGCAAGTATGGGGGAGGACCAAGGCAACACGACCAATGACAGACAACCAGCAGCAGGTGACAGAAATAAAAAACAATTTGTCTAAATGTACTACAAGACATCCCCACCCACCTGACCTGGTACTGCATGCTCAGTGGAGATCAACAGCAAAACTGAGGCCATGTACACCAAATGTACACATCCCTGATTGCAGCTGCACAGCGTACCACACTTAGTAGTTGCATGGCCTTACCTGCCGATGCCCCACACCCCACCACACCTGGTGGGCCACCTCAACTATAGAGCAGAGCAAAACCAAGGAGTTGTACAGGTATAATATGTCTGATTACCTTCATGTATAAGATACTCTTCCTCTGCTAGGCACTGCAGGACCTTTGCAACACAGTGCCCCGCAGTCACCCTATCTACTGTGTAGTTACTGGAGAAGCGGCAGTGAAGATTAACTCATGAAGATGAACAATGTAACTTGATGATTGCAGCCATCCAAACCGTAGTGTGATTATAACTGACAGAGTCTGTGATAGAGAATGACCCCTCCCATCCTACTACACTTATCTCATTGTGAGTAAAATCAATACTAAAAGACATTCTATTTATATCTACACTATACGTACTTGATTCCTGTTGTAGCACAATTAACATAGTTATCACTTTGATAGCATCAGTGACATAATTGTGCCAAACCAAAGACTAGGTACTGCAGCCTGAGTATAAAACAACTACTAAAGTCAGGCTGTGTCCATAAGTGGTATAGATCACTCATTGCAACAATACTAAATGTACCACTATTTCAATAAGTGAGTCATCACAGAGGCAATGACATTGTCTTTACCAGGTAGTACATCCTCAGTAAGTGCCTACAGGAAAATTTATGCTATAGACATCTGCGATACAGCTACGTCATTGTTGGTTCAGTAGTGCTAGGATATTTAGAAGTTGCTTGGCCTCACCCAGACAATTACACTGTTTCTTACAAAGAATAGTTACTGCATCTTTAGTATACAGACACACTGAAGGTATATATATGTACATCAACAGTACACCTTCATCAGTAAACTGTGTATCTGATACTGACATTAGGAGTTTCACATCCTTGTACAGAAAATGCTTTTCCATACCTTGGCATCAGCCTCTCTATCTTGAGTATACAGTTGCAGTAAATTTACTACTATGTAAATCACATAGTAAATGCAACACTACTTTTATCTTGATGATGGCTGTGTCTTGTAGTTAATTGATGTTATTCTCTTAATTAATGTGTACTCAGTAGTGTTAAAACCTTTGTACAACTGTGATCATGCTCCTTCATCATTGATATCCACTAACAGTACAGTACCAGGTGTGCTGGGGTGTGGGGCATCGGTAGGTAAGGCCATGCAACTACTAAGTGTGGTACGTTGTGTGCAGCTGCAATCAGGGATGTGTACATTTGGTGTACATGGCCTCAGTTTTGCTGTTGATCTCCACTGAGCATGCAGTACCTGGTCAGGTGGGTGGGGATGTCTTGTAGTACATTTAGACAATTGTTTTTTATTTCTGTCACCTGCTGCTGGTTGTCTGTCATTGGTCGTATTGCCTTGGTCCTCCCCGCACTTGCATGTGTGTGTGTGTGTGTCTGTGTGTGTGGTGCTGGGGGGTAGATTCAGGTTGGGGTTTTCAACCCCTAACTTCTGAATTTCCTCGCTTTGTCACTGTGGAACAACCCTAACTGATGCACTAAACAGAGTTTTTGCCATGAATATCCTGTCTTTTTGATAATGATTAGTACCAATAGTATATGATTTTTTGTTGTACCAGGACTGCACATACATACTGAAATGTACCAAGATGAAGAATACAGTAACTCATCTAATACTATTTTCTGTTATGAAGACTAAGACAACATCCATCTGAACCATATTGCTTTTTATATTTATGTATTTACTTTCACTTACCACTGTTATGTCAATACTAATTTATCAAGTTGCAGTGTTTTACTCATTATCTTTGTGCAGTCAATGTACCTACTCTTCTGACACATAAAGAATGTAGTAGTCTATTTGTAAGCACACTTTTTAAATATTCATATTTTACATCTTTCTCTTCTGTTTCTGTACTAGACAAAAAAAAAACAGACAGACTCATACTTACTAATGTAGGTACAAGAATGTTCTCATAACACTGCAACATCCGTAACATTACAAGAATTGAAATGTATTATCTGTTAAAACCTTGAATGCTTTCTATAACAATCTTCTTCATCAAACTAGGTAGGCCGAATGGTTTCTTATATGATATATAACCAATAAAGCATGACCAGCAGTTGAATTAATGGTCTGTTAATCACCTGCTACTGTTGTAGCATAACTCAACATGTATAGCCTAACAGATGCACTCACAGGCTGATTAACTGTCCATTGACATAATCCCTGGAAGACCCTTATGGCTACAATTATTAAACTCATCTTAAATAGTGTGACACCTTTTTCAATATATATTATAAAAAGGGTCTGAAAAATGTAGCTTTCTGATTGGCTGCAAACATTCTAACAGCCTTGCTGAACAAGCTGTAACTCTGTTTAAAAACATTTTTTATTATAATATCAATAAGGCACTCCCAGGGATTATGTTAGCGGTCAGTTAATCACCCTCTAGGGGCACGTGGCACTCGACCTCGTGCTACAGTACATCCCAGAAGGTGATTAACAGACCATTAACATAACCCTTGGTCATGGCTTATTGCTTAATTAGCCTACATATGTATCTTGATTTAAATCCCACATGAATCTGCTAGAATGTTTGAGGAAATGATACAATCACAGTTGTCTAACCCTTTGTCACAAATATTGATGATAAACATCCCCACAATAGAATAATACCATAACCAAAACTAATATTTATGAAATATTTTTTATAAAAGTAAAAATATTTTGTTTAAAATCTCAAATACAAAAGTAATTCTTTTACAGAAAGAAAATAGGAAAATATACAACTTTTAAAATGTGAAAGAAAAGCGAAAGAGAAAAAATAGTGATTTGTAATAATTTTAAATGTAATACATAAAAAATATATTTGTTTTTATTCATTTTCTATATAAAACATAAAAATAAACAAAATAAATATAATAATCAAAAGTACTCTATTAAATAATTAGCAGCCACTGTTTGCGAGAGGTGAGTGCTACTTAAGGCAGTCAAACTGCAAACTGGATCCGATGTGGGCGCAGCGGAAGTAGGCTGTTGAGCCCTCAGAGGATACTGGACTCTGGTGAAGTGATCACTTCATCCAGGAAGCTGGGTGGGTACAGGTAGTGAGTGGAGGTGAAGTGCAGGTACTGGCCGCAGTATCAGCAACCGCTGTCTTCCTGAGCTCAAGCACAAGGTTGACGGTCTGCTGTTGCGCTTCCATGAAGGACAACAATTTCTGCTGTCCTTCACGGGCCTAACGTTATCTTTAATGTGACTGTCAACCTTGCGCTCAAGCCTACTGTAACAGCAGCAGTGGCCAGTACAGCGTTTCACACGGCGGCGCCCTATAAAGAGTCAAAAAACATAAATCAATACATCAGCCTCAAAACAGTGATGAGCTTTCTGTCTTTCACCTTACAATATTTATATCTAATTCAGTAATAGTTATATATTTTTTTACCACTACTGACACTATTTGGAACTGTGATACAAATACAGATTTTTGTCTTGCTTGTTCAGTTATAATATTTTTGCACCATATTATGTTGTTTGTTGACAACGTAAAAAGAGTTCTAAGAACAGTACACTTCCTATACTATTGTTGTATTTAACTTACTATACAGCAATAGTCAGTATCTAAATGGTTCAGCATAATAAACAGTACAGTCTCATACAGTGATACTACATCTTCATTGTGTGTGGACAACTACACTTTAGCATCTGTGGCTATAGTATTTCTTCACACCTGCAAGAGAATATTCGACTGCCTGCACACCAAAGTATGATTACATAATTTAATGTGTACATCAGCATCATCAGTTTAACGAGTGCTACAAAACACACACACATATCAAGTTGTTTTCGCCTCTGTTCACATTTCCATGTACAAAATCATATTTAACTGACATAACATTGATTAAGCAGTAAACCATGAACAAACTGTCATTTTTATGTTATTCTCATGATCTGCATGCCTGTAGTGTGGCAGAAAGTGTAACCAAATGCCAAAATGTCCTAAGTCATGATTAACTGACCAGCAACACAATCAGTGAAAGTTTCTTATTTGAATTTTAATTAAACAACTTAATAACACTCTTAAACCTTCTTGACCATATGATCAACTTCACAATAGTGTTTGTGATAGATGTCCACGACCAGTTATAATGTTTTCAGCAAATTCTCAACTTCATCTGTCACAATGATTTTCTAATACTTGAAACCATCTTACAGATTTAGTAAGCAAGCGTTGACTGAGTTTACTAAGTACTTACTCTAATACATTCTGTACACATCATGTAAATAAAGAGTAGGAGCTATGTTCAGAAGTGGTGTGCAAGAAATACAACTGTTACACCATGCACAATACAGTGATGCATGCCAGTGTGATATTAAACAGTGTTATGGTCCTGCCATTAAATACCGTTCTATCTAAACAGAACAGTAGAATATGCAACACAATTATCATGTTCATTCTCATTCCATGTTACATACAAAACCAATATGCAGCCCAGGATGTAGTAACACATCAGATGGATAGCCAATTGACTCAAGAATGAACCCAGAGCTACATAATTGGCAGGATAGTCTCATTACCAAAGGAGGGTCATCAGTAGGTTTCCACAGGATCAGTACCTGGGCCCCTCCTGTTCACCACCTATGTGTCTGACATAAGGGCAGGTATCAGAGCAAGATGACTCTGTTTGTGGATGACTCAAAACTGGGGGCATTGGTGGATGGGCAGAAGGGTGGATGGCTCTACAGGCTGCCCTGGAGGCTATGGAAGATGTTCTAGAAAGAGTATGATGAGGTTAAATGCAGTGAAGTGCAAGGTACTGCACCTGGGACACAGAAACCTATACCAAGTGTGCACCTGGGGGTGAAATGCTACAAGTTTTATTGCTGACAGGGACTTGAAGCTGTTGTTGTATGTCAAGATGAACAACTTGGACACTTGTACGAGGGCAGCTAAGGACAACAGGATGCTGGGATGCATCTCTGTGGGATTGCCTCCACAAGGAGGAAGTGATACTCCATCTGTGTAAGTGGTTGGTGAGACCACATCTCCAAGTACTGTATGCAGTTGTGGGCACCACACTTAAGAGAACATTAAACTCCTGGAGAGGGTCCAGAGGAAGGCAACAAAAATAATGTGGGACTTGGGGAACAGGACCTATGTGGAGAGGTGCAAAGAGCTAAATATGTACACATTGGCAGACACAAGGGACTGAGGAGACATGATAGAGGTCTTCAGGTACATGAAGGGGTAAATAGGAGAGTAGCAGTTAGGATTGTTCAAAGGAAGGAAGAGGAAACCATCTCTGCAAGCCAGGAGGGGAAAATTCAGGGAAAAGAAGGAGGTGTACTTCACTAAAAGGGTGGTGGATCCATGTAATGTGCTGCCCAGGGGCTGGTGTGGCAGACATGGTGCAGGGGTTCAAGAGGATGTGGAACAGTTATAGGATAACGGTTCCAGAATTAAAATTCAATGCAGTCAGAATATCTGGAACTGGGAAGGGAGCAGCCAGAGAAGCTCAGGGGGAGGCAGCAAGCTCAGATACCAGGGCATTGGCTGCCCAAACGAGTAGACGCAATAGGCCGTAACACCTATTCTAGTGCCATTCTTACTATGTTAGTATACACTCAGTAGTGCGGGTTATACTTTAATGAGTAGATTTGCTCTTTTAAATGTTCAACAACTGCCACTCACAGCTTGGTTGCCACATCAGACCTTGCAACATGACAGCTGACAGCTCTGAGTGACCTCCCAAGCTACAGCTGCACCTTCATCCTGCCCTTATGCTGACTGTATGTATTACTATAGTAATTATGCTAACTATGTCCCTGGTGTCCCACTGCAACACTCACAGGCCTATTGCAGGAATCCCTGCAATATAATATCAAAGTAAAACATCCTTTGTTAACTTGTTCTACACGCTCCTCTCCCAACCACTAACCGGCAACATTTACACTCCCCACCCCTTCACTCCTGTCAGCGGCAGTACATACCATGCTAACTGTACATGATGCATAATTACTGACTTGTGAATAGGGCTGAACACACATTGTACAACAGAAGCAAATGAACATGAACCTTGCACCATACTAGTGAACACAGATGTATAATGTATTCATTTGCATCTCTGAACAATGTAGTACTATACAGCCTTCACATGCATTCTTTAAGTTATGAAAGAATACTGAACAGTCCTACAATATGAAATCAGTCATTCACATAACTGCCTAACAAACACACAATGATCATAACATACATTGTGGGTTCAGGACTGTAACACTATATCTTGTATGAATATCTGTTGCGATTGTACTTACATGGAGAGTTAGTGCCTGGCTCCTGCTTCACCTCCACTGGTCTCTCAACCTCAGCTTCCCCGGGCTCTATGAAACAAAGAAGTAAAAAAAATGATAACATATACCACAAAATATTAAGGTACAACTATACTCTTTGTTATGAACTGCATTTTTAATACTCTGTCATTGTGTAACTGAAACACGTAAATACATCCCTCTTTGCAATGACACTTCTGTGTTTATATGCTGTTCTGTTACTAAACAACAGTGACATGCACACAGCAACTGTTCTCATCTGTACAGTGAGAAAGTGACTTACATGAACAGCATCAACAATGTTACAGATAATTCCTACAATTTGTGACCACATCATTATTACGCCCCACTGTAATTTTAACACCATGTGTGTACAGTGCTGTAGATGTCCATAGACCTATTCATTGATGCCCACCCCGTTTACTGTTAGTATGGCAGGGTCACCATACACATAGAATACTGTACATTCACAAATTCACAGATTCTGAAAAAATGTAACAAGAACACAATAGGTTCAAAATCATTATCTGTAGCATATACATGGATCATATCACTGAACTTCATAAAGAAATGTAACTATTTTTGTCGTCTAATATCACTATCTGCATAACAGAAAAATTTCTTGTGCATATTGTATCTATTAACGTCAGTATGTATCACATAAGTGAGTAGTACAGCAGTATGTAATAACTCTCTTCATATAGTATACAAAATCCAGGTAACATATATATTGTAGTGAGTACCTGTATTAGTCATTAAATGCGATGACATAACACAAAAATAGAATTCAAATGTGTGTAAATGTATTCTTACACTACAATAACAACAACATGCACTTATTTAGCAACTCAAAAATAATGGTACTACAATATTGTACATGTTATCCTATGTTATCATAGCCCACAGCTGTCATGGACAGTTATGGTTCATCTTCAGTTAGACCAAACTGAGAAGTGTATAGCTGACGTACATCTGTCCATGATATCTGTTTCATGCTTACCTGAAAGAGCTCCTTTGTCCCTACTGTCCCCCCCCCTCTCCGATCCACTGATGAGGGATTGCTAGAGATTCCCAGGGTTTGCTTAAAAACTTCAGGGGGAAAGATCTTTTAGCTTCATGGCCCCGACCCTGTGGAATTCTCTACCTCGTCAGGTGCAAAATTGCCCGACTGTCCAAAGCTTTGAAGGAGCTTTGAAAACCTACCTTTTTAGTAAAGCCTTTAGTGGTTTCTGATTATTTTAATGTTGTTTTAACTATTTATTGTTTTATGTAATATTACAAGGTGCCTTGGTTTAAGAAAGGTGCCTTATACAAATAAAGAATGATTGATGATGATTGATTGATTGAAATATAATGAAATACCATGTTTTTTCTTTACAATTCTCAACTTACATACTCAAATCACGGTGTTTGTTTACTGTAGATGTGTCATGACTGCTGTAGTTCAGTCACAAATTACAGGTTAGAGACTTAACCATGACGCATGTGGCACATCCTACTATACCCAGTCTCTATAGTAGTATATTTAATTAAACAAAAAAACAGATATTCAAGCTGTGCCAGTCTGTGACACAAGCCTGGGCACAGCTGGATGTGCCTGTGCAGTGGCATGCACTGGGCGATATTCAACAGACCTGCACCATGTCCCAGCATTGTTGAATGTCGCACCCTGGCCACCATCAGTGCACATAGTACAGTGGCACTGTGGCAGAATCAGTGCCCACAGTGCACCATGGTGATACAGTACCACTAGTAACATTGTCTTGGTGCAGTAACCACAATATTTGAAAGACTACATACAAATGAGGCCCCAATGCATGCACAGTGCAAATGGGCAAGTATCATGTCATTATAAACCATTTGCAACCATATGCACCAATACCCCAAAACTTGGGCCTGACACACTGACAGTCAGCAGCCCTCAGACAACAAACCACCTGCAGCACATCAATGTGCCCACAGCCCAAGCGCAGGCTGAAGTCAAATGATGCAAACCTATATCCCTGGTGTTCCAGTGGACATGTGCATCCAATCCTGCACAGAATTTATATAAAATAAACCAATATCTCTGGTGGTTCTGTGGACATGTCTGCCCAATCACAGGTGAAAAAAAAACAATAACAGAAACCTATAATACCTAGTATGCAGTGGAAACCCCTCCGTACCTACCCGTTAATTCCTATTATAAAAAGGGTCTGAGAAATGGAGCTTTCTAATTGACTGCAAACATTGTAACAGCCTTATGTTAATCTTTTATTAACATACATGTAGAGATTAGCCATATGATGAACAAGGTTTAACACTGTTTAAAAACATGTTTTATTATAATAGCAATAAGGCACTCCCAGGGAATATTTATGGTCAGTTAATCACCATCTAGGGGCATGTGGCACTCGGCTACACCTCATGCCACAGTACAACCCTAGAAGGTGATTAACAGACCATTAACATAACCCTTGGTTATGCCTTATTGCTTAAACATCAAACTCCCCCCCATTAGTGGTGGAGAGCAGCAACCCACCCACCCACCATATGCCAAGTTACATCGTTGCTAAGGCTGTGCATTCATTGTCACACAGCATGAACAATGGTCGTACAGCCCATATGATAGTACACATTAGAGATATGTGCATTGATCAATTCACATTTTTGCATTCTGTTGAACAATATGCGCTGCACGACCATTGGCTCACACTGTAATTATGGACATACAGCCCTACCAACAGTGTCGGTCATCAGACAGCAGAGCGGCAGGTGGATGGTGTACTGCTGACTGTCGTTCTTCGGGGGGATGAAGCATGACAGCAGGGACTACTCACCAGTCAAGGAGCGGTTTCCACTTAAAGAACACAGATAGCAGTTTACTCTTATTTGTACTTTACTCCACAATTGACCACACATATCAACTGGAGTACCAGGGGAAACAGGTGGATTTTATGTTACTTCTGCCTGCGACCACTCAGACACCTCCACTAGAGCACCAGGACTAGTGGTAAATGTAATATTTAAGTTGCCTATGATCAGGCAGGCAGTCGTCCAGTGGGACACCAAGGATATAGAAAAATGTACCTTACAAAAAAAGTGCACATGAAAGGGACAGAGAAGTGCCTACCACACTATCAATGTTTTTTACAATCAGCAAGTGGGTGGAATGTGTACTATGGTATGGGCCAGACCCACTGGTTCACGCTTGTGGACCAATGGGCATACAGCCCAACCGAGGTGTCAGTCAGCAGCCATTGTGGTGTGAGGAGGGTGGGGTGCTGCCGCCCACTGGCTGAACGGGGGAGTGGGGTGCTGGGACTCAGTGGGCTGTTGGGGGGTACCACTAGATCACTAGGGGGATTGGAATTATTTGTTTTCACAAATACCCATGATCAGGCAGATAGCGGTCCACTGGACCACCAGGGATATTAGACAAAAGTCTTTTTGTTATACAGATGAACGCGATCGGGTAGACAGCGTTCCACTGTACCACCAGGGAAATTGTGGAATTCTACATTTATTTGTACAGATGCCCACAATCAGGAAGATAGTGTTCCACTGGACCACCAGGGATATTAATCAGAATAGCAAAATTTTGTTACTGCAAATGCCCGTGATTGTGCTGCAGGTGGCGTCGGTCCTAACGGCTGTTGCCTGGGGAGGCGCCAGGCACAAATCGTCAGGGATCGTGCACCTGCATGCAAATGGGGCTATAATAACATGCAAATGGACCCATATGCTTTTCAGTGACATGAGTGACCACTGCCTCATTGCAGCAATAAGATCATCCGGCAAACCAAACCCCAGCAAAATTCCTTCTGAGAAGATCCAAGAAAAATCTCAATATTGAGGGATATCTCCATGATCTAAGTCACTCTACATGCTGGCAGGAGTTTTACCTTACACATTCTGTGGAAAAAGCACACCAGGTGTTAAACAGCACAATAATAGGTGCCCTTAACACTCATGCACCAATCATTAGTGTTAGAAAAAAAGCAAATCTTGCCACTGGTTTTCAGCTGACCTTAAAACTGCACTGTTGGAAATAGACAAGCTTTGGAAACTGGCAAGGGAGACCAACGACCCAGATGATTGGATGCTATTTAGGAAGGTCAGAAATAGTTGCACCAAGAAAGTAAGGGATGCTAAGGCTGCCTTTTATATGGCTCAACTTGATGCCTCTTACCACAGTCCTGCTAGATTCTGGGGCACCATCAAGGGGATTCTAGGGCAGGACTCTAGCACCTCTCTGCCATCTCAAGTACACCATAATAAGGGTGTTATCTTTGATAAACGGGAAGTACTGGATGCTTTCAATATTCATTTCACAATGGCTGGCCTTGCTTTTGACACCTCTCCAGCTAATCTACTGCGTGCACAACTAAACTCCCAGTATACTGAGGCTCAGAGGGCTGATTCTTCCTTCTCCTTCAAACCGGTATTGCTGAAGCAAGTAGAGGATCTAATGCTGCATTTGGATACTAAAAAAAGCACAGGTGCAGACTCTCTTGACCCCTATTTCTAAAAATTGCAATTCATGTGCTTGCAGTTCCCTTAACACATCTTTTTAATCTATCATTAACCTCTGGCTATATTCCTACGATGTGGAAACAGCCCAAGTGTTTCCCCTCCTAAAATCAGGGGACCCCATGGACCTCAACAATTACAGGCCTATATCCATTCTTCCAGTGCTATCCAAGATGCTAGAGAAGTTAGTGAGCATCCAATTAAGAGATTACCTTGAAGTTACTAATCTCTTAAATCCAGCTCAATCTGGATTTAGGGCCAGGCACAGCACTATCTCTGCACTGGCCAAAGTCACAAATGACTGGCAAACCAAATTAGACAAAAAGAACAGTGTCTGTGCTATATTCCTTGATCTAAGCAAGGCATTTGACACAGTGGACAATGAGCTGCTATTCTCGTTATTGCACTCCATAGGCTTAGACCCACCCTCTCTTAAGTGGTTCAGGTGTTACCTTACTGATAGGTCACAACAGGTGAAAGCTGAAGGTGACCTATCCTCACTAAAACCACTTCTAAGATGCGTTCTGCAAGGATCTATCCTGGGCCCTATCCTTTTTGCCATTCACATTAATACTATTGATTCAAATCTCACCAAAGCTAATGTTCACCTCTTTGCAGATGATACTGTTTTGTATGTCAGTAATCCATCGCCTGTAATGGCCTGTGAAATTTTACAAGCAGAATTCTCCCTTTGCAACATCATCTACTTGAGAAAAGCTCCTCTTAAATGCAAAGAAAACAAAAGCAATGTTCTTCTCAATCATACCTATACTAACACCTCCTCACTAAGCAATCTTCCCCAGCTATCCACCATCCTTGGAAAGCCTGGACTATGTAGATAAATTCAAATACTTAGGGGTGTGGATTGACAGCAGGCAGCTACACACATCATATTGAAGAACTTCTGAAAAAACTTCGCCAGAGGCTCGGCCTATTCTTCAGAATAAAACACTTCCTAACCAGAGACTCAAGGTTGAGGCTAATCCAGGCCTCATTTCTTTCACTTATCGACTATGCAGACTTCTTTTATGGTCACTGTCCTATTTCATACTTAAGCAAATTGGATACCCTGTATCACAGAGCGCTAAGGTTTATTACAGATCTTCCATTCAGCACTCATCATTGCTCTCTCTATGCTGCAGTTGGATGGGCATCCCTACACCTCAGAAGGAACAGAAATGCTGCACTATGGATTTACAGAGCTTTGTCTAATAAACTTCCAATCTATATTTTAGACTGCTTTACACTGTCACAGCTGGTTCCTATGCCTAAACAACAACTTCATCACGCTCAAGATACCGAAGTCTACACCGGCATGGGAGGTCTGCAATCAGCTACTCTGTAGCAATGCCATGGAATTCTCTACAGAAGACCTAAAGTTGACCAACTTTATACCTCTAGCATTCTTTAAAAAGCTCTGCATAAGACTCCTCCCAGAGAAATGCAACTGCTACCACAAGACCTAGTCCAGTCACTTCACAACCTCCCCTTCCATTCAGCAACTATAATTGATAGCTCTCCATAAATTATCCTCTTAGTTTTCCCTCCCATGCAGCCCCTTATTTGGTATCTCAGCCCCCTATCATACCATTTTGCAGTTTTACTTCCCTGACTATGATCTTCACATCAACTCCTGGCACTTACCTCAACCTTAATTACTCCCCACTATCTCCACTACTATTAGCCATAGCCCCTGTCTGAATCCCCCACCAGCCCTTCCATGTCATTTGTCAGAGGCTGTAATCACACTTCTTTGCAGTCAGTCAATCATTATATTTGTTTGTCTGCTTTAGTTTTCCCTGAGCCTGTAATTCTGGGTACCTTATATTTGCGTGCTTGCTTTGGCTCCTCTACTGGGATTTGTACATATTGATTCTTCTAGTGTATTCTCTTGTATCCTACCTTGTTCTGTTAGGGTTAATCAACCTCTGCCTTTAGATTATTGTATATATGTTTATATTACTGTATCTGTTTTAATTACAAGTGTTTTGTATATATCTGCTAATGTACCAACCATTGAACCTTGACCTTATCAGGTTCATCTTGTAAATGAGCTTTGCTCAATGATGTCTGCCTGAATAAATAAAGATTTGATTGATTGATTGATTGATACACCTTGCATGCATCATGGCCCATTAACATGCTAATTTTGAGTATTTCGGTTGCTGTGCAAGGCGAAATGGAACTTGCGGTAGTGCATCCCCATGCTCCACTCTGGCCACTTACGCTAGCAGAGTTGCACTGCGCCATGCACAGTTGGGGCTTACCAGGGTGCAATATTCAACACTGCTGAGCCATGTCGCAGTTCCGTTGAATATCACCCAGTCCACACCCCCTGCACAGCAAAGTTAAGCTGCGCCCAAGCTTATGCCATAGCCTGGCACAGTTTGAATATCTGAAGCAAAGTTGTCCATTTCTGCAGTGCTCTGTATATTTGTTTCTTTGGAGGGTAAACAGTGGTCATGATGGTGGGGTGGGGAGCGTAAGCTGTTGTAGCCTAACGAGGAATCGCCACTTCTGTCATGGCATTTTCTGTTTTGCTAGCCGAGGAAAACATTTGTGTGTCACAGATAAGTCAGCGGGCAGCCAGAGGAACAGACAAGGCAGGCGCAATGAAGACCTGGCAGGAGGAGTGAGTGTGAAAGTGTTATGCCCAGTGTGTGTGGTTGTGTATGTGTGGTTCACTTACTTAGTAAGAAAAACATGGCTGTATTAACAAAATGAAAATTCTGTTTGAACAAGGATTTGAAACCTAATCAGGCAGTAGAGACACGTACTCATTATTTCCTGGTCTCTATTGCCTGATTAGGTTTCAAATCCTTGTTCAAACAGAATTTTCATTTTGTTAATACAGCCATGTTTCTTACTAAGTAAGTGAACATACATACACATACCGGCTGTTTGTTTGCCTTAGTCAATCAGCTAAAACAATTTCCTCAACCCATTTTCTAAATACAAATACTACATAGATGCTTCAAGTAATATTTACTTACTAAATAGTATTTCCTAAAAAGAATTTAGTTAAGCAGTGCAGGTCACACCTTACATGATCCATATAGCACCCCAATTACATAGTACAATTACTTCTATCAGCATCTTACCATCAGACTCAGACAACAATCACGCTGTCAGTGTCCGGTGACCACCCTCCACAGCTTCACGCTGTGCTGGTACTACCTCATGGGCAGGCGGGGAGTCTTACGTTGGCCTGTGATAAAGAAAATAAATTGAACCACTAAGTCTTGAATGTTAATTGCATCACATTTTAACAGTTGATGTAACCATTAAACATGCTTCACATAGCTAACATTGGCTCTCATCAGGTACACCACAAGCATTACTGGGTACATATAAATTACAAGTGCTGTTAATATCAATAATAATGTTTGAAGACCAGTACAGAACAAGTGTGAAATCAACATCAGTAGTTGTTCCAGAAACATGGACAACATTGCAACAACAACTCAGACATTTACAATCCCTATAGTACAAATGATGACTTAACCATATTTCACATGAGATACCCAAACATCATTCTTAATGCTACATGATAAAAAAACACTATTTGCATTGCATGTGTCAGAATACTGCAACACAAGTACATTGTCTTTTGTTCTACCAGTATTTTGAAGTTTAAAACATCGTTTTACAACTTGTGAAATACTATACTTTCCATCACTAAGTTGCATGACTGCATACCATGGTACCTAATACACACTAGACATACAGAGCAAAAATTAAGTTAAAGAAAACAGCATAAACTCACTAGATTCACAAAACGTAATAGCTATGTAAACCTTACATGAAGTAAAATATTGTCTATATACAATGAATACTGTATAGTCACTGCACCACTATCATTTGTAGATTGTGCTGTTATTCAGTCACTCAGGTAAACCTCACAGCTGAACCACACCACGCATGTCAAATAAACATTATACTATGGGTATGAAAATCCTGTAACCTCATTGGTCAGAACAGATCACATGACTGTGGTAAATCCTCCAGTATACCCACTGTAAAAAGTTTTATATCACTATAAAAACAAAAGGAAAAGTTGAACATTGTATAATAGCAATATACCATGACAGGGAGTGAGTATATGGGTGGATTTACCACTTCTGGTGTGGTTAAGTCACTCGGCTGCACCTCATGACTGAACCACACCAGACATGGCAAATCCACCAATATACCCACTCCTTGTCATGGTACATTGCTTAAATATACTATAAACTGTCATATCATATGTCATGATGTCTATCTAAATCTATATAAAGTCACATGCATTGTACAAACTTCTGTTGAGTAACTTACGATGAGTTAGGCGCTCCCCCACAGCTGGCTTCCCAGCAGCCTCCCACAGTTCATAGGCGAGGTAGTACCAGCACGTATCATTGTCCGGTATCTCCTCCCGCTGTTCCAGTATGTAGAAACACTGGTGCAACAGCTTCCACTTCCTCTTCAGCTGAGTAATAGTTTTGTTCTTGAGTCTAAGGATGACATGTAAGAAACTGTTGATGCGCCTCCACATTGGATCCAGTTTGCAGTTCGTGCTCCGCATTAATATGCGAGCATTCTCCCTAGCTTGGACTGCCTCAAGCAGCTAGCACACCTCTTGCAAGGTCCACTGCCTCATTGTATACCTTTCATTCTGCAATAGAAGCATAAAGAAACATTTCCATTACTGTCATGTCTCATAGTAAATGGAGTTTTATGTATTGTATGAAGTTTAGTGCTTAGAACATGACAAGAGCACATTTCATTACGCTACCAAGTTCCTTCAGACAGAAATAACTTTATACATGCATTGTTTTGTGGAACATTATAACTATTATGCACACTCAAGACATACTGATATTGACCCTGTGATACCATGAGTATCTCCAACCATTAACTGTGATTCTGCTTCACAGTATCAAAGCCCCCCAAAAAATGTGTTTACAAATTAGAACAAAATTCTACCTGAAGTATTGCACACACAATATGCAATCAACAGTTTTGAACTGAGAGACAAAAGTTAATTGTATCATCTGTTGTCATCACCCATGACTCAACAAGTATGATGTTACTATGAAAATATATCCATGGTGATACACTGCACCCCACCCCCCTTACCCAATTGTGTTCTTTTTGTCTAAAAGTAACCATTTTGCTGTACTGCAGCTACCACTCCATGTTTATTTAACAAACTAGAGCTAACAATGCCACTAAGCGTTACTGTAAAAAAAGTTACCCATTATAACATGATAGCCAACACTACACTGTACTATCACCATTTCTTTTTTTTTTTAAATTACTTTTCAAATATATTACCAGCAAGCTACGGGGGGGTGTCATCAGTTGACAACATAGCCTGAGTCAGCCAATACAAGCAACAACTCACTAATGAAGAGGATACCTGCATACTAATAATGGCTTCATAATATGAAAAAATAACTGATTATGTTTTGCATATAACATGGCTCCATTTGTACGAATAGTACTAAATAGTGTTAAACATAAGCCTACCACCAAAGCACTTCACTGTTGTAACACCCCTACTCCTCTCTCCCACTCACAGTAGTGTAATGCCACAGTGAAATGTACAATTAGCCTTACAGACTGAAAAATATTACAATGCGAACCCACATCACAACATCATGACATTGTGTACTAACAACAACATGCTGCATTGCTATTACACTTTCCCCAGTGTTGTTACACAGCATAGCACAATCTGAATGTTCCCAACCCATGTGTTACATGTGTGTGAGTGATGCATGCAGCTGATCTATTTTTTGACCATATTTGTTGGGTTCTGAAAAGAACCTTTGTTGACACTGTAATATTTGATCAGACAGCCTGACAGTCTTAGAGGACTTTGAGGATTGCATCTTGAAGGTCTCCCAGGAAATCGCAATTGCCAGCATGTGAGAAATGTACACCGTCTGGTAGGTATAGCCAATCACAACAATACTTAATTTCTGGGTGACGTATAGTGTACATTACATGCATGCGTAGAAAAGCAATATTTGTATGTTGACTTTTCTTCGAGCTCTGTCAATCAGATACATATGGTGTTCTGCTTGCCAGACCCTACACTCTGTAATATCCAAAAATATGATTATACAGGCAGGCAACATACTCATAATAGAAACAAGGTCCAATTTTGCTTCTGTTACTAAATCTACCCAGCGTTTGGTGCCCAAATCATTGCCTCCGAGATGTAGCAGCAATATGTCAGGAAGAGGCTGAGTACTCAAAAGTCTCTGCATGGTTGGCATGAGGTGCTCCCCCTCATTCCACCCTACCAAACCACTTCACAGAGCAATTTCGGAGCTGCAGGTTTCTCCCAAAATCACTATTGTGAGCATACTCAGGCGCTCGTCTCATGATACTGTCTCCAACTATCCACAAAGTCCTTTTGCTATTTTCTGCCATTCTCAGTTTTTTAAACTCAAAGTGCACAGAGAGCTACCAAAAGTCAGTGTTCACCCTGCAGTGGCTAGGCACTAGTGAGAGTAAAACTGGTATTTCCCCTCCTTACTTCAAGCCAGCTTCACTGGGCTGATTAATAAAACACAAATAAAAAAAATAATTGGCTAGTACTGTGGCTTCATTAACCAATGTAGGCCATGCACTGACTATTACTAGACTTCTGCTACTGCTAAAATGTGCAAACATTGAGAGGTGGGAAAAATGCATCCTTTTCATAGGCAGTTTTAAACAATTATAACTGCAGAAACATGTCTGATTGGTTACCTCTTCTATTAGGGGTCCTCGCGCAGCTTCCTATCTCCCTCAATTTGCTGCTATATCTGTACAAGTTAGTACTAAACTACTATCTGACTTTAAACAGTTTTATCTAAATAATACAGCATCTTAGATTATAACAAGTAGCATTATCAAATACAGCACTAAAAGACATTTTGATTAATAGTATTTACATGTTGCTAACGCTTTTATCATACTGGAAAATGCTTTATAAAATATACTGTACTTACAGTTTTGGAAATGCTGGCTCTCAGTTTGCACTAAGATGGCTGCTGTTGACTTCTTCTTCAGTGTTGTCCATCTCTGATTGGTTTGCCTCACATGGCCTGATAAATCTTGCATTACATTGGTAGAACAAGCTGTCACTCAAATACAATCAGATCTGATTCGATAATGAATGCATTTCCATTCCAAGTTAAAATTTGCGACACTTTGATGCGACAGTAATTTGCGACACTACGAATGCACGAAACTACTTTGTGACACTTGCAGACGCGACACTGTTTTGCGAAACTGCCGAACGACATTACTTGTGAACATACTATCCAGATATGCGGAAGTACCATTTTGCGACACTGTCGAATGCGACAGTATTTTTGCGACACTTTCTTGCATTCAACACTAATTTTTCCAAATTATCTATTTTTACCGCAATTTGATGCTTAATGGCCAAAACAACCAAATTTGCAGTGCCGAACACTGCTACACTGCATTGCCACTGTCACAACTGGAGACTTTGTAAAAACACCCACAAAAAGGTGGTTATCTTCAGTGACAACAACACCGTGCAACTGACTTGTAGTAATGCATTGTTTGTCAGTTGTTAATCAACCTCACAAAGCAGTCATTTTATGCAACATTGCCACCAAATTTCCAACTAAGTCATTTTAGGATGTAAATGCAATGTTACCAAACTGACATGGGAATAGTGCAAATACAGTGACTTACAAATGTGTGTTGTGAAGTTCATACGCACACTCACATAAACAGTCATAGTACAGACTATCATTACCAAATTTTATCATGACTCATTTCACACCTCTGCTCATGAACAGTGTGACTGTCATTATCACAATGTGCTCTGAACAGTGGTTTCACACAACACCTGCTGCAGTGGTCACTGTAACTACATAAAACATCTCAACAAGCATATGAAAATGACAGCTGTGTAATTGCAAAACAGTTGTAGTAAAATGCCAACCTTAACAATCTCACATGTAAATATTCATAATGCACTAACTTCAGCTAAGTGTACAAAAGTTGACTTATTAATGTCAGTAATTAACAGAAAGATCATCAATAAAGTTATTGTGTAACCAGAAGTGTGACAGCATAAGCTATATAAATGTTTCTTAATAATACAAATTGTTAATAACTGAACATGGAAATCATACGAAACAAAATGTAGATTCTATAGTGTTAATGATATGCAAGACAATGTAACAGAAATGAAATACAACTGTTACAATGTCAATAACTTATGTGATTAAAAGATTGAAAATATTTTCTTTTTTAAATTGATGTGATACTTAAATCAGATGTCTCAATGCACAATGTTAGAAGGCATGAACAGAGGCATATCGTAACATTGTCTTTTTCTCTGCCTTTCATACAGGTGCCTGATACTTCTGTAAGATTGCTGACTGTCACTGTGAACTATCATATCAAAACATGCCAACTAAATACAGATGTAGATGTATAGAGAAATGAGACAGGTATCATAGTACTTCACTGTTGCTTAAGGGTGATAAAGAAAACACAAATGTTACATCAGAATATGAACAGAGACAGACCTCTACTGCAACAGTGAGCCCTACAACAACTCACTGCACATCAAAAGCACGTACTTCCTCAAGAGCAAGTAAACAATGCTTACCACTGCAACAGTTGTGTAGATCTCTCAGACAAAACACAACTATTGTAACTATAACCATCAACAAACCTCCAATGCAATGCAAAACTCACACCTGGTGATTTTCATCTGAAAAAAAGTATTTTCGATCACTAGCAAGTAAAGCTAAGATCAACAGACTTATTGCTGCTGTGATGAGACATAAGCACAAAAAGACAAAGAATCATCTGTCTTTGATGAAATTGCATCTCAAAGTACGCACTTTTGTTAAGAGAGCAATGTTTGTACTGCAACGGTTGTGGCGTAAGATGTCTCATTTGCTTGAACAATTCAGAAAAGTTGTGTATGACATCAAAAAAAGGCTACAACAGTATCCTTCTTTGGCTGTCCACAATTTCTGTGATGTTTTCACAGGTCACTGGATGCACACACAGCACTCAGAGGCATATTTCTGGGAAGAATCTTATTATTCCCAGAAAAAGGAACTCAAGTTCACCATTGATGAGTCCGGTAAACTGGTCAATGTCCTCAGTATCTGTGATGACAGTGCAATGGATACAGATTATGACTGTGATTCAATCACTGTGTCCAATAAATGGCACTGTCTGGCATGGGCATGTGATGAGACCTGCAACCGTAGGCAATCGTCATTTGAAAAAGTTGAACAGTTTGTCAACCTATTTGTGATAACAGATTGCAAAGAAAGATAGAAACTGTTTAACAAAATTGACCATTGTGAAATTCATCCACATACTGGACTAATGGGTCACTAACTGGCATGCCTCGACAGTGATGCTTGTGATAGTATTTTTCACAGCATGCGGATGCTTGGAGTGCATCAAACAGGCATGTGAAACTTTGTATACAGAGTATATGAAGTACGATGAGTTGTAAATCAGTACACTTGTTTAAATGACTTGTTGCAGTCAGGTGACATGCAGGGTGCCATCAAATTTCTCAAACTGCAACATGTAACTTCTGTACCAGACACAACAATTTCTCAGTTAAACACTTCGGCTGAAACATCTGTTTCAGTCTTAGAAACTGACATACTGAGACAGTATGGCAAAGAAATAGCAAAATTTGAGCTAGCAAAGTCTCAGAAGTTTGACTCTGTATGTGCGTCATGTGACCGTTTGTGCTATACTAAACAAACAGTCACAGTGAACCTCAAAACCTTGTCACCATACAATGACATGTGGTTCCGTCTCTCAGCATTTCTGCTGCTTAAATCCGACTTTCAGTTAGAAAACACCATTCTGCTATGCAAGCACTGTTTCTCCAAACTGAAGTCTAACATTTTGCCACCAAGGTCACTTCTGAACAATATGGAGGCACATGTTACACAAGTGAGATTTCAATATTGAATATGTTTGAATGCATTCTAATTCAGACAATGAAACCATTCCAAACCATTCTACGTCTGAACACAAACACGGAACATTCCACAGAAAGAACTTAGTTAGATCTAAAGGGTTCTGTGATGTATCTACCACTTCCTCTACATGAAAATGTGGAAGCAATCTCTACAGAAAATAGTTTGGTGATTCCTGTAAATGGTGTTCCAACAAAGTCCAAGGTCATCTGGCAAGATGTTGTCAAGGTACAAAAGGTGAAGCATGCCCTTATTTAAAGACTAACAATCCCTTTTATACAGACCTTGACATATATCAGATGGCCAGTCTCGCTGTCCAACATGATCTATTAGAAAAAACTAAACCAATCATTGAGAAGGTCAGTGGACAGACAAGTGACAATGTGTATGAACAGTACACAATTCACCCACTACATGGTAGAGATCCAGTAGGAGACAACACTGATCTCTATCAAATGAAGCAGGTGGAAGGTGAGCCTGTCAGCATTTGGGAGGCAACACTAGAAGCACTCTGTTTCCCAGACCTATTCCCAAAAGGGTCAGGTGGACACCTAGATAAAAGAGAAGTGCGTGTACAGGGTTCTGAGTACCGCACTAGCTGTGTGCTCAGTAAAGATGGCAAATTCAGACGTAACATACAGTACCTGTTTCATCTCCTCTGGGAGAGTGAACTTAGCATTCTGTCTGCGTCCATTGCATATACTCTTCGTCTCACAAGTCCACTAGATGGAATAACAGCTGCTCAATTTCTAGAGAAATTAAAGCTGAAAGATGAAAATGTGCAAGTGAACCTGTCTTCTATTCTTTCAAGTCTTCGAGGTACCAAAGAATATTGGTATCGCAGACACTCTGAAGTGATGACAATGCTGCGAGAGTATGGTGCAGCCACATGGTTTGTTACACTTAGTTGTGCTGCATATGCCTGGGACGAGCTCATTGAACTGTTGAAGTGGGAAAATTCTGATGTCAATGGCATCTCATCAATGACTGTCAGAGAAATGTGTTCACTTGATCCTGTGTCTGTCACAAGACATTTTCACAAGCAGTTCCATGACATTCTGACTTTCATATTGTCAAAGGACAATCCACCTCTTGGTATTGTGGAGCATTACTTTTGGAGGACAGAGGATCAAGCACGGGATGCCCCTCACATCCATATGCTGTTGTGGATCAAGGATGCACCACGCATAGGTGAACATGAAGCAACACAAGTGCTATCATTCATCAAGATATATATATCACTTGTCACATTCCAGACAAGTATGACAGTTCTACACTATGGAAGTTGGTTCAAAAGTTCCAGCGACATATTTGTGCAAAATACTGCCGGCGAGTAGTAAAGAACAAATCTAATTGGTATACACGATGTCGGTTTGGATTTCCTAGACGAGTTTGTCAGGATGGCGCCATGAATGACCTTTTCTCAGCAATGCAACACCATTTAAAGGCAAAATCAACCAAGAGGGTATACGAGTTACCCAGAGATGAGAAAAAGTTGTACATAAATGGCTACAACCCAACTCTTCTCCTAATGTGGCAAGCAAACATAGATGTTCAGTTTGTGGCTGATAACTCATTGACCCTGGTGCAGTACGTCACTTCGTACATTACCAAACATGAGCAGACTAGCTTACAAGATCTTTGGGAAGATATTGCCAGTTCAAGCAGAAGCCTGACATCTCAGATCTGGTCATTGAGCTTGAAGACTCTTTCACACAGAGAATGTGGAGCTTATGAAGCCAGTGACCGTTTAATGGGTACACATCTCTCGGGAAGTCTGACTCTGTCAGTTCTCAGTGTAAACTACAAGAGAAAGCATAAGCGTGTACTGATTCCCCATGCGAAATTGAGGAGCTCGCTGCCAATAGACCTTCTTCAAAACATATCTTGAAGAATAACCTGATGACACATACTACCCCATAGACACGATGACATGGATGATAGTGTCTCTTTCAGGTGGCTAAGTGGTATGACTACAAGGCAGATATATCACCTGACTCAACACGCCAGATTTACAAGGTGAATGGAGTCAATGGCTGTCTCGTAAAGAGACACAAGCCATGGCTCATAGACCACTGTAGATTACATCTAGGCACATCGGAGAGCAGAGAACACTACTACTTTGCTCTCCTATTCCTATTTAGACCCTGGAGAAGTGAGTCTGAATTAAAAGGTGACTGTGATACATTCGAGGAAGAATTCAATGGCAGTTATGATACTTTCAAAAGTCAATACTCAGAGACATACATACAGAGACTAGAGGCTGAGAAAGAACAGCAGAAGGCAGAGAAGCAGCTTCAGGAAGACACTCCTGTTAGTTCACAAGACAATCTTGATCCAGAAGGACAAGCTGTTCGAGGAACTCTACCATAAATGCCCCAGAAGTGTTAATGTCAGAAATTGAGACAGCCATGGAACATGGAACACTTCACTGTCAACCCAGCTGACTTGAGAAAAGACTAAAGCAGCAACATGCAGATTCACTCTCAAGTAGTTGGCACTGTCCAACATGGCCTACAACATGAAACAAAAAAATGTGACTGTCGTGGACTATAAGCCACTACTGATTTTGTTAGTGGTTCAGCTGGCACAGGAAAGATTTCCTTATTGACCATCACTGCTGAAATACGGAACCAGACAGGGTCATCAATGTCTGTTGCTGTTACTGCTCCCACAGGACTAGACACATACGACATTGGTGGAGTTACATACACCGTCTCTTTATGTTGCCAGTGGAACATGGCAAAACTGGAGTATCATAAACTGTCATTTGAGGTTGCATCTCAGCTCCATTCCATGTTCACAAAGATGAAGTTACTCATCATTGATGAAATCTGCATGGTCTTCAATGTCATGCTTGCTTGTATTCATCTACATCTACAGGAGATCTTAGGTACTGACGATGGAGTGCCATTTGGTGGCAAAAGTATTCTTGTTTTGGGAGACCTTTTACAGTTTGCACCAGTCAATGCAGAGCATGTATTTACAACTCTAACTGCCAAGCAATCTAAAAATCTTCTCAGCTGCATTGCAGGCTATAACATATGGGAATTATTTACCTATGTTGAGTTGTCTGAGAACATGCGCCAAAGTGGTGATCTGGCTTACAAATCACTTTTAGATGAAGCTCATACAGGTTCTCTATCACCAGAACATGTTTGTATGTTAAATGATCGGAGAATCACAGTAGATACTGCATCCATAGAAACAGCAAGTAATGTTTACAGCGATGTATACTCTACAGGGACACACATAGTGTGTCTTATGCCTCGACTAAAGAAATGCACTGAGTTCAACAATCTAATGCTGCAGAGAGAAAACCAAGAAATTCTAACTCTGCATGCTTTTGATACAGTTGATGGTGTCATTCTTAGTTGCAACCTAGTAGCAAAGATGATTGAATGACTCAGTGAACTCAAGTCAGATGTTTCATGCACAGCTGGCCTAGAAGCTGTTCTCACACTTTGTAAGAATGCACGTATCATGCTGTGACGTAACCTAGATGTTGAATGAGGCAGGTAAACGGTGCCATGGGAAACATCACTGACTTTGTCTACAATGTCCAGAAGACATATATTGAGACACTTGTAGTTCACTTTGACAGCATGGAACAGCCTGTACATATAGAACGGACCTGCATAAAATTCCAGGTATTTAAGGATATCTATGTAAACAGGAAACAGTTTCCAGTATGTGTTGCATATGCTGTATCCATTCACAAATCTCAGGGCTTGAGTTTGGATTCAGCAATGGTGGACATAGGTACAGACATTTTCAAGGATGGCATGAGCTACGTGGCACTTTCACATGTCCGCAGTCTTTCTGGGTTGCACATTATAACTCTAGCACCTCAGAAAATATGAGCTGACAAACGATGCATTCTTGAGTACAACAGGTTACATACTCTACATCAGCCACAAATGTCTTTAAAACCACTGCCTACATATCTGGCTGTCTCACATCATACAGTCAAATCTACAGGTGTCAACAAACAGTCACAAGCTTCCAGAAGTGAGCCAACTCAAAAGAGTTCAGCAAAGGTCACAACTTCAAGTAAACATTCACAGCCAGCAATTCATCAGAAATCAGTTGGTGTAGCTGCTGTACCAGTCTTTGACAACAGCACTAGAGTGACTATGCTAACTCAGCTATACAAGTTTTCTACATGCCACACTTTGTCGAGCAATATCTGCTTCACAAGACAATACCCTATCAAACGCCTGAAGCAGATTGTAAAATGACTTCTGACCAGTCTAACAATGTACAGTCACTAACACCACCTACGACAGGTGTTAGGTACATATGACGGATGTAGTACATTTGCTGCTGACATACAGCAAGACACTAGTGAGTTAATGATGGCTGTCATAAACAACTTGGATGAAGATGGCACCCCAATGCGCCACTACTTCACAGTGTCATATATACAGTATCCAAATATGCATATGTTTCATGTGGCCATTCACAGCATGACACCACAGAAGACATGCTGTGGATTACTCTTTTTGTCCCTCAAGCCAAAAGTGTCAAATTTCGACAGCTATTCACCAATGCTCAATGTGGTCACTCCTGCAAAAGGTGTGGAGGCAGATGCACTCAGTCCATACGTCTCAGGAGTTCATCTCAATATCTGTTGCTTATGTGCTGGTTTGACTCAAACGGGCTCAGAGTTGACACTACACTCACCAGATTACACAGCTGGTAGAATAGTCTTTAACCAATCAGTATTTGACACTCACAGTATAATCTATCACCATGGCCAATCCATGCATTCTGGCCATTACACCTGTTTACTAAGGTACAGAAGTGGATGGATAGAGTGTGATGACTCTACAAGCAGTTTTAAACAGAGACTGTCATGACACTTAAAAAATGCATATCTTCTAATATTAAAGAATTACTATGATCTTCATATTTCAGAAGAATAGGACAGAACATGTTGCATTTTTTAAATGACTACTTTGTGACAGAAACAGTTGTAGGTCAGTACAATTGTTTCCAATCTACGACTCTCAATAAACCATAGCATTTCAACAAAATGCTTTACTGACAGACATATTTCATGCAGTATGACATCTAAGATCTTGTGTGGATCAGTGACAACATGGAAATTGTTGTAGTGGCTTCAATTGGCGCCAGCAGTATTCACAGTCACTAGAGAAACCATGCTTACATGTCTATCAAAGATTGTACATCTCAAAACAGAGGCCTTACTGTTCTCCTCTTCTGTACATATCTTTTATTGTTACTGTATCATACCCATTCATAACAAGAAGTTGCTGCCAGTTTTAAACTGTTACTCTCTGCAGATAAAGAAAAGTTCTCAGTTACCATCGTAAATAACTGAGCAACACATGTCTCATTCACCACCAAACAGTGCAGTCTGTCACAAGTTGTCTATCACCACTTGTTTTTGTCTATTAACTGTTGACATGTAGACAACAACATAATTCGCTCACCATGCAACAGTGTTGAACTATGCCTCCTTTACTTGTAATACTGATACTGTACATATGTAAAAATAACAACCTTTATTGATAATGCAACAAGTTGAATCAAGTGTAAATACCGAACGATTGCATCATATTATCAACTGACTTTGCCATGACTTTGTAATTACTTGTAAATAATATTTACAATCTTATTCCACCTTGCCATTGTTGCTAACTACTTTCATACTTGTACTAAAAGCATTAGTATAAGAGTAAAGTACAAATGAATGTTTAACATATACTACAGTACTATACTGATTAAGTTCAATGAACCATATCTTTGATAAAAACAGCATACCATGCACATTTTTTAAATTACTAGTTCAGAGGTAACATAGAAACCAATGTAACAATTGAAAAAATGTTTTTTGTTCCTGTAATAATATTAATTTTTTTTGTACTTGTCATACAAGTAATTCTAACCTATGTTAACAATGTTGACAATTGTAAATCAGACACTGTTACTGATCACAATGCACTTCATACCTGTTCCTGACAATATTTATGATCGCCTCTATTGAGGGGCTGGGTGGGAATTTTCCATGTGCGCCTGATCAGACATATCATTAAATATTTAACTGAACATGCCAGTAATCTAATGTCACTGAAATCAGATTTTTTTATATTCTATTGCTTAAACACTTAGCATATGGTTTTTCATCACCCAGGAACATCCACATTATCAGTCACACAATAACAACTAAACATTTCTGTTTCATGTGTGTAATCACTGTTTGAGCTCCTGATTTATACCTTTATTAACATAGAACACAAGTAATGGATGACACATAATTAGAACATGCAACTACTTAAAAAAATAGATAATATTCTTAACCAAAGTCTCTTCAAGTTCAGTAGCAAATATATAATGAAGAGCCACAGGTTCAGCTTCAGTATCACAATTTCAGGAGGAATGTCAGAAAGCACTTCTTCCCACAAAGAGTAGTGAACACTTAAACGTCACTGTAAACACAGAACACCTAATTAAAGACAGTGACCAGCTATTAAAGAACCAGGGTACATGCATAGAAGGTAGATAACAACCCTGCCAGCAAAAGATGGGAGAACACTGCAGGGATAGCAAACACTTAACCTCAAGATGTGTACCATGTAACACAATCACAATAAATAGAACAAATTACCTTCTTATGCTACCTTCTTTCTATACTGTATTACAATATCATATACTTGCCCCAATTCATATAATCTAGTCGCTATAAATGTGACACATTTACATATATTCCGAGCAATGATTACACACATACAAAGATTGCATTGTGAGACTGATTTTGTAAAAAAAATACAGTCATAATTGGGTCTTTTTCAGTTTAACCAATTGGCAATAAATCTTTTTTAAATCATAACCACCTGTGTCAAGTCTTTACTTAAAATAGCATAACGACATTAGAACATAACTGTTGTCTCTATTAAGCATGCAAATCAACTGCAACAAATAGTGCCACAACTATGTGTCCATGAATTTCTTTGGTTGCTATGCTGCCCACTCAGTATCCACAACATAGGCAACGATGTGGCACATTGCATGTCACACTTCCAATAATTGCTATGGGTGTAAAAAAATCTGCAATGCACTTACTTTCCCTGTGCCTCTACAGTCAGCATGTTGTAATTACTGCAGCAAGGTGCCACACGTCAGTACCTAACAGTATGCAGCTGTGACTATACACTTAGGATGCAGTCACTGCTATGTCTACTTCAATTCCCTGGCTAAGCTTCTGCAACTGCTAACTGTGGTAACTTCACTGTACCTACAATTACAGAGGTGTGCCATAGAACTCCAGTCCCCTATGGTTCCTATAGATAACCAGTCATAATGCACTACAAATTTGGGAGGAGCAGCAGCTCTAGCTGCCTAAATCCATGCAAATTCTAACAAAGGTAACTTCAGTTTCCCTGAAATCAGTGATGGTACCATTGATGTACAAATAGTCACCTACGCGTGTATGTGCACTGACATGTACATTCTCTGACTTGTGTTCTGTATCTCCACTTACAATGTAGTACCTACTGTCACATTTATAGACACATTGCCTGCCTGAATCCATTCAAGTGGGCAAACTGTGCTAACTGGACTATTCCTGTAATCAGAGAGCTGTACAACTGATGTACATTGCTTATCATTCCCTGTGGCTGTTTACTTAGGATGCAGCAAGTGCTGTGAAATGCAGTTCCCCATCACACTGTTTACCTCCATGTTTTTCTATCCTGTACTGTCAACTCAGTGCACAATATGTGGCCTAGGTGTTCCTTGCATTGAGTTACAGATCTCCTATAATTCCTAACTGTTAGCTACCATGTATGCCGCACTACATCTACTGTCAGACTACAATCAAGTGCAATACCTGTTCTAGAGAGCTGTGACATTGTACCTAAGCACATGCAGTTGTGACTGTACAGTCAGTATCAGTAACTGGTATGCACATGTAAATTGCCTGTGTGAAGCCATAGAAATCCTAACTGTGCTAAGTTGAGTGTATCAACAATTACAGACCTGTACTATTGATGTTGCTTGCCTCATTCTTGCTCGCGCATCGGTACTCATGATGTAGTACAAACTTTGGAGGTATTACCTGTGTCCAGCCAACACAAACACTAACTGTGCTACTTGAGTGTCCCTGGAATCACTGATGTTCACCACTGATGTCCATACCCTCAGCTCTGCTGTGGGTCTCTAGGATCCAGTACCTGGTGTTGCAGTTTGAAGAGACATTACCTGGCTGAAGCCATTCAAGTGACAACAATCTAACTACACTTAATACTGAATGTAATAGAGTGCATTAGTGTGGCCCTTTGGGCCCCGTGTCTCCAACACAAAACACTAACATCAACAGTACTGAAATATACTAAATGTGAAACAGCAGCAGGAGCTCAGGGCCCATCCAACCCCACGATCCCACACAAAACACAAACATATACAGTACTGTAAAATACAAAATGTACTAGTGATAGGATTACGGGGCCTGTTACTGCCACGTAATGTGGTGGGAGTAGGCTGAGGGGTGCAAACGGGATTGATCCCTAACATCAAATTTCTCACTTTTTTGTCGCCAGTAAAACCCTAACTGATGTAGTAAACAGAGGTTTTGCCTCTAATTTCCATTCTTTGAGAATGATAAGGAAAATAGTGAATGTAATGCGTGCTTTGGGCCCCAGGCTCCCACCACATGATGTCTTCTCACATAGTAACATTGTGCCCACAAACGCAAATCATAATGCACATGGTGACACAAAGCAAACAGAAACAGGACTGTAGACAGAAATGTTAAAAGCGTTGCAACCTGAACCGCAAATGAAACGGAAAGGGCAAATGCAGATGGTGACGGAGGTGAACGCATGTGAAACAGTACTGGAACCGCAAAACAGAAACAGTAATCATAACAGTATGTAAGCACACAGTCTGGTTTTTCCCAAAAGCTGCATAGAAAAGACAGTGAGTACAAAGAATGTATGCAAAATAATGACTCTTGGAACAGAAAATGAGGACTTGGAATAGTAAATTGCTTATATCTCAGGAACCGTACGACATAGAAAAATGTAAAAGTCATATGAATTATCACTGTCCTGGCTAGTTTTGTACTTAGCCCCTGTTAGGGGGCTAAGCATTTTCCCAATGAAAAGTCCGTATCTCGCACCGTTTCCGAGATACGGGCCCTGAAAGGCGCGGCGAAAGCCATAATGTTATCCTATGGGGAAAAAAGAGAAGTTCAGAGTGTCATAACTTTGGCTCCCTGTAATATTTTCTCACCAAATCACTAAAAGGCACATCTGTGGGATGTTCGCTGTCTTCACTCCAAATTTGAGGAAAAAAGACCAAACTGTTAGTTTGCAGTACGGTACCAAAGGATTCCTGTAATGCGTCGGTCACCGTAATGTTATCCTATGGAAAAAAGTGTCAACTTTGGAGTGCCGTAACTTTGTCGTCATGTAATATTTTGTCAACAGAACAGTGAAAGGTATATCTGTGCCATGTCAGCTGCATTCCCTCCAAATTTCAGCCCAAAACACCAAACCGTTCTTTTGCAGCACAGTGCCAAAGAATTGCTGTTATTTTCACACACCCTGGAAAAGTACTGTTGAACTTTCATGAAGGTTTAAATTATCTACAGTGGCACTGCCCGACACTACTTAAAGTACTTTTGCAGAAACTTGAAAACATATTTCTGGGGTGTTTTCCCCAAAATAAAGACATGACTAGCATCCTTAGGGTCCGACTAGGTGAATACAAAAAGAATTAAGTTGCTAGAGGGTCCCACATTTAAATGCCAAACATTTTTCTGATTGCTAGCTGAAAACAAAATGGCAGATTTGCGAAAGTAAAAGGGCCATTTGCGAAAGTAAAAACTGCATTTGCAACACTTTCAAACTTTTTGTTAACTTTTCCCATTGACTCATAATGGGAACTTGTTTTTTGAATAACTTTTGAACTGTTTAATATTTTTTCACGAAATCTTTGAAAGGCACATCAGGGACCCCGGCGGCACGTTCTCTGAAGATTTCAGACTGGTCACGTAAACCGTGCGACCTGTAGGCGCGACCATAGAATTCCAGAAAAAGCGGAAATGCACACACAGATCACGCTTAATAACTCCATAGCCGTATATCCAACTGGTATGAAACTTGGCAGATCCCAAGGCATATGGGTCTTGATTCTGTATTCCAAATTTTAGGTAACTCTGTGGAATGGTTGCAAAGTTATTAAGGTGCAAAATTTTGGGTTTAACATGTAAATGGCTCCTCAACCCTAACTATAGTAGCACTACCGCTACCATAATATATATATATAATGGTTAGGGATTGTGGAGGGAAACTGGATTTCCTGGTGCATTTGGCAACTAACGATCTAGAAGGAAATAGCGTTTTGGAAATCCAAGCAAGGTTCCAAGAACTTGCCAGAGTCTGTCGGGATAATGGATGCAACATTTCCTTTTCGGAGATATTGCCAGTACCAAAGGCCTCAGTGGAGAAAAAATGAAGCTCACAGAGGTTAATGACTGGCTCAGGAAGTGGGGTGAAGATAGTGGGTTGGGGGTGTTAGGGAACTGAAATGGAGTTTGGGAGGATAAGGGACTTATATGCCAGGACAGGCTTCATCTTGCCCCATTAGGGAAGGAAGTCCTAAACAGGGATGGCTGACTACATTCAAGAAAGGTGGGGTTTAAACTGGGGGGGAGGGATAAGGAGGACTGACCAGAAGCCCCTCCTCCAGATGAGGGAGTAGCCTTCAAGCCCAAGGGGAGGGGGAAACAGACTGGGGGTGGAGGCTTCAGGAGGAGAGAGGAGGATGGAAGTATAAGAAATCTGGGTGGGTTCAACAAAGAGGATCAGGGATAAGGGGTGGGGGTTGGTGTTAGTAAATGCCAGGAGCTTGGGAAACAAGTTGCCAGAGTTCCAGGCCATGCTGTTCAAGGGGGGTGGCTGTGGCTGCGGTCACAGAGATGTGGGCCAACAAAAACCATGACTGGGACCTAAACGCGTGGGGTACACTATGCTTAGGAAGGATAGAAAGGAGGGCAGAGAGGGTGGAGTGGCTATGTTCATTAGAGATGACATAGAAATTGCTAGGGTAGAAGAGGCAGAGGGAAACGTGGAGGCCTTATGGGTCACCTTATGATCCCCAGCAGGAGATAAGGTCAAGCTGGGTGTAGTATATAGGCCCCCCGGGATGAGTGATGTTCTAGAGGATGGTTTGCTGGACAACATCATTGCCCAGTGTGGACCAAAAGGGGAAGGAGTGGTGTTGATGGGGACCTTAATACCAGGTACAAACTGGGGAACCATGTCTCTAAGGTGGCCAAGGAGCAGAGGCTGCTGGGCCGGCTTCCAGGATGTGTTCTTAACACAGCATGTGATGGAGCCCACAAGGAGGGCATGTCCTGGACGTGGTTCTGGCAGATGGGGATCTGGTAGGGACCTGGTTGTACAGGACCCCCTGACTGGGAGCGACCACAATACTGTCTGGTTTCAAATAAGCATGGGGGAGGGAGATCTAGGACACTGGCAGTGGACTTCAGGGGGGCAGACTTTGTGGGCATGTGAAATATTCTCAAGGATCACTTGAAGGGGATTACATCAATGACAAGTGTGGAAAGGAGATGGGAGGTCATAAAACGGGGACTTCATGAGGCAGTCAGGATCTGCACTAAGTTGAAACGTAAGGGAGCAAGGTCACATAAACCATGCTGGTGGTCCAGTGAGGTACAGGTAGCAGTCAGAGAAAAGAAGGCGGCCTACAAAAATATAAAACAACAAGAGGGATAGGGATAAGGAAATGTACCATCTTGCATCTAGAAAAGTCACCGTGCGTGAGGGAGCAAAGTCCAGTAAAGAGCATCGGCTGGCACAGGGATATGGAGGGTAAAAGGGTTCTTCCGTACATTGGGGAACAGAGAAAAACTAAGGGCTATCTCAGCAGATTGAGATCAGAAGGAGGGTGGGTGGAAGAGGCGAGGGACCAGGCAGAGGTATTTAACGAGTACTTTGCCTCTGTGTTCACTAGGTAGGGGGATGGGATATCTACAAAGCAAGGCATGAAGGGAATAGAAGCAGTAAGTGGGATCAGGGGAGCAACAGAAATGGAGCAAGAGGGAGGGAGAGGTACCCCAGGGGGTGTCACATCTGGATAAGGATAAAAAGGCCAGTAAGGTGGAGGGGACGGATGATGCTATCTCTGCCAAAAGGGTGTGGTTAGCCCTCAAGGCCCTAAAGAAAGACAAATCTCCTGGGCCGGATGGCATTCATCCGAGAGTACTATGGGAATTGGCGGACATACTGGCTGCACCCCTGGTGGAGCTCTTCAACAGGTCACTTGAGACAGAGAGGGTACCTAGGGATTGGCGAGAGGCACATGTGGTGCCAATCCATAAAGGGGGGGTTGAGGGAAGTACCAGGTAACTATAGACCCATCGGTTTGACCTCGGTGGTGGGAAAATTAATGGAGAGTATACTAAAGGAACGATTGGGGGTGTACTTGGAGGAGGTGGGAGGTCTGGATAGTCGGCAACATGGGTTTGTGCCAGGTAGATCATGTCAAACCAATCTTGCGGAGTTCTAATGGGTAACATCAGAACTGGACAGGGAAAGCCTGTGGATGTATTATTCTTGACTTCAGCAAGGCGTTTGACTCTGTCCCCACAATGGTCTGGTGGAGAAACTGATGGGATTAGGAGTAGGCCCTTTGATGGTCAGATGGATTGAAAACTGGCTAGCTGGACACACCCAGAGAGTAGTGGTCTGTGGGGAGCTCTTGAACCCTAGAGAGGTTGGTAGTGGGGTACCGCAGGGCTCGGTCCTGGGTCCGATCCTGTTTAATGCATACATATCGAACATCAGGAGGGTATAGGTGTGAAATGAGTCTCTGCAGATGACTCCAAGATGGGAGCAGTAGTTGAGGGAGAAAAGGGGAGGTTGGCCCTGCAAGGGGACCTGGACACCCTGGAGAGCTGGGCTCACACATGGAAATTAAATTTCAATATCACCAAGTGCAAGGTGTTGTATCTTGGTTGGGGAAACTCTAAACACAGGTACACCCTGGGAGGGGAGGCGCTGGAGGCCTCAATAGGGGAAAAAGACCTAGGGGTCATGGTGGATGCATGTATGAATAACTCTGAGCAGTGCAGGAGAGCAGCTAGCAGGGCAAACAGGATGTTGGGATGCATCGTAAGGGGGATCACCTCTAGGAGCAAGGAAGTGATTCTGCTGCTGTACAATGGACTGGTTAGACCACACCTTGAGTACTGTGTACAGTACTGGATACCACACTTGAAGAAGGACATACAGCTCCTGGAGAGGGTACAGAGGAGGGCAACTAAGATGATACAAGGGCTAGGGATTTGGCGATGAAGACAGACTTGAGGAGCTCTGCCTGTTTTCATTGGAGGAGAGAGAGACAGGGAGACATGACTGAGGTCTTCAAGTACCTCAAGGAATAAATAGGTAAACATGGAGGATCTTTAGACTAAAGCAGGAGGTATCACCAGAGGGCATGGTTTGAAGTTGGAAGGTGGAAGGGTGAGGGGGAGGAGGAGGTTTTTCACTGAGAGGGTGGTGGACCCTTGGAATGCACTGCCTGGCGAGCTGGTTCAGAGATCCACAGCAGAGGGCTTCAAGAGAGGGTGGGACAGACACAGAAGGTGGATGTATCAGATGATGGCCTGTCCCAGGGGATGGGGATGGATGATAGGGGTTTCTGGAGCACAAGGGATGGGAGGGCCTCGGCATCCAATTAAGGATCTAAGGTTCGAGCAGACTCGATAGACCGTAAGGCCTAATCTGCTGGCAAATAGTATGTTAGTATATATATATATATATATATGTATGTTGATTGGGTCGGGATAGTTGGATTTATGGATGTTAAGATGTCATAAAGCTTTATGATTGGTTAGTTTGATGAATTTCAACTTGATGGGTGAAGTTTGTTTTGTTTATATATTTTTGTATAGATTTGTGTTTTTGTGTAATTGTTTATCCCTGTTTAATTTCTTTTATTTTCATTTTACTGTATTTTATTTTGTCTTTGTTGTAAATAAAAAATTCCCATACTCTTTTCAAGAAGTGCCGTGGGATCTTTAATGTCCACCTTGTGCAGATGCCTACTTACAACACTGGGGAGAGTAGCAGATGGAGTTGAATGGGGGGACCGGTATAAAACCTACAATGGATGCAATACAGTGTTAGTTTCCTGCATGAAAAGAAACTACAGTAACTGCCTTGTTTCCTGCAATAGCTCTGCAGCTGAATTCTACAGCATTGAGTTCCATCCTGGCATGCTTCACAATAAATGAAAGGAGCAGATCACTCGTTTAGGGGAAAACAGCCGGATAAAAAAGTGGGAGTAATAAACAGCATGGACTAGTATAAAAATCAGAAAATATACTGTATCTTACATTTTCAACTAAATAAACTATTTCAAAACACTCAACAAAAGCCCCAATACTCTAGCAATCACCCTTTGGACACTTAAGAGCTAGTTTTGATATTTTTAGCAAGGTTTACAATGTTTCCATTTTCAATTGTTGCAAAACTCTAACTCTTGCTTCTGTCTTGCTGCACGGTCTTTGCAAAAACACCTTTGCAGCAGAGCAGACAAAGTGACAATGTGGAAAAGACTGTCTACATGATTACATTGGTGTCTGCAATCATATAATGTCTGGTTAACTCAGGGACTTGCAGGATTGCAAACGAGTGCCATCTCTTGTGATCTTGTGGAAACAGCAATGAAATTCACTGAGGCTTCTATTACTGAAATCATTACCAGTAAGAGTAAAAGGTATGCAATTTTAGCCATGTGGTTATACTGCTCTGTACCACAAGGTGTTAAAGCAGTTAAACTGAGACTAGGATAGGGCTCTCCCTCTCCACAGGGATAGTGTGCTATGGCATGAACATGAGATACCAATTGTTGGAGGAGATGTTTAAGCTAGGAGGATCTGCCAGCCCGGTGGCACTGAGGTTGAGCACTGGGCGCCACACGCCTCCGCCCGGCAAGCCAGGTTCGGGAATGAGCTCAGGTCATCGGGGGCCATCGGGGATGGGAAGGATTGAGCATCCTATGGACTGATCTCCTTCCCTGGGGAGGGGGGATTCCACTTGCCACTGCACTGATGACCTCTAGTGGAGACTGGAGGCATCACAGTGCACGGCCGCAGAATGCGGGGAATGGAACTGCGGTGGATGTCTTTCAGGGGTGTGCGGGAGTGTGCACCTGCCGAGCTGGACATCATTGCAGGTCCGAGCTCGGGAGAAAAAAAAGGAAATGCCCTGCCTTCAGGGATAGCGACGGGCACCACCTCCCACCAGCCACACTCCATCAGGCCGGACTACTCCTGTCCTGGGCTAAGCCCAGCCTGCCCAAATTGTAGATAGAGTGCCCTGGGTGGATGGGGTGGTCCCACCTTGGGGACTCAGAGCCGGGGGGCTGGTGCCAGGACATAGGAGGAGTTTCAGGCTAGGAGGTAGAGTTGGGGGTAAGGTGGATGCCTGAGAGAGTTTCCTGAAGAGGCAGTGAATAAAATAAAAGTGTAACAAAAGATAGGAGGATCTAGTTGTTGAAGGGTCCAGCTGCTAGAAGGAATGCCAGAACCACAGGGTCCAGGTGCTGGAATGGATGGCGGAAGTGCAGTTTCCAGCTTGGCCTGTGCAGATACTAGAAGTGCAGAAGGCTTCAGCTGCTAAGTGCCCAGCACATCACAAATAGTGGACAAAAAAGGAAAAATCATCACTTGAGGAAGGAGAAAATGAACACTTAGTACAAATATGCTTAATGGGCAGTATTTTCTCTCTAATTCCACTCAAGAATTTAATGATTTAGTACATAAGGTTACCAGCTTGTTACTGTTAACACAAATCTGCCCTTTGCTTAGTGATATTCTTATTCATTTGTTGTTTGGCTTTTGTACATCTCTCAAAGTGTATACACACACACACAATGAAACTTCTGTCCCAGTGTGAGGCATCATGGGTATGCAAATCATAGTACAAAGCCTACTCAAATTTCAGAAAGCACATACATTCTTATTGATTTGTTTTCATTTGTGTAATGGGGGATGGGAAGTGATGAACATCCCATTTGAGTAGGAATCTTGCAGTATTTGTTTTTCCATTGTATCACCCCAATTAAACATCCAGCTGCCTGAGAGCTGAAATATTTCAAATGGCTAGTAATAAAGACATAGGTAACTAGCTAAATGTGAAGGAGAAAAAACATTGCATAATTTACAAATGTTTTCAGGTGGAAAAACACAATATATTTTTTTCCAGTTTGTTTGTTAGGTAAAGCCCAGGAGCATTGAATCCCCATTTTCAACTGGGACCCAAGAGTTTTACAGAACATACAAGCAAATTATAAAACAGATGGAAACACAAAAAACAATCTGAGACAACAAAAAACTTCAAGACATACTAGAAACACAACTTTAAAGATATCTTAACAACATTTTGGAAATTAATATTTTTTGTAAAGTGACAGGTTAGTTCTAGTTGGTAGCTGGTAATTTATATAATTTGTTTAGCTGTATTTCGCCATGTTCTGACATATTATTGCTACATAGGTACAAAATTAGCTACAAAGTGCTTAGACTGCTCAGATAAAGCATACATGCACATTTATATTTGCCAGATGGGCATGATTGTTTGTAGTTTGGGCTTTAAATAGAAGCGACATGATGATAGGCAGTAAAGGCGGAAATTAATGTAAGATCTTACATACTTCTTCATGGTGCAGTAATCTCTCAGGGGAAGAAAAATTGCTTTTTAGATTGATGGTACCAGCTCGGTATTAAGACTTCTACAAGATCTCCTTCTCCATGATGGATAATGTTTTTACCACTGATGGACTTACAGTAACAACTAAACTAGATATTGTAAGTCATTATACCAGACTGCTGCATTATTGACTGTATAACTGGTGTTTTGCATATTTGCACCTTGCTTATTTTCTTGAATAAAAACTAAAATAAAAAAAAGTGACTGGTAATGCATTCAGAGATTAGCACATCAAAACAGGAAGGACTGCTGACCAGTAGAGGTCTTACAAAAGGTAGACAGACACAGTGACTGGAGAGAGAGACAGAGAAGATCTGGTATGATATTGTGAAGGTTTTGTATGTAATTCGGATATGAATGTAAACTGAACTGAAGAATTAAAAGAATCTTCTCAGACTGATGAGGAAAAAATAATCAAATCTTTGTTCAAAAGACAGCTGACCAAGCTTCTGATACTATGTACTAAATACAATAGTAACATAAAAAGCCTAGCAAGATGAAACCAGTCGGGAGTTTGGCTGCTTTCCTGATGTGGTAAAAATATACTGGAAAAGTTAAGTGCGTGTCTTGGTGCTGGTTTTCTTTTTGCTATTGTAACATAAAAGTTAAAAGAAAAAGCTGATGTTGAGATGTCTACCGAAATTTCAGCATCAGACTTTGACACTATGTAACTATTTAGAACACAAATTCAGTTTCAAACAGATTTGTTAGTGAGAGTGGTGGGCCATGGATGATTAAATCAGTTTTAGCAGAATTTAACTGTAAAAGGTTTTTATTCATCTATTTTTCCCTGATGGGTAGGAATGGCAGTAACACCTATGTTATTGTGAAATATAGTTGTCATATATGTGGGTATGACTGGCATAAAGGTGAAATTATACTGTATACAGTAGCTGAGATTTAGTAACTCTTTCAGGGGACCATATAGATTTTAACTTGAACAACTAGTCTTATGTTCCAGGAGCACTGTCACTGGATTCCCATCCCCCCCCCCAAAAAAAAGACCCTGACTCTTTATGTTGGGTGCTCAGTCAGCAAATTTTATTAACACGAAACTTAAGCATACACACTTTCCATTTTATTTTTTTATTAACATATCACTTCAGTAACCTCTTTATTTAAACATTTTAACATTTCATTAACTTTCCCATTCTGAGAGACTCTTGATGCTATTCTCAGTGTTGCTTCGATGCACACCCAAGCATACTTTCAACTCCCCCACCCAAATGCACCCCAGGGGTTGGTGGAGTTAAATGGCTTCTTCAGCCTAGATGGCCACTTCTCCAGCCTACATGCACTCCCAGACCATGTCCTTTTAACCCTTCCCTTCCCTTCCCATCCCGTACCCACTCTGCCATCTCAGGGCCCAGCCATTTTCTGCCGTCCACTTTCAGCAAACTCAGCTTGGCCATAGACCTTCATTTTTCTGCCCTAAGAGGTCCCTTTCCTAGGAGGCATACAGGATAAAAACAGTAATAGCAAAATAGGCAGTCATTACTTGTCCTAATCTTTTTTAAACCCACTGAGAAGGTCTCTTAACCCTCCAGTCCTTTTACAACTACTCAATTTCCACCCAATTTTGTACCAAGCTACCTACAATCTGTCCCTGCTCTTCTTCTCCTCCCTCCTCCCTCCTCCCTGCTATGTCTGACTGGCACCTGTTGGTGACCAATGACAATCCTGCCTACCAGATTTAGCTGGTGATCCAGTTTGTCATTGGATCCCCTTCTCCCCCCAAAAAAGACCATCCCTCTTTATGTTGGGTGCTCATTTAGCACATTTTATTAACACCAAACTTACAAATACACTTTGTTTTATTTCTTCTTAATATGTCACTTTATTAACTTATCATCCGAATCAATACTTGCTGCTCTCCTCAGCACTGCTTCAGTGCACACCCGAGAAGGCTGTCTCCCCCCACCCCTAAAGTCAAGCCCAGAAGAGGGATTAAACTGTTTCTGTCATCTAGGTGCATACCCAGAAAATGTTCTTTTTTACCCCATCCCTTGCCCCCTTTTTCCATCCAATAGCCCATTTCCTGCTATCTGCAACAGAAGTTGGGCTTACAATGTACATGTATTATGCTGATTTAACCACACTTCTAGATGATAAAGGCATGTGACATCATGCCTCACTACACCCATAGGAATGTGTTTAGAACAGCATAATGTACAACCCATCATGTGTTATTGCTTACATAATTGCGCTTCTCAGGTGTGTTTAATGGTACTCCTGTCTTATTGCATACATACTGTATATCCTAACTGTTCATTAGTTCTCTTCCTATCCTTCACCTTGCTGCTGCCTTTTTCCTAATGTTGTCAACTGACAACATTGAAAGCACCTTGGAGGGAGAATGAACTGCAAGGCATTGTGTTGCATTAGAGACTGCTCCCTCTCCCTCAGTAATGCTGAATGGTATATTTTCTTTCATTATTCTTGTTTACTTGAGGCACTTCACAATTGTTGTTCTAATTGCAATTGACTACTTTACTGTCTCATCTCAACTGTATGTGTGCCTGCGATATTGCCATTTTTCTTTGCAGTTTACAACTCTTCCAAGTTTCATATCATCCACAAACTTCAATAATATAATACAGGCCTGGATTATCAAAACTTTGTATGTAGGACTTCGGCAGGTGTTCTGCTGCAGCTGAGTCACTGCAAATGTGCCCCAGTGTTTGCATGCAATTTTCAAACTTTTCAACCCATTCTCAACACTTTGCTCACTTTACAGCAGAAAAAGTTACTCATCTTAAGTTATTTTTGCTGCACAATTTGTGGCACTTGCGATATGAAGTTAGACCAGTTTCTGTGTTGTAATAATCATGTCACAAGTAGAGATACTGTGAATATTGTATCTGCCGATGAAGCTAGTGCAAATCTGAGGAAATTCACAAAATCTGCAAATTCTGTAGCAGATACACCAAATTTACTGGCAGATTTTTTTTTCACTTATAAACCTTAACAACCCCCCCCCAGCACTGTGCTATAATGACCACCCCCTCCCTCACACAAAAATTATAAAGCCATGACACCCCCCACCTCACTTTGGCACTCTACTCTCCTCACCCCCTTGAAATGCTGCTTCGTGCCGAAAAAGTAATTTTCCCCCCCACCCCCCGACCTCCATGCCAAACACACACACCACCTCAATGCCAAACAAACACATGCACGCACGCAGACACACATTCCTCCCCAACTTGAGTCCTACTGTCTTTATTAAGCAGCACAGACCCAGTCCCCTGACCTCCACCCAATCCACATCTGATCCCCACCACCTCCTCTCCCACCAGCACCTACGAAATCAAACTGGAATAAAGAATGGCCCCCTGGTGCAGAGCACCTGCTCTATTCTATGTGCATCTGGTAATGGCAGGAATGAATGAGAAGTGACATCTTTGTTCCTAGTAAAGCTGATTGACTGAAAATTTAACCAATAGGTTTTAACTGGAGCAAAGAACATCACCATTCATTCATTCATTCATTCAATCATTCACGGTCACTAAGCAGAGCAGATGCTCTTACCTGGGGGGGGGGGCGTGTTCTTTATTCCAGACAACACCACCTCTCTACTTCTGCTAGTGATCCTTCTCCCTGTGCATCCCAGCATCCCACTGTCCCTGCCTACTGCCATGTCACACTGCCCCGTCACCTTGAGGTCATCAGATATGATTACCTCAACGTCTCTTTCCTGATTTGTGCCCATCAATACCCCTCATGGGGTTCTGTGCCCTAGGTGCACTGTTTTGCACTTTTTTGCATTACAACTCAGCTGCCACACCTTTGACTACTCCTCGAGTTTTCTCATATCTCTACTAGATTTTATTCACTCTCTCTGGAGTATCTATCCTATTGCAAATTTTGATGTCATCTACGAAGACACATACTGTACCTTCCCTTCTATCTCTTTTACACTGTTGCTTATGAATACATTGAAGAGGACTGGTCCCAGCACTGAGCCCTGAGGTACCCCACTGGTCAAGCTCCCTTCACTAGAGTGAGTGCCATTTACCACCACCTTCTGTTGCCTATCCATCAACCAGTTTCTTACCCAGATTACAACCTTGGGTCACATCCTAAACTTCGAGTTCTTCTAAGCCTCCTATATGGTACAGTGCTGAAGGCCTTGCTTAAGCCTAGTTAGGCCACATCCACTGGCCCACCCTAATCTGTTTCCCTGTTCACCCAATCAAAAAACTGATGAGGTTTGTCTGACATGACCTCCTCCCTCCCTTCAATAATTCCATGCTGACTCAGGTCTTGTAACCCCTGAATTCAGGATAATCCACTAGCCTTTGTTTTAATAATGTTTGCATTAACTTCCTCAACACTGACGTTAGGCTGACCAGCCTATAGTTGCCAACCTAATCCCTGCTGGCACTCTTATGGCATGGGACTGCATCTGCCCTCTTCCAGTCCTCTGGAACCACTCCTGTTTCCAATGAGTTGTTGAATAGGGCTGCCATAGGTGCAGTCAGCACCTCCCTGACCTCCCTCAGCATCCTAGGATGCATCCCAGCCAGCCCCATAGCCTTGTCTACTTTCAGTTTTGCAAGTCCTTGTTGGACAATTTCTTTTGCGAATGGACTTGTGTCTACCTTCCTCCCCAAGTGTTCCTACTGCTTCTATGTGGTCTGTCCCCTTCTCCCTCCACTGTGAAGACTAAGCAGAAGTACATGTTCAGGATATATGCTTTTTTATGTTGGCTCACTCTTGCACACCGGCCAACATATTGCAGTAGTAGCAGATTTTGAGGTGCGGTCACTGTGGGCGAATGCAGGGCACGCATCAGTAGGTGTGTCCCTCATTCCCCAATAAGGCAGCTGCACGCACTGACACAAGCAACATGTAAACTCACCACCAGATCAAAGAAAAGGTCTGTTGCAATGAGAGCCAAGCTTCTCACACAGTGACATGCCTTCCCTGGTGAAGCAGTTTACTAAACATGGCAGCATTGACTGCCGCCACACAAGTGCCCGACCTACTTCATTTGCTGATGGGGGAGCCCACTCCCCATTGGCTTAATGCCCCCCTTCCATTCTGCTTGTGTGCCAAGGGGGTGCCCAATCCCCTTCGGCATCATGCACCCCCCCACACAGTCTTTCCTTGCCAACAGGGGGCCCAATCCCCATTGGCTTTAGTCCCCCCTGCCCATTCAGTTTGCTGATGGGGGAGCCCACTCCCCATCAACATAATGTCCCCAAACCTGATTTATGCTGTGTGCCGAGGGGGTGCCAAATCCTCCTCAGCACCATGCACACCCCCCATCCATTTCTGTGCCGACAGGGGACCCAACCCCGTCTACTGCAGTCCCCTTCCCTGTAATGTAGGTGGTACACTGGGAGCCCACCCCAGTGTATCAAACACCTGCGAAAAAAGAAAACTGACCCTCGTTGTCTTTTTTTTTTTAAACCTGTGAAAGAAGAAAACAGTCCCTTGTGGTCTCTCCTGCCCACTTCCCCAACCCGCGCCCACCCTCTGCATACCCTACCTTCCCATACTTACCTCCGGAGTCTGGCGCAAACATCTTTGGTGGACTAGGAACATGTCTGCACTCTTCAAAGCAGACCATGAACTGAAGAAATGCCGGAAAGCTGTATAATGGCATAAATAGGGTTTTTTTCAACTTTGGTGCCTATGTCTGGCATTTTGGGGAATTTTGGCACCAAATTTTCAACATGGGGTTATTGGGACCCCTCCTCATGAATTCAGTCACTGTTATGATGTTATTCAGTGCTGACAGGTGATTTCATGGTCTTTGAGCAGAATCACCTTTTGGGACCGATTAATGAAATGACAGTGCCACTGTTCATGAGGTGGGCTCTCAAAAACCGTGTTGCAAATTTAGTGAAAAAAATCTGAAAAATTACTGTTTTATGAGCGTGCATTGTGCAGTTTCCATGCATGCTTGTAACGTCGTGAATTTGTAATATTTTCACTCCAGATTTTCAACATTAGCATTTTTTCCACACCTCCTTACAGCTGTCATTTTACTTATCCTAGCCAAAATGTGTTTCGCACTTTTGGTGCAGAATAATATGGTCGCTGTGGAGATCACTTTAGGGACAGATTAGAGAAAATGACAGTGGCACTGTTCATGAGCAGAGGTCCTAAAATGCCTATGTTGAAAATTTGGTGGTGAAAGTCCATAAAATGACTGTTACAAGCATCTGGTTATGCTATTTCCACTTTCCTTGTAACCATAAATTTGCAATATTTTCATGCCAGATTTTCAACACTGCGGCATTTTTTCACATCTCCTTATGAACAGTACAGCTGTCATTTCTCACATCCTGCCCAAAATGTGTTTTCGCCCCTGTGGCGCACAATGGCGTGGTCGATCTGGGAAATCAACTTTTGGGAGAAAGTAACAAAATAACACTGACACTGTTCATGAGGGGAAGTCCCAAAATGCCTATGTTGAAAATACAGTTAAAAAAATCCCCAAAACAATTGGGTTACGGATGTGTGTTGAGTAGTTTCTATGCCTGCTCATGACTTCACCAACTTTTCATATTTTCACTCCAGATTTTCAGCATTGCCATTTTTACACTCCTCATGAAAAATACAGTTGTCATTTTCACATCCTGCCTAAAATGTGTTTTCAGCCTGCTTTGCCAAATGGCATAGTCATTGTGCAAAACCACCTTTGACTAACAAACTGATAGTGCAGCTCTTCATGAGGCAGGGTCACAAAAACCCATGTTGAAAATTTGGAGTGAAAATACCAACAAACATCTATGGCATTAGGGTTTCCAACTGTAACATCCCACCCTGTAAAACTGAGCAGGCATCAGGGTGCGACTTGGATCATTGGCTGTAATGCTCATGCCATTCACCCCAACCTGCAGCCAGTGACAGGCATTGAGGTGTGCCTTGGAGTGTTCAGCCCTAAAGTTCACCCCTTCTCTATACTGCACCCATCTCCGTGTGTTTCCTTATGGAATGGGGTAGTATAAGGCCCAAAGACCCCAAAGCACACACAACACTTGTCAATGTCTACAGGGTATGGTGATTAAATGGCATGAGCGTTATAGCTGATGACCCAAAGGCACACCCCAGCGCCTGTCAGTCTCTGCGGGGTGAGTGTGGGATTGATGTCAGTTCAATACTTCACTGCCATTCCTATTATGCATCTTTAACTCCTGCACTACCAATGCCAGTGAGACAACATTCAGCACTGACAAATGCTTGTTTAATCCTCCTCTGCACAATCTCCCTGCCCTTCTTTTCCTCACAATCTCACCCTGTGTCTTCCTCTTTTCCCTTATACTGTATATCTGAAGAAAGTCTTGTCCCCATTTTCTATTCCTTTGGCTATCCTTTTCTCTGTTGTGCATCTGCATCCTTCACCACCTCCCCTGCTTTTCTTTGCTTTACCTACTACACCTCCCTATCATCTTCCCTCTGCATCTCTTTGTACCTCATAACTGCCAACCTTTTAGCCTTCACTTTTGTGGAAACCTCCCTCAAGAACCATAGTTGTCTCTTTTTCCTCCTCTTTTTGCACACTTCCCTCACACAGAGGTTTGTTGCCTTCACTGTGCCTTCCATTAATTTACCCCACCATTCCTTCACCCCACCCTGACAATCCCCACCTTTAAAGCAATGGCAGCAGACTCAGTGTCCCCTGGATGGGGAAAATGGTCCTCTGGAACCTGGCCAGCTTAGCACAGAAACCAGTGACCTCCACCCTCAACCTCAAGAGGTGTATGCAGATTGGGCAGCACCTCAGTCTCCAGAATGTCTCCTAGAACACTGTAGCTCCCCAATCATTGCACTGCACCACTCATATCTGATAGTCTGAATAAACTCCCATCTGCTTCTAAATGTAGCTTCCCTCTAATGTTCCTTATCTTGACTTGCTCCATTCCCACTTACACTCTTTATCAGGACTTTCTTTAACCCTTAGCCTAGATAGGGTATTACTTGCCACCAACCTACCCCCAACCCTGTTAGAGCTGTCTCTTATATCTGTGCTGTTACACAAGCAACCTCCAACCCTTTGTTAGAGCTGCCTTTTTACATGTGTGCTGTTACACAACCTACCGCTCAAAATAGGGTGTTATCCAACTCCCTCCCTCCCTCTGTTTGACCTCTCCTAACCTTGCTTAAGTCAAATGTTAAAACAAACTTCAACCAACATATTCTTTTCAAGACTTATATAAAATACTAAGTATTCTAGAAGAACTCAATGGACTGGGTGAAATCTGTGAATTCAATGTGCTAATATGTCTGATTCCATCACAGAACCAGAACACAGTTCAAGAACATCTGTTACTTAGTGTAATGCCCCAAAGTTGGGGCATTCCAGAAAAAAATTAAAAAATAAAGCAATTAGGGGTTTACAGGTACCCAGTGTGCCTGCAGAGGTGTGGGCAGCATGGTACAATGACAAAGGGGCCCTTCTTAAGTGAATTTCCCTCCCTATAATGGGGAAACTATAAAATAATATAGAAGTGCCTTGTGCACTAAAAACCTGGTCAAAAAGCAGAATTAATTGCAGCACATGTCACAATGGCTTGGATGGAATGCTGTGCTGAGATGCTCATGCACAGCATTCCAGTCCAAACACTCTGGAACCTTAGGGTTTGTTTTTAAAAAGTTTAACAGTTTTTTTCTGAGAGAGTTCCTGCTGGCTGCGGAGCAGAGAGGACGCAGATGGTTAGGGGGAACCAGTAAAGACCTTACCTGGTGGTTGAAGCTGTTCCCGAGGGCCAGTCTGTGTGCCTGCTCTGGCTCCAGCCAGTGAAGATCCTCCAAGAGCTCTGTTTTGGTCTGCAGTGCCATTGGGGCACCACAAAGCAGTAAATCAGCCGTCTGCCACGTTGGGCTGTGTAGCCCCTGAGTATCGTTTAAGTCTATTTCGGTCCCCGTCGGCAGCCCTGCCAGCCACATCCTAGCGCTCCTCCTGTCGGCGTGTCTTAGGCCCCTTGCCATCCTCCCAGCCTGCACATTCACTCCCACTGCCAGAATACCTCCTGCCTCCCGACAGCGCAGCAACCCTCCTGAGGATGGGGGAGCAGTGAGTCAGCGGCAGCACTTGAAGCGTGCTGACCGCCCATTACAGGGAGACTGCTGTATTTTATTTGAAGAGCTCAGGAGGTGCAAAGAAAGGTGGCCGAGTGCCGCAGGGGCATCGGGTCGCTAGGATCCTAGATTTAAATATTCATAGGAAGGAAGCGGAGCAGCGACGCCCACAGGAAGGGTCTAGGAAGCAAGGCCAGTGGAAGGCCTATGAATATTCAATGAGGAGGCAGGATTAAAGGTGGCAACCTGCCAAATGAGCGACAGCAGCTCTCAGGGAGCCTGAGAAATTAAAGGGGCCCTGCCACTCTTGACCATATCGAAATTTAAAGGGACAATCCAGGCCCATTTCAGGGAGGGCTACCAGGCCCAGTTTCAGAGAGGCACCAGGATCATTTCAGGGAGGGCTACCAGGCCCAGTTTCAGAGAGGGCGCCAGGCCCATTTCAGGGAGGGTATCAGGCCCAGGGTTTACTGGGGTCAATCCAGGCCCATGGTAAAGAGGGCACCGGCCAAGAGTATAAGTAGGCACCAGGCCCAGTTTTGAGAGGGCTATCAGGCCCAGGGTTCAATAAAGGTTATCAGACCCATAGTTAAAGAGAGCACGGGCCCATGAGGTTGGGATAGCTTCCAAGCCCATAGTAAAGAGGGCACCAGGCCCACTGTATTTAGGGCATCAGGCCCAAGTTATTGTAGGGCATCAGGCCCAGGGTAAATGTAGGGCATGGGCCTGAGGTAAAGCAGGGTTTGTGGGTGGCCCCAGCCAAGGAAGGGCAAGCCAGCCTAGTGGTACTAAAGGAGACCCCGGCATAGTGGAGTAGGGCAAGCCAGCCTAGTGGTACTAAAGGAGGCCCCGGCATAGGGGAGTAGGGAAAGCCAGCCTAGTGGTACTAAGGGAGGCCCCCAGACTAGGGGATTAGGGCAAGCCAGCCTAGTGATACTAAGGGAGGTCCCAGCCTAGTGGAGTAGGGCAAGCCAGACTAGTGGTGGTGAGGGCATCCTTAGCCAAAATGTTCAGGGGTAGCCAGATCCTATTCAGGAAGACCCTACATTTAGGAAAAAGGGCTCCATCCAAGGGTGCTCAGTTTGCATATACTGTGAAGCTACTGTAACAACTGTACTGCTTATTCAATTGTTATTGCTAAAATACCTGAAAGACTGTGAACTTGCTAAGAAGCACGAGGACTGTGTTGTATTGGACTGTGATTATTGCCCCAGGTATCTGAACTATTGCCCCAGGTATCCGAACTATTGCCCCAGGTATTCGAACTATTGTCCCAGGTATCTGAACTATTGCCCCAGGTATCCGAACTATTGCCCCAAGCATCTGAACTATTGTTCTAAATATCCGAACTATTGTTCAAAGCATTTGAGTTATTGCTCCAAGCACCTGAACAATTGCCCCACCTGTAGCAATTTCCAGAAATTTATGATTTGCCTTTTTCAACAAATCCTCGGATCATTCCAGCAGTCCCTTTTGCAGTACAGTAAGGTGCATCTTCAGTGTGGCCAGTAATACTCCTCACTCAGAATCAATCTCTACTCAGAAGAAGACATCTTCTCAGCATTCTTCACCCAAGTAGGATTGTCCATCAGATCATCTTTTCCATCTGTGTCGTCCGCCAAAGTCGAGTCCATCACCAGTCGTACAAGTTGTACCCACCATTTCTTGTTTTCACAGCTCGAAGGTACGTCCGCCGAAGTGCATCACGAAAGCCGTGCCAGTGTCATTTTGTATGGTTCCTGTTCCAGACGTCCCGATGTTGGTCACCCTCCTCAGAAGAGTGTGCTCATCCTGGAGAATCTGGTCTGTGCCCCTGGTCATTCGCCAAAAGCCGAGTCCATCGAAGCCCAGTACGGGATGCGTCCGCCATTTCTTTGTTTTTGTTCTAGTTTCTGATGTTAAGATTGCAGAATCAACCATCATCTCTTCAGATTCTTCGGTTCCTGGTCCTGTCAGAAATCCTTCTGAGTTTAGCTGCCCTTGAGTGCTGCAACATCCTTCAGGTCGTGGTAGTCCTCCTTGGATTCATTGCCACAAAGGTCCTGATTTGTCTTCGCCCTTGGCAACCCTGGAAATGGGTTTTGGCCGAGGAACCCTTGTTTTCAGTAGGAATCTGACAGCCCATCAGTGGGTTATTTCAGGAACCAGTTGCTCTGGTTCTTTATTCTGGCAGCCTTGGAGAGAGTGGGCTTTTGCTGAAGAAACATATGGTCAGTTTACCAAACCTCTCACCACCCCAGTGTCCTTAACTAGGTCCTTGCTGGGAATTGTGATTAGGGTTCTACAGTTCTGTTTTACTTTCCTTGTAGCTACCAACGAAGAATGACGGTGCACACGAAGATGACAGACATTTGGACCTTGTGAGAATTGGATGGTCATTGTAAAACCAAATATTGCATTGTGGGTAGTGAAGACCACCTGATTTCCATCTATGTACTAGTTGCACTTACAGGATACTGCTAAGGAATTTTAGGAGTGTAGTGGCAATAGGCCGTGGTGCACCCATCGAGAAGAATAACCTAGAGTTTAGACATTTTAGAGTTTAGTTGTTACTGTTTAGATATCCATAATACTGTCCATACTCCCTACTGTTTTTGTGGTTGGTATGTTTTTGTATGACCATGTCCTCCGTCCCATCCTGTCTAATAAACGTCTTTGCTTCATCCAATCTCTGTGTACGACTCCTGCCTCTCCTTGTCAGGTGATTTCACCAGCCCAACCCCATTCGGACCTTAAGCGGCCCCTCGCCATCCCACCTGCTGAGGGTGTCACTGGCGCTACTGGTAGTGAGACAGTTCCTTCACCACTCCGAGTGAAGAACCCCGTGGTCTATCAGTGTAGCGACCATCACATTAGCAACAGCCAGAAGCTGACAAAAATGTCCATGTGATAGAAACATAGAAACATTGAATTTGACAGCAAATAAGGACTGCTTGGCCCACCCAGTCTGCCCATTTTCCTACCTAATGGGTAAGCTTCAGATCCTAGTTAACCAACAGCCTACTTCTTCCTACCCCACCCCTAGAATTGCCTTATGACTGTCTCATGCATTCTTGAATTCCACCACTGTTTTTGACTCCACAACCTCCTCAGGAAGGCTGTTCCATGCATCCATAACCCTCTGTGAAATAATACTTCCTCATTACCTCTGAGCCGCCCCCCATCTTCAAATTGTACCCCGTGTTTTTGCACACCTCTTTTTCTGAAAGCTGCTACCCTCTTGGACTTTGTTGATTCCCTTGAGGTACTTAAAAGTTTCTATCATGTCCCCCCTCTCCCTCCTTTCCTTGAGGCTATACATATTAAGCTCCGTAAGTCTCTCTTCATATGTCTTCTGGTGCAGACCCTGCACCATTTTAGTTGCCCTCCTCTGGACTGCCTTCATCCTGTCTATGCCTTTGTGGAGACTGGGTCTCCAGAACTGCATGCAGTACTCCAGATGGGGTCTCACCAGCTGTCTGTACAGAGGGATAACAACAGCCTGTTTTCTACTGGTGATGCCTCTCCCTATGCATCCCAGAATCCTGTCAACCCTCTCAAATTGCATGCTCACCTTTAGGTCATCTGATATGACTACCCCCAGGTCCCTTTCCATTTTTGTTGTTGTTAGTATCTCAACCCCCATTGTGTACTCTTCCCCTGGGTTTTTATTTCCAGGTGCATTACTTTGCAATTCTTAGTATTGAATCTAAGCTGCCATACATTTGATCATTCTTCCAACCTTGCCAAGTCCTTCTCATCCTTTCCACCCACCTTCTGTATCAACTCTGTTGCAGATCTTTGTGTCGTCTGCAAAGAGATATACTTTTCCTTCCAGTCCCTCTGCAGTGTCACTTATAAAGACATTGAAGAGAACCAGTCCTAGTACTGAACCCTGCGGTACCCCACAAGTAACCCTCCTTTCTTCAGAGTGGACTCCATTTACTATTACCCTCTGTGTCCTATTCTCCAGCCAATTATTTACCCAGGCTACTATCTTGGGACCCAATCCCAGGCTGGCTAACTTGTATATTAATCTTTTGTGTGGGACTGTGTCAAATGCCCTGCTAAAGTCTAGGTAGGCCATGTCCACAGCCCCTCCCTGATCTGCTACTTTGGTCACCCAGTCAAAGAAATCTATTAGATTCATCTGACATGGCCTTCCCACTGTGAATCCATGCTGCCTTGGGTCCTGTGCCCCTCTGGCCTCTAGGTACTCAACAATTCTTTCTTTCAGAAGTGATTACATCATTTTTCCTATCACTGAGGTCAAACTAACAGGTCTGTAGTTTCCTGCTTCTGCCCTGCTTCCACTTTTGTGAAGTGGAATAACATCTGCCCTCCTCCAGTCCTCAAGTACCACCCCATCCTCCCATGATTTGTTTAAGAGGGTAGTCAGTGGTGTCTCTAATTCTTTTAGAATTCTGGGATAAATCCCATCAGGCCCCATTGCTTTGTCCACCTTCAGTTTTAAGAGTTCCTTTAGAACCCTTTCTTCTGTGAATGGTCTGGTATCAACCCCTGTATCATGGGTGTTTCTATTGTTTGGTTTAGGTACCTCCCCCTCTTCATTTGTGAATGCTGAGCAAAAATATTTGTTTAATATCTCTGCCTTTTTAAAGTCATCCTCTGCCCACCTACCTGCCCCATTAAGAATCACTATCCCTCCCTTGTTCTTCCTTCGCTCCCTGATGTACCTATAAAAGGTTTTATTCCCCCTTCTTAACTGAGTTGGCTATCTTTCCCTCAGTTTGGGCCTTTGCTGTTCTGACTGCCTTCCCAGCTTCCTTTTGCTTTAACTGATACAATTTTCTGTCCTGCTCCTTCTGTGATTCCTTGTACTTCCTGGATGCTTCCTTTTTCTCTCTAACTTCTCTGCCACCTCCTTTGAGAACCATAGTGGTTTCTTACATCATTTTGTTTTATTTATTTGCTTCACACAAAGGCTTGTTGCCTCTATGATGGCAGTTTTGATTATTCCCCATTGTTCTTCCACCCCTCCTTCCTGCTCATTTGCTAGTGCATTCCTTAGGCACTCACACATTTTGGCAAAGTCAGCCCTCCTAAAGTCTAGTATCTTTGCCTTTGTATGGCTTGACTCTACTGATGTGTTTATCATGAACCATACTGTTCGATGGTCACTAGTTCCCAGAAGGCTACCCACTTCTGCATCTGTGATCCTCTCTCCATCTCCATTTGAGAGTACCAGGTCTAAGATTGCTCCCTCTTGAGTGGGTTCCAATACTAATTGTCTAAGGCATGCCCCCTATAGGGCATCTAGAATAACCCCACTCTTAGAAGTGACTGCTGCAAATGTCATGCAGTTAACATCTGGCATATTCAGATTCCCCATTAGCAATATCTCCCTTTTTCTGCCATTCTAAGCACACTTTATCACTTCCTTGTCCATTTCTCCCCTGAGATGGGGGTCTGTATACAACCCTGTGAGGATTGTGGTGCCATTACCTGTCTCCAAATTGACCCACAGTGCTTCCTCTCCTACCTGTTTACCCTTTGTTATGTTACTTTGATTCCTTCCCTTATGTAGAGAGCTCCTCCACCTCCTCTTTACCCTCCCTGTCCCTCCTGTAGATAGTGTATCCTAGTATGTTTACGTCCCAGTATGATGTTGCTTTGCACAACAGAAATTATACATCTTTTCCTAAACTAGTGATGATTAGCAGCCCAGAAAGCTCCTCAAATAGCAGACAAGATCATAGCATCACACCACACAATTCACAGGCTGCAACAACAACAACAGTTAAGATAATGTGATAGGTGAAAAAGTAGCATACCCCCACAACCCTACCCCTACTCCAACTCCACTTCACTCACTCAACTCCATCCACTACACTACATTCTTTGCAAGAGAACACAAGCAGCTTAATTCCAAGAATAAGGTAACTGGGGTATAGGTGCAGAGACTTGTTTATGTTGTAATGTCCACAATACATTAATGCTTTAATGTTTTACTGTTCAAAATACAGGAAAGCGAGTAACACAGCTCCTTACTTAAACTGATCTGTGAGTGAAGTCATGCTAGAATATCTGTTTTGCTTGCTTTTTACCACAGAATGAGACTACTTTAATTCCACAACTTTCAAACACTGCATTATGGCTATGCAAATTATATGAGTAGTGCAACATCTTTGCCATTATCTGAGAAACAAAGTACTAAACAGCAACACACATATGAAGAGGCACATAGTAGCACATATGTGTAATGGAAATCAAGTAAGGTTTCAAGCAGGAATTAGGAGTTGCAAAAGAAAACCCTCTACCTTGCATTTTCTATTGTAGTTGGACAAGGACTTCTAACCATGATGCTCAGCTCCTGTCTCAAATAAATTTGGAAAAGTCATAGTTTGTATACAATATGATTTTGGAGAAAGCAATTTTCAATACAGTCAGCCCTTTTAGTACAGTGCCATTTGCCTATTTATACCTGAATCTAATATTAGTTCTTTTTCTGTCTCTCCAACCAAAATGGTGCAGACTCTGCACCAGACATATGAGAAGAGACTAAAACAGCTTAATATGTATGCCCTTGATGAAAGGAGGGAGAGGAGGGACATGATAGAAACGTTCAACTATCTCAAGGGAATTAACAAAGTACAAGAGGGTAGCATCTTTCAGAAAAAGAGATGTGAAAGAACAAGGGGGCACAATTTGAAGATAGAGGGGGGACGGCTCAGAGGTAATGTTAAAAAGTATATTTTCACAGAGAGGGTTGTGGATACATGGAACAGCCTTCCTGAGGAGGTTGTGGAGTCAGGAAGAGTGGGACAATTCAAGAATGCATGGGACAGACATAAGGCAATTCTAGTTGGGGGTAGGAGAAAGTAAGCTGTTGATTAACTAGAATCTGCAGCTTATCCATAAGGTAGGGTAATGGGCAGACTAGGTGGGCCAAAGGTCCTTATCTACCATCAAATTCTATGTTTCTCCAAACCATGAACATACTTTAAAGCCTCAGTCTCACTGGAAGGCCTCAGCAAAACTTTGCTAACCCCCAAGATCCACTCAAATGAATTCTGCCTGGATGGTTACTCCTTCTTCAGGAAGGACAGACCCAAGAAAAGAGGGGAAGGTTGCCTTCTTTGGGTAGCAAATCACCTCTCAGCCACTGAACTTGTAACACCTCGAACAAATCCCCACCTTGAATCCTTGTCAGTTAACAATCACACAGGAGTGTGGTGTACATATTTATGGAACACAGACAAATAGACTTGAGAAAGAAGTAAGTGCCTCAGGTGGGACTTGAACCCAGGTCCACCAGAATTCCATTCTGATTTTGCTAACAAGCTGCACAACTGAGACAACTGGAACCTGGGCTGTGCCAGAGCACACTACTCTTCTTGAATGCACAAACAAATGGCAACAGAAATATTTACTTGTAACAATCACACAGGAGTGTGGAGTACATATTTATGGAACACATACAAACAGAAGTGAGAAAGAAGTCTGTGCCTCAGCTGGGACTAGAAAACTAGGCCACTCAGAATATCGTTCCGATTGCACTAATCAGCTGCACCACTGAGATAACTGGAATTTAGGCTGTCCCCCAGCACATTACTCTTTCTCAAATGCAAAACCCAATGGCCACACAAATATTTACTTGTAACAATCAAACAGGAGTGTGGTGTAAATATTTATTGAACAAATTAAAACAGAGGTGAGAAAGAAGCAAGTGCCTCAGCTGGGACTTGAACCCAGGTCATGCAGAATACTTTTCTAATTGCACTAACCAGCTGCGTCACTGAGGCAACTGGAACCTGCATTGTCCGCAAGCACATTACTTTTCTCAAATGCTCAACCCAATCGCAACACAAAAATATTTGACTTAACAATCACACAGGATTGTGGTGTGCATATTATGGAACACATACAAACAGAGGTGAGAAAGAAGTAAGTGCTTGCTGGTACTTGTACCCTGGCTGCCCGGAATACTGTTCCGATTCACTAACAAGCCACAGAGACAACAAAGCAACCTGGGCTGTCCCTGAGCACATTAATCTCTCTCTCTCTCAAATGTACCACCCAATAGCAACACAAATATTTACTCATAACAGTTACATAGGAGAATGGTGTGCATATTTATGGATACATACAAACAGAGGTAAGAAAAAAGTAAGTGCTTGAGTTGGGACTTGAACTCTGGCCTCCCGGCATACTGTTCCGATTGCACTAACCAGCTACGCCACTGAAAAAAATGGAACCTGGACTGTTCCTGAGCACATTATTCTTAATCAAATGCACAATGCAATAGCAACACAATTATTTACTTGTAACAATCACACTGGAGTGTAGTGTGCATATCTATGGAACGCATACAAACAGACATGAGAAAGAATTAATTCCCTTAGCAGGACTTGAATCCAGACTGCCCAGAATACCGCTCTGATTGTGCTAACCAAACAACTGAAACATGAACTGTCCCCAAGCACATTATTCTTACTCAAATGCACACCATGGCGTACACAGATATTTACTTGTAACAATCACACAGGAGTGTGGTGTGCATATTCATGGAACACATACAAACAGAGTGAGAAAGAAGAAAGTGCCTCAACTAAACTTGAACTTGGGCCACATGGAACATTGTTCTGATTGTACTAACCAGCTGCTCCACTGAGACAACAGGAACCTGGGCTGTCACAAGCACATTACACTTTGTCAAGTGCACAACCGAATGGCAACACAAATATTTACTTTTAACAATCACACAAGAGTCTGGTGTGTATATTTGTGGAACAATGCAAACAGAGTTGAAAAGAAATAAGAGCCTCATCTGCGACTCTAACTAATGCACCTTGAATATCGTTCTGATTGTGATAACCAGCTGCACCACAGAGACAGCTGGAACCTGGGCTTTCCATGAGCACATTACTCTTTCTCAAATACACAACCCAATGGCAACACAAATATTTACTTACAACAATCACAGAGTGTGGTGTGTATATTTATGGAATACAAAAAACAGAGTTGAGAAATAAGTAAGTGTCTCAGCTAGGACTGGAACCCAGGTCACCTGTAATACCATTCTGATTGCTCTAACCAGCTGCACAACGGAGACAACTGGAACCTGGCCTGTCCCCAAGCACATTACTCTTTCTGAATGCACAACCCAATGGCAACAGAAATATTTACTTGTATCAATCACAGAGTGTGTGTGTGCATATTTATGGAACACATAAATACGAGGTGAGAAAGAAGTAAGAGCTTTTGTTGGGACTTGAACCCAAGCCACCCAAAATACCATTCTGATTGCGCTAACCATCTTCGCCACTGAGATAACTAAAACCTGGGCTCTCCCCATGCACATTGCTGTTTCTGAAATGCACAACCCAATGACAACACAAATATTTACTTGTAACAATGGAATTAACCTTCTCCTTGAGAATAACAAAATAATCCCCGTCAGCGTTACCTCTCTCCCCTTGGTACCCCCGTGAATGATCTTGATATTTTTTTACTTAAAAAAGCTCACTTCACCAGGGAAGGGAAGGGATAATCCTTGGAGATTTTAATCCTAACTGGCCGTCCCTCAGTCCAACACTGCCAAGGAATCCATTATGAATCATGACCTCCACCAGCTCATCACCTACTCCACTCGCACCAACTATAGGACTGGATATGAATCCTCACTGGATTGGATTCTAGTTTCAAACCCTTCCTACATAACCTGCTCTAGGGTCTTACCCCATTCCATTAGCGACCACTGTGCTGTGTACTGCTGCTGGTCAGCTAAGACCCCTAACTGAGAACCCCTTATTCATCCACACCACACAGCTCAAAAACTAGACCCGTGGAATTCTCCAAGGCTGCCCTAGCCTCTAACTGGTCCTTCACAGAATCCATAACCAACACTGACTCAGCCCTTGAAAAGTTCAGTACTAGTTTTCTCTCTCTTTGTTACTTCTTCTTCCCCCTGAAAAAATTAGAGTTAAGGGTCACAGTCACGAATTGATGATCTCAGATCTCCATAAACTTACGAGGAGAGAAGGGACCAGGCATGGTCAAACTACAGAAGAGTTAAACTTCCACACCTCCTTCAACATTTCAAAACACTTCAGAACAGCTGTAAATCAGCAGTCTGGTCAGCTAAAATCACCTTTCTCACTGATAAATAGTGCAGCTCTGGGATAACCCTAAGCATACCTGGAACATCCTCAATGACTTCGTCGAAGTGGACATAACGATGAGCAAATCAGCCTCTCCTGCGGGGACAGGAATCACTGATCCCAGGAAGTTGCCACACTTTTTAATTCCTTCTTTGCTGATTTGGACAAATACATACCAGACCTCCTCCTGCCCCCAGACCTTCCCCAAAACCTCCCTAACCCCACCCTCCTTCAATTTTACCGTCCCTCGAAGTGGTTAAACTCATTAAAACAAACCATCCCAGGCCTTACCTCAGGCTAGATAACATTGACTACAAGATCCTCAAACTGGTTTGAAATCCATGGCCTTTCCTCTCACTAAAATTCTTAACCACTCCCTCTGTACCAGCTCGGTTAATTTGAAATGGAAAAGTGCCACTATTATACCCCTACATAAATCCAGATTCAAAGATGTGATTTCCAACTACAGGCCTATATCTCTCCAGGCTCCCCTCTCCAAACTCATTAAAAAAAATTGTCCATAAGCAAATAATAGAATTCATCAAGAAACACAACCTGCAGACTGAGGCACAGCATGGTTTTAGGGCCGGACACAACACTGAGACAGCCCTGATTAAATTCACCAACTTCACTGATACAGTCATCGATGAAGGCCTTTGTGCTGGTTCAGTTTGGTAGCCCTCACAAAAGCCTTTGCCCTTGTAGACCACAATATCCTACTGTCCACTCTATCCCATCTGCATTTCTCCTCTGATGCCATCAACTGGTTTTGCAACTACCTTTGCACGAGGTCACAGCAACTGTGATTAAAGGTGTCCTTTTGAACTCAGCCCCATAAAATATGGTGTATCCCAGGGGTCCATCCTGGGTCCCTCCTATTTCCATAGTGATAAATTTCCTCCCGAGATTTGCACATACACCAAGCTCATACTGTATGCCTAATGATGCAGCCTTTTCTGCAAGTCCAAAGAGCCCACCTTCCTACTTAGCAAGCTTCAGCATGACTTCCACAGGCTCCATTCCTGGTTCTCATCCAAAGGGCTTGTTCTTAATGCTAAGAAAACTAAATCCATGGTCTTCTCTAGCCCCAGGAAACCAACATATTTTGATTTCTCCCTTATTGACAATGACGGGAACCCCATTGAGAGTGTTGCAGAATTCAAATACCTTGGCCTACACCTCAACTGCCACCTCAACTTTGAAACCGAGGTCAATCAGATTATTAAGAAAACCCACCAAAGGTTGAGCATGTTATACAGGGTAAAACCTTTCCTCACCCCTGAATCCAAGACCCTCATTGCTTCCAGTTTCCTAATTCCCATTTTTGACTACGGTGCTCTTATCTTCTTCCCATCCCTCTCCCGGGGAAATCTAAACAGGTTCCATAGCACCTACCACAACGTTATCCATTTGTCTCTGGCCTCCCAGATGGACACACCACTGTGACCTATACAGACTCTCCAACTGCCCCCAAAGACAGGCTGAATGGCAGAATTGTTACATTTTTTCACAAACTTTCCTTGTGACTCCTCCCCAGCAGCATAGAATCTCTCTTCCCCAGGCCAGCTTCCTCCCGTACCACCAGACGGGCCTCTACCCTCTCCTTTTTCCTCCCATTCTGTCACACCTCCCATGGCCAAAACACCCTCTCCTACAAGGGCACAAAACTATTCAACAATCTCCCCCTGCTCTTATCCAGTGTCCCAATGTCTCCTCCTTTAAGCACAACCTCAGGAAACACCTTTTTCTTTCTTTTGCTTGCAACTGCCCTCCTTCGGTATAGTCCCTACCTTGCTACCCATCCCTATCTCTACTACCTGAACAGCTGCTTAATGCCGTTTCCCCATGGGCAGGATCACCCTGGTCACCAGGCTGAATTTATTTGTATACCTCTCAACCTTTTACCACTTTATTGTTGCACTTGCTGTGTTAGCCGTTTATGTACTCTGTTGATCTGAACTTATGTAAACTTTTTGTAAATTATTGTTCACCTGTAGTGTATGTCATATGTGCCTTTTATCCCTCATGTATTTTGTATCCCTCATGTTTTGTTTTGGACAAAATTGAATGCTTGTGAAAATGAGCAACTTTAGCTCACATATACTTCCAATATAATCGTATAATCAATAAACTGAAACTGGGTGCAGCTGCATCATGAGTTTGACACAGCTGCACCCCCAAAAAAAAACAGGTGTGGCACAAAACATGAGACAAGCTGTGCATCACCCTTTCAAAACCTAGCCCATTTTCTCAGTCAGATGCCAAGTCAGAACCACTAGGCACTGGACTTTTAGAACACTTGGAGAGTGCATGCCGAAGAGGCTGTTTGCAAGATGAATAGTACATGAGATCCATAAAAGGATGCTAAGAGAGAGGAAATATAAAACATTGCTTGTTATTTGTACAGCTCTTCACACCATATGTATACTGTACTCTAAAGTCTCCGTCCCAGTGCAAGGGAGCATATGTAGGCAAAACCTTATGTGTCAATTTATACTTGTATCTAATAGTTCTTCTACTTCCTAATCTGCAGCCCTTGGAAAATGTACAACTCTCTCCTTTGTAATACTGAGGCAACATGTTTACTGAGGAGCTTTTCTACATCTTCATCCTCTGAAGTAACCGTACCATGTTTGTTTCTGGAGTGCCCCTGCCTTTCCTTATTATGTTCCTGTTCCTAATGTATTTCTAGAAAGCATTGTTTCTTCCATTTATGTTGCATGCAATTTTTTATACTGAAAATTATGGCAAATGGCATAATCAGGACTCAAATTGTCATAACATTCCCCCCAAAAAATGCAACATCAGAATAATTTCTGCAACAGTCAATGGTGTTACCTACAGAGACTTAGGACTTCATAGCAGCTTTAAGAAATGTGAAAAAAAATATGCTGGTGGGAAAAAGGTCCCATTTTAATGAAAATGTTGAGGGAATGTAGTATAACTGAACTATTCTGATGCCAAACATGATATGTTTTTTCTGAAAACTATAAAACTCTCTTTAGTGGCAGCAGCAGTATACTGTAGCTAGTTCCACATGTGTCTGCTTGCAATATGTATACATACCACAAGAGGGCAGTAAAACACTTAGCATCCTACACTGTTGCTTAGAGTGACCATTTTATCATCTCTTGTGTATCAGCTGGAAAAAACAAAGGGCTCAAAATTCAAGACTGTCTAAAAGTTACAGAATGTTTTCCAGTCATGGGCAGTAGGAGCTCTGTGGCTGCTGAGCTCTTTGTTTTGAGGAATCTACCTCTGATCCAGTGGTAAATGTGAGAAGTAAAATCATTTCAGTTTTACATTCACCATGTTCATGAAGATGTAAGTCTAAATTACAGACAGTCAATTCCTGATGTATGCACATGGCTTGAAAAATCCCATTGTTATGCATAAATCCGAAATGGTTTACAACTGAAATTGCACTAAAATGAATGAAGCCACTCAGTATACGACAGTTTTTCACTTACTACTCATACTCATTTTTAAAAGGAAATGTCCATATCCTGTCGGATCCCACCTCCATGTGAAGCGGGGCCTGATTAGCAAATGTATAAATAGTAGTAAATGTGTGTAGTATTTTCTTTAAATTCATATCTGGTTGATCCTGCACCCTCCCCGCTGGCATTTTAAGTTCAAACACCCTCCCCGTCATACCCGCAAGCACCCATGACTGTCACCGTGATGGCGTGGGAGGCAGGGAACAGCCAGGGTGTCTCCATAGGCTTGTCATAGTACAGGATTGCTAAACAGCTCTGGTTTGGAACCTGTGTACCGCCGTGACATACGGAGATCAGGTACAGGCAGTTACTGTGCCTATTAGTCTATACCTGGTCCCGGTATTGCAAGGACACTGATAGACTCCAAACCGAAGCTATTTGAAGCTACTGCAATACAAATTATGTGTATTGCAGTAGCTTCAAATAGCTCTGGTTTGGATTCTATCAGTGTCCTTGCAATACCGAGACCAGGTACAGACTAACGCACACTTGCTGTCTGTAACTGGTCTCCGTATGTCACGGCGGTACACAGGCTCCAAACCAGAACTGTTTAGCAATCCTGTACTATGACAAGCCTATGGAGACACTCTGGCTGCTCTCTGCCTGCCACGTCATCACGGGGACAGCCGCGGGTGCAATAGGGAGGGCATTTGAACTTACAATGCAGACAGATAGGGAGCAGGATCAACCAGATATGAATTTAAATAAAAAGTAAGTGGCAAATTTACTACTATTTATACATTTGCTAATCAGGCCCCACTTCACATGGAGGTGGGACCCGACGGGACATAGATGTTTTCCTTTAAATTTGTCATGCACACAAGCGCAGACGAACTTGTTGATAATGAGAGTTGCTATAGAGCGGTTTGAGGGGGGTGAGTCCCCTAGAGAGCTCTTTTCAAGGGGCAGGTCTGTGGCAGGCAAATCAGTAGTCAGGGCTGTTTATGACATGCTTTCTAGTTTCGGGGAAGAGTTGGCAAAGATTTCAAAGTACAGAGCTGAACCAACAGTAGCGCTGCTCATCTTTTGATATTAACATAATCGCCGTTCTCTGTCATCAGCTGAGAGCTGTTGTAGAATGTGGACTACACCTATATTTCAATTCTGACAGTATCTCAGGAGGTGAACTCTCAAATAAAGCTCGGATCCTGACATTAACTGAGAGCTGTTATCAAATTTAATGATTAAGTTCGTAAGCAAAATGCATCACAAGACAGCATTTGCATCATCCTGGTAAAAGTAAACACTTAGCGTTACAGCACCTTTTTAAAGGTGACCCATTTTTTTTCCCAATTGACCCATAAAAAGAGAGAGAGTCAGCATCTTACATGGACAAATATCCTGGTTAAACAATTTCCCCTTTCCCTTTCTGACACTGGGATGCCCACTCCCGGAATCGGATGCAGCCCCCCAACCCATCTATAACCCTTGCCGACATAGGGGTGCCCAATCCCCGTGACGGCATCCCCAGCTATTGTAGGCATGCTGGGAGCCCACCCCAGTGTGCCTAAATTAATTTTCCCTGTAAATGAAGAAAACCGCCTTGCAGTCTTTTGTATTAACCTGTAAAAGAAATGGTCCTTGTTGTCTCCCCATCTTTCTTCCCCATCCCCACCCTCCCACAGCACAGCCACCTCCCCACGCCCCCTCATCCCATGCTTACCTTCGGAGATCGAGCGCTGTCATCTGCTGTTGATTGGGACACATCTGTACTCTTCAAAGCCGAACTGTAAACTGAAGAAATCGAAGTTAAGCCATATAATGGGACTCAGTGGGGGGAGGGGGTGCAACTTAGGTTGGTATCTTAGCCATTTTTAGGAATTTTGGCCCCAAATTTTCAACATTGGGTTCTTTGGACCCCATCTCATGAACACTGTCACTGTCATTTCGTTTCTTGGTCCCAAAAGGTGATTTTGTGGTTGCTACGTGGAATCACCTTTCAGGACTGCCTAACAAAACAACAGTGCCACTGTTCATTAGGTGGGGTCACAAAAAGCCCATGTTGTAAATTTGGTGAAAAAATCCCAAAAAATGACTGTGTATGAGAGTGCGTGGCGCAGTTCCTATGCATGCTCGTAACTTTGCCTGTTTTTAATATTTTCACTCCAGATTTTCAACATCGCCATTTGTCCACACCTTCTTATGAATATTACAGCTGTCATTTCTCACATCCTGCCCAAAATGTGTTTTCACACCTGGCGCAGAACGTCACAGTTGTTGTGTGAAATCAACTTTTGGGATGGATTAACAAAATCACAGTGCCACTGTTCATGAGGGGAGGTCTCAAAAAGCCCATGTTGAAAATCTGGTGAAAATATTCCAAAACATGACCACTTTATGGGTGTGCATTATGCAGTTTCTACGTGTGCTCGTAACTTCATCAATTTTTCATATTTTCACTCCAGATTTTCAACATTGCCATTTTTTTACACTTCCTTGTGAACAGTACAGCTGTCATTTTTCACGTCCTGGTTAAAATGTGTTTTCACACCTGTGGTGCCAAATGGTGCTGTCGCTGCACGAGATCACCTTTTGGGATTGAGTAACGAAATGATAGTGCCACTGTTCATGAGGTGGGGTCCTAAAAATCCCATGCTGAAAATTTGGAGTGAAAATGCCAACAAACACCTGGGGTGTTAGAGTTTCCAACTGTAATGCCCCACCCCCACCCTGTAGAGACTGACAGGCATCAGGCATGTGCCTTGGGATCGCCAGCTATAATTCCCACACCATTCCACCCCACCCTGCAGCCAATGATAGGCATCGGGGTATGCCTTGGAGTCTTTGGCCCTAATGTTCACACCATTCTCCCATACTGCACCCATCTCAGCTTATTTCATTATGGAAGGGGGTGAGCGCTAGGTCCAAAGACCCCAAGGCACACCACTATGCCTGTCATGTTTGCAGGATGGGGGTGGGGCGTTAGGGTTGGAAACCCTAACCCTAACGCCTCATTAAAGAAGTAAATTAGGAAGGGACGGAAGCCTTCAACAATGTCCATCATAGAAGGTTGATTAACAAGATGGGTAGTCTGGCCATGGGGCACAGGCTGATAAACTGGGTTAGAAACTGGCTGATGGACAGGAGGCAGAGGGCGTGGTAAATGGGATCCAATCTGGGAGAGGGGGTGACCAGCGGGTACTCAGGGATCAGTCCTGGGACTAGTCCTGTTCAATGTCTTCATTACAGACATTGCAGAAGGCTAGAAGGAAAGGTCTCTACCTGTTTGCAGATGACACCAACATCTATAATAGAGTGAATACTCCAGAAGAGGTGGATAAAATGAGCAGTTACATGGAGAGGCTTGAAAAATGGTCTGAGGAGTGGCAACTGAGGTTCAATGCAAAGAAGTGCAAATAATGCACCTGAGAAGAGGAAACCTGGGGAGAGTTACAGGATCAGGGGAGATGCTGATGATCACAAGGAAGAAATACACCTAGAGGTATCAGTTCTGATGACATAAATGTGTCAAAGCAGATCACAAATGTTGCAAGGATGGCCAGTGGCATGCTGGGGCATCTAGGCAGCGGTATCACTAGCAGAAGGCACGAGGTGGTGATGCTATTGTATAATGCACTAGTGATGCCTTACCTACAGTACTGTGTGCAATTCTGGAGGCTGCAAATGCACAAGAACATTGCCAGGGTGGAGGCAGTCCACAGAAATGCAACCAAGATGGTACATGGTTTGCAACACAGAACATATCAGAAGAGATTAAAAGGCTCTCATTATGTACTTATTGGAGGAAAGGAGGGAGCGGGGGAACATGATAGACATGTTCAAGTACCTCAAGGGCATAAACAAAATGCAGAGACAGACAGTTTCCAATGCATCAAACATTCAGCACTGACAAATGCTTGTTTTTTTATCAAAAAAACATCCACCATTGTCTGCTGTGTAACCCCCTTCCCCCAAACAGTATACAGACACTGGGGGTACCCAGCCTCCTGTGTCCTCATCTGTCCATCCATTGTTGTCCACTGTGTAACCCCCCAAATGGTATACAGATACTGGGGGTGCCCAATCCCCCAGTGTTCTCATGTATTCAGCAAAATCCCTGAAAAAAAGAAAACTGCCCCTCGTCATTTTTTTTCCCTGTAAAAAAGAAAACCATCCACCATTGTCCGTTGCGCTGTTACCCAACCCCCACCTCCCACCCAAGACCCACCATTCCCACACACCTCATACCCCATACTTACCCACCGGAGGTCCATCACCATAATCTTCCTTGGATTGCAGGCATGTCTTCACTTCAAAGCCCAACCGCAAACTGAGGTAAGCGCTTCAATGTATTTCAGTGGAGTTTTCAACTTAGTGTCATAACTTGGCCATTTTTAAATATTTTTCCCCACATTTTCAACACATGTTTTCTGGGACCCCATCTCACAAACACCTTCACTGAAACAATTTTTCAAACATCCCTTCCCCCCATGACACTAGTGCACACGACGAACATTCGGCATTGACAAATGCTTGTTACCTTTACTGAATGTATCTGATTCATTGAAAACATACCAATTCCTCAAATGCTACACACTCTGAGCTATTGAAGCTGTTTATTTTCTCCATGGTTGCTTGCTCTAAGAAGCACAAATTGCAAGTGACTAAAACTTACATGTATTTAACCAATGGCAACACAAGTGGCACTGTTTAACAGGTGTGGTTGACGGTATCAGTGTCTGTGGAGCCCCTATCTGGAGGAAACAGTGTTGATACATTTGGTGTGCATAGAAGCACATTTTTTTATTATTAAAAATGTACATAGGACTGGGAATAGGACATTCTATTTTTGTGCATATCACCAGAATGTGCATACATCCAGTGTACATTGAAGTGGAATGCACTGTAGTACAATAAACCTGTTTTACAGCCGAGCAGTAAGAAACTGTTAGTAGTAGCATATACTGCACTAAGGGAAATCAGTAGTTTATTAAGAGGAAACTGCATATTATAATGGTATAGTCATTTCTGATATGTTCAGGATCCCCCCATCCCGCTGTCCCTCTGATATCTATGACTCACAATACTTTTGTCTAAATCTTTATTTATTTACAGAATTTAATAGTTTTATGCAGAATAGCTTACGTGAACTCAGAACAATTAATTTCCAGGAGAGTACCTGGGCAAGATAAGAACATTCATACTGTATGTGACAATTCCTTTCACGAATTCAGTACAAATACATTTCAAGCTACTTAAAAATGTATTGCTATATTATTACATAGAGGTAGCATATACAAACGTTTTGGGTCTTTAAAAATCTACCTTAAGAAATCAGAATTTTTTTTACATTATTTATGCATTGTATGCTCAGTGAAAGTCACTCCATGTAGATCAACCAACAGTACATAAGAAAAAGATTTCATCCCTATAGCAGTTTTGTAACTTGGGACTATACATTTAAATTAGACTGACTCCTACATCATATGATGAGATAACACATCTGTGCAGCTATTTGAAGGAGTGGTTTCTTTCAGCAAGCAATTAAAAATCCGCAAGCAGACATGAATTTCTTTATGCTTTCCCAGGCCTGCCATTGTTGTGACTTGTACAAAATATAATGAGTCAATTTAGGACACTTCAGAATGAAGCAAGGTTATCTATTATACAAAGAACTGATGGTCCAATACTCATCTCAAATTTTCTGGGTCAGTCAATGGGGCACAAAGATTGCCCCATTGGTCAGACCCATACAACTGATATATGCAAACGAAACCTGGAGTACAAGTTAAATATTCCAGATGTTACTTGGTGCAGACTTATGCAAGCTGGCATTGCCCACAATGACATCACACATCATGAACTCATGCACGTATATGCAGGACACAGAGCCATCCACAGACAAGCATGAGCATGTCCATCACACACGTCTCCCACACCTGCCAAAGTCATACCTTTAGCTGGCATGTGGGTTAAGAATCATCATCTGACATTTAGTTCCTCATCGTCTTTTCAGTTGCCCCTCCCTACCCTCAGTCCAAATTTTATCCTGGCAGTCCAGTCGATAGTACAGATATATATAAACAGTGTCAAAGCATAAAACAGTATCAAAAGATACAGTCTTACTGACCTTCTCCAAGATTTCATTTAAAATAAGTCTCTAGCCCATGCAGCTTGAAAGTTAGACTTTTTAAAAAAATCTTAAATTGAGCTAATTTTTCAGCAGTTAGGGCTAACAATTTATTTTTAACTGGGATCAGCTAAGTTGAGTATATCGATAGATCATGTTGCTGCTTCTGTATTATACTGGTGTGTTGGCAGTATATAGGGGTTGATGAGAGTGTTTAATGTTAAAGGGCAGTTTTTGGACCTCAATAACTTTGTAATGGTTGAAGTGATTTCTATGAAATTTATCATGCATAATTGCCCTGTCTAGGTGTTTGCATGTGGCAAATTGTGTCTTAATAGCTTTAGCTGTTAATGAGACACAGAATGTTGAAAATAAAGACTGTTTGGGGCTTTTTGGTACTTTTTTTGCCACCTGCCTCTCGGAAACATCTTTAGCATCTGGGCTGAAATTTTCAGGGTCAAAAGCCTTGATATCAGAGATGTGCCTTTCAAAGGGTTGGTGGAAAATATTAATCTGTTCCAAAGTTATTCAATTTTGAATTTCCCATTATTTCCTACGGGAAAAACAGATGTCAAGCACAATGAAGGATCCCATGTCGCAGGAGCAACTATGATGTGGGATTCTTGATTGAACACATTATGCTGCCAGCCATGTTGTTTCTCTGCTTAGTAAGAGAAATGAATGAAGTACTTTTGATGTGTGGACACTGGGGAGTCCACTCCCAGTGTCCACAAATTATTTTAATAGTGTACCCCTGAAGCACTGTGGGGCACTGGGGAGCCAACTCCCAGTGTCCCCAAAGTATTATTATATATTTTTTTAATCTAAAAAAAAGAAAATAGTCCTGTGACATACTTGCTAACATTGGAGTGCCCAATCCCCATGTAGGCATTTACATGCCCCCCCCCAGTACTGTTGAACGCTGGGGAGCCCACGCCCAGTGTCCACAAATTGTTTTCATTTATCTTCACCCACCCCCCAAGCACAGTTGGACACTGGAGAGCTCACTCCTAGTGTAATAATATATATATATATATATATATATATATATATATATATATATATTTATTTATTTATGTATTTCTTTATTAGAATCTAGGATTATAATACTTTTGAGCCAAGACTTTTACAAAGGTTCCACATCATAGAAAAAACAAAATTGACAAACATGAGCAAAGTTAACATCATCTAAATAATGCAAAAAAATATATAGGTATGAACAACAGCAATATTTGACCTGGAATTAAGAAAGGGGAAGAAGGAGAAGAGGTAGACAGAGGAACTTAAAATAGCAGGGGGAGTGGGTAGAGGGAACGATAGGGGTGTGAAGGGCGAGAGTGGTGGGGGAAGGTAGAGGGTGGAAGAGGTGGAAGGGGGAAAGAAGAGAGGTAGAGCCACCAGGAGGCATTGTCATAGGTAGGTGGGTGAATGTGCAGGTAGGGGAAGAGCAGGAAAGGATATATATATATATATATATATATATATATATATATATTTATTTTAGTAACCTAAAAAAAAGAAACCATCCCACAGCATTGTTGCTGACATCGGGGTGCCCAGTCCCCATTTCAGCATTTACATGCACCCCCAACTACTTTTGGACACTGGGGAGCCCACTCCCAGTGTCCACAAATTATGTTATTATTTTATTCCTCCCCCCAGTACTGTGGGGCACAGGGGAGCCCACTCCCAGTGTAGCCAAATAATATTTTTTCAGTTACCTGAAAAGAAGAAAAAGGTCATGCGACATCTTTACCTTCTTTTTCCTGAAACAAAGAAAACCATCCCTCATTGTCATCACTCAGAACTTCACCCCATCCACACCCTCCCACTAAGCACCCACCTTCCCACACCCCCCTTACCCTATATTTACCTCTGCTGGTCATCCACTGTCATCTTCTGTGGACTGGGACACATCTGCAGTCTTCAAAGCCTAACCGTGAACTGAAGAATAAAGGTAAGTGCCCTATAATGGCATACAATGGTGTTTTGAACTTATGTTGATGTCTAGGCCATTTTTAGGAAGTTTTTCACCAAATTTTCAACTTGGGCTTTTTGTGACCACATCTCATGAACACTGGCACTGTTACATCATTACTCAGCCCCAAAAGGTGATTTTGTGGTCACTTCACCGAATCACCTTTTGGGACCGATTGATGAAATGACAATGCCAGTGTTCATAAGGTGGGGTCCCAAAAAGCCCATGTTGAAAATCTGGTGAAAAAGTTCCTAAAAATTGCTGCATTACAAGGGTGCATTGTGCAGTTTCTACGCAGACACATAACTTTACTGATTTACAATACTTTGACTCCAAATTTTCAGCGTTGACATTTTTTCACACCACCTCATGAATAGTACAGCTGTCATTCTTCACATTCTGCCCAAAAGGTGTTTTCACAGCTGTTGTGCAGAATGGTGAGGTAGCTGTGTGAAATCATCTTTTGGGGACCAATGAACGAAATGACAGTGGCAGTGTAATGAGGTGGGGTCCCCAAAAGGCCGTGTTAAAAATTTGGTAAAAAAACTCCTAACAATGGCCTAGTTTATCTGAAAAAATAAGGAAATTCATTGCAAAACACTTTGTTAATGCACCATTTGGGTTGAACCATTAAAAGTAGGGAAATGTAACCTTAGGGTTCCCAAGCAGAAGGCCCCACTCCCATTGAGCATGCAGGAACAGCCATGAGGGGAACTTAGGCTTCCCAAACCCAACACCCCACCCACACCCTCAGCTTCCAATAATAACACCCCACCCCCACCTTGCATGAAGAAACAAGTGTGACAGGTGTACTTTGGCATGTCAAACCCTAATGCTCACCCTATTCCAAGACTAAGCAAGGTAACATTGCAAAACACTTTGTTATAAGAGTTATAATTATAAGAGAATGGAGTGAGCATTAGTGTTCAAAACACCAGTACACCCATCACACCTGTTCCTGCATGCAGGGTGGGGGTGGAGTGTTATGATTGGAAGCTGAGGGGTGTGGGTGGAGTGTTGGGGTTGGAAGCCAAGTTCCCTAATGCCTGTTCCTCCATGCACAGTGGAGTGGGGCCTTTACACTTGGGAACCTAAGGTTGCATTTTCCTACTTTTAATGGTTCATCCCTAATGGTGCATTAATGAAGTGTTTTGCAATAAATATTGTTACAGTATATAGAAACAAAACTGGTTTTACAAACTTTTTAACTCATGTTTTACTAACATCTTATATCTTGTATGAATACACTAGCACTAACACATGAAAACTGTATTGTAATGATCTTTTCATGTTGCTGTGATTCCAAACTTTCATTTTAAGAACAAAACTTCTGTACGCACGCAGCCCTATCAGTTCCAAAGTTTGGTTATACTTTAAATGTCAGTTAACGACACTGTAGTTATAGTGTAACTACTCTGTAACTGCATTGCAATTGCAATGTAGTTGCATGCAACAAACATGTAACTACAGTGTGATTATCCTGTTGCATGCAGTTTATGATTATTTAAACTGAAAAAGACAGTTAAAAAAGTAAGTGTAACCCAAAGTTTAAACTTTTGAAAGACTATATCTTTTAATTGGTCTACTTTTGGGCACCTTAGAGCTGGGAACTCCAGATAAGTTGAAGTGTTGATACTGTATATCATTTTACTATCATTTGCATATCTTGATACAAAAATATAAAATGGTTTAAAACATTTTAAAAATCATGTTCATTTTAATAACATGTTATAATGGGATGCACAATATATCATATGTAGGGGAAAGTTGATGTTGAAAGATACATGTGGTTTTTCTGTTGAAGAACAAATACATCTTCTCTAGTTCATGTAGAGGTTTTGCTCACCTGGCTAGCCTCATTTATGTGAAAACCCCATTTTTCAGGAAGGTGCTCGGGGACTGATACAGCAGCGAAATCAACACTTTACAGTTATAAGTCTCCGAGGAAAGACTTGGTTGGTCCGAAAGCTTAGACATTCTTTACTTTTTGTAACATCTATGTTGGTCCAATAAAAGGTATCAAACCATTTGCTTCTGGATCTATCACTTTACAGTTAGTTGCAGTAATTACAGAGAACAAGAAATACAGAATGATCTAGAGTGATGGTACATGCTGAGGTTTTCACACATCTGAGGTGTGTGATACCTCATAAACAGGAGTGTGAAGTATGTATAATTTGTGATGGTATCACACACTGAGGCTGTTTTAAAATGAATAATGTTGGCACTCATAGTTTATTTTATGTAATTGTTGGTTTGGGTTTTACAGACAAACTCTGTTTTCCTTAGCCGTAAACAGACAGTGAAAAGACAAGTAAGTGAACGGACAGCTAAATTGCCTTTCTGGTATAGTTGTTCACAAAGTCTGTGGCGAATGTATGTTTTACCTTTTCTATTAGCATGCAAGGAACAAACGTAGTTTCTAGATATGTTTTCAAAGTGTGCAAAGAAAAAACACTGATTTCACACTAATTGTGCTTAGCTGACAGGAATGTCATAATAACTGGCTGTATATTATTAGGAAAACCGTTATAATGGCATTTGAAAGTGGTGACAGTTTTGTTATTCAATCAAGTCTTTATTTAACCAGGTGTTCATTATTGAGCAGAAGTTCATTTGCAAGATGGACCTGGGTGGAGCATGAACAATTGTATATACAGGTCAACACAGGTATTTACAAGGCAATACAGATAATACTCTTTACAGAGAGGAAGAAAAAGTTCATATGCACATAGAATTATACAGATATCGTGACAGATTACATGGTATTTACATACATAGAAGTGTCTATAGGAAGATAAAGCAGGTTATCTAAGGTTGCAGGAGAAAGTAAAGGAAGAAAAAATTAAAAATAAAAATATACACCAGGTAGAGGTGAAGGTAGGGGGGAAGGGAGGGAGGTAGGGGGAGAAAGGCTAGGAGGGCACGGTGCACAGAAAGGAGTTGGTAAAATGGGTTATAGAGAAGGTGGATGGAGAAAAGCAGTATGTGTGAGCCCCAGGATTGAATGCTATAAAGTATGGGGCATGGTAGGATGTCACAACCCAGGGTAGTGAGCTCCTATCCGAGGTTGGGAAAGGAAGAATAAGGGGATGGACAGGCCTAGTGTTGATAAGACAGGGGGATAAGAGAGAGAGAAAGAGAACAATTTGGCTGGTGAGGAGCAAGCTGGGGGTCAGTACTTAAAATTGGGTCTAGGCGTGGCTATATACCAGTGCAGACACCGGTACTGGGTCTGAGTGGGTGAATCAGTTACATACTTCTCTGATTGTACGAAAATAAAGCATCTTGAAGGCATTTATACCAATTAGAGTGCTTAATTTGAGGGTTTTTTGTAGATCATTCCATAAGGTAGGTAGCACGAAGCTTATGGCTGCCCTGCTGAAGCGGGATTTTGCTTTGGGTACTTTAAGTGTAATAGCTGAGTAACTTCTTAACGCGTATTTCCCAATTATACTCAGGGGAAGACAGCAGGAGATATAGTAAGGCAGCTTATTAGAGATGGCTCTATAGGTCCAGAGAGCGGCGTTTCTGTGGCACCTGAAGTTTAGTGATGTCCACCCCACTGCCGCATATAGGGTGCAGTGATGCAACGAAAGGGGAGTCCCGTTATAAACCTCAGTGCTCGATGGTAGAGTGTGTCCAGTTTAGCCATGTAAGAGTTGGGGCATTGCTATAAAGGAAGTCAGCGAATCAACCAATGATAGGAAAATGGATTGTACCAGTTGTTTTTGGCATCTCTGGTGAGAATTGGTTGATTCTAAAAACAGTCCTAGCCTTTGCCAAGTCGTTTTAGCAAGTCCTCGATATGTTCAGGAAGGAGAGTCTTTGGTTCATCCAAACTCTCAGATACTTGAATTTTGTAACAAATTCTAGTTTTTCACCTAGAACTGTGGTAATTTGGGAACTGTCCCACTGGACACAGGGTTAGCTGTACGGATAAAGGGAGAGGACCATCACTTTAGTTTTTTTGGCATTAAGGAGTAGCTTTTTTGGAGGAGTTGGCTTTGCAAAAGATTGAATTCTGACTGTAGGTCATTGCAGGCAGCTTCAGGTGTTGGGTGACTCACGTAGAGAACTGTATCATCTGCAAACAGATGGATGTTGGCTTCTTTTATACAGTAGTCAATGTTATTAATGTAGATTGCAAAAAGTAAGGGCCCTATTGTAGAACCTTGAGGTACCCCTCTTTGCAGAGTTTTTTAGGGGGACAGGCCTCCTTCAGCTTTAACTTGTTGAAGGCACCCTGTAAGATAGTCAGTAAACCAATGCAGAGAGGAGGGGTCCACACCTATGGTTTGAAGGGAGGAGAGGAGCAGACCATGGTCGATGGTGTCAAAAGCCTTCCTTAGATCAAGGAAAACAGCACAAATAAAGTTTTTGCTCTCAAGATTACGCTGCCAGTCATTAGTAACTTTGGCGAGGGCTGAGATAGTGCTATGTTTAGCTCTGAATCCAGACTGCATAGGATTTAGCAGTTCCCTAGACTCAAGGTGAGTCCTCAGCTGTGCATTTACAATTTTCTCTAGGAGCTTGGACAGGACCGGAAGGAGGGAAATTGGCCTGTAGTTACTGAGATCACCAGGGTCACCTGATTTGAACAGTGGTATGACTTGTGCTGTCTTCCATATAGGTGGTAAGGTGCCCTGAGACAGGGATAAGTTAAAAAGGTGGGTGATGGGTATTGCTAGTACGAGTAGGCAATTTTTAGGAAGTAAGGGTCAAGGGTGTTGGCCCCAGAACTTTTTCTAGTATCTAACTGAAGCAAGAGGTCCTCTACCTCTTTCAGTGGGGCAGGTTGAAGCGAGAAAGGTGGCGAAGCTATCAGAGTTTCAGGCAGTTAGCTGGCAGTCTGGGAGCGAAGTATGTTTGCAGGGGAGTTATCAAATGCCATGCCTGCAGTAGCAAAGTGGTTATTGAATGCATCAAGTATATCCATCTTTTCGGTTATAGTCAAGTTGCCAGAGGTAATCTTGGTCGGGAGTGAATTTCCTGGGGAGTGGCCTAGCAGATTATTGATTGTGTTCCAAAGCTTGATTGGGCTCTTTGTGGCAGAGTTGAGTTCGGATTTGAAGAAGGTGGCCTTCGATTCTCTGATTGTTTTGGTACATAAATTTCGTAGTCTCCTGAACTGGTTCCAGTCCTCTGCAGTGTTCAGTCTGCGCACTTTTTTTCCATAGCTTATCTCTTTCTAGAAGCAAGGACTTGATCTGAGGGGTGAACCATTTACAGGTTTTGGTCCTAGTTCGAACTTTAATCAATGGAGCATACTTATTAAGGGCCCTTGATAGAATGTTGTGAAAGATATTGTAAGCTGACGTAATCGCTTTGGCCAGGTAGAAATCTTGCCACTCAGGGGAGTACTTAAGCTCATTTAGGTAGGCATGTTCATTGAAGTTGCGCCTGGATCTCTTCATAGAGAACTTGCTGATGGGTGCTGGGTTGTTGGTGGATCTTACTCCCACAATAAAACAATGGTCACTGGCATCTGAGAAGAAGACATCAGCATGGGAGAAGAGATGAGGTTTGCTCACCATTAGCACATCCAAAAGTGTACTTTTACTGGGGTTCTTCACGTTTGGGCGTGTTGGTTCAGTAATAAGTTGCGTCAGCCCATGTTCATCACAGAAGGATGCAAGGGGGGCAGCTGTGTTAGAGAGCCAGTCAAAGTTGAGGTCTCCTAAAATAATAGTTTCTGGCAGCCCCTGTCCCAACTTGTCACTTAGATATGACACAAGCTATAGGCCAGCAGACAGTGGTCTGTAGCATCCTATTATGCAGAGTGCAGTAGTCTGTGTAATTTCCACTTCGAGAATTAGGCATTCGAATTCGCTGGCGACAGATGCTGAGGATAAGCAGAAGGCAGAAAATTTGTCTTTAACGTAGATAGCTACCCCTCCTCCTCCTCTGGCATGCCTATCAGCTCTGAACAGGCTCAACAGTTATTATTTTCAAATATTGCTTAAAGTATAGTACAAAGACTGGAATCATATAGAAACACTATATACAGACCTAGAACGGTTTCAGACAGTAGGGTGTAGACTGTATCACTCACCTCAGATATGTAAAGCAAAGAAAAGTCTAGTAGTCACATGGGCTGTCTAAATAATAAAACATGGCCCTTTGAAAGATTTATAAGTTTTGGATTCTTTTTATTTTATCAGGCAGAAAATTCCAGGTTGCTGTGGAGGCTATAGCAATAGCCCTTATGCTAAATGACTTGTATCTTCATGGTACTTGCAAGAGATTTATAGTCTGGGAGTGTACTTGATATGTCTGATTGGGTTTGATTAGTAATATGTTTAGAATGCCATCATGCTGTTGAATACTATAGTCATCCATTTGAGCTCTCTTTATTCCTCTGAGTAAAGACACCATCGGCTGCAATCTGTATATGCTAGCAGCTGTACTGGATTACAATGGTGCCAGTGGCGTGTGGCACCAGGGCCCATACTTGGGAGGGGCCCACTGGCCTCGACATTGTCACTGCTATTGGTCACTCTTAGTATCCAGCAGATACTCTGTGTAATGTATCAGTCCACCTGCAGGTCAGCAGACAGCAGGGATTAGGGAAGCAGCATTTAATTAACTCAAAGTCAGTAAGTTGCAATCACAACAAAAGAAAGAAAATTTAGTCAGCCAGCACCAGTGTCTGTGGGGTCTGGGCCCTTCATCTGGTGTACAATTAACATCAGGCCCTAGCATGGTGGGGTGCTACATGCGTGAATGAAATGAAACAGACAGGTTACAAGTACTCATCTCTGACTTGCTCCTCACATTACAGTCACACAGATAGTTAGACTCACAGCTGACCACAAGGAGGGGACTGGGCAGCACAGGATTCAAAGAGACAGAAGGCTGAGCTTTTTGAGGGCAATGCAGTGGCTGTTATTGGTTGGGGATCATTGGTCACAGTCAGTGTGGTGTAGCCCTGGTGGGCAGGTCAGAAAGTGGGCCTCAGAAGAGGAACTGGTCTTTTACACTTCAAGTCTTACCTTCAGTGAGATTTAGGGTAGATTCACAAAGGTTGGTACAAACTGCACCAATAGCAGCTTGTGCTGATTGCCAGTGTTCCAAGGATCCTGCACCTGATTCACTATCCGGTAGGGTCCTGGTGGCAAAGTCCTGCAGTTTGTGGCAACTGTGGCCATGTGCCCAATAGAAAGCACATCTGGATGGGTTGCTGGAAACTGCGGGGTGGCTGTGCACCACTGTAGGATGCCCCTGGTGGTCTACCGAACCCCCCAAAACCACGATCCCCTTTTTATGTATAGTACACATAGCCCTGGAGGTATAGGAGAGCCCCCCCCATCCCAATATGCCCAAATAGTAACAATATATGTATCTGGTGGTCCAGAAGAGACACCAGTCCACATCTGCCCAAGTAAGAAAATATATATATTTCCCTGGAGGTATAGTGGACACCCACACTGGCAGGCAGTGCCCCACCACCCTGCTCCCCCATCCCATCCCTGAGCCAGTGACTGGCACATCCCTCCACTCTCCACCATGACCAGCCTCCGACTGAACTGTGAGGGTGTGTGTACTGTATACAGTACAGGCTGCTTTTTTTGTTTGTTATTATTTTATCTCCTGTTACTGTGGCCCCTACCTCAGGAGGGGCCTCCTGCCCCATTCCCAGCATCCACAAGCCGGCTTACCATTAATCCCAGGGCTTACCCCCCCAGTGGAGCAGGCAGAGTTTCCCAGCACTCACCGGAGACTGGATCCAGTGCGGTCAGTGCTGTGGCTAGCTGGGAGAGGGACCTGCAAGGCGCCCTCCATCATGCACCGCAGCACCCAATTTTCTCCTCCATTTTTTCTTCCTATGGAGATGAGGCATGCAATGATGCTGGCGGAGGGAGCATGCATGCACCTGCACACCTTCCTCCAGGCATCTGTCCCTTCTCCACCCACATCTACGGCATCAGCACGCTGCCCCCCAGCCTCCACTAGGGGCCAGTCATACACCAATCACAAGAAGGAGAGCAGTTCCTTGGACACTCAATCCTTCTCCTCCCCTGCTGATTCCAGGAGGCTCGTGCTTGTTCCCGAACATAGGTCACTGGTGTAGTGCGAGGTAAGGCATCCAGTGCCTCAGCGCCACCGGGCTGGCTCAGTATACGCTCATTGATTGACAGCTCTGTCAATCAATGAGTACGTACTGTATACAGTATGTGCTCCATGACAGTTCAGTTGGCGGTTGACTGTGGTGAAGAGTGGAGGAAGGGATGAGGAGAGTGGGGTGGTGGGGCACTGCCTGCCAGGGTGGGGGTGGGGGCACTAGACCACCAGTAAAATATATATATTTACTTATTCAGGCATATTGGGGCTGAGGGGGTCTGCTAGACTGCCAGGGAAACATATTTTCTTATTCGGGCAGATCAGAGCTGGGGGGATCCATTAGACCACCAGGGACCTGATTATTGTACTAAAAGAGGATCATGGCTAGGGAGGGTTACCATGGCACATTGATGTAAGTTGCTAAACCCTCCCAGTGGGCAGATTTCTAAGCACCATCAGACCAGCAATAACTGGTCTAACAGTGCTTCAAAATATTCCCTCCAGGAGAGTTTTGAGAAGCACAAATTAGGGGATATGATAGCCTACATCTGCCACAAGCCCCCTAACACCATACCATACCCTACCCCATTTTGAGCCACAAGGATGTCACAAACCCACTTTGGTGTACACAGTCTGCATTTGTCATAGGCTGCATTTGTGAATTGCTTGGGGTGCATCTTTTGGTGCAAGCTGCACCTTGCGTCATTCCTTGTGGTGCAAGACCCATGCGCCATTCATGGGGGCTTTGTGAATTGGGCCCTTAGTGTCGGTTCCCCCGTTCCATCAGGTTACACTTGGTGTTGATGGCAGCAGTAACACCTGATTATAAGGCAGGAAGGAAGGAAGGAAGGCAGGTAAGCAGGCCAGCCACCAGGCAGTACTGCAGTCTCTACAGCGCCAGCCCAATGTGCACCATTTCAGCCCTCAGCTCAAGTCCAAACCAGGTCTTGTTCTCTTCCTCTTCCCACCCCACTTGGTCATGGCATCAGCAACAAGATTTGATTGTTGCTTTGCATGGAAGGATGAATCCTTCCATACAAACCAAAACTGGGTTATCAGAGAATCAAACTAGTAGAGAGAGTAGCAGGAAGCAGCGAGCCGCCAGTACTCGAGGAGCATGGTAGCCTCATGAACAGGCTCGGATCAGCAATATTTCTATTGAGCCCAAACTCTACCAAACTGCAGCAAGATGAGAGCATGGTGAAAAAAAATCCAGGTAAGACTTGCATGTCGGTGCCAGAGTTATGGGGGGATTAGATCAGATTCGCTTAGCTGCTTACTATTATTTCTGTGTTAGGTGTTTGCAGTAAGCTAGCATCTAAAGACTTTCCTTCACCACAGAGTTAAGTCACTTAACTTAAAATCTGTTAGAGTTGGACCAGAGGTCAGCTCTTTACATGGTGTGCGTAAGCTGCTGCTTCCAGTTACAACAAAATAATTATAAAGAGGGTTTACAGTACAACGAACAGCATACAGAAAACATGACAAAGCTTAAAATTTATCAATCAAAAAGGAAAACCGCTCAAAAAGACTTGGAAACTATTTTTTTACTACATTGACTTGTTTTCCATGTGCTACTCTTTGTACTGTGTAATCTTGCTTTATAATTTTTTGTTGTAAAAGGTCTGAGATTTTTATGCCTTTTTGGTGGAGTTGTACAAGTAAGGTAATCCGAATTTGCACTGAGTTCATACAGATTACCAAGACGTGATACATTCAGGTCACTATGGTATGTGATTTATCCATATAAGACATAACTTGTGTTTGTGCTTGCATTATTTTGCCTTTAGCGTATAAATGTTTTGAGTTTTTATATATTGGAATGCAAATTTGCATTACACTTCCAGTAGTCCATCCTGCTTTTGTCATGCTTAATAAATGTAAAGTTTTTTTACTGTGCCTGCACTACAGTTTCATTAGTATTATATGCCTTTGAAATTTACTATTTATAGGTATAAAGGCACATGTTTTCTGGGTTATGATGGATACTAGCACCATTCTGGACACATTGGAAGTATGGGAGTAGCGATGACCTTAATGGCAAAATATATTTATTTATTTATTTGTTTGTTTGTTTGTTTACCAAGAAGGTACACAGATCCAAGGGACCATTTTCAGGCATGACCTGGGCCATGAAGATGACACATGAGAATACAGACAGTATACAAAAAACTGTGTCACATCAAGATGGTGAGCAAAGCAATAGCTCACAGGCATTGAAAAGGCACAATATACAGTGGCTTAAGCAGAACACGCAAGTTGTGATACAAATACAATACATGTACAAGAATGCAATTACAATAAACACAACTGCTGCTATTTAGAAGTAGTTAGTGCTGAAGTGCTGGGTAATTGATGAAACATATATTGGTGCACCCCTGTTTGGGAAGGGATGTATTGGAGCCCTGGAGTGAGGGAGAGGACTAGGTTCCGAGGTCAACCGGAGGAGCAGGAACATTTGACTTCAGACTGTAGCCAGGCTTTGAAGTGAATTTTGAAAGAAAAGTAGGAGTCCAGTGATCAGAGAAGCAGGAGTCTGTTCCACAGGGTGAGGGCTGTGACAGACAGGGCTTTTCTTCCCAGGATAGTGGAAATACGGCAACATCCAGTGGTGGGACGGAGGATTCCAGGAGGCACCTAGAGTGACCCTGCATTTAATCAGGATGAATGAGATGAGAGTTTATCCCCTCTAATACGCTATCAATGATGCAGCCAAGAGTATAGTCATAATGGCCTTGGAGGGGGAGCCAGGAATGGTATAGGGAGCAGTGATGGGTGAAGAAGGGTGACAAGAGTGCAAACCTACAAATACTGTTGTATATGGTGGTTAGTTCACAGCGCAGAGAAGAGGATACCTGGGAGTGGATCAGGGCATAGTAATCCAATAGGGGGAGGAAGTTGCCTTGAGCAATGGCTAGGCACACCTCTGGGGTAAGGTAGTGTATTAGTCTAAAATCAACCCCAAGTTTCTGATTAACTCATCGCACCGTATTGTTAATATGTTCCAAGAATGATAAGGAAGGGTTGAGGGTGAAGCCTAGATATTTAAAGCAGGAACATTCTGCAAGGGGTGCCTCTGGAGTAAGTACTGTAAGGAGGAATTTGACTTGGTGAGATTTGCAGGAGGGTGTGGACCCCAGGAGCATTGCCTTGATCTTTCCCATTGACAAGGAGCCTGTTGGACAGAAATCATTTATGGGCTGCCCCGTAGTTCAGGGTTAGGGTGGTGGACAGAGTTGCAAGGGATTTATCACTATGAAATAAGACAAGATCATCCACGTACAGTAATGCCTCTCACATAATGCCAACATTAGGAAGGGAGATTATGAAGAGGGAAAATAGTAGTGAGTCAAGAATGGCACCCTGGGGAACACCTGTTGAAACAGACATGGCCAGGGAGGTGGCAGTACCGATATTTACACATTGGGATTTGCCAGAGAGATTGCTCTGGAATCACAATGAAGACTCAGATGAGCAGCCAATGTGCTGGGGTTTTATGTGATGGAAGGCATGATCAACCAGGTTGAAGGCATTAGTCAGGTCCACAAATACAGCACCAGCAGTGTTCCCTTGTCCATGTTTCAAGGACATGGTTTGTGAAGTGGGCCAAGGCAGATGTGGTGCTGTGATGTTTCCAGTACCCATGTTGCTGCGTGCAAAGCAGATTGTACTTTCCTATGTGATCAGCAAGCTGATTGTGGACAACTTTTTCCAGGAGTTTACTCAGATGTGAGGGAATGGATATGGACCTGTAGTTGTCAGGGGGTAGGGGGTCACCAGGCTTAAAGATGGGGATTGCTTTGGCATTCTTCCATAGGGCTGGCATGGTTGATGTGGACAAGGCTAAGTTAAAGATAAAAGCAAGGGATTTGAAAATGCATGGGGCATTGAGTTTAAGAGAAAAGGGGTAAAGCCCATCAATCCCAGGGCTGCCCTTGTTTGGGAGGTTCTTGATAAGCATGAGGGTATCCCTGGTGGAGATAGCTTTGAAGTAGAAGGGAGGGTAGGAGGCTCCAGCACCGGGGGGGTGGCTGGCCTGATCTATAGGGCTGGGCAGGTTGGTAGTAGTTAGTTTGCTTAGGTGGACAGATAGGTCAGTAAATTTTGTGTTAAATGCCTGGGCAACATGGGGGGGGCAGTTCATTGGCCAGAGGGGGTGCTAAGGCACATGGCATAATTGTGGGTCTTTGAATTTACCATAGAGCTAAAGGTGGACCAAAAACTGCGAGGGTTTCTTAGATTGTCCCTCTGCAGATTGAGGAAGTAATTATTTTTCGGGATTAGTGGTCTCTTTGCACTTGTTGGGCAAATATCTATAGTCATTCCACAGGGAGGGGGAGGGGGGTGATTTATAGGCAGCCCACTTTCTATCTCTCTCCTTCAAAAGAGCGAGTGTCTTTAGAAATCCAGCGACTGCAGCCACCTCTCACTCTGTGGGTGATCAGAGGACCTTGCTGGCCCTGGATTTGAAGGACGGCATCTGTGAGAAAGCCAGTTGTGGAGGACACAGCCATGAGAGAGTGGAGAGTATGCCACTTTACAGCACTGATGTCCTGGAGCAAACTGGAGGTGTCAGTGCAATTAAAATTCCTGAAAGACAGGTACTTTGGAGGGGGGTGCTTGGTTTTGGTAGATCAGATATTATAGGTGGGGGGGTGGTGGTCACTAACAGAGTCAGACAGGATCCCTGCTTGAAGAACCCTGTACTCTGTTACTCGCCGCCCAGTCCAATAAGGAGTGGTTTTGGTGTAGGTGGGTTATGTCTAGTGGGAATGGTGATTGTTTGCAAAGGTTGTGCTGTTTCAGCAGATTACTGTACTCTGTTACATGGTGTTTATCCAGTTGAGGTTGAAATCACCAAGAAGGATTGTGTCTCTGGGAGGAGGATTGCCCAAGTCCAGCCAGGAGGTTTGTAAGACCTGGGATTCCCCCTTTATGAGGGTTATAGCAGCACCCAATGTATATCTTATTGTTAGAGCCCAAAGTCATCTCAGCAATGAGCCACTCAAATAGTGATGTAGGGTCTGAATAGAGGACAGTGGTTGCTGAAAGGGGTTCATAGAAGTACAATGCCACTCCACCACCCTTCTTTTTCTGGGCCTGTCATGACACAGCAGGGAGTAACCAGATAGATAGTAGGTGGCATCAGGAGCTGAGGTTTGATCCAGGTTTCCATGGTGATATGTGGTGTATGAGTGTACTATGTATTATCTGTAATGTGATATGAGTCATGTTTATGTTAGGGCATGCCACCATTGGTACCAGGACTCATGGCCCCATTTCCAGGTGGGCCCTTGCTACCCAGTCCAACCCTGCATAGGCTAATGCCTACTTCACCCAACCTCAGCCCCTGAAACAGTCTTCATTCTTACATCCACCTATTATTCTCATTCTGTCCTGTACCTGCTATAGCCTCGTTCTTGTCTCTATCGCTTCCAGCTTGCTGTCCTTCTGCATCTATACTGCCCTAATGTAGTTAGCACAGTTCATCTTAGCCAACTTATTGTGAAAGTTATACTGTATTGCACTACATAGTTCGGTAGCCACTGCGTACTGTATTTTACATAGTATGCTCTGTTCACCTGTATTGCGCAAATTATCTCTTTGGGCAACAGATTCCTCTAGCCTCTGCATGTTGTAGTCAGCAAAGAATGTCTTACCCAGTGTATCTTAATATTTGCTTTTTACATGATTTTATCTGTAATCACCTGCCCTCCCTTTGTAGCCTGCCTCCTAGGGTCAGACCTGATAATGAGTCTTGGCTTAGCATGCCTTTCCTGGTTACCAATTTTAAAAAACAAGCATTTGTCAGTGCCGAATGTTTGCATGCTGGCATTAGCAGTGGAAGTGCAGGAGTTAGACAGATGCAGTATAGGAATGGTAGTGAAGTATTGAACTGATGCCAACTCCACCCCCACCCTGCAGAGATGGACAGGCATTGGGGTGTGTCTTTGGATCGTCGTCCATGACAGTGATGACATTTCATCTCACCCTACCCTGCAGACACTGACAAGTGTGGAGGTGTGCCTTGGAGTGTTTGGGCTTTACATTCACCTCATTCCATAAGGAAATACGCTGAAATGGGTGCAGTATAGAAGAAAGAAGAATATGGTGAACTCTGGGACCAGGGGGTCCAAGGCACACCTCGATGCCTGTTACTGGCTGCACGGTGGGGTGGGGGTGGAATAGCATGGGCATTACTGTCGACAATCCCAATCACACCCTGATGCCTGTCACGTCCCTTACAGGGTAGGGCGTTATGGTCAAACCCTAATGCCCTGGGTATTTCTTGGTATTTTTACTCCAATTTTTCAACATGGGCTTTTTGTGACCCTCTGCATGAACAGTGACACTATCAGTTCATTAGCCAAAAGGTGATTTTGCACAGCGACTACGCCATTTGGCACCACAGGTGCAAAAACACATTTTGAACAGGATGTGAAAAATGACAGCAGTACTGTTCATGATTAGGTGTAAAAAATGATAATGTTGAAAACTTGGAGTGAAAATATAAAAAAAACTGGTGAAGTCACGAGTGTGCATAGAAACTGCTCAACGCACACCCATAATGTAATTAGTTTGGGGATTTTTTACATCAGATTTTCAACATAAGCATTTTGGGACCTCCGCTCATGAATAGTGTCAATGTGATTTTCTTAATCTGTCCCAAACACTGATTTCCCACAGCGACCGTGCTATTCTGCGCCGGAAGTGTGAAAACCCAGTTTGGCCAGAGTGTGGAAAATGACAGCCATACTGTTCATAAGGAGGTGTGAAAAAATTCAGATGTTGAAAATCTGGACTGAAAATATTACAAATTCATGAACTTACGAGGGCGCGTGGAAACTGCGCAATGCAAGCTCGTAACACAGGCATTTTATGGACTTTTGTCACCAAATTTTCAACATAGCCATTTTAAGATCTCTGCTCATGAACAGTGTCACTGCAATTTTCTTAATCTGTCCCAAACATTGATTTTTCACACCTACCACGCCATTGTGTGCTACATGTGCGAAAACACATTTTGGGAGAGGCGCCAAAATGACAGCTGTACTGTTCATAAGAGGTGTGGTAAAATGGTAATATTGAAAATCTGGAGTCGAAAACAGAAAAATTCGGCGTGCATAGGAACTGCAACACACACCTCAAAAAAGTCATTTTGATTTTCCACCACATTTTCAACATAGGGTTTTGGGGCCTACCTCATTAACTGTGACACTGTCGCTTGATTAATTAGTCCCGAAAGATGGTTTCACGCAGTGACCGTGAAATCACCTTTTGGGACTGAATAACAAAATGACAGTGACTGAGTTCATGAGGTGGCGTCCCAAGAACCCCATGTTGAAAATTTGGTGAAACAATTCCCAAAAATGGCCAAGATATGTACCAAAGTTGAAAAAAAACCACTTATGCCATTATTCAGCTTACTGTTTTTTCTTAAGTTTGCAGTCAGCTTTGAAGAGTGCAGACGTGTTCCGGTCCACTGAAGATCATCGCACCAGCCTCCGGAGGTAAGTATGGGGTTGGAGGGGTGTGGGGAGATAGGGTATGCAGAAGGTGGGCCTGAGTTGGGGAAGGGGGCAAGAGAGTCAATGAGGGACAGTTTTCTTTTGTTATAGGTGTTTTTGTTTTAAAGGACAACGTGGGACTTTTGCCACACTGGGGTGGGCTCCCAGCGTGGCACCTGGAACTTTGTTTGGGGGGCAGTGGAGCTAATGGGGGATTGGGCACCCCCATGGGCCACAGACTTTTGCCATGCTGGGATGGGCTCCCAGCGTGGTACCTGGAAGTTTGTTTGGGGGGACAGTGGAGCCGACGAGGGACTGGGCACCCCCATCAGCCATACAGTGTGCGGGGGAGGAGGGGAGCATATGAGCACGCTGGGGTGGGCTCCCGGCGTGCTACCTGGGTGTTTGTTTTGGGGGGCACTGGATGCAAGAGGATCATGCTGTTCCATTGGAAATGAACTGTCTATGAAAATTCAGATGCAGTGCTAATGTATAGGTAATTTAAGGTCATTTGCATACTGCCCATGGCAGTATGCAAATTGCCTCAATACAGAAGTATGCAATTGCCTACACTTTACCACCGCTGATTGTAGTGGCGATCTCTCAACCGTACGCCACTGCATCTGAACAGCTTTCATATTCAGCTCGGACATTCATTGGTGCGTGCAGCCACACCTGCAAAAGGAGCAGGGCATTGGAAGTGGAGGTGGTACACCTACCAAAACTTGTATGGTGGCACTATGTTTCTGCACATATCTGCAAGCAAACATAATAAACAAATAACTAAATAAATAAACTAGAAAATAATGCATTATTGTTAGACAGAACAACACTAGTATCTTCCTATCATTTCCAGAAATAATCTTTCATATAGTTTATAATGCTTGAAAATATATATGTAGAAAGCAGCAACACTTGAACTATCATAGAAACCTAAGTTTTTACATGAAAACTTGAAATCTGATCAACACTGGGAAAACAAGAAACCTGTGTGCTAAGCAGTGTAGTGACAGCCACAGGGTAAGCCAACTCCAAAGCAAGGTAAATCACACAAGAAGTGGCTGAACACTGTACTTCTTTTTTTTATTTTATAAATTTTTATTTCAGAAGTAAAAATATACATACATAAATAACATACATGTATATCCAAATGTGATTTAACTCCAAATTATAAAACCGAATTTCTAAGCAATGAATTAAGGAATAAGTAGTATATACATTTTACAATGAATTCATCTAATCTTTATATCTTTACAGCCGGGGGTGGGGTGTGGGGCCAATAAAGCAGCTTTTGCTGTGACAAAAAAAGTCTTTATTTTGATGTGCATTTCTAACAGACGTGTTAATGTACACCAGTTAGTAAAGTTTTGCATCAAGTCAGAAACATCAGTTTCATTTATTTATTTGCTTATTTATTTATCTATTTGTTTGTTTATAAATTGGTGACCGGGAAAGGGATATACAGCCAAGAGTCATTTCCCAGTGTGTCCTGGGGGTATGGGTAACAGGAGTGAAGAAGTGGTACAAACAAGATAAACTGTAATGGCCTGTTACCAAGCCAATAAGAAACCTACTTCATATGTATCCATGTTATTACAAGCAATACATAACTGTGGTAGCAAAAAGATTGACAGCATTAAGCCAGCTCACAAGCACAGTGGTAGTGCTACCACCTGCAGAGCTGATGATCTGGGCTCAGGAATAAACCCGAGCATCAGAGGGCTGGCCAGGGAGGTAGAAAGAGACCCTATGAACTGCCTCTTCCTCTGGGCTGGGGTCATTGGCACCAGCATGCTAGTGACACCAAGCGAGGCTGGGAGTACACCATCTGGGATCATGTTGTAGAGAAGGGTCGACAGCAGACGCCTGCAGAATGTGTGGAGCATGCATACTCACTCTGGTGTCACTGCACATCCACATCTTCAGGGGAAACTAAAGGAAGAAAACCCCAAGATCAGTGCTGCATAAAGCCTCCTCTCTCTCTCTCTCCTCTCTCTCTCTCCTGCAAGATCCCTTAGCCTAAGGCCCTGTTGGACCACAGATGGATTTCAATCACTCTCCTTGGGGAATCCCACCTTAGAAGGTAAGCTGCAGGGTCTCCAGTCAGGACATCTAGACGGGGATGCCAAGTTGGTGGGGGGCGGCAATGGGGGTCTGATATTGGGTACATCCCCAACTGAAGCCTGGAGCATAAACAGAATTAAAAAAATGAACAACATTGTACTAATTAAAATTATGGGTGAGAACACTAAATAAATAAATGCGGACAGTTGGCCAAATATTAAAACAAGTAGAAATATCAATTAGACAAAAAAATAGACAATACTGTGAGGAGCAGAGCATAGTCCAAGAACTGCCTGTTAAAGGCAAGAGTAGGATGGAGCAATGTGAGACTTCAGAAAGGTCTCAGAGACAGGTAAGAGGGAGAAATTTATTGTGCCCAACAATCACTTGAGTCATACATTATTCTGTGTTATCCCATATGTAGCAAACAAGAAAAACACTTATTCAAACTATGGCCAGCAGTAACAGCATAATGGTAGGCACTCTACCTGAAAAGTTACCCCATAAATAGATACATGGGACCAGATTTTCAAACACTGCTGCAGAGAGTGTGGTTTCAGGAGTAGCCTTACATTTCAGGGCAGTTGGTGCACTAAGACTGTTTGACACAACTGCACCAGATTTTCAAACATTGATCTCTTTTGCAGCAATTGGATGTGCTTTTGTATAACTTATGTCAAATTAAATGTAAAAGCAGTATGCAAGATGCATGCAAGAGGTGATGTATGCTAGACCAAAGAAACATGGTCTAGCAGTATGTGTCTAAGACCACTGATTAAGTAATCCGTTGTTTGATGCAAGTCCCCTTGCACCAAATATATGACACGCCCATTAGACCACTTTGAAAATTCAACCCATGGTGCTCAATTTTCAAAGCTCCCATAGATCGACGCAATTTGTGCAGTGGCGCAAACTGGGTCAAAAAACTGTGCCATATACCATGCACCACGTTCTAGCAGATTCACGATATGCATCAATCTAGCCACAAACTGCGCATGTCACAGACGGCACCATACAAATGTGTGCATCAATTGGAAATTACACAAACCGTGAATGTCACAAGGCAGTGCCATAGAAACAGGCCAAGGCATGGTCAGGATGCCAGGGCAGCCAGAAGAGGAAGAAAACTTCGCAACAGAGGAAACCAACATCCTCCTGGAGAAGGTTGCTGCACAGGTCGACCTACTGTTGTCCAGGGGCGGTGACAAGAACATGCAGGACCTCAGGGAAAGCACCTGGGATGATGGGGCCACCCATGTAAATGCCATGGCTACTGTGAAGCATTCAGAGTGGAAGCTACAGAAACACTATCAGGGCATACAGCGCAGGTGCAAGGAGAGGCTTGCACACAACAGAAGGAGCGCAATGGCCAGTGTGTCACTGGATACCTAAGCAGCCACACAATAGAGGAGGACACCAACCTGGACACATTTCAGTTGCAGAGTTGTACAGGTATGTCTGAGGTAACAGCTTCAGAAGGGTGGTCAGGCACCCCCAACAACAGTACCCAGAGTGCCAGCACATGTCGGCACTGCTGTGCCTGTGTGAAAAGGAGAACAAAGCAGTCCACAACTGCTACTGAGCCAGACATAGCATATGTGTGCTCGGGGCGGGAGCATATGTCACCATGACCATGCACATGTGTTACACTGTAGCCCGTGATGAACAGGAATACCTGTGTCTGTGTAATACACATCCCACCCATACAGGTGATGAATGGGCACATGCCCCTTTTGAATAACTGTGCAATGTAGTTAGTGGTGGCAAGGGATGCACTGCCATGATACATGTATGTCCACGTGTGTTAGGGCATGTAACTCTGCCATCAAATGGAAAGGACCATGACTATGTGACATGTGGCCCTGCAGCATGCTGAGGTGCACTGGCCAACCATGTGGAGCCCACTGTTGTGTGGCCCACAGTGCAGGCATATGGTTGCATGTGGACACAGAAAAGGCAGTTGATAGTGGAGTGAGGTTGCTGCACAGCAAATGGATGTGTGTGCACTGAGCATGGGCTAAGGGCTAGCCCGAATGTACAGCCGTGGCCATGCCATTTAAAGATGCGTCCAGACATGTCACAGAATCACAAAGAAAACTCCCCTGGTGGCCAAGTTGAGTCACAGCAGGCAGCCATGTAAATACACCTGAGGATGTACAGGTAGTGCAGCTAATAGCAGACCATTTGGGTATGTCTGTCAATGAAGGTGTGCAACCGCATAGACCTCCACAGAGGGGTGATGCTGACAACATGGAGGTAGCTGTGTGCCACGTATGTTGGGTGTGTCCACAGAGGTGAGATGGAGAGTGCAGCACATGCCATGGTGCATTAGTACATGCAGGCATACAGCCATATGGCGTACATGCAGCAGGAGGGGCATGTGCAATATGGAAAAGCATACCACTGACCATGATGTCCGTGGTGTGCATGTCAATGGTAGCCTACAGCGGCTAAAGGCCGCTTACATAGTGGAGCCATTACGCAAGTGTTGTGCTGCACTGTACCTGGTGTAATATGTGCCTGATGACAGCCCAGTCACCTCACAGTGTACATTGCACACAGGGCTTGCCGCATTAACCGCCGTGGCACAACACATGCTGAGCATGCTGCAGGACTGTGACCATGCGTGTGGGCATGCATGTGGGCTGGCAGTGGCATTCACAACAGCATGCCCAAGGCAAGATTGCAAGGGCCAGACATATGATGACTCCGACATGCAGAGTTGTTAACACAGTGCTGACACATCGGGGTTAAAGGGCTGCACGTGTATGTCACATGCAACACCGTGTTACGCAGAGTTTCCATGACTAGTACTGCAATGTAGGGTGTTTGTCAGCAATGTGCATTGAGACAGACAAGGAGCAGTCACACATTGATGCTGCTGTCATGCACATTGTTCTCCCTCTGTGGTGGTAATATGCAAGGCTGGGACAGTGGCAGCATTGATCAACCTGCAACAACCTACAAACAGGGACTTGGGGACATGTGATTGTGGTAAACAACTAATAATGTGTTCTCTACCTACAGATACCACCACAGAGCAGGGTGAAAATGTGTCAGCAGACACAGATGGGTCAGGCACCATGTTGGACGCAGCACCAGATGTGCTGATACCCAATGACAGAAGAAGCAAATCATGTAACACTGCCATGCAGGTGGAACTGGAGGAGGCTGAGCTGGTGAACTTTGAATCACCTGCCTCTGGATATCTGTTTGGGCTGATGACAGAATCAGAGGAGGTGGATGATGGTGCTGAGGATACCACGCGGAAGACGAGCAGACACACAGCATACAGGACAATATTGCTCAGGACCGGAGTCCCCAAAATGTTGATTACCTGGAGGCAGCATTAGAAGAGGCTGCCCTTCATCTCCCCCAGCAGATCTTGACCCCTATTGACTTTGATAACTACTGCCAAACAGTTGTGGACAAGCACGTCGAACAGACAAGGGAGCTGATGGCAATAAGGGCAGGCCTGGATGACCACCATCAGTGCCTGGATGACTGCCAGAGTGGCCTAACCACTGCGATACAGAGTGGATCACTGATGCCGCTGCAGTGCTGGAGACACTGTGGTGGCCCTGCATGGCCTATGTCTGCACACAGAGCCAGATGGAGGCCACTGAGCACCTCACCATAGTTATGGAGCAGTCAGCAGCACAGCAGCAGTGGCAGATAGAGGCACTGACTCTGCATTGCATGACAGCTACCTGCTCCACACAAACGGAGCTTGCCCTGGAGGAGCCTGCCTGAATCCAGCAAGGCTCACAACAACTACCCGCCCCACACAAATGGAGCTTGCACTGGAGGAGTCTGCCTAACAAAAGCAAGGCTCACAACAACTACACACTCCACATAAATGGAGCTGTTCCCGGAGGAGCCTGCCTGAATCCAGCAAGGCTCACAACAACTACTCGCTCCACACAAATGGAGCTTATACCGGAGGAGCCTGCCTGAAACAAGAAAGGCTCACAACAACTACCCGTTCCACACAAACAGAGCTTGCACTGGAGGAGCCTGCCTGAAACAAGCAGGGCTCACAATAACTACCCGCTCCACACAAATGGAGCTTACAAAGGAGTAGCCTGCCTGAAACAAGCAAGGCTCACAATAACTACCTGCTCCACACAAATGGAACTTGCACCGGAGGAGTCTGCCTGAAACAAGCAAGGCTCACAACTATCCGCTCCACACAAATAGATCTTGCACCGGAGGAGCCTGCCTGAAACAAGTAAGGCTCACAACAACTACCCGCTCCACACAAATGGAGCTTGCACTGGAGGAGTCTGCCTGACAAAAGCAAGGCTCACAACAAATACTCACTCCACACAAATGGAGCTTACAAAGGAGTAGCTTGCCTGAAACAAGCAAGGCTCACAACAGCTACCAGCTCCACACAAACGGAGCTTACACCGGAGGAGTCTGCCTGAAATGAGAAAGGCTCACAACAGCTACCAGCTCCGCACAAATGGAGCTTACACCGGAGGAGCCTGCCTGAAATGAGAAGGCTCACAACAGCTACCAGCTCCACACAAATGGAGCTTACACCGGAGGAGCCTGCCTGAAATGAGAAAGGCTCACAACAACTACCCACTCCAAACAAATGGAGCTTACACCAGAGGAGCCTGCCTGAAACAAGGTATAAAGTAGAGCAGCACCAGAGCAGTTTGAGTGGCTGTATTATTTAAAAACTATATTGTTCAGCTCTGCTTCTTATTGCTTTAATGAATTATTGTCGGCAGAGTGATGGTGATAGTTTTATCTTAGCTGATATATTGTGGTTGATTGCTTATCTGGGGCACTTTAGAGAGCGGGACTTTAATTTGGATTCTACTGTGGATTATATTTTTTATGTCTCTGTTTCCAACTCTCCTCCTTGGATGCTAACTTCTGCTGCACATATACAGTCGGTCCTCTCCTTTCCCTGCATCCATTGTCTCCTGCCTTCCCGCCTTGGGACCCTTGCTCCTTTGTTAGCCTAATGCATTCCACTTCTAATTTCTATCTCTATCCTCTTCTCAACAGGTTCACAACAACTACGTGCTCCACACAAATGGAGCTTGCACCAGATGGGCCTGCCTGAAACAAGCAAGGTATAAAGGAGAGCAGCACCAGAGCAGTTTGAGTGGATGTGTTAGCCCGTCAACTGACTGCCCTGCCCATCACCATCCCACCATCCCTTAACTTATAGGTCATCGGGGTCACACAACCCACTCGCTACCAGAAACAATCTGCCTAGTTTCTCATTTGCTCCTTATATTTTGTGACCACTAGAAGTCACTGCTGAGCAGTGCAAAAACCTCCCCCCTTAGCTCAGATCGACAACCTTAACTCTTTACTCTTGCTATTTCTCCTGTCCTGCACCCCCTACAGTTCCTCCTCACCACCTTGAATTTCCACTGCATGTTCCCAGACTTGAATCCCTGATCCTTTCATTTTGAGGCTGTAACTTTAGCCACTGTGCCAGAAGGGTAACCACAATAATCAATAGCTTTTGCTTTCCTCTTGTGTTTTTTCCACAACTCCCTACCCTTCCTGGCCCTCTCCCCCCCAACTAAAATTAAAACCTAGCTTTACCCTCTTCTTTACCCCCACCTGCCTCACTACCCTCTCCAGTGCACTATGGCCCTGCTTACCCCTTACCTTCTCTTACTGCTACCCACCTGCTACCTCCTCCCCAGTACCTTAACATATTCATCTTTTACCTACTGTGTTTTGTCCCCACAGAGCACTGACCCATTTAATACCCCTCACTCCAGCCACACAATGTCACTTCCTCTCACAAGAACCTCAACAGACCACCACCTCCTATCTGTGTACCCTTTCCTCCACCTGCTTTCTGTCATAAACCTTAGCCCCAAACTTGATTCCGCCCTAGGAGTAGACACTCCCTCTCACTCAAATCACTCAAGCAATAATTAACTAGGATCGCCCTGCTTCTCCTCCTCCTTTTGGGTAATGTTCACCCTAACCCTGGCCCTGAACAGTGCCTACATCATGTAAACAGTGAAAACAAGTTCCTAAAGCTTGCCTCTATCAACATCCGTAGTCTGCTACCTAACACAGATGAATTGCAAGTCTGGGTGTCACAGCATTAACCTGATGTGCTTTCCATCAATGAAACCTGGCTCTCCACTGGGGTACCTGATGCTGTAATCTCCCTGCCAGGTTATACCCTTTTAGGTAAGACAGGTTAAGTATAAGGGGAGGGCGCTGTGCGATATTTGTGAAAGACTACCTAAAAAGCCTAGCCCTCCTCCAAGTGACCTCAGACAAAAACTCTCAGGCACTTGCAGTCAAATTATTCCTTGGACAACATGGGAAAATACTTACTGTACTCTTGGTGTATATTCCTCCACTGGATCAGACAGCAGGATTTAAAATGGTTACTGACTACCTGGAAAACCTCCCTCACCAATCCGAGACAATCGTTTTGGGTGATTTTAACATTAATTGGCTTGCCCCTGAAGCTGTCCCATTTAAAGATGCCATTGCATCCCTCTGTGTCACCCAGATGGTCACCACCCTTACAAAAATTGATCCTAGGACTGGCAATAGCTCCTTCCTGGATTTGATCCTCACTACCAACCCTAATAGAATTACCAGTACCCTAGTTCTTCCTGACTTGTTGAGTGACCATTCCCTGGTATTGTGTCTCCTGCAAATAAGACCCCTAAACCACCAGCAAAAAAAGGTTTACCAGCGGGTCCTCATACAAGGCAAGCTTAACAACTTTAAAGCATACCTGGCACAGTGTGACTGGTCCCCTATAAGTGGGTCCAATAATGTGGACCACGCTGTGTCCTACTTTATCAATCATTTCAATAAAGATTGTGACCGCTTTGTCCCACTCCATAAAATGAAAATAAAGAGCCCTTCCAACCCCTGGATCTCCACTGCCCTACTTAACCTGATAAAAGAGAGGGACAATCTCTAGCATCGAGCTAAGGCCACTGGAAAGCAGGTTGACATGCAGAACAATCGAGCTCCAAGAAACATGTGTACCCATGAAATTCACCGCCAAAATAGAACACTTTATGCATGAGCTTACTAACTCTTGGAGTAGCAGCCGCAGCTTCTGAGATAAACTCAAAGACCATACAGGTAAGCCCAACAAAGCATTCCCTTTCTTGATTGAAGTAAATGGCACCAACACACAAGATTACCAGCTCATAGTGAATGCTTTTAATGATGCATTCACAGATCTTAATGGAGTATTCCCTCCTGACTCCTTTGATGAACCCAACATGCTGCAAGCAGCTGGCTCAGTGGCCCTCCCTCCAGGTATCCCCCTCCTACTTTAGGCGTGTTACACTGACCGAGTTCAAAAAATATCTACAAAGGGTCCTTGGCAAATCCAGGTTCAATAGTGACTCCCTGGATCTTAAACTCCTTACCCTTTCCCTTGACGTTGTCATTGCACCCCTTTCCAGACTCTTTAACTCATCGCTCTCTCTCAGGCAATTCTCCAACTAATGGAAAGCAGCTGTCGTCACGCCTGTCCACAAAAGTGGTAATAGGACACTACATTGCAACTATCACCCCATATCCATCCCTCCTTCCCTCCTCTCTAAAGCCCTTGAGTGCATCATCCCCAACCAGCTAATGGAGTTCCTTGTCAAATATAACATTCAGTGCCCTCAGCAGCATGACTTTAGAAAGCCACACAGCACAACCACTGCCTTACTCGAGTACACGGACCACTTACACAAGGCCATGAACCGTGGCCACTTAGTTGGGTCAATTTATATTGATCTAAGGCATTTAATACCATCAGCCACTCCCTCCTGCTTCACACCCTCCCTACCCTAGAGCTCTCTACCAAGGTCACTAGCTGGTTCAAAAGCTACCTTGGTGGCAGAACCCAGCAAGTGAAGATTAGTGATACTCTCTCCAACAGCCTTCCCATGTACTCTGGGGTCCCCAAGGATTCTCTCCTTGGACCCTTACTTTTCTGTCTGTTCCTCAGTAACCTTCCCATGGCCTGTAATAATAACATAGTCCCTTATGTGGATGACTCTGTCCTGTTCTCTAGCCACCCAGATCCTCTCCCTCTAACTGCTGACCTTCAATCCAACTTCAGGATGATTGGGACCTGGTTTGGGCAACACAAACTGCTCATGAATTACAAAAAAACTAAGGTTATGCTCTTCTCCAACCCTCACGGTAACATAGATATAGAAACATAGACTCTGACGGCAGATAAGGACCGCTTGGCCCACCTAGTCTGCACATTTCCCTCCCTACTGGATAAGCTGCAGATCCTAGTTAACCAACAGCCTATTTCTTCCTACCCGACAAGAATTTCCTTATGTCTGTCCCATGCATTTTGATTTTTCACAGTTTTAGACCCCATCCTCCTCAGAAAGGCGGTTCCATGCGCCCACCACCATCTCTGTTAAAAAATACTTCCTCACATTGCCCCTGAGCCATCCTCCTCTATCTTCAAATGTGTCCCCTTGTTCTTGCACATCTTTTTCTGAAAGATGCTACCTCTTGGACTTTATTGATTCCACTGAGGTACTTAAAGTTTCTATCATGTCCCCTCCCTCCTTTCCTCAAGGGTATACATATTAGGTCATTTAGTCTCTCCTCATATGGCTTCTCTTGCAGACCCTGCACCATTTTAGTTGCCTGCCTCTGGACTGCCTCCATCCTATCTATGTCCTTTGGAGATAGGGTCTCCAGAACTGGATACAGTACTCAGATGGGGTCTCACCAACTGTCTGTATAGAGGGATAACAACTTCCTGTTTTCTGCTGGTGATGCCTCTCCCTATACATCCCAGTATCTTCCAGCCCTCCCTACTGCCTTCTCACGTGCTTGCCAACCTTAGGTCATTTGATATGATTACCCCAGGTCCCTTTCCATTTTGCTGTTTTACTACCTCCCCCTCACTGTTGTACTCTTCCTCTGGGTTTTTGTTTCCCAGGTGCATTATTTTGCACTTCTTTTGCACTGAATCCAAGCTGCCATACTTCGACCATTCCTCCAACCTTGCCAAGTCCCTTCTCATTCTTTCCATGCCCCCTTGTGTATAAACATAAAGCTGTTAGCTTAGCTATCCGTAACAATCAAAACCAACCTCTCAAGCAAGTACAGGAATTTAAATACCCCAGCTTAACACTTGATACTGCTGCCTCCTATAATCTGCATGTTAACCAAATTGCCAAGGTCATTAACTCCAGGATTGTGATCCTCTATCATTTCCACCACTATATGGCCACTGAGGCTCTGAGATTGGCTGTCACTAGCTCAATCCTTTCAGTAATCGACTATGGGCTAGTTATTTATGGCATTGCCTCTGACACGACCCTTAGGAGAATAACTTTAGTGCTGAATAAGTCCTGCAGATTGGTCTCAGGGGCTGATAGGTGCACCCACACTTGGAAACTTTATGAAAGGACTAACTCCCTTTCAAGTGTGCCTACCCTCAAAAAAAAGATCAGCCTAGGCCTCACTCCCCCTTCCGCTGAATCCATTATAATGGCAATGCCAAAACCACAGGGTGTCCATAGTACCTCTAAGCAAACATACCTTGTCCTCTTCTATAGGACTTCACAGGCCTAGTGGACCTTTGGCTACAGAGCGCTCTCTTGTCTTAATAGCCTCCCACTGGATGTCACTGCTGAACCAAAACTTGATTCCTTCAAATTCAAACTACATCAGCAGCTTCTTACACTAAGTTGCTGTGATTGTTTTGCCTAGTTTGGTTTCTGGTCCTCTGCCCCCTTACATCCCTCCTTATCTACCCCTGATCTTTCTACACATGACATTGTAGCCCTGTCCTCTCCACTCCCTACATTCTCCGTCCTATATCTCTATCCCTTCCTTTCCCCCTTATCCTTCCTCTTCTCAATGCCTCCTGCTTTACCCGCATTCCCTGTCCCCTACATCCTCCCTTTTGCGATCCTGTCTCCCACCCCTTCCATCTCTTTTCCCTTCATCCTCTTCACCCCCCTCTCTCCCCTTGTTGCCCTCCCCTTCTCCCTGATTACCCTTATTCTTCCTCCACCAATGCCTCCTTGCTTTCCCTTCATTTCTCTGTCCCCTCATTCCTTCCTCTTCCCTCCTCTCCCCTACCCCTCCATCTCCTTTCCTTCATCCTCTTCACCCTCTCCCCTCTATGCCTCCCCTTTCCCTGCTTCCTCCCTCCCTCCCTCACTTCATACATGCTGCAGGCTCTAAGCTCTATGTTCTCCCCTCTCCTTCCCCTCCTCCTCCTCCCTCTCCCACCTCTCTCCGTCTCTCATCTAATATGCAATACTTGCACTTATTTGACTAAGTCTTGCTCTGGCTGCTATATCTTCTACACTGAGCACTTTCAGGCTAGCCCTGTTTTTGCAATAATTTTGTAACTTTCTTGTATTTGCAAACATACAGTATTGTAATGTAACCACCTTGTTTTGTACCCCTGTTTTTGTTATCGTACCCCTCCTTGCTTTAACGCAGAACCTTTGTAAAAGAACCCGTAGTTCAAAGGTACTTGTAATCCTAGTTTTCAATAAATAAATCAATAATAAATAAAAATGACATTGTAAATGCAAGACAGACAAGGCCATACTGTTTTGGTAAGTCACCCTGGGCTGCCATTGCCAGTTACCCTGCAGTGCACATGCATGGTGTTGCGCCCACCCCTCCACACACACATGTGCCCCATCTCCACTGTCTGTCACAAAACATATGCAGAGCCAGCTCCCTGTGATGTACTCTCATGGGCCATGTCCGCATAAGTCACTGCTGCTGACCCATGTTCCCGACACAACAGCCACCATGCCAGGACCCACAGCTACAGCAAACATTACTGTAACCACCATCACTGCTGTGGTGGAAGGCCATTTGTAGATAGCAGGCCCCTGAGCACCAGGCAGCCAAGAGGGAGATGGCATGCAGCAGACTCTGCAGGACACAGAGGCCGTGGTCATGTAGGACCTTGTAGTGGCTGAGGAAGGCATACACTCTGGTCAACCACCCAAAAAGAAGGGATGGAAGTCCAAGCACATGGCCATGATGTCGCAAACACCTAGTACTACTACTGCTGATAGTGCCATGAGCAGTGAGGGCAGGAGGTCAAGCAGGCACCTAGGCATGGCCACCCAGCAGCAAAAGACTGTGGCAGGGACCTGTTGGATGGTGATCTCACAGCACAGAAATGGAACTAATGAGGGACAGCCTGAATAGCCTGGGATACAATACCATGCCAGGTCATGTCACCTTGGCGGACTGCAGCACCGGTTATGATCAAGCTGTACCAATATGGTGGATGCATGGGGAACATGTCTGGGGACTATCAGGGCGGGTGTTGGCCATTACTGGCCATCTGATGTGTTGGGTGAATGGGTGTGTGAAGGAATGGAAGGCAATGTATATATGTTATACCCTCATGTTTGCTACCACCATGACATATAGCACTGTGTGCCCTGAGGCATGATGTGTAGTAAATAATGACATTTCAGGTAATATGTGTCTCCCATACTGTGTTGGACAGTGTCTATGGCACATCGCTGCACTGCAGGGGGCATACTGGAGGAAGGCTGGGTGCTGGCAGCACTTACACAGGCCACAGTGCATTGCACATAATGTTCAGACAATTGACATTACATGTGGGCTGGAATTATGGCTGTTGGCAGGACCCCCTTTTCGGATGTATATTGTGCCACCTATGGTGCCACTACCTATGACTATGCATGGTGTATGTCTCCCCGGGGCAGAAAACATCACAGTGTGCAATCATATACAGAGTAGGACAGCAGGTGCCACAGCAGTTTGATAGACATCACTTGAAAGTGGGGACTGGCCTGCAGGGTGGTCTGACAAGCTGTCCAGTCGCAGTGGGGATGCCAATGGCTGTAGCACATTGGAAGGGCCACAGCAGTCAACATCCCATGTGGCTGTCTGGTACATCAGCTGTGTGTGACATGTCATGTGAATGTCTCACCTAGTGCCACAGGTGGACCATGTGTACATTGTGCACGCATATGTGTTGTCTGCCATGTGCATACCATGGTGTCCTGCAGCAAACATTGTTGACAGACACCAGACACCCACCAAATGGCATCCCACACTGTGCATTGGCCCACACACAGCCCTGCATACCTTATGAACAACCTTAGGGAACATTGTACTGACACCCAGTCAATTACCCTGTTGACATCTGGGATAGGGTTAAAGTGTGAATGGTCATGGTACCTAAAAACAAGATTCACATGATGGCACTGTGGCGGGCAATGTAAAACTGCAAAGGGGGTCCCAAGATGGAAGGAAGCACAGTGACACCATCATTAGAACGTAACAAAGGTATTTATTAAAAATGTTGTGTGTTGAGGATGGTACTGGTATTAACAGGGAAATGGAATACAAACAGCTGGAACTTCAATAATGAAACACACACAGGCAAACATTTTCATACAAAACACAAAGGAAACAGTAGCTATGATAGTAACATACAATAAATGTAACAAAACACAGACATATTGAATAACAGTAATGGGTCTGGGTTTGAATGCCACAGCCCCTACTTGCATACTGTGTGACCATGAGCAAGTCACTTAATTTCCTTGTGCTCCCAGGTTGCACCCATAAACAAGCTTCAGCTTAGTGTGTCTCTCCTGGTAAAACATGAAAAAAATAAAATAAAATGTGGAAACGGTCTCTATATAACGAACATAGTACCAGAACATGAAGAGTTACTCTACAGTAACTCTGTCATTGTCTGCCTAAATACAAGCACTGTTTCCTGCAGGCGCCCAATGTCCCGCAGTATGTCCCCAATGTGACTCTTTAGGTGCTGAATCCAAGTACCTGGTGGCATGTGGCCCTGGTCTTCCTGGCTGTCGTCCACAGCCTGTGTTGCAGGTCCAGGGGCAGCAGCATCAGTGCCCTGTGATACATTGTCAGCTGTCTCCAAAATGTCCACATGCATAGACATGTTTATTGGCTCCTCATGGGCCACATCCTCAGCTATGTCTTGCACATGTTGTCCATCACTGTCCGTTTTTCCCGGTAGCTACAGTACCTGTAGTTGCCACAGCATCCCCTTGGTGATTCTCTGTATGATGGTCCCATCCACATCATTGCCCCCATTATGGTCCTCCTGCTGCAAGGTCCCTTCCTCGTCAGATGGTGGCAGTGGTCATGCAGGTCACCACCTGTGATGTATGTGCTCAGAGTAAGTGTGGGTGTTGTGGCTCTTCTGACTCTGCATCTCACATATCAGTGCCCTCATATGGGGGTCCCTCAGGTCTGCCTGTCTTCCATGATGATGGCCACCTGTTGCATAAAACAGAAACACATGTTAGCACCTGACAGGGGGCAGTGGACAGATGCAGTACTGCTGAAGGATGGCACAGGTGGGTGGAGCAGATGTGGAGCTGTGGCTAATTATACCCTGTGACTGTGCCCAACTGCAGTACTGCTGTCATTGATACAGTTACAAAGGTATTATAAAGTCAACACCACAGTCCGAGACATGATGGCAGACACTAGAGTGCCACACATGGCCTGCCCGAACCCAAACAACATACAGGAATATATGACTGTGTGACTTGGATAAATGTCTATAGTACGTCCCATAATGGGGTGCAAAGCCAGCAACCACTGGGTAGATGCTATGGTGCATGCACACCATATACCCATCCCTGTGCTTGGCAGTGTGACTACGGACATCGCTGTTGAAGATGATACATTCCTCACAATGCGGCTAGTAGTTTGTGCTCACCCATGTGACAGGGTACACAATGTAGGAGTGTGGAACTGGGATGTGGCACTAATATAAGTCACTGGTCCGTGTCATGACATACATCTGTGATGAGACCCAATCATGCGGGGTGCATTGCAGCATACTAGAGAGTGCGTCTATGACCTAGCATATTCTACACTGCTCCTGGTCGTGACCCTGTTAACAGCCCACCCAACACTATGTGGTTCAGTCAGGACAGATGGTCCATTCCATGCTGTCATTCATGTGCTGAAGGCAATGCTGGGGGGGGGCAAATACATCACTGTTCCTCCATGTGTTGGTATGGTCCACTGTGAAACATGCATCCATGGTGTGCACATTACCCAACACACTATCCCCGTGGTGATGACCTCATATGCTATTGTGTTGATATTGACAGTGTACAACATAGCATGTAACCCCTACATTGTGTATGTTGGGGTACAGCACTGCATGGTGACAATGAGGACCATGACTCCAGGCATTGCATGTGTGACATACACTGCAAGGAAGCCAATGCAGGCACCTGCATTGCCAGCCTGGATGATGGGCAATAGTACAGGGCAGGGTCATAGGTAGTGGTGTTGGTGGAGCTGTACACAAGTATGAGGACGTGCATGCACAGTAGCCACTATGTGTGCCCCCCATATTCCCCTGATGTCCTGTGTGTACTGTATGCCATTGCATGGATATACCATGGCACTATAGATAGGGATAGCGTCCTGCCACAGAACACATGCAGCACTGAACCTACAATGCATATGTGCCCACATGTGCCCATTCCCCAGTAGGCATGCCGAGGTGCACACATCACAGCACAGTTCAACTGCAGGTATTTTGTATATATGCAGTGTTATGGCATGTGACCATTTTCTGTGCTGCACAGGTGTCAGGCATACATAACGCCCATCAGGACCATTCTGTCCAATGACTAGGGAAAGGTGGGTGTGCAGAATATGATGTGGCCCCCTATCACACCTCCCACCCCCCCATTCTGATCATGCGCATATAATACAGCGGACCACACTGATAATGCATGTTAACCACCTGTGGACAAGTGCTCCTCACTGGACAGCCCATGTACAGGTCCTCCTCAGTTGTACACAACACACTTGGATGCCATGTTCGCAACACATATTTCCAGGCACTCCATGGTCTATGGCCTGTGTGTATGTCATTTGTGTGTAGTATGGCACATATGGGTATGAGGGGCATAGCCTCACAACTGGCACCACCCACACTGACAGGCACTCCACACTTCCGGAATGCATGCCATGCATTGTGTGGCAGATATGCATTGCCAGGAAAGTGCTGTTACTGTGCATGGCAATATGTGTTGGCCCACAAAACCACCCACCTAATTGTGTGCACCCATTGTTTTGCACCCCTGGGAACAGGTAGTTCAACTTACATGGTGGTGATCCAATACGTGGCTCATCATACCCCTGGACCTCCCCAATGGGTGCCACATGACACCCCACATTACCCCCTCATGGCACATGACACGAGCAACACAGTAACATATCCTCATAACATACAGGGTGGCATAAGAGGGAGGTTGACTGTACTGTACATTACATACATCCAGCTGGTAGCTACTGTGGGCCTTTGACATATATCCGCGGCAACACCCACACACACAACATGTACACGTCATGACCATACATTACCAGGTTATGCCAGCCAGTGCACACTGCTGACATCCGTATTCCTGTAAGTGGAGGGATTACACACATTTTATTTATTTATTTAGTTTTTGTTAACCGGGTTAGGTGCGCTAGCCAAAGTTGACAATTTTCAGGCACGACCGGGGAGAATACATACATAAAATGAGATGAGTTTATAGAATGCATAGTATATAGTACAGGTACATAGTATATAGTACAGGTAGGTTAGAATACAGATCAAATCAGACAGTACTCGAGATAATACATATAGCTATGCAGAGATGACAAAAGTGACATTGGTACATGCAAATAACTGAAACTGGGCTAAGTAGCAGCTATAAAGACATTTTATAGCAAAGTTTGTTTAGCATTGCAGCAGTGTCTTGGGCGAAATAGGGTGGTTAGCTGTGAGGCATTAAATGGGATCAAAGCATGTACATTGCCATTGACTGTGGCTGCACTGTGGGGTATGCCACAATTGTGTAATGGGGCATCGCAGGGGCTTTGTCATACACATTACATTCTATGTGGACTGGTGCCACATAGTAACACACACATACATGTGCGATGTGGACCCCACTATGCTGTTCCCACAATTTTGATGGGTATAAAGTACACTGATTAACATGCGTTTACACACCCATATGTCAGGGATGCGCATACACATGGCAAGGACATATGGTTTCATCTGGGTGGGCCTGTCACACATAGCCACCTGCATGGGCCTGGACAGCATTGTTCTGCAACCCAGCTGTGTGGTGGGTGGTGTCCATAGCACAGTATGCACCTATCATCTCTGGGGCCACTATCAGCCACCACATCCCTGCGGCCAGGGATATGTCACTCCTGCTGCACACGTGACATGCCCTTGAGGGCACCGACATGCTGGTAGGGCTACTATACTGCAATGCATTATACATGTGGCAATGTCCATGCATAAAGTAGGTGGCACTGAGGCCAACTCACATGTGTGGGAAATAATGTTAGATATGCCCCTACACAGAGGGTATTCTGTCAACAACAGGCAGCATATTGCCTACATGTCATGACCTATGGGGTACATGGCAAGTAATTCAATCTACAGTGTGGGCCGCGCTACATATGTCACTTACCTGGATCACTGTGACCTGTTGATGCTGTTTACTCTGCCCCGTTTGTGGCATCCCTGTCTCCGTCACCAGCTGCCGTGGTTGTTTGACGTCATGATGTCCTGTGTAGACACAATGGCATATCACACATTATTAATGTGCATCAAACAATACAGATATATGACAGTGTACTGATGGCTGCCCTATGTGTGGATGATGCCACCTACCTTCAGCTGTACGCTGCCCTGTCCTTATGGCAACATCCACGGATTAAGCCATGTCCCTTAGCCTTTGTAGGATGGATGGATCCCTCCTAGTCATGTCTTGCCAGCAGTGTTTCCCCTGGTGTGGTGTGCACTTTACACCTCAGGTTTTCTGTAGGCAGGCCCTAATTAGGTTCCACACTCTGTCCCATTCACTGGGTGTGTGGTTTTGCCCCCGAGGGAAGCAGTACCCTCCCCCATTGTTGCACAAGACTAATTAGCTGTGCTGTCAGCACTGGGTCAGAACATAGATGACCACAATGCTGTTAGCAAGGACAGTGCAGCAAAAATGCCATCAGATTGAAACCCCCCACACCCCCATACTTAAAGATTCTCCCTCCGGGGGGAGTGGATCACAGGGAAAGTTAAAATTTGTGGGGCCCTGGAATACTATTTTCATGGCCCCTTGTTAAAAAATCAAAGTCCCGAATCTGGCAAAATGTTCAGAGACCAGGATTACAGCCCTGGTCTCCACTGCCTCATACTAAGGTTCATACTAAGGAAAGTGCAAGAGTGAGAAGGCCGAAGCTCATGATGCTTCTATGTTAATCCAATATATAATAAGAGAGGTCATACCCATTATTTATAAGGCCATCTAGTCTGTTTTTAAAAATACTTTTAGTTTCACTAAAGATGACATTAAGTGGAAGTCTATTCCATGGACCAACAACTTTAATAGTGAAAAAATATTAATGACTTGATCTCAAAAAAGGCTTTCTGACTAATTGCAAAGGATGTCCCCTAGTATTGTGATAACAACTTTTAAATTCTAAACCAAGTTCACACAAAAGATAAGGGTCTTGAATGATGTCATATAATAACATTAGATCACCACTCGGCCAGCTTCTGGGATTTTGCTGCCCTTGTCCTGTGGCAGCACCATGGACAGCAACCGGGGGATCGCATTTCGCAAGCACTCTACATCCCTGCTTGCTGTCTGTGGTAGTGCTACAGCAACTAGCACTCTCTTGTCTGGTGCTATTACTGTAGCTCTAACCTGACCGGGTACCATGCTGTCTCCTCCAGAGTGAAATTTGGTGATGCCATGTTTACTACACTGGCGCTGATGCACACTGGTGTCAGCCTTCTTTCACTCTACAGGCCCAATACTGCAGAATGGTGTTGCACATTTTCCCATGACATGTGTGCATCCACACTTCCCTGTTTCCATGCTGCATACTCATGCAACATGCAGCTGCATTAATATTGTGGCCACAAATGCACATTCATCATCATCATCATCATCATCATCATCATTTATTTAATAAAGCGCTCTGTTTCATTTTGACTCAAGGAGCTGTACAAGTGAGCAGATTTATGTAAACAATTAAAGTACATAAAATACAATCCTAATCTGATTAATTACTACATAGCTAACTCAGCTGGAAGACAAAGCTTCACTAAATAAAAATGTCTTCAGTTTCCCTTTGAAGGCATTCGCTGATGGAGCATCTCTCAAAAAATGAGGGTGTGACTTCCACAGGGTCGGTACCAGAAATGAAAATGCACGGGCACCTGATGATTTTAAGTGGACCCTGAAAATTACCAAAAGACCCTTGTCAGCTGATCGGAGGGGATGGGATGGGCGGTAGGGCTGTAGGAGGTCTTGCAGGTAGCCAGGACCCAGTCTGGTGCAGGGCCTTATAGGTCAGCAAACTGACCCTGAAGGTGATCCACCACCTAACAGGCAACCAGTGCAGAAAGCGCAGCACAGGTATAATGTGATATGATCTCAACAGACCAGTCACCAGCCTAGCTGCCGCATTCTACACCAGCTGCAGGCCATAAAGATCAACCCCCAATAGCCACTGGTAATTGGCATTGATGTAATCTAGTCATGGCATCACAAAAACATGGACTAGTGATGGCAGATCACCCAGGGGTATCAGGCGTTTAATCCTGGCAATATTGCTAAGATAATAAAAAGCACTCTGGACCATGGCCAACACCAAGATTCCTCACCCTGACTGAGGTAAGCAACTGGAAGTCCCAAGCCAAAGCCTGGAGACTCGACAGGTTGAAAACTCAGCCCATACCATCTTATAATGTCCCCTAGTGGCAGCATATACACTACAAACAACATGGGGGACAAAATGGTGCCCTGCGGGACCCCACATGTCATGGAGAGTGGTTCAGAGGAAAAAGTCCCTAACACCACCCTCTGCATCCTGCCAGTAAGGAAAGAATGGAACCAGTTGAGGACTGTACCAGCCAGTCCACAACAGACCTGAAGGGGCTCCAACAGCACCCCATGGTCCATGGTGTCAAATGCTGCTGAGAAATCAAAGAAAATAAGAATGGAATGTTTTTCTCCAGCCCTCACGACCAGGAAATCATTGAGCACCCAAACCAAGGCAGTCTCAGTGTCGTGCCTTTTCCTAAAACCCAACTTGAGAGGGTTGTAGATGTTGTGGGGTGATAAATGGGCCTCCAGTTGAATGGCCACCACCTTCTTAATAACCTTTCCCACAAAGGGAAGGTTAGAGACACATCTGTAGTTAACCAGGCAGTCTGGGTCTATTGAAGTTTTCTTCAAGAGTGGTCTTACTACTGCCTACTTCAGGGGCTCAGGAAAGACTGCTTTCACTTGAGAACACTGGACTATCCCAGCCAGGACCAGGCCAATGACATCAAACACACCCTACAAGAAGGCGTGTTGGACCCGGATCCAAACTACAGTAGATGGGCCTCTGTTTTTGATGCATTTCCTGATGCATGCCGCAAGTGGATTGTTGCATTATATTAACATGCAGATAAATTCTGTGATGTGTACTGTGATTATGTCACAATACGCTCGTGGTACTTACGCCGGCAATACGCACTCTGTACATATGTCACCATTTGAACACATGTTCCTCCTCTGTACTTTAGCACTGTACATGTGCAGCTTATTTCGTAGCACCATCTCCCTGCCAACCATGATACAGGCCTGCCTGTCATTGATGTCCCAAGTCTCTGCACTGTAGCACAGTATCCTTCAGCCACAGCTTGTGGCACTGGCTGACCCTGTGTGTTCCAAAACAATACCTGACATATGCGTACACTTTAACACTGTCAGGTGATGGTTGCAGGTCACACATAGGATACCAGTACCCTGACCCTGTACCATGTTTTGTCAGCACAGGTCCATTTCCCACCACCCCTTCATAACACGGACATGCAGCCTCCTTCCATGGTCAGGCCATGGCTCCAGTTGTGTGACAGTGTGCCAGTGGCCTAGGTGGCACACATATGTCATGTACACTGACAATCACTAGGACTGCAGGTCAATGCACAACCACCCATTTTGTCCCAATTGCACTCATGTCCTGTATTCCTGGCTATGTGTCCCCTGCAATGACCTACTATGTACCCCTCCTATGTACAGTGGTACTCGCCTTGGGCAGCTGCATACAGATTGTAGCCACAATGCACATCTTCTGTTGGTGACATGTAGTTGCCATGTATGGCACTGGCCACTCTGTCTGTACAACCCTGAATGCTGCACTGTCAGGTGGGCACCTGTCCATCAGGGATATTGTTCTCCATATTGCCACATGGGCCATCACAGAGGGTCCAGCACAATTATGTTAGAGTGGGCATGCATGTGGCTCTGGACATTGGGCTGTCCCTTTTCAATGGGACACCATTGTGTCCATCATGCAGAGGTACAACACCCAGCATCTAACAATTCTGCATGCTTTGTATCTCCCCAGTAACATCCTCAGCCACCTACTGGCATGTGTGTCAGCACTGGCCTAATATACGCCTATATGTTTATGATGCTAACCCATCCACCTCTTGTCACCTCCTGTTGTCCTACACACATCTCGTCCACTGTGTCAGTAATGCATACTGTTTTACACATCCCTGCTGGTTGCTGTGTCCAACAAGTGAAAGACACCATTATTGGGCACTGGATATGATACAGTGCTGCCAGCTATAGTGGGATGCACCAGTCAGACAGTTATGCTAGTAGTCATCCCATGGGCACACGTTTGTTGACGTCAAAATGGTCCTATATTGCAAGGCTGTTAGTTACTGCTGCCGGTGCCACCTTTGGGATGATAGTGCCCTCAGATGAAATAATTTCATATGAGGTCCACCCTCACATGGTGTCCTGCTATCCTGGTTCCTGCTCTAGTGTGCAGTTGTCCACCACCTGCCTCCATGAGGTCATCCTGTCCATCCTCATCCATCTTGATGGCATCCACATCTGGCAGTGGCACATGCAGTGTCATGAAAATATTATGCAGGATGCAGCAGGCCACAGAGATCTTGCAGGCCATCTTGGGGCTGTATTGCAGTGACCCTCTGGACCGGTCGAGACATCTGAAATGCATCTTCAGAAAGCCGAATGTCCTCTCTATGACCAACTTTGTGGATGCATGTGCCTCATTGTATTGTTCCTCTGCTGCACTCTAGGGATGTTGCACAGGGTCATAAGCCAGAGCAGTTGGGGATATCCACTGTCATCTGTGGGGGGGGGGGAGGAGATTGTTAGTGTTCCATACAGTGTTTGCATTCCCCTCAAAGTGTACCTCTGTTGTGACATGGTAGATCCACTGATACCTGTACAGCACTTGACTGCCAGCACTGCTGGCACATCGCCCACACCATGAACCACGCTTCCCACAGTTGAAGCTGTATGCATCACATGTCAACTGGCCACATCACATTACTGTCCCTCACAGCATGTACTGCGTGCACTGTATTCAAGACACAATTGCATACTCCATCATAGGCACACCATGTGGATAACACACGTTCACCCCTGTGCACCAATTCCTGTACATCATGCACAGTCTGTTCCCTCACACATGTGTGCACCAGGTCCACTATTGCACTCTAGTGTCCAAAGGTCACCTACCTATTAGCCATCCCCCATTGATGTCTTCACATTCAAAGGCCTTGTGCAGGCTACTGTTGCAGAAGTTATATGCATCATGGCAGGATTCAGGGTACTGGGCAACCATGTCCAATATGTGACACTGCCTGTCACATATGACCTGGATGTTCATGGAGTGAAAGCCTTTGCAGTTGATGTATGCGTCCCCCTCTACTGATGGTGCATAAATGGCCACGTGTGTGCCGTCAATGGAACCTAATACACAGGAGAACCTTGCCAGTGTGTTGGAGGCCTGCTTAATGGCCTGTTGCTGCGGCGCTTCCCATAGGAACCAGATGTACATGTGTGACCGGCATAGCAACGCATCCAGGATCTGCCTCAGGCACTTGGATATGATTGCCTGGGAGATGCCAACCATGTCACCATTGGGGGTCTGGAAGCTCCCACTGGCAAGGACATGGAATGCTGCACTGACCTTAACATCACCGAGTATGGCTTTCCCCCACCTGGTTGCAGTCTGCAGGTCCTCCTGCAACTCCTGGCACTGCTCACTGATGGCTGCCTTGGACATGTGATACCATGCTATACACTGCTCCTCCATGAGGTCCTGGTATGATGTCCTTCTATGGACAATACATGGTGCATATCTCCTTGTGGATCTCCACTGTGCCTGTGGCATAACATTGCTTTGGATCCTGCCATCCTGTTGCATGGCACGCCTCCACATCTCTTCAGCTACCATTATGACACCCAGTAGAGCCAGTGGTCCTGACATATTTGCTGTCACTTATATGGGCTGCTTATGCAATCACACTGCTACCTCCCAAGTGACTTAGCTGACTCTGTCTGCTAGGGCCTATTTATATGCTCTATGGTGGTTAGACCAGCTCCACCTTGATCTAACTGTGTGTGTGCTGCACTCAGCACACTGTGTTGCACCCCTGCTTTTGGAATCCCAATTTAGGGTATACTGTGGCTGTTTTTTGATGAAGGTCACTTTGCACAATGATATATGCATTTTGTGGTGCATCCTTGATGCAAGGTGCCTTGATGTAACCCCCAGTACATTGGCACAGGCTGCATTGTAAAATCGCAATTGGCGCAAATATTGATGCAAGTTGCCATTTGCGTCATTGTCGTTTGGCGTAACTACCTTATGTCACTCCTGACACTTTGAAAATCAAGGCCATGATCTTCAACTAAAATAATATATTGCAACTCACTTAAGTGAATAACCTGTTTTCAAGTAAAAATTATTCACCTAAGTGTGTTATTCCATAATGTGGACTGAAGCTATTTGTATTGAGTGGGGTATGAGAAAAACACACTTCATTCCCTATGCTGTGATATAAAAATGTATTTAAATTTCTTAAAAATAATTCAAGTTTCTTTATTTTCTTATTTTTTGTTAGTGCATGTGCTTGCTTCTATTTAAAAAACGTATCTGTCATCTTTATCTGTCGATGGTTAGTGAGTGGTGCTCTAAGACATATGTCTTCTAACTTGTAATATGTCCTAAAATAATCATTCAGTAATGCATTCTGTTCCAAATATCGGCATATTCATCTAAGGCAGATCTAGACTTCAGCTGAGTTTGCTGGTGATTCACTGTGCTCTTCCACATTTTCCTCATCATCCTGACTGTCTTGGGATCCCATAACTGTGGCTGCAGTCTCTGCCTCTGCTAGTTCACCATAAGCTGTTGCACTGTCATCTGAGGAGGTAAAGCAGTCAACCTTGCCCATATCAAGTGGTGGGGTGTATGTTTTCTGGTTCAAAGTCATCATTCAGCACACTACTTATTAAATACTGCTTTCCTGTACCAGTTCTTCTAAGATGTCAGCTTAACATCAGACCAAGCTTGAGTCATTAAATGAAATGCATCCAGCACTGATTTTTAGACACTAGGTGAGAAGATCCATCAGGCTAGCAATCTTGCCTGCATCGTATGTAGTTAAAACCATGTCCAGTATTCTCCTGGTGTACGTGCACTTGAAATTCCTTATGATCCCCTGCAGCCGGTTGCACAAAAGGGTTAAGTCCATGTTTAAGACATGTTTTTGGTCTTACAAAAGCAAGGTGGCCTTAAAAAATTTAAGCCTGTTGCACAAAAATTGTTTTACATTTCATTGGTCTTATTTAAAGACTTTAATTTAAGCCTCCTATGTACCAGGCTTATTTGTTGTTAAGTAGGCTTACCTTGCCATAGTTATTTATAAGAAAACATACTTTAATGCATGTAACCATTCTTCATATCTTATATTAAAAAATATATACTGTATACACGTGAGTGCACCGATTACCTGTTTAAGGGACTGCTATTTCCCGTATCTCGTCTGATGTTACCAAGAAGACTATACTATAAATACTAATATATACACACACACACACATACAAATTTGCCACACATGAATCTGCCAGCAGAAACAGATCTTAAAGGTCTATCCAAGTCTGCTTGAGTGTGCAGCTAGCATCCCTAGTTTGCAGCTGTCCCAACCCCTACCCCCCCACCACCATCAGGACATTCTCAGTCCTTTTTACCCAGTTCTCAGCACTATTCACCCAGACCCTCCCTAATTCCCTGTCCCATGCCCTTTTAAAACTTCCCACCATCTTACATGATATCATCCCTTCTAGCAGGGTGTTCCATTTCGACACCACCCTCTCCATGAAGTAAGGTCTCTTCATCTCTCTTCTGAATGTACTACCCTCCAATCTAAGCCCATGCCCCCTAGTGTCCCTACCTTTCCTCAGATTAAACAACCCATCCGCACCACTTTTGTTAATCCCCTTCAAATACTTGAATGTATCAATCATATCCCCTTATCCTTCCTCTCCTCCAGAGTATACATATTCAGCTCGCATAGCCTGTCCTCATAGGCTTTGCCCTCCATCCCCCATAACATTTTCATCACCCTCCACTGCACCCCCTCCTGCATTTTAATGTCCTACTTCAGATATGGGTGCCAGTACTGCACACAGTACTCCGAGTGCAGCCTGACCAATGACCTGTATAGTGGCAGTATCACTACCCTGTGCCTGGACATGAATCCCCCTGCAATACACCCCAGCATCTTGTTAGCCTTAGTTGCAGCTTTCCTGCATTGAGCAGAGTTCTTCATGCTCCCTGTTATCAGCACCCCAAGGTCCTTCTCTTCCTCAGAGACCCTCAGCCTCACTCCACCCAACCAATATTCTGTATTTGGATTCTTTGTCCCAAAGTGCATAACCTTGCACTTCTTTATATTGAAGCCCAGCTGTCACCTATCCGACCATTCCTTTAGTTTGGTCAGGTCCCCTTGCAGTTGTCTGCACCTGTCCCCTTCATCAACTACTGCCCTCATCTTAGTATCATTTGTGAACAGACTAATTCTCCTCCCAATTCCATGCTAGATATCCAAAATCAATAGCTCAAACAGTACTATCCCCAGCACAGAGCCCTGTGACACTCCAGTTGTCACTGGCCTATGTGTTGAGAGTCCCCCCCCACTACTACCCATTGTTGTCTCCCCCTCAGTCAGTTCCCTATCCAGTTTGCCAGTTTCTCTCCCAACTCCTACGGCCATCAGATCCCCCTAGCCACCCGTGAGGCACTGAATTGAAGGCCTTGCTGAAATCCAAGTATAGGACGTCCACAGCATGACACTTATCCTGCTGCCTTATAACCCAGTAGTAATATTCTACTAGGTTGGTCTGACAAGACCTCCCTGAAACAAATCCATGCTGTTGCCCATCCTGGAGATCATTTCCCTCCAGAAATGTCTCTCCTTCCGTATCGCCTCCATAAGTTTTCCCACTATGGAAGTTAGACTGACTGGTCAGTAGTTTCCATGTTCGTCCCATGGGCTACTCTTGTGAATGGGCACCACATGGGCCACCCTCCAGTCCTGGGGCACATAACCCATGTCCAGGGAGATGCTGAAAAGGTCTGCCAGTGGTCTGGCCAACACCTCTGCCATCTCCCTCAGCACCCTGGGGTGAATACCATCAGGTCTTTGACCACCCTTAGTGGTCTCAGACCCTGTAACACTCTGTTCTCCTCAATTTACTCATCCGTCATCTCCTACCCCCACCTTCCCCATCCATGAAGGTAGTGGATCTCTCTTCTCCTGCGTGAATACGGAATAAAAGTACTTATTCAGCGCCTCTGCTTGTTTCGCTCCACTTTCCACCCACTCCCCACCCCTCTTTATGTTCACTATGTTGTTCTTGCACTTCCTTTTTTCACCTGATATACCTAAAGGAGTATTTTTCCCTTCCCTTAATTCCCTGAGCTAACCTTGGCTCTTGAGGCTTTGGCTTCCCTCACTCGCTTGGTAACCTCCTTGGACCAACTCTCATATTTCTCCCTGTCCTCCCCCCCTCTCCGTCCTCCTGAATTTATGAAATTCAGCCCTCTTTGCCTTCACCCCCTCCATCACTCTGCTGTTCAGCCAGCTTGGCTTCTTGGCTCTACTCTTCTTGCTTTAAGTCCTGGTGCAAGCCTGGCTGAGGGAGTAATGTAATGCACAAGTATATAAGCTGGTTGGAGGATGGGGGAGATATAGAATGACAGAGAACTGTAAGTTAAGGATGGGCTACACCTGAGTGGGGCAGGTAAGGGGATGTTAAAGAGAAAGTTGGAGGAATATATAGTTTCAAAGGGGTATTTAAACTAGATGTATGGGGGGAGGTGAGTGTGCAGCCATCATACTGGGTGATCAGAATGGGGAGCCAATCGAGCTGTCCCCCCCCAAGGAAAATAGTGAAGGCAAGGGGAGGGGGTTGCAGAAGGAAGGAGGGCAGTGCAAGGCCAAGAGGGGGGATGGATGGAATGGTAGAGGGTGTTCTCCCTAAATGCAAGGAATCTGTGTAATAAAACAGCTGAGCTTCAGGCACTCTTAGTTGAGGGGAATGTGGACGTCGCAGCAATAACCAAGACATGGGTCACTCAACACCAGGATTGGGATCTGGCAATCCTGGGGTATAGAATATACAGGAAGGACCAAGGGGTTGGGGGAGGGGTGGCAATCTATGTGAGGGATGGGATCAGATGCATAAGTGATGGGGGGAGGAAGGGGTAGCTGAGGCACTGTGGATGCAGCTCATGGACGACAAGGGTAGAAAGTTGAGGCTGGGGGTGGTGTACAGACCTCCTGCACAGTCCAAGGAACTGGACAAGGAGTTAGCAGAGCAGATTAGGAGTGTATGTAGGAAGGGGAGTGTGGTCATGGTAGGGGATTTCAATCTGCTGGGGATAGATTGGAGCACTCCTGTCACCTCCAGTGCCAGGGAGCAGGTACTCCTGGATGCATTCCAGGATGGTCTCCTGACACAGCTGGTCAGTGGGCCAACTGGCTAGGTAACACACTAGACCTGGTACTGTCGAACGGGGAGGCTGTGAGGGAAATATGGGTGGAGTTGAGTCATTGGGGGCTGAGTAACAAAAGTGATGGACTTCAGGAGGGCAGACTTCGGGAAGATGCAAGAGATACTGCAGGGGTGTTCCTCAGCCAGGAATTGAACTCCACTATTCTAACCCTTCTTGCACTGCTAGCCCTTGGAACTGGTAGCTCCTCCAAGAAGGCCACAGAGCTCCCCATTTCCGAGCATAATCTCACCAGTTCTTCAAATCTCCTCTTTATCTCCTCCACCATACAACCCCACCATGTCATTTGTGCCTACATGTACTACTACTTGAGTCTTCTTTCTTCTCCCCTAGTGTTCTTATTCACAGCCTGCCCTGCCTTGTCTGCTGTCAAGCCTCGTACAGTCTCCACCCATATCTGACTGAGTCTTCCCCCCTTCCCCCCACCTGATCCCTTTCAGTATAGATGGGAGTCACTGCATGGGGGGAATGATAGCCCTCTCCTTCTCAGCCCTACTGAGGGGGGCAGTCCATGGGAGGACTTTGGGTTCAGCAGTCTGGAGAAGGTGAGTGCCAGATGGAAGAGGTGGGAACAGGGCTGAGAGCCCACCTGCATGAACCGCCAAGGCAAAAAACTTTATGGAAAAAGAAAATGCTACAGTTGTTTGTGTAACATTATACAAACTGTAACGGGCACGACCAAATCATGACAGTAAGCCCATAAAATGTAGGCAATATGTAAAGGGTCTCTTACCTGGGTGCTAGAGAGCCAGAAGTAGGACTTGAAGGTACGAAGTACATTTGACCTGTAAAATAAAATAGAGGACAGAAGTCACAAAGGATCCATAGTTCTTAGGGAGTAAATAGGAAGGACAGGATAGGTTAGACATAGAGTAATACTTATCTGATAGGGAAGCAGTCAGCATCTTGCCAGATCTATTAAAAGAAAATAGACAAACAGGTTAATATGGAGAAACTACAGTAACGAGAGAAGAGACAGAGAGTGGACAGATTCAAAGGAGAAATAGGACAACATGGGAGTTAAATAAATGAGTTTTAGACAAAAACGTAACAGTTAAGGCTGATTAGGAAGGCAGAAATATAGGGAAAGAAAGAAAATCAGTAAACAGATAGGAAAAAAGGAGAGATGGTGTTTGTTTGTGGGGGGGGACGACTCAAAAAAACAACCGTCACCTAGGCCACCTACTTGCCAGTAATTATAAGTAGTAGCCCTGGTGATGGGGGTCAATGGGTCCCAATATTGTGTAGGCATACCTTCAACTGTTTCACATAATTATGAGGAATGGTTACCAAATTTACCTCATCAAAGCCCTCTGTTCCACATAGAGAGGATCTGTACCATATCCAGCGTTAAAGTTTTAATACAAAGCTATCTAGCAATGACTGAAAAATGTATTATTAAAATAACAGCACATTTCATGCCGACCTGGTGGCACAGAGGGCTGAGGAACTAGACCTCTTACCTCTTGCCACGTTGATGACCCATGTTTGGGAACGAGCACGGTTCGTTGGAGGTTGGCACAGAAGGGAGGGTGTGGTGCAGGATTGAGCTGCCAGCTTGCAGTTCTCCTCTCTTGGGAGGTATCTGTGCTTCCATCAGCTCTTGGGTGTCTCTCATGGTGGAGGCCAGGAGGCAGCATAGTTGAAGGAGCCAGGGCACAAGACCAGTGAAGTGGGGCAAAAGGCTGTCACCAGAGCAAGAGGGCGCATGTGCACCTCCACGTGCATGTGTCTCTCTGTCTGGGTCCTTGGGTAACGAGCAGAAAACCAGAAGAAAAAAATCAGGAGCCATGGCAGGATTAAGCCTCCAAGCTGGCTCCAGGGGGTGCGCCAGGACATGCATAGCATTAGACGCTCCCGAAAGATCCTCGGAGTCCGGCAGGTTGGCGGACACATAGCTGCACCCACCAAAGGAGTATAAATCCCCGTTGGAAAAAAAACCCAGCACATTTTGTAAACTTCATTCATATTTATTCAGTGTTCTGAACTTCATGTTAAAGATTTGATAGAGTCCCACATTTTATTTATTTATGTGTGACTTTGGTAACCGGGTAAGTGCACTGATCCCAGTGACCGTTTTCAGGCACGACCCGGGACACATACAATGGCACAGAAGTAGACTATAAGTACAGTATATGAGCAGTAGGCAAGAAAACAATATTTTGCCTACTTGTACCACATTTTAAGGTATACCCTTGTTACACATTTTGGGGGTTAAATGTTGAGAGGTATTTGTTTAATGAAGGAAGGTCTGGCACAGCTTACAAGGTAAAAGACATTTCATATGGGAGGAGCTAGAGCCAATCAAGCCCTGAAACTACTCAAACACAGATTGGATCAATCAAGCCCCCTCACCAAACTCAAAATCTGAATAAAAACAATTTATTAATTCAAACATTAATCCAACCAGAAATACTAACATACTAAGATGCCGGCAGATTAGGCCTCACGGTCTGTCGTGTCTGCTCAAGAGTCAGTACCCCTGAGGGGCACCGACTTCACCTGTAATACCCCTCCATCCGGCCAACCTCCCCAGTCAGGATCTCACCCCCCATGGTTGGCAATACTCAGTTTCACCTTCCCCCGATACCTGATCCAGCCTCTCTTGAACCCCTCCACAGAAACCGTAGCCACCAGCTCATCAGGTACCGCATTCCATGGTTCCACCACCATCTCAGTGAAATAACACCTCCTCCCCCTGAGTCTCCTCTCCAGCTTCCAACTATGCCCCCTAGTGACCACACTCTCCCTCCTCTGAAAAACCTTTTTCATCCTAACCCTATTTACCCTTTTTAGATACTTGAAGACCTCAGTCATATCCCCGTCCCTCCTTTCCTCTAGTGAATAAAGGCTGAGCTCCTCGAGTCTCTGCCCATAGGACCTATCACCCATACCCCGTATCATTTTAGTTGCCCTCCTCTGAACCCTCTACAGGAGGTCAATGTCCTTTTTCAAGTGGGGACGCAAAAACTGCATGCAGTATTCAAGGTGTAGTCTAACCAGTCCATTGTACAAAAGGAGAATCACCTCCCTGCTTCTGGATGTTATCCCCCTAACAATGCACCCCAGCACCTTATTTGCCCTGGCCACAGCTCTCCACATTGCTCAAAGTTATTCATTCTGATGTCCACTACCACTCCCAGGTCCCTCCCTGTTCAAAGACTGCAGTGTAACCTCCCAGGGTGTACTCATGGGTAGGGTTTTGGGTCCCAGGTGAAGGACCTTACATTTCCACAAGTTAAACTTGAGCCCCAAGGAATGTGCCCACCTCTCCAGAGCCACCAGATCCTCCTGCAGGGATACTCTATCCCCCATCCACCACCACCCCCAGTTTCGAGTCATCTGCAAAGAGGCTCAGTTCACTCCAGATACCTTTACTGATGTCAGAGATGTAAGCATTAAAGAGGAGCAGGCCCAGAACTGATCCATGTGGGACCCCACTAATGACCATTCTGGGAGATGAGACTCCCCCCCCTCTGACGAGCCTCTGGGTATGTCCAGATAGTCAGTTTCCAATCCATCTGACCTTCAGCATTCCCACCCCCAGCTTTTCCAGTAGTCCAGCATGAGGTACCAAGTCAAATGCCTTGCTGAAATCAAGAAATATGACATCCATTGGCCTCCCTGGCCCAGTGCCATCGTCACCCAGTCATAGAACTGCACAAGGTTAGTCTGACATGAGCTGCCTGGGACAAAGCCATGCTGGGGATCATCCAGGTATCCCCTTTCATCCAAGAATGTCCACAGCCTCTCCTTAAGGATGGCCTCCATCAACTTGCCCACCACCAATATTAGGCTGACAGGCGTGTACTTCCCCAGCTCCTCTCTTGAGCTACCCTTGTGGATGGGCACATGTGCCACCCTCCAGTCATGAGGCACACATTCACTCTGGAGGGAAGAATTAAAGAGGGCTGCCAGGGGTGCAGCCAGGATGTCTGCTAACTCCCAAAGCACCCTGGGGTGGATATCATCCAGATCCTGGGCTTTTTCTTTTTGTAAGGACTTGATGGCTTCCCACACCCTGCCAACAGGGATGACAAAGTCCTTGAATCCCATCATTTCTGCAGATGCAGCCTATCTCGCCCCACAATGTGCCACCTCCTTAGTCCCAATAGCACCAACAGGTACATCAAAGTGTTCAAATCCCTGGCCACCTCAGCATTTAACCCCCGCACATGCTGCGCAGCACTAGCCTCCTCACCAGGGAAGACCGAAACAAAGTACTCATTGAGTACCTCCGCCTGTTCCCCTGCCTCCTCAGCCCACCCCTTCCCTGAACCTCAACCTACCAACCTGGCCTTTTACTCTCCTTCTTTCCCTGATATTTCTAAAAAAACTTTTTTCATACAATAGCTCCAGCGTTTCAGGGAATACCCCTTCATTAGGGAATTCTGACTCAGTTAATCATCTATAAGCAAAATATAATTTAAAATAAAACAACACTCAACAGAAATAATTTAATCAAAGAGCCATAACAGGAACCAGCACTCACATTAATTATGGGCTGAGATGCATAGGTACATAAATTATTTTTTATTTTCTTTCTGTAAAGAAATGTGACTATAATACAGTATTCCAATCACTGTCTATAAACCAGAAAGCTCTATAAACTTCCGACACACTTAATGCAATATGATTGCAATATAATATGCCATGTATTATTTATTTATTTTACTTACTTGAAAGTTTTACCAGAAGAAGCATACTGAGCAGTATGGGGTGGGCATGTTAGCAGACAAACAATTTGCAGGTTACGAAATACAGCACATTGAGGCTGCCATGATCTGCACTTTCTGAGCTATAAACATGTGTCCGACCTGCTGTATCAATAAAATCTTTTCAGGGGCTGCTGCTGGTAGCGCCAGTGCATGCAATAAAAGAGAAAATGCAAGGCTGCACTTACTACTCTAACCTGTAGGGAGCTCAGGCTTTGGCCTGCTACCTGTGGGCAAGAGATGCCATGGAGGCAGTACAAGTGCACCTCTCTGCATCTACCGGAGCTGCCACTCCGATGGCAAATATAATTGCCCCAAGAAATTTGGAAGCAGGAGATGCGGTATCTGAGAGCTTGCCATATAGCTCCACTGCAAGTCGAGTAGCTACTCTTCTGAGATTCAGGGAATGAACATGCAGGATAGGAGCAAGCACACAATCATATTTACATTCAGGGGAGCTGCGTTCGATCTGAAACTAATACCCTGTCCTGCATTGCTCCAAAAATGTGGACCGAAGGCATCATGAGGTGATTGTCCACATGGTGACATTTGCAGCACATTAACCTCTGTGCAAGGGTTAATGCACTACACATAGGGTGGTGTAAACTGGGCTTTGTTATAGTTAAGACAAATTAGGATTTGGGAAGGCAGAGATGTAGGGGAAATAAAAAAAACAGTAAACAGAAAAGATGAAAAGAGACGAGAAAGTGTTGTTGAGTGTGGGAGATTCAGAAAAACTACAGACTACCACCTAGATGGGCTTCTTGCCAGTAATAATGAGTAGTATGGGGGGGGTAATCTTTGTACTTGTTGCACAGCATTATTGAAATAATTTATCATTGGTGATCCAGGGTCTAGATTTACACTAGGTGTTATAGATTTCCTAGTGGCCAATGTATTCAAACAAATTGAGAATATTTTCCCTGCTGTCTAGTGTGGGTGGGGTGGGGGGCTATGGCTAAGCATACCTTTAACTGTCCCACATAATTATGAGGAACTGTTCCTCATTTTACTTAATCAAAGCCCCCCCTGTTCCACGTGAAAGTCATTCTGTTTCACATTCAGTGAAGTTTAAATGCAAATATCCCTCAATGAGAGTAAAAAAATGTATATTAAATTAACAGCAAACTTTGTGGACAGTACTCACATTTATACAATGTTCTCTTTTTGATAGCACCCCACATTTTGCAAGCCTACTTGTACCACACTATTCCACATTAGGGCAGGCAGCTAGAAGAGAATAAGCTGTGGGTATTGCTGCAGTAGCGTGAGCGACAGCACTATCAGGCAGGGCTTCTACTCCCAACCCATACGGAGCTCAGGCTGTGGCCTGCTCCATGTGACTGGGAGCTGGCGGAACAAAGCATCATGTTGAGGAGATGGAAGAGGCTGGTGCAGTAGCATCTCCCTGCACCCACCAGAGCAGCAGCTCTGGCGGCAAATATAATGGTATTTAGGAGCAGGAGAGGCTTCCATGCAGTGAGCAGCAGTCGCGTCTGTAACAGGCTCCCAATCGGGGGTGAAAGGCATCAGAGAACCGCTAAAAAGATGAGCCACACCGCGGCTAATAAAGAAATGACTCTGTGGGGGTTTCCAGCTAAGCTTCCTTTAAGAAACTTTTACCACAGAGGCAATAACGAGAAGAGATAATTAAGGGGGGGCAACAAGATAAACTACACTGCTCGTGGTTGAATACTGGGGGGGGGGTCACCGAGTTTAAGATTGTGGAGGGCCGAGTATAGGAGGCACTGTGTATAACAGGGGTGAACTTTTTAAGTATTGGAATGTGTATATAGGTGACTGAGTATGAGAAGGAAGGGGGTCAGAGTGCTACACAGGGACATAAGAGCCCATAAAAAAGCCACAAGACAAACAACTACATCTGAAACGTCCTACAGGTGATCCCAGGCCAGCCTCTGTATTGGGAATAACATTAAAAAGGATGCACAAAATAGGCAAAAAATAACTATAAAGTTTAAAAACATCTATCATTAGTAATGTACCACATAATAACAATTTCTTCTATATCACTTAAACTGTTTAATCTGCTTAGGACTGCATCAATATACCTCTCTATTTGTGTTGTTGGTAGCCATCTTTTTTTTCCTTCAGTGGAGTACAGTTAAGACCAGTTTAAAGTATTGTCTGTGTTGCTAGGCAACATCAGACTAAAACCTGTCTTATGTAAATCAAGTCAGTTTTTGTTTGTGCAACAGTCTCACCTCAGAGACTTAGACAAGACCATTTTAAGTCCTAAGACAATATATTTAGGCTAATTTTAAGTCAGGTTTTGTGCAACCGCCACTGAATAATGGACTGGCTCAGAGATATAGTATATATTGGGAGAAAGGCTATTTGAGTGAGCACTGCAGTTGTCAAATAATAGTACTATTTCTTTTCTTTCCATGTTCATTCTTTTTCTCAACTCACTAGTCCACTCTGTGAATAGCTAGGCAGACATACAAGCATTTTAATTTGACTTGTAATGAACAGTAGCCTTGGAACACAATGGAAACAGTGTGGATTTTTACTTTTCCCAGTCATTATCAGCTTTAATTTATTACTGCCCATCATGTTTGCACAGGTGAGAGGATGCTAAGTCTGTCCTTTGCCTTTTTATTTCCACATTAATTTTGAATGACAGCATGCTGTCAGGAGTTGCTCACTAAAAAATGCTGGTCTTATTAGCATCATAAACATTTTCCAGCAAGGATAGTTGACAACACTTTACGAACCCAGTCATCAACATCTTTCCTCTCCTCATGGGGAGATTTAAACACATTGGGCCCTATGCACTATTGGGCGTAGGTTACCTGCCAAAAGCACATAACCCACCCGGGCAGCTCCGCACCTGAGAACAGATGCGTACTGGCCAGTATTCACTATTGGCTGCCACCTGTATATGGCCCTGCTCCACTGGCACGCAGGACTCTGCAGGGTGGCCAGGGAGATGGGGTTTGGTCCCAGGTGGGCATCCAATTGATCCCATCCTGGGCCAATTTGGATCTCTTTGTGCTGAGAGGCGCGGGTCCTGGTGCATGTGAATGCCCATGGCATTCACAGGGACCCATGCACACATGCCCCAGTGATGGGTTGTTGGTTGGCGACCCCCACCCACCTGCCCCAATGCAGGGCCACTACCAGTACTGGCAACCCTAACCCCGCAATGCCCCTGTCTGCAGTGGCCCAACCCCATCCCAGTACCCCTTCCGATGGTGACCTCTTTTGCCCACAGTCACCTCCATTGGCATGTCAGCCAGACAGTGAGCCCCCTTAGGCACCAACCCCCCAAGTGGCACTGCACACCCACCCCCTGTACCTGTATGCTGGTGACACTCACGAGATGACCAGTGGCACAGCCCTCCTCTCACTGCCATGGCCATCGGCTGTCTGATGTACGAAGGGGTGTGCAGTCAATGCATGCCCACGTGTAACCCCCCTACAAATTGGGGTTTATTATAATGTCTTCCTGGGCTCACTAAATGCCCACTGTCAGGCTGGTGTTCTGTCTGCAATAGTTCTGTTTGTGTGAGAGTGCCCTAGTGATCCTCTGCACCTGTCTCTTTAAGAGCTTAGCTAAACTGTGTTTAAAAATTAGTCTGGGCTGGGTCCAAGTAATTAAGGTTTGTGACTGGCCAGGCAGTCTGTTATTCTGTTCCATTCTGCAGTCGCTACTTGCACAGAGGGATCCCTCATAGGAACTGTGGTTATTTGCTGTTTAATTGCTGCTACAGTAAAGATAGAGAAGTTTGTCTAACCTGCTTTTATTGCAGCTCGAACATTTGGATGGGAGCCACCATGTTAGGTTCTGGACTTCCAGTATCTGGAACAATTGAACCACTGGGGATCTAAAATGGAGACTGTCCCAGGGTCTTGTGGGAAGGAATTCTGTAGTTTTTGTAGTTTTAACTGTTGGCCCCAAATGGACCTGGAGGGAGCTCTTGTTGTGACTGACAGTACCTCAGCCAACAGAACCTTTTGGATTACAGAGGAATAGCCAGAACTGCCTGAAGCAGTGGATTAGTTAGAGTTGGAGGTTGAAGAGTTAACAGTTCGAGCTTTCAGCAGCTGCTCCCAGAAGGAGTAGAGGTGAATTGGTGGGAAGGCTCTGCAGCATGCCTGCCACGTTTTCTGCTACTGAACTGCCCATTGCAGAAGTCAGACCTTTCAGCTTGCCATCTTGGATCTGCAGCAGAAGAAAGAAAAAGTTTGTTATTGCAGCTTGTAATTTGACTGAAGACTTGCTCCACAAGCAATCAGCCTGTCTGATGATAGAAATAGCCTAGATTAAAGGTTTGCACAGTGAAGCTGTAATTAGCAGCCGGACTGTATCTGAACTGTAGCTTAGAGAAATAAGTGATTTAAATGTGCTGAATGTGTTTTATGGGTTTCGAGATTTGTCTCCCCACGGTAAACTCTGTTACGCCTAGCTGAGACTTTTCCAGCAGAAAATCACAAACTTTAGAAGAACTGTTCATCCTGCCTGGGCCCTACCACCTTAGCCTAAGCCACTATTCCCAACTCAGAGACCATCTCGGCAGAAGACCCACTTGGGGATTCGGCCCCCTGCTCAACACCCTGGAACAGGCAGCGACTGCCAGGAGGTGAGTCATGTCAGCCCTACTTCCCCTGGCCTTCCAGATCAACACCACGAGGTCTTCATCTCGCCTGTCCTGCATCCTGGTTTGGGTAGCGTGAATACAATTCAGGGTAGCTCCCTGCAACAACAGCAGCAACAGATCATTGTGTACCAGCTAATTGTTTTCTGGTTTATTGCAAAGGACTGAGCCGTCTGGCTTGGATTACAAATATTTGGGTTGGATGCATGTTAACTGTTTTCTTTCCAAAGGGCCCCAACAACAGGTACAACACCGGCCACCCCGGGCAATGCTTCAGGCTAGCCCACATGAAATACTGGGTACCTAGGGTTGTTGGACTGTGTATGTGGGACTTGCAGTGCATGCTGGACAATCCTGATTCTAATCAGATCCTTAATCATTCTGCTAGATTCACGCCCCTCCCTTTGTTCATTTCCCCTAAATAAATTTGATTGTCTTTTTTTCACGTTTAACTTGGCTAGTGTGCATATTATTAGCTGGGTTACAGTGGTAGTATTCATTGTTGCATTGCTGATCTTATTTTGCATGGGTCTCCAGGGCAGTTGAAACAGATCCAGCCCTGGTGGTAAGTGAAAGGGGTGTGAGCATATTATTACTGCTATTCAGTGAATGTGAATGTTCCATTGTGTTACTGTTAAGGTCATTACAAGGGTTGGAGGGTGGTTATAGTATCCCGGAGGGCTATACCAGAGCAGTTAAGCTACTCCAATACCATTCCTCCGGGTGGATACACCCGTTCACAGAACTCAGGCCCCTCTACCTGTGCATAGCCATACAGGCAGGGGTAGTAGCCCATAGGATAGCACCACCTAGGGGTTACATCTTAGAGGCACTGCTGGGATTAGTGCCCTCTAGTGATAAAAACGTAAAATTGCAGCCAAGTACAAAATTTAGACAGGAATTGAAACGGAGGCACTTATTACGCCCAAATGGAAAATGTCCCCTACAAGCTGGTTGTGCACCATATGATGGGGTAGAGTGAGGCTAAAGGGTAGACCCCACCTTGCCATATTACTACTTGATATCCTAGTGGGACCACTAATGACACAACTGAGGAAACAGTGGGAAGGTTAAACGCCTGGGAAAGGTTGAAGTATAGGGAGGGACTCGATCTATTTGAACAGACTTGGTGGCCCTTCTTTCCTGTAGCCTCCTCAGAGACACTGAAATGGTACCCCTGTTATTATGCCTGAAGGATCCCAGAAGGGTTGGAGAGTTATTCATTTACATAGTGATCTGTCTTCCTCTGGGGGTCCCCGAGGATTGACGGGTTTAAAGACAAACTGATGAGACTCCTAGCTGCAGAAGGGCAGTCAGCTAAAGACTGGCTGAAAGCTTTGAAGGATTCGGAGGAGACCACTCCCTTGCAAATCTCTTCTGGTCTTTCTGTCCACCATCAGGGCTCCCCTATTGTAGCATCCCCCATTGTGATACTTTCTGTACACCTGGACTCTTATTGCAGGCTCAGATTGTTCTCTGGTGCCCACAGTCTGTGTAACAAGCTCCCTGAACTAGTGGCCTTGATGGAAGAGGGTTGCCTGGATATTGTGGCAGTCACAGAAACATGGTACACAGAGGACCATGACTGGGATGACAGCATACCAGGATACACAATCTACAGGAGGGACAGAGAGGGTAAAAGAGAAGGAGGAGGAGTAGCTCTCTATGTAAAGGAAGGGATCAAAGCAACAGAACTAAAGAGTAAACAGGGAGCAGATGAGGCAGTCTGGGTCACCCTGGAGACAGAAAATGGCACCACAATCCGCACGGGGGTTGTATACAGACCCCCATCTCAGGGTGAGGGAATGGACAAGGAAATGATAGAAGGCTTTCTAGAATGGCATAAAAGAGGACATATTGTTGATGGGGGACCTGAATATGCCAGATGTTAAATGGAGCATCTTTGCTGCAGGCACATCCAAGAGCAGGGTCATTCCTGATGCCCTACAGGGGTCATGCCTCAGACAGCTAGTATTGGAACCCACTCGGGAGGGAGCGATCTTAGACCTGGTACTCTCAAATGGGGATGGAGAATGAATCTCAGATTTAGAGGTGGGTAACCATCTGGGAACAAGTGACCACCAAACAGTGTGGTTCACGATAAACACAGCCATACAATCAAGCCATACAAAAGCAAGAGTATTGGACTTTAGGAGGGCTGACTTTGGGAAAATGAGAGAGTGCCTTAGAAAAGCACTAGCAAACAGGCAAGAAGGAGGAGTGGAGGAGCAATGGGGAGTAATCAAAACAGCCATCACAGAGGCAACAAGCCTTTGTGTAAAGCAAATCAATAAAACACAACGAAGGAAAAAACTGCTATGGTTCTCAAAAGAGGTGTCAGGGGAAGGTTAAGGAGAAAAGGACAGCATTCAGGAAATATAAGGAAACACAGAATGAGCAGGACAGAGAACTTTATCAGTTAAAGCAGAAAGAGGCTGGGAAGACAGTCAGAATAGCAAAGGCTCAAACCGAGGAAAAGATAGCCAATTCTGTTAAGAAGGGGGATAAGGCCTTTTATAGGTACATTAGGGAGTGAAGAAAGACCAAAGAAGGGATACTGAGGCTTAATAAAGGGGAGGGAATGTGGGTAGAGGGGGACAGTGAAAAAGCAGGGGATACAGAACAAATATTTCTGCTCAGTATTCACAAAGGAAGAGTAGGTACCTAAACCAAACAAGAGAAACACTCTGGAGATGGGGGTCGATACCAGTCCATTTACAGAAGAAAGGGTTCTGAAAGAACTAATAAAATTGAAGGTGGACAAAGCAATGGGGCCTGATGGGATTTACCCAAGAATTCTAAAAGAACTAAGGGTAGAAGTAGTGACACCGCTGACTACTCTCTTTAACAAATCATGGGAGGATGGATTGGTACCTGAGAACTGGAGGAGGGTAGATGTGATTCCTCTTCACAAAATTGGGAGCAGGACAGAGACAGGAAACTACAGACCAGTTAGTTTGACCTCAGTGGTAGGGCAAATGACGGAATCACTTCTGAAGGAAAGAATTGTTGAGTACCTAGAGGCCAGTGGGGCACAGGACCAAAGGCAGCATGGATTCACAATGGGAAGGTCATGTCAGACTAATCTAATAGATTTCTTTGACTGGGTGACCAAAGTAGTAGACCAGGGAGGGCTGTGGACATGCCTACCTAGATTTTAGCAAGGCATTTGATACAGTCCCACACAAAAGATTAATACATTAGTTAGCCAGCCTTGAGGGCTCCTACGTGTAGCCTGGATAAAAATTGGCTAGACAACAGGCCACAAAGGGTAGTAGTAAATGGAGTACACAGTGAAGAAAGGAGCGTTACAAGCAGGGTACCGCAGGGTTCAGTACTGGAACCGGTCCTTTTTAATGTCTTTATAAGTGACATTGCAGAGGAACTGGAAGGAAAGGTATGCCTCTTTGCAGATGACACAAAGATCTGCAATATGGTTGATACACAAGATGGAGTGAAAAGGATGAGAAGGGACTTGGCAAGGTTGGAGGAATGGTCAAATGTATGGCAGCTCAGATTCAATGCACAGAAGTGCAAGATAATGCACATGGGAAACAAAAACCCAGGGGAAGAGTACACAATGGGGAGTGAGATACTGACAACAGTAAAAATGGAAAGGGACCTGGGGGTAATTATATCAGATGACCTAAAGGTGGTCAAGCAATGTGAGAAGGCAGTAAGGAAGGCTTGGGGATACTGGGATGCATAGGAAGAGGCATCAATAGTAGAAAACAGGAAGTTGTTATCCCTCTGTACAGACAGTTGGTGAGACCCCATCTGGAGTACTGTGTGCAGTTCTGGAGACCCCATCTCCGCAAAGACATAGACAGAGTGGAGGCTGTCCAGAGGAGGGCAACCAAAATGGTGCAGAGTCTGCACCAGAAGACATATGAAGAAAGAATAAAGGAGCTTAATATGTATACCCTTGAGGAAAGAAGGGAGAGTGGGGACATGATAGAAACTTTCAAGTACCTCAAGGGAATCAACAAAGTCCAAGAGGGTCGCATCTTTCAGAAAAAGAGATGTGCAAGAACAAGAGGGCACAATTTGAAGATAGAGGGGGGACGGCTCAGAGGTAATGTGAGGAAGTATTTTTTCACAGAGGGGTTGTGATGCATGGAACAGCATTCCTGAGGAGGCCGGAGTCAAGAACAGTGGGGAATTCGAGAATACATGGGACAGGCATAAGGCAGTCCTAGTGGTGGTAGGAGGAAGTAAGCTGTTGGTTAACTAGGATCTGCAGCTTATCTGTTAGGTAGGAAAATGGGCAGACTAGGTGGGCCAAACAGTCCTTATCTGCTGTCAAATTCTATGTTCTATGTTCTGTATTCTATGTTCAGTTCCTGTGCCAGTGGGGGAAGACGACTTAGAAACATGGATGGACTATGCTACTCCCTTGGTTCAGGAATGGCAGTGCTCTGAGGAGGAGAAGAGAGAGAGACTTATGAAAAGCTTAAGGGACCCTGCACTGGAGGCCATTCAATTCCTTTGATCCACAAACTCAGAGGCCACTGCAGCTGAGTACCTCTGTCTTTAGAAGGGGTGTTTGCAGCACCAAATCTGGGGAAGACTTAATGTGGAAGTTCAAGTTTGCTAAGAGAATCTTTAAGTACGGGCTGGTGTGGAAGGCAGTGTCCCCTGCAAAAACAAAGGTGATGGCACTTTTGCTGTGATGTTGTTGCCATTGGCATTGCGGTCTTTTATGTTCAGACCCAGTGCCAGCCCTGCCCCTGTGGAATGGAGCTGTGTGAGGTTTTTCTTTTGATGAGGCTCTTTGACTGCCATTAGCTGCATCAGCACCCACTTTAGTATAAACCAGACAGCACAGTGCTCAATTTCCAGTGCCAGCTGAAGAATGAATGATTCTGGCATGGGGGTGCTCTCCCCAGTACTGGTTAAGCTCCTGTTCTTGTTTTCCATTGACAGCACTAGGTTGTCCAATCCCCAGTGTCAGCTAAGTTCTCCCACTTTTGCCCAAGTCAGATGTTGACACCGGGGTGAATAAATCCCCAATGCCAGTTCTTTAACCACCTACCCCACTTGCTGCAAATGTGTGACACCGAGAAGCCCACCCTCGATGATGCCAAACATCAACCCAATACTGGGGTGTCCAATCCCCAGTGTGGGTGCTTGTTGTAAAAATAAACATCCCCTCAACTTTTTTCATTGCCTTTTAAGTTCCTATGATGAAGAAAATGGTCATTGATGTCTGTTGTGCTGCCACTGCTGCCATTATTCTCCTTCTACCCAACCCTCTCATTCAGCACCCACCACCTCATCCTTAGTCCTTACTACCTACCAAGGTCCAGCAGTATAATCCTCTATGGAACAGAGACGTGTCTTCCATCTTGAATGCTGGACCAGGAACTGAGGAAACCAGGTAAGTGTAGTTAATGAATTTCAATGAGTTTTAACCTTTGCTCATAACTTGGTCATTTTGTTAATAATTTAACTCCAAATTTTTAACATGGCTTTTAGAACTTACCTCATGAACACAGTGGGTGAAAGTTTTAAATAATTCCCAAATGGAGATTTTGCTGCTGCTCCTGAAATTCACCTTTTGGAGGGATTTGAAAATGTTCACTGATTAGGTTAATGAGGTGAGGTCATAAGAAGACTATGTTGAAAATTTGGGCTCAAAGTATTGAGAAACAATAAAGTTATGAAGGTATGTTAAATTCTTTCAATGCTCACTTATAACTTTGGTAATTTTCAATATTTTGACCACGCATTTTCAACATAACCATTTTGTCTGATCACTTCCTAAATGTGGCAGACATCCTTTTTTTTTTTAAATCCTGGCTAAAATGTGATTTTACATTTGTGGCACAAAATAACATTTTGGCCAGTATTTTATAAATGACACCTTTCATGTTCGGAAGGGGTCATAAAAAGTCAATGTGACTATGTTCAAAATTTGGGATCCAAATGTCACAAAAAAAAATGAAGTAATGTTGTTTGCAGGGTTGATCATTGGCCCACTGGTGACCAGGTTGCCTTCCCATACAGGAGACCTGAGTTTGCGTGCAAGCTCAGTAAGCTCGCTGAATGGACCAAGACTGGGAGGGAGGCACTGTGGTGTAGAGCACCAGCCCTAGTTTGGGGAGGGACAGAACAGTGTTCAGGTGCACAGACAACACCTTGTGGTGGTCCAAGAATCATTCCCTCACAAGAGGTTGGCATGCACATTGAAGTCTGGTGGGCCCATGCACTTGGCTGGAACAAGTTAGGGGGACTGAAAAATATGGAAAAGTGCACCTGGCAGGATGAAGGTTGGGTCACTGCAGGCCTCATAGCACAGACAGGCCCCTAATGCTGTCAGCCACCCAGCCCCATCACCCTCAATCTCAGGAACTTACCTTGTACCTTACCCCTCCACAGATTCCTCAGACAACGGGGATAGAAGGGAAATGGATGTCCATCCCCTCTTGACTGTCAGACAGTTTGGCAGTCCATCCACCTGTTGGTGTTGCAAAGTATGAGAAAGGTTGTGGCTTCATCCTGCCCTGGTGGCAGTTGATTAGGAGCAACTTGCTCATCCCCTGAGAGAATCATGGCCCAAATGAATGCTTAATCCTATCCACATCCCCTTTGCTGGCCTCCACCAGTGACTCAAGTTCATTCCCAAACCAGGATTGCTGCTGTGGTAGTGGTATCTACCCTCCTGACCAACCCACTTTAAACACATTTTCCACCTTATGTCTACAGGGGTTCCACTAGGTTGGTTCAACAGAAAAAATACAGATGGACCCTACATCGACAACATTGCCACGACAGCCCCTACACAGACAACTAACCAAACTGAAACACCAGCACAGTGACAGACACTGTGAAGGTAACACCTACAAAACAAACACCACAGCAGAACTATAAATGTAGAGGGATCTGCCCCCCATCCCCCATAAATTAATATAACATACTCCATGGCGCATATACCACAGAGAAAAATGCACACAGCAGTTCCCACACTAGTAGTACCCCTCCCAACGGTCTGACCCAGTCAACACTACACTTCCGACTCTGACTCTACAAAAGAATGCTCCCACAGCCCAACCCACATAAACATCTCTTCTCCCTAACACAACCCACCTATCGACCCTGAATACCCACTGAACTGACCATCCCCTACACCTAACCCTTTGAAGTAAAACACCTGCCAGCAGCACAAACAGCTCACTGACAGTGCAGTCACAGAACTTTCATTGCTGTAATTGTGTCGCTGTTACAGCATCACTGTAGCAACAGCATACCTATCTATGGGTCCATTGGAACGAGGAAGACAAGAGCCCAGCCCCAGTCATGGAGGAGAGTGACAAAGTGTATCAGATAAGTAATGTTTTATGTTGTGAGTACCTTGTTTGTCACAGTTAGTTACTAAAGAGCTGCAGATCCTTTATGACCCCACTGCTATTCTTATTTTACATGAATGACTGGATGGTAAGTCAAGCAGCTCGGTACCCATCCTGCAATCCCCAGGAACCAGATAAGAAATCTTTATTAGTAGTAGCACATCTAAGCTATGATGGTACAGTGTAGAGGAGATCACAGCATAATGTAGCATACTGACTTAAAGAGCAACTGACACCTCTCTGGCCAAAAGTGGTACATTGCAGAATTAGAATAAGCATACCCTCAGTAAATCTCATACCAAAAACTAGATTTCTGCATTAGTTAATTTTAAAATTATGAGCGATTTTGTAACCCTGATTTCACTACCTGTTTAAAAAAGCGTGTTTCAGTGAAGAGCAGTTGATGATGTAATCTCAGAAACTCACAGTCTAGGACTCCCTGTCAGCAAGCTTATTATGACATGTTTCTCCAAAGTTGTAGTTAAAAGGGACACATTTGGCTAGTAGATTCTGATACTTGTATTCTTAAATTAAGGGCCAGATATACCCTTTCTGGGCACCCCAAAATCCTGGGTGCCCAGCTTAGCAAGAGGAGCCATTGACCCACGTTCTTTATTTGAGAACAATGGGACTTTCTCGAGTTCTGCAGCTGCAGATGGAACTCATGCTGCAGGCTGCTCTGAGATCAGTGATCTGCCATGTCTCTGGCGTCTAGTGGCATACCCACCCTCTGATTGCCATCCCCTTATGTATATAATGTTTCCTTGGTGCCTAGTGGCACCCCAACCCTCCCATCACCATCCTCTTATGTATGTTTTGTTTCCCCTAGTGTCTAGTGGTGCCCTCCACCCTCTGATTGCCATTCCCTTATGTTTGTTTTGTTTCCCTGGTGTCTAGTGCCCCTGCAGCTACTGACTGCTGTCCTCATATTTCTGAATTGTTTCTCTGTGTACTGTGACACCCCTGACCCTCAGATTGTTGTCGCATATTGCTGTAATATTTCCCTGGTGTCTGGTGGTACCCCTTGCCCACTGACCACCATCGTTTTCTTAGTTTTACAAATCCATCCTGTAATAAAGTAAACCATCCCTCAATGTTTTTTTCTTTAAAGGAGAACAGTCATAATCTTGGGGCCCTCACCCCCAAAGCCTTAGCCCCATGATTTGCAAGGGAAACACTATTCTTCACATAAGGGAATTTATCATTTTTAAATGTTGTAAAGTCCAGGGTTCTGCAAAATGTCAGACCCTGTATGGTTCTATTTTACTGGAAAGTGTGACGCCGCACCACTCGCTTCAATACAAGTGTACTGAAGCAAGCAGTACGGAGCCACACTTTCATGTGAAATGGAACTGCACAGCATCAGACATTTTGCAGAACCCCGGACTTTACAACATTTTAAAAACAGTAAGTTCCCTTATGTAAAGAATACAATTTCCCTTGTGAAACACCTAATTCAGAGGTTAAGACTTTGGGGGTGGGTCCCTAAAATTATGACTGTTTTCCTTTAAACCTGTAAAAAAAAAATGGCCCCTTGCCGATCTGACCCAGCCACCCTGACTTCCCACTCAGCAGTCACCACCTCACACCCCCAGCATACCATGCCACACACCCTCACTCACCTGTACAGGTCCCATGGCTTATAGCCACTCTCCAATCAGCAACTGCAATGTGAGAAACTAAAGTAAATGTGGTTCAATGTATTTCAATGGGTTTTTGAACTTTGTTCATGTAGGTCCCAAAAAGATAGACATAAGGGAATTCTGGAGGTCAGTGGTAAAGGGCAACAGACTTCTGGAAAAATGTAAAGGGAACTTACAAGCTCAAATGGGCAGGCTATAGGCCCTTATCTGCCAACAGTGTCTGTTTATCTGTGTTGCAGAATTGGACTTTTTTAACATTCTGTATGGTATATGGCAAGCTACTGTCTACTAGTTTTCTTCTGAATAACTTTTTTAGTTGCTACTAATCACAATTCTTTGCAAATATACTCCCACAGAATCTGATATCCTACATTTCTTAGGGTAGTACTTAGCTATGTAAGACAAGCTGACTTAAACCCCTTTCTCATATAAATCACTTTTTTCCATATACATTGATATGGCAATCTATCCTTAGATAAGACAATGAGATTTAACCAATACCATAGACTTCAAAGTTGAACTAATGAACATTAATCAGGTTTCCCTTGTTCCGTGTAGACAATCACTTGATATATAGCAAGCAGCCTGTAAAATACGCTTATAATATCCAAGAAATGGATGTTCAAGTTTGCTCAGGAAATAATACCTTCAAACCTCTCTAGCAGCTGGATAAGTGGTTTTACATCTCCCACCAGTAAGGCTGCCTCCATAGTCTGACTGCTACACTTGGAGTTAATTCTATTCGGACAAATTGTTGTTAAATTTGCTTTGTCTACTGTTGATTTTTTTTAACATGCTTAGTTCATCTACAGTACAATTACAAGAAAACAGTTCCTCTAGATAACAGTACTCTTTAAAACCCATTCTTTACCAATAGCGCCATATGGTATCAGAACCATCCATTGCTTAACCCGACCCAAAATGGACACTTGGAGAGAATGAGTTAACCTGCTCTAGTTCTATGTTATTTAATCTCCAATTATAGTTCCTTAATGACACCCCCTGCTCTCAGTGGTTACTTCTTCCTTTAGTATTACCTGTTTTGGTTTTTGTGTACCTTGTTCTGTTTATATGATATGTCACCTGATAATTTATTGTCTAAGGTCCTCTCTATTCATTGCATAGGTAGGCTCCTATGAACTTATGAATGGTCTACTCCGTGTGTCTCTGATATATTGTATCCACTTTAACTCACTGGGCTGGATATTCAAACTGTACCCAAAAAGTGCGCAATAGCAGGAACAAGCACAAGTCCATTGTGCCCATGCGCAATAGACGCGCTATTCAAAAAAGGAGCAAGCCAAATTGTGCCAACAGTCAACATCTGAATATCGCACAACTTGCACCATAGCGCAACTAGGAAGGGGAAGCTGAGCAGATACGATGCGCTATGGCGCGACAAGGGCTGCCCAGCTGAGCTGCCCAGAGGTGTCATAGAGCAAGCAGGGAGCCCCCCAGCAGCAGAGCAATGTAACTGCACAACCAGGGAGGTAGGTAGGGGCCCACCACCCATACCACAGATGGGTACAGGAACACACTGCAGAACTGACAATGTACCTCCACACCCCAAGCACTGCACAATTGGGAGAGGGCTGGAATATCCACCAGCCCATGGGGACAAGCAAACAAAGCACAGCTGGGCCATGGTGCCCCATCACACCCACCGGCAAGCTGAGACTGCCACACAAGGAGGGCGGACCACCCCATGACACAGCAGCCCCCCCTGTGCACAGCACACCCTGCACCGTGACCCCAAGACACCCCCCATGAGCAGTGACCACCACTGCAGGAATCCCCATGCATACCACCACCCCCACTGTCACACTGCAACCTCATGTACCACAGAACCATACAAACCAGACCCACCATGAGCACCCAGCAGTGGGTGGCAGCACACGGCAATGCAACAATGGCAGACACAATGCCAACATGCACAATCCCCCTAAGGCACATCTGAAAGACTGAACATGTGTTGGCACAAGAGGTACCCCACATGGGAAAGGGCGTGCCCTTGACATCACCACCATTGATACAGCACCCTGCACAGTAGACAAGTGTCAGAGCCCGACCCACCACGAGCCACAGCAGCCAGCACAGACACCCACAGTGGTGTGTGGAAGCATGCAGCATACCAGATGCAACACAGTGCAGGGGCAAAACACACACCCATGCCCACAGGGACGCAGTAGTGTGGCAACCAAGCCCCCAGTGTGGGCCCATGAAAACTGTGCACACACAGCCTGAAGTCCTCCATGGCACAGGGGTGACACCCTCCCTGTGCATGAACTGTGGCCCTGTACACCACCAGCATATGCCTGGAGCACAAGTCACAGACAGTGGTGCACAGCCCCTGCAACACACACAAGCCACAGCATGGAGGTGGGACAGCAACTGCGGGAGGCCACAGTGTCACCCGAGGCAAACATGCACCACACCATTGACAGGAGGCAACCCAGCATTGTGACGGTCACAGTGGATGACCTGTAGGGACAGCCACCACTGACAAGGCAGCAGACCTCATAGGCCACAGACATGCAAGGGTGTCAGCTGCACAGGCCAAGGATGGGTTGACAGGGGCACAATGGACACAGAGCATGCACCATGGACCACTGCACACAGTAATGCAATGCACAGGGAACAACACACACACCACAGATACCGACTGATAGCCACTCCCACACCAGAGACACTTTCCCACGCACACACACACACACCCATGACTGAACCACCCCAGATGCCATGCACACCACTGCAACTGAGCACCTATAGCCAGCTGCAAATCAGAAACCACCACAGTATTCATATCAAAATATCTGTATTCAAAAACATATCAACATCAACTATATACAACTATGTACAAACATGGGGTGGAGGGACAGGAACAAGGTGGGAGTGGGTAAGGGGCAAGGGTGAACATATGGGAGAAGGTAGGTGGGGTGTGAGGGTTGAACAAAGGGGGAGTAGACGCAGGCTGCTCATGCAGCTGTCAGTGTCCAGCCTGGTCCTCCGCTGCCTGGGGCTATTGCTTGGGCCGTCTTCTCCTCTTCCTCACCCCATTGTGCTGTAGGTCCCTTATGATGGAGAGGGACTCTTGCGCCACCTGCAGAAGCTCCTGGATGGCCTGCTGTATATGCAGGAGTATCTGCACACCTAGGACAAGGGATCAGAGACAATGGGTGTGACTGTCCATCCCCCTGCAGCCCACCCATTATGCATGGCGTACAGCCATGTGCCATGCTTCTGTGATGGTGTGCGCCCACCCACAGTGACCGTGTCCACAAGACATGCCCAACCAGGCAGCAACAGCCATGTGTACCACTGCACACACCCACCACCCATGTCCAGCACAGCACAACCAAGGCCGTACAGTAACGTGGCTGTGCAGTGGGCAGGCAGTGCCACAGCCATGTGCCCAGTGCATGCATGGACCACCATTGACGCACTCCCAGACATGCAGTGCCACTGGACAGTGCTGACTGTCACATGTTGCGTGCATGGCAGTGGTGTCCATGGATGGTGGCCATGCCCTGCTTCCCACCCTGTCACACAGCATGCAATAGCAATCATGGTGTCATGGCACTCACCCTCATCGGGATGTTGATGGCATTGGGGTTGGTCCCTGACATGCCCCTGTGCAGCATCCTCCACCCTCTGCTGCCACTCCAACATCCTCCTCCACTCGGCCACGCCTGTGGGAGACAAAAGGAGAGAAACACATCAGTACAAACCCAAAGCATATTCCCCCTGCCCCAATGTGTGTGCCCACCCACCCAGCTAGACCCACCCATCCCATACCCTGTAAACACCGCCATAGCCAACCCTAGACTATCCCTCCCCATGTGTTGGACACATAAGATAGTGTTACCCATATGGATCATACAAGTGTGTAGACGTATCACCCACCTGGACGAGGCACCACGCCCCTCCTCGCACGCGACCGCAGATGTGCAAGTAACTCCGGCTCCCTCCATCTAAAGTCCCCATACCGGTGCCTGCTCTGTTTGGCCATTCTCCTGTGGCCAGTGGCTGCCTCCAGGTTAGTGCCCACCTCTTGCCAGACCTGGGTCCTGGCCCTGTCCAGTGGTTCCTCACCAAACAGTGGACCATAGTGTGGCTCCACAATGGCCAGAAAGTTGGCCAGCTCAAGGGCACTCCACTGAGGAGCTCTCCTACATGCCATCTCTAACGCTATAGTAGGCAATATGGCGCTCTGCAGTGCGGCACCCCCACATGGAAGTGCTGCATGGTACAGCACCGCCAAAACCTTTTGCACTATCAGTACAGCGCCGCCATTCCCTATTACACTGTCACCGAACAGCGCGATAGAGGTATAGCCATGCCAGATGTATAGCGCCAAGGGGGCAAAAGTAGGGCACAGGGTCATGGGTCTCTAGCGCAAGGCCACGCATAGCGCCATCGGACATCTATGCATCTAGCATGATTGGTTGCCTGTGTGCCATCGCCACAGCAAACTATTGTGCAGTTGTGCCACAGCACCATGTAGTGACCCTCACCATAGCACCACTAGCACAATGGTGGCCATGCCCTGAATTGCCTACCATGCACAGCACATCATCAGCGTGGCAGACATCTGCGTAAGCTACCTGGGCATGCACAATGTGGTATACTACGCAGGCCACAGAACTGTGCCATTGGCTCAGCACGTTCAACACAATTGCGCAAAGCGCAAAAGTGTGATATTCAGCCGTCATATGCAAATCATCCAATCAGTCATGCAATGGTGCAGCAGCACGATTTGCATCTCATTAAAGTTGCTCCACACCTAATTTGCATGGATTGCGCTATAAAAATGTGACACTGTTCTGCAGTGGCCATATTCGGTTACTGCAGTTTATTGGTGAGTTGCATGCTGTGTGGTGTTCTGGACTGTGGTATCAGGGACTTGCTTTGTACTGCACAGTCACAGGTAACCACTGTCATCCATACAGACTGAATAATGACAGAGTGAGGACTGGGTGAGGAGGACAATGATGGTGGGTGGAAGAGGAGGCAGAATTTCACCAAGGCCGAGACGGAGGCACTCTTCGAGGCCTACATCGATCAGGAGCCACTGCTCAGTGGACGGCGGGGCACCACTCAGGCCCATACTGCTGCATGGGTGGGGTGGCACGTGCCGTCAACCTGCATGGCAGCCATCAGCGCTCTGTGCAGGAGTGTAAGAAGAAGATGGGTACCGACAGGAGGTGGGTGAAGGAGAAGGTGGCTGCCATCAGGGCGGCATGTGCTGCAACAGGCGGGGGCCAGCCGGAGGTGGTGCAGCTGACTCCAGCAGAGGACAGGCTCACTGCAAGCATGCAGTGCAGTGCCATTGAGGGCGTTCCAGGAGGTGGCTTCCAGACAGGTGGTAGCCCATCACTGCATGGTACGTCATGGTCTGTCAGAGGGGAGGGTAGATCACATGCACTAACGTCTCCTTACTTTCTGTTACAGATCTTGTGCATCTGCAGGGGTCAGCGGTGGAGGGCCTGTCCACTGTGGACAGTCATCTGGAGTTGGAGGAGGGACCATCCACCTCTGCAGGTAGCCAGCGAGCATTGCAACAGTGGGTCCGCCTGGCTGTCAACACTGATGTTGATGAGACAGGTGTGGGGGAGGCCCTTCCTGTGTCTCAGTGGTCTGGCGTCCAAGGATGCCAGCACTCTGTGGCTGTGGCTGTGGCACAGACCTGCACCATTGATGATGCAACTACCGTTATGGACAGTGACATGTGTGTGTCATGGAATGGACACACAGCAGGCCAGCTCATGCCCATGGACCTGGCTGGTTCCAATGTGTGTGCCAGCATGTCAGCACAGTCCCAGGCTGTGCCTGTCAGCACCGGTGGGGCAGCACTGGTGGCTGGTCAGGTCAGTGGCACTGTTGCAGCCACAGCAGTGGAACAACTGATCCCTTGGGCACAGCAGGCAGAGGGGCAGCAGCAGCAGTCACCCACTGGGACTGGGGGTTCAGGGTTCAGTGATGGCATCTGTGCACCACCTGTGGACTTGCCCATACCTGGTCCTGGTGAGCAGCACCCACCATCTAGGGGTGCTGAACATCAGGCCCTTCCATACCCTGAGGGACAGGATGCTGAGGTGGCAGATGACCTCTTTGACGAGCACACCCACCTACTGCAGGCATCAGTACAGCAGCAGATGCGGCTTTCAATGTCCGTGGAGGCACTGTGTGTGGCTCTGGAGTGGGTCGAGGAGTGACACAGCAGGGACACTGATAAGATCCTGTCACAGATTGTCCAGTTGTGGGAGGATGTGACCGCTGCCATTGATGGGCAAACATAGGCATTGGTCGCTGTCATGGCCACAATGGGTACTCAGTCAGGTGCCCATGTGTCGCTCACACCGCACAGTTCACTATCCGCTCTCCGTTCCCATCGTTATGCGACACCCACCCTGTTGATGCCGGGTTCAGCTGTGGGCATCCAAAGCACTCCAGGTGCAGGTATGTTCAGTGTGCTGCAGACCTCTGTGCGGGCACGGTCATGCAGTGGAACCCCTGGTGGACCATCGGTGCCACCCCTGAGGCCCATGGTCAGCCTGCCAGTGCTGCTGAGTCTCAGCAGGGCCACCCATGCATCCAAAGCGGACATGGCACTGTGCCACAAGACTGACCTGTCTCCCAGTGTGGGCACTGTCTGGTGCTGCCCTGTGTGCATTGTGTGTTTCTGTAGGCAGTGCACCAGTGGGTGCCCAGCCCAACACACAGACACACGGTCCACCTGCACACCCTCCTGACTGCTGTCCACAGGTATGTGTGCATGATGATGCCTGCATTGCACTGTACACCAAAGTGCGATGGTGCCCAGCATCTGACACATGCACATAGACAGTCAGTGGACGTGGTGGCCTGTGGACATGTGTGTTGCTAGTGTTTGTGTTCTGGCTCTGTTTTGCACCTGACCACTGTGCACTTTGTGTCTATTGTGTGTGCGTGTGTGTGTGTCCGTCCATGTGGCGTGTTACTGTTCACCCCTCCCTGGTTGTATGTGTGTGCTTCTGTGCCCTGCCACATCCCTTGCCAGCATGCACCCCTGGTGTGTTTCCATGTGTGTATGTGGGTTGCACCCTAGCCACTGGTGGTTGCACATGGCCTCATGACTTACCTCTGTTGGCTGAAGTGCTCCTCTGTGAGGGTGTCCCAGTATGGCTGGGCCAGCTGGATCAGTTGGGGGTCCCGTCAGCCAAGGGGGGGCTGCCCATCCCCATCATCACCGGCATCACCGTCATCCCCATCGCTGTCCCCCTCTTCAACTTGTATGACTATCCCACAGTCTTTGGCCATGTTGTGCAGGATACAACAGGCCAGGAATATCCCACAGGCCTTTGAGAGTCTATACTGTAGGGCACTGTCAGAGGTGTCCAGGCAATGGAAACGCACCTTCAGCATCCCAAACACCCGCTCAATGATGTTGCGTGTGGTGGCATGTGCCTCATTGAAGCATTGCTGCGATGGGGTCATGGGCTGCTGGTAGGGTGTGAGCAGCCAGGGACGAAGTGGGTATCCACTGTCACATGTGTGAAGATAGTGGAGGTTAGTGTCTTGTTCAGGCTCAGACTGCCCCAAACACTGTGGGCCACAACCATGGCATCTCTGGCTTACCCCCCTTGCCCATGATTTGTCAGTTCTACATGCATACTCACCCACCAGATGACCTGTGGGGATGTCCCCACTCTCGAATTGACGGCACAGTGCTGACTGGTACCAGATGAAGGAATCATGTGCTCCCCCAGGGTGCGTGGCACAGACATTGATGATGTGCCCACTGGCATCACACACCACCTGGCAGTTGACACTGGCATATCCCTTCCGATTCATGTAGGCAGCCGCATCGGGGCCAAGTGGTGTGCGAATGGCCACATGGGTGCAGACTATCGCCCCTAGCACACCAGGCATACGTGCTACCCTGTGGAACTCCTGTATGTTTGCTGTGTGCTCCACCACAGTGCTGGGGAAATGGATGTACTCCGCAGCATGTGGCAGCAGTGCGCTGAGGAATTGGGTGAGGATGCGTGCCGTGGCCAACTGTGTTATGCCTGTGGTGTCCCCTGTTGGTCTCTGGAAGGTACCCATGGTGAGCAAGCACATGCAGGCTGTTACCTTTGTCTCCACTGACAGAGCATGGCTCCGTCATGTGGGTGCCTGCATCACGTCACTGCACAGCTCACAGAGCCACCTCAGTATTGCCCTGTTCAGGCGGTACCGGCCCACAATCTCGACATCTGTGTACAGCTCAAAGCTGGTGTGGGCTCAGTACTGCCTGTTGGGGGCGTACCGCTGACGGGCCCTTCCACGGCCACGTCCCCCTGCAGCATGCCTTCTCACCCCCCTCATTACGGCTTCCATGTGGAAGGTGGCACTGTCCATGTCCCTGGCTTGTGTTCCTCCCAGCTGTTGTTGTTTTGTTACCCCGCTGTCCTGACTGCTACCTCCACTGCACCAGGTACACCTACTGGCCTCTGCACTCTGTGGCCCCACACACTTTCCCTTGCCCCTATTCTGTGTTTTGGTTTCCCTGGCCTGCTCTCTTTCTCCCTATTTCTCTGTCTCTCTCCCTGCCTCATGTGGCTTCCCTGTAGCGTTCTTGCGTCTCTTCCTTGCTCCTTTTTATTTTGGCTCATTTCCGCTATGGCGCAACTCCTGCCTTCTCCACTGTTGCGCATTGCGCAAGTCTTTGAACATCGCACTGCACACTTTATGCATGGTTCCACCCCCTTCGGTTGTGCATGCCTTCATTATCATTGCACTGTTGCTCAGCGTGTTTTCAGTGGCACAACTAACTCCTGCTGAATATCGCAGAATGGTGCATTTTCTGACTTGCGCTGGTGCAACCCTGTTGTGCATTGCGCAACCTTTTTGAATATCCGGCCCACTGCATGTAAAGCGCTTTACTTTATATGTTCTGAATATATTGTATCCTCTTTAACTCATTGTATGTAAAGCACTTATAAATTGTTATCCTGTTAAGTTTCTGCATGTCTGTACTCTCCCGGGTCATGCCTGAAAATAGTCATTTTATGGCTAGTGCACTTACCTGGTTAACAAAAGCTAAATAAAATAAATAAAATATTGTGTCGCTCTACCCCGAATGTCGAAACTTTTATTTTGTTGACATTTATGGTTAACACTATTTCCTTGCATTTCTTTTTTAAAACTGGCTAGTTTACTTGTTAAGCCTATTTTTCAACATGATAATGATATAATGTCAAATGTTATCAGCAAAGGCTAAGAGAGAGCACTGATTGCCAAGAATTGCTGGTGAATGGAGTTTGGGATTATCCATGTCTGTTATTATTTTGTTCATAAAGAGACTGAATAAAAGTGGAATTAGAGGGAAACCATGCTTTACCTCTGACAGTATTTGAAAGGTGTTTGTGGTATCCCCTGCAAGTGAAAATCTCACTTTCCCCATGAGCCCTCATGCTGATTTATAATGATTCTGATCAAATAATCATTAACCCCCAAGTCCTTAACTTCTGACCAGAGTTCAGTTTTTTCAACTCTATCAGAAGCAGACTTAAAATCTATAAAAACAGCATATTGTTTTAATTTCTTGACTATTACATATTTTTCGACTAGGTAGTGCAGATTATGTACAGTATGTGGTCACAGGTTGAATTTTTTTTCCTGAACCCAGCTTGATACATACTAATAGCATCATTTTTAATTACCAACACTGTAATCTATCTTGAATATTTTTGGTAAATATTTGGGTTATTATATCTATCAAACTGAGAGTTCTAACATTTTTGGCATATTTTTCTGGGTCTTTTTGTTTCTTGCAATGGAACAAGTTCTGAACCTTTCCATGTATTTGATATATGATTATGTTTAATGCAATTCTTCAAGAAATAGATTAACACTGGAATCCAGGTACTCAAAAATATTGACAAACTTTATCTGGAATTTTGTCAAAGCTTGGAGCTTTTCCTAACTTCAAAGACTTGTTTGCCTGGCTGTCTTCACTGTCCAAAATATATACTACAGCATCACTACTAGATGGTATAGCAAGATATTTTGAGCCTACTGGATCATTTTTTGAGAAAATTCTTTCAAAATGCTTCAACCTTATTGAAGCTTTGATGGTTACTGTAGCGCTGTTTATTTATTTATTGAACTCTCGGATTAACATCTTTGAGCTAGGAGCTCATTTACAAAGCTTCCACATCAACAGGTTTAACAAAGGTATATAAGCAGCACAATGAGATAAACAGTATACAAAGGAATAACAGCGACTAAAAACTTGAGAGGCATTGTGCAATGTATGCCAGTTGGCAAGTATACAAAGGTTATAATAAAATATACACTTAGAGGACAGACAATGCGAGACAGCCATGGAGGTTTTGTCAAACACTGGCATGTAAATGAGATGGAAGTTAGGCTGAGAGTGCGAGGTATAAAGAAAAGAGCCTAGTGAGTGAGAGGGAAGGGAGAGGGGAGTGGCAGAAAAAAAGGGAGGAAGGGAGTGGGTTAGAGAGAACAGTTTAAAACAATAGGAAGGGGAGGTCACAGTTCCCAGATTAGGACAGCAACATTAGTGCTAGTTGAGATTAATGATTGCAATCACAGCTGTTGTTTTGATAGCTAAGTGTACCTTTCACTACCAAATAGCGAAAGAGCTACAGATCATTCTCCTCGATTGCATGTGTCATTTGCCCCATAGATGTCTTTGGTATAGCTCTTTCTCTGACTGAAATATGTTGTTGTACTCCTTTCTCTCTCTCTGTTTAAGACCTTCATAGTCTAGCCAAGTTTTTTTTTGTCAAGCCTACAAGTTCCAGTGAACCCTCCCCTACCAATACTGTTGACCTTGATCTGCCTATATAATTTTGGTTGGATTTCTTTAAACAATTTATTTAATGCATCTTCTGTTACTCTAGGTTTTCAGATTTTACAATTTTTTTGCAGATAGTTTAGATTTTTCTGATCAGTTCATTACATATTTCTATATTCCATTTTAGGCCCTATATTCAGAGCTGGATGCAAGTGCAGTCATGAGTGTTGAGCTGTGCTTGCAATAGTGCATGGCTGACTCTGAGTGATACTCAACCAGTAAGTGCACACAGACGGAGAGCATTAACTGACTATCAGGACATGTTGGTGCAGCACTAAGTGGATATACATTGCACTGACATGGACCAAGGCTGGCCCACAGGAGATAGCACTACTTGAAATGGGATGGTGCCAGGGCTTCTGTGAGCCATATTCAGCCTGAGCATGCAAATGAGCTGATTGGACAAGCACGGTGCTGCGGGGCCATCTGCATGCCCATCACATACTCATTTGCATGGATGCAGTGGACCCCTAGTGCCAATGCAGAACAGCAGCAGTAACATGTCCCTAGGAGTCTAGTGGTTCTCTCACCCCCAATCATTCATAGTGTAGTGTTTAATTCTATCCCTGGTAGTCTAGCAGTTCTCCCACCCCCTGATTACACATGCTGCAATGTTTTGGTTTTTTTCCTATCCCTGGTAGACTAGCAGTTCCCCACCCCCAATCACCTATGTTGTAGAGTTTATTCCAATCTCCGGTAGTCTAGTGGACCCCTTGATCACTCATGGTGCCATATAGTATCTTCTCCATGGTGTTTAGTAAACCTTCCACCCCAACCAACTGCCAACCCCCACCCAGCAACTAACCCACTTAGGACCCCCTTCACCTCTATTCACCCCTCACCAGTAAGAACGGCACAGAGCACTGGCAGGCACAGCCCTCCATTCAACTCCTGGGCCAAATGCCAAACGACAGTCGCAGAGCACAATCACATATGTGATTGCACTCTGTGGCTGGCAAAGGTGCTGAGTGGAGGGGCTGTGCTGGCCATCATTCTGCACCCTTCTTACCAATGAGGGGTGATTGGGGTGAGGGTGTGTGTGGGGTGGGGGTCCTAAGTGGCTGGGTAAATGAGGGTTGGAAATCAATTGAGGGGTGGAGGGTACACTAGACACCAGGAAGAAGGTTATATATAGCATCATGGATATTTGGGGATGAGGGGTTCCACTAGACTACTGGGGACAGGAATAAACACTACAACATGGGTGATAAGAGGGTGGGGGGACCACTAGACTACCTGGGCTAGAAATAAACACTAAAACATGGGTGTTTGTGGAGGTGGGAGGACCACGAGATTGCTGGGGATAGGAATAAACACTACAGCATGGGAAATTGGGGGGTGGGGCACTGCACTACCAGGGCTCCTTCTTACTGTGCTCCGGGGGTGATGGGGAGGACCCCTAGATACAGGGGGTGGGCAGCTGGGATAAGACTTGTTTTTCAGCGATGGCAAACAGCACCACACTGGGGGCTATTTAGCTCCATCAAAAACCTTTGAATATACTGCTGCACCATTATGCATGAGGGGCCACCTCATTTGCGTAGGCACAGTGGTATGGTTAGTACAATCATGCTGCCAGGTTCGGGCAGTGTTCTGTGGACCTCTGAATATGGCCCACCTGGAGTGCCTGCACAGTCCCAGGTTAGTGCCAGCACTAACCATGTGCACTAACCCTGTTAGTGCAGGTGCTAACCTTTAGGGCTTGTATTATTTTTTTTTTTTTTACAAATTACCAAGTTCTGCTTCATATCAGAGGAGTGGATCATAGAATTACAGCTGGATTTTTTTTGTTTGCAAAGATAATGCATATTATACAATGGCAAGAAAGAATGCTGACATCTGATTGGTCAGTCTTGGACTAGAGCCATCATGTTATCCCAGCATAACATCCCGACTGTAGTCCCAGCACAGCTATGACTGCATTAAAAGTAACCCCCCCCCAAGAAAAGTCACTCCATAGCCATTGCCGGCATTGGCTTCATTGCTTCCTGCCGCCAGCCAAACTGAAAGCAGCATTTCCGATTGGCTTACGTTTTGCAGAGCCCTCACACATTCCCCTGAACAAACTTGCCTCTCACTACAAAAAAGGAAAAAAAAGAAAACAACAAAAAGAAACCCAACTGAAAGCCATCTTCTGGCCCATTGGTGCAGCGGTTGGATTTCCTCTTTCGACGCCAGCGACCCCGGTTCAGGAGTGAGCTCGGGTCGCTGGAGGGCTGGCTGGGGGAGGCAGCTTGAGTGTCCCACTACTGCTTGCTGTCTTCAGGGAGGGAAGGGTTGCAACCCGGTGTTGAAGCGACCACTGGTGGAAGCCAGGGGTAGAGCAACACGTCGAGGTCATTGCTGGGTGGTGCATGACAGACGTCGGCTCTTGCCTTGATGTCTAGACGTCACGCACCTCAAGAAAAAAAAAACAGAAAAAATCACTCGCTGGCTGCTGGATGACAGCTCTCTGTTCCCTGAGGGCCTCCAGTGCTTTCCCAGGGTCTCCTGTTCCTCAGCAGCATCCCCAGGCCCTAGGAGTATGTGCTGGGGTCATGCCTCCCCCTGGTGTTTTCCCCCTCAGAGGAGGGGGACCCACCCGGCAAAGGGATACGCCAGGATATCCCAGGGTCAGCTGCCATATGAGGATCAGAAGAGGGCTGGGTAAGGACAGTAGGGGCTGGGGGGAACTTGGTAGAGCCCGAAGGAGTGGAGGACCAGCAAGCACGGGGCGGAAAAATAGATTACACAAAAAAAAGAAAGCCATCTTCAATCTGCTTCACAGCAGTCTCCTGCTCCTTCCCTGCTGCCCACCTCACCAGCACCACCATCAACGGCTTCACTTCCTGTTCCCCAAACAAACTTGCCTTTCATTACTTAAAAAGACAAAAAAAAAAAACAACAAAAAGAAACCCAACTGAAAGCTGTCATCAAGATCAGCTTCACAGCAGTCTCCTGCTCCTTCCCCACTGCCCACCTCGTCAACACCATCATCACTGGCTTCATTTCCTGCCTGCCTCACCAACACCACCATCGCTGGCTTCACTTCCTGCCTGCCTCGCCAACACCACCATCGCTGGCTTCACTTCCTGCCTGCCTCACCAACACCACCATTGCCAGCTTCACTTCCTGCCTGCTTTGCCAACACCACCATTGCCAGCTTCACTTCCTGCCTGCCTCGCCAACACCACCATTGCCAGCTTCACTTCCTGCCTGCCTCGCCAACACCACCATCGCTGGCTTCACTTCCTGCCTGCCTCGCCAACACCACCATTGCCAGCTTCACTTCCTGGTTCCTTCTCAACAGCAAGTGATAATACCTGCTCTGTTTAAATAAGAAAAAGTAAAAAAACACTGTATTGGAATGAAAAGTGAGCTGACCAATTGAATGGGCATCTTTCACCAGTCAGCATACGACCATTCAAGTAATGCTCACCTGCTGTTCAGCTCATCTTCCTTTTCTTTCTTTTCTTTTTTTTAACAAACAATAGAAGGAGAAAAATACTAAAGGCTGAAATCTTTAACCAAATATGACTAGGGCAAGGGGCACAGAACATGGGATGGGGAAGCCACTACAAAGCCACAGAATTGAGGCAGAGATAGAGAGAATAACAGCTCCACCTACTGACAGTGTAAGGACGGAACTACTTTTTATACCAATATCCTTCCACAATAAAAGAAAATCAGAAAATACAATTAAAACACTATTTTTAACCTATTTGTTTAATGCAAACCTAAATCAACCATTGCGTAATAGAAATAATACCATCCCGGGGCGGGTGTTATGCTGGGATAACATCCCTTCTTATGTGCTGGATGCCCTCAGCCTGCGACTTCAGGCCCAACTGCCCAAGGCAGGATGTTATCCCAGCATAACACCCAGCCTGGAGGGCATTATTCCTTTAATGATCACTTTCAGGCCCTGGTTTAATATCCCCATTAAATATTTATTTATTCAGCTTTTGTTAACCGGGTAGGTGCGCTAGCCAGCAGGTGACTATTTTCAGGCACGACCCGGGAGAGTACAATACAGGATAACACAGGGAAGCAACATTACAATTGAGGCAATCAGTACAGAGTACATTCATAACAATACAGAGGCAGTTTCAGCTAGGCTAACATGGTGTAGGCTAGTCTAGATAGTGAGCAACAGTACAGTACAAGGAGGTTACAGGGAGAGTGTTGGTACTAGTAAAGGGTAAAGATCAGGGAGTCTGAGAGCCGTAGGAGAAACTTATGGCTTTACCGGAAAAAGCACTAGATATTAGCCAGGTTTGTGGTTCCCCCGCTGAGCAAGATGGAGTGGAGTGGCAAGAAAGGGTACAGGCAAAGAGATTGTGGCGGGGGTAGTCAGCGAAAAATGTGGTATGGAGGAGAGGGGTGAGTCATATCGGGGAGAAAGGCTAAGTTGGGTAGGAAGGAGCCGTAAACTGGCGAGCAGCAGCAGGCAGCCCATGGAATTTGTGAGATATACCAGCAGCATTTATGGCGGCAGGCTAGGGTGGCACCAGGTTCAATGGTCCCACAGTCAGGCATGAGAGAAATGGGAGGCAGTGGACGGGCGAGCAAAAAATACGGCGCACATTACGGCTTCAGCGGTAGTAGGTGGGTATGTGCAGCCGAGCTCATGGTTCCGAGACTGGGCATACGAGCCGGTAACAGTCCCTGGGTGTGGATGTTCCAAGGCAGTGGACGGGTGAGAAAAAATACGGCGCACATTACGGCTTCAGTGGTAGTAGGTGGGTATGTGCAGCCGAGCTCATGGTTCCAAGACTGGGCATACGAGCCAGTAACAGTCCCTGGCCGTGGATGTTCGGTGGTAAGGAGTAGGGGAAGTAGGGGAAAGGGGAAGTGAACCTTACAGTACCAACATTTGTCTGTAGTCAAATTAGACCTTGCCCAAAAAAAAAGATGATAGTTAAGAGAATAACACATAGCAGTTAAATTAGGAGATAATTCACATAGACATATCTATATAGTAGATTTGCATCAAAATGGACATTTGATAGGAAGATACAAGATAAAAGATAGGGGGCTTAAGGAAAGGGGTAAGTCTTTGGAGGAAGAAGGAGGAGAGCAGTGAGGAGACAGGTAGCAAGGGGAGGGAGTAGAAGCAGGGGAGATGTGGAGATCAGGTTGGGTCAAAGCAGGTGCATTGATCTAGGGTGGCCAGGTGAAGTCTCAGCCCATGCTTGAAGGCAGGGTGCGAGGGTGCATGTCTGACGTCCAGAGGGAGCTGGTTCCACAACTTAGGGGCTGCATATTGGAATGAGCCGGTTCCTTTATTTGTATGACAATGGGGAACATCCAGAAGGGCTTTGTCTGATGATCTTAGCTCACGGTTAGGGATTGAAGGAAGAAGTAATTTAGCAAGTGCAGCAGGCTGTCTTTGTCTGAGAATAGAGTCATTTAGACAGCCCAGGTAGTAGATCCTGGTGGCCGAGGGGGAGAGCCACCCAAGGTCAGTATATAGCTGGCAGTGATGTAGAAGTCGTGGTGCTTTAGCAGCGTATCGACATATATTATTGTAGGTTACATCCCATTTGTGTAGTGCAGATTTGTGGGCAGAAGTAAGTATGGGCACACAATAGGTGAGCATAGGTAGTAGGATTCCCCTGGCTATGGCTAGCTTAGTAGAAGATGTAAGCATGTAGCTCATTCTGTGGGCTGCTCCCAACTTGCAGTTAACATTTTTGCATGTGGTTTGGATGTGTAGATTTAAATCAAGAGATTGGTCCAGTAGGATGCCCAGGTAACGGAAGGAGGTAACCACCTGTAAAGGATTTCCATTTAGATCAAGGATATTCAGAGGGGTGGTACACGATCGAAACTTTTGTGTAGTGCCTAGTAACATGGCATTTGTCTTGGTGGAATTAAGAATAAGGCAGTGGGAGTATAGCCATTTCTGGACGCTGGAGTAGGCTCTATTTAGTGACATGTTAATGTGCTCGACATTGTGTGAGCTGGCATAGATGACCAGGTCATCTGCATAGAGAAGCGAGGAGCAGGCAGGTATTTCATCTGGGAGGTTGTTGATAAATAATGTGAATAGAAGAAGCCCCAGAATAGAGCCTTGGGAACTCCGATGTTTGTTTTCACTGTGGAGAAAAAAGTCTGAATTGAACTTAACAGCCTGAGACCTGTTTGTCAGGTAACTCCTAAACCAGTTAAGTACAGGGGAGGAGCAGCCTATTTTTCAGAGGGTGGACAGGAGCAGGGGGTGGTCCCCAAGGTCAAATGCCTTGGTAAGGTCAATAAAGACAGCCCCTGTGAGCCTTCCTTGATCCATGTCAGAGAGGATGTCTGTGGTGAACTTAGTTAGAGCCGTCATAGTGCTATGGTTTTTCCTGAACCCATGCTGTGCATCATTGAGCTGCTTAGTAGTTTCAAGGAATCCCTGGATCTGTGTGGCAACCAGTTTTTCAAGGATTTTGCTAAGTGGGGATAGTATTGCAATAGGCCTGTAATTAGAGATGTCATTTTTGTTCCCTTTTTTTTGTAGATTGGTGAGATCCTGGCCATTTTCCATAGTTCTGGTACTATGCCACTGGTAAGGGACAAAGTGAAAATTCTTGCTAGTGGTTTGGAGATAAAATGCATAGCTAGTTTTAACAGGCGAGGTTCCAGTTGGTCAGAACCAGGACTGGTATATTCCAATATTTCCTTTAGTAGGTTCAGAACCTGAGTGCTAGTAATGGCTTTGAAATAGAGGGGGTAAGGTTTCGGGTTACTGGTGTGGGAGGCAGAGTCAGACGGAGGCATATTGTTGGAAGTGGGGGTTGCTGAAGGCAGTGCACTGGTATAGGATGAGAGGTCAGAGAACATATTGTTGAAGGCATTTGCTATGGTGATGGGGTTATTACAATGGGAGCCGCTTATAACCATATCAGAGGGTGTAACTGATTGAGGTGTCCCCAGGAAGGTTTTTATGTGCCCCCAAAATTTATGGGGATCATGGGCTGAGTTTTTTAGCAAGTTCTGAGAGTACAAGCTTTTAGCTAGCCTTATGTTCTTTCTGCAGGAATTCCTTTGCTGTCTGTATGTTGAGTAGTCCCTAGGCAACTCAGAGCTTTTGAAGATTTTCTAGTATTTGTCCCTGCGTCGAAGTTGTTGTAGGAGATCTTTCTGGAGCCATCTGGTTTGTTTTCCCCTGACTCTTCGCGTGGCTATTGGAGCATGCTTGTTTTGCACAGGGAGAAAATGCAGTAGAAATGCATTTAGGGCATCCTCTACATTCACTGCATGGAATATGTCCGACCAGTCAATGTGTGATATATCCAGGAGGAAGGCATTTTCATCCAAGTTTGCAAAGTTCGTAAAAGTGACCAGCCGAGGTGGGGGGGTGGCTGACCAGCGCACCATTGACAGTAGATAGGAGAGTGGTCAGTGATGGAATCGGCCATGATCCCTGAGCTAATCATATGTTCTGGTCTGTTCGTCAGGATCCAGTCAATAAGTGTACCAGACTTCAGTGTTGACAATCTGGTGTTTTCCGTTATTTGCTGATGAAAATTTAAGCCTTGCACTAATGAAGCCAGGGTATTGTGGGAGGAACCCAGCCAGTTCAGGTTAACGTCACCAAGGATGACAGCTTCATTATTCTTGATGTATTTTAGAGTTAGCTGGAGTGCTTCCTGGAGCCCGTTCACTCCTCCTGAGGGTGGATTGTAAATACAGATTATATGGAGTTTTTTAGAACCAAGTAACAGGAGCGCATGCGTTGATTCACACGTAGTTGGGGGGTTTGGGTCAGAGATTATACTGACGTTCAGGTAAGACTTATGGCAGAGGGCAACACCTCCACCCCTCTTTGACCCCGGTCTGTCCCTCCGAATAAATTAGTAGCCAGGTATGGTGCACATGGTGTCGGGGGTTCTAGGTTTCAGTCAGGTCTCCGAAAGGCACAGTATGTTGGGATTGTATGTTTTGAGCCATGCTTCCACTTCAGGCAGGTGATACAGTAGGCTTCTGATGTTCATATGCGATATGAGTAGTCCTTTAGTTTGATTGGTTAACACTTTCAGGGGAGCCCCACTGCAGGGGGGGCCTGGATTCAGCTTGATATCACCAGAAAGATTAATCAGGAGTGATGCTATGAACATAAGCAGTGTGCTGAGGAGGTCTAGGGCACTCCTGCGTACCTTCCACTTATTTTTGAGGAAATGCAGAATTCAATAAGTGCAGCCTTTGTTAAGGAGAAGGTATACCCAAGAGGGTTTGGGTTGTAGGTCTGCAATCATGAGATTAGAGAGACTAAAGTCAGTGGCTGGGGGGGGTTTGGAGAATCTCGCAGCGCAGTGTCTGAGAGACTTCGTTCATGCCCCAGAGGAGAAAAAGGCAGATTAGAATAATAAGCCCATTTGGTCTGCCGTGAGGACACTGTGCGAATGTAGGTGAGGAAGACATGTTTCTCACTTATGTACCGAGATCCTTTATTTGAGCAGCTGAGAAGCTTTTTCTGGGTAGGGTTGAGGGAGAGGTAAGGCTGGAGCTAGGTTCAGAGGAATAGAGATAAAGCAGGTAGGACGAAAGAGAAGGAAAGCAAAAGGTAGCGTTAGGGATAAGGGGAGAGTTTAATAGGGGAGGGGTGTGTGTAAAAAAAATGTATGGTGTGTTCTGGAGGAAGGAAAAGATCAGGGGAGGACTATTTGGTGCGAAGGAGATTATGAACTTTTGGCAGACGTTGAGGATAGATCACACCCAGTGGTGAGAGAGTATAAGGAACCAATGGGAAAGTGGGCAGTTAGTCATATGACGCTCAGAGTACTATAGATCTAAAGGGTTGATCAGGGTGGGTGAGGTGGGGGGAGGGCGGGGAGCTGGCGCAAAGTGCCGGCGGGACAAACCGCCACTGAAGGGGCTGTATCACTTAAGTCTTGTGACCACTCAGAGTTAACCTAAAGCGGGTAGGGAGGTGCTTTTGAGCGGCGCTCCTAGTCCCAGGTCACAAAAGTTCCCCAAAGTCAGCAAGTTCAGGTGAAAATAGCCGCTTTTCCTGAGAGAGTACAGCCAGGCAGCACTTCAGACTGAGCTGGAGGCAACCGGCAGCTGGAATCGGTGAAAAAATGTACCTGGCGACTTTTACGGCTTTAACGGGTCTAAGGACCAGGGTGCAGCTGGGCTCCTGGTTCTGCTTCTGGGCGTGAGTTTCAGCGGGCGGCCCCTAGCAACAGGCTTCCTGGAGGGGCAAGGCGGAGAACTTTGGTGGCTGCGGCAGGGCAGGTGGATCTTCAGAGGTTCCTGGGCAGGCAGTGGAGGGTCCACGGCAGCACTGGGGGTAGAGATGGAGGGTTCCCAAGCCCCAACGGGCCAGGGAGGACCTGAGAAGGACAGCAAGGGAGAGACTTAAGTAGGAGAGCTGAGAGACAAGGTGCGGTCAGAGGACAAAGAGAAAGGGCAGGAGTGTGAAGTAGAGGAGGGGATCCAAGGGAACAGTAAGAGAACAGTAGCTTCTACACTTAAGGCAGGTATATCAAGCTCTAAATTAAATTCTAGATTTCTCTACAAGTTGTGACTATAGGCTCTATATAAATCAAGCACTTAGTTATGTATGTGAGCTTTGGCACAGTGAGTAATTTAAGTATGTGCACTAAATCACAAAACTCTAAGGCAAAAAGACAGATAAGCTTAATTCTAGGGAAAAATTAGTCCAAAACCTCCACCGAGGGGGCTGTATCACTTAAGTCTTGTGACCGCTCGGAGTTAACCTAAAGCGGGTAGGGAGGCGCTTTTGAGTGGCGCTCCTAGTCCCAGGTCGAAAAAGTTCCCCAAAGTCAGCAAGTTCAGGTGAAAACAGCCGCTTTTCCTAAGAGAGTACAGCCAGGCAGCACTTCAGACTGAGCTGGAGGCAACAGGCAGCTGGAATCGGTGAAAAAACGTACCTGCTGATTTTTACAGCTTTAGCGGGTCTAAGGACCAGGGTGTGGCCGGGCTCCTGGTTCTGCTTCTGGGTGTGAGTTTCAGCAGGCGGCCCCTAGCAACAGGCTTCCTGGAGGGGCAAGGCGGAGAACTTTGGCGGCTGCGGCAGGGCAGGCGGATCTTCAGAAGTTCCTGGGCAGGCAGCGGAAGGTCCACGGCAGCACTGGAGGTTGAGATGGAGGGTTCCCAAGCCCCAACGGGATAGATGTAACATCAGCATATGAATTTATAAACTAGTGAATGTAACTAAAATCTTTGACTAAGCATTGAGCTGGTTATCCACAGTTATCTTTTGTGCAATCATTCAGCATAAAACCCCCTTTTGCTTCAGCATGTTAAATCAACCTTTCCTCATCCATGTTACAAAGTGTATCCCTACTTTTCCTCCCGGGTGTATCTAGACCCATATCATAATTCATTTCAGTATAAAAATTCTTATATTCACCACATCTGGCATTACACTCACCCCCTAAATATGTAGCTGTCTCTGGAAACATGATGTAAATGATCTGATAGATTGGTCAAGTCTGCTTCACATTCCAGGGTAACAGTATTTACTTTTTTGAGGTGGAATGTAAATATTATACAAAACGTATTTAATCATAATAATTTCAACCATTGCTGAAATGAAGTTGCTATCATTGAGCAGTCATTCACAAATTTTCCTTTATTACCTTTTCTGAGATGCTGTAGAAGAAATTGCTGTAAGCCAATTCATTTCTATTTTCAATATTTAGCAAGGTTTCTTGCTTAACATAATTATGTCAGATTTTTATATAAATTGTAGCCATTCTGCGTCTCTTATTTTATTTTGCAATCTGGCTATATTCCAGTTTAGAAATTTTATTACCTTACTGTCTGGGGTTCATTTTACTTCTAGTTTTTCAAATGATTTTTGATACTTTGGTGGTTGTAGTCATACTTGAGCCTCATGGATTAGTTGAGAGAATTTATGTGTTAAAGGGACTCCTACAGTTTATGAGGAGGTTTGTCTAGATATGATTTGCAGGTTTTGCAGAAGCAAACTGCTAGTACATTGATCGTGGTCCTTATGATCAACAAATACCTGCTTTCTGATCATACAGTTCCTTTCCAGTAATCAAAATACCTTGGGAATCCAGATTTGTTTGCTTTTAGTAAAATTTCCTTCAGTAAGATCCAGTCCCTCAGAACAATATCAAGTCTGACCATTATCATTAACCCCCTCATACCTATGGGCAGAAACCACACCTTTATAGCCCAGTTGCGTTTTCAGAACGTTTCTCAATAGAAAACATACTGATTGTAAAACTGAACTAGTAGCCTCAATGTTAGGTTTGTGAAAGTCAAATATAGTAATTACTGGGTTATTCAGATTTGACTGTATTGTTTTTGAAGGGTGGAACTTTGTATCAGCATCTCAAATAATTTTTCCAGTATGTCGCTTTATTAGTTCCACTTGGTTAGTATTTTGGTTTGATACTTCTTTGATTTCTCAAAATTCTTCATACATGCTGGGTTGTCATTAGATTACAACAGGCTTCCAAGATCTTTGCTTTGGTCCAAACTTGTTTGGCAAATGTCAAACTCTTTACAAGCAGGTATTCTGATAGCTGTACATTTGCATAGTCCCTAAATACAGCCAAAATATTTTTACTGACTTCTTTTATCCCTAGTTCACTAGTTATCAAATACATTATCAACCCAACAGAATCTCTTCATCTTCATATTATTTCTTATAAACCCCTTTTAGTCTTATAAATCTCTTTTCCCCTGTTAACCAAATGTAGTTTATGTTCTCTTTGGAATGCTACTGAGACATTTTTTGTCTATTGTGGGGGTAGTGCTGCATTTATTTTTAATATTACTGGAATTGTTTAATGATTTTCTCAGTGTGCAGATTGTTGGATATATTCAACACCTTTGTAGGTTAGATGTCACTCCCTTTTTTTTCTATTTGTTTTCCAAGTTCATTAATGGAAGCTACACCAGAGATAGTAGATTTGCTTTTGCCAGGATTTGTCCCCATTGTTTTGGCTCTTTTTTGCATTTTTTTTGTTTCTTGGGCTTCTTCTTAGTAACTGGTGATTTGGGGATTTCTATTATACTGAAAGATAGTTTAGCGATTTCATTTACCACTTTTATTTGTTCTACTTTATTAATTTCAGTATTTATATATTGTATGGTAGAATGTTGTTTCGTACGGAGAGCCATACACTGTAAAAAATCATTCAGCTGAAGTAGTGCCGTAACTACTAATGTTGAACAATTTTTTCATTCTGTTTTAGTAGCTTTGTCACAATGTAACAACCCCCATCAGTACTGTTCATAGGACAGGGAGCAGTTGAAGCATTGGGTGCATGAGCTGACCTGTGGGAGGATGGCCGAAACTTGTGGGTTGCAGATGGCAGAGACTGATTTCTTTTGGAAAGAAAAAGTAAGCGACTGTGTTTCTTTGGTTCAATATGCTATATAGAATAGTGTATGATAGCCCAAATCCACAATATCGCTATTCTCACACCTTGTAGTTACTATGACATCAAAGGGACCTCTCAAGCTTTGCTCTTGAGGTCCTGACATCATAGTAACCACTCAGTGTAAAAATATCATTGTTGTGTACGGACTACCATACACTATCCTATGTCTCTTCTACTGAGCAAATCTCTTACTTATTTATCCCACTCTTCTGATGGCCTATTTTCAGCAGTTTTCTCAACTGAGATTGAATATTTCAGGTTTCCATGGCTAGTGGAATTTGGCAGCATTTCTAATCTCACTGAGTTTTTGGCAATTGCTTTTTGTCAGGATTTTTCAGGTCCTGCTGTATTTAAAGCTATGCAAGTGAACTTTTGCACTCTGACATGGAAAATGTGATTTACTGTCCAAAATTAAAAAAGAAGTAATCAAGATTTATGTAAATCTCACATGTCAACTAGCTTAAAAAAGGAATGATTTTTTTCTTGTAGCATCATATATGGCTCTTAAGCAAGCACTAATGACATCTCCAGCTCTCATTAGTCCTTCTGAGTCCTCTGATTTTGTAATACATGTAAACGCAATAGATCAAGTAATCAATGTGGTCCTATTACAAAATAGAGTAGGGACTTTAAACTGTAATGGAAATTGATTTTAACCCCATATTTACTGCAGAACCAAATATTAAAGCACGGGATGTTTATGTAGATGGCTCTCGTTTTTGGGAGGATGGACATTTCCACACAGGATATGCCATATGGACACCGAGTACTAATCAGGAAATATTAGTACGATGTCCATCATCATTTTCTGCCCCTAGACCAGAATTAGAGGCAGTCCATGGAGCTATTATGGCTTACCCTCAGGAGGCTATTAATATCTTCTCAAACTGTGCTTTTGTTGTCAATTCCTTGTTAGATTTTCTTCCTATTTGGACTAGAAGAAAAATGCGGACAGCATCTGGGGAACCTGTCGCATTTGCTCTCATATTACAACATATATGGGACGTAAGAGCTCAAACACCTTTAGAAAGAGCAATTTGTAAAGTAAAGTAAGAGCTTGTCAAAAGAATCTAAAAGATATATTCATGAACTAAATAATGATTTGGTAGATAATTTGGCTCAAATAGCCACAAAACAAAATGAGATATGTGACTGTATTATCCTTCAGATCCAGATTTATCAACACCAGTGTTAGACTGCATCAAAATTGATGTATTTTTGAAACAGCTGCAAAAACACTTAGTTGTTTATTTACCCCATGCTGCCAAAAATATGGCACAGACTCATTGGAAAAACAAACAGAAACATGATAAAAAAGTGATATTGCCCATTAAAAGGGGTCATCATGTCATGGTGAAAAATGTTGGATCAAAAGGAGCCTCGGGACGCTAATTGGATCGGACCCTATGACCATGTCATTGATGTTTTGGGACCATAGGTCATTCAGGTCCAACAAATTTGACAAGGGTCTACAGAGACCAAATGGATCCATGTGGACCAATGTAAATTGTATCAGCCTTTAAATGATGACAACTGATACTGCTCTGTTTCTCCCAATAGGTAAACTACAATGATGAATCCTGTACTTATACTGAGCAGTACCTTATTTATCCTGGCCACTTCCGAACAATTCAATGAATGCCCAGGGCACATATGGAACAGTTTATACAACAAGAACTATGCTAATCGTACAGTGTGGGGTCTCCCAGTACTGACAGGAGAATGACATGAACACACTGGATATCTTCTTGTCAAATGGTACTTTATTTGTTATGGACAATTTCAAAATGTGACATGGGGATATTCACCAGATGCCTGGCCTGGCATGGCAAAGTGTGTTGTGAGCACAACAGGCAGAAAGGAATCTATATCCACTCTACTTTGGGGGATACAACCAATTTGACAGGAGAAGAACAAGATTTATTTTGAATAAAATTAAAGGACATGTAACATTATCCATCCAATATTACATTATTAAATGCATCTTATAAAGGTTCAAGATGTAATATGTGGCATTTTTATATAATACATCTATTGTGTAAAAATTATACAGTAGGGTTAAAATGTAAATTGAAATATTATAATGTGTTACTACATTGCCTTTTCCATGATTACCACTTCAGTGTAAGGATCAGGGCTTAGTATTGTTGTGGCAACAGTATTATAATAATACTTTAACACAATGCCATGATAGACACAAAATCTGGTCATTTCAAATTCTTGCAGAAGCAACACCAGGCTTACATATGGGGCTGGTTAGACTCAGTATTGGAAATTGTTAATGGTATTGATACTGTGGTTTTAAAGAGTCATATTCGTTCTTTGGAAACGACTTTAAAAGATATGGCTACTGGACCATTATCAACTACTGTGAGATTAGCAGCTGATAATGAGGAAATTGATTGGTTTGCATTTAAAGAAACCTTATAAAATGTTAAAAGTATTGCTCAGATAGCAGCCCGTTTTTATAACTCACTTTCTAATATGTCTAGAGAAAGTTATATAGAACTGACTTGTTCTCAATTAGCTACTGAAGCACATGCTTATCTAGTCAATGAGTTAAATAAAATTCAAATGAATAGATAACCTTTAGGAATAGGTGAAGATAATGTGACTAGATTATTGGATTGTCCCACTGTATTCCTACCACCCTTAGCTAAGATAAAAGTATGGAATTCACCAAATCAATATGTGCACGTACTGCGACATGTGATTCCCATACTAATGATAATACCTGCATGTTTTGAACCACTGACAATATCATGGCAAATCAGTAATTTGGGAGTATTAATACATGACCAGATTATGAGACTCCAAATACCAAGTGACACTGTTATCCCAGTACACAATAAATATGGTGTCTTACCAAAGCAACAGTGTGTACAAGAATATGAAATTTTAATATATGGGGAAGAGACATCAGTCACCCCATGGTTTCCTGAACAATGTAAATTTACCCTAACATCTGCAAATGAATACTGCCAAGCAATGAGATGGAACCAATCATAGTGTGTAATCGCAGGTCAACCTTGGAATGTATGGGGGTGTAGTGACAAGAACTGGTGGGTTGCAAACTGGATCCTTAGGGAACGTCCTGCCTATAGCCAAACAAATGTTACCCATATCAATGGTTCCAATATGGCCTTGGATTTACTCACTGATTTGGCAACTCCACCTCATTTCGAATTACCCAAAATTTATAAAATGACACTTGGTGCCTTATTGTACCGCCAACAAACGAAAGGATTTATTTTAACACAAAAGACCTCTGTTACAGAGATACCAAAACAGTCATCATATATCCTTATTACATCCTGGTGGGATTAGGGATCGACTGTTTTGGGTACTAGTCCAACCCTAGTAGTGGTGGGTTGTGGTATTGCAGTAATATGTGTTCTTATTATTGTACAATTGTTATTGTATCGTAAAATGAAAACACATGGTTCGACAAATATAAATGTTACAATGGCAACATCGTCTTGTGTGATCCCAGTTATAGAAAGTCACATGGGGGGATTGTAGTGTAACATTTTGTAGTAAAACATTTGTTTCAGTACAACCTTTTACAATAGGTAGACTGAGTGTTAAAGTATAGCCTTTTTCCAGGATGCTTCAGTGTAATTTCTTATACTAACCAAATGTGTTTACTCAAGTAGTGAAATCATTTAATATGTACTGTACACGTGGTGCATGACCAACTAACTGTGTCCATCAAAAAGGGATGGAGTGCAGATGTTAATGTATTATTGTTATGTTGATGTACTAAATAATAGGGATACATGACAGCAGTATCTGAAAATGTTAGGACATCCAATGACAGGTGCCACTGCTGATCAAAAGTAAATATAGCATAACATGAAGACATAAAGTTATCATGACAAAAATATGATTGGTAGAAAGCTACCAGCAATTGTAAATATTGAGAAATATACTGTTGACTTGGCACTATATAAGCTCTCTGTTTAGAGTGAAAAGTTAGCACTTACCAACTGAAGATATATCCTTGTATGCTATGATGAGTGCATAACAAGTGTTATTAAGATACATGTATTTGGAAGAGATGAGCTCACAAGAATAAATATTACAGAAAAACATACCAACTTCTGTGTGGCTTAAATTATTAGAAAATAGAAAACACAATGCAGCTATCGGTTAACGCTACATTGATCTACCCTAAATTAATATGAACTGGTCATTTATTTACTAGTGTTACTAACCCTAGTGGCCAAGTGACCATAAATTTACTTAAACTTTCCATGTTCCATTCTATCAGCAGCCTAAGGGTTAAACTAGTCCAGAGCATGTGTTTGTGTAACCTGACTATATGCCGAGAGAGAGAGAGAGAGAGAGAGAGAGAGACACACACACAGACACACACGCACACCTTGCAGTTTACATCAGTCATGAGTACACTTAGCATGAAACAAAACTGGTTTGTGCAACTCTGACTGAACTTATTTTTTTCAGCTCATCTACTCACTCAGACACTGGCATCCAGCAAGCAGTTTCAGTTTTCCATAGCTGCAATGTTCGGGGGGAGGGGGAGCAAGCAGGCTGACAGCAGGCTGATCATGATGAGATCAGCTGTGCTTGCTAGGCTTTGTTGAGATCAAAGGAAAGAGCCCACCTATGATTGGGTTAGCTCTTTCTTTTGAAACACATGAAGTTTGTACCCAGCAAGCCAGAACAGTGTCATGATCAGCCTTGCTGATGATTGCTGTGACAGGGTCAAACCACTTTCAGAATCTCCTGCATTGGACCACCATGTCACACCTCTCAAAACCCTGTATATCATAACAAGATGTTTGTTTGCACTTGCACATGTCGAACATAAAAATAGTATCAGTAACATTGCAGAAAAGCTGTTTTGGATAGTTTCAACATTATTTATTTATTTATTTATTTAGATTTTGTTTACCAGGTAAACCCACTGAGACCAAAGGTCCCTTTTTCAGGGGCGACCCGGGGTGAATACACCACCAGCTTTACATTAGGTACAATATACAGCATCGAAAATATATATGCAATTTGCAAATTAGGTACAGCATAGAGCTTCAGAAACAAAAATAATATATATACAGTTTTTACAGGAGGTTGTGTACCAATAAGGCAGAGGCAGAGAGCATGAAGCAAGTAACAGTAATTCAGAGAAAAATGCACTGCCCAGGGCAGAAAAAAAAGTACATATGTCCAATGGGTCATTCAAAAAAGAAAAACATAACACAGTTTGTAAAGAGTATACAGTAAATAGAGGTTAGTTGGTACACGGGGCACCAGGGATTCTTAAATAGCCACAGTAGGTCATGAGGGGTAGGGAGTTTCTCTAGCGGTTACAGCAGCAGTGGCTCAGTTCCAGGAGGTAGACTTTGAGACCAGCCTTGAAAGAGGAGAGGGAGGGTTTGTCAAGCAGGGAAGAGGGGAGCGAGTTCCAGAAACATGCTCACAATATTATCAACAAATCAAATATTATTATCAAAATTATCAACATATTGAATGTTCAGCTTTAATTTACAAAATTAAGTGTGTTGCCCTATCAATTCCAAAGTAAGAGCTTTCAAAAGGCCATGGGATGGAGTGTAAAAGGGTGACACAGGGCTTGCATTAAGCCCTGTATCCAACCCTTTTTGGACACAGCTGCACCAAACACCTTTGCCGTAACTGCACCCAATTTTAGTAGGTCAGACACAGTTGTGGCAGTTTTCCCACTTCATGGCAGCCTGCACCAAACATTTGGTGCAAGCTCCATAACAAGGGTTGTAAATTGAAAGGCAATTTGCACTCTGTTGAGCGAAGCCCCAGGGTATTTGAGATGGTGAATCCTAGCTCCCTGAAGTTCTCTAACAGCGTGGTCTGTAAGTTTTGAATTTACCACTAAATGAAATTGCTTTAAACAAGAATTTGTGTGTGCCGGATGTCTCTGTGAAATCACATTGCAAACTACATGCTGCTTCCAGAAGTGCATATTGTCTCATGATTTACAGTCAGTTTGTTTGTGTCAGCACAGCCCTCAGTCTGCACCCAGCCCAGTACTAGTGAGTGCTGTGTTTTTCTTGTTTGTGGATTCCATAAAAAGGGTACTTGGGATTGCCACAAGCTAGACCACAAAAAAGTCATTGTAACTTGTGGCAATTGGCACATGGGATAGAAAATCTCAATTGCCAGCCGGGAAAATGCCACAAGCCCCGTACGCCATATATTTGGCTCACAAGTGGTTTGCAGCATTCAGGGCCGTGTGAAAATATTGCCCAGTTTCTTTAAAACTGGATAACTTGGAAACATAAGGGCTAGAAACTTAGTTTTTTAAATGAAAGCTTAAAACCAGCTAAGTTGCTTTATTGATATAAGATAGTATGTAAGGTAGTGCTATGGCTACAATATACTGATATATTTATGAAAACATGAAATGAGTCACAACATTTTCAAAGTCATGTTATTTTTAACAACATATTATGTCAACATAGCAACACATCAAAACTGTATCATTAGGATCTATTTATGTTTATCGGACTCCAAGCTTTCATTTGAAAAAAAACTCATATTTCCACACCTAACAATTAAAATTTTACAGAATTCAAAATATAATTTCAAAGGGAGTCATGTGATGGAGCCCTCGGAGTAGCAGCTCTTTCACTATGCTCCTGCTCTGTCTACTGTAATCAGCTTTTTTTGCAGCTTTTACAAGCTGTTTTTCTCTCTGAGCCCTCTGGGCGGTTGGTGGATCTTCATCTGAACATTGTTTGATGGATCTTTAGATTTGACCGTGAGTTTTGGGGCAGCAATGGATTTAGAAATGCACCAGGCACCTCCTCACTATACACTGTCACAAGCTTCAGACAAAAACTCCAAATGCACTAAAGGTCAAGGATCCAGCTCCAACAAATCTGCTACTACTACTCCTGCACCTGTTTTATTGACTGAGGAGAAGTTTTTGGCGGAGTTTCAGCCTTTCAAGTACGCCTTACAAGAACTCACTTTGGAATTGAAGTCTATGAGGGCTGTCCTCGAGGAAGCTGTGAGGAAGATTACAGATGTAGCTGCCCACACTTCTTTCTTAGTGACCTGGCGTGATCGGGTGGATCCCGAACCAATATCCCTCCGCCAAAAACTTGTAAAGATGGGTGCCAAACTGGAAGATCTTGAAGGCCGGAGTTGCCAGAACAGCATTGTGATCTTTGGCCTTCCAGAGGAAGCTGAGGGAGACCCTCCAGTGTTGTTTCTGCAGAAACCGTTGGTGAAGATTGCTGGCCCATACCCTAACAATCCCATATACGTGGTGGAATGGGCTCATAGGTCTCTACGACCTAAACCTGCTGCTGGATGACCACCTCAGCCATTTATCCTAAAACTGCTAAAGTATTTCAAAAAGCAACATATACTAATTAAAACTAGAGAACTCCATGAGATATTTTGAGGGCTCAAAGATCCTTATAGCTCAAGACCGGCCTGCAGCTATAAGGCAGAAAAGAGCAGCATATCATCCACTAGTAACCAAACTTATAGTGCCTGGCATCCATTTTAAAGTTTCCTATCCAGCCAAGCACTCTGTCATGTCTCAAGGATCCTGGGTTTCCTTTGAATCGGTGGATCAGGCTGCATAGGAGCTTAAAAAAGTGTTCCCTAAACTCTTTAAGGAATGCTGATCATCACTTGTGTCATCTCTTTACCTGTGGACTGCCTAATGCTGCCTTTAGTTCTGTGTTATAGTATTTGTTCTGACATTGTTCCGGATGTCTGTCTCCTTGAGAGCGATTTAACATACTACAATACTAAGAAGCCAGCAGATTAGGCCCTATGGTCTATCAAGTCTGCTAGATGATCAGTGCCTTCCCAGGGCACCTTTGTTAGCCCCCCTCCCTCCCTGCATGGTCAATTACTCCCCAGCGGGGCTCTGGGAAGCACCCTCCCCCCATAACTATCCCATCCTTTCTTGAACCTCTCCACAGTTGTAGCAGCCACCAACATCCTGGGCAGCACATTCTAGGGCTCCACCACCCTCTCAGTGAAATAGTTTCTCCTTAATTCCCACCCCTCAGTCTCCCCCATCCAGCTTCATTGAGTGTCCCCTGTTGGCCCCTAACTCCCTCAGCTGAAGCACCCCCTCAAGGCTTACCCTATTCATTCCTTTGAGATATTTGAAAACCTCTATCATATCCCTACTGTTCCTTCTCTTCTCCAGTGAGTACAGGTTGAGGTCCTCCAGTATCTCCTCATAGGACCTTTCCCCAGCCCAGTATTATCCTGGTCATCCTCCTCTGTACCCGCTCCAGTAGAGCAATGTCCCTCTTTAAGTAGGGATGCCAAAACTGCATGCAGTATTCAAGGTGTAGTCTAACCAGACAATTGTACAGCAGAAGGAGCACCCCTCAACTCCTTGAGGTTATCCCCCTGGCTATGCACTGCAGCATTTTATTCGCTTGAGCTGCAGCCCTTCTACACTTCTCTGAGTTATTCATTTTGGCATCCACCACCACCCTGAGGTCCTTCTCCCCCCTAGAAATCTGCAGTGCCTCCCCACAAGGTGTATACATGAGCCAGGTTTTGGGCCCCAGGTGCAGAACCCTGCATTTCCCAGTATTAAACATTAGCTTCCAGGCTCATGACCACCTCCTCAGAGTCTCCAGGTCCTCCTGGAGAGCCAGCTTCCCCTCCTCCCCTTCCATCACCTCCCACAGCTTCAAGTCATTGGCAAGGAGGCTCATACTGCTCCTGATACTGCTGCTGATGTCTGAGATATAGGCATTAAATAAGAGTGGACCCAGTACTGACCCCTGTGGGACCCTGCTAATGACTTTCCTGCAGGATAATATCCCCTTACTCTCACACTCTGTACATGCCCCTCTAGCCAGTTTCCTATCCACATGACCATCTGTCCCCCCACCCCCATATCCTCCAGCTTCCCCAGTAGTCTGGGATGTGGCACCAAGTCAAATGCCCTGCTGAAGTCCAGAAAGAGGACATCCACTGGCCTGCCCTGATCCAGCGCACTCATCACCCTTTCATAGAACTCCACCAGATTGGTCTGACATGATCTGCCCTTAACAAAGCCGTGCTATCGATCATCTAGGTGATCTCGTGCCTTCAGAACCCCCTCCAGCCTCTCCTTCAAGATGACCTCCATCACTTTGCCCACTACCAACATCAGGCTAAATGATCTATAGTTTCCCAGCTCCTCTTGTGAGCCACCCTTGTGTATAGGCATGATATGGGCCATCCTCCAGTCATAAGGTAGCCACCCTGACTGCAAGGAGGATTTAAAAAAAGTCAACCCGGGGTGCAGCCAGGGTATCATCCAGCACCCTAAGCACATTGGGATGGATTCCGTCTGGTCCTGGTATTTTGTCCCCTCTTAGGGCCTTGAGGGCTTCCCACATCCTTCCACTGGGGATTTCAAGATTCGTTTCCCCTACTTTATCTGCCGGTCCCCCCTCCCTCTCCCCTTGCTGTGCCACCCCCCCCTCCTTCTTGGTAAAGACCGAGGTAAAAAAGTAATTTAGTACCTCCCCCTTCTCCCCCGCCTCCTCCACCCATCCACTCCCCATCCTCAGCCTACTAATCTGCCCCTTCCCATTTCTTCTTTCCCTGATATCCCTGAAGAACCCTTTTCTCTCTCTTCTAATCCCCTGTGCCAATCTCAGCTTCAGCCCTGCCTTGGCCAACCTCACCACCCTGATGACCCTCCTGGCTACCTTATCATACTCCCCCCCCCCCTTGGATATAGCCTACCCCGAGAACATTTGTATCAGCTACAAGCAGCCTTATTTTCCTTCACCACATCCTGGACCACCCTTGTCCACCAGCTCAGCCTCTTTGCCTTGCCCTACTTGCATCTCTCCCTTGCACAGGCCCTGGTAGCCTCCAGGAGCTCCATTTTTATAATTTTCCACCAGGCCTCCGTACCCATGCTTGGCCTGATCTCATCTAGGTAGCCCCTAAGGATCCGTTCCATCCCCCCAAAGTCTGCCCCTCTAAAATTAACCACTGTTATTTTTATGTGTTCTACCCTGCCTCCTAGGTGAAGGGAGAACCAAACCGTGGTGTGGGTCCCAAACAACTAGGTCCCTGATGAGCTCATCATCTGACAGGACCACATCCAGGAGGTGCCCCTCCCTTGTTGGATCAGTCACCAGCTGGACAAGCAACACATCCTAGAAGACGTCTAGAAGGTGCTACTCCCTGCCCGATGAGGATTCCATAGTTCGACCAGTCTGCTCCTGGCATGTTCAGGTCTCCCAGCACCACAGTTTTACCCTCTCCCCTGCCACAGTGATCCCTAAAGTTAGCCCCAGGCTTCCCTCCTGTTTCTGCCCTGCTCAGGTGGTCTATATGTAACCCCCCATCTTCACCCATTTACCCCCTGGAGTCTGTAGGGTGACCCATAGAGCCTCCACCTGATCCCCCACTTCCTCAACCTTGCTTATCCCTGTGCTATCCTCAATGATAAATGCTACCCCCTTACCCCTTCCCTCCACCCTATCCCTTCTGCACGAGGTGTACCCTGGTAGGTTTAGGTCTCAGTCATGCCTGGAAGTGGCCCAAGTCTCTGTGACAGCCGCCATATCCACCCACCCACCAACAGCTCCTGAAGCTCTGGCATCTTATTTCCCATGCTCCTGGTGCTAATCAGGACCACCCTCCAATGTGCCCCCTTGCCTCCCTCCCCCACCCTGAGGTCTCCCTGTTACCTGCCTGCAAGGACCCCTTCGTGCACTATCGGGTGCCCCCTCTCCCCACCTGTGGGAGAAGGCCAGAGCCTTCCTGGCCTGACCTGCCTGGGAGTCCTCTCCCTCCACCCCCACCTGGAGCAGATAAATTCTGCCAGTCTAAGCTGCAGGACTTCTTTTCCCTCTGAGCTAAGGTGGAGCCTGTCCCTTGCATACAATTCTTTGTCCTCCCAGGTTGCACCCTAGTCCCCCACCCATCCATACCCACTGGCCTCGCACCATTCACTGAGTCATACATTTACATCCCATATTTTCTGTTTATTCTCCACACTGGCCCTAGGCAGCAGTAGTATTCTAAAAGGAGACCGAGCACCCCATGTCCTGACAGACCCTAGACTGCTCCCTTAACCTAGCCTGAATCTCCAGCTTACTGTTCCCCTCTATATCGTTTGCACCCAGGTGCACTAATATGTCAGAAGTCCCACTACACTCCTGCACTGGAGAATAGACCAGATGTTTTGCTTGATGCACTGTCAAGCCAGATATACTCCTGCACTTAACACCACAGGAAGTCCCCCTTCCCCCCTCCCTCTCCACCTAATCCTCCTAATCATGGAGTCCCCAGCAGATGCACTCTTACTGCCTCCTTTTCCCTAGACCTGCTCGCTATTCCAGTTGCCCCCTCCACCCGTCTTATCATGCACATCCCCTCCCCTCCCCCTTGTGCCTAATTCTGACCCATCCCTCCCACTCCAACCCTTATCTCTCACTGACCTCACCTCCTTAGCCTCCTCCCTTCCTGCTATCGCACTCTGGTCCATTCCCATTTTTCTCCTGGGAGCAAGGGCCCTCCCCTTTGTCCCCAGTCTTCTTCCTCACTGACCTGTCCCCTTCAGTCACTTTCCTTCCCCTGGCTATGTCCGGGACCAGCCCCATATCTCCCCAGGAGCAAAACCCCACCCGCCCCTGCTCTTTTCTCTCTCAGACCTGTCCTCCACCATCACTTCCCCTCCTCCTACTGCACCCAGACCAAACTCAGTATTTCCCTAGGAACATGGGACACCCCCTGCCCCACCAGAGAATGATCTGGCCCTGTCCCTTCCTTCTCTCCTCCGTATCTTCCTCTCTTCCTCCCTGCATAACCTTGTTCCCTTGTATTATTCCCACTTCCTTTACTAAGTCCCCTTCTCCCCCCAGGCTTCCCCACTCCAAGCTTCATCTTCCTTGCATCCCCACCCTTCCCCCTGTGACCTGACTCCCATTTCTCCTGCCGGCACTCATATATCCTCCATATCCTGTCCCCCCAGAGACTCTATGCCTGAGAGTAACTCCTCCCCCTCCCTTACCTGTTGAGCCCATTTGCATCCCCTACTTACCTGCCTCCAGAGGAGCCTCCACCTTTCCATATTCCCCTGTCTCACTTGTCAGCGTCAGGGGTGTGAATCAGTTATTATGCTCTATGTCAATTTTCCGGCCTCCACCTACTGATTCACACCCCCATTCAGTTCTCTTTTGCTCATACTCCAACGCTTTTCTCCTATCCTCTTGCCAGGCACTCTGTTTCTAATTTCTCCCACTGGTTCTCATTTTGCTCAGGGCCACCCCCACCCATGTCCCCTGGTACTTCCCTCCTTCCTCCTGGGTCCACTCCCACACCCCCTATTTTGGTAGCGCAGTCCCCTGCACTCATGCCATCCTTCTCCTTTCTGTTCCCTCCCAATTGGGGTGCCTCACCTGAGCCCACTACCATTTTACCATTTTCCCCCTACTATCTCCAACCCCCCCACAGAGCCACCCTCCTTTTCACCCCTTCCCCCCAACACCCACCCTAGCCACTTGACCTCCTCCCTGAGATGTGCCAACCATTGGCACACCATACAACCCACCATCCTCCAAGCCAGGGCTAGCACTATCGCCAACCCACACCCTACACACCCCACTGCCCTTCCAAAGATATCAGCCCTCGTGCTCTCTCTCCCTGCCTCTTCTCCCTCCCATTTGACTTTCCCATCCCCAATTGTCCTAACAGTGCCAGAGCATATCTGAAACTCCCCACTGATGCCTGTTGGGCCAGCTACCAAATAAAGACTGCCCTTACAGAGGTGGTAGAAAACTATCCATACACAACAAAGCACAGATGACAACCCCCAACCCAACTGCACCAATGCTTGCAGCCCCGATCTCCAGATCTACTGCTGGTCCCCTACTGAGAGTTTGATTGCTGGATCTGGTGCCTTTTTTGTCCATTCTGGCTAATTCTCACTGTGGGATGTGCCTTTGATCTGCTGCTGATGGACAGTGGGAGCTCTCTTTTATGTGGATTTGTCATTTGCAACGGAGCTTCCTTCTAAGCCTCAGCTCTGTCTGGTCGCGAGTTTCTCTGTTTGCGATTGTGGTTTTGTTCCTAAGATGTCATTACAAACTGGATGCCAGTGTGCAACACGCTGAACTCCCTTGCCTTGCCATCGGTGCTTCAATTTTGGTTCTGTGCCAGGATTAGGGTTACCACCTGTCCTGATTTTCACAGGACAGTCCTGATTTGGAGAGCTGTGTCCTGGAAAAAAACATGAAAAATACTACGTTCTGACTTTATAGTAGAAAAAATATTTTCTAACTTTCCACTAAATGTTGCAGAAAACTATAATACCCTAGCTAAGATACAATAAAATAATAAGAAACAATAGAAGCAACTAAGAAACTACAATATTTAGCCTTAATTCTGATTTTATAGAGAAAACAAGTCTGTTGCATTGATCGAGGTTATGTACTGTCCTGCAAAAAATCATGCTTCAGTAAGAAATGTCCCACTTTGGGCTTCTTAAAAGGTGGCAACTCTAGCCAGGATCCCTACGGAGGTCTTTAGCTTGTGTATTTACCAGCCAGTCAGGTACGTGGCTTGTTCTAGTCAGGGGTCCCAGTTCGAATGAGGATATTGCTTAGGCTGCAGCAGAATCGGACAGCCTTGTCAGTCTTTCAGAGCAGACTTCTTTTTTCTGTGAGCCCTGCTGGAGTTTGTGCCTCAGGACTGTCAGCAGGACTGATTGCTCTGCATTATTTGTACTTTTTCCTAGTCCTCACTCACACAACTTTCATTGTCTCTGTATTTCTGTGGGGAAAGGCTTTAATGCAGTGGCTTTGTTATTTGTCTATTGTCTGATTTCTACAAGCAGGCGTACGGCTAGGTATTAAATGCCTACCCAGATAAGGACAGCTCCATTGTTCAACCCAGAATTACGGCTGCAATCTGGACTTTCTTCCTGGGCCCGACTTCATGGACAGATGAACTCTTCTTTCCTTTGTTGGTCAAGATAGCTCACTGGTCCTTGTTTTGTAGATATCTTAGGCTACAGTACTCCCTTGGCTCCACTACCATGTCTGACATGCATGGTGGGTGGAGCCTCGGTTAAAGGAGTTGAGGATCTACTTATTCATGTGGCAGGGGAGTTTCTTTATAATTTTTGCATATATTTTATAATGTATTAGTGGACTTTTGTTGCATTGATGTATTGCTATTATAGCTATCCTCAGAGCAGGGGTGAGGGTAGAGCACTTATATGCTACCTTGGGGATGGATGTCATGAGCTGGATTGGGGAGGACTCTTTGCCTTTTTGTTATGGAATACTATTATTTTAAGGTTTTTGGGATGTGTTTTTCATCTATTAGAAAAGGGTCCATGGGGTGTGTTGTTTGGGGGTCGTTTTCTTGGGGAAGGTCGCTCTATATATTTACTGTTAGGCATTGCTCAGACTTACTTCATCTCCCAGATCTTAGCGAGTTGGACTGTTTGAGGGGGGTAGATATGGCGAGATATTGGACTGCCTTTTTTGAGTTTACCAACCGGCAGAGGTAGGGGGTTAGGGGGGTTGTTGTTTTTTTTCTGGCCCAGATTTTGGTTTTGTTTCTGTTTTGGTGTTGGAATGGGTGGGGGAAGGGGCCTTGAAAATTGTTCATCTCTGGTAATTGTTTGTCTTTTCCTGTTTAATGGGATAGGGTTTTTGGGGGTAGATGGGGTTGGTTCGGGGAAGAGGTTTAGGGGTGGTGGAGCCTACCTGAGGAGAAGTTTTTTTTTTCTCATTTTTCACTTTTGCTTACTTACCGGTTGGATAATTTTCTATTGCTATGAAATATGCTTTCTGAAATGTTCAAGGGACCAGGTCACCCACTAAGCAATATCAAATACTTAAACATCTGTCTCACTTACAGTGTGTGTTGCATTTCCACAGGAAATCCACCTTCCGTCTTTGGAGGGTAACCTGTACTGAAAGCAGATGATGGGCCATGTATTTGCCATGGGCTACACTCATGCCAGTCAGGGGGTAGCCATTTTGATCTCCAAACTGGGTAATTTTCACAGTCATCAATGTCTTCAAGACCCTCATGGACAGTATATTTTTGTCTGGGGCATTTTGGATAGATCTGAGGTTGTCCTTGGTAGTGTGTATGGCCCTAATGCAGCAGACTCCTTTTTTTTTTATGGCACTTGAGGGTCTTCTTTCCCCTTTTCTTCCCACCCCTCTCATCCTTGGGGGGACTGGAATGTTTCTCTCACCCCGATCTGGACTGGTCTGGTGGGTCCTGGGCTGGACTGTCTCCTATCCAACATTCAATTCAGATATGATGGAATCCTTGGGGCTCTGTGATCCCTGGTGGATACTCCATCAGCAGGACAGAGTATACACCTTCTTTTTCCCCTGTCCATGGGGTGTATTCCAGGATTGACTTTATTCTGCTTAGTCAGACAACATTGGGTGGAGTGTTGGATGGGGAATAGGAGCTAGGGTCCTATCAGATCATTCTTTGGTACGGGTGAGACTCTCGGTTGTCCCTGATCTACAGAAGAACACAACCTGGAAGATTAATAATCAACTTCTCCATGGTAAATATATAGTGGAGACAATTAAAGACCAAATTGCATTATTTTCCCAACATAACTCTGGGTCCATTGAGAAAGGGGAGTTAGAATGGTCAACTCCTAAATGTTTCTTGAGGGGGGAGTTTATCAGGCTTGCCTCTAAACGTAAATGTCAACGTTCACAGATGGCCGTGGATCTCTTAAAACGGATTACAGCTATTGAGCACTCCCTTTCCCCATCGACTCCAGAAGCTACCCACCAGGAGTTAACAGTTCTATGTACGTAGACCTTCTGAGAGAGAAGGCTGAGTCTGTAATACTTAGGACCCAGTCCAAACACATTGATCAGGGGGAGAAGGCTGGCCATTTGCTGGCGCTGTGCCTTGAAAAACAGGAAGCTTCCAGATTGATTTCTGCTATTAGAGCTGCTGATAACTCCCTGAAAACCAGCCCAGAGATCTTGCACAGGAATTTGCATTATTCTACAAACACCTACTGTATATGTATATCTATCTATCTATCTATCTATCTATCTATCTATCTATCTATCTATCTATCTATCTATATAGTCTCACTTCCTCCCCGCCATCACAATCTCTTATTTTGGACTATTTAGACAACATTCCCCTTCTAAAGTTGGCCAAGACTCAGCAGGAGCTTTTGTCTCAGCCAGTTTCTGAAGTCAAAATCCAGATGGCTATTTCGAGTCTATCGGCAAACAAAGCCCCTGGGCCAAATGGGTTTTCAGCCAGTTTTTACAAACATTCACCATGGATCTGGCCCCACTATTACACCATTTCTATCATTATATTTATGACTCAGGTATATCCAACCCCACTGTCCTGGAGGCATTGATAATCCTTTTGCTCACACCCGGCAGGCCCTCAGATACTGTTTCTAATTACAGGTCCATTTCCTTACTAAACTATGACATTAAGATCTTATCTAAAATTCTGGTGTACAAGGCCAAACAGGTTTTGGCGGGGCTTGTTAGCAAAGAGCAGGTGAGGTTCAGATCCACCAGATCATCTGTGGATCATCTGTAGAAGTTGGCACATATTTTCTCCACGTCTAGGGATAATGTCATTCCTATGGTGTTGGTCTCCCTAGACATCAAGAAAGTGTTTGATAGGGTTAGCTGGGAATTTCTGTTATTGACCTTAGTAAAATTTTGTTTCCCACAGTTTTTTTTTATGCTGGATGCAAGTATTATACTCCTCTGCAATGGGCAGGATTTACTGTAGTGGAGTGTTTTATCCCTCGTTTGCACTATTTTCTGGTATACATCAGGAATGTCCCCTCTCCCCCTTTCTTTTTAACCTGTATTTAGAATGGCTTCTTCTTAAATTAAAGTCCTGTCCTGACTTGACTTGACTGGCATTTCCATGGGCCCCCATGTGTTGCAATTATCAGCTTATGCAGATGACATCCTGTTGCATATTGTGCATCCACAGACTTCCCTACAGGTGGCATTACATATTATTGAAGAATTCGTATGGCTTTCCAACTATAAGCTAAACCTTAACAAAACAGAAGGCATGCCCTTTACTCCAACTGTGGACAAAGATGATATTGTCTCATTGGGTATGACCTGGTCCCCCGATCCTCTTAAGTATCTTGGCCTACACCTCTCAAAGGATCCTTGTTTTAATGTGCAAGCTTAATCTGGATGACCTAGTGATCAAACTCCAACAGGACCTCCAGAGGTGGCAGGCTCTTCCTCTGTCCTTATGGGGGAGAATCAAGTATCATTAAAATGAATGTCCTTCCCCGCCTTTTATATCCCCTCAACATGTTAAATTTATAGCTCCCCCTGACTAGGTTTCAACAAGAAGCACAGTACGATTACTGAATTTATCTGGCCTAAGAAAGCCCCAGGGTGGGCCTACAAGAAACTCTCCACCCCGAAATCTCTGGGTTGCCTCAGGCTTCCTCATTTTCTTGTTTATTACTTTGCGAGTCACCTTACTAAAATGTTTCAGTGGTTCTGTCCCCCTTCCCAAGTTCCCAACTCCTCCTATATACCTACATGGCTGAAGCTAGTACTTGATTCACTAAATAAATTTGGGTTGTCAGTGCTATCTCTGTTCTTTACTCCCCAGAAGTCTATCCCTTTGGGATTATGTAATACTGTTATGGGTATTTCTCTCCAAATATATTCCCAATTCTGGTCCCTGCTGAAGCACCCAATATTTAAGGACATCTCCCAACCAGTATTCTGCAACTGTAATTTCAAAACTGGAGGTCATGTTATTCTCCCTGACTGGCTACCCCAATTGGCTAATGCTCAAGTATGTGATGTGTTGTCTGGAGGGGTGTTGTTATCCATTACTGGTACCATTGATCTTTTCCAGCTAGGAATTAACACTACTTTTAAAGTTTTTTGGCTTAGGCACATCTTAATTCAATGGTTTTGGCCAGGCAGCTGGATCACTGGCTTCTTGGAGTTTCTATCCGATATTACACACCTGGTGTCAAAACCACATGCGGTGCCTGCCTTGTAGTCCCTGCTTTTTGCAAAGCTGTTCCCAGAATTAGGTGGCTTGTTGTTCCCCTTAACCCCCTAGCAGTGGCAAACTATTTGGACAGACATATCATTATGTGGCTCAAAATAGATTGAGACTTTCAGCCTGGTGGCACTGAGGGTTGAAGCACTGAATGCCACACCTTGTGCCACGCAGACGATCTGGGTTCAGAAACGTGCCTGGGTTGTCAGGGGTAGGCAGGGAAGGGATGGGATCGAGTGCCCAGAGGACTGCTATCCTATCCCGGGAAGGGATGAAGGATTCCACCACTCTGTAGTGGCCCCTGGTGATGACTGGGGGCACTACTAGAGCTGGTGTACTTAGGGGTAGAGTGCAGCAGATATCAGCATGTTGTGCCTCCGACATCATTGCACATTTCCACTCCAAGGGACAATACCAGAGGAAAATGGCTGGGCTTGAGTGAGTAGCTTGATAGCTATGTTCATATGACCCATAGGTCTGTTGTGGAATAATGCTGGGGTGAGTCTGGTCTAGGCTCAGCATGGGAAGGCATAGGAGGGCCTCCCAGTGGGTTGGAGAGCAGTCATACCAGACCACCCATCATGCTAGTGAGCCTGCTGCCCTCCGGGCAGGGGGAGCCGGTGTCTGAATGCCCCCCCCGATGGCACCACAGCAGGGAGAGAAAAATAGGTGCAATAAAAAAATAGATTGAGATTTACTCAGTTTAATATCTTGAATAATATGCATTACATTCCTAAGAAGCCGGCTAAGATGGGTAGGTTACCTACATCTGTCTGTACCAGATGTGGATGGGATGAGGCAGCTGTGCTACACATTTTCTGGCACTGTCCCAAGATTGCTCCCTTATGGAGTCTCATTGAGGCCAAAACAGACCCACTTCTGAGATTTTTAGGGCCTGTTCAGGCCAGAGGTGTGCATATTAGGGGACTATAGTTCCATCTCGGTCAAGGAACACAAATATTTTATGGCTCTAATTTCTCTCTCCTTGAAGAAGGTGGTCCTGCAGCATTAGCTAGATCAGACATCCATCTCATATCAAGAATGGCTACAAGAATTGTTGTTTAATCTCAGGGTAGAGTGCATGATAGCAAGCTTATGCTATAGACTTCCTCTTTTTAATAGAAGATGGAGCAAGCACCATAACCTTTATACTATTTAGATTTTATTGTTTTGGGTTGATATCAGTAACCCTGTATTGTGTTATCTACCTGGCTCCTACCTTGTTTACATTACTGGGGTTATTCCCCTTTTGTGTACTTTACTTGGCTCTATTTATGGTGGCTCCACTGGGGTGGGGGGTTTGGGGGGGTGGATGATATATGATGTTATTGATTGTTTTGTTACCTGTATTCCTGTATTGTTATGTCTTTTATTTGTTTCAATAAAGTTGATCTAATTTAAAAAATATATATGTAATTTCAATCATTATAAATTATCACAAAAGACTATTTTTGGAAATGGGAAGAAGATGTTAGTGTTTGTTCTGTTAAAGAACAAACATTCACATTTCTAGTTGGAATAAGGCCAAAGATCCGACTCATGCTGAACATTTACAGTAGATGTTTAGAATCAAGAGTGAGACAAGTATCAGCTCCAGGATGCCCACTGTCGTTTAGTGACAAAACTGAAAAGTAATTTGGAAGAGCAAACTTCAAATGGCAACCAGAAATAAAATGCAAAAATAAATGTGAAGGCTCCCCTCCTAAAGGTTATTAAAACTGTTTTCTTTACTAAGTCACTGTGACAGTCAGAGCACCCCGCAGTCCCCAGTGAGTCTCTTTCTTTCCCTCGGGCTTTTGCCACTGAGACTGTCTGGACCAGTGTCACCACTGTCAGGGTCCTCTATTGAGCAAGAATTCAGATCCTGGTGCTCTGATGGCCATTTTCTGCCACCTTCTACTCTTTAGTCTCCTCATGGTGAGGGTCTCTACTCTGGGTAGGACACACTCTACTCTCTTGGAGACCTTTTACCATGCACCACTCTTCTCCAGGAACCCTTCTCTATCTGAGATGCAGTCACAAAATACATTTAATCTAGTCTTTAGAAAAACAATGTATTAATAAACACTGGTTGTGTAAATACAATAGTAATAATCAGGTATAACACTATTTACACATAGTAAACAACAGTACACATACAGGGTTATTAAAGAAAGCATGCACACTTGTGCAGGTAAATGATTTTGTCTTTCCTAGAAGTTACAGAGTCTTCTTGCCTCACTATTTACTAGCCTTGTTACCTTAACTTCTTCCAACAGACACAGACACACTGTCTGGATCCTTTCTTAGACACACAGAAACCCCAGTGAAAAGAAAATGAAATAAAATAACTGGGTTGAAGCATTTATGCAGTCTCCCACTCTCCTCTCCCTGGTGCCCTGGTTGAGCTAGGTTGTGATGTCTCTTCCCTGTGCCCAGGTTCATCCAATTAGCTGAAACTGCTCCAAGCCTGAAAGTTTGGGTGAACTCTACCTTGCAATATTATCTGTCCTCTGTGTGTCAGTGACACCATTTCTTCTCACAGATTATTTAGCATCTGAATATATGTGCTCAGATGCAATTGAGACCATTTCTCTCCTAGCCCTTTGTGCACTAACAAACTTATCCTCCTTCTAGGAAGACAATGCAGTGAAGTCCACACTACTTAAGCAATCCTGCTGGGCTACTGAGACTCTCCCAAATAGCCCAGTTGTCTCACCTTTGACCACTGCCTCCTGGATCCCTCTGCTACAGAAGGAACTAGCCTTTGACAAAATATTTCAGACCACCAGTAAAAGTTGTCTGGTTGTCGGTTACCTCCCACTTTATTTTTATGAAGTTTTATATTTGTGAGGTCCACAAAAACTACTTCATGCAGCCTGTCTGGTCAAATGTTGACTCATACTTGTAAGACATTCTATCTACATTAGCATTTTGTGCCCCACTATGATGCTGTATGGTGAAATCATACTTCTGGAGGCTGATGCTCCAGTGGAACAGTTTGGCATTTAGTCCACTCACTCTGTTCAACCATGGCAATGGACTGTTGTCTGTGACCACTACAAATTACCTTCCATACAGATAGGGGCATGATTTCTTGATTGCCCAGACAATGGCTAAACATTGCATCTCAATGGTAGAGTAGTTCATTTCACTCAGTAGCAGCTTCTGGCTGAGGAAAACAACTGTTCTTTCCAGCCTGTCTGAGTGAGCACTGCCCTCATACCCCTGTGACTTATGTCTGTAATCTGGACTCATAACCAATGGCACTTGGTATAGTGCCAGTTTCAGTTGCTGGAAGGCTGTTTCACAGCATTCCTTCCATTGAATCTTCTCTGGTAGATTCTTAGCTGTGCTGTGTGTTAAAGGGGTTAAAATGGTACTATGATTTTTAACAAATTTGTGATAGTACCTCAGAGTTCCCAGAAATGCACTCAGTTGCTTCTTAGTTCGATGGGGTGAGCCAATTCCAAATTGCCTCAACCCTACCTGACTCAGGCTTAATATACCCCACTCCCCACATGATGTCCCAAGTATGGCACCTCTACCATCCTGATTTGGCATTTCCCCTTCCACAATAGTCAGTTCTGTGTCATGTAGTATGGTCAGGACTTCCCTCACCTTCCTGTATCGTCCATTTAGGCTAGAGCAAAGTGTCCAGTCCCATTTAGGACCCTGTCAGCTAGCCTCTGGAAAATGGTGGTTGAATTCCTCATGCCAAAAAGCGTAAAAGTGAATTCAAACTGAATAGTGAGACAAATGCTGACTTGCCAGTATCCCTTTGTCAAATCTATTGTAGTCATGCATCTATTCCCTCCTAACCTGTCCCATACCTCATCTGTCCAATGCATGGGGTGTGTGTCAGGTACTATGGCCTCATTTAACCACCTGTAATCTACACAGACCCTAGTAGTTCCATCTATCTTTAGAATCAGAAACACTGGCGCTGCCCAGGAGGAGCTGTTAGATGGCTGAATTACTCCTAGGCCCAGCATTTCCTATAGTACATCCCTCATTGTTCTAGCACTGGAACTTGTACTACAAGGCCTTGTACTAGAGAGGAATTGATGATTTGTCCTATGAACTAATATTTAACTTTATATCACATAAACTTTTGTATACTGTCACTTCATTTACTGTACTGCAATTTTGTCCTACCCAGGACCTCCTTGCAAATAAGCATTGCACAATGGAGCATTTTTTCTTAGTAAAATAAATAAATCAAATCACTTCCCTCCTCTGGTCTGCTTGTCTGGCTGTGAGTCCCTCAGATATCACCACAACACTCCAGGAGGCCTTTTCCTTACTCTCTTGTAACGTGCCTGGAGCAGGCGCCTCCTAATCTCCATCTGCTGGCCTGCAAACCATAAGTGCAATGTCAGCACAGTCATATTAGGGTTTCAACAAATTTACATGAAAACCCACTGAGTATGCCTTCTATTGGGCAACTCTGTGGCATAATCAACATAATTATCCTGGTATACGACCTCGTGGGGTCCCTCTCATGCTGCCTGCAGCTTGCTATGCCTCGCTGGGGTAAGTAGCATTACCTTCTGCCCCATGGTGTGTGATTGAGCACTTACCCCTTTATCATGCCAAGTCTTTTGCCTCTGCTTCACTGCAACTGAGTGATCCTGAGCGAGCCCATGATCTCCTTAAGCCAGTCCTGGAAATTCAGGCCATAGTCCACAGCAGACTCCATCTGAGTGGCAATAGAGCTTTCCCACTACTCCTTAACTAAGTTTAGGGGTATTCTGACCTGCCTAGCATACAGGAGCTCAGAAGATGAAAAGCCTAATGACTCCACTGGGACTTACTGGTATGCAAACAGCAAGTGATGTAGGAATTTGTCCCAGTCCCTATTGTTCTGTTCTGTGAACGTATGAAGCATATTTTTTAAACTTGAATTAAATCTCTCAACTAGGCCATTCGTTTGTGAGTGGTATGGGGTTATAGTCAGTGACTGTATCCCACATCATTTCCACAACTCAGTCATCAGATCAGACATAAAGTCTGTTTCCTGATCTGACAGGATCTCCCTGGGAAATCTGGCTTTGCTAAAAATCCCTAGCAGCTCATCTGCAACCTTCTCTGCCTCTATGGAGAACATTTTTTTTTTCAATTGGTTAACCAGGAGTGGCACTCTAAGCTGAAAGCTTGTTTACAGGTGCAACCTGGGAGCACGGGGAAGTTAAGTGACTTGCTTAGGGTCACACAGTACGCAAGTGGGGGCTGTGGGATTCAAACCCAGGTCTCCAGATTTGCAGCTCAGAGCCTTAAACCACTGTGCTATACTGCCTCCCTGGCTACAGTTTCCAGATATCCAGTGGCATAATCCACTATGACCAGAATGTACTTCATTCGCCTCAAGCTAAGGAAAGCCAGTAGGCCCACAATGTCCACAGCAAGCTGACAAAATACAGTAGTTCCTCAATAAAATGGGAGTTAAATCATGAAAGTCTTTTCTTGATCCCCTTTCTTCCCCAGTACCTAACACTCTGAGCATGAGTGACAGGACTCAGCCACATCTTTGTTCTGAGTCAGCGAGTAAAAGTTCTGGAACAAACACCTCTTTGTCCATATAACCCTTTGGTGTCTGGATAGAAAAATCTCGCGTGCTAAATCGAGGAGGGCTACTTAGTATTCCTGAGGAACCACAATCTGTTTGCACACATTCCACTCCTCAGGTGCATTCTTAGGAACCCAATCGCTATATAAAATTCATCTTTACAAAAATATTTTCTACTGCTTCTCACTTGTAGAATCACTGCTGCTGCTGGCTGCCAACAACCAAGTGCAGCTAAAGATGACTGTACTAGCTGAGCCTTGTGCAACACCTCTCATGAAACCCCTCCCAGCTTTGTCTTCCTTGCAGCTGGCTGCAGCTGCAACTTATAAGTGAGGTCTCTCTCTACTGACTTCTGTGTCAGTGCAGCTGCCCCCTGCAGAGCTCTCTGGCACAAGCACAGCCTCTCCTTGTGCCTCAGCAGTTGGAGGTGTTTTCTATGGCTGATGTGACCCATTGGGCTTAACAGCCACAATGTCTGGTACAGACTCAAGGTTATGAACAGTGTCAGATCATGTCTCCCTCCTATTCTTCCCATCTACCTCAAAGTATCTCAGTCATTGAGACTGACTATGAGTCCCAGCACAGATCATGCCTTGCTCTCCTGTCCTCATCCCAGTCATTTTCTAACAAAACATCTGTGGGCAACCCAGAAGCAACAACAATTTCTCTGTCACCTTCAACCCCCCTATTTCAGGAGTACTTTGGCCTTCAGAACTTTGACCAGGGGTAGCAAACACATTTTAATTGAGTCACCCTTTCCAGAAGGGATCCGATAAGGCTGTACTAGTTCCTGCTGGACAACTGTGACGCTAGTTCCAGTCTCACTCAATCCTTGTGTCAACATATCATTTACCCAGGCTAGTCTCAGGTGCTCTAAGTATTCCTGGGGATCGCACATGAGACATAGTTTACTACGTGCTGCTCTTCTGAGGAGGTATGGCTCTCACCCTCCTCAGAAAGTGTGAGGTTTACCACATTGGGACTCATAGTGGGGCAGTGGCCTCTCCCATGCCGTGGCTTAGTCCCTTTGCCCAATGGCAATCAATCATAAGACAAATGCTCAAAATGTTGGCACATAACGCTTTCAACATACTACTCTATTACTTTTAGGCTTGGTTGTGGAATTCTTCCTAGGTTCGAAGGGCTGCTGGGTTTTAGGGTCCCTTTATGTCTCACCCATTCCTTTGTTATAACACCCTCTTCATCAGGGTGGCTGGCTGCATACTGATTGGCCCATTCAGCAGCTTCTGCCACAGAATGAGAATTCTTATCTGTTAACTATATTTTAAGATCAACATGCACACATTTTAAAAATTGGCCAATGAGCATTACTTCACAAATTTCTTCAGCGGTTACAGCTTTCTTTCCACATAACCATCACCCCAGCAAAGTATTCCATTAAACAATCAGTCCTTTATAATTCTACCCTGGCTGCATTCTTAACTGTCTAAATGTAAGTCCGTAAGCCTTGGGATTAACTCATAATGTTTTAAAATAGCAGCCTTGACTTTCACATAGTCCCTGCTATCATAAGCTTCCAAGTGTGAAAATGCTTTCATGCCTTCTCAGTATGGAGACAGACAGGCTGGCCAATGCTCCTATGCCAATTCATATTGCAAAAACTATTTCTCAAACAAATTAAGAACATCATAAATCTCCATATCCTGTTACTTTTGAAAACAATTTGGATCCAATTTTTGAGCTTTAGCTACCCCCTCCTCTATGCCATTGCTCACCTGGTCCAGTGCCTACCTCTGCTGAAGTGTTGCCATCCAGAATTTATGGTTGCTCATCTCGAACTGATGCCAGTATTCTTTCTCCCTTTCGTCTGCATGGGCTGTTTCTGACTCTCACTCGGCTTCCTCTCGGGCTGCCTCTGCTTCTGCTTCTCACTGCTGTTGCCTCTACTCTGCATCTGCCTTGCACTACTTTTCTTTCTCCCCTGCATGGTATCCAGTGAACATGGTGACCACAATTGAGCACTTACAAAAATGGCAACTCAGTTACGGCGCCTGTGTTCAGGGCTACCTGGCAGGGTAGTAACCGGATACCTAGGTAGGTGAGGTGGGGTGACAGGAAACATATGTGTGCACACACATGGGGGTAGGAAGGGGAGGGAAGGCATGTGGGAGGTGGTGGGTAGGCAGCTGTTGAACTGATCCACTAGCATGGTGGAGAGGATGGTCAGTTGGGAGGTGCAGGGTTTGGATCCAGTGTGGCCCATTTTTTTTTTTTTTGTCAGCAGGCGGCTTGCTTTTTTTTAAGTATTTCACCCCCCCAACATGCATCCCCTGGAGTTAAGAATCCTTTAGTTGGGGGATGCAGGGTGTGCAGCCCCCAGCATTAAAAAGAAACCCGTAGATCTCGGGTGCCCTTTTGCCATTCACCGCAAGTGTGCATCACTAAAATTAATTTCCGTCGATGTACACTCGCCCAAATGGTGATTGTTATTTCATGATCATCTTTATCACATAGAACCCCCTCCGCATCTAGCTTAGCTGCTTCAATTTTTAACCTGGAAAGTATTATCTTCCCAGTCTTCTGCTTTTCTGCAGTGTGAGCTAATTCCAACTCAGCTTGTAGGGCTGCCTCAGACTTCTCACTTAAGCTATGAGATTCACCCAAGGCTCCTTGGTCAGCTGCTTCCACAGCCTGAATCAGGTTAGTTTTGTTCAGTCCTTCATGTGGTATGCCTTTCTCCTCACACAGCTGCTGGAACTCAGGCAACTTCACCACATTGTTCTTTGCTGGCATTTTTATCTCTAAACTTTGTAAACCCAGATACAAAATGAAATAAAGGTTAGAAATGAAAGAAGATAGACAGGGTTGTAGTGTTTACTTATGTATACCTGTTAATGCTGCTTAATTTTCTGACTGCCCCTATATGTACTGGATAGCCTAACTATGCTTTGTGCAAATAAGTCTCACTTTCTTATCTTCACTGCTACCATCTTTTGTGATGATCACAGCACTCCATGGTCCTTCAAGCCTTTACCACTGAGACTGCATGGACCAGCGCCACCGCTATCTAGGTCCTCTCTTTGGCAAGAGCTCAGAACCGGTGCTCTGATAGCCCTTTTCCACCACCTTCTTCCCTTTAGACTCCCCATGGTGAGAGTCTCTGCTCTGAGTAGGATACACTCTACTCTCTCTGAGACCTTTCACTATGCACCTCTTTTCTCCAGGTACCCTTCCCTCAGGGATGCATTCACGAACAACCAGTTATTCCATTCCTTAGAATAATGACTAATTTATTATTAAACTCTGGCTGTGTAAATGTAACAGTAATAATCAAGTGTAACATTATTTACACATAGTAAAACAAGAGTACACATAAAGGATTATAAAAGAAAGCTTGCACACTTGTGCAAGTAAATGAAAAAGTATCTTTCCTACAAGTTTCAGAGTCTTCTTACCACATTATCCACTTGCCTTGTTACCTCAACCTCTCTCTCTGCAGACACACAGTCTTGCTCCCTCTTTGGACACACAAGAACCCCAGCAAAAAGAAAAAAGAAAATAATTGGGTTGAAACATTTATGCCATCTCTCTTCTCTCTCCCTTGTGCCTTGGTTGAGTCAGGCTGTGATGTCACATCCCTCTACCCAGATTCATCTGATTGGCTGAAACCACTTCATGCCTGGAATTTTGGGTGACTCCTACCTTGCAATATTATCTGTCCTCTGTGTTGTAGGGACCCAACCTCCTTTCACAGATTATTTAGCATCTGAATATGTGTGCTCAGATCCCATTGAGACAGTTGGTCTCTGAGTCTCTTGTCTACTTCCCCCTTCCAGGAGGCTAATACAGTGAAAGTCCACACTACTTAAGAAGCCCTGCAGGGCTATTGAGAATATCCCCAATAGGCCAGTTTTCTCACCTTTGATGACTGACTCCAGGCCCCCACTGCTACAGAAGGTTCTAGCCTTTGACAAAATATTTCACACTATCAGCAAATGTTTTCTGGTTGGCACCTCCACCCAAATGAAATCTAATGTTCTGTGACTCACATCTTGATCAGAAAAATGGTGGTTCATACCTTACTGTAAATTCAGAACTTAACCACTTCATTGTGATTTGTTAATAAACTGGAGAGTGTATCATATTGGTTATGCCAGTTTACTCAGCTGTCTATTATTCTGCATATGAATTGTTTAGATTTCTAGCCTACATTGTTGTGCTAATGGCTTGAGAGAATATTTAAATGGGGGGCAAACTGATAAGGAAATGTGGTTCAAGGAAAACTCACTGGAGCCACTGCATGCTACCCTTACAGAAATAGTTATATGAAACTTTTGCATGCTGCGCACATAGAACTACCCATGTGACATGCATGCTGCAAGCATGATTTTGAGGTTAAATTGGAACTGATTACTTGCATGTAGCATGTGTGCAGCATGCTTTTTATGTTAAATTGGAACAGATTGCAAGTATGTGGCATGCATGCAAAAAGTGGTCACTGATAACTGCACACATAAAAGTTAAGTGACTTTCTCAGGATCACACAGTATACAGGTGGGGGTTGATGAGATTCAAACTCAGGTCTTCAGGTTTGCATTTCAGTGCCCTTAACCACTATGCTATACTGCCCACATACATATGGCTTGCTTGTACTTCAATACAAATCTGCACACATCTGCATGCATATGGCATGCTAATAGCTACTGATATACATTCTAGTTTTATTGCCCCCTCATCTCAGCTGCACAGCTGAACCATAGCACACAAAACACACACTTAACCACAGCACTACTTAATCACTTCTGTGTGACCTGTACTCCCACTACTTTCTCTACATAGTTTTGAATGTTTCCACACAAACAGACTTTAATGACAAAACACAAAAGTAGCAATAACTCAACATTCCCCTACATGGCCAGTTCCCCCCCCCAACATATATATATATATATATATAGATAGATAGATATAGATATATATATATACAGACACACACACACACACACACACATATATAAACACTGTAGCAGGTGCGGCCATGCTGTTACAGACAGCCCACCAAGTATAGGTATGAGTTGAGAATCTCTTACCTGAGTTCTAGGGAGCCAGAGGCAGGAGTCTTAAAGAGATGATGTCCATGGGACAAAGTACTGGGGTGTGTCTCTTTGAAAAGAATGGAGTTATTTCTTATTACTATTTTATACATTATGATGATGAGCTTGAGATTAATGAAGGTCAGTGTACTACTAATAAGGCCTCTGTTAGTCAAGTGATGGCCTTCATTAATCTCTAACTTGCCATCATAATGTATAAAATAGTAATAAAAAAATCCCCATTCATTTCAATGAGGTGCTCCTCTTCACTCTCCCTTGCCCTTTGTCATAATGTGCCTGAGCATGTGGATGTGAAGATCAGCTTCACTGGGGGGGCATAAGACTGGCGATAGTGGGGCTTCAATTGTCTGTACATACTATACCACTCGACTGTCCCTGATTGCAAGGGACAGCACTCATTTTACCCCTGAAAACTGCTCTGTCCCTCATCCATTCCTCATGGAAAACATGCTGCTCACACAGAGGATGTTCTGTAAATTTTGACTTTATGGCGGGGTGCCATTTCAGATTTCAGTGGGGGGGGGGTGAGGCAACAACCAGTGGCCAGCTCTGGAATGTCTGGAATGTCTTTAAAAGGTAACACATATTTGTTGTAATTGAAAGTGTTATGCAAATAAAGAAAAATTCAAATATATAAGATTCATTTGTCTATACCCCAGAGTAGTGCATCAGATATGGGATTAAACCCACCCAGTTACTAACCATTTTTTTTCCTTGCTGAAGTTTTGAACCCCTCCCCCCAAAAAAGAAACTTTGCCCTGCTCTCTCTCCCCAACTCCATTCCATGCAGTACCCATCCCATATGGGTCTTGAAGCTACCCAAAGGAATGTGAAAAGCATGTCAATATTTCAGTCCTTCCTCCTTCCCTAATCCCTCTATTAAAAAAAATATTTACTTTTACTTACCTAGCTTCCAGAAGTCTGTCCCAGTGTATCACCAGCCTAATTTTTGGTCCACTTATCTTCCATCCTTCTGCCAGAAGCTGCGTGTTGGAACTGACCATCCCAGGTCCCCACTGTGGTCCGTGACCAAGTCACCTCACTGACTGAACCCACCCAACCTGTGTTGCTTGCTTCTTGCTTGGCTGCTGCTACACCACACTGATCAAGGCATGTGAAGGCTGCCCAAACCACTGTTGCCACTGCTGCTAGGCCTAGCTTGCTGCTGCAAGGGGCCCACCCTGTTTTTTGTGAGGCGAGCCTAGTCATGTATGTAAGTAACCTTGCAGTCAAGCTAGATTCTAGCTCACTCCCTGCCCCTTCAGCCACTAAGGAAGATGGAGACTCACTAAGAGTAGAGCAACAAAAACATGCTGCTGCAACACAGCTATCGAGAGCTCAGTGCTCACCAACTCCTCCAAGCTATAGTGTGTAGTCTGTCTACTCTGTGGTGAGAAAGACAGTGTCCCTCTCACATGACTCACACACTCTTGCTTGGTTGAAGCTCCTCCATGTGACATAGAATTCATAAGATCAATATCTGGTCAATTAGCATTAGCCATGTCAGACCAGTACTTGTTCATACTACAAACTGATAACATAGAGCACCATATTTTCTATCTACTGTATCTTAAAAGTGTCTCATATTACTACAGGATACTAGATTAGATGGCAGAGCATTCCATTTTGTCACCACCCTCTGGGAGAACCAATGTTCCTTCTGCCTATTTTTAAAGGAATTCCCTTTTAATTGATACTGGTGCCCTCTATGGTTTGCAGGTTGGGCTCTTGAAAGGCCCTATAGACCAGGCACATGTCTCCTCTACGTTGATGGTACTGCAGTGAATAAATCTCCAATGCAATTAATCTTTGATCATATGTTTTATCAAACATCCCATCCACCAATCAGGTGGCCCATCTCTGCACCCCCTCCAGTCTCCTCACGTTTCCCTTTAAATATGGTGAGAAAAACTGCCCACAGTAATCCAAGTGAGGATGAGCCAGTGATATATAAAGTGGGAGCATCACCTTCTTAGTCCTACTTCTGATATTTTTCCTGATACAAGCAAGAATTCCATACCTCTTTTTTACCACCTTAACACAATGTCCATAAGAATGAATTGTACATGAAATCTGTACTCCCAGGTCTCTTTTTGAATCTGCAATTTGCAACTTGGTTCCATTTATGTAGTAGGGAAATCTCAAACTCTTTTTCCCTAGGTGCATAATCTTGCATTTGTCAAGGCTGAGTCAAAGTTTTTTTGTCTTGTCTGCAACCTGAACCAATGCATTAATATTTTCCTGAAAACAAAATACATCTTGAATAGTGGTTACTAGGGCTCCCTGCTTGATGTCATCATCATATTTTTTGCTCCATACTCTGTTGTTTATTGTTAGGGTGGATACCAGGATATTAAACAATACTGGTCCCAGCACTGATCCCTGAGAGACCACACTGGTAACCACGGCACAGCTAGATGTATATCCTTTAAATAATACTTTCTGCCTTCTATTTGTCAACCAGGCTGCTATCTATCTAATTGTGCAGTCTTCTAGCTTGATTTCCTTTAGTGTTCTAATCAGTTCAGAGTATGAGACACTGTCAAATGCCTTTTCAAAGTCTACATATAATACATCCACTGGGATGCCTATATCCAGTGAATGCTAACAGGATCGAAAAATGTAATTAAGTTTGTCAAACAGGACTTACCCTTTTGGAAACCATGTTGTTGTATGTCCCTAATCCCCTTTTCCTGAATATATTGCTCAATATGTTCCTTTAAAAATCCTTTAAGTATTTTTCCCACAATACGAGTGAGGCTAATCAGTGCTGACTCCATACTCCATACCCTGAGTGGGCAATCTATCATTGTCTTCCTGTTTTTATTCCTTCTGTAATCCATCCATGGATACCTCCTGGAAATAAGCTCTAACTCAGTGTGATTATCCCAAATTTGTAATAAATCCATAAATCTTGGGTAATGTAAAGCATAATTTCAACTGAAATCATAGATATGAAGAACAACACAATGAGGGTGGCCCTCTGGTTGCAGCACTGAGTTGTGATGAACCAGGTGATCACAGGTTCATTTGCCACCACAGTCATTGTTTCATTGTGTGACTGATCATGTCACATAATTTCACAGTCCTCAGAGCTGTTACAGTGTATTGGATTGAACTGGTACCTGACTGAAAAGAGATGTTACATCTTAGTTGTGCTATCCTGTTTCAAACATTATAGACGGTCGAGCCAACCCACAGAAGTGTCACAAGCAACATTTTCATGCTACAGAGAAGAAAAAACTGGGAACGCAGTTTCTCTGAGCAAGTCATCCCATTAGTGTTCAAATAAACATTTTTCAGGTAGTAAACATCATAACTTCTTCAAACAACAAACAGTGACGTCACCTATTGAAAGACACTTTACTGAAAGAGGACATCAGATACCTATGTTACTTTTTTGGGACTAGAAAAGGTACACAAAAGTAATGGAGGTGGAGATTTTAATAATAAATTGTTGCTTAGAGAGGCAAAACTGATTGACTATTTCCAAACTAATAATCCAAAGTTTCAACTTAATGAGACTATAGAATGGCAACCAATTCTTTAAGGGATAGAAACCTTAAGTTCACTTTATCCAGAGTGGAACCTTCTGATTCACCTGAAAGTACAGGATTCAGCGATGGTTATTCCGTTAAGTATATGGGGATTGTCTAAATGTATAGCAACATTCAGAGCATTTTGAATTTATATTAGGAGAGGAACTCTGAGCTTTCAAATAAGGACATTTTATGAATGTGAAATGAAAGCTGGCACCCTTGACACCAAGTACTATGGTACAGTGGTGCCGCGAGGAGGTGGGCCTGACACTCGAGCAGGCCGATAGCTATCAGTTTAAAACCAGAAGCAGTAGCCCCTGCACTCTCACTCCCTCCAGATGGTTTTGTGAAGCTTGACCGTGTAAGTAGCAAAGTTAAAAGGTTCAAAAAAATGTGAGGTTTTAAAAGAAATGCTCAAGAAGTGAAGTAATAGTGAGACATTGCCTTGCTTGTTTGCAGGAGAAAATAGTGAAGGTGCTTTAGCGCTAAAAATGCAGCCTCAGCAGAGATAAATGGAACAGCTGCCCAGGTCACAGTTATGTTTAAATAAACAAGAGTTTTGAGTCACAGTTTGTTGTTTGAAGAAGTTATAATGTTTACTACCTGAAAAGCGTTTATTTGTGCACTAATGGGATGACTTGTTCAGAGAAACTGCATTTAGATAATATGTTTGTGGATCTGTTACAGGTAAAATACTAAGTGCTACAAACTAATGCTGCACCAAGTCAGAGCAAGATGTGAAACAGCTGAGGAAAGGTTAGCAATATTCTAAAATGCAGTAAGAAAGAGAGTATGAGCATATTATTTTGAAATGGTTTAGAATTTGAAGATGGACATGTATTTATTTATTTATAGTTGAACAGTGGAGGGAGTGAAACCTGAGAACATAGAAAGAGACACAGAAGGAAAAATTTAAAAGAGGTGATGGCTTTGGTTATATGTGGGGTTCTACTGTGAGGTTCTATTGTGGACCTATATTCATTTCATGTAGTGATATTCAGAAATATTTGATAGATTGATTTGAAATATAATGTTAAAATGTTATATCATTTTGTATTGTAGAAACCAGTTTCCCGAGGAAGGGTAATGATCCCGAAATGTAGAATACAATGTACTGGATGGAAAATATTTATTAATTAAAAAAAAACTTTCAACTAGAATGGTGTATGGATTTACTTAGTGTGAATGGGATTAACTTCCAGTATTTTAGTTTATAAAAAAAAAAAGACAGAGAGGAAAGAGTAAGTATACAAAACAACAGTTAAGGGGCCACAAATAAGACATGATGGGAGTGGTGCAGTGCAGTGGCTGTGGAGCAGCAGTCTTCTGGGAGATGTTCTGGAAGATGCGGTGTTGTCCCTTCTGCAGGCACCTCTCTGAGCTGAGGGAGGAGGTTGTTCATCTCCAGGCTGAATTGGTCAGGCTTGGGGGACCTCCTTTCCCACCCAGGGACCACCAGGGCCACCACCACTGCCTCAGAGGTTGCCAAGAAAGTGGAGCAGTTGGACCACAATGGGCTCAGGGAGGGTGAGGGTGGTGGAACAAAGGCACATCCCTCCACTTGTACTGCTCCACAGTTCATATGCCATTATGGTAGAGTGTGGTTCCTCTATGGAGGCATCCAAAATGGAGACCAAGGAGGATGCTGGGAACCTTCACAAAGGAGACCCACAGGAGGGTGACATGGGACACCACAGGGGAAGGAAACAACTCTTGGTGGGGGACTTCATTGTTAGGAGGGTAGAATGATGGGGAGGGAGGGGAGAGGAAGGTAATGTGTCTGCCTGGTGCCATGGCTTGCAGGGACAGGGAGGGAAGCCTCAGCATCGTGGGAGCAGCTGCACGGGGGAGGGAGCTGGATGTCACTGTCCACCTAAGGACAAAAGATCTGGCTGGGAAAGGGATCATAGCAGTGCAAGAAGAGTTTGTGGAGTTGGGGAGGGGCCTTAGACATGTAGCGTGCACTGAAACCTTCTCGGAGGTGCTGCCTGTCTATGGTACGGGTGAGGCTAGTATGCTCTGCACCATAGGATTCAATCAGTGGTTGAAAAACTGTTGCAGAGCTCAGGGTTTTGGCTTCATTGGGGACTGGGGGGTCCACCTGGAGAGATGCAGCCATACACTGGCATGATGGTCTGCATCTGTCCAGTAGGGGAACCAGAATCCTAGGAGATAGGTTTAAATGCTTTATTGGCAAGCATTTAAACTAGCGAAGGGGGGAGGCACTGAAAAAGTGAAGGGAAATCCTAGCCCCCCCCAAAAAATCAGGGTCATTCGTGAGGTAAACACCAAGATAGAGAAGTCAATAGGAAGAAGGCAGGGGTAAATGGAGAAAAAGACAAAGGCAGTAAGGACAGGGATGGGGCAAAAAGGGGTAAGGCCATCAAAAAATGGAGGGTAATGAGTACCAATGCCCATAGTCTAGGTAACAAGCTTCCTGAACTGGTGGCCTTGATGGAAGAGGGATGCCTGGATATTGTGGCAGTCACAGAAATATGGTACACAGAGAACCATGACTGGGATGTCATCATACCAAGGTACACAATCTACAGGAGGGACAGGGAGGGTAGAAGAGGAGGAGGAGTAGCTCTCTATGTACTGTAAGGGAAGGGAAGGGATCAAAGCAACCGAACAAAAAGATAAACAGGGCAGAGAGGAGGTACTGTTGGTCACCCTGGAGACTGGAAATGGCACCACAATCTGCACAGGGGTTGTATACAGACCCCTGTCTCAGGGGAGGAAATGGACAAGAAAATGATAGAAGGCATCCTTAGGATGGCAGAGAAAGGGGAGATATTGCTGATGTGGGACTTGAATATGCCAGATGTTAACTGGAGCAACATTGCTGCAGCCACATCCAAGAGCAGAGCCATTCTCTATGCCCTACAGGGGGCATGCCTCAGACAGCTAGTGGTGGAACCCACTTGGGAGGGAGCAATATTATACTTAGTATTCTCAAATGGGGAAGGAGAGAGGATCTCAGATCTAGAAGAGGGTAGCCATCTGGGAACAAGTGACCACCAAACAGTGTGGTTCATGATAAACTCAGCTGTAGAGTCAAGCCATATAAAAGTGAAGGTATTGGATGTTAGGGGGGCTGATTTTGTCAAAATGGGAGAGTGCCTCAGAAATGCACTAGCAAACAGGCAAGAAGCAGGGGTGGAGCAATAATGGAGAAACATTAAAACTGCCATCACAGAGGCAACAAGCCTTTGTGTGAAGCAAATAAACAAATCAAAATGAAAGAAAAAAACACTATGGTTCTCAAAAGATGTGGTGGGAAAGGTTAGGGAGAAAAAATATAGCATTCAGGAAGTATAAGGAAACACAGAAGGAGCAGGACAGAGAACTGTACCAGTTAAAGCAGAAGGAAGCGGGGAAGGCAGTCAGCATAGCAAAGGCCCAAACCGAGGAAAAGATAGTCAACTCAGTTAAGCAGGGGGATAAAACCTTTTATAGGTACATTAGGGAGTGAAGAAAGACAAAGGCAGGGATACTGAGGCTGAACAAAGAGGAGGGTGGGTGAGCAGAGAGGGACTGTGAAAAAGCAGGGATACTGAATGAATACTTCTGCTCAGTATTCGCAAAGGAAGAGGAGGGGAGGTATCTAACCCAGTCAATAGAAGCACACTGGATAGGGGGATCAATATCAGTCCTTTCACAGAAGAAAGGGTTCTGAAAGAACTCCTAAAACTAAAGTGGACAAAGCAATGGGCCTGATGGGATTCATTCCAGAATTCTAAAAGAACTAAGGAAAGAACTAGTATCACCATTGACTACCCTTTTTAACAACTCATGGGAGGATGGTGTGGTACCTGAGGACTGGAGGAGGGCGGATGTAATTCCCCTTAACAAAAGTGGAGCAAAACAGAGGCAGGAGTCTACACACAGCCTGGGTAAAGAATTGGCTGGAGAATAGGACACAGAGAGTAATAGTAAATGGAGTCCACTCTGAAAAAAGGGGGGTTAGTAGTGGGGTACCGCAGGGTTCAGTATTAGGACCGGTCCTCTTCAATGTCTTCATAAGTGACATTGCAGAGGGACTGGAAGGAAAAGTATGTCTCTTTGCAGATGACACAAAGATGTGCAACAGAGTTGATGCACAAGGTGGGGTGGAAAGGATGAGAAGGGACTTGACAAGATTAGAGGAATGGTCAAATGTATGGCAGCTTAGATTCAATGCTAAGAAGTGCAAGGTAATGCACCTGGGAAACAAAAACCCAGGGGAAGAGTACACAATGGGGGGTGAGATACTAACAACAACAAAAATAGAAAGGGACTCGGGGGTAGTCATATCAGATGACCTAAAGGTGGGCAAGCAATGTGAGAGGACAGCAAGGAGGGCTGGGGGAATAGTGGGATGCATAGGGAGAGGCATCGCCAGTAGAAAATAGGAAGTTATTATCCCTCTGTACAGACAGCTGGTGAGACCACATCTGGAGTACTGCGTGCAGTTCTGGAGACCCAATCTCCGCAAAGACATAGACAGAATGGAAGCTGTCCAGAGGAGGGCAACTAAAATGGTGCAGGGTCTGCACCGGAAGACATATGAAGAGAGACTTAAGGAGCTTAATATGTATAGCCTCGAGGAAAGGAGGGAGAGGGGGGACAGGATAGAAACTTTCAAGTACCTCAAGGGAATCAACAAAGTCCAAGAGGGTAGCATCTTTCAAAAAAAGAGATGTGCAAGAACAAGGGGGCACAATTTGAAGATAGAAGGAGGGCGGCTCAGAGGTAATTTAAGGAAGTATTTTTTCACAGAGAGGGTTGTGGATGTATGGAATGGCCTTCCAGAGGAGGTTGTGGAGTCAAAAACAGTGGTGGAATTCAAGCATGCATGGGACAGTCATAAGGCAATTCTAGGGGGTAGGAAGAAGTAGGCTGCTGGTTAACTAGAATCTGCAACTTATCCATCAGGTAGGGAAATGGGCAGACTGGGTGGGCCAAGCGGTCCTTATCTGCCATCAAATTCTATGTTTCTATGTTTCTGTGACCTGTCAGTTTGACCTCAGTGGTAGGGGAAATGATGGAATCACTTCTGAAGGAAAGAATCGTTGAGTACCTAGAGGTCAGTGGGGCACAGGACCCAAGGTAGCATGGATTCACAGTGGGAAGGTCATGTCAGATGGAGCTAATCGATTTCTTTGACTGGGTGACCAAAGTAGTAGACCAGTGAAGGGTTGTGGACATGGTCTACCTAAACTTTAGCAAGGCATTTGACACAGTCCCGCACAAAAGATTAATAAACAAATTAGCCAGCCTGGGAGTGGGTCCCAGGGTGGTATCCTGGGTAAAACATTGGCTGGACTACAGGATGCAGAGGGTAATAGCAAATGGAGTCCACAGTGAACAAAAGGGGGTTACTAGTGGGGTACAGCAGGGTTCAGTACTGGGTCTGGTGCTTTTTAATGTCTTTATAGGAGACATTGTAGAGGAACTAGAAGGAAAAGTATGTCTCTTTGCAGACAACACAAAGATCTGCAACAGAGTTGACACACAAGGTGGGGTGGAAAGAATGAGAAGGGACTTGGCAAGGTTGGAGGAAAGGTCAAATGTTTGGCAGCTTAGATTCAACGCAAAGAAGTGCAAAGTAATGCACCTGAGAAATAAAAATCCAGGGAAAAAGTACACAAGGGGGGGTGAGATACTGACAACAAAAATGTAAAGGGACTTGGGAGTAGTTATATCAGGTGACCTAAAGGTGAGCAAGCAATGTGAGAAGGCAGTAAGGAGGGCTGGGGTGATATTGGGATGCATAGGGAGAGGCAACACCAGTAGAAAACAGGAAGTTGTTATCCATCTGTACAGACAGTTGGTGAGACCCCATCTGGAGTACTGCGTGCAGTTCTGGAGACCCATCTCCACAAAGACATAGACAGGGTGGAGGCAGTCCAGAGGAGGGCAACCAAAATGGTGCAGGGTCTGCACCACAAGATGTATGAAGAGAGACTGAAGGAGCTTAATATATATATACCCTCGAGGAAAGGAGGAAGAGGGGGACATGATACAAACTTTCAAGTACCTCAAGGGAGTCAACAAAGTCCCAGAGGGTAGCATCTTTCAGAAAAAGAGATGTGCAAGAACAAGGGGGCACAATTTGAAGATAGAGGGGGGACGGCTGAGAGGTAATATGAGGATGTATTTTTTTCACGGAGAGGTTTGTGGATGCATGGAACATCCTTCCCGAGGAGGTCATGGAGTCAAAAACTGTGGGAATTCAAGAATGCATGGGACAAACATGAGACAATTCTAGTGGGCGGTAGGAGGAAGTAGGCTGTTGGTTAACTAGGATCTGCAGCTTATCCATTAGGCAGGCAAATGGGCCAACTATGTGGTCTAAGTGGTCCTTATCTGCCATCAAATTCTATGTTTCTATGTACGAAAGCAGTCCAACATACAAAAAGTAAATTTTACAAAGAAGCCCTCACCAACTCATGGAACAGCAGCAGGTCCTTCTGAGCAAACTTAAATGACATCACTGGGAAATACCTGAAAACTGCCCTTCCTATGCTCAGTGTTGAGGGTGTCCCTGCCTTGGACCCACTGCTCATTTCCAATTTGCTGAATCTTCCATTTACCGACCTGAGTAGTGTGCTCCCGGTGGACTTCTTCAATGCACCCACCCCTAGGGACACTGCGAGAAAGACTGCACTGCTACCTAACCGTCTGCTTTTCCACTTCAAATTCTTATCCGAAGCAGATGCAAGGAAATACTTTGAAAAGTTACTCAGAAAGTCAAGGCACAGTGGGGACTCCCTGGACCTCAAATTTATTCACCTAGCACTGGATGAAATACTTGGACCATTAACAAAAATAATGAATCTATCCTTCTGCCACTCCCAATTCCCTCAAAGATGTAAGTTTGGTACAGTCACCTCAGTACACAAAAGTGGGGACCAGTCCTTACATAACAACTACAGACCAATTTCTATACTCCCTCCACTCTCCAAGGCTCTTGAGTGGATTGTCGCTGACCATATGCTGGAGCATTTTACTAAACACCAGCTCCTATGTCCAGAGCAACACAGGTTCTGGAGTGGTCACAGTAGTATCACAGCCCTACTTAAATTTACTGGATTCATCTATAACGCCTTAGACAAAGGTCACATTGTAGGGGTGGCCTTCATTGACCTATCAAAGGCATTAGATATGGTTCATCGTGCCCTTTTCCTCAAGCAGGTATCTGACATTGGACTCGCCACAGAAACCGTAAACTGGTTTAGCAGTTACCTGAGCCTCTCCTCCCAGCAAGTCAGGATTGGGGAAATCATATCTGCCAGCCAGCCTGTCAGATCAGGTGTACTGCAAGGGTCTATATTGGGACCGCTACTGTTCAGCATCTTCTTAAACAACCTTCCGGCCTCCTGCCAATGCTGCATGCTCATATATGCTGATGACACAGCGATCTTTGCCAGCAACCGTGCCCTGAACTTCTTGAAACTGATCTCCAAAGTGGCTTTGCATCACTGAAAAAATGGTTTAAAGAGTAAAGGTTGGTTATGACTATAAAAGCACAAAGACTATGCTGTATTCCTCAGCCTAAAATAAACTAAAATGCTACCTCTGACAGTACAGAATGACAGTGGCAGCAACCTGGAACTCATCTCACTCTTCAATTACCTGGGGTTACATTAGACTCCTCTCTGTCCTTCTCACAGCATATCAATAACATTGCTAAAGCCATTAACACCAGAATCGGGATCCTCTACCAACACAGGCACTGTCTAACCCATGAAACACTGAACCCAGCAATAAACAGCTCACTTATGCCCCTCATAGACTATGGACTGGCTATCTATGGATCTGCAACCGACACGGTGCTCCAACATATCTCAATTGCACTAAACAAAGCTTGCCATCTGCTCACAAATGCACGAAAACTCACCCACACCTGCAAAGTCTGTGCTCGTGCCGGATGGCTCCATCTGAATGATAGAGTTTAGTATCAAACCTGTCTTCTCACCAAAAAAGTTGCTTAAACCTGCTTCCTTCAGGAGTACAGAACCTGCTGTCTCTGCCTATAAATACCAGACATACCTGGAGCTCATCCACCCAAATGTTATATGTGCCCAGATGCTGCACAACTACGGCTCAGCGTGTCTTCTCTCACTGTGCTCCTCTCTGAACAAACAGACTCCTGCCTGACATCTCTTGTGCCACAATGCTTGGTTCCTTTAAACACAGACTGTGCCAGCATCTCATTGATAATAGTAACTGCATGTGCCCCATTTAAGTCTCTGCACACAGGTACCAACTACCTCTAGCACTTCCAAATCTCTATCCTGACAGGATAATCAAACAACAGAACTTAACCCATCACCCCTCCACCCCCTTGGTCTCGAGCCTAGCTCCTGCCCTATCCCAACCCTTTTCTCTCACTGTTCCACTTTACCCTGCCCCTTCCCCTCCCTCTTCCTTAATCTCCTTCCTTATTCTTTCATTCTGCAGGACGAGGGCATACTTTGTACAATGCCTCAGCTTACCTAGTGAGTTGTTGGATTTTGTGCCCTCTATGTATATTGTTCTCATTATCTGTATACTGTACCCTCTATGTATATTATCTGTAAATTGTCATCAGTATTTGTGCCTTGTTGTTCTAATGTACTAATATGAAACTTCTCAATGAGCATCCCCTCACAGGTGTCCAAGATTTCAATAAATAAATAAAATAAAAAGGTTGGGCATGACTCGGCAGGGGTGCACAACTCAGCTTGCGGGACTGGACCATAACTGGAGCAGATGGAATGAAACCTATGCAGACAATCTCTGTTTGGATACCAAACAATGACTGCATCTTGTTTTGAATGCATGTGTGTGTGTGTGTGTGTGTGTGTGTGTGTGTGTGTGTGTGTGCATGCGTGTGTGGAGGGGGGAGACCAGGATGATGGTGTGGATGTAATTTGTTGGTGGGCTTTGGCTGCCACCCTGGGAGGGCAGCTAGTGAGATGATGCTTCCAAAATGGGTGATGTTGTCTGGCACAGGGCTGTTACCATGGGATGACCTGCTCTTGGTGGAATGGAAGTTTGTGAGACTCATGGTCTGAGTAAAACTCAGAAGCACAAACATTTTACAAAGGGCTGCATGCATGCAGGGGATCACACTGTAGTGCAGGACTGCTTGCCAGAACAACAAAAAAAGCAAATGCAGGTGGGGGTAGAAAGAAGGCCTCAGAGGCAGATTGGGGTGTCAAAGGAGTTCCATAATTGAACTGACTTTGGGTCACTAACTGCAGTAACAGTTGGGCTGCTGGTGGAAGCCAGTTACCAGTCGCATACAAGGGAGTACAGGCATGCTGCAAAGGAGATGATTAAAAAGGGAAAAAGATAAATAAAACTGTGTCTGATGCAGGAGATGGCACCTACAGCACAAGTCACAGACCATTGTGTTCACCACTTAGGGACTGCAGAATGGGTCAGTGTCAGGGAAATTTCTTTTCTGCCCAAAAATATACCATCACAAATGAAAAAACAGAGGGAGCAGTGTAACAAAGGGGATGGAGAACAGGGCATACATATATGGAGGCTGGTGAAGCGTGCAGCTGCATCGGCCATAAGGATGACTCCTTTGTTTGCAGTGGAGCCAACACAGAAATGGAAAAAACGGGCAATCAATTAATGAGTCGGGAGGGGGGGATACAAGGTTAATACATTGTTTCTAAAATGGGAGCATAAACTGCATTCTGGTGACAGGCACTGCTGCATACTCCCTTCAACTGAAATAAAGTAAAAGAAAATCTGTGTAGCGACAACGTTCGGATTGCTCACATGTATGATCAACAAGGGAACAAAGGGTAAACTGTCCAGGAGGGAGTTGTAAGGTCATTTGAAATGGTGCCCAGCTTGCAGAGGGGTTGTGAGATAACAGATGGACCACACACCAAATTTCAGTTGCAACACGCAATCTCTGTGTGATGTTTATTCAAAATACAGGAAATAACCTTCAGTAATGGCATAGTCCTTCAATACATCAGTTTGCAGCAACAGACTATATTTGTTCTTCATCTACACTAGCCAGCACCTACTAACTCACCGATCCACCGATCTAACTTATCTGTTGAGGTTTAGCCTCCCCTATGTGGGCCTTGTTTGCTTGGGTAGTGGGGACTCAAAAAAAAAAAAAAAAAACAAGATAAAGACAAACAACATCAGTGCAAAAGCACTGAAACAAGGGTTACCCCAAATGGCATTGACAATAAGCCAGGTTTCAAAGAAACACATCACACGTACTTCCATAATGCAAAGCATCATAGGGTATATGCAAATCACCAAGAAATTTCAGACGTGTTCAGTTTACAGCAATTTACATGCATTTTAAATAGCACAACTAACTTAATTTTTATCATGCAGTCCCTAGTAACTTTTTACTTTTATCAAAAACACCTAGTGCCATGGTATTTTCAACATTTACAGGTGTTATACACATAAGGTCTTCTGTGAACTTTAAACCCAGTGTGTTGCCTCTCCATCTACCATAGGCCAGCTTGTCATAAGGACACTATAGCATAGTCAAGAAAGAGAAGTGGGTACCAGTCAACCTTATGGACTAGAAATTGTAAAGAATAGATTAGGCTAAGAAATAGAAGAACTGTTGCAACAGATTTAAGAAAAGGTCTCAGGATCCCTATTAACAATAAACATTCCATCATTAACATAGTGGATATTATCATTCTTTACCCTGAGGTATTAATACAGTTCTCAGTGGAGACTAACGGTAACTTCCCATCTCCTTTTAGGGAAATTCTGTCATATTTCTTAACCAAAAATCTGGACATCTGTAAAGTTCAGTACCATAGAAACAATTTTTCTGGGGTGAGTAATTACCTGCTCCAACCCCACCAGACATGTCAGTTTTAAGCAGGGCCCAGTCCTAGGTTCAACCCCTCAGTATAAACTCACTATGTCTCTTGCTGCATTTCGCTTGCTACAGATACAGACACCTGAGGGTAGACACTCTAGATATTACCCAACACAGGTTCCTATCCATTTTCTACCCACCTCCTCCTTGGTAGGTTTTCCCTCAGAAAAGAATAAAACACATGTACTACCTCAGACTCCTTTTCTGCCCTTGGGTACCTCTTTCTTTGACATCAGGCCCACCACCTGACCAAACATGCTACACTGTTGCCCACAGAAAGGGACCATTGCTGAGCCACATCTGGCCTTGCCTCCAATTACCTTGACCCCTCTGTCTTACACAAAGTGTCTGCAGGAATATGGAAGGAGCAATAGTTGCTTCTAGTCTCCTATTTCAACCTATGATAACCTAAGACCCCAAACCTTTGGTCATCCCATCCCCAGGCAGATCTCTACAGAAACCTACAGGAAACCAAGAAACCTCCCATGCTGAATACCCTACAATGTTAAGCAGCAGGTTCCTAAACCTTCTAACTCTGGGGTGTCTTCATAAACATCCTTTTAATCATTGCGCTGTTTTCAGCCATCTATTACCATCTAGTACCTTGTGACCTGTGTGGGAGTTTTCCCTTTTTCCAAGGGTGCCTTTTTTTTCTTTAATGTCCTCTACCCTTTGGGACACTGTTTCCACTCTCCAAGTACTAGTTTCTCTGCTGTCCCTAGCAGGTATCTCTATCTGGTTGCACATAAGACATGTCTTAAGATAGGCTGTCACCTGTCTGTACATTCCTGGCCAGTAATAATATGGGGTTATTCGAGCTAAGACCCCACCATGGCTCAGATGCCCACAGGGACTAAAGTGAGCAGCTTCCATCACTTGATGTCTGTAGGCCTCAGGCACTATTACCTGGGCATCCATACTTTTTGTACGGGGATTGAGCCTTATGTGGTACAGAACACCCTTCTTTAGTTCATTCCACCAACATTGTTTTGCCCCCACGCCACCATTAATCTGCATACCCTCCTTGACCTTAACATACTGCAACAGTTTGGCAACATTAGCATCTTTAACCTGCAGTATACACCAGTCAATACTGTTAATAGATTTAACTGTATCCATATGAAAAAAAGTCCCTTCAGCCTCATAGGCTTCTTCTTGCTTGCTTGCAGTGTTCAACCCTAGCACAATATCATTAGGCACAGTCTTTCCTGGGGTCTCACATTCAAGTTCCATACTTGCATCTCTGACCTCCAACAGGCAACACCCTAGGATCATAGGCAACAAAGGAATATCCTGTTCTGTCAGGGGGTCCTCCTCAAACTGAGCCCATAAAAAATCCTTCTCTGACTCTTTATCCAAACTCTTTGGCAGAAAGCTCTTGAGCACCTGGCACCAGTGTTCCACCTCTCTGTGTAGACAGTCTGCCTTCAGCCATTGCCCACTCATCCAGTGGATCATCCTAATCAGGGTCTTCACCTACTGAGTGTTATCTCTTGCACCTTCAGTTTGCCTTGATCTGCATCTCTTCATCATCTTCAGGTTTGGCCTTCCTCTAAGTTCCCAGGTCCAGTGCAGGCAGCAGCTTCTTTCCATCTGTCAGCCTTTGTTCTGGTCCAAACTCCACAGACTTTCTTCTATGGGTTCTCCTCTGGCAACTCTTGGTGCATCAATCCACCTGGGATATCTGGGCAATATCAGAGGGCTGTGGGTTCAGTTCCCACATCTGGCACTTGGGTTAATATCCCAGTACTGACACTGTAGTGCAGCATGAGAGGGGTGCTGCACTTCTGAGGTGCCGTCTTTCAGATGAGATGTTAAACTGAGGTCCCATCTGCCTGGATTGGTGGTTGTTCAGGCGGATGTTAAAGATCCCATGTCACTTATCGAAAAGAGTAGGGGAATTTCCCCAGTGTCCTGGCCAAATTTCCTTCATTCACTAAAAATACCACCAACAGCTTAATCTGGTTCAAGGTCAGTTGGCATTCATCTGTTTCCCCTTCCCCCAGGTTGTGCCTAAAAAAATAGGTAGGATTCGAATAGTGCACTTACCCGGTCAACAAAAACTAAATAAATAAATAGATAAAATATCCACTGGAACACATCCCTCTTCAGCCAGTACAGACGCTTCCTGCAAGTTATCCCACTACTGACACCAAGTCTGTGGAAGGGTTGTGTGACAACAGATGGACCAGACACTAAACTTCAGTTGCAACACACAATCTCTGTGTGATGTTTATTCAAAATACAGGAAATAATCTTCAGCAATGGCATATTCCTTCTTCAATACATCAGTTTGCAGCAACAGACTATGTATGTTCTTCCTCTGCACATGTCAGCACCTACTGACTCACTGATCTACTGTCTAATATATCTGTTGAGATTTAGTTTCCCCTTTGCAGGCCTTGTTTGCGTGGGTGGTGGGGTCTCAAATAAAAAATAGCTAAAGACAAAGAACCTCAGTGCAGAAGCACTGACACAAGGGTTACTCCCAAAGGGCATTGATAATAAGCCAAGTTTCTAAGAAACACATCATCACACATACTTCCATAATGCAAAGCATCATGGGATATATGCAAATCACCATGAAATTTCAGACTAGTTCAGATTACAACAATTTACATGCATTTTAAATAGCACAACTAACTTAATTTTTATCATGCAGTCCCCTAGTAACTTTTTACATTTATCAAAAACACCTAGTGCTATGGTATGTTCAACATTTACAGGTTTTATAAACATAAGGTCTATACATTAAAGTATTTTATGACAGAGTGCCATTGCATACTAAATCCAACAATGAAGAACACAGCCTGTTGTTTTACATCAGCTCAGAGGTCACAACAATAACCTCCCTGTACAAGGAACTGAGAGGGAAAAGGAAAATTAAAGAGGACACTATAGCATAGTCAAGAAAGGGGAGGGGGTGCCCATAGGCAGCCAACCTTATGGACTAGAAATTGTAAAGAATAGATTAGGCTAAGAAATAGAAGAACTGTTGCAACTGATTTAAGAAAAGGTCAGTCCTCAAGAGCGGCAGGCTCTCCCTGTCACACAGCTGCAAGTAACCTTATGCTCAGATCCAAAAATAACAGAGTGTGTTACTATGTAATCAGAACGCACCATAAGAGCAGCATGACTAAGGTCCAATAACAACACCTGGAATCAACATCTGCCTGCATGGCATAATAAAGTGAGGGAAGGAGAGAGAGAGAGAGAGAGAGAGAGAGAGAGAGAATAAAACCCACCCACCCAAAAAACACATGTTAAAACTCAGGAATTGGGGAACAGGAAAGCAAACAAACATTGTCTCTTTAGCTATAAAGCCAGTATTGGCACCCAGTCAGAAATGATTCCAAGGATACAAAGGGACTGACCAAGTGACATGGACATACAAGTAAATATTTAAACATTTATACATTTAAACATTTATATAAATTCACAGAGACTCATGCAGGGAAAATGACAAGATCAACAAGGGGATTGTACTAGTGCAAAAAAACAAACGCTATGCTCTTCTCTCCGCTTGCCCATGCACCCAATCCAACAGCCTGTGTGTCCTGCCCTAAAATTAGTACATTATTAGGAGAAGAGCTGTAATTCGTAATCAAATTTAAATACTTAGGAGTTTGGATTGATAACAGACTCTCCTTCACTGAACACATCAAAGACTTACTGAAAAAATTATGGCAAAGGCTTGGTCTTTTCTTTAGGTTAAAACAATTCCTGACTACAGATGCCGAACAAAGGCTGGTCCAAACCACCTTCCTATCCCTGATGGACTATGTGGATTTTTTGTAAAGCCATGGTTCCACCTCCCAACTGGCCAAGCTGGACATGCTGTATCACTGTGCAATTAAGTTTATAATGGATCTCCCTAATTCTATCCACCACTGTGTCCTGTACGCGGCTATGGGGTGGACCTCCCTTACATTCAGACAACAAAAAAATGTTGCTCTCTGAACCTACAATGCCCTCACAAGCAAACAAGCTACCCCCATATATCTCTGGCTGCCTACCTCTTAGCATTACTGGAAAGTGCGCACTTCAAAGCTACTCCTATATCTCCCTCATAATACCCAGGATTAACTTCAGATTCAGTAAGGTGGCAATTAGCGTCACGTTGCCCACCCTGTGGAACAAGCTGCAAAGGTCATTCAAACTGAGCATCCTTATCTCCTTACCTAATTTTAAGGTGTTATAAGTGCAAGCAGTGACCGAAGTATGCAACTGTTTTACCCATCCCCTACCAGTTCCGAACTCATTCCTAGCCCACTCCTAAGCTTGAATCCTGTTTGCAGCCACCTCCAAGATACGAGCTCAATCTCCCCTAATAACTAGAGTGAAGCGGACTGACCATCTAATGTGTCAGCGTTGCACTTATTACTTCACACCCCTTATACCACTCCTTACTCCTATATGCTACCACATCCTTCTCCTTTCATACAGACATGACCCTACTTACCCCCGGGGTTCATAAACCATACTTATATGTCAACCCTTGTATGGGGTTAACTGTGTTTGTTAGTCAATTTATTGTCCTGTATTATCCGTTATGAGGGCAGCGCCCTTTCTGTACAATGTATTATCTTTACTCTATGTATGAAACCTATGTATGTATACATGAAAAAACAGGTCCTCCTTCTAAATGAGTTCTGCTCAACGGTGACCGCCTGTATAAATAAAGACTTTGATTGATTAATTGATTGATTGATAGTGCTATGTGGAATGCAGAATTCTGCCAGCAGAATTAGTGCAGAATGGCCATTCTGCTGGTGGAATCTCTGCCAGAATTTTACTGGTTCTTCAGCAGAATTCTGGCTACTGTGATCAAAGCAATTTTTCTTCGGAACATTATTCTGCAACAATTTCTGTGGAAAACTTTGAGATCAGTTGAATAATATTCCTCGAAACAGCATTTTATTCCACAGAAAATCATTCCTCAACTATTTTCTACTGTGGAATTTCACCATTCTGTTTGTGGCAAAATTCAATGTAATTTCAGTGAAATTTTGAAAATTCCGTGGAATTTTGTCCCTCCAGAATTTGTAAATTCTGCACAGCACTAGATTGTACATCATTTAAACTAAACACTTACTGTAGTCCAAAGATGTTGGCTTGTCTCATTGATCTAGCTGCCCTGGAACAAAGACCCTGTTACAAAGACAATGACCCCTGGCTCGGTCGATTGGACGTCAGGACAAAGAACACTCTGGAAAGACTCTCTGGAGCAAGGGTCAATAATAGAACAATGAATGGTGACTCCCAAGGGTCATAAAGCAGGCAGTGAGAATTTGGAAAAAAGCCAGGTAGAGGAGAAAAAAAGGCTAGGAACAACACAAAATACAACAACACAATTAAAAACAGATGTTTTTTCTTTATTAAACATGTAGTTCTCCTGTAAAAGGACACTGTCAACCCTCTTAGGCCTCAAAGTGTCCCTAGTTTAAAAACACATTTTATGATTGTTCACATTCTATAGAGACTCAACTGCTGATGTAGCCGATAAATTGATTCTGATCCTTTTTTCCTTTTAAAAAGTGAAAAACTCAGTGCCCACCATACTGGTGTTATCACACTAAAACATATATGTTTATATTTCTTGGCCAACTCTCCTGCATCTTTCCTGGACTCAGGAACACTCCCATCACAATCTAGGCACTCATTATGCAGTGGAAGTAGAGGGGACTATTGTATTATGAGTGGCTGCACTGTTTGAGGGTGTTTCTAATGTTCAATAAGTATGCAATAAGAGTAGTTCAATAATTTGAAGCAAAACGAGGCTGGGTATCACTATACATTACCCATACATTTCAGTTCTATTAAGCAAGGAAGCAAATATAACAACCAGCAACATCAATGAATTTTAAAGAAGGTAAGCAATCATAAAATGTGAGTTTTTAGCTAAAAATAACATGATGAAAAAAAGGTTGACAGTGTCCCTTTAAATAGTCTCCAGAACATGGATAAAACACATCCCTAAAGAGAAGAAAAATGCAAAACTTACGTAGGTAGACTGACCTACAAATTTCTATTAGACCAATAGGAAAAAGAAGCCAGAGCACACATAATGATCTACTCAGCAGCTGTCAATAATTTAACTAGTTTAACTTTCTCCGCTAATGTTTTTGATCTATTTTAAAATGGGGAGCAGATAGACTACTCTGCCCTTGTTCAGTCCCAGAAAATGTACATGTGTGGACATGGCCTAGCTAGAGCCAACATGCAAATTAATATCTTACCTCTCTGTCACCCTCTTGAGACTCTCTTGTCATCCTTCATTAATGGTGCTGTAACACCTGAAGCTCTGACATGTCTGTAATTTGCTGAACATCTACATTTTGAAATCATTTTTTTGTTTTGATTAATTGAACCATCATGGAGATGTAAGTCTGTCAATATATTAAGCACAGTGCTGCCAGTTATGTGCCAGCCCTCATGACTGGGCTAATGCCAAGGCAGGCCCATTAACTTTCAGCACCAAGATGGGGCAGATTGTGCCCTTGCTGTCTTAGATACCTATATGACACTACAGTGTTCAAACTGTTGACCACCCATACATCTAAGGAAATCATTGCAGTGGGGGCCAGGACAGTATTGCTGAATTGTGGATTTCACAAGTTTAGACCAGAGACGATGACCTGTGGGTTCAGCTGAGGTAACAGTTTCACACTGCAAGGTACAGCACCTTCTTGTTAAGATTGACAAGTTGGGGAATAATGCCCATTGAAACAACATCCAAATAGTGCAAATTGAGGGGTCAGACATCATTAGTTTTTACAACATGCCATCTCAACATTGATAAAACCTGAATTGCACACCCCTGAAAAATTGATTGGACCCACTGCTCCCTGGCCTGGGAAGTGGCTGCCATCCATTCTGGTATGCTTCCTGAGGTTTCAAGATAAAGAAAACTTCCTGTGGCTGGCATGTGAAAGAGGCCCCCTGCACTGGCAGGGGAAGCTCATTCAGTCCTTTCAAGATTTCTCTGTAGAACTACCAAAACAACGAAGAGTATTTACTGAGGCACAGCACAATTTGGCCAAGACGGGACTGCAATATAACCTGAAGCACCTGGTCAGCTCTGAGAAATTTATAATGGCATGCCACAAAACTGTACCACCTCAGCTGCAGTCAAAACCTTACTGGTAACACACTGCCTAGATAATCATAACCTGCCTACTGAGACATTATTATATATGCCCTCAAACCCACAGCCCCAACTGATAGATATTATGCCATGGCAAGGGCCAGATAAGTCTGATACACCTACATTTATCCCTCAGAAGCCACACTATGCTTCAGAGGATGATCCCTGCTGGTATTGGTCATCTGTTGAAAAAGAACCTGTAAAAAAGGAGCCACTTCCCCCAGCCAACACTCCAAGAGCTGAAGTAAAGGCTCGCTGTCCCAAAACTCCTCAAGAAGTTCCATCATGGTCTGCATAAAAAATAAGTGTTTTGCTTTGTGATCTATATCCCCGAAGGTGAAGATAACCAATGTCAAGACTTCATTGACTGCCCTCCTAACTGCATATCCTCTTCCTCCTCCCATCTGGATCTCAGCCACAGCGACAACACCACAGCCACCAGGACTCTCTTTGGGTCCAGATGATGATGTACACTTGATCATGGAGCATGGAAACACCCAACCTGCTGCAGGCTTAACAGCAAGTCTGGGACCACAGTGAGTTTTAAGTAAAGACAATCGTTTTAAGTTTTCTGTAGCATTGTGACTGGCTGTACTCTCCTTCTGATTTTGTGAAAAGGAAGTTTGAGAAAAGCTGGTACAAGTAGTGACAGCATGGAGAGGACCAGTTTAGACTGATTCTAACCCACTGTAACAACTACAGGGGACTACCAGAAAGAGCCACTTGACCACCATCACATAGTCTGCTCAGGGGCTAACTTTCATTCCCGCTGAGTTAAAAAGTTCATGTGCTGAACTGTCCATCTGTGTTGTGTTTAACTCCATGGAGGGAGGATTTTAAATCATGAGATACTTCATGCACTCATAAGCAGGGCCACTGGAATATTGCACCCGCAATTTTTTTGCGGATACTACAATTTTCACCATTTTCCACAAAAACTGACATGTTCCGCAATTTATTGCAATTTTTGAGTTTTTTACTTTGAACTGTGTAAAAAGTATTAACATTTCAAATAAAATACTCTCAAATATATTGACAATTTTGCATGCAGACTTGGGTTTGGCCGAAACAATGCAGTGCAGGTGGAGGAAGGATTTTATGTGCCACTGCTTTCTTCTGAATCCTTGTCTTGTTTGGTTTCAAAATCCACTGGCCAAGCATAAGTACACTTAAACACTTAACATTTGGTTTGTGTTGAAGCAGTCTATCAGAAAACTTTTTGTTGCCACAGAGTCTGAAACAAAAGATGGGAGAAAAGGTGCAAATTATTCCATTTACCAAAATGGGGTGCTAACTATGAAGCCTTTTTGGTACGTGGCATGGCAGGTTTTTCCTTGTGAACATACTTTCATTCAGACTAGTTTTGATTCAAACAGTTGAGGATTTTGAATGGTCCTGCTGATTATAAACGTGAATGAGGTAGTTGGTAACAGTGATTTCGCTCTTAGCAATCTACAACCTAGATGCTCACATGCAAAGACTACAATAAAAATCTGACTAATGTCTGAAAACAAGCTTATAAAACACAAAAAAAGGTATCTGAACATTTATCTTTAACTAAACAAAATCATTGCAGCCAGAGTACAACAAAGATAAATTACCAGGTACCATGACTACTGCATGATGCAATAAAAATACATTGGAATTTTTTTTGTTTTATTTTTTGGTAACCGGGTTAAGGCCCACTAGGCACAAGTGCCCATTTTCAGGGGCAACTCAGGAGCACTGGAGATGTTAAATGACTTGCTCAGAGTCACACAGTATGCAAGTGGATGTCATAGGAATCAAACCCATGTCTGCTGAATGTACCCAGCTCATTTACAGTTTGTTACTTTAACCTCTAGGCTGTATTTCCAGCCACAATAACCCCCAGATTTAATGTTTTAATGTGCAATTAAACAAATAGTGTACAGTACCTACAGTGACAATTATGAACATTAAACACATTAACAACATTTTACTAAAACTCAGTTATTCGCCACTCTGCTTATTGTTTCCTTGCAGTAAAGTGGGTGAATAGCTGACAGAGAACTGTAAACAGCTGTTGATCAGGCTTCATTATTCTACATCCAGAAACAGAAAAATGTGTTTATTCTGGATTTATTTAATATTGATTTACTGTGGCTCACTACATAGAATCTATTTAGCACTGTATGAGGCAGATTTTTTTAAATTTTGGAAGATAGGCAACACATTTATCAGTTTAGTATTCATTTTAGGAACATAAGCTTTTCTTTATGTTTAAACATATTCAAGTGGCAGTGTATTCATTTAGCAGTTTACACTGACTAATATACTGTATGATGCAGAAAACAATAAAAGATTTATTGTGAAGCACTCAGGATCTATAGTAGAACTCCTACAATTTTCCCTGCAATTTTTGCAAAAAATCTTTGCAATTTGGGTAACTTTTTCCATAATTTTCAAGTTGGCCTGCTCATAAGGTTATTCAATTGCTGTAAAGTCCTTCAAGTCTACTGAGTGGCATCACCATGTGGGGCACTCCCTCCTGCAGTGCAACTGGGTGTTAAGTAACAGGATCCCTAACAACTTTTCTGGGACACCCACACTGCAAGCACCCCACTCATCAGGTGCCAAGCACCCAAGATAAGGAGTGCCACTTAATGAGATAGGCCTGCCTCATGGACTGTGCTTTATCTTCCCCCCATACCTATCAGACTAAGGGTAGAGGTAGGCAGGGTGAGGGGAACAGAACTTGGTTCTTGGCTCTATCACCCTCTCTGTCTCCCTGATCTGGTTCCTAGATGGCTTGGGCAACAAAGTTCCTCCATCATAGAAGTGGAACATTGTTTTCTGTTTGAATATCCACCAGAAGACACACACACACACACACACAGGCCCACAGATTGTACAGAGGATCCCTGATTGCTACAGATTAGCTAGCTTTCATGTGCTTAAAAATAATATTTATGTACTTTCTGGTCTTCCACCATCATGGACCAAACCTCAGAAAGGCTAGATTTCTTGTACCAAGAGGTCATTTTCAGGGTGTTACATGGTGCTTGTGTAAGGCTTGCCTGTGCACTATTAACCCAGTTTACCTCACTATTTTGGGATCTTGTTATATGGGTACATAAAGATATTATTTTAATATTTTCTTGCATTGTTGTTATTACTCAGAAAAAAAACTTTGAGCACAGGTACTCTTTTAAAAAAGTTCCACATCAGAAGCATTTACAACAGTGACAGTACACGCAATGCAATGGACAACATGGCTGAAGAAACAAATGCAATGGATATCATAGTGCAGCTTACATTGAGTCAATAACAGAGTTCAATAGAGAGTGCAATAACACTGGATCTGTAACAGAAGTAGACAGAGAGCACATCATCATGTAAGCATGAGTACATAATTGGGTAAGCATGAGTACGTGTCAGTTCAGGCTTATTCACTCTGAAAGTTCCATTGCCAGTGTGCTGTATTCTGATTGGAAACAATATCTTATGCTTGTTTATTACTGGGTAAGTTTCTGATTTGGAGAGGGCCCTCACCTCCCATGAAGACACCACATTAACCTACCCATCCAGTTGTCTACATCTGTATGCTTCCTGTTCAATGGCTGACATTACCTGAGTAACCTGGAATGTGAGTGGCCTTAATTCTCCAATCAAAAGAAGGCACTCTCAAATTGGTTTCATGAAGTCACAAAACTATGCAGGGAATGGGTGGAATTTGAGATGCACAGTTGTGATGCTACAACCAAAGGTGGGGTAACCATCCTCCTTCACAAGACTCTGAAATGGGTGTTTAAGCAACAACTTCTTGATGGTGATGGCAGATGGCTACTGCTGAAAATGTATACTCCATAGGGTCCCCCTCATACTAGACAGAATTTGTTGGGCTGTGCTCTCCTCAACTCTAAAAGCTATCATTATGTCTGTCCATGTTTCTGTATTGCTTTCCACAATCTGGAGGCTGGAGGTCATGGCTGTCCTCCTGGAGGTTGGACCGTCTTTAACCCCAAGCTAAAACATTCCTGAAATAGGTCCTAGAGTCCTAGAGGAAGCCATTGCCTATTTTTAGGCCAGTGAAACCACTAAAGTCTCCTCAGCTACCCAGTGGGAGGCATTTAAAGCTTCCCTTTGGAGAAAGCCCTATTTGGTACATACCTAGCCGACACTGGGAATGTGAAGTTATGACCAATGTACTGGAGACAAAACTTAAAGAAAAGTAGGCTGCATATTAACATAGCCCTCTCAATATCATTATTAAACCCCTACTAGCAGAAATAGCAGCGCTCCAAATGCAACTCAATACCATCCTGTCCCAGAAAGCAGGACTGGTCATTCTTTGTGCCGGACAGATATTGAGAAGGAGGACAGAAGCCTGGGCAACTTCTCTCTGGTATGCAGTGAACACAGTGACTGTGACTGAGTGACTGCAAAAAGGGTGACTCAGTCACGGCGCCTGTGTTCTGGGCTACCTGGCAGGGTAGCGTCAGGATACCAGGGTGGGTGGGTGACTATGGCAACAGGATCTGCATATATACACACGCACATGGGGGGGAGGGACCACACCACGTGATGGGCAGAAGGGGAGAGATGGTGTATGGGATGTAGTGTGGCGGTCAGTTGCCGAGCTGGCCGTGTGGCATGGTGGGTAGGGTGGCAGGCTGGGGTTGGGAGGGTGCTGGGTTCGGTTCTGGGGCATGATTGCTTTTTGTGTCTGGTCCATTTTTTTCTTTTTCCAAGTTTTACACACACCCCCAACATGCACCCTCCTGGAGTTGAGAATCTTTAAGTAGGGAGGTGCAGGGGATGAAGCCCCAGTGAAGATGAAGTCACCAGCTCTGTAGTCGCTGTGAGTGTATTCACTGTTATTTATTTTCAGTGATGTACTGGCACAGTGTCAGGATCTACTTCTCATGCTGGCATTCTTTCTCTCTGTCCACCAGTCGTTTTGCCTCTGCCTCCAGTGTTTTTGTTTCTGCTTCCAGTCTTTTTGTTTCTGCCTCCAGCTTTTTCACCTTGATTTCCAATTCTTGCTGTCACAGTTGCAGTTTTAGATCTCAGACTGATTTGGAGAGTCTGCTAACAGCTCCTGGCTCCCTTACAGGGGTCCTTTGCCTTTGGTCATGGTCTTTCAGGGCTCTTATGAGGTCCGTTTTGCTCTGACCATACCTCTGGATCTCCCTTTCTTGACAACTCTCCTGCAGTTTTGTCACAGAAAGACTGTCATTCCTGGGAGCTCATATTCTCTACCTACCCTAAGCTGGATTGACTAGAAATAAAACAAAACAGTTATAAAAGTGTACTCTTTTGTATATCCTGTTTTGTGACTGCTAATGTAGAATTTTCTACTGGCAAACTCTGTTCTTAGTGTGTTAGAAAGTCATTTGTAATCACACTGCCACCAATTTGGGATGGCAACTCTGTCTTCTGGACTGGAACAGTCTTTAAAGAGTCATCAAAATCTTTTTTCCTCACTGCCACCACCTGGAGTTTTTTAAAAACACTTGTCCTCCATTGTACAGAGCTGGGAGGTCACCACAGGTCTAGGCAGTATAGCCTAGAGGTTAGAGTAATGAGCTGTGAATGAGCTTGGTACATCCAGCAGACTAGACCTTGGTTTGATTCCCACAACCTCCACTTGCCTACTGTGTGACTCTGAACGAGTTTTAAAACCAACCAGTGCTCCCAGGTCGCCCCTGAAAACAGGCACTTGTGCCTAGTGGGCCATACTCGGTTATCAAAGACTAAAATAAATAAACAGGTCGACATTGATAGTATGGTCTTCTGATGACAGATGCCAATAGAGTTCTTCCCTCAGCCAGTGAAAATGTATTATTTATTTATTTATCTATCTATTTATTTATTTATTTAACACCTCTGATTAATACCTTTGAGCTAAAAGCTCATTTAAAGAGGCTCCGCATCATCAGATAACAATATACAAACAATGCAGAGTTAAACAACATAACAAAATTGCAACACAGAAGGATAGAAATTACAAATTCATAGAGTTTACAGATAAGGTAAACCTAAGTTAAACTGCAAATGTTAAACAAGGGTTGGAGGAGATAGGGAGGTGTGGAGTATGGTGAGAGGTAAGATGGGTAAGATAGGCAGGTATTGGGTAGTAAGATAGCTGCTGAAAAAACAAATCACAGCTGTAAGAGGTGGAGGAGGAGGGATGGGGAACAGCTCAAGGTGGCAATGTCAGTGAAAAGGAGAAAATTGAGGAGTAGCCCAAGAGGTAGGCAGGGAAAGGATAGATAGGGTATGTGTAAGAGGTTGGCCGTAGGGGTGGTATTTACAAAACTGGAAAGGAAGGGAGTATGGAGGGAGGGAGGGTGGGAGATGGTAGGGGATGTGAGAGGGAGCCTATGACTAAGTGCTGCTGTAGAATAGTAGCCCTAGGAAAGGGAGTGTTACAGTTGCATGTACATCTTAAATACCTTAGTGAAGAAGTCACAGTCTCATGTAGATGTAAATAAAAATATTTACTAAAAAGAAAACATAGGTTGCAACTACAGGATATATGTACAGTACTAAAGAGAAAATCCCCCTTTACAAGGAAATAAAATAAATGGGTTGAATAACAGACAACAGAAAGAACAAATTACAAAGGCTAGATTAAACTGTTCTCATTTTACCTTCTAGCTACACTTCAAGAGACACTTGAGCTAAACTAGCAACACTTCTTATACGCAGCTTAAGTCAGGTTATGCTTATCACGAAAGGTCCCAGGCAAAAACAGCCCTGCTCAAAAGGAATTCTCTAAATGTATAGCTCACATTTAAAACTCTGTGATTAGGTCATTCCTTTGAATTAATCAACCATTTTAGATTCTGTACAAGTTTGAGTTCTCTTGCCCCAATCAAATTAAAAACCTATAGATGTCCAATTAGATCAATTTAACAACCAGTTTATATTTGAATGGTCCAGCCCTTTTAAAATCTGTGTGCCTGTGTGTATGTCCACCCCCCAGGTCATTTCTGAGATTTATTATCTATTACATTGTCCAGAGCAATAGCTTGCTAGTGACAAAGACTCCCAGTGTTTTTTCCCTTGTTATTAGCAGCCAAGGAAAACCTCTGGTGAGGCTCAGAAGACTAGAAAAATAGTTTCAGTCAATCCAACAATGCTAGTTGCTGCAAGTCGAACCACTCCAGTGGGCTCGCAAGGAAGGAACAGAATCTGCCTGCCAGTGGGGTCTTGATGTGGTTCTACCTGCTGGTAGCAGACCATGCTCCCCCAAAATGACCGACCAAGGAAAGCCGAAGCAAAGGAGCCACTTCCTGCCCTGAACCACACCAGTGGTTCAGTGACACACTGCCTGCTCCGGGAGGCTATGCTGCCCTGCTGGATACCACAAGTTGATCCGCTTCTGCAGGCTTGCAATGAAGGAATGGAATCTGCCTGCCGGTGGGGTCTTGAGGTGGTTCTGCCTGCTGGCAGCAGACCATGCTCCCCCAAGATGACCGACCAAGGAAAGCTGAAGCAAAGGAGTCACTTCCCTCCCTGAAACACACTGGTGGTTCAGTGACACACTGCCTGCTCCGGGAGGCTATGCTGCCCTGCTGGATGCCACAAGTCAAGCCACTCCTGTTGGCATGCAAGAAAGGAATGGAGTCCACCTGCTAGTGGGGTCTTAAGTTGGTTCTGCCTGCTGGTGGCAGACCACTCTTCCCTGAGATGACCAACCAAGGAAAGCTGAAGCAAAGGAGCCGCTTCCCGCCCCAAATCACCCTGGTGGTTCAGTGACACACTGCCTGCTCCAGGAGGTACATTTGCCACTAGCCCAGAGCTAGAAGAACTCTAGGTTTTGAATTTCTGGTGCCTTTATACCAACTGGTGTTTTCCTCAGGAGTCCTCTATGTGATTGGCTGCCACTTACTGTTCCTTTTTAGCACTACATGCAGTTTACTTTATTTCTACAATGCTGGCATATAATGTTGTCTAAAAGACCATAAAATGTTTAGTTTTCTAAAGTCAGTTCTGGTTATATAATTTTTAAAACCTGGCAGCTGTATCCTTGAACTGATTCAGAGTGATAGTTACTCTGCTGTATTTTGATTAATCTCCGAGTGCTATTTTAGTTGTTCCACTTTATTTGATTTATTTAGGTTGCAAGTTAATCTATCTGAATTGCTAAAACTACAATTGTTCCCTGTCTCTTCTGTTTTACAGTGTTAATTTCCTCTAACTGATTTGCCTACTTTAAAGTTAAAGTTATAAGTTTTCCTGATCTTTTCTGATTCTTTCTGACTGCCTCACTACACTTCCTTGTACTCTCCCTAGCGCTTCCCTTAACCTTTCCAACCTCTTCTTGCTCAGATTTCTCTCTCTCCTTTCACAACCAACTGTGTCTTATTCCTAATCCTCCCACACTCACTGTTCTCTTTGGCCTCAAACCTACCCTGTCCTACCCTGTTCTTTTGTTTTAGCTTAAGCCCCATGCCCTGTTCTTTTGTCTTAGTTTAAGCCCTCCCCTACCAGCCCTTACTTAACTGCTCAACTCCCTCTCTTCTTGGGCTGTGCTGCCCTGCTGGGTGCTGCAAGTTGAGCCACTCCTGCGGGCATGCAAGGAAGGAATGGAGTCTGCCTGCCAGTGGAGTGTTGAGGTGGTTCTGCCTGGTGGTATCAGACCACACTCCCTCGAGATGACTGACCAAGGAAAGCCGAAGCAAAGGAGCTGCTTTCAGCCCCTTACCACACTGGTGGTTCCGTGACACACTGCCTGCTCCAGGAGGTACATTTGCCACAAGCACAGAGCTAGAACCCTGCCCATCCCCCTTCAGCCCACCCTAGGTGGATACTGCCTTTTATAGTTGCTCCTAATTGAATTACTAAGTGTCTCGTTTCCCATTTGCTTGTTATAGTGTCTGGCCTCTAGGAGTTCTTTCCTAATAGGCTACCACCCGATTACTTCTCGGCAGCATAACCAACCAGCTCAAAAATTCTGCATGTTCACAAGGGGCATACTACAGTAATCCTCCTGACTCTGCAGTAGTAGCACCAAATTTGTCAAGCAATTTTGTGAGATTCCCTATTTATCCTTTACAAAATTTAGGGAAAATAAATCCTCTAAAATTCTTTTTGTTATAACTACAGAAAGAGGCCAGTTCCTATTATAGTGCTTCAGTGCCATCTGGTAGATTTTCAACTACACTATAAGATGAGACAACCCTCTCTGGGTAGCAGTGAACACACTAACAAACAAAATAAAACCCCTAACTAAAGGTTTCACAATTCTCAATAGGGATTTTTAAAAATCCTTAAAAATCCTTTGACTAATTTGGTGCTACCACTGTACTCTTACTTTGTTCTTATAGGGACCCAACTCTCCCTATACTGCTTAGTTTAAACAAGTACTCATGGCTCTCCAATGCCCCTCAGTGTCACTACCTGTCATCCTTGTGCTCTGTGCCATTTCTAGGCTCTTGTCTTTTTCTTGCTACCAGCCAACTACACCATACTGCTTTACTCCTAAGGATTTCTACTTCTCTATCCTGATCATTTTGTCACTGCGGCAACACAATTCCACACCTCTACTATCAACCAGGGGTCTTATCTACCTTGCTGTACATACCCTCAGGAAAAGCTTTTTCTCTCATTTACTCCCTTCCCCTTTCATCCACCACAAACTTTGTTATATCCTTGTTCTTACGCTACTACTTTCCAGTGATATTGAATCAAACCTTGGCCCTCTGACCCACTTTTCCCTTAATGATCTGTCTTCTAACAACATTAAAGGGCTTTGCATTGCCAGTCACTACATCGGAAGCCTGGTATACAGTCATACTGAACTTGAAGTGTGGGTGGTGCTATATCAACCTGACGTACTCGGCCTATCTGAGACTTGGCTCAAGCCTGCTCCCTGACCAGCTACTGCTTAATACAGAGTGACCATCCCTCATCAAAAAGGTGGGGGGGTGGCATTGCCCTTTTCTACAAAGAGCATCTAAACCGTGCTACTATTCCTACCACTATGTCCTCTATATGCAAATCGATTCATGTGACACTCGCCTTTGGAGCCATAAAATAACACATTATCTGTGCTTAAAACCCCACTAAAGGTGGTCTTTCAGGACTAGAGGAACCACTTGACCATACCTCATCAGCTATAGGATAAAATTAAGTCTTAATCCTAGGGCACTTCAACCTAAATTGGTTGGGCAAAACTCAGTGTGCCCTCCTTTCCCTGATACAAAGCCACAACCTACATCAAACCATAACTGTGTCCACCAGTGTTATATCCCAGTCTAACACTGGCATACTACTTGATTGGATCCTAACCAACCGTGTAGATCATGTCCTTGTCTCTGGAACTCTTGCAGGTGGGATAAGTGATCATGCCTTTATATTTTGTACGTGGAGTCCCATGGCTGCCCCCTCTCTTCCACCATGTTATATCATTTTTAGGAACTTTGCAGGGTTTGATCATGGCAAGTTTCTTCATGACTGCTCCCAAATTGACTGGTCCAGTCTATACCTGGCTAAGGATGTCCAGTCTGCTCTCAGTATCTTCCTAACAGCATCAGGACTATTCAGGATATCCATTTTCCCCAAGTCACTCGTCGAGTCGAGGCAAACAAAAAAGGTGGTTGAACAAGGACCTGCTTGCCTTACTTCATCAAAGAGATAAGAGCTGGAAATGCTATAAGGCAACCAGCGAGTCAACTGATTACGATTGCTACAGAGCCCAGTGTAACGCTTGTAAGAAACAAACTAGAATTGCCAAAAGCACATACTGCAAAGGCCTATTGCTACTGTAGATGCAACTAGTGACCCAAGAAAATTCTAGACCCATGTAAAAACATTCTTGGAGTCCACACAATCACAATCCAAGAATGATGTGGTGCTAAATGGGGTCCATTGTAATGACCCACTCACAATCACTAAATCCATCAATCAGCACTTCTCAGACTTATTTATTTTATTTATTTAGTTTTGTTGACCGGGTAAGTGCACTAGACAAATCCTGCCTATTTTCAGGCACTACCTGGGGAAGGGGGATACAGATGAATGCCAACTGACCTTGAACCAGATGAAGCTGTTGGTGGTATTTTTAGTGAATGAGGGAAATTTGGCCAGGACACCGGGGAAATTCCCCTACTCTTTTTGATAACTGCCATGGGATCTTTAACATCCACCTGAACTACCACCAATCCAGGCAGATGGGACCTCGGTTTAACATCTCATCTGAAAGACGGCACCTCAGAAGTGCAGCACCCCTCTCATGCTGCACTACAGTGTCAGTACTGGGATATTAACCCAAGTGCCAGATGTGGGAACTGAACCCACAGCCCTCTGATCTCCCAGCCTCAGAGGTGAGTGTGCTACCTACTGAGCCACTGACACAGGTCAAAATACTCCACCTCTTTCCACTCTGTGCAATAAACCACCCTTAAGACCTCCTCTTGCTATGAGTCAGGGGCTCTGCCTTTTTGCTTTAAGGCTGTAACTAGGACTGATGTACTAAAACTCTTATCTACAATCTCTGACAGTACAAGTACTGGATCCGATTGTCTGGAATTTAGGCTCCTAAAATTAGCCACCCCTTTCATAGCCTCTCCCTTGGCAAAAATATTCACCCTGTCCCAATGTCATAGCCAAGTCCCTGATATATGGAAAATTGCCCAAGTTACACCAGTCTTTAAGAAAGATGATCCCAGCTGGCCCGGTGGCACTGAGGGTTGAGGCACTGGATACTACACCTCAATCCATGCCGGTGACCACTGTACAGGAGCGGGCATTGGCCACTGGGGTCGGCTGGGAGGAGGAGGATTGAGCATCCCAGGGACAGCTCTCCTTCTCCAGGGAGGTGGTGGGGACAACCACTGAAGTGCCGGCTCCTGGTGGTGGCTGGGGCTGTGCAGCCTCGAAGGCCACCAGAAGGGTATGGCATTGGCAGCATCGGATGTGCAACGTACAGAAGCATGCATTGCAGTGTCCTTGACACCACTGCATGCCAGCACAGGGGGGCTACTACTGTAAAAAGAGAAAAAACCCTTGGCGGCATGATGGCTGCCCCAATGACATCACCACAGACATGCTCAAGTCAGCTCCCTCCTGTGCCCACCCTCCATGTCTCCACAGTGGTGGGGTAAGTACCTGCTGGAAAGTGACATAGGAAGGGCTGTGGCAAGCGGGTGAGTTCTGACCACTGCCGGGGTGAGGGCCTTGAGGGTTGACTGGATGGGGGAACCAAAGGTACAACCCCCCCAGCCGAGGATATAAATAAATATAAAAAAAGATAAAAAAAGAAAGGTGATCCCAAAAATCTCATGAATTACCAACCTATAGCTATCCTTTCTGTACTAAGAAAGATGCTGGAAAAGCTAGTTGCCACCCAAATAACTGACTTTCTACACAGAAATAACCTCCTTTCGGAAGCCCAGCATGGCTTCCAAAAAGGCTATAGCATATCCACTATCTTGCTCAAACTGACCTCTGACACACTCTCTGCTATGGACTCTGATCTTCTGACTGGGGCCCTCTGTATCGATTTAATGATGGCATTTAACCTCATTATCCACCCACTACTCCTTGATACACGTTGGAATATGAGCATCTCCCTTCTGGTCATTGCCTGGCTCAGTAGTTATCTATCAAGTAGTGCCCAAGTGGTAAAGTTCAACTCTGCTTTCTCAGAATCAACAACTATTAATATTGGGGTTCCACAGAGCTTCATCTTGGGGCCCCTCCTTTTCTCAGTTTTCAACAATGGCATCAACTCTAGCTCCTCTTTCTGCTCTGCCCTCCTCTATGCTGATGATCTTGTTTTGTACAATAGCTCTCGATCCATATCTTCCATTAACCAACACCTGTCCTCGGATTTCAACTCTATTCAAACTTGGCTATCTGAGCATAAACTTGTTCTAAACAATAACAAAACTCAGGTCATGCTCTTTGACACTACCTCTAAACTCAGACACTGTCAAGACCAGTTCCTTGTTACCGGCTTAGATGACTCTTCTATTGAGATTGTCTCCTCATTTAAATACCTGGGTGTCATCTTGGACCACTCGCTTGACTTTGACCTCCACATCCAAAACACCTGCAAATCAGTTAACTTTAAACTTGGAGTTGTCTATATGACAAGCCATGTTTTAACCCCCCTCTGCAAGAATGCTAGTAGCCCAAGGTATCCTTCTCCCAGCCCTAACCTATGGTGTTCCAACCTATGCAGCAGTACCAAAGTCTTCTCTCTGCAAATGGGGCACCACTCATAATAATATTTGCAGATAAGCCTCATCATCCCCAAGGCTTAAATACCACTGCCTGCTATATGCTGATCTCAGCTAGCTCTCTTCTGCTGCTGCCAGACTCCTTACTTTCAGCTCCTTAGTGGATAATGTTGTGAAGGTACAGACTCCATTAGCTCTTGTTGCTATGTTGAGTCCTCAATCCACTTCCTATGACTTACATTCAGTTGAAAAATCTTGCTTTATGTCCCCAGGTGCAAAATTACTAAAGGAACTTGTGCCTTCTCCCGCCATGCTCCACAGTATTAGAACTCTCTTGCTCTAGCTAGTCATCAGTCACCTTCTCATGCTATCTTCAAGAAAGAACTTCATCACTTCCTATCCGAATCTGACCTCTGTACTTGTTTTGACACCCCCTGACATGCACCACTGGATCATCTATCTTCTCCTTCCCATTATAACTCTGTGCTGGTCGAGTCATACCTCAATCGTAGTCCATGTTTCTTTGCTTGTTGTTACTATATCAGTATTTTATTATTATTACTATCATTATAATCATTATTATTTTTCTGCTCACTTGTAGCTCACTCACTGTAATTTGTATTCATGTTCCTTGCTGTATATTACACTGACATTTGTCTCTACTGTTCATTGTGAAATGTTTCCTCTCTGTATCTCATGCCCTATTTTTGTATTCAGTGTACTGTCTGGCTTTGTAACCTCATGGGTTGTGTCTGAAAATAGTAATGTTTTGGTTAACACATCTATCCAGTCAACAAAAACTAACTAAATAAATAAACTATTCAGTTCTCATTTCTGTCACAACTTAGTCCTCAATAATGGCTCATGTTGAAGTAGAAACACAGAAACGAAGCTCACACACAAAAACATTTAATGTGCAGTAAGCACAGCACATGGCTACTACCCGGAGTGTGGTGGCACACTGATTTCATCATCATGGGACCTCCACTGACAAAGAGGCAATGTGCATTGAAGCACCTCATTGTGGTCACGTGCTGCAGTACACAATAAATGCCCTCGCCTACTGCACCTTAAATCTTAAATCTTTTTGAGTGGGTGCTCCTTTTTGTGTTTTATGTTTTTTTTTTGCCTTTTAGTAGCAGCTCCCAGTTACTAGTGAGAAGCTGTCATTTTATGTTTTCTACAGGTTTATGTTGAGTCTGCCCAACTAAGGGGTCAGACATAAGCAAAATGGCAAAGAAGTCTAGTCTATGATCAGTTAAAGAATAAAATCAGTTGTCTGCCTTTTACTAAGTAATGGAACTATAAAAGTTTACACTTTTTCATAATTACTTCAGCATGTGGATTCTTGACTTCCTTAAATGTAACCAAATAATGGATACTGATTAGTATAATTACATATGCATGATGGATAGATATACAATTACAATGCCATTATAAGGGACTTACCAAAGATGGTTTCAGTCCATCTGGGAGAAAAAGATACAGTGATTCAGCTTACTTCCTTCTAGCTTATTAGCAACCACCTGGGGCTTTCAAAGATTCTATAGTTGTGACAGCTTTAATTGCAGATTTATTTATTTGGTTTACTAGGAAAGGTGGAGTAGGTCAATGACTTGCATTCAGTTGCATTACAACCTGAGGTGCAATCATGCAAATCATTACATGAAAAATCAGTAATTATGCTTTAGTGCAGGTAGCCATGTCATCATACAAGTTCAGAAAAATATTCAGCTATTATAATTCAGTACATACATTTTTTTCAATTTGTCATTTCTGGATTTTGCATTATATTAATGCCAGTGTATCCATGAAGTCTGTATATAAAAAACATTTACCAGGAGTTTCTGACTTCATAGTGCACGTGTTGTATCATAAGTTAGCATTACAGCATGCAATGTCATAAAATACAGCTATTGTGAGGTCAGTCGCGTGGAAGATATTTTTGAAAAATACAGTGCAATAAGAACCTGGTAAAAATGCCAATAGGACAAAGCCCAGCATGTAAAAAAGCCATTAAAGCTAAATGCAAATGCTATAAAGATTATTTATTTTCAGTTTTTGTCCAAGAAGGCTCTCTGAGCTGTGACTGCTCATTTCCAGGTGCAATCTGTGGGTGATTTCTATAGACCTGGCTTACTGACAGGAGCAATATGGGTCAGGACCCTGGGAAAAATCCCATACTGTTAGATAAAGTGCTATGGGGTCTATAACTTTCACCTAGAAAGCCAACAGATATGGACAGAAGGGACACTGACTTAAGGTCTCAACCAACTGTGATTCATAAACGGAGAATTAGGGCATTATGTGCAGACAGGCAGCAGACAAAGTTAGAGAAAGAAAGAGACAATTTTCAAGCAACTGTCATTAGTAATAAAAAAAAGAGGAAGATACATACAGAAAATATGTGGAATATAAGAAAAATTGTGTTGAAATATTATGTTTTTCAATGTTTTACCAGTGGCATGACAATTTTCACCCAGCTTGGAAGACTTAACATTACTGAAAATGGATCTTTCTTTCATTACATTGGCCTGGCCTGATTTTCCATAACACTTTGGGTTATATTCACCAACCTCCAGTGCTAACACCACTTTATTTTGCTGTTACTAACCCAATGCACCAATCTCCCATGTCGTTCAATGCCACATTGCTGAATTGGGTTAGTTAGTTGATGCAAAGTAAAGCAGTGTTAACACAAGAGGCAATGCTCATGGTGCCCCCCCCACACACACACACACACACACACACACACACACACACTGAAGTTCTAGAGTGACTCACACCATAGCAAGTCTAATAGACCATCAAATATTGCATTCATGTTTGTGTGTCATACTCTTTGTCACCTTAAATATTTTTTTTAATGTTGATCTAAGCTAACCTATGCTGCTGTCACAGTATTATTCATCTGTTGCAATTTATGCCTTCTTGCCTTTGATAATCTGCCATATTTGATACGATGTCTTGGAAGAGGGGATACAGAGAAATTCATTGATTGCCAGCTTGCGTCATTAAAACCACAACATTCTCACCAACCTGATAATTTGATGAGACAATCATTAGTAACAGCTTGGGAAGAGGAAGGCTGTAATTAACATTGCAATTTGGGAAAACACAGTAAATGAATGGCAACTTTGTACAATTGATTGGCTCTCTGCACAGAGCTACCATCCTAAAGACATACACTTCTGGTAAGCAATCACATTTAAAATGTGTCAATTCCCACATTCATTGTGAATTTCATAATTCTAAAACAGTCACAACATATCACAAAATTCAGGATCAGTCAAATAAACACAGGAATTTAATTTTGACAAAGTGCATGTATCCAAAGGGAAAAATCTTTAAATCTCCTAAGGGTTTCATTCTTTCTGACATAATGTCATGAACAGTGTGCAGTAATCTTAATTTTATGGCAGCATCAAAGTAAAACTATATAATATTAAAGGGGTTGTTAAAGCAATAATGTAGGCCCAGGGGTTACAGTAAGTGTCTGTGAACTACCCACCTAGTAGTGTAATGCAGCATGTGGTGAAGCCGAGTGCCATATATCCATTGGAAGTGATTAACTGACAGTGAATGTAACCCCTTTGTGCTTTTATAGCAATGTCCAGCCATTTATATTTGTGACAGTACAGGTTACTAGAGGCATTTATTCTTTTCTGCAGTTTAACAATATTTCTCTGTTACAAGTTCTGCTGTAATGTCACATGTATAGGCAGCTAAGAAAAGCTGGTTTGGTTACCCACTGTATAGATGCTGACTTTCTCATGGAAAAGTAGCAGTAATCAATGACAGGGTAAACAGGCAGGAGGCAATAAAATTATAAAGCCACTGTGAGGGTCTTTTCCTGGGATCTTTTCCCATAGGAGAGACAATAGTGCAGGTAGATTTTGTAAAACCTCAGAGATACTGAGGAAGCACAGAGGAGAAAATGACACACACACACACACACACACACACACACAGGTGGGGGGTGAGGGGAACTGTCACTCAAGGGGTGAAGTCACTCTCCACAGCCAGAAGGGTATAAATCAGGGATTTGGACACCATCTCTCACTCTCTCTGTCTCTCTCTCTCACTCACTCGCTCTCTGGAATACTCAACATCTGACAAAAGGGGGCCCTGCCATAGAAGGTTAACTGAATGGTGAGTAGAGCACAGACTACGGCAAGTGCTTCTATAGCTAGTGGGTAAGTAAAGAGTTTTAGGTAAGGGAATGCTCAGATTTCTCTAAACATCAACTGTCTGTGTAACTTGCTTTATTTTCTGTTTCTCAGTAAAAGTACAATCCTTTTGTTTTACTGTAAATATATCCTGTTTGTAAATACCTGCAGTATTTTCTAGTAAAAAATCTATTTTTTGATAGAACCAGTAACTGGTTGTTTATTGACAAGGTAATCTTATTATTTCTGCTGGACTCTATTTGCTGTCCATCTCCGAAGGGCACTCTACCAATAGTTAATGTGTTGATTTTCCTGACCTTGAGCAGAAGGCAAAGGCAGGTTTCCTGTTTCATGGTAAAAATCAGGTAGTAGCAGAGAAGTAGAAGTCCTCGACTAAAACTGCCCTGTAAGCTGGGATGACCCTAGGGGCAGTTTTCGTCACAACTGGTGGTAGAGGTGGGATCATCACAACTGGTGGCAGTGCAGTGTGGATCAGTGCACAGATTTAAAGCTAGAAGCTAGAATTTGTGCACAGTGTGCTGTCCTGTGAGGCTAGAACTCTAGGAGGGAGAAAAAAGACTTACCTAGCACATAAGGTGGCAGAGTGCCAGTAGAAATATAGAAATATATATTTCTACTGACAAAACAGGACATACAAAAGGTTACATTGTTTAGTATCGTTTTTTTTTATTTCTAGAAAACAGCTTATTGCAGGATAGTTAGAAAAGGTGAGTGCCTCAGCATATGGCAAATTCAATGTGCATCAGCTTCATGAACTGTGCACTAACAGGGGGATTGTCTATGAGGGCCTGACAAAGAATGGACTCATAGAAGCCCTGTCAGTGCATGACCAAATGCAAGGGGGGCAGACGGTCTCGGGGTGCCTGACCAAATACCTGGTCAGCAGGGTGTCAGTGATGAAGGTGACCAAGGTAGCAAGACTGAGGTCATAGTGGCTGAGTTAGAGGGCACCTCAAGGCATGAGCTGAGGGAGCTGCACAGCCCAAACTTGAGCTAAGAGCCAGTGCAGCAGAGGCTCAAAATCTGTTGGAGTTCCTGAGAACAGAGCTTGCACTGAAGGAGGCAGAACTGCAGAAGGCAAGGCTGGAGGCTGAAAGAGAGAGAGTAAGGCTTGAGGCTGAGGAAAGAGAGAAGGTTCTACAGCATGAAATCCTGATGCAGGAGGAAATAGAGAAGACTCACCAGCCTGAAATCCTGATCCAGGAAGACTGATAGTAAGAATAACAGCACAAGACTGAGATGGTAAAACTGTTCCAGCAAACACCACAGCAAACCATAAGTAATGGTGTAGGGGTCCAACCCACAAATCCACAATTAATTCAAAAAGGTTTCCTCAAAACAGAAAGGGGGACAATATATTTTTTTTCCAACTCTCTTTTAGAGATGGGTGAAATCTGCAAATTTCATTATGTGAAATATTTCGCAAAATTCACACATTTCATGAAATATTTTGCTGGTGCAAAATGCAAAATTTCACTGGCAAAATGTGGAAATTTGCCCATGAACAGTGGAATTTTGCCACTGGCAGGTGAAATTTCACCTTTCGCAGGTGAAATATTTTGCATTTCACTAGCAGAATTTTGCATTTTGCACCCACTAAATAGTTTACAGAATGCACGAATTTCACAAAATATTTAACACAGCAAAATTCATGATTTTACTGGTGAAATTAAATTTCACTGCATCTCTCTATGCTCCTCCTTCACTGGCCCCTTAGGTCTTTCTCAGGTGTGGTCACTCAGAGTGGCCAGTTCCAACTCTGCCTGAGATCATCTCCAGGCCAAGTCTCCATCCCTGGATCTCTCCTCCACAGCTACTGACCTCCCAACCCCTGACTCTAAACCACCCAAAGGGGGACCGCCTACTCCTCTAGTGCTTTATCTAGTATCTATTAGTGGTGATCAGAGTGTGGAGGAGAGCTGGAGACCAGCTGGGAGTGACCCAGCATTGAGCGTTGGGGCAGTCCACTGGACCCACCGTTGCCTACCTGGGTGCCAGTGCTTTTCAATGTTCTGGTGTTCCCAGGGGCATGGATGTGCAATGATGTCCAACTTGTGATGGGCGTGCTCCCACACCCATGCGCAGAACATCTGCTGACACCCCCTACCCCATGTACATGCTGGTGCAAGTTGCAATACTCTCAGCCTCCACTGGGAGCTACCAGAACTGTGGCATGCACCACCCACCCTCCCCTGGAGAGGAGAGCCATCCTACAGATGCTCAATCCTGCTCCTCCCCTAGTGACCCCTGATGACAGTTCATTCCAAAAGTCCGGGTTACCGGTGTGGCATGAGGTGTGACGTCCAACGCATCAACCCTCAGTGCCTCCAGGCCAGCCCAAGGGGGACAATCTTGATTTATTTTTAAAATCATTTGAGAGGGTATGTGTGCAGTTTGAATTGGGCAATGGCTTCATGGATGATCCACCTTACACTGTTTCTTACTGGTCGTGCTTTGCATGCATTCACTAGAATGGATAATGAGGACTGCATGGACTAAGATAAAGGTAAAATGGTGTTAACAAAATAGTCCATCTGCCATCTGATATGCTGATGACAATACTAGCCAGTGATTGTGTGATAACTATTGAATTCAGAGCCCTGACTGAAGTACTTTCCATGCTTCATGCTCTCTGGTTGGTTTTGTGATTACCAGTTGGCAAGCTAAAGTACAGGTAGGCACAGGCAGTTACTTAAGTTCATAATGGGGAAATGTTTCTGCAGAAGTGAGCAGTACTATTCCCCTTTCCTGTGCATTCCTGTTTTTCTTTTCTTTAATATCATTTGTATGCTGCTGCTATGATAGCTGTGTTAAAATGCGCTGGTAACTTACTAGTAGCAGTTGCCATGGCAATGGCTGAGACCACTATGGAAAGTGTGGGAAGAACCATGCTTCAAAAATCGCATCTCACTTGACAGCAACTGGGGTAGCATAATGCAAGCGAGTTACTGCTGCCCCTGCAGCTGTCATCAGAAGGGAGGAAATGTATAATTTGTGAGCAGCATGGTGCCTGTCCAAGCTGCTCCATTGGTGGAGAGGACTAAGAAATGAGCAGCTAGGACAGTGAAGACCCAGCAACCAGGGTTCTGTTCCCAGTCTTCCAAATGCTGTGTTTTCCATACCCAATATATAAAGTTCGGAGGGGGGTGCAGGGGGCAAAGTTCCCCACAAAAGCCTGATTTAGTTGTGTTTTGCTAGCCATGGTAGTGGTTGTTGGTGTGTTTTTAGACCACTACCATTGGCTATGTTATTGCTGACGGTGTTTTTGCTGAATGTTATTTTTGATAGCGCTGTTTTTCCTATACAGTTTTTGACTGCACAGTGTTTGATTTCACTGTAGTGTCAGCTAAAGTGGCTCTAAGAAACAGATATGTTAATCCTCAAAGAGGCCATACCAAATCCTCTTACTTGATTAGTTATAAACTGAAGTGTCAGCTCAAGATGATGACGCCAAACCCAGTGGTGCTCCCCCCAGCAGACACAGGTACTTAGTCAAGCAGTATCTGCTAACCATTTAGGCCAGAAAACAGTAGCTATTTAAGCCTAGTTGCACTTTAAAAGGGAACATTCTACATTCTTTGTGAAAACTGATACCCCCTTGGCAAAACTGCTACTCTCTTGAAAAAAGTCTAGATCGAGCTTAGGTGCTCCCATGTGGGATTCCAAACTTCAAGAACTATAATGTCATGTATTCGATGTATGCATTATGCTTACTATCATCTGCTTTTATATGGTTTCTATTGTACTTGCTCCATGTTGATGTTAATCTGCTGTAACCTATTGGGGTCGTACATGAGAATTGGCATTTATTTCTCTAGTGCACTTACCTGGTTAACAATAACTAAATAAACAAGCATTTGTCAATGCCAAATGTTATCACGCTGGCACTGGCAGTGGTGGAGGTGGAGAGGCATAGCACTGTGAGTTTGTTAATGTGTCCCAAATGGTGATTTTGCACAGCGAGTACGCCACTATGCGGCAGAGCTGCGGAAACGCATTTTGGGCAGGCTGTGGAAAATGGCAGCTGGAATGTTGATAATGAGGTGTGCACAAATGCCAGTGGTGAAAATGTGGCATGAAAATATTGCAGATTGACAAAGTTACAAGGGTGCATGGAAACTGCGCAATGCATGCTTGCAACACAGTCATTGTCTGGACTTTCGCCACCAAATTTTCAACATAGGCATTTTAGGACCTCTGCTGATGAATAGTGTTACCATCATTTCCTCAAAGTGTCCTGAAAAGTGATTTCACACAATGACCGTGCAGTTCTGCACCGGATGTGCGAAAACACATTTCAGCCAGCTGTACTGTTCATAAGGAGGTATGGAAAAATGCCAATGATGAACAGCTGGAGTGAAAGTATTACAAATTCACAAAGTCACAAGCGTGCATGCAAACTGTGCAACGCGCACTCATAAAACACTCATTTTATTGACTTTCATCCCTAAATTTTCAACATAGGCATTTTATGACATCTGCTAATGAACAGTGTCTCTGCCATTTTCATAATGTGTCTCAAACACAGGCTTTCCACAGCAATCATGCTATTGGGCGCCGGAACTGCAGAAACAAATTTAATCAGGATGTGAGAAATCACAGCTGTACTGTTCATTAGGAGGTGTAGAACAATGGCACTGTTGAAAATGTGGAGTGAAAATATTATAAGTTTGCGAACTGACGAGCGTGCGTGCAAACTGCGCAACACACGCTCGTAACACAATCATTTTATGGAGTATTGTCACCAAATTTTGAACACAGGCATTTTAGGACCTCTGTTCATGAACAGTGTCACTGTCATTTTTGTAATATGTCCCAAACACTGATTTCACATAGCATTTGCACTATTCTGCATTGGATGCACGAAAACACATTTTGGCCAGGGTGTGAAAAATGACAGCTGTACGGTTCACAAGAAGGTGTGGTAAAATGCCAATGTTGAGAATCTGGCATGAAAATAGTGTGAATGCACTAACTTATGAGTGTGCATTGCGCAGTTGCTATGCACGCTCGTGAAACAGTCATTTTTGGAATTTTTCCCACCAAACTTGCAACATAGGCTTTTTGAGAACCCCTCTCAGGAACAGTGGCACTGTCATTTCATTACTTGGTTCTGAAAGGTGATTCCACGCAGTGACTGCAAAATCACCTTTTGGGACTGAATAACGACATGACAGTGCAAGAATTCATGAGAAGGGGTCCCAAAAACTCCATGTTGAAAATGTGGGGCCAAAATTCACAAAAATGCCCAAGATATGCATTAGAGTTGAAAAACCCCTATTCATTCCGGTTGGCTTTTAAGAGTGCAGACGTGTTCCTGGTCCACCAAAGATCATCTCGCCAGACCCCGCAGGTAAGTATGTGGTGGGGGGGTGAGGGAGGCAGAGTGAGAGGGTGGGTGCAGGCAGGGGGGCATCAAGACTATGAGGGACTGTTTTCATTTTACAGGGAAAAAAACCCATTGCGGGACAGTTTTTTTTCAGGGGATTTGGCATGCTGGTGTGGGCTCCCAGCGTGCCACCTAATTGTTTGGGGGGGTGTCTGTACCCAATAGGGGACTGGCCACCCTCATCGCCACACAACGTGGGGAGGGGGATAAGGAAGTAATGCATTTGGGGATTGGGCACCCCTGTTGGCTCACAAAGAAAGCGGGGGGGCCAGCTGAGGGGGATAGAGCACCTCCCCTCTGCATTCAACAATTGGGGGGGTTATGCCAATGGGGAGTGGGCTCCCCTGTCGGCACACAAAGAAAGTGGGGGGGTTAACTGACAGGTGGATAGGGCACCCTTGAAGTCAGCAGTAGTTGGGCGGCTGCCCACTCGCCAAACATGCTCATAATGTCAATGAGCATGTAGGAAGGGTCCGCTGCATATGACAAGCTTTGCTCGGATTGCAGCAGACCTTTTCTTAGATGTGCTCACCACATTATGTATGTGTGGTGTGGCGCCGGCATGCAGGCTGATTGGGGAATGAAGGACGCATCTACCGGTGCTGCCCTGCATTCACCCAACAGCGACCCCGCCTCCAAAGCTGCACTGTCCCATCGATGTTGGCTGCGCAAGCGCGCCAACATAAAAAATAGTATAAATGATTCAGAGTAAATGTAGTCTCTAGAGCTCAACTTTAAATAGGATAGCATGGGTAATAGGACACCCCCTACAAATACAGCAAAAGCGATTCATGAGTGAAAAGAGGAAATATATTTTCATCCAGAGGGTAATAGGGGTGTGGAACAGCCTACCATTTAATACAGTTATACACAAGGACAAAAACAACTTAAAGAGAAATTTAGATATAGTAGGTACATGGCCTTCACAACGGTCTTTGAACTATACACTGATTTAGTGGAAGAGAGGTTCACATGGGCAACATGCATCTTTCTGCTCAAAATATTATAATATGAACCATAGTAGTATCACAGGAAAAAAAATATATATTATTATATTATCAATGATTATTATTCCAGACTATCCCAAGTGATACAAAAACTAGATATCTTCAACATGTTGTAGAAAACACAACATGAATTCTACCAAAAACTGAACAAACCCAATATTCAAATGTTTTTGGCCTGATCTGGGCAGGCAACATGATGTTGTTCCTAACTAAACTTACTGGGTGTAAGGAACCTCCAATGTTTTGATATTAATGATATTGGATTGCTTCTTCCGGGGCAGCAGTATGGGAAAGTGGCCATGGCCTCATGCGGACCAGATTGGTGCAGTGATGTGGTCACATCAATACTGTAAGCATGATGGGTAAGTGCATTCAAGGAAACTCTTCACTTCCCCGTACCTTCTAGTCCATCAGGGAAGAATGGACTTTTTCATGAAAAATAGAGCTTTAATAAACAACAACAGAACATTACGTGGGGGAGGAAAAGGGATGGGTTGGGATCTCTGGGTCCTTGTGATGACAGGCACTTGAGGCCCAATTTTATAAAGGCATGTGACAGCACACTGGACTTGCAGCAGGATATGTGATGCAAGTGGTGACTTGCATCACCTCTTGCGGCAAGCACGATTTTCATAGAAGTGTGCCGCAAATGCCCTCCTCAAGTCCGGAAGGTGGGATGCAGGGAATTAGACCAGCTGCTGCCTGGTCTAACTTTGCATCCAGGATCACGGCACTTGTGTCAACCCTTTGGTGCAAGGTGCCATACATTGGAGAAAATGTCGCAAATGCACCACCCCTTTGAAAATTGGGCCACTCTGTGTCTGAGGGGCTTTGGTGTATTTGCGACCCCATTTGCATCTGATGTAGGGCTTGATACAAGCCCTGCTTCCATCTTCTAAAATCAGGCACTTGATTTGATTACCTTTTTATTATTATTTATTATCTCAAACACAGCTTACATTATTTCAAAATGATCAATTTACACATAAGCATGGCCTGATGTATGGGCTTTTGAACAGTACTACTTGTACTCTCACAAAACTAGTGGGTGCTGTGTGAACACAGCTGGATAGAAATCATTCGCTCACTGTGTGGGTGATGGAGGACATTGTGTCTTACGATTATGAGAGTGTCCTCTCATGTTGTTTGGGTGAGAGAACTACAAACTGGTAACATGTGATACCCTATTATATTTATAATAGTGCCAAGAATATTTAGAAATAAAACACAGATTAGCTAAAAATGCTATCTAGAGATAATGTGATGCTTTCCTTGTGAACTGACACATGTAAAACTCGCTCCCACCTCAACGCTAGAAAAATCAACTAAAAACCTAATATTTTACCAATGCTAGCTAGCCTGTCACAGATCTCCTTTTTGGTATTTGTCTTGGGATCTCTCTGGTGCACAGCTGAGCTGAAAAACTGCAAATTTTAAAAGTAATGTAGGCCGAAATGAAGCAGATCCTCCCATCATGCATGTAGCCTTCAACTCTGGAAAAGAAGTCCAAACAGCCCAAGACACAAAGCGCCACTGTGGGCAAGGCCTCCCAACCTTCTATCACTATAGCCTCGCTATCAGAGGACAAATTCATGGGCGAAAGGGCCCCACTGAAAACAGCCTTTCTGGAATTCACCTCAGATTTAAAATCCATCAAAACACAGAGCTACAAGACACCAACAAAGCCCTCTCCAACATTTCTGCTTGCACTACTTAACTCAAGAAGTGTCAATCTAGAGTTGAGCTTGATACTTCTGCACTACGACGAAAGATCAATAAAATGGAGCTCAAAATGGAAGACCTGGAAGGCCAAAACAGGCGTAACAACTTAATGATTTTTGGCCTTCCAGAGGAAGTGAAGGGGCACTCCCCAGTTGTTTTTGCTCAAAAACATCTGCAGAAGATAGTGGGCCCTCCACTGCACTCCAACTCGTACATAGTCGAAAGGGCCCACAGATCCTTAAGACCTAGGCCACCTCCAGGATCCAAGCCCAGGCCTTTCATCATGCGGCTCTTAAGTTACATTGATCACCAACATATTTTGACTACAGTCAAAGAACTCCAAGAAATAATATGGGAAGACTCCAAGATAAGAATTTCCCAAGACCACCCGGTAGCCACTCACCAGAAGCGAGCAGAATACCACCCCTCAATTACAAAATTAATTGCTACTGGCATTAAATTCTGAATGCTTTACCCAGCTAGACTCTCAGTGCTGCATCAAAGTTCTTGGAAAATGTTTGAAAACACTGAACAAGCTGCTCAGGATCTCACAGCATTATTCCCTGACCTGTTCAATTAGCGCTGATCCAGTGGTTCCTGTTTTGGCTGGGCTACTTAAGTAAGCTATTTGACTCTTTAAGCTACCAGTCTGAAACACGTATCTAACCTGTGTTTGTATCCCGGTAATTGTGTGGTGCTCGTAGCCAACCCTGAGATGTCTCCCGGTATTTGGCATCAATCCCCAGGCTGGAGTGTGTGGCTGCACCATCCCCGACTGCTACTGACCTGGTGCTTATGTGGATATTCCTCGGGAGAATGCACAATTCCTCCTTATAGACTTTCCCGGTTCCTGTGGTTTGACTCCCTGCCCTAGTTCCTTGGTCCCTGATTACTTCTGCTTGCCAAGACAGATGCACGGAGGACTTAATATTGATCCCAAGTCTGTTTTCAGCTTTTTCCCCCTATTTGAATGTGCGAAGGATACGTCCTGCTCGACTCTGCGCAGTATCGCAGAGCTACCACACGAATGTGCAAATTTCTTCAACCCCCGATTACTTTACAGAGAGAAAGATTTTACCATCTTCTTTTAATCCAAAGGACCTAAAGAGATCAAACTTTTTTGGGGAGGATATGCAGAGCCTTATGCTCATAGCCATTTACCCCTTTATCCCTTTTTTGTTTGCTTTCTGATTTTTTTTTTTTGTATTATTCTACCCATAATATAAATTGGGCATGCTGTGGCTTAACCTATCACCATATATGGCATACATTATTACATTAGCTTCATCTATTATAGCTAATCAAATTGATTACAGCCCACCTTATCATAAAATTAGATGTGGGTCTCATTGGCACAAGGGCACACCAGTTCCCTAAGTACATACTGTGATCAGAAGAGGGCACATTATATGTGTGCTCAAATGCACCCTTTTCTTTGAGCTTGTCTCTTTCTTCCTGGCATTGATTTTCATTTTTTTTATTTATCTATGTATTTTTATTTCCCCTTATTTCTCTACTCTCCCCCCCTTTTTTTTCTCTCTTCTCTCCTTACAAGGTTCATTACCATCTGGACATGCTAAAGAGCAACCTTTCAAGTACCGGAGATGAATAAGGACTGGATTTTGCCTGTCTACCCAGGCTTGAGATAGGGTCATTAAGTGACAATTAGTTCATTAGTTATATAGTTAATTGTTAGTAGAAGTATAAAAGATATATTGTCAAGCTATAGTTAGCTTAGCAATTCTTCGATTTTGCAAAGGTGTTAGGCTTAGTTAGTATTACAAAATTTTCCTAGTAACAAAAAATGCATGGTACACAGTTTACTTATTGGTTGGGGTGGAGTGGGGATGTACATGGCTGTGCAGTTGTTGAGGAAGCAGTCATGAATTGGAAATTGGGTTTAGAACCTCTATTACCGTTATCCCATTATGGAATCTTCCTTACTCTAACAGTTAATGTTATACTGTGGGGTCTGGGGTGTTTCAAAAGCTTTTCTCTAAGAATTTAGATTTCTCAGGTAGATTTTGGAAGGGAATATGGAATATATTTAAGGGGATGTCTACCACTGCAAGGAGGGCTGTTTTTCTCACATTACTTACTATGGACTGGTTGTTTCTTAAAAAATCACTTATGGCCTACTTTCATCTTATCACTCTCTATGGCTGGGTATAACTACTGTTCTTGGAATATAACGGGTGCCCAGACACCTGCCAAGCGAACAAAAGTTTTGCTTCATCTCAGACACCTGCAAATTGATATAGCCTTTTTAAAAGACACGCATGTCTTGCCTAGTCAGGTCCATTATTTACATAGAAACTGGGCTGGTCAACTATTTGGCTCAGGCCTTGACTCACGTAAATGAGGTGTGGCTATTATTATATCCTGTCAAATTCCATTTCACCTTATTCATTGTAAATGTTTTATTTTCATGAATGTCAGCATACAAACAATATAGTTGGGTACAGAATGGTTACAGAAAACAGAATAATTACAGAAAATATAATGGACAAACACTAGAAAAGGGGGGGAAGGACAGGAGGTCGAGGATGGGATCTGGGGAAGAGTGAAAATGGGGATGTGGGGGTCTCAGAGCATAGCAGATGGTGGTGGAGTTAATGCTATCCCAACTAGGTGCAAGGAAAAAAGTTGTATTACTCACCTTACAGGGGTTGCTACAACACTAGTGAAAGTGGTGACATGGGGTAAGGGGTCCAGTATTCCTATGCTTCTACCATGGGTTGGGTCTAAATCCCGTACCAGAAGTCACTTGGGCAGGATTCATACAGGACCCTGGGAGGCATCCTTTGGAACAAAAGAGATGTACACAAAAAATCTGTATGCTCATGTACTAATGCCTGTATGGATTGGGATATACATTCAGGTGTTTTTTTTTATCAGTATCTACTAACTAAGGAATACTGTTTACCAGTCCTGTGCCTTGTAGAACCATACATTGTAAAACTATAACACTTTAAAACTGTGAGGCAGTAAGACTATAAGACTAAGTTCTACAGGGGCAGTGCCCCTTCTATAAGGTCTTCCCTGGTGTACATAATAGCTTTGATCAGGGATTGGAAGATTGGTACCTTAAGGAGCACCACACGGGTGCACTTCTATTACTCAGGACTCCCTGAGGGAGCACCACAGCTGATCCAGCCAGGCTGGTAAGTGTTCATCCCACCCCCTCTGGTAGGTTGGCATAGGACAGGTATGGGGCCCAGCACCTCTGAAACTGGACCATCTGATTGGAACATAAGTGAGACAGCCTGTCGAGTTTTGCAAGAGCCCCCAATGAGGCTTCCACCTCAGAGAAAGTGGGGGTAGCAGTGGTATGCCATTTGCACACCAGAGCACTTTTGGTTTGATGAGCCAGTAAGGCTAACTATCTGCATTCAGATTGGGACAGGTGTGGAAGTGCAGTTCTGATACCATGAAGAAAGAACAGGGGCACCTGCGGGATATGTCTGTGGAAAACCTTTGTAGCCAGCCGACAGATTTCTCTCCAGAGTTGTTGAACCTTGTGGCATGACCAAAGTATATGAGCTAAGTCACCACTCTTTGCCTGGCAATACCTGCAGTGGCCAGAGTCAAGAAGTTTGGCTTTGCAAAGGACCACAGGTGTTTTGTACCATGAATGAGAAATTTTGTTCTGAATCAGTCTCAACCTTGAGTCTTGGTGCCATTTGTGGGTATCTTTCCAGGCTTGGTTCCATTACTTGGTGGAAATAGTGCACTGGAGCATCCTTTCCCATTTTAGCTTGGATTCTTCTGATTGGGAGGGGGAGGGAGTCCCGTATCTAGGCATAGATTCTGCCCGCTAATCCCTTCGGGTGCTATACCCATGTTTGTAACACATCGGAATTGGTGTTCTTAGAGTGGGTACCAAAAAGGGGTTTGAAGGCAGCCCTTATCTGGAGATATCTCCAGAAGTCTGTTCCAGGGAGCTCCCACCTCTTCTGCAGAGATCAAAAAGTGGCAAAGGTAGCCATACTAGGGTCCCATATGTCTTCCACCTTGTAAATACCTTTCTTCAGCCAGGATTGCCAAAGCACTGTCTGGCAATCAATGGTAATAGATAGGTTTTGCCAGTGAGGTACCATGGACAGGGGAAGAGGGTCCAATGACAATCTATTGTGTATATAGTACCAGATTTTCTTAGAGAAGGCAATGGCGGGAGAGAGTGTGGTCTTGAGAGAGAGAGAGAGAGAGAGAGAGAGATGGTAGAGTCCGGGTTTCTCAAGGGGAAAAAGCAATGAGGTGAGAGAGGTGGCTGAGGCCATATTCTGCTCGATACGGACCCATTGTGCCTTATGAGCAGTCATTCATAAACCAATGCACATTCTGTGCCACCTGGAAAGCCAATTTATAGCCTTCCACCCATGGAAGATTCCATCCTCCGAGTGACCAGTGGGCACAGAGTTTTGAGAGGCTAAAATGGGGCTTAGAACCTTCCCAGAGAAAGTCTCCTATCAGGGTATCTATGGGTTTAAACCATTGTTTGGGGCAGGGAGACGGGTATGTGGGCTATCAGGTAGAGAAATCTGGGCGCGGTTACCATCTTTATGGCTGCTATCTTGCTGGCTAGGGTGAAGTTTAATTTCTTTTACCTGTCAAACTCTGTCTTAGTGGCCAACAGGAGTGGGTGTGCATTGGCACTCCAAATGTCCTCTATTCTGGGGGTGAGCTTAATGCCCAGGTATGTGATTCCCAGAGGAGCCCAAAGAAGCCCGTGGGTCTGTGCACTATTCTGGGAGCAATGCTCATTGAGGGGAAGAAGTTCAGTTTTATTTTGGTTGAGCTTCAGGCCTGAGTGGTTGGCAAATGAGCCCAATAGTGCCAACACTGGTGGGACTGAGAGAGGTCCTTTTATCAGGGGGAGGAATAAATCATTGGCATTCATAAGAGTGGAGTAGCCTGCATCTCCAACCCTAATTCCCTGTATGTCTGGGTGCTGCCTGATAGCAACCATGAATGGTTCCACCTCAAGGACAAAGAGGAGAGGGGATGGTGGGCACCCTTGTCTAGTACCCTGGGCAAGTGGAAACTGTGGGGAAACCATGTTATTGGTGGCAACTCGGGCTGTAGGGTTGCTATAGATAGCCTGAACTTTGGTGATAAACCTTTCACCCATGTCCAGGTGGGATAAGACCAGATATAGATAATCCCACTCGAGTGAGTCAAATGCTTTTTGAAGTCCACCACCATGGCTACTGTGGGAGTATGCAGATATCGGGCTACATGCATGAGATTAATCAAAGTATATAGATGGTCAGTACTGTGGCGCCAGGGACAAAACCCACCTGGGATGGGTGAATAAGGTATGATAGGAGGTGACTCAGCCTTGAGGCGAGTATCTTGGCATATATTTTGTTGTCCAAGTTAATAAGGGAGATCAGATGGTAGTTATCTGGGCTAGAGGGATCCTTAGCCTTTTTTGGGATGGCCACTATAGTTGCCTCTCTAAGGGAAGGGGGAAGGGTCCCTGTGGTTTTGGATTCTTGGAAAACTTCAGTGAGAAAAGGGGTGATTACTGGGGCTAAGGCCTGAAAGAAATCTGCAGTATACCCATCATTCCCTGGCAATTTACCCACCCAAAGGCTCTGAATAGCAGTGTCCCCTGCATGCTTGGAGATAGGGGCCTCTAATTCTTGGGCTTGTTGTGGAGTAAGGTTAGGAAGGTGCAAGCTTTGGAGAAAAGATTGTGTACCAACAGCGGGTGCACTATGTGTAGTGGTATAGAGCTTTTCGCAGAAAGCAGCCATTATTTGATTAATGCCCTTGGAGCTACAATACAGGTTTCCCTGGGCATTTTTCAGTCCAGGGATGAGCCAACTAGCCTCTTGTCACCTGAGTTGGTATGCCAACACCTTTCCACCCTTATCTCCACCATCCCAGAAGATGTGTCAGAGATGAAGAATAGCCACTTCTGTCTTTCTGTTGAGAAGTTGATTGATCTCAAGGCGAAGTCCAAGGATTGATCTCCCAATGGGGGAGGAGGAGGAAGAGGGCATGTGTTTGCTGAGTCTCTAGATATAAGAGATGTTGTTCCCTTTCTCTGCATTTAGCTGCTGTGTACCCAATAATATTACACCACGTGGTGGCCTTGAAGGCCTCCCAGGTGTTCCAGGGTGAGTGACCGAGGGGGGGGGTTAAGGGCTAAGAAAAGTGAGGCCTCATTTTTCACCCAAGGAATAAAGTAGGGGTCCTTCATTAGGAGAGGGTCGAGTCTCCAGTGTCAAGTGGAGGGAGGGACTGAGCTCCATTGTAGCAACAGCTGGGCTGGGGCATGGTCAGAGATCAGCCGGGGAAGGATAGCTACATCAAGGGTACTGTGTAAAAGGGAAGGGGACAAAAGCCAGAAGTCTAACCTGCTATGTGTGGCATGGTGTTCGGAATGGAAGGTATAGTATCTGGTTCTGGGATGAAATAACCTCCATGCATCGCTGAGACCGTGGTCTGTTATTAATTGTTGTAATGAGTGAGGTCCCACCTGGAGTACAGTGTACAGTTCTGGAGACCTTACCTATGTAAGGACATAGACAGGGTAGATAAGGTTTAGAGGAGGGCAACAAAGATGTTACATGGATTGCATCACAAGTCCTATGAGGACAGGTTGAAGGAATTGAATATGTACTCCCTGGAGGAGAGGAGGGAGAGAGGGGATATGATAGAGTCATACAAGTATCTCACAGGGAGGAGCAGGGTGCAGGAATACACTATTTTTAAGTGAAAAAGAAATTCCAGGACTAGAGGGCATGGGATGAAGTTGGAGAGAGGACGATTCAGAGGAAACGTGAGGAAGAATTTCTTCACAGAACGGGTGGTGGGTAAGTGGAACACCCTGCCAGAGGAAGTGGTGGGGGCTGAAACAATCATGGGATTTAAGAATGCATGGGATAGACATAAAGGAATTCTGGAGGTCAGGGGTAAGGGGCAACAGACTTCTAGGAAAACAGAAACTGAACTTACAAGCTCAAATGGGCAGACTGGGTAGGCCATAGGCCCTTATCTGCTGACACTATGTATCTATGTATCTATGTAATGCCCTGGCACCCCTGACATGACCCTCTTTCCCAGTGTCATTTCTATCAAGAGTAGGGACTAGTGTTAAATTAGAGTCTCCCCCCACGAGCAGTGGGCAACCCAGGGGTACGAAGGTACTGATGGATTCAGCTAGAGTATGAAAAAAACTGAGGCTTATCTATGTTCGGGGCATATACATTACAAAGTGCAATGAGACCAACGGGGGTATTGTTTGTGCTCAGTATCACCTATCTTCAATATCCCTGGTAGAGCCATTAAGAGACCACTGTAGGGACTTGTGTACAGGAATGAGCACACTGTGCTTCCTGGTTGGGGCATTAGAGTGCTCAATTTGACGCACCCAGTCTTTCAACATCCTATTATGGTCTGTATCAGTCCGTATCAGTCAGTTTGGTCTCTTGTAAGAAGGCCACTTTAGTTTTCAGTCTTTTTAGGTGGGAAATTACCTTTTTCCTTTTGATGTGGGGAGTTGAGCCCTCGCACGTTCCACGTGTGGGAAAGCAACTCCGCCATGCTGTGGGGGGGGGCAGCGTCTGATCCTCCCTTCTCTGAAACTTTTTTTGTGGAAAGGGCAGGCAGTTGGAATATGCTCACTCCAGAGAGAGAGATGCAATGCAAGGGCCCTACACTTGAGCCTTCTTGGTGGGGGGTGGAGTAGAAGAGGCTTTTCACGGTTGTGATGGAGATGGGAACACTTAGGCAGACTTGTTCACTAGGTAAAACACTCTTCCTGTCTACGTTAATCACAATAATGTTAAACCTGCAACTATATACATTAACACATTTATACATAAGCAAAACCCTAAATAGAGTAGAACTCAGAAAAGGGGAAAAAAAAAAGAAAGAAAGTTGTCTTCTGAAAACAGAGGTGGCACCTAGCTGGCTGGATCCCCAGCCAATGGCATGTGTCTCCTATCCTGTAGGAAAGTGGTCTTTTAGAAACCCCACAGGCTAAGACATCCACGGCAATAGTTCCACCAACACGAGACTGAGGTGTGTGAACCGTGTCTGGTATGGTGTTTTATACTAAAGATGCCTTCCAGAGCAAGGACACAATATCCCTCAGAGCTTCAAAGTAAAGGAGAAGCTGAGGAGAAGACAGCTAGTGGGGAGGGGGGGGAGTGGTGCCCATAGTACAAGTAAAAAGGGGTGGAAACTTTAATGTAGGGGCTGCCTTGCTATCCCATGGGCAGACTGAGCCAGTGTTACCATGTGGCTGGGATTAAAAGGGTACGGGGGATAGCGAGCTGTCGCTCTAAGTTCATCCCTATAGTTTCTTTCCTCCCAATGAAGGGTGAAATTGCCCTTCCAATTCTCCCGACTTGTTTTACAGTATAGACATAAGGCAGAAAATTCAGACATAACTGTACCAGAAGGAAAAGTGTCTTAAGGGGAGCAGGCATAGACCACGCTGCCTGTCTTATCCCAAATGGCGGGGGTCAGAGAGATTAGCTGCATCATTCTTCTCTAACCCCTTCCCCTGTTAAACAACCCCATCACTCCCCAGGCACTAAACCTAAGGACACTAATCTGATAATGCTCAGACAGGGACCATATTACGAAACGTCTTCTCTTCGGAGTCTTCCTTCTTGGACTGCGCCACTCCAGCTACTAGGCCCCAGTCCTGGGAAGATAGTGATACAGTCACCATCGGTAGTGCACGGTCTGTTGCATAAGCCCAGGAGGCCTGCTTGTCATCTTCAGTCTGTTCTTGCTGTTCAGGTACAGAAAATTCCATGCCCATCTGCGTTTCGGGTGCAGGGTTCTGTTCAGAAGGGTTCAGCAGGGCGAAGTGATTCTGTGAAAAGTAAGGACTGGTGTAGATAGGTTCCACCATTTCCTTGCGTAGTGCCTGAAGCTCAGATGGTTCCAGGTGGCCTCCGGCCCTGTCTCTATCTTTCGGGTGGTCACGTTTGGCATGTGACACCAAGGGGGGTCATTTTCGGCCCTTGGGGTAGCGGGGTTCCAGCTCCCTCTGGCCTTTGGTTAGCTCCGTGCTGTTCTGTTGGAGGTCTGGGGCTTTCTTTAGTGGGGATCTTTGGTCCAAGTACTCTGCTCTTGAGACATTCAGTAAGGGGCTGTGGCTTCGAGTGTTCGGGAGGGGTCAGATCACTGAAATAAAGTCTATCACCGCCTCGGGGGTATAAAACTGCTGCGAGGTGCCATTATAGGTAATTTGCAGGACATCTGGGTATCAGAGGGAGAAGGGGATGTTAAGATCATGGAGGCGATGCCACGCCTCTGTATAGGCCTTCCGTTTAAATGCCAGATCCCGGGAATAGTCCTGAAAAATCATAATCTTGTGGCCTTGCCACATCAGTGTGCCCAAATCTCTAGCCCAAGCCTGTATAGCTACTTTCTTCATGAAGTTCAGTATACGGGTAAGCATCGGTCTCAGTTTGGCTTTTGCTGTAAGACTCTATGAGCCCACTCGATGGTAATCCGAGTGTGTGGTGGCAGTTTCAGGAGCCTGCTGTAAAAAGTTCACAGGTTTCCCCTCCTCACAGCCCTCCGTAAAGCCCAGCAGCCTAAGATTATTCCGGCGACTTCTGTTCTCAAGATCATCGGTTTTATCTTGTATCTGTTTAATTTGGCCCACCTGCTCTCACATCGTGGTGAAGTGACCTTCAGGGCAATCTCATGGCCCTCTATTTTCTGCTCTGTGCTCCCCATTCTGGCATCTAACTGCTGGATTGTACCAGTGGGGATATTGGTGGCTAGAGTTAGGGCGTCCAGTCGCTGCATGATTAGGCAAACATCTCCTGTACTGAGCTCTCCCCTTCGTTCAGTGCGTGCGCCGTATGGTTGAAATTATTCCGAACTTGTATAGGAAATTGTTGGAGATTCACACTGTTTTAGTCCCAGCAAACCATACCGTGGGTGAGGAGTAACTTCCCACAGCTTCCAATCTAGAAATTAGATGCTTTGCTCGTCTGTGGAATGGGTGCAAGATGAATATTAGGTTTTGGATCGTAGCTCTACTCACTTAAGTCACCATCTTGGTCTAGGGCTAAGACACGCCCCCATTTCACCTTTTCAAGAAACTGCAGATCCTGGAGGTAGATTTGTTATTTTGAGGGCCCTACTGGGTCACTCCAAGGTAGTATTAGGTTCTATCTATGGACTCAACTCCGATGACCCTGAATTTTTTGCAAATCTCATGACAACACTAGCTCCCTGGACTATGCTTCCAATAATCCTGGGGGGTGATTGGAACCAGGTCTTATTGAATAGCTTAGACAGAACCAGACAGGTCAGGCTAAGTTTATCCCCAGGACAAAAAGCCATTCATAAGATGATGCACTCCCTTGGCCTCACCGACCCTTGGAGACTCATGCACCCAGACAGTAAAGAATATTCTTTCCACTCCATCCCCCATCACTCTTTCTCTTGCATAGATTACTTTCTTATGACTGTAGATCATATTACAGGTGTTTCTCTAGCTTACTACTCCTCAACGGTCATCTCAGACCATCATATTGCCCACCTTAACCTAGATCTCTCACCCAACGTCCACAAAGATAGAATCCGGAAGCTTAACAATCAAATTTTGAAATCTGAAGACCACATACAACACCTCCAAACATTTATTAGCAACTTCATGGAACTTAACTCTCCATCCAAGCATAGAAAAGATTTTCTATGGGGTTTGCTGAAATGTGCATTGAGAGGTGAGCTAATTTGTCTTGCAACTAAGCATAAAAAACAAAGAGCTGCTGCTCTTTCCTCCACCCTGGATCAAATAGCAGATGCAGAGACTCGACTTTCTCCTACTTTGCCCATAGAAGACTGGGAAAAGGTTGAATCTCTCCGTGCCCAATATAATCAACTATTAGTGGAAAAAGCTGAATTTCTTATGCTCCGTACCAAGGTATCTTACTTTGACCAGGGGGAAACAGCTGGGAAATTCCTAGCTTTTCGTCTTCATACCCAAGCCACTGACAGAATTAGTACCTCCGTCTACTCTAATACTGGCAAGCTACTCACCTCTCCCCGGATATTGGTGAGGCTTTCTGTGTCTACTGTAGGCAATTATATGCATCTTCTACAGCTTTCCCCTCACCCCAACAGCTGAATGATTTCATTCAGAACATTAACCTTCTGGTCCTGTCTGATCCCCAAATAGCCAGTTTAAAAGCCCGTATTACACTAACAGAAATTCTAGAAGCTATTGATTCCCTCTCTTCTGACAAATCGCCTGATCCTGATGGTTTTTCGACCAACTTTTATAAAACATTTAAAGACTCAGTAGGCCCTATTCTCTAGATACCTTTTGCTATATCTTTAAGGAAGGTATATCTGACATCTCGCTAACCCAGGCCACCATAGTTGTTCTTGCTAAACCCGGTAAGGATCCCCTTTTTGTTCCCAACAATAGACCTATTTCTCTAATCAATGTAGATCTTAAAATCCTAGCCAAAATCCTCTCTTCTAGATTAAGCCTAATTTGGGATTCCCTGATTACTGAAGAACAAGTTGGGTTTGTTAAAGGCAGACTTTCGTCTGACCATTTTAGGAAATTAACATATCTTTTTTCTGCATCCAGGGAATCCTCAGTACCTGCAGTTCTGGTTTCCCTGGATGCAGAGAAAGCTTTCAATTGGGTCTCATGGGACTACCTCTTTATGTTGCTACCCAAGTACCATATCCCATTGGAATTTATACAATGGGCAAAAATTCTGTACACATCCCCTACTGCAAGAATTCAATGTAATGGGGTTCTCTCTGCTCCTTTCTCTTTATTCCAGGGTACCCAACAGGGCTGCCCCCTTTCCCCATACCTTTTTAACCTATATTTAGAACCTCTTATTAGAAAACTCAAAAGTTTCCCACTTATAAGAGGTATATCCATTAACAATTCAGAATATAAAATCTCTGCCTACGTGGACGTTTTACTCCTACATATCACCTACCCAGCCCAGTCTCTCTCTCTCTCTCTCTCTCTGTGCTGCCTTTCAGATCACCTCCCAGTCTGGGTCTATCTTGAATTACAAGTTAAGCCTGGGAAAAACTGAATTTTTTCCCCTCAATAAATACACATTGAAAGCTGATATTGCTCACCTGAGGTTGCAGTGGCATACAGACAAACTAAAATACCTAGGGATTAATCTTCATCCCTCCCCTCATACTATGAAAAGGCTTAATTTGGATATTATTATCAATATATTAAAAGAAGATTTTAAACATTGGTCAGAACTACCCTTATTCCTGTGGGGCACATGAGCATAATAAAGATGACTGTATTACCTCATATATTATACCCTCTACAAATGTTCAATTGTGCTCTCCCATTATCATGGTTCTCACAAGTTCATAGAATCATTAGCTCCTTTATATGGATGGGAAAAAAAAAACAGATGACGTTATCTTAAATTTACTTGCCAAAAATACAGATGGAGGTCTTCAAGCCCCTAATTTCTACCTATACTACCTAGCTATTCACATAACCAGACTTAGACACTGGTTGTACCCTATGGACAAGGCTCCGGAATCCTCTTACAGTCCCCTATGGGTTAAAATTGAATATGCTCTGTGTTTGGCGCATGACATTAATCCTAGAGCTCTCCCTTTCACCAATAAAAAAAATCTCCCCAATTACTTGAAATCCACACCTCTAGGCCCCATGCTTTAAATACAATATCAACTAAACACTTTCCTATAAACGGATGCATACAGAGACATAGCTCAACCTCTTTTTCATAGACCCAACCTTTTAATCTCGGGTAAGACTCTTGAACCCCATCTTTTTAGGCCAGGAATGGGTGTTGAAAAAGTGGAACAGCTGGTTAAAGAGCAAAAGCTGATCTCATTTCAAGAAGCTTGCTCCCTTTTCAAATGGTCCACTACCCATGTCTTTAAATATTTTCAGTTATCTCACATGTTGAGGCAACACTTCGGTTCAGGGTCGTGGTCCAGATCTTTTACATCCACCCTTACTACATACATTAACTCTGCCCCAACCTCCCATTTGATACCATATACATATAAATACTTACTATCACCTAAGGCTGTGTTAGAGGGCCAAAGGTTTTATTGGTGGGACAACACGCTTCCAATGACTACCCCCTCTAGGTCTTGGTCAAAAATTTGGAAACACCTGTCTAAATACATTAAATGGGACAGATACAGATATATGCAATTTCAAATTAATCATAACTTATACTATACCCCGGTTAAACTCCACCGAATGGGTAACCTATCCTCTAGCCAATGTCCCAAATGTCAAAATGAACCTGGGGATTTACTCCACATGTTATGGTCTTGTGAAAAGATTACCCACTTTTGACAAACTATTCAAAGCTGCCTAGATCCATTACTTACATTATCTGATAGCTTTAATCCTGAAATTTGTATCTTGGGAGAATTTAAGAGGCTGAAAGGGTGCACTCAAACAGCCCATATGGCCCTAATTTCAGCATGTGCTAAGAAAGTAATTTTGAGACATTGGCTAGATTTGACTACTCCCAGCCATGTAGAGAGGTTCAAGGAAATCATGTTTGGCTTGCAAGCTGAACTCATTATTGCAGGAATCACCAACAAGATGGACAAATACAAACAATGTTGGGAACCACTATATACCCTTATATCAATCTCAGTCACATACATTATTACTCTCTAAGATAATCTTCCTCCCTCCTGTGAGCATTTCTAATCTGATCTGTACTAATGCAATCATTTATAACCATCCTTAAACAGCATCCAGTGGTAGACAGAGGTGGCTTGGGTGGGTGGGGTGGGTTGAGAAGGTTGCAGACAACTGTAACTAACTACAGTCTTCTCATTCTGATACTCCTTCACTGTATGCTGTGTATTCCACTATCTAGATTGTACTGATTGTACTCCATGTCAGCATTTTCATTTTGTCTGTAAATGTGATTGTTTCTGGAAAAATAAAGCAAACTTAATAAAAAAAATACAAATGCTTTCTAGATTTGTATATACTGTAGACTCATAGGAATGTTTGGGAATCAATGTGTGAAACAGATAAAAAAAATCCCTTGTACTACAATCCAGTTGTTTGGTGTTCTGATTTAGCCATAGTTAATACTGCATGCATTACTTTTTTTACTTCATCATATCATTTTTTGTCATGTATTTCATGTCAAGAGTATGGACCATATGGCCTATATTGAAGCCATGCTGCCTGATAGCCAGTGGGCGACCAATGCTCACAGTTCACTGACTAGCCCCTACCAAGGACCTGAAGAGTTATGCAGACATGTACTACCATATGTGGTTGCTGGTGTCTAATGACAGTATATAAAAGCTATATTCTTTGCAATAGGGGGGATTTCATTTTAAAATATTTTAATAAACTCTTTATTTGGTACAGTATGTAACTATCCACCCCAAAAGTCAACTGACTAAACAAACCTAATTTCTTATTACAAGTAGACATCAGCAGATTGTAAGTGGTGGTGCTATTTTCATCATGATGTTAAGAATTGCACTATGGCGTACATTAAAAATCATGATCTCATTTTTCAGGATCCTACATTTCTAAAAATGCCATATACTGTCAAAGCTAGGGCTGCACAGATGGCCATCTAATATCCTCACACTCTCTGCCTAAGAGTGTACAACATGGGCAGACTGGATGTGCAGCATGGCATATCTGCTGACAACTTTTGTTTCTATTTGTGCAGTCATAGAAACATAGGAACATAGAATTTGATGGCAGATAAGGACCGCTTGGCCCACCTAGTCTGCTCATTTCCCTACCTAACAAATAAGCTGCAGATCCTAGTTAACTAACAGCCTACGTCCTCCTACCCCCCTGCTAGAATTGCCTTATGTCTGTCCCATGCATTCTTGAATTCCCCTCACTGTTTTTGACTCTACGACCTCCTCAGGAAGGCTGTTCCACGTATCTACAACCCTCTCTGTGATAAAATACTTCCTCACATTTCCTCTGAGCTATCCCCCCCTCTATCTTCAGATTGTGCCCCCTTGTTCTTGTACATCTCTTTTTCTGAAAGATGCTACCCTCTTGGGCTTTGTTGATTCCCTTGAGGTATTTGAAAGCTTCTATCATGTCCCCCCTCTCCCTCCTTTCCTCTAGGCTATACATCGTAAGCTCCTTTAGTCTTTCTTCACATGTCTTCTGGTGCAGACCCTGCATCATTTTGGTTGCCCTCCTCTGGACAGCCTCCACCCTGTCTATGTCTTTGTGGAGATGGGGTCTCCAGAACTGTTCACAGTACTCCAGATGTGGTCTTACCAACTGTCTTACAGAGCGCCAACAACTTCCTGTTTTCTACTGGTGATGCCTCTCCCTTTGCATCCCAGTATCCCCCCCCCAGCCCTCCTTATTGCCTTCTCCCATTGCTGGCCTACCTTTAGTTCATCTGATATGACTATCCCCAGGTCCCTTTCCATTTTTGTTCTTGTCAGTATCTCACCCCCCATTGTGTACTCTTCCCCTGGGTTTTTATTTCCCAGGTGCATTACTTTGCACTTCTTTGCACTGAATCTAAGCTGCCATACATTTGACCATTCCTCCAACCTTGCCAAGTCCCTTTTCATCCTTTCCATCCCACCTTGCATGTCAGCCCTGTTGCAGATCTTTGTGTCATCTGCAAAGAGACATACTTTCCCCTTCCAGTCCCTCTGCAATGTCACTTATAAAGACATTAAAAAGGACCGGCCCCAATACTGAACCGTGTGGTACCCCACTAGTAACCCTCCTTTCTTCACTGTGGACTCCATTTACTATTACCCACTGTGTCCTGTTGTCCAGCCAGTGTTTTACCCAAGCTACCACTCTGGGACCCACTCCCATGCTGGCTAATTTGTTTATTAATCTTTCGTGTGGGACTTTGCCAAATGCCTTGCTAGTCAGATTGAATATGCAGTCAGTGTGATATCTGCTTACATCTTCATATGTGCAACTCAGATATTGCATAGCTCAACCTTTAGGGATAATAACTAATTATTATGCTGCTTCATAGTCCATTTCTGTGATTTTCTGCACATTAAAGATATAGCTATATAAACATATAACAGATTATAATTTAGAATGCAGTAATTGTTATAGTCATAACAGACTACCTCGCTTTTGTCTCTTCAGGCTGATCCGTTATTTTGTTTTGTTCCCCAGTTCAAGTCTTGGCCCCTCCCCATTCCCTTCCTGGTAATTTCTGAGCCAACTCTATGGTCCCAATATTCAAACGTGTCAGTTTGCACCATTCAAAACATACAGTGACACCAGCCGGCATTCAACACAGTAATGCTGCAATATACAGTATCACAAAACACTGCAGTATACTGCAGGGAATAGTGTAATTCAATGGCAAGTAACCCCTTTTGTCATGCAGTATTTTGTGACATGTCCATTGTAACATACTGTAAGTAAAATAGCACATGGCTGTAACTTGAGTCATATTTGAAAGGCTATATCTGTGGTTCAATGGGTGAGCAACCAGCCACGCCTACTTCCTGAACTATATAAGCAGTTCCTTTGGACTCTTTCTGAAGCACTTTCTCTTTGCCAGATGGAGGCTCTGTCAGTCAGTCTTCTCCACTGGGGCCTGATGGGGCTTTGCCCACAACCCCCTGTTGCTGTGCTTTGGTCTCTGCTTGGTGTGTGCTGCCCTTCTGTTTCGTGTTCTCCAGCTTTTTGTTTGTATTCCTTGTGTCCAGCTGCTAGTTCTTCCCTGTGTGCTTGTTTCCTCCTGCTCCTGTACATGTGTTTGTTTGTCTGTTTCTTTTGGGGATTTAATTTTCTAGTGCTCTGTGTCTACATTGTTTGTTTGAGCTGCAGGTTGCTTATTATTGTTTTCTTACATTATGCAGCCCTGTGCCTGCCTGGCCCCATTTGCTCACTGGATTTTGCAAGCCCTCAGTTCACTGCATTGTTCTTTGTATGCTCAGCTCAGCCTGCTGCTTCCTGCCTATAATTCTACCCTCAGTTTTCCTGTTGTTGTTGTTGTTTGTTTCAGCTCCCATTCCACCTTCTCTGCTGCAGTTACTTATGTTGATTCACTACACCTGGCCTGGGCTCCTTGCTCCCAGCTGTTGCCACTCCCTGTTGTAGCTTGCTCTCAGTTCTTAACATTGGTTCCGCACTAGTTCTGCCAGCAGCCTTGCTTTTCACCATGGTTCTTTCCTGCTTATTTACCTCAGTGTTTCATTTCTTTGCTTCGCTATTCTTTCCATCTGCCCTCTGTTTTTATCCAGTCCTTTTGAGGATTTAACCCTGCTCAGTACATTTATATGCACTCAGTAGGAATCAAACTTGCTTCCATATTGCTTTCTCCATGTGAACAGCCCTTTTTGGTTTTTTTAATCTGCTCAAACATGTTTATTTGTACTCCGTGGGACTCAAACCAGAGTCCACTGCAATTCTATAGTACTTTCACCATATGATTCAAACCTGCTTGAATGCATTTGTATCAAGCAATTATTCTTGTTGTTTCAGTGCATTACTGCCCAAGCCTACACAGTGTCATGCTTGTTAAGCTCAGCTACTGCTAGCCACTATTCATTATTTGTACACTGCTTCTTTATACTCTGAAGGTCAGCTCAGCAATAGCTGTTGCTGTAAACTAGTTTTAAAATCTGCATGTGGATCATGGCGCTTTACTGTGGCTTCTTTGCTTTTTCTGTGGCAGAGGACTGGGGGTTATAGTGGACAGCTGTTGCCCCATGTGGTTCATTTACCTCATGTTTGTATGCTGCCTTCACCTCTAAAATCCTCTGGATATTTACTTCGCCTTTAATTGGCACTCATTGATGGACTGGTTGTCTAGCCTCACACTAACTAAAGGGGCAGGTTTCCCTGAGCTGGATGTGCAATTCCTACTGCTATCATGTTTCTGTGAACTATTTTTCACCAGGCTGCACATTGCCTGTTACTTACTGCATAACCATGTATGGCCTGCTCCATTTCTAAAGGTGTTTACCATGCTGATCTTAGCCTGTTAATTCCTGTATTACCATGTATGGCCTGTTCTTTTACTAAGGGTGTTTACTGTGCTGCATATTACCTGATATTCTCTGCATTACCATGTATGGCCTGCTCCATTGCTGTAAGAGATTAGCCAACCATGCCCATCAATTTATTGGCTCTGAGCTTGTTCTCAGCTGACGGTCTCACTCTACACCCAAGTTCACATCCTGAGTGTGTGATGCCTTGAGTGGGGTCCTTTCTTTCTGGCCTATAGTGGGAATGTCCTTACTCCAAGTGGAACTTGAGCCATTTGTGCTCAGCGGCACCTCTTGATGTAGAATTTGACTTTCTGCGAAGGGTGGTTATGTGTTTTCCCCCTTCGACTGTAGTATTAATTTACTACCATTGCATCATAAATGCTTCTCCCTATGACTGCTTCTGGTTCACCTTGTTGGTATTTTAGATTGGTAAGCCAGCTAAGTGCCTCAGTAGTCACTGGTCTCCTCCTTGTGCCTTGGAGGCACTTGTTGCAGAGAACCCTCGCAACCCTTCACGGTGCTCCCATTAAACAGATAGAGTGAGAGCCATAGAAACATAGAAACATAGAAGTTGACGGCAGATAAGGACCGCAAGGCCCATCCAGTCTGCCCATTTCTTTTTCTACCTTATAAATGTGCCATCGGCCTTTGCTCTGTCAGTGACCTATCTATTCATAGTCATTTGTATTGCTCCCTTATGCCTATCCCATGCCTGTTTGAAGCCCTGCACTGTATTCATAGCCACCACTTCTTGTGGTAAGCTATTCCATGCCATCTACCACCCTTTCTGTGAAAAGAATTTCCTCACATTCCCCCTTAATCGGCCTCCCTCTAATCTCATGCTGTGTCCTCTTGTCCTGCAATTTTTCTTATATTTAAACATGTTAGACTCTTTCACCTTGTTTATGCCCTTAAGGTGTTTAAATGTCTCGATCATATCCCTCTCTCCCTCCTTTGCTCAAGGGTATACATATTGAGCTCCGTTAATCTGTCCTCATATGTCTTCTGATGCAGTCCCTGCACCATTTGGTTGCCTTCTCTGGACTCCTCAATTTGGTTAATGTCCTTGTGAAGGTGTGGCCTCCAATACTGCGCAGTACTCAGATGGGGCCTAACCAATGTCTTGTACAGAGGGATTATTACCTCCTCTTACGACTTGTGATACCTACTAATACACCTAACACCCCCTAGCCTTACCTACTGCTTTAGAGGTCTGCTTGGATGATTTTGGGTCATCAGTGATGATGATGCCCAAGTCTCTTTCTTCCTTTGTGACTGCTAGCAACTCCTCCCAGCCTATAAGTGGCTTCAGGGTTTCTCTTCCCTATGTGCATGATTTTGCACTTCTTTGCATTAAATCCCAGTTGCCACTCTTCTGACCATTTTGCTAGTTTATCAGATCTCTTCTCATTCTGCCCACCCATCTGGATCATCTACTCTGTTGCAGATCTTGGTGTCATCTGCAAACAGACAAGCCTTACCCTCTAGTCCATCTGCAGGTCACTAATGAAGATGTTGAATAGGACTGGCCCCAGGACTGATCCTGAGTACCCACTTGTGACTTGCATCTCTTCTGACTGTATACCATTTACCACCACTCTGTTTCTGCCAGTCAACCAGTTTGCCACCCAGTTGACCAACTTCTGCCCACCCGAGCCTACCTAGCTTATTTATCAATCTTCTATGTGGAACAGTGTCAAAAGCTTTGCTGAAGTCAAGGTAGGCGACATCAACTGCTCCCCTTGGTCCACCACTCTGGTTACCAGTCAAAGAAATCTATGAGATTAGTTTGACAGGACCTTCCTTTGTAAACCCATGCTGTCTTGGATCCTGTGCCCCTATGGATTCCAGGTGTTGCTATCCTTTCCTTAAGAGTGCCTCCATAATCTTGCCCACTACTGAGGTAAGACTGACTGGTCTGTAGTTCCCGCCTCCTCCCTGCTACCACTCTTGTGGGCGGGATCACATGAACCCTTCTCCAGTCTTCTGGGACCTCTCCTGTGCTCAGAGACTCACTAAACAATTCTGCTAATGGCTCTGCTAGTTCCTCCTTTAGCTCCTTAAGTACCCTGGGATGTATGCCATCAGGTCCCATTGCCTTATCCACCCTGAGCTAGCTAGCTCTTGTAGGACCCTTTCTTTTGTGAAGGGAGTAGTGCTCACCTCCCTCCCCTGTGTCCATGATGCTGAGCTGTGGGCCCTGCCTACCTTCTCTTCAGTAAATACTGAGCAAAAGTATCTATTTAGGATAGATGCCTTTACAGGTCCTCCTCCTCACATGCTCCCTTTTCTCCATTAAGCTTAGCAATACCCCTCTGGACTTTCTCCTTTCACTAATGTATCTATAGAAGTCTTGTCACCTTCTTTACTGTTAGTGCTAGTGTTTCCTCAGTTTGGGACTTTGCCTGCCTGCCTTACCTGCTTCCCTTAGGGCAGTTTGGTATGCCTCCTATCTTCATCCGCTGTGTTCCCTTATATTTTCTGAAGGCCAGCCTTTTGGCTCTGACCTTTTCTGCTACTGTATTTGAGAACCAAAGTGGTTTCCTTCTTCTTTTGCACTTCCTTTTCTGTCTAACACAATGGGATGTTGCTTCAAGTATTGTATCCTTAATGCTTGCCCACTTTGCCTGTACCTCCTCACCTGTGTTTCTTTTTGCCAGGCTAGCTTAACTCTGTTGGCCATCTTATCAAAGTCAGCTCCTCTGAAGTCCCATATTTTTGCCTTGGAATGGGATGATTTAGATGTAGTAGCCAAATTGAACCATACCATGTGATGGTCACTGGACCCCAGGTGACCTTCTACCTGGAGATCTGTGATCCCTTCTTTGTTAGTCAGTACTAGATCTAGGATAGCCCTGTCTCTTGTGGGTTGCTGTACCAGTTGTTTGAGGCCCTCCCCTGCAGGAATCCACTATGAGTCTAGTTCTGGCAGATGTTCCTGCTGGTATTGACCAATCTATATCTGGCATGTTGAAGTCTCCCATTATCAGAACCTCCCTTTAGCTGTCATGTTTTGTATATCTTCTAACAGTAATGTGTCTATGTCCTCCCTCTGGTCTGGGGCCTGTAGACAACCCCAGTTCTTATGGCTGTCCCATTTCCTGTTTCCAGGGTGACCCACAGTTCTTCTGGCTCCTTATGTGTATTCTGAATTTCTGTAGCTTTGATATTTTCATTAACATACAGGGCCCTCCTCCCCCTTTTGCACCTCGGTCTCTTCTGAACAATACATAGCCAGGTACTGAAGTCTCCCAAGTGTGGTTACTGGTAACCACATCTCACTAATGCTACTATGTCCATTTAGCCTCTGACATTGTGCCTGCAGGTCTGGGATCTTATTTCCCAGGCTGTGAGCATTTTGTACATGATTTTCCATTGGCCAGATTTTGGTGTGTTAGTTGTTGGGTGAAGTTTGGCATTACCCTGTGCATCGTATGGGAGACAAACCTTTTTCTTACCTGGTGATGCAAATGAATGGCAAACAGCTGAATTCCTGTTTGACCACTAGCTGAGGGAGGGTGTTCTTCCCATTCGGCATTGTAAGGTGCTGCACCTCACCATTTGCTGAGTTTAAATATTCTGCAAAGACGTCAAACTTCTTCCCCAATGCACTGACTCCCTCTTTAGTCAGATGCAGTCCATCAAATTTAAAGAACTTTCGCTCCCAGAACTGTTGCCAGTTCCTACAAATCTGTGTCCTTTTCCTGGCACCAGTCCTTGAGCCACATGTTTAGCTCCCCTATCTCTCCTTCTCTGACCTTCAGTCCATCTGTTCCCTTCTCCCAGACTGGCAGGATCTCAGAGAAGAGATGCCGAACGAAATAGATGATAGTTTGTCACCCAGCTTAGTCAGGTGTTCCTTGGTCTCCACAACTGACCGGCTGGTGAGATCATTAGTCCCTATGTGTACTAGGACATCAATGTTTTCTCCTGCTTTGTGAACAATTTTAGTAATGCGGGCAGTGTCTCTCCATGCTGATGTACCTGGGAACATCTGACCATCACCCCTGGCTGGAGATGGGTATCAACTCCCGAATCATGGAGTCTCCTATGATCAGAGTTTTTGGATTTCCTTTGTGCTTGTTTAGTTTTGGTTCCTGATTTGGGTGAGTATTGTTGTGCTAGCTCCTGTGCCGCAGTGTCCTGCTCTGCAGTGTCTTCTGCCTCTTTATTTGATTTCAGAGAAAGAGGCAGATACCTGTTTATGCGTTATATGGTTTTGGAGGTAATGTGTTGGAGAGCAGAGAGTGATGGGGCACCTGATTTGCTCCTCCTAACCACCTGCCAACCTCCTGGACCAACTACCCTCTGCGGTGAAGTTTTTTCTGTTGGATGCTGAGAAATGGCGGGTGGTTCTTATAATGTATTTCCTCTTCAATATGAAATTTGAGGCGTGCAATCTCTGCCCATGCTGCGGAGCTGAGACGAAGATCTCAAAGGCCCAGCATGTAGGACAGTGTCCTAAATCCTGTAAGACGTCCTTCTGAAAATTGTTCCACAGTACCTGCAGTTAATGAAATCCATTCCAAATAAGTTGCTGGGTTTGTAACTTAGTCAGAGTAATTAGAAGGAAAAAAAAAGGAAAAAAATGCAAGTAATGGTTTAATTGTGCTTTGTTTAACTTGTTATAACAAGTTAAATTACTAGTGCCCTATAAATGAGATCACCTTGTGAGGCCCACTGATCCGCCCTTCCTGCTCTGCCACAGGAAATGTCACAACTGTGGTACCCTATAAAAGGAGTGGCGTGGGGTGGTTGGGGATGGGGTGGGTGGCTGGGCCCTTCCCTGCCTAAAAGAAGAACCACGGACGAAAGAACAAGGAGGTAAGAGCAGAAACAATCAGTCAACAACAAATGGAGTAACCCTGAAAGCTTATCCTAATGTTAGATAAAACTGTAAAACCTGTAAAGCACCACCTGTAATAATTTCAGAGAAGATATACCCTGTAAGAAACACTTTGCTCCAGAGAAAATAAAGCAGTAACAGAAGATATACCTTGCAAAGACAATTTGAATCAGAAGATTACAGCAGTAATCTGTTAGCACACACCTGTAGGCACACCTTGTAATAATGCAGAAGAAGGTATACCAGCAACAACAATTTGAATCAGAGAAAAAATAAAGCAATGAAATGTTAGCACAAACAGTAGAATCCCTGTGAGTAAAAATCAAAACACCACCACACAGTAAATCTGCTTAGCCAAACTAAGTCTTAATCCTTCTCCCTTGCTCTGGTAAGTTTCTCTACTCTGCCTTTCAAGCAGTCTTAGAAGGAAAGAGCTCAGGTGAAGCTAGGTGCCTTGGCCAGCAAACCAAGTCTTCTCAGCCCACCAACAAATCAGAATATTTTCCACCCCCCTAATTGAATTTTGAAAGTAGCAGCCGAGCCATCACTCAATAAAATAGCCCAAGCCAGGAGGGAAGGCAATCTCAACCTTGGATCCCCAGAGAGTTCCTCCTTAAAGGATTTATTTTCTCCTCCATGCCACAGATCACAATACTTAGTTTTAGTAAAACTCTCAGTTTACTTACTTCTGCTGCTGGATGGAGATGGATGGTGGCCCTACTTGCTGTTCCCTCTCTCCTTAGGAAGCCCCTTGTTGTTATCAGTGTAAAACATAATTTTGGAGCTATCCTGCTTACTTGCATATCTTATTTATGTTTCATTAAACTGCCTGTTACTGTTAGCCTGCTTCTCTATCTCCCAGTCTGTGGCCGGGAGTGGGTGAAGGATAATGCAGGCAACTGCAGATTGGTGCAGCACACCACAGTGTGGCTTTATTTTCTTTAAAAGTCAGGATAAAATAATAAACTCCAAAATAAATAAAACAAAATTCTTTTCAGAATTGCAGGTGGCTCACTTTCTTCAGTTACCACAAGGGATAACTTTTAGCAATGGTATATCCCTTCTTCAATACATCTGTTTGCAGCAACAGACTATGCACGTCCTTCCTCTGCACTTGATCAGCACCTACTAACCCACTTGATCTCTCTTTCCTGTGGAAATGAACTATCCCCTATGTTGGTTTTGTGTGTTTGGGTGATGAGGAGCTCAGAAAAAGAAAACCTCAGCAACAAGCTAAAGACAAAGAACCTCAGTGCAAAAGCACTGAAGCAAGGGTTACCCCAAAGGGCATTGGCAATAAAGCCAAGTTTCAAAGAAACACAATACCACACATACCTTCGTAATGCAAAGCATCATGGGCTATATACAAATCACCATGACATTTTAGGCTGGTTCAACTTCAAGCAGGAATGCAGGGTGCCAATAATTTATTTTAGGCATGCTGCACTTTATTTCTGACTGCATAATAACAATAGTTTAAACAACAACAGTTTCTTTTCATCTAGCATGCAACTATATCAATTCCCTTCCCTTGTAGGACTTGTAGGGCACTGTTTTCAAACAAAATGATGTTTCATATTATAATGCACCTTGCACTTCATTAATGCACTGCCAGCACTTTATGTCGGAAAGTACCTTAAGCACTTTATCTTTCTTCATATAAAGCACATATAGTTCTTTATTAAATAGCCAGCAAGCAAGCTTGGTATTTTATGAAGGTATGCATAAATATTCAGGTCCCAGCCTTCTTCCTATATACAGTCAGCTGCTGTATTTGCTCCTAGTCATAGCTGTCATTTCCTTAGAAAGGCATATGGCTTCTGGAGAGGGATGGAATGGTGAATAAGAAACAAAGAAAGGAAGAAAAAAAAGTTAGGGAGGATACAAAAACACTGCCGGAGGTGGCCAACTTACTGTAGTGTTAGAAAAAGAACAGAATAGCTTTCTAGCAGTACTGTTGCAACAGACTGTAAAAGAAGGAAGGGGAGATGATAGAAAAATGTCCCTAACTTCTATACCAATTCCCTGGATAGAGCACAGCTCTACCACACACCCCCATGGTTAAGAGGATACCACGGGTTCTCAAACAACTGGTTTTCTGGACTGCCAACCTCTTTCAGCAACCCAAGGAGTTGGTGGGAGCTTCCACCCTCCATCTACAGAAGCTCTGCCCCAGGGTCCCTTAAATAATATCAGCATCAGTTTTGCCTATATGCTATGTAATAGTCTCTTCAATAGCAATACTCTTAATACAGTTACCCAGGGGCTTGCATAGTACTAAAAATCATAATGGTACCATATACAGTATACAGTTTGTTATTTCATTGCTGGACCTCAGCACAATGATATGAAAAAAAATCTGCATTTCTATGCTGCCCATCATGTTTCTTAACCAAAAATCTAGATGGCTGTAAAGTCCAGTACCATAGAAAGAATTTCTCTAGGTTAAGTAATTACCTGCTCCAACCCCACCAGATATGTTGGATTTAAGCAGGGGCCCAGTCCTAGGTTCAACCCCTCTACATAAACTCACTATGTCTCATGATTCATTCATTTTGCTTGCTACTGATACAGACACCTGAGGGTAGACACTCTAGGTGTTACCCCAACACAGGTTCCAATCCTTTTGAAATATTTGTGCTTATAGAAACAACATAGAAACATAGAAATTGACGGCAGATAAGGACTGCTTGGCCAACCCAGTCTGCCCATTTCCCTACCTAATGGATAAGCTGCAGATCCTTGTTAACCAGCAGCCTACTTTTCCTCCACCCCCTAGAATTGCCTTATGACTGTCCCATGCATGCTTGAATTCCACCACTGTTTTTGACTCACAACCTCCTCGGAGCTGTTCATGCATCCACAACCCTCTCTGTGAAAAAATACTTCCTTAAATTACCTCTGAGCCGCCCCCATCTTCAAATTGTACCCCCTTGTTCTCACACCTCTTTTTTGAAAGATGCTACCCTCTTGGACTTTGTTGATTCCCTTGAGGTACTTGAAAGTTTCAATCATGTCCCTCCTTTCCTTGAGGCTATACATATTGAGCTCCTTAAGTCTCTCTCTTCATATGTCTTCTGGTGCAGACCCTGCACCATTTTAGTTGCCCTCCTCTGGACAGCTTCCATCCTGTCTATGTCTTTGCGGAGATTGGGTCTCCAGAACTGCACACAATGCTCCAGATGGGGTCTCACCAGCTGTATGTACAGAGGGATAATAACTTCCTGTTTTGTACTGGTGATGCCTCTCCCTATGCATCCCAGTATCCTCCCAGCCCTCCTTGCTGCTCTCTCACATTGCTTGCCCACCTTTAGGTCATCTGATATGACTACCCCCAGGTCCCTTTCCATTTTTGTTGTTGTTGTCAGTGTCTCACCCCCATTGTCTACTCTTCCCTGGGTTTTTGTTTCCCAGGTGCATTACCTTGCACTTCTTAGCATTGAATCTAAGCTGCCATACATTTGACCATTCCTCTAACCTTGCCAAGTCCCTTCTCATCCTTTCCACCCCACCTTGTGTATCAACTCTGTTGCAGATCTTTGTGTCATCTGCAAAGAGACATACTTTTCCTTCCAGTCCCTCTGCAATGTCACTTATAAAGACATTGAAGAGGACCGATCTAATACTGAACCCTCACGGTGCCCACTAGTAACCCCTTTCTTCGGAGTGGACTCCATTTACTATTACCTCTGTGTCCTATTCTCCAGCCAATTCTTTACCCAGGCTGTCATCTTGTGACCCACCCTAGGCTGGCTAACTTGTATATTAATCTTTCATGTGGGACTGTGTCAAATGCCTTGCTAAAGACTAGGTAGGCCATGTCCACAGCCCCTCCCTGAACTACTACTTTGGTCACCCAGTCAAAGAAATCTATCAGATTCGTCTGGCATGACCTTCCCACTGTGAATCCATGCTGCCTTGGGTCCTGTGCCCCTCTGGCCTCTAGATACTTGACAATTCTTTCCTTCAGAAGTGATTCCATCATTTTCCCTATCACTGAGGTTAAACTAACAGGTCTATAGTTTCCTGCTTCTGCCTTGATCCCACTTTTGTGAAGGGGAATCACATCTGCCCTCCTCCAGTCCTCGGGTACCACCCCATCCTCCCATGATTTGTTAAAGAGGGTAGTCAGTGGTGCCACTAGTTCTACCCTTAGTTCTTTTAGGATTCTGGGATGAATCCCATCAGGCCCCATTGCTTTGTCCACCTTCAGTTTTAAGAGTTCTTTCAGAACCCTTTCTTCTGTAAATGGGCTGGTATCAACTTCTGTATCCAGAGTGTTTCTACTGTTTGTTTTAGGTACCTTGCCCTCTTCATTTGTAAATACTGAGCAAAAATATCTGTTTAGTATCTCTGCCTTTTCACAGTCACCCTCTGCCAACCCTCCTTCCCCTTTATTAAGCTTCACTATCCCTCCCTTTGTCTTCCTTCGCTCCCTGATGTACCTATAAAAGGTTTTATCCCCCTTCTTAACTGAGTTGGCTATCTTTTCCTCGGTTTGGGCCTTTGCTGTTCTGACTGCCTTCCCAGCTTCCTTTTGCTTTAACTGATACAGTTCTCTGTCCTGCTCCTTCTGTGATTCCTTGTACTTCCTGAATGCTTTCTTTTTCTCTTGAACCTTCACTGCAACTTCCTTTGAGAACCATAGTGGTTTCTTACATCGTTTTGTTTTATTTGCTTCACACAAAGGCTTGTTACCTCTGTGATGGCAGTTTTTATTATTCCCCATTGTTCTTCCACCCCTCCTTCCTGCCCATTTGCTAGTGCATTCCTTAGGCACTCACCCATTTTGGCAAAGTCAGCCCTCCTAAAGTCCAGTAATTTTGGCTTTGTATGGCTTGACTCTGTTGCTGTGTTTATTGTGAACCATACTGTTCGATGGTTGCTAGCTCCCAGATGGCTACCCACTTCTACATCTGTGATCCTCTCTCCATCTCCATTTGAGAGAACCAGGTCTAAGATTGCTCCTCTCAGTGGGCTCCAATACTAGTTGTCTAAGGCATGTCCCTGTGGGCATCTAGAATAACCCCACTCTTGAAGTGGCTGCTGCAACTGCACTCCAGTTAACATCTGGCATATTCAGATCAGCCATCAGCAATATCTCCCTTTTCTGCCATTCTAAGTATACTTTCTATCATTTCCTTGTCCATTTCCTCCCCCTGAAGAAGTCTGTGTCTAACCCTATGCGGACTGTGGTGCCATTGCCTGTCTCCAAATTTACCCACAGTGCTTCTTCTCCTCCCTGTTTACCCTTTTGTTCTTTTGCTTTGATTCCTTCCCTTATGTAAAGAGCTACTCCTCCTCCTCTTTACCCTCCCTGTCCCTCCGTGGGTAGTGTATCCTGGTAAGTTCGTCCCAGTCACTGGTTTGTGTGTACCATGTTTCTGTGACTGCCACGATATCCAGATGTTCCTCCTCCATCAAGGCCACTAATTCAGGCAGCTTGTTACCCAGACTACAGGCATTAGTACTCATTGCTCTCCATTTTTTGATGGCTTTATCTTCTGTTGCAGCATCCTCCACTGACCTTTCTACCTCGGTCGTTTTCTCATTTAGTACCCTGTTTTGTAGGGAGAGGCTGAGATTTTCCTGCTGCTTATCAGTGCCTCCCCCCCTTGACTAGTTTAAAAGCTTCAATGAAGCATTTAAACCGATTGCTCAAAAGACTTGTTCCTTCCTGGACAGATGCAGACCATCCTGCCAGTATAGGCTGGTGTCCTCCAGGTGGAACCCCAGTCCCCAGTGAAGCCAAACCCTGTGCTCCACACCATTTTTTCAACCATTCATTAAACTGCATGGTGCAAAGTACCCTCACCTCACCCATGCCATTGACAGGCAGCACCTCTGAGAAGGATACTGTGTGTGCTACTTGTCTTAGACTCCTCCCCAACTCTACAAAGTCCTCCTGCACTGCTGTAATCTCATGATGAGCCAAGTCATTTGTTCCTAGGTGGACAATGACGTCCAGCTCAGACTCCCATGCAGCTGTTCTCATGATCCTGAGGATGTGCTTCTTGTCCCCCCAAGCCATGGCACCAGGCAGGTACCTTACTTCAGTTTTCCCTGCACCCCCCAGTTCTATACCCCTAATAATGGAGTCCCCCACCAGGAGCTGCTTCCTTTCCCTGTGGTGTCCTCTGCCTCCTTCCTGTGGGCCTCCCTTGTGACAGTTGTCCTCAGCCTCCTTAGTCTTCTCTGTGGGTGCATCCATAGGGGAGCTATGCTCCCCCAGAATGGTGTATGGATTGTGGAGTGGAACAACTGACTGGGTGTGCCTCTGTTCCACCATCCTCACCCTTCCTGAGCCCACTGTGGTCCAACTGCTGTGCTTTCTTTGCAACCTCTGAGATAGTGGTGGTGGCTCTGGTGCTCCCTGGATGGGGTAGGTTCCCTTCCTACTGTCCAGTGTGGCCTGGGAAAGGTTCCTTACTACTGTCCAGTGTGGCCTGAAGGCAGACAACTTCCTCCCTCAGGGCAGGGGTTGTCTGCAAATAGGACAACATCTCAGCCTCAAGAAAGACTTCCAGAAGACTGCTGCCCACAGCCATTACATTGCCTACTCCCCACATGTTTATCTACTTTGTGTGTGTGTGTGTGATTGGTTTGTTATATAGAAATATATATATTATACAATGTGTATGCTTATATTGTCAGTGCAGTGTGCTAGAGTGGATATGACAGTGATATACCTTGCACTCTTGAGAAATGATGTCAGAACCCCAGGTATAAAGGAACTATTTCAGGGTGGGTGGGGTTAGGGTGGGCGAGGGTTGGGCTGTCTGTTTCAGCTGTCTGTTACTATCTGGTACCTTGTGACCTGTGTGGGAGTTTTCACTTTTTCCAAGGGTGCCATTTTTTTTCTTTAATGACCTCTACCCTTTGAGACACTCTTTCCACACCCAGGTACTAGTTCCTCTACTTTCCCCAGCAGGTATCTATATCTGGCTGCACAAAAGACAGGTCTTAAGATAGGCTGCCACCTGTCTGTACATTCCTGGCCAATAATAGCACAGAGTTAATCTAGCTAATACCCCACCATAGCTCAGATGCCCACAGGGACTAATGTGAGCAGCCTCCATCACTTTTTGTCTGTAGGCCTCAGGCACCACTTCCTTGGCATCTACTCATTTCATACAGGGGTTAGGCCTCATGTGGTATAGAACACCCTTTTGTAGTTCATACCACCAACATTATGTTGCCCCTACTCCACCATTAACTTGTACACCCTCCTTGACCTTAACATAGTGTAATAATTTGACAACATTAGCATCTCTAGATTGTAGTATACCCCAGCCAATACTGCTTTTACCAGTGTTACTTGCTACAGATATAGAAACACATGTAAAAGCCCCTTCAACCTTAATGGCATCCTCTGTCTTGATTGCAGTCTTCTCCTCCAGTACAACAGTGCCAGTCACAGTCTTACTTGTTGTCTCATCTTCCAGATTCATGCTGGCTTCTCCATCTGTCAACCAGTAACATTCCAAGAAAACAAGAAGCAAAGGAATATCCTGCGCTATCAGGGGTCCTCTTCCCACTGAGCCCACAAACCATTCTATTCTGATTCCTCATCGAAACTTTCTGGTTGGGACCTATTGAGTAGTCCCTGGCACCAGTGTTCTGCCTTTCTGCAGAGTTGATCTGCCACCAGCTGTCACCCACTCATCCAGTGGATCATCTTCATCAGGGTTTCCACCATCAGGGCATCATCCGGTCCTTCTGGTTCACCTTGACCACTCAGTAGTTCCTCATCCATGTTGTCACCTCTAGCAGGTGCCATCCTCATCTCACCAGTCTCCACTGCCATGCACCTCTGCCAGTAATCCTGGGCACCAGATCTGGTGCCACCTGACTGGAATCACCCAATTATCCTGGACTTGCAGTCAGCATCCCACTTTTGCCACCATATGTGGCTGAGTGTGGGTGAAGGATAATGAAGACAACAGCAAATTGGTGCAACACACTGCAGTGTGGCTTTATTTTATTTAAAAGTCAGGATAAAATAATAAACTTCAAAATAAATAAAACAAAATTCTTTCCAGAATTGCAGGTGGCTCACTTTCCTCAGTGACCACAGGGATAACCTTTAGCAATGGTATACCCCTTCTTCAGTACATCAGTTTGCAGCAACAGACTATGCATGTCCTTCCTCTGTACTTGGTCAGCACCTACTAACCCACTGATCTACTGATCTACCTTCTTAATGAAAATTATTTCATTCCCTATGTTGGTCTTGTGTTTTTGGGTGATGGGGAGCTCAAGAAAAGAAAAACTCAAAAACAAGCTAAAGATAAAGAACCTCAGTTCAAAAGCACTGAAGCAAGGGTTACCCCAAAGGGTACTGGTAATAAAGTCAAGCTTAAAAGAAACATAACATTACACATACCCCCATAACACAAAGCATCATGGGATGTACATGTATATGCAAATCACCATGACATTTTAGGCTAGTTCAGCTTCAAGCAAGAATGCATGGTGCCAATAATTTCTTTTAGGCATGCTGCTCTTTATTACTGACTGCACTTAATAACAATAGTTTAAACAACAGAAATTTCTTTTTAACTAGCACTCTAACTATATCAAACCCCTTCCCTTGCATGACTTGTAGGGCACTGTTTTCAAACATGACGTTTCATTTTATAAAGCACCTTGCACGTCATTAATGCACTGCTAGCACTTAATGTTGGAAAGTACCTTAAACACTTTATCTTTCTACATATAAAGCACATGTAGTTCTTTATTAAACAGCCTGCAAGCAAGCTTGGCATTTTATGAAGGTATACATATTTATTCAGGTTCCAGCCTTCTTCCTGTATATAGTCAGCTACCGTATTTGCTCATAGCCATATCTGTCATTTCCTTAGAAAGGCATATGGCTTCTAGTGAGGGACAGAATGGCAAATAAGAAACAAAGAAAGGAAGAAAAGAAATTTAGGGAGGATACAAAAAGACTGCCATAGGTGGCCATCCTACTGCAGTGTTAGAAAAAGAACAGGATAGTTTTCTAGCGGTACTGTTGCAACAGATTATAGAGAAGCATGGGGAGAACACAGAAAAATGTCCCTAACTGCTTCACCAATTTTCTGGGTAGAGCTGAGCTCTACCACATAGTCATCGATTGTTGCTACAATTCATTTGGGGTTCTTTCTAAGGTACCTTTAGCCAAGGGACCCTACCCACGGCACTTCTATGTGTGGAACCTTCTTACAGCATTCCTTGCCTTCAGTACCCATACAGGGTGGTAATTCCTAATAGAATAGAGAGTACAAACAGCCAAAACATTGTAATACAGTTGCACAAGCATTACATTATTCTGGTTGTGTGGCCCTTTGAATTAAAAGGCTATGCCTGTGGTTCAATAGGTGAGCAACCAGCCATGCCTACTTCCTGAGCTATATAAGCAGTTCCTTTCAGCCTCCCTCTGAAACACTTTCTCTATGCCCCACCATCCTCCCCTTCTCCTCCAGTGGCTCACTTCTCTACTCCCAGAGGGTTCCTTCCTAAGGTACCTTTAGCCAAGGGACCCTTCCCTCAGCACCTCTGGGGTGGAACCTTCTTACAGCATTCCTTGCCTTCAGTATCCCTGCAGTATGGTAATTCCTGATGGAATAGAGAGAGTGCAAATGGCCACAACATTGTAATACAGTTGCACAAGCATTACATTATTCTGGTTGTGTGGCCCTTTGAATCATAGTTATAGGTCTGGTGCACTGAGCTTCATTATGCAGCTGCTTTGAGTGTGGCCTGCAGAGCCAGTCCCAAAGCAAGCAACAGGTGTGGTGCAGTGAATATCATTATGCAGATAATTTCTAAGTGGTTACAGGCCAGACATGGAGCAAGCTTTAGGTGTAGTGCAGTGAGCATCGTTATGTAGCTGCTTTGTGAGTGACCTGCAGAGTCTCTTGTGAAGAACGCTATGGATCTGGTGCAGGAAGCATCTCTATGCACTGCCTTTTATACTTCTTTTTCTTCAAAAAGCAAAGAAATTAATTGTAAAAAACAACATCAATGCATCTATTACATTTGAACCACAAAGCATACAAAGTACTGTAGGTAAATGATAAATTTTGTCTTAAACTTCCTAGAACAGTGGCAAATAAGTGGCATAGTGATTTGCAAGGTTTAAACAATCATGCAACATATGGTTGGCATTGCCCTAATATTGTTGTTTGTCTCGTCACACAAACTAATTGAAACAGCACTATTAGTGCCTATTTTACATCTGTAAGGCACATTGTTGGTTCTCCACCAACAAACTGTTGGTCAATGCTGCCAAAACAAAGGCCATGCTTTTTGGTTCCAGACTGAAACTGTCCACCATAGCCCACAACAGTGCCTTTCTCACTCTCAGATCCTCAGATGGATCTTCACTTGACTCTGTTCCTGCCTTCAAGTATCTGGGGGTAATCTGGGACCTGTTCCTAAATGACACTAAGCAAATTGCCTCACTAATCAGGTGCATCAACCAGAAGATAGGGTTCTGCTATTGCATGATTAACCACCTCTCGCAGGAAGCCTGCCTTGCTATTGCCCATGGCAACCTCCTTCCCCTCCCTGACCATGGCTGTCCCCACCTTAACAACCTTAATGCTACCTACAATCCTATATGTCACCTTGCCCTCTTCACCCCTCTTCTCACTCACATCTGCACTCTTTTCCGGTCCCTTAACTGCCTCCCTCCACAAGCACAGCGATCCTATCTGCTGGCCCGGACCATTGCTGATCCTTTGCACAATCCCTCCTATTTTTCACTACCCCTTCTTATCCAGCCAAGAACCTACTGCTGAAATATACATCAGTCTTCACACCTTCAACTAGAATGCCCTAACATAACTACAAGGATGGCTCTACGTGCCTTCTCTGCAGCCGGACCCTCAATATTGAATGATCTCCTCTCCTCCTTACATTCCCCCAACCCCCCCTCTAAATCTAAATTCCCTGTTAAGAATGCACTTTCTGTTCACCATGACCTGTGTCTGCCCACAGGCCACTAGCATGGCTTCACCTCCCTTGCAGCTCACCCTTACCCCGTCCTCCCTCTAGTGCTGTGCTCTCCTCTCCCACCCTGAATATTATTGTTATTCTTTTTGTTGAATGATGAAGCAACCTTATCCTGTTTACCTAAATGTTTTATACCTTGTTTGCTCAAATGCTTATGCACCTGGCACTGTTTACCTTATATTTTCTCTGTTAGTTTGACCTACACTGTTATGTTCCTTGAATGATTCACGCTGCTCTCCCAAAGTATTTTTATGTTGTTTTTGCCAGTTTCTGGCCCAGGCCATGCCTGAAAAAGGTCTTTAGATCTTTAGATCAGTGCACCAACCCGGTTACCAAATGAATAAATAAATAAATAAAATTAAGATAATGACAACAACACACTGCATAGCATGATTGTTGAAACTCCCAAGAACACCACACCATTAAGTTGTCAAGGTTCCAGGGACTCTGGACCCTAATTTTTCATTTTCCTACTTTATACACTATGTGCTTCAATAGAAGCATTAACTTTGTGCTTCAACCCTAATAGAAGCTAAACATATTTTTTTATGGTATGGCCCAGATATTCAAACTGGGCCCAAAAAGTGCGCAATAGCAGGAGCAAGCACAAGTCTATTGTTCCCATGCACAAGAGGTGCGATATTCAAAAACTGAGCTGGCCAACCTGCGCCTACAGCCAACAACTGAATATCACACCACCTGTGCCATAGCGCAACTAAGAAGGGGAAGCTGAGCAGATCTGATGCACCATAGCGCAACAAGGGATATTCAGCTGAGCAGTCCAGAGGTGCCATAGCACAACCAGGGATGCTCTCCAGCAGCAGGGCAGCAATGCAACTGCACAGCCAGGGAGGTAGGGGCCCACCACCCATGCCACAGAAGGGCAGAGGAACACACAGCAGAACAGACATCATCCCCCCACACCCCATGCACTGCACAACTGGGGGAGGACTGGAATAACCACTGGCCCATGGAGACAAGCAACCAACCCACAGCCAGGCCATGGTGCCACATCACACCCTCAAGCAAGCTGTGACTGGCACACAAGGAGGGCTGACCACCCCATGCTACGCCATCCCACCAATTCAGAGCACACCCTGCACCGTTACCCCCTGACACCCTGCCCAGGAGCAGCGTCCACCACTGCAGAAAATCCCATGCATGCCACCACCCCCACTATGACAATGCAACCCTGTGCACCACAGAACCATGCAAAGCAGCCCCACCATGAGCACCCATCAGCGGGGTGACAGCACACAGTGATGCAACAATGGCATACACAGTGCCACCATGCACAGCCCCCCCCGAGGTACAGCTGAGAGACTGACCATGCATCGGCACATGAGGTACCCCACATGGGACAAGGCATGCCCTGGACACCACCACCAGTGGTACAGCACCCTGCACACCCTCCCAAGGACACACCCCAACCCAGCACTGGCCACAACAGCCAGTGCAGACACCCACAGTGGTGCGTGGAAGCATGCACCACACCGGATGCCACACAGTGCATGGACAAACACCCACCCATACCCAAGGGCACAACAACACAGGGATGCAGTAGTGGGGCAACCAAGCCCACAGCATGGGCCCATGGAAACCGTGTACACACAGCCTGCAGTCCTCCATGGCACAGAGTGCCAGCCACCCTGCGCAGGCACTGTGGACATGTACGCCACCATCATTTGCCTAGAGCACAAGTTACAGACAGTGGTGCACATCCCCTGCAACACTAACAAGCCACAGCATGGAGGTGGGACAACAACTGTGGAGGCCACAGTGTCACCTGAGGCAGACATGCAGCACACCAGTGACAGGAGCCAACCCAGCATTGTGATGGGTACAGTGGCTGCCCTGCATGGACAGCCACCACTGACATGCCAGCAGACCGTGCAGGTCACAGACATGCAAGGATGTCAGCTGCACAGGCCATGGATGGGCTGACAGGGGTGCCATGGACACAGAGCATGCACCATGGACCACTGCACACAGTCATCCAGTGCACAGGGCACAACACACACACCACAGACACTGACTGATAGCTACCCCCACACCATAGTCAGCTCCCCACAGACACACACACATACCCATGACTGCACCACCCCTGACGCCATGCACACCACTGCAGCTGAGCACCTATAGCCCACTGCAAATCAGAGACCACCACAATATTCATATCAAAAGATTTGAATTCAAAAAACATATCAAAAGGAACTATTTACAAAACTATGTAGAAAGTTGAGGGGAGGGCCACAAACAAGGTGGAGGTGGGTGAGGGGCAGGGGTGAACAAATGGGACAGGAAAGGAGGGGTGTGAGGGTGGGTCCAGGGGGGTAGGGGATATCAGGGGTAGAGGGATGATCAGCGGGAGCCCCACTCCCCGCTCTGGCTGCTCTGCCTCCGGTGCCTTCTTCAGACCTCAAGCTGGTCAATCCATTGCAGGATCTCCAAAGAAGCCCTGGCCACATTGAGGATCTCCCGCAATGCCTCCCTAATCTCCTGCAGCTGGCAGACACCTAGGACAAGGGAGAACAGTCAATAGGTGTGAATGCACTGCCCCATACAGCCCACCCACTGTGCATGGCATACGGCTGTGGAACATGCCTCTGTGATGGTCTGTGACCACCCACAGTGATCATGTCCACAAGACCTGTCCACCCAGGTGCATACAGCCATGTGGAACACTGCATACACACAGTGGCCAAGTTATGCACAGCACCACCGTGGCTGTTTAGTGACATGGCTATGTGGTGCGAAGGCAGTGGCACAGCCATGTACCCGTTGCATGTATGGACCACCATCGATGCACTCCCAGACATGCAGTGCCACTGGACAGTGCTGACTGTAACAAGTTGCATGCATGGCAGTGGTGTCAATGGATGGTGGCCATGCCCCGCTGCCCACCCTGTTACACAGCATGCAATCATAATCATGGAGGTATGGCACTCACCATCATCAGGCCAGTCCCTCGGGCACTGTTGACCGTCGCCCCTCCTAGCGGCCCTGTCTTCCTGCTGGTGCCGCATCTCCCGGGCTAGATGCCTCTCCTCTGGCCCTGTGGTGCAAACATGGAGAGAGGAACATCAATACAATCCTGTAGCAAAGTCCCCCTGCCCCCATGTGTGTGCACTCCCACCCAGCCAGACGCACCCACCCCACACCCTGATAACACCACCACAGCCAATACTGGACGGTCCTTCCCCCATGTCCTGGACACATACAACCAATTTACCCATATGGAATATAAAGGTGTGTGGACGTAAAACCTACCTGGCCGTGGCACTGTGCCCCTCCTGGCATGTCCCCACAGGCGGGCAAGCAGGTCCAGTTCCCTCCTCCCTAGGTCACCATACCTGTGGCAGCACTGCTCTGCTGTCCACCCCCTTCCTGTGGCCTCCTCCAGGGCATTGGCCACCTCCTCCCACACCTGGCTCCTGGATCTGTCCGGGGTGCCTCCCCAGACAGTGGGCCATAAAGTGGCTCTACAATGGTCACCAGGTTGGCCAGTTCAACTTGGGTCAACTGTGCAGCCCTCCTCTGTGCCATTCCACTTACTCAGTCATCTCAAAATGGCGCTCTGCAGTGCGGTTCCACCACGTGCAGATGCTGCGCGATACAGTGCTGCCATTCCCTATTGTGTTGTCACCGAACAGCATGATAGTGGTGCACCCAAGCCTGACGCATGGTGCCTAGGGGCCAAAGGTCAGGCACAGGGTCAAGGGTCTCTGGCGCACGGACAGGCACAGCGCCACTGGAACCCAATGCGTGTGACGCGATTGGATGCCTGTGTGCCACCTCCAGTAGCGGCCTACCGCGCTCTTGCCGCAGTGCACCTATGATGGCCCAGTGCCACAGCGCCATATAGGTGAACATGGCTGTAGCACCACTGGCACAATGGTGGCAATGCCCTGCATTGCTTCCCATGCACAGCACATCAGCAGCGTGGCAGAAGCCTGCGTCAGCAACCTGGGCATGCGCAGTGAGGTGTGTACTGTGCATGTCACAGAACTCCGCCCTTGGCTCAGCACGTTCAACACAATTGCGCAAAGTGCAACAGCATGATATTCAGTCATCATATGCAGATCAGCTAATCAACCATTCAATGGTGCAGCACTGCAATTTGCATCCACTTAAAGTTGCGCCTCACCTCATTTGCATGGGTTGCGCTATAAATGTGTGACATTGGGCTGCACTGGCCACAGTCAGTTACTGCAGTCTATTGGTGAGTTGCATGCTGTTTGGGAGTGTGGACTGTGGATTTTGGGACATGCATGGGACTGCACAGTCACAGGTAACAACTTCCATTCTTACAGGCTAAATAATGACCAAGCGAGTTGTGGGAGGGAGAGGAACACAGTGGTGGGAGGAGGAGGAGGCCTAATTTCACCCAAGGCCAAGACTGATGCCCTGTTTGATGCCTACCTGGATCAGGAACCACTTCTCAGCAGACGGCAGAGAACACCACAGGCCCGTGCTGCTGCATGGGAGGAGGTGGCACGTGCAGTGAACCTGCATGGCAGCCACCAGTGCTCTGTGCAGAAGTGCAAGAAGAAGATGGGCACAGACAGGAGCAGGATAAAGGAGAAGGTGGCTGCCAACAGGGCAGCATGAGCTGCGACAGGTGGGGGACAGCTGAAGGTGGTACACCTGACCCCACAGGAGGAGAGGGTTGCTGGAAGCATGCAGCATAGTGCCATTGAGGGTGTTCTGGGTGGTGGCTTCCAGATGGGTGGTAGCCCATCACTGCATGGTAGGTCATGGTCTGTCCATTGGGGGGGCAGGGTAGGAAACATGCAGTAATGCAACTTTGTTTTCCCTTACAGATCCTGAGCATCTGCATGGGTCAGAGGTGGTGGGCCTGTCCACTGAGGACAGTCAGATGGAGACGGAGGAGGCACTTCCACCTCCACAGGAATACGTGGCTCAGTGCGACAGTGGGCCTGCCTGGCTGTCTAGACTGATGTTGTTGGAACAGGTGCAGAGGAGGCCCTGCCCATGTCCCATCATGCCAGCATCCACGGATGCCAGCATGCTGTGACTCGGGCTGGTGCTGGGTCCATCATCAATGATGATGTTGCTAACGGCACGGGCAGTGACACGTGTGTGCCATAGGATGGCCACACAGCAGGTAATATCACGGCCATTGCTGTGGGTGGTGCTGCCGTGGAGGCCTGTGTGTCATCACAGTCCCAGCCTGTGCCTGTCACCATCAGTGGGGCAGCACTGGTGTGTGTACAGGACAGTGGGACTGTTGCAGCCACTGCGGTGGCACCAGTAAGCCCTGGTGGGTGGCAGCCGGAGGGGCAGCATCAGCAGTCGGCCAATGGGCTTGGTGGTACAGGGTCAAGGGGTGGCGTCAGTGCACTGCCTGTGGACATACCCAGACCTGGTCCTGGTGTGCAGTGCCCACCCTCAAGGGGTGCTGGGCATCAGGGCCGTGCACACCCTGAGGGACAGGATGCCAAGGAGGCAGATGACCTCTTGGATGAGCACACCCGCATACTGCAAGCATCAGTCCACCAGCAGACACGGCTTGCAACGTAGGTGAATGCACTGCGTGTGGCTCTGGAGTGGGCAAAGGAGCATCGCATCAGAGGCACAACTCTGATCCTGGCAGGGATGGACCGGTTGTGGGAGGTTGTGACCACTGCCATTGACATGCAGACACAGGCATTCACTGCTGTCATGGCCACAATGGGCACACAGTCATGTGCCCATGCATTGCAGACACCACGCAGTGCACTGTCCATCCCCCATTCCCGGCATCGTGCGACACCCTCCTTGTCGACACCGGGTTTAGCTGTGGGCATCCTGAGCATGCCTGATGCAGGCATGTTTGGTGTGCTGCAGACCCCTGCATGAGCATGGTCGCATTCATGCAGTAGAACCCTTGGGGGACCATCGGTGCCACCCCATGAGGCCAGTGATCAGCCTGTCAGTGCTGGCAGGTCTCGGAGGGGCTGCCCATGCATCCATGGTGGCCGGGGCACTGTGGTGCATGACTGACCTGTCTCCCAATGTGGCTACTGTCTGGTGCTGCCCTGTGTGCATTGTGTCATTCAGTGGGCATTGCACAGGTGGGTACCCGGCCCTGCACGCGGACACACAGTCCATCTGCACACCCTCCTGGCTGCCGTCCGCAGTTGTGTGTGCATGATGATGCCTGCATTGCGCTGTACACCGATGTGCAATGGTGCTCAGCATCTGACACATGCACAAGGACAGGCAGTGGGTGTGGTGGTCTGTGCACATGTGTGTGGCTAGTGGTGGCATTCTGGGTCAGTGTGCCTCCTACCCTTTGTGCATGTCTGACGCATTTTGTGTGTGTGTGTGTGTGTGTCCATCTGTGTGGCATGTTAGACCTCACCCATCCCTGGTTGTGTGTGTGGTTCCATGCCCGGCCACTTCCCTTGATGGAATCACCCCGGTGTGTGTCCATGCGTGTTTGTGGGTTGTGCCTTAGCCACTGTTGGTTGCACATGGCCCCATGACTTACCGGGGTTGGCTGAAGTGCTCCTTCATGATGGTGTCCTGGTACAGCTGTGCCAGCCGGAGCAGTCAGGGGTCCCGTCACCCAATGGGGGGCTGCCCATCACCACTGTCACCGGTATTCTCATCGTCCCCATCGCTGTCCCCCTCTTCGACCCGTACAGCTATCCCACATTTGTTAGCCATGTTGTGCAGAATGCAACAGGCCAGGAATAGCCCACAGGCCTTTGAGGGGCTGTACTGTAGGGCACCGCCGGAAGTGTCCAGGCAATGGAAATGTGCCTTCAGCATCCCGAACACCCGCTCGATGACATTACGTGTGGTGGTGTGTGCCTTATTGTAGCGTTGCTGCGATGGGGTCTCGGGCCGCTGGTAGGGTGTGAGCAGCCAGGGACAGAGTGGGTATCCACTGTCACCTGTGTGTAGAGAGTGGAGGTTAGTTTGGTGATCAGCATCACCCTGCCCCGGGCCATGTAGGCCACTACCCATGTCACCTCTGACCATGCTCCCCCAGGCCCTATGATTGTCCATGTGGTTTGCATACTCACCCACTAGATGGCCAGTGGGGATATCCCCACTCTTGAATCTGTGGCACAGTGCTGACTGGTGCCAGGTGAAGGCATCATGTGCTCCCCCAGGGTGCGTGGCACAGACATTGATTATGCACCCCCTGACATCGCACACCACCTGGCAGTTGATGCTGGCATAGCCCTTGCAATTTATATATGCAGCCCCCTCGGGACCAGGTGGTGTGCGGATGGCCACGTGGGTGCAGTCTATTGCCCCTAGCATGCCAGGCATACGTGTTACCCTGTGGAACTCCTGTATGTTTGCTGTGTGCTCTGCCGGTATGCTGGAGAAATGGATGTACTCTGCAGCATGTGGCAGCAGTGCACTGAGGAACTGGGTGAGGTGGCGTGACGTGGCCGACTGGGTTATGCTTGTGGTGTCCCCAGTTGGTCTCTGGAAGGTACCCATGGTGAGCAAGCACATGCAAGCTGTCACTTTCGTCTCCACTGACAGGGCATGGCTCTGTCGTGTGGGTGCCTGCATCACATCACTGCACAGCTCACAGAGCTGCCTCAGAATTGTCCAATTCAGGTGGTACTGGCCCACAATCTCAGTATCACTGTACAGCTCGAAGCTGGTGCAGGCTCAGTACTGCGTGTTGGGGGCATACCACCGACGGGCCCTTCCACGGCGACGCCCCCCTGCTACCCACCTTCTCACCCCCTCATTACGGCCTCCATCTGGATGGTGGCACTGGCCATGTCTCTGTCCTGTGTTCACCCCCCCAGCAACTGTTTCTGTATTACCCCCGCTGTCCTGGCTGATACTTCCCCTGCACTGGGAACACCTGCCTGTGCTGGGCCTCACTGCTGTGTGGTGTACTTCCCCCTTCTGCACTGTGGCTCCTCACACCTTCCCCTGTGCCTGTTGATTTCAGGTGCCCTTTCCTGGCCTTCCCTGTGTGTCCCTGCTGCCCAGTTTTCCCTGCTAGACTTTGCCCTCATGTGGCTTCCCTGTAACGTTCTTGCGCCTCTCCCTTGCTCCCTTTTATTTTGGCTCATTTCCGCGATGGCGCAACTTCCACTTGCTCCCCTATTGTGCATGGTGCATGTTATTAAATATCGCACTGTGCCATTTATGCATGGTTCCTCCCCCTTCAGTTGCACATGCATTCATTATCATTGCGCTGTTGCTCAGCATGATTTGGAGGGCGCAACTGCCTCCTGCTCAATATCACAGAATGGCACATTTTCGGACTTGCACAGGCGCAACCCTATTGTGCATGGCTCAACTCTTTGAATATCTGGGCCTATATATATATATATATATATATATATATATATATACAGTATATGTCTTATAACCACACATCTGACTGAAATGAAACTTGCCATCAAGAGATCTTTGGTCCCCGACAGCATATGCACAATTTCATGTGAATTGGTAAAAAGAGGAGTTATATATACATTTTGAAAGCTGTCTCACAGCACATGCATTTTGAAAACTGTTGCACCGTGTGCAGATTTTCAAAACCTCAGTGAAGGACTTTCAAGTGAACATTTTGTGAAAACCTGCAAGCAGTACAAAGATTTTGAAAACCATCATACAGCATGTAGATTTTGAAAACCATTGTGAAGCATGAAGATTTTGAAACCTGTCATACAGAACGAATAGTCTGAAAACTATAATTTAGATGTTAAACGTATTCATGAAGCATGCTTATTTTTATAAAGTTTGTAAAAGATTCCTGTGAAAATGTTTAGATTTTTAATTAAAGATAACTAATTACTACTTAATTAAAAAACACAAATTGGCCCTCATATTTAGTCACAGTTATTTGTCCTGTATCAACCCAAAACTGCACTAAAAAGCACTTGGTTGCCTAGGAATGGTATTCCAGTAGAGACCCTGCTCTGTTCATCCTGCTATGTCTGTCTCAATATTGGACTTTCATAGCAAACAATCAAATTTTATTTGATATAGTTCCTCATCCCAAAGACTTGTAGTTCTGTACATGCAATTTCATTTAATCAACTAAAACATTTAAAATATTTACAAATAACCAAATAACAAGCACAACAGGTGCTCTCTTATTCATAACATATTTAAAATGAGTCCTCAAATGCCTGGGTATAAAGATGGGTGTTAAGAGCCCTTGCAAATGGTTTAAATATGGATTGCACAACTTTTTACAATTAACTTATGTCTACACAAGGATACTGAGGAATCAAACACAAAAATCAATTTAAGTTTATATTGTATAAGAGTGATTAATTGTTATAAAACAGTAAGAGTGTTTAATGTCTTTTTATTATAAATAAAACCAAGTTGGACATAAAACCTGCATAGTCATAATACAATATAACAAACTGTAGGATGTTCATGATCCACAGATTTCATTAGTAGTGATGTATTAACAATGCATCCATACAGGGAGCATTCCTCAAGCATCTTGTCAGTGAACCTACTCATGATGGGGCAATACTGGACTTAGCACTCACTAACAGGGACAGTGTTGCAGACATCAGGATGGGAGCCCACATGGGAACCAATGATCACTGTACAGTGTGGTTCAATATAACAACAGCTGTCTAACTGAACCACAGAAGGGCAAAGGTCCTGGATTTCAGGAGGGCAGATTTTATAAAGATAGGTAAATGCTAGAGGGATGACCTGGTGGGGGAGATGACATGGATGTGGTGGAGGAACAGTGGGTGATGATTAAAGGGGGAAATAGTGAAGAAAACAAATCTCTGCATCAAGCAGCTGAAGAAAAGCAAGAGGAAAAAGAGACTGCTCTGGGTCTTGAAAGAGATGGCTGAAAAGTTAAAGGCCAAAAGGGTAGCATTCAGAATGTATAAGGAGATAAAGAGGGACTAGGATAGGGAGGTGTATCAGGGGAAACAGAGGAAAGCAGGAAAAGCATTAAGGAGTGCAAAGAAATGTACTGAAAAGAGAATAGCAGAAGGGGGAATATTCAGGAGAAATGTGAGGAAGTTCTTCACAGAAACAGTGGTAGATTCCTGGAACAGCATTACAGTAGAGGTTGGAGGGGGAGGGGCAAAAATAGTGGTGGGGTTCAAGAATGCATGGGACAGACATAAGGGATTTTTTTTTTGGAAAGGAAGGGGAAGGGAGAAACAGCTGGCAATCAAGTAGGGACTGCACTGTGATACTGTAAATAGGGGAAAATGGGCAGACTGGGAGGGCCAAGCTGTTCTTATCTGCCATCAAATTCTATGTTTCAATGTTTCTGAGGCAGACACTAGCTAATTGTCATGCATACCTTGAATATTTCATTATTTTAAGTTAAATGTGGTTTATTTGTTACAAAATAAGTTTTAAATAATATATGTGTAAAATATGTATAATAAATATGTGTAAAAATGTATGGATTTTTATGGTCTGATGTATGATACTCAGTTGGGGTCCACATGGTGTTGAATAACAGTGCTAATATTAAAGCAAGTTCCTAAATTTCTTAAGGCAATTTTATAAGTTTATCATAACTTTAAAACACTGATTTGCTTTAACAAATAGGCCAGCCTCTTACTTCAGGTTTAATTTTAATTTTATTTAATTCATTATAGAGGTGAGCAAATCAAAAAAGAAATAATTTATGCAAGAGAAAGTGAAGTATAATACTAAGGTGTGTAAGCACTGGACGGTTATTATAACTAAGCTTTAAAATCATTATTATTTAATGAATAGGGACAAGGATTACAAAACAGAGTTTAATTTTATGCAGATAAAGGTATGCTGTTTCCACAGTTTGTATGATCCTAAGAATAACAGACTGACCATCCATGTTGGTGTAATAAATACACATAGTGTACATATTAAATATAATACATAATATTGTTTGTTATAGATCCTGACTTGTCAAGAGAAAGTCAGATAGCCAGAAAACCACTGCCAGTTAAGTTTTCAGGTTATAATTAAGCAATAAGTCATGACAGGGTGTGTGTTGTGGTGGAATAATGGCACACCTTGGGTGTGTTGTGAGGCAAGAGGCATTGCTGAGTGCCTTCAGCTACCCGTGAAGTACTGCTATCCCACCACAAAGCATACCCTGGAATGTCTTACTGTGATTATAAAATGGGTCAAGATTTTTTGAATGGGTGAAAAAATGCACAAAAATAAAACAAGTAACATTTTTATGACTTTTTCATCCCAGCAAAATAGTCCCAGCACTGACATGCCATCTGAGGTTCCAATATGCACAACAAAATACGTTTATTTTTAATTAGACCTCAGAGACTGTATTTTCTGCAACCCACCACCATTTACCTGTTTCCTCACCTTTCTTCTTCTTTATAATATTCCTTCCCTTTTCCCACCCTGTTTCTTTGCTGTCTTTCCTACATTCAAGACATGGAATATTTATCATGGATGGAATACAAACATTCAAATATCTGCTCAGTTCTACTGACAGAATGTTCACCCCCACAGTCTCACAACAGAAGGCCTCAGTTGGAACCAGGGTGTTTGTTTTATCTGGAAAAGGATAACCATCAGAGATTTTCCTAGTAAGCAGTTGAGGATAGGAGGAGTATTTTTCATGGTCAGCAAAAAAAAAAAAAAAAAAAAAAAAAATAAAATTATAAGTACACGTCATTTTTTTATTTATGTCTGTGCTTATAACAAGAGAATTATGAAGGCAAATAAGAATTAATTATTATTTTTTTAAATTTAAGGCAGTTTTATTTGTATGATCTAGCTGAAGGTTTTTAGTGAGTAAAGGTGACAGCCATATTTGTGATGGCAATCAGGGATGTGTAGTATTGATTGTAGTGTAAGGGGGCTATGGGATCTTTATACAGTGCTGTTGTGCTGAGATAACAGCACTGGTAAAGATGGCCCTTAGCCAATCAGGTTCCTTGATTTTTAAAACCAATTTTATAAATATTTATTTTATATATTATTATACAATCATTCTCTGCCAGAATAGATTTATTGTTCTTACCTTTCACACAGTCATATAATCAACTATAAACATTTTAAACATGTATATGAATCAAATAACAAACACAGCAGAATACCTCTCATTTATAACATATTTAAAATGATTCCTCAAATATCTGGAGTAAAAAGATGGGTTTTAAGAGGCCCTTTAAAATCTTCAAAGGAGAAGATCTGACAAAGTGGATTTGGTAAGGCATTCAACATGTGTGGGTGGCCACAGTAAAGGCCCTTTCACCTAGGCTTTCCAAAGGACACTGGAAATCACCAGTAGATTCTCCCTGATTGAGAAAGTAGCCAAACCAGAGTATATGAGGACAGGAGGGTTTTTTTAATTAAGTCAGGACCAAACTGCTGCAAGAGCTATGCATGGTTCATATGTGCATCATTGCCACAGTCCCCTGCTGGCAACAGTTTCAAAGGAGCAAAGGGAGATAATCCATCTGAAATGAAATAGTGCCATCTCTTCTGACAGCCATATTTTGTTTCTGGCATGCTAAAGATGACATACATATGGTGCTAAGGGGCCATTTGCATGCTAATATGTGATCATAGAAACATAGAAATACAGAACTTGTTGGCAAAAAAGGTGACTTGGCCTACCCAGTCTGTTAGTGACCCTTCCATCTCTCTGCCTATTTTCTCATATACACTTATGTACTGTATATCACAAGCATGCTTGAAGACTCCCACTGTTTTAGCCTCCACCACTTCTTCTGGCAGTCTAGTCCAAGTGTCTACGACTGTTTCAGTAAAGAAATATTTCCTCACATCTCTCTTGAACTCCCACTCTCTTCCAGCTTCTTGTTTTTTTTTTTTATTTATTCTGCTTTATCACTCCTCTCCAGGCTGGCCCCATCTATCCAATATACACATGCTCAGCCCGCCACACACCCAGAGACATACCTTACTCCTGAACACATAGCTTACCTCAGGGCAAGGCACAGGGGCCTTTCCAACAAAGACAGAACAGTAGAACAGGAGCAAGAGCCCAGTTGGCGAAGTGGAGACTGCAATGTAGGGGCGGATGTCACTGTGTGGTTTGTATCATCTGCAAACTTTGAGAACCACACCCCATCACCACAAGATGTTGACATCACATAAATATTAAATAAGCAGGGTCCTAGTACAAATCCCTGTGGGACTCCACTGGTGACATTAGCCCACTCTGATGTACTCCCTTGGAAGTTCACTTGCTGTTTCCTATTGGTGAGCCATGAATTTATCCATGTCACTATCTTGATGTTTAAATCTATGTTCAGTCGAACCTCGACTAGCTCATTATACGGCACTTTGTGGAAGACTTTACTGTAGTCTAGAAGAAACACATCCATGGGGTGCTTTTATCCAAAATCTTACTGGCCTTGCTGAAGAACTCAATCAAATTCATCTGACATGATCTTCCCTTAGTGAACCCATGCTGTGTTTCATCAAACATATCTGTTTTATCAATAAACTCTTCTATCTTCTCCCTTAATAACCTTTCCAAAACTTTCCCTAACACTGATTTCAGGCTTACTGGTCTATAATTCTTACTTTCTTTCCTGCATCCTTTTTATGTTGTCTAGCGCTCACATGCAAGCAACATATTGTGGTAGTTTGGAATAGCAGATTTTGGAGGTGCAATCGTGTTGTGGCCAACGGTGCCACTGCTTTTTCAGGCTGTGATTTGTGGCATGAATGAAATAGCACACTGTCTATGACAGCAATGCAAAACTGTGCCACCAACTTGAAACAATTTTGCCGCTGCAACCAGGGAGCTCCTCATTGCAGGGCCATCTCATCGCCTGGTGTAACATTAATAAACATGGTGGCGACTGTCGCTTGATCCCACCTCTCACAGTCCCCAACAAGCCAACATTGGGGGTGCCCAATCCCCCTGTTGGCATGCTCCCTCCCCAGTTCATTTGCCGATGGGGAAGCCCAATCCCCATTTGCCTAATGTCCCCCTATTTATTTAATGTGTGCAAAGGGGGTGCCCAATCCCCCTCGGCATCATGTGCTCCCCCAAACACAGACATGTTTTGTGTGCCAATGGGGAGACCCAGTCCCTGTCAGCTTCAGTCCCCCTCACAAAAAAATACAGGTGGCACACTGGGAGCCCACCTCAGTGTGCCAAAACACACCTGTGGAAAAAAAAATCCTTCAATGTCTTTTTGTTTGTTTTTTTACCAGTAAAAAGAGAAAATGGTTCCTCTTTGTCTCAGGTGCCTCCTCCCCCAACCCGCACCCATCCTCTGCATACCCTACCTTCCTGCACCCCCTCACCCCATACTTACCTCCAGAGCCTGGCGTGATGATCTTCAGTGCAGCGGGAACATGTCTGCAGTCTTCAAAGCCGACCGTGAACTGAAGAAATGCTGGTAAGCTGTATAATGGCATCAATGGGAGGGTTTCAACTTAGGTGTATATCTTGGTCATTTTTGTGACATTTGGCACCAAATTATCAACATGGGGTTCTTGGGACCCCACCTCATGAATTCAGTCACTTGTCATGTCGTTATTCAGTCCCGAAAGGTGATTTTTGCGGTCACTGCATGGAATCACCTTTTGGGATCGAGTAACAAAACAACAGTGTCACTGTTCAAGACGTGGGGTCCCAAAAAGCCTATGTTGCAAATTTGGTGAAAAAATTCCAAAAAATGACTGTCTTATGAGCGTGCATTGCGCAGTTTCCACGCACAATTGTAAGTTTGAGAATTTTTAATATTATTACTCTAGATTTTCAACATTGCCATTTTCTCACACCTCCTTATGAACAGTACAGCTGTCATTTTCCACATCCTGCCTGAAATGTGTTTTTGCACATCAGGTGCACAATGGCTTGGTTGCTGTGGGAAATCAATGTTCAGGACAGATTAAGAAAATCACAGTGACACTGTTCATGAGCGGAGGTCCCAAAATGCCTATGTTGAAAATTTGATGACAAACTTCCACAAAATGACTATGTTACCAGCGTGCATTGTGCAGTTTCCATGCACACTCATACCTTAGAGAATTTTTAATATTTTCACTCCATATTTTCAACATTGCCATTTTTGCACACCTCCTTATAAACAGTACAGCTGTCATTTTTCACATCCTTCCCCAAATGTGTTTTCGCACATCTGGCGCACAATGGCGTGGTCGCTGTGGGAAATCAATGTTTGGGACAGATTAAGAAAATCATAATGACACTGTTCATGAGCAGAGGTCCCAAAATGCCTATGTTGAAAATTTGGTGAAAACATTCCACAAAATGACTGTGTTACGAGTGTGCATTGCTCAGTTTCCATGCAAGCTCGTAACTTTGAGAATATTTAATATGTTCTCTCCAGATTTTCAACATTGCCATCTCTTCACACCTCCTTATGAATGGTACAACTGTCATTTTTCACATCCTGCCCAAACTGTGTTTTCACACATCTGGCGCAGAATGGCATGGTCGCTGTGGGAAATCAATGTTTGGGACAGATTAACAAACTCACAGTGACACTGTACATGAGCAGAGGTCCCAAAAACTTTCATGCTGTGGTGTCACAAAAAGGCCATGTTGAAAATTTGGAGTGCAAATACCAACAAATGCCCGGGGTGTTAGGGTTTCTAACCATAATGTCCCACCCTGTATAGACTGACAGACGTCAGGGCTGTGCCTTTGGATTGTTGGCTGTAATGCTCACGCCATTCCACCCCTACCCCCACCCTGCAGCCACTGACAGGCATCAAGGTGTGCCTTGGACTCTTCAGCCACAAAGTTCATCCCATTCTCCTACACTGCACCCATCTCAATGTACTTTCTTATGGAATGGGGTGAGCGTAAGGCTCAACAGCCCCAAGGCACAATGCGACACTTGTCAGAGTCTGCAAGGTTGGGTGAGGTGAAATGGCATGAGCATTATGGCCAACGACCCAAAGGTGCTCCTCAATGCCTGTCAGTCTCTGCAGGGTGGGGTGGGGTTGACATTGGTTCCATACTTCACTGCCATTCCTATTATGTATGTCTCTAACTCCTGCACTACCAATGCCAACGCCAGCAAGACAATATTCGGCATTGACAAATGCTTGTTTGTATATGGGAATGTAGTAGTAGTATTAGTAAAAATATTTATTTTTATACAGGAAAGGTAGTACAATAACACCATGAGGATTATTAATCTCATTTCCAAGGTGCTCCTGTAAACATTTTGCATTTACAATATAAAGGCATATAAAAGTCATAAAAATGATGGTGGTTTCCCTCCAGCTCTCGACCACAGAGCCACTGTATAAGGATGCTTGGAAGATCCTAGTGACTGCTTCTGCTAGTTCCATGGCAAGCTCTCTAACCACCCTAGGACATACACCATCTGGACCTGATGCCTTGTTAGGATCCAGTTGCTTTAGCCTAGTTTTAATATCATTTTCATCTAAAATTATCAGCTGGTCCCCTCCATCTGTAAAGTTCAATGGTACACCAACTGACTTTTCATTAAATACCGAACTAATGTAATAATTCAACATCTGTGCTATTTGCTTATCTTCAGTGACCAGAATGCCTATACTGTCCACAATGGTCCTACTTGTGTATTGCCCCCTCTCTTATGGTTGATATGATTATAAAATTATTAATAATTATCCTTCACCTTACTCACCAGTCATAATTCATAATCACATTTAACCTTCTTGATACTCCTTTTATTTTCCTTGAATACTGTCTTATAATCTGTCCATGCTTCTACAGAATTATTCTTTGTTGCTTTAATATATGCTTTTCCTTTTTTTCTACTAATTTTTAACCCCCTTATTAAACCACTGTGGTATCCTTCCTGCTTTGTTATATTTTATTCTTTCTGGAACATATTTATCAACTAAAGCATCTAGTTTTCCCATTAATATGTCCCACATAAGCCGGCCCAGTGGCACTTAGGGTTGAGGTGCTGAATGCCACACCTTGCACCACGCCGGTGACCCAGATTTGGGAATGGACTTGGGCCAGCAGTGGTCGGTAGTGGAAGGAACAGACTGAGCATCTGGATGACTGCTCTCCCTTCCCTGGGGAGGGATCTGGGTCTCAGACCGCTCTTTAGCAGCCCTTGATGGAGATCATTGGCAGAGCAAGGAATACGTGCTGCTGTAACTGGGGGAGGAGTGGTGATGGACTTCAGCATGTAGGTGCCATGACATCATTGCACGTCCATGCTCCTGTGGGGAAACCAATGAATAAAACTCCCTGGAGGACCAGAGAGGCAACAAGGACCCCAGGGATCTGGCCCACATCCCCATTGCTGGACCACCTCTCCGACAGTCCCAGGTACCATCCACATAGTACAGATCCTCTAATTACAGAAAGAGCTGCCAGGTAGGTGAGGCAGGCCCTCCCCTGGGGGTGATCTGGGGGTCTGGGAAGTCCTGGTGGGAGGGACGAAAGGAGGAGAGTCTTGGCAGGGAGTAGAGGTCCGGATCCAGTGGGCATCTCTGAGAGATGCCTTTGCCCACTGGAGCAAAAATAGAAGATACAAAAAAAAAAATATGTCCCACATTTCATTGTGATTTATGTTTTTGAAATCCTCTCTCTAGTTCCATTTTCTTAGCTCATTTCACATTCCTTCAAAATCTGACTCCCAAAAGATTTAATTTTAGTCCTTCCCTTTATTCTCCAATTCTCCTTCACAACAGCGAACATTACCATTTCATGGTCACTATTTCCTAAAGGTACTGTAGTTCTGCAATTTATGATTTTTTTACCCATATTGCTTAATACTAGGTCCAATGTTTTGTCCCTTCTAGTTGCTGATTTAACATACTGGTCTAAACATAGCTTGTCCAGGATCTCCAAAAAGTCTCTTTCCATGTGCATATTCCCTTCTCTTATTTTTTAATATATAGTGGGCATGTTAAAATCACCTAATAATTTTATATTGTCTTCCACATCTAGGTTGTCCAGGAATGCATACATTTGATTATTTAGGTCCACCTCTTGGGATGGTGGTCTATATAGAGAATACTGGATGAGCAGCTATGCACAACCAGTGTGTTCTGCCACAAAGGGGTTCTGATTCCCTCTGACCTCGAGAGTGAAGCTCAAGAAGTCCATGGAAATCAGGACCCCGAGCAGACAGAACACACTGGTTATGCATAAAGTAGCTCATCCTGTATTTTTTATAGTTTATAGTATTATGTGAATTGTGTGCATTGTGTTTTTTTTTCTCCTTCACAATGAAACTGACTTGTGAAGTCTCTAGAGATTATAGAATGCTGTTCTACAACAGAATGGGATGGGAAAAGCAACTATGTGACCACATTACAAGTTGTTCTGCTGCAGCAGTGACATTACTATTGCAGCAGAACAACATAATGATGTCACTACTGCAGCAGAACAAGCATGTTCCAGGCATGGAATTCCATTCATAACAACATTCCACTATACACTATATAGATGTATATTATACTGGTGCGGTAGTGCCAGTATAGTTAGGGTTCAACAGTCACTTCTATGTTAAACCCAAAATTTTGCACTGTAATAACTTTGCAACCGTTCAACCAATTTGCATGAAAATTTGCAGGCACCGTTGGGGATCAATGATAGCTTGATGTGGCAAGTTTGATTCCAGTCAGATGTACAGTTGCAGACATGCAGACTGCCAATAAATGTGAAAATTACCAATTTTTATGCAAATTATCATACCATTTCTTAGTCAAAAATGGCTTGGGAGGTTGGTCTAAAATCTGCAGGGTATACGGGGTTTAGGTCACAGATGTGCCTTTTGAAGGTGTGGTGAAAAATTATTTATCTGTTCAAAAGTTATTAAAGTTTAAAGTTTCCCATTCTTTCCTATCAGGAAATGTTAGCTGGCAGCTTCGTCAAAACTTTTTTTTTTTTCAGCGAATGCAGTTTTTTTTTGCCACAAATATGGGAAGTTCTGCTGCGCTGCCACCATCTTGTTTTCAGTTAGCAAGGTAAACAAATTTAAATATTTCTAAAACTATTTGGACTTGGTAAACACCAACAGTTGTGTTTACCTAATCAGGGCCTGAGGTATCAGATTCAGGGATCAGTTTGCCACAAAACTACCCAGAAATATGCTAATTTTGTCTACAGCCATATATGTGCCACAAATTGAGGTGGTTGTTTTATGAAACAAGGTGAGTTTGTGCCACAAATTGTGGCAAAACTAGTCACTGTTTGGTGAAACACCTAACCTTGTTTTGTGAAACAACTACCACAATTTGTGGCCCAACTACTGCTGCTGATGAAAAATAAAACATTTCTGGGCATTTTTACAGCAAATGGACCCCAGAATTGAATTTCTTGGCCCTCAATTAGGTAAATACCTAAGTGAAGTATGTCTTACATTTAAAATCTCCCAGGTTAAGGGGGCCGAGGCATGACAAAAAATGAAATAAAACAACATGTGCATTCCACTGAGCTTACTGTGCCTTCACCTGTATCTGCAATTCTGCACACCAGAGGCCCCAATTCCCAGTGGCAGTGTATTTATTTTATTACTTCATTTATCTCTGTTATTCTTTATTTAACTATGTGGGACACTGGGGAGCCCACCCACAGTGTCCTGATATATTGAGATATATGATTTTGTATGATACAACACTGGGATTCCTACCCACAGTGTCAGATGCCACCCTCTTCAATCCATTATTTTAATATTTTTGGATGACAGTGGGGGCCCAATCCCCATGTTGACATTCAGAATCCCCCCATCCCTCTGCAGAGTGAGACACTGGGAGTATGGAAATGTGGTTTCCAACCATAACAACCCACACACCCAATCCTACCACCCCACCCAACCCCCACTCTCCACACACCAAGAGGCATTGGGGTGTGCCTTGGGGCTATTGACCCAATGCTCACCCCATTCTCCTATGCTGTACCATCTCAGCTTCCTTTCACATAGAATGGGGTAAGTGTTAGGGTCAATGACCCCAAGGCACACCCTGATGTCTGTTGGTATGTGGAGGGTGGGTGTGGGTTGGTAGTGTTGGGTGGAAGTGGGGTGGGGTGAGGTGTTAGGGTTGAAAAAAGAAGTGCAGGTGTGCAGTTGTTGTAGGATAATCTATAGTCATCTTACATAGATACATAGACAGTGTCGGCAGATAAGGGACTATGGCCCACCCAGTCTGACCATTTGAGCCTGTAAGTTCAGTTTATGTTTTTCTAGAAGTCTGTTGCCCCTTACCCCGACCTTCAGAATTCCTTTATGTCTATCCCATGCATTCTTAAATCCCGAGATTGTTTCAGCCTCCACCACTTCCTCTGGCAGGGTGTTCCACTTGTCCACCACCCGTTCTGTGAAGAAATTCTTCCTCACGTTTTCTCTGAATCATCCTCCTTCCAACTTCATCCCATGCCCTCTAGTCCTGGAACATCTTTTTTGCTTAAAAATAGTGTATTCCTGCACCCTGTTCCTCCCTGTAAGATACTTGTATGTCTCTATCATATCACCTCTCTCCCTCCTCTCCTCCAGGGAGTACATATTCAGTTCCTTCAACCTGTCCTCATAGGACATGTGATGCAATCCATGTACCATCTTTGTTGCCCTCCTCTGAACCTTCTCTACCCTGTCTATGTCCTTATGTAGGTAAGGTCTCCAGAACTGTACACTGTACTCCAGGTGGGGCCTCACTAGTGTCTTGTATAGTGGAATTATGACCTCCCTTTTCCTGCTGGTGATGCCCCTGCCTATGCATCCCAGCATCCTATTTGCTTTACCAGCTGCCTTGTCACACTGTTTCCCTACCTTGAGGTCATCAGAGATGATAACCCCAAGATCCCTTTCCTGCTTGGTGCATGCTATATCCTCACCCCCGACTGATATATTGTGCCAGGGTTTTTGTGCCCCATATGCATTATCTTGCACTTCTTTGCATTGAATTTCAACTGCCAAACCCTTGAACATTCTTCAAGTTTCTGCAGGTCCCTTCTCATTCTGTCTACACCCTCTGGTGTGTCTACTCTGTTACAGAGCTTTGTGTCATCAGCGAACAGTGAAATTCTGCCTTCTAGGTCCTGCGCAATGTCACTGATGAAGATGTTGAATAGGACCGGTCCCAGTACTGATCCCTGTGGTACCCCACTGGTCACTCTTCCCTCTGTGGAGTGACAGCCATTTATCACCACCCTCTGAATCCTGCCACCCAGCCAGTTACCTACCCACCACACTCCTGTCCTGCCCACACCCATATTCCCCAGTTTGTGTAATAGTCTTCTATGTGGCACAGTGTCAAAGGTCTTGCTGAAGTCCAGATAGGCCATGTCCACTGCCCTCCTCTGATCCACCTCCCTAGTCACCCAGTCAAAAATTCACCGAGGTTGGCCTGATATGACCTCCCCCTGGTGAAACCATGCTACCTTGGGTCCTGTAGTCCATTGACAACCAGATGTTCCACCAATCTCTCCTTCAGTAGTGCTTCCATGATCTTCCCCACTACCAAGGTGAGGCTGACTGGTCTGTAGTTCCCCGCTTCCTCTTTGTTCCTTCTTTTGTATAAGGGGAGTACATCTGCTGTCCTCCAGTCTTTGGGTACCTCCCCTGTTTCCAGTGATCGGCTAAACAGAATAGCCAGAGGTTCAGCCACCACCTCTCTTAGTTCTTTAAGGACCTTGGGGTGCGCCCCATCTGGTCCCATTGCTTTATCAACTCTTATTACTTCCAGTTCCTTCAGGACCCTTTCTCGTGTAAAGGGACTTGTGTCCATTTCTGCACCATTCTCACCCCTTGTACTCCCTTCAGACCCATTACCCTCCTCTTCCTCAGTAAAGACTGAACAGAAATACCTGTTCAATATGTCAGCTTTACTGTTGTCACCCTCCATGTGGCCCCATCCTCCCCCTTCAGTCTCACAATCCCTCCCTTTGTCTTTCTTTTTTCACTTATGTACCTGTAAAAGGTTTTGTGCCCTCTACCTACTGATTTTGCAAAGTGTTCTTCTGTCTGAGCTTTGGCTTCACTTACTGACCTCTCTGCCTCCCTTTGTTTCTCCTGGTACTTCTCCCTATCCCTTTCTGCCTGTGTCTTTTTGTATTGCCTGAATGCAATCTTTTTGGCTTTCACTTTCTTTGCTACCTCTTTGGAAAATCATAATGGTCTCCTCTTCCTGTTCCTCTTGCTAACCTGCTTAATGCATAATTCTGTTGCTCTTGTAATCCCCATTTTAAATACTGCCCACTGTTCCTCAACCCCTGATTCCTGCCCCATTCCCCTTAATGCCTCTTTCAAGTATCTCCCCATTTTCCCAAAGTCTGCCCCCCTAAAATCCAGGATATGTGTTTTTGTGTGGTTTGGTTCTGCTCTTTCTGTGATTTCAAACCACAATGACTGGTTATCACTGTTCCCCAGGTGCTCCCCCACTGTTACCCCCATCACACTGTCCCTGTTTGAGAGCACAAGGTCCAGTATTGCCTTCTGCCGAGTTGGTTCTATGACCAGTTGCTTGAGGAAGGCACCCTGAAGGGAGTCCAGGATAAATCTGCTCCTAGTTGATGCTGCTGCTGGGATGCTCCAGTCCACATCTGGAATACTGAAGTCTCCAACCAGTACTACCTCACCCTTTTCTGCATTCTTTGGATGGCTAGCATCAGCTCCCTATCTGTTTCTTCCTCCTGGGCCGGTGGTCTATAGACCACAACTGTGCAGATGGCTGGCCCCATTTTCCTTTCCAGCTTAACCCACAGTATCTCTCCCCCATTTTGTTCCTCCTGGATCTCTGTGGCCCTTATGTCATTTTTCACATACAGTGCCACTCCTCCTCCTTTCCTACCTGCCCTGTCTTTTCTGACTATGTTGTAGCCAGGTATGGCCATCTCCCAGTTGTGGTTATCATTACACCAGGTTTCAGTGATGGCCACAATGTCCAGGTCTGACTGCACCATGACAGCCTCCAGATCTTCCATCTTGTTGCTAAGGCTTCTGGCATTGGCACACATGGCTTTCCATGATTTGATCTCCCTAGACAGTTTTGCTGTTCTACTCTAGCCCCTTCCTTGGTTTTCCTTTATCCCTGGTTCTCCTTGCTGTCTGCCCCTCTGCTGAATTTTGCCCCTTTTCTGCCTATCCACCTCTTGGGCACTAATCTCCATATTTTGCACACTGCTTTGTAGAGATAGCCACTCCTCCAGTTCACTGGTTCCACTGCTAGCTGTGGGGGGTGAGCAAGTAGGTACCCTCCTTGCTGGCCTGTCACCCTCCTTTGCTAGTTTAAATGCATGTCAATGTAGCATTTAAACTTATCATTGAGTGCTTGGATTCCCCTCCAGGATGGATGCAGGCCGTCAGGCTTGAACAAACCTCTATCCCTCCAGGTGGGTCCCCAGTCACCAATGAATCCAAACCCTTCCTCACGGCACCAGTTCTTCAACCATGAGTTAAAGTTCCTGGTGCATGCACCTATGCTCTCCTTGCTTCTCTTGAGTAGTACTTCTGAAAGTGACAGAAGTAGCTACTTGCTTGACCCCTCCCAATTTCCTAAACTCTTCCTGAACTTCCTTTGGCTCCCATTTGCCAGGTCATTAGTACCTAGGTGGATAATGACATCCAGCTCACCCTCCTGTCTTTCCTTCCCAGGGATCCCCAGGATCTTCCTTCCATCCCTCCATGCTGTGGCACCTGGTAGGCACTTCACCTCCCTGTCCTCCCCCTCCTGTGTTCCTAGCTGGATCCCTCTTATGATGGAGTCCCACACCAGGATTCACTTCCACCTCCTCTGGGGTCCACTGCTCTCCCTGCTGAGGTCACCTCCTTGGCTAACCTCCACATCCTTTCCTTCCACTTCTCTGGGTACCTCTATTTAGTTGTCTCCATTTTCCAGTGTGGCATATGAGTTGTTGAGTGGAATAGGATCTGGATGTGCCTCTGCCTGACCACTCTAACCCTCCCTGAGCCCACTGTCATCCAAGTGCTCCTTGTTCTTGGCATCCTTTGAGGCAGTTGCATTGGACTGGGTGGTCTCTGGATGGGGGTGATGGTACTCCTGACCCAGTTTACTTCTGCTCTGAGTCTGGCTACCTCATCCAGCAGTCCAGAGAGATGCATGCAGATAGGGCAGCACCTCAGTGTCCAGAAGGTCTGCCTGAATATGGCTGCCCCACAGCCACTGCATTGCATCACTTCCCACATTATACTGCAATTATACTGCTATTCCACTACTTATCTGTTACTGAAGCTCTCCTAGTTTCCTTTTTATTAATTTGCTGTCCTAAAAATCCTGCCACTGATCCTCAGATACTTTTCTTTAAAAAAAAAAAATAAACCAATAAATAAATAAATGAGTCAAAACACTTGTCGTGCTGAGGGTGGGCTTCTTCCCCTTATGCACCTCCTACTTCACACCCCTTACTATCCCCTGTGTTTAGCTCCTGTCAATCAGATATAACAGGGCATATAATTAAGAGTTGGCTGAAGGGGGGGCAAAATTTGCAGCAATTAAAGACAGCAAAGAAATACACCACCACTATGTTTTAAATTTTCAACAGCCCAAAACAATTCTAAGTAAAGACAGCAAAGAAATGATAGTGTCACTAAAAGCCCACAATCTAAGTTTAAAAGAAAAATAGCAATTACCAGTTACTGTAAAGCACTGAATTGAATATGTTTTCTTCCCCTTCTGGCTTCTTCTGAGAAAACAAAACTCACTTGCTACCTCAACTCTGACTAAGCCCCACCTCCAGTTATCACATAGTTGAGGTCAGAGGCCAGACAATTAACACCCCTCACCCAAACTACAGGGCAAGTCAGACAAGCCAAGACTAAATTTGCAGCAATTAAAGACAGCTAAGATAAGAAATACACCACCACTATGTTTTAAATTTTCAACAGACCAAAAACAATTCTAAGTAAAGACAGCAAAGAAATTACAGTGTCACTAAAAGCCCACAATCTAAGTTTAAAAGGAAAATTGCAATTACCAGTTACTGTAAAGCACTGAATTGAATATGTTACCTTCCCCTTCTGGCTTCTTCTGAGAAAACAAAACTCACTTGCTACCTCAACTCTGACTAAGCCCCACCTCCAGTTATCACATAGCTGAGGTCAGAGGCCAGACAATTAACACCCCTCACCCAAACTACAGGGCAAGTCAGACAAGCCAAGACTAAATTTGCAGCAATTAAAGACAGCAAAGAAATACACTACCACTATGTTTTAAATTTTCAACAGCCCCAAAAAAAATTCTAAGTAAAGACAGCAAAGAAATTATATGTTTCTTCCAATCAAGAGACAGAATTTTTATTGATTTTTCTCACCCATTATATATATATATATAGATAGAGATAGATAGATAGATAGATAGATAGATAGACAGACAGACAGACAGACAGACAAGGACATTGGTTTACAGTTTTTACTGGTAAAAGAAAAACAGTGACATTCTGGAATTTAAACTGTCCTGTAAGAACATTAACCATCACAGCTATTGGGAATTTATAATGGATCAGTGAATCTTTGAAAACTTGTGTTTTACTATGACATGCTTCCTAAAGTATTTTCTAGTACTTTGTGGAATTTTTGAATTCCAGCAGAACAAAATTTAGTGAAATTGTTTAAATTCTGCTGAAATTCTACTGAATTTCACCAGAAATGAAGTGGTGGAATTCCGCAGCAGAAAATGGTTGTGGAATGATTTTCCATGGAAAAAATGCTGTTCCATGGAATATTATTCTGCGGATCTCAATATTTTCCATGGAAATGGTTGCAGAATAATTTTCAGTGGAAAAATTCTGTTCCACTGAATATTATTCCATTAATCACAGCAGGCAGAATCCTGCAGAAAAAACAGTGAAATTTCAGCAAAACTTCCACTGGTGGAATGGTCATTCTGCATGAATCTCACCGGCAGAATTCTGCATTGCCTACAGCACTTGTATTTTCATATTGTTTTATTTTATTTTATGTATATTTAGCCTTCTTTAGTGCTGAGTATTTTACAGAAACTGTATGTCAGAGAGCAGAATCCAGGTAAAATCTTGAAATTGGAAAAGCAATCCCTGGTGCAATCCTAGAATATCAAATCTTGAAAAAGGAATTTCATCATTTCAGAAACCACAAACCTGTGTCCCTGTATACTTATGTACAGACAGTTAGATTGATAGTGAGATGTAAGCAATAACACATGGTAGGGAGTTCTGTCATGCTTTCATATACACATGTCTTGAGTGTGTTGTGAGGCATGAGGTGACACTGAAAAGGACTTATATAATATCAGAGTTTCACAGCACATCCTGTAGTGTGCAGTTGCACTTATAAAGTGGGTACAAAATAATATATAAGGAAAAATACGCATAAAAAAGGTGGAGGTGTGCGGTCATTGTCCTTCAATTGACACTTAACCATGTTGCTCCAGTTGCCTGCCAGTCACCAGAAGTGAGGCATTGTGCTCTGTTTGCTAATTGTACCAAGAAATAGTTGCCTTGTTCCCAGAATTAAATCTGCTGGGATTGATTAGACCACAATATTACACCTGTGTAAAAGTGCTGTACAGGTAGAGCAAGACTGGGTGTGACAGAACAGATGTCAGAAAACAGTCAGCCAGTGGTGATGGAGGAGGAGCTACAGGGCTGTCCTAATGGTCAGTCAAGTGAGCACTGCTCTAGAATGCTCCACCCTGGAGGATGGTAACCATGCTCCGCAGTCATATGGAGATGAGATATTCTATGAATTGGAACAAATAACTTTAGAAGAAGAATTCCAGAAAAAGGGCAAAACGTTATTTCTGAGCTTCAGGATGATCACACCTAAAAAAGACAGTAAAAATATGGTGCCTTGTAACAAAACAAAACAATTTAAATCTACTGTATGTCCACAAGGAAAGCAGCATCCCTGGTTTTGAAAACTAATACTGCTAATGGTACCTTAAATGTTTCATCAGAAACTCCAGGAACCTCTTCACAATTGTTTCCAGTCTTTCTATAGCCAGATAAACTACAAACTAAAATGAAGAATATTTTGACTCCTGAAGAAGATAAAACAACTAAAGAACGATGCTCTTCCACCATGCCAGGTGAAAGCGTTAACAACTCAGGTGTAACTAATAAAGAAGAGGTAACTTCGAACATTACAGAACTCATGTTGAGACCGTTGCTGGTAAAAACAGAGAAAGAAACATCTGCCATACCACTAGAAGTAGTGGGTTTGCTGGACTGTTCAGTAAATCCACTGGATTCCACAAAGAAAAAAGATTTACTAGACTCAACTTTGCCAAACGCACTGCAAACTCAGAACCTGCCACGCTAACAGCTGAATTACCCAAAGAGAATTTAGAACAAGTCAGTTCAGCGGCTTTTGGACAAGACCAAATGGGGATGTTACCTCAAATAACTCATTTTATTTATTTATTTGCTTTTGGTAACTGGGTGAGTGCACTAGGCATAAGGATGCCTATTTTCAGGCACGACCTGGGAAGATACAAGTTGAAATAACAATTTACAACAACAATGTGACACCGCACATAACATGAGTGAATACAAAAGTTGAGGAGTCAGAAATACAATAGTGATTCAATGAAGTACATAAGGAGTCAGAAACAATAGTGATGCTGTGAAGTACATAGTTAGAACAGGTCAATATTTAAACAGTACTTTAGGAGTTTAGAAAAAAACAAAACAAAAATGAGTGCAGAACAAACAGGGTTGTAATAAGATACACCTTTTTCTAAAAGAAAATCTACCTAATGCTATTAAATATCCTGAATTAACTGACTCTAGATCTCATAAGGGTTTGAACATCCCATTAGATGAATCCCTTCAATGGGTAAATAATCTGATACTGCAAATGAATATATCACACCAGAGAGAACACCTTATGAATTTGCATGATACATTTGAAAACTACTTTTCATAAACTCAAATGCTGATTACTGAAAATGCTTCATTAAAAAAAGAGGAGCAAGATTTGCAGAAAACAGTTACTCAAGTGTTAGAAGCCAATAAACCAATTGAGAGACAATTAAACGCTCTGGAGAAAGATAACACTGATCTTAAAAATAAGTTAATGGACTTTGAAACTCAAGCTCACAGAACAAATTTAAGAATCTTTGAAGTCCCTGAGTCCTGGGACAGTGTAAAAAGTCTATGAGATTCATTCCTACAAATTGTGGTTACCTATTTAGACAAACAAACCTCAGAACTATCCTTTGAAATAGATCATATTCATAGGGGGGTTGCATTCCAGACCTGATGATACCACACCACTGAGGCCTATCATTCTTGAATTTTTACACACAATGGATAAAGATTTGTTAATGTTCGCTGTCTATAAAAAGAACAAAATTCATCTTATGGGAGCTCAAATATCTATTTTTAATTATCTGCCACCCAAACTAGTTGTGGAGTGAAAGAAATTTAACTTTATAAAAACCAAGCTATGGCAGATCAATATAAAAGCTACAAACATATTCCCTGTGATGTTAAAGATGATTATTAATTATATTACAGCAGCATAGCACAGTAGTTAAGGGCATTGAGCTGCAAACCTGGAGACCTGGGTTTGAATCCCATCAGCCCCCACTTGCATACTGAGTGATCCAGAGCAAGTCACTTAACTTTCTTGTGCTCCCAGGTCACACCTGGATACAAGCTCCGGCTTAGTGTGCTTTTCCTGGTTAAACAATTTCCCCTTTCCCTTTTCTTTCCTATTGATGGATCAAGATTCACTTATAAATCACCCCAGGAAGTTCTGAAAGATCTCTGGAATCCCTTGCCACAAATTTTTAAATAAATGGCTTTGATGCTGCTACCCAAGGAACAACTACAGATATACTGGCTGTTGGGGGCCAAAGAAACAATTTTTCTGCTGCCTATCTTGACTTAAGGGCTTGTAGTTCTGAATGAACTGTATAAAATGTGATACATTTGAAGTTAATGATGTATCTCCTGTTCAGTATTATAATTTGTATAGTCTCTTTAGTTATAGGGGAAGGGGTATGTCTTTGCTGGTGAAGTTATTGGGATATAAAAGTGAAAAATGTACCATTCTGAATTCATAACAATGTTTTCTTTACTGTTATAAGATGGCTAACAAACAAGGTACACATATCGTTTCCATCAATGTTAATGGGAATAACTCTCCCATTAAGAGGGCATACATTCTTACATACTTAAAAAAATGCTGACATAAAATATTTGCAGGAAACACATTTAGAAGGTAAAGAAATGTTAACGTTAAAAAGGAAATGGATGTCTTTTATGCATTACAACCCAGGCACAAGTAAAAGATGTGGGGTAGCAATTATTATAAAAAAGGGCTAAATGTTAAATTATTAGAAGAATTTAAAGATAACAAAGGAAGGATACCCATTTGCAAATTTTGTATTAATAATAATGAAGTTAGCCTGGGATCAATATATGCTCCCTTCATTGAATATGATTTATTCATTTCTGAAATATCTAAAGGCCTAAATAAATTACAAGCAAAAAAAAAATGTAATTATAGCAGGTGATCTCAATTGTGTTATGATTCCCCATTTAGATAAGAGCTCATCAATTATATCTTGGAATAAGCTCATAGCTAACTAATTGGCTAACTTTATTAATTTTAAAAACGTAATAGATACATGGTGACATTTATATCCAAAGAAAAGATAAAATACACATATTATGACAAAAAGAATAACTTTTTTCTCGCCCGGACCATATATTAATTTTGAAAGGTTTACTCAACAAACTAATTTCAGTAGAGATTGATTCTATATTAATTTCTGGTCATGCCCTTATCAGTATAAATATTAATCTTAGTAATCCAGATAGAAAAAACACCAGACCATGGTTTTTTGATAACAAATTACTGAAAGAACCTGACTTTTCTTGTACATATCAAAAGCAATTAAAGAGTTTTGGTATTTTAATTATGACAGTCAGATACCCATTACTAAATAGTGGGGCACCTTCAAAGTTACCATTAGAGGTGCAATAATAACATACTAAATTAGACTAAATAATAAAAAGAAATGTAAGGTAAACCAGACAGCTCAAGATTTCAAATGTTTAGATAAACTAATTTTACAAAACTTTAATAAATATGTTGAAGAATTGCAAACAGTTAAAACTAAAAAATTGGAACTCATTAACCAAGAAACTTTAAAAATACACAAAACAATTAAAAATGCCAAGTATTTTCAAATGGATAAATCTGCAAAATTTTTAGCAAATTTATTAAGGCACAATAAAGAAAAAATAATATTACTACTAAACAAGATGCAAAAGGTAATTATTTTACTAAACACGAAGACATTGCCAAAGTGATTAAGAAGTTTTATGAACCAATTTATCAAAATAAAATATTAATAGATGAGCAGTTAATAACAACTTTCTTACCCAAAGCAAATGTAAAACATGCCCAAGTTAACTTTAAAGAGTAGGTTCCTAGTAAGGGTTCCCCCAAGCACAGAACATAGCCTACCTGGCCATGAGTTACAATCCATAATGTATTTTCCTAAGTGCTGCCATTAAAGAAAGTTAGAACATGCATAAAATTGCCTTCCAATACCACAGCTAGAAATGCAGCCACTTCTGTAATGCACCGACACGTCCCCATGCAGGCACACACAGACCCATTTTGTGATGTCATAAAATGAAGGCTACGTGTGTGCACCCCATTGACTTGAATGGGGCTTATTTTCTTAAACATTTTATTACTATTTAGTGTAGGGATTTAAAGAAATCAAAGTGACCACTTGACTAACAGGGACCAACACTAAATAGTAATAAAATATTTAGAAAAAATCAGCCCATTCAATAATAGAGACTCCTGTCAACCTTCATTTTATGACATCACAAATGAGGCTGCATGTGCCTGCATGGGGGGTGTCAGTTCTGACTTTTTTGTCTGGGGATAAAATTTGCTAGCATTCTAACTTTTTTTCATGGCAGCTGTAAGGATAATAACTTATGAATTTCAAAACAGGGCCAAGTAGGTTATGTTATGTGCTTGGGGGGTGGCAACTACTTGAGCACTGTGCATCTGCTCTTTAACCCATTCACTAAACAAGAAATACTTAAAGAAATCAAGACATTAGCTAGAAATAAAATGCCTGGTCTGGAAGGTTATAATTGCATATTTTTTACAAGCTCTTTCTGAGACTATAACCCCCTGGTTTCTGTTAATGTTGGAAGAATTGATTCAAGGACAAACAATATTACCAGATTCCATGCAAAAACTCAAATTATTTTATTATTAAAAGAAGACAAACCTCCAGACAAACCTGATAGTTACTGTCCGATTTCAATTCTGGCATCAGATTATAAATTGTTAGCTAAATTAATAAATAATAGAATAAAAGGTTCACTTGGGGAATTAATCCACAAAAATCAATATAGATTTGTTCAAGGTTGATCAATCCCACAAGCAACAAAAAGAGTGCAAGTACATTTTTATCTAATTAACCATTGTAAGCAATTCACAAATTATGTGTACTATGCAACATCTTTAGACACCAGTAAAGCCTTTGATGTCATTGATAGAACATTTATGTTAGAAGTACTAAGAGCTTGGATACCCCCCACTTCACCAATAACATTAATACATAAAATATATTGCTCAGTTACTGTACAATTTCAAATTAACTCCTATTTGTCATATGACTTTTCAATGATTAATGGATTAAGACAAGGGTGTCCACTCTCCCCCACATTATTTAGTATGTGTTTTGAACCATTTTTGCAGATTATAAGAAATAATACAGATATTCAAGGAATGCAAATTAAAAATGAAGAAGTTAAAATGAACGTCTTTGCAGATGGTGTGTTGTTATTAAAAACATAAACAATTCACTGGATAACTTTCTAAAAGAGGTTGAAATGTTTTCTTCAATTTTTGGTTACAAACAAAATAAAATTAAGTCAATTATTATGAAAATTACTAAAAATAAAAAGTATGATATTTCCAAATATGAATAAGACTTCAAAACAGATAAAATTACTTATTTGTGGATTACACTAACACCAAATTATGAGACAAATATAAAAACAAATTTTAAGAAAGCAAAACTTAAAATTCAAAATATTTTGACAAACTGGGATGCACTACTTTTATCTTTGTGGGGAAAGGGGACACCATAAAAATGATGGCAATGCCCCACTATATATATATATGCTCCAGAATATTGTGGGGAGCCCTCAAAGAGAGTGTTTTAATGATTTAAAAAGAATAATCAAAGAATTCGTGTGGCACTGGCCCGGTGGCGCTGAGGGTTGAGGCGCTGGATGCCACACCTCGTGCTACGCTGAAGACTTGGGTTTGGGAATGACCTTGGGTCATCGGGGTGTCGGCGGCGGGGGGGGAGGGTGGAGCAGGATGGAGCATGTCAATTGGCAGCTCTCCTCTCCTGAGGGTGATAGTTCTGCTCCCACCAGGTAGAGGTCATGTGGGTAGTATAGATGGAGAGGGGGCAGCAAAACAGTTTTGGGAGGTGGAAGGGGCTGAGCTGGCATGACAGGGAGTGTAGTGTGCCTCTACATGCTCACACAGCCATGTGCTGGGGCCTCAGGTGGAGGGTTAGGGGAGAAGAACAGTAAAATACCTATGTGTCCGCATCGCCAATTGGTGGGAGGAGGCAACAGTGATCAAACAGCAATATGAAAAAAATAAATTCTTGTGGCATGGGCAGAAACCATGAGTAGCACGATCTATATTAATTATCCCTAGAAATGAAGGTGGTTTAGGTTGCCCTGACCCACTAAGATATATACATGCATGAATCCTTTCTTACCTATTGGAAATTGTTCTTTTTGAGTGATCAAGATTTACAACTGTTCAAAAATTTGTTGTTAAGTGATGGGCAGAATGATATTACCATAAATAACATATTTATAGTTTTTTTAGATTACTATTGGCAGGGAGTTGCAAAAAGATGCTGAGCTGTCCTGTCCACAACATTGTGCTGTTCAATTCAAAGGGACATGACACCTGCAACTGAACTGGTGGACTTCCATTCACAATACAACATGAACAGCAACAGATACAGGCTGATCTCTTATTCTCTGCAGTCATCACACTCACTATTTTTACATTAAAAATCTGTAACTGCTGAACAGTTGAAGAAGCAAAGATTTTAGAAAAAAAATCCTTATCCTTCTTAAGCTGGCTACTACAGTGAACAGGGGACTATTTTGCCAACAGAGAAAGGATTTTTTGCATAAAATCATTAGAAAAGGCTTAAAAAACATGGCACAGTTACCATTTTTAATACTGTTTTAAAAAGTATATTCTAAGATATCATTGTATAATTGCAGTAATGAACTCCAGGTTGTGATTTGCTGGTGGATTTAACCACTTCAGATGTAGTTAAAGTCACTCAGCTTGTGACCTCATGACATACCACACCAGGCAAGAGTAAATTCCACAAAAACCCAGACCCAGTTGTGCATTATTTCTTAAGTCACTACACTATAGTTTCTATACAAAATTAAGGTACTGGCCTTTAGTGGAACTGCATGCAATCTGCAAGAAGCAGACTTGCTGACTCTCTACGACAATAGCTTCTAATTAGCTGAGCTGTATCCAGCCTGTGCAAGGAACCATCCAACCCTTTCTTTTACTTTTTAACTTGCACTTCATACTCCCCCTGTGAGCCCTGCACCATCGAGAGTCCCCTATGGTGTCTGCCTATGCTCTTCACCTACCTGGAGCCTGAAGGTGGACCCCCATGGAACTTTGGTTCTACCCCCTCCAGGTGGGGATGAGGTACACCCAAGTTTCTAGTTTCATTGGGCTCCCGGCAAGACAGGCAGGAGACAGCTGTGAGGTCTGAACTGGGCATGCTGTCTTCCGGTGCTCATGGATCTGTTTTTTCTTTGTTCTCAGAGGTGTGACATGCACCCAGATGTCAAGGCACTACCACCTATGTCCGTCATGCCCCAACCCCTCAGAATGGCTTAGGAGCTTGCTGTACCCCTGGCCTCTGCCAGAGAATGAGTCAAGTGCTGAGCCTCATTCCCCCCTCCTCCCTGGAGAAGGTGAACAGTCCTCGGATGTTCGAGCCCCCCCAACCAGCCCTCTATCTCCACTGGTATGTTCCCAAATCTGGGCCAATGGCATCTCAAGTGGTAGCACTACTGCTGTGCCAGTGGGCCAGCCCAACCCTTTCTTAATGAGGCAGCCTGGTAGTGGGGGTGTTGTACTCTATAGTGAGTTTGATCTTCAGAATAGAAACTACTGCAAAAAGTAGATATATATGTCATCAAATTCTTCAGTTTTCCAGCAGTTTAAAAACCTTTATGTCAACATTTCACTATGTTATCAATATGTTTTTATGTGTTTAATTGCCCCAAAAATGTGTTGTCAGACAATTTTAAATGGTCTCAAGGACAAGGTGTAACAGTTATGGGCATATTGACCTTTCTATCCCTAATGTTCTATCCCATCCAGTAATTGACTTTGAATGACAAACTACATTAATGCCATTTTCTTCTGCAGGGCCTGTCAAAAGTGACATAACATTTACTAATTTTGTTTGCAAAAAGGATAATATTGGATTTGATACAATGCTAGTGTGTTTTTTCACCAACACAGTCAGCCGCTGATTCAATATTGTGTTCTTTCAAAGAGAAGGCCAAGGAAATGAGTCACAGATTCCTTGAAGGGAGACATCAGGGATATATGGCAAAAAAACAGTATGAGTCAGCCAAGAAGTGCAAAACATTATAATATACAGAGACAAAAAAAGTTTGATAAGGAACGACGACAAAGTTTTGTGAAAGGAGGGGAATGAATGCTAGGGACAGAGTCATACATATGTACAGTATATTCCACATTCTGCTAGAGAAAATGAATGACCACTCTGTGTCTTGGTTTGGCACATATTTTATCTGGTAGAGACAGTAGCAGGTTAGGACAGCTGTGCTGAAGTCTGATCCTGGTTAAAAAAAACTGTACTAGGTTCCCAAAGTTTACAATAACAATTTCACATCTCTTTGCAGAATAAATGCATTTCTGTATACAGATATTTTTTTCTGTTTACATGTGATTTATTTATCCATCTCCATTATCGAGCATATCCCAGACAGGAATATATATCACATTATACAATGGCAAGAAAGAATCCTGCCTTCTGATTGGTCAGTTGGCTGTCACAGCAGGGATGTTATCCTGGCATAACCCCCTGCTGATTGTTTGTTTGATTTGGATGACCTTCTCCATGATCATCTCCTCTTTCTCTTAAGAAACAAAAATGTTTACACACTAACAAAAACATTCTTTAAAATTATTTTTTTATTATAAAACAACAAGCCATTGTATAATAGGAATAATGCCCTCCAGGGTGGGAGTTATGCTGGGATAACATCCCTTCTCGGGTGTTGGACGCCCTCGGCCCGGTGGCCTGAGGCCAGACCACCGAGGTGAATGTTATCCCCACCCTGTCAGGCATTATTCCTTTAATTAGGTACTGTAAATAGCTATACAATAGGTAATAATTCATGGTACATGTATAATATTATACAAACATTAAACCAAGGCATGTGTTATCAATATCAGTGGAAACACCTGCAACAAGCATTCGATTTAAGTGGTGGGATTCTCAAAAGGCTTGACACAAGCACAATTCCAGATTTTAAGTTGCATCTACATCACAAAAAGAGTGCCCAATACGTTTGGAAGTTATTTTAATACATTGTTATGTTTGCAAAGGATTCTCTGATTTACACCAGCTTGAGTGACAAAAATGAAGCATGTATCAATTTCATTTGCACAAACTGTTGCAACTGTTACCAAACATTAGACCTGATTTTATGTGGTCTTTTTTGTTACACTTTGCTAAGCAGCACCTGAGTGCCACAATTTCCAGACAAACTATTGAAAATCAAGCCAAAGATATTTAAAAAAATGACTTCTAAATACATGAACACATTTTTTTAAGTTCTAAATCAGTGGTAGAGAGTTTCAGCAGAAATGAACATCAACAAAACAGGCAACCTGTTTGAGATGACCTTGGGTGCTATGGATTTACCAGAGGGACTCTGCTGGATGAGATGGGGTTCGATATGCTAATGAAAATGTATAGATAAATAAGACTAAGCAATGTCTGGCCTTTGAACATATTTACAGAAGGTTAATTTAGCTGTTTTGTTGATGGATGCAAGTACTTGATCAAAAAAATTGTCTCCAAGAGTCAGATTTGAAGTTGTACAGCCAGTAAAGAGCAAGCCAACATAAAAAGATGTGGTCTGTCTCAGTTCCATCAGGCATGTGGGTGAGAGACTCAGCCATGGATGAACTGTAGTGACCAGCAAGAGGAGGAGCGTAGACAATGTAAGTGGCCTAAAAGAGTGAACAGTAGCAGAAAAGATAGCATCGATAGCATGAGGATGAGCATGTGGAACTAGTAGTAACTAATGAGAATTGAAGCCCTCATAATGGGGAACGGACAGTGCAGGATTTAAAGGTATACCAGGAGGCAGCCTGGGCATATGAGCCTCAGCCCAAACCTGCATAACAAAAAATATTTTTGTTATGCAGGTAGGCAAAAAAGATAATTTGCCATTCTGTGTAGATGTTGCTTCACTTTTACTGCATGCTAGTGAAGTGACAGGTCTAAAGTGACAGCTCCTGTCAGAATGTGAGAGTGTGATGATACTTTTCTATAGTTATGTTATAGGACCTGAATGGCTGCTAGTAGTTCAGGAGTGTAATTATGGGTCAGTGATTACACAGCTCTGAGCTACTTTCAGCCAATAAAATCACTACAGTGTTGCTACACTTGTTATAATGCTAGATACAGCTACTTGCAAACAATGTAGAGAGTCAGGTAAAAATTGACAGTGTCCCTTTAAAAGCTTTGTTTTCCCTTGCTTAATGTCACAGTAGGGGGTTGCAGCACTGAGAATAAAAAGGGTCAGGGTTATGACAATGCAGCAGAGCACAAAAATAAAAGGATTTTTTTCATGGAAAACAGCACCTTGTGGCAGTTTGAATGGTAGGAGACTGATTCACCTCTCCTACAGGTTATAACTCCTTACTACCCCCATTTGCTATGGCAAACTTCCAAAAATCACTTTAACACATGCTATTAATATAAACTAGCTCATTTACCAATGCGTTATTTTGTACTCGCCCAAACTGACTTGCTCAAATTGAGTCTCTCTTTTCACGGTATACCGGTCTGGCCAGACTATCCTTATTGTTATTACTGTTGATAAAATGGTAGACATGTAGATATCTGTGGAAATCTTGCACCCAGAGGTGATATTTCTCCGGTAGAGCCTGAAAATACTGACACTCCCCCACTCCAACAGTTGGGAGAAATGGGTCTGGCCTCTCTGCTCCCACAGTGCATAACCCTGGTCCAGGTGGGGGGGGGGGCAGTAAATCAGGATGATGCTGAATACAGGATAAGGGGCCCAGAGTGCCATCACAGACCAATTTCTATTGAACTTTATGAAGGACCTTCACAGTGTGCCTGACCCAAGGGTTATCAACTGTTTTAAAATAATCCAAAGGAACATTAGACAAGATGAGGGAGAACAAGGGCATGTCCCCACATTCCGTATCCTTCATATCATACCACCTAGAGTTGGGCCTTTGTTTTGCCAAGTGTAAAGTGAAGTCATTTGACCTGCCAGATAATGACTGGGAAGATCAGGCAATGCAAGTCCACTGCTTTTTACTTGGTTGTGTCAAGAGTCAATACAGTTAACTGTTTTAACACTTTTAGTTCCATAAGGGAAGCCGCTCCGCAGTGGTATCTGGAATTACCACTTCCATGAATTGTAAAAGTTTATTTAGTATTTAGCATATTTATAGCATAATAGCATAAGGGACCAGAGCAAAACATTTATTGCAGTTTTTGATGTGATTTCAGAATTGTAAAATTGTAACTCTCTTACTATCACCCTTATGTCCACCTATCAATGGCATTGGAGGGACCTGCTGGTGGGAGGACTTGGAGGCGTCAGCATCAGCCTTGCTTTTTCATTTCTCAGAATGTGGGAACCTCTTCCACTGGTTATGGCATGGTCTAGCCCTTTGAAGGGCATGACAGAAAAAGGGAAGGAGATGAGTGGTGGGGGAACAAGAGAACAAAACATATTCATTAAAAAACAGGTGATAAAAAATTGAGAAATTAATCAATCTGCAGTATATTGTGCTTCTCAAAGCAGCACTTTATGTTAACCATCAAAAAATGCCACTACCTTTTCCCATTCTACAGGGGAGTGTCTAGGCATCCTTACTGAACTGGGCAACAAAGAGGTAAAAATAACTTTTTTAAAGCAATTTATTTTTAGCATATTGATTTGTTGCCTATCAGAAGAAAATATTGCTCTAGTCTGTACCCCACTGATGCTAGACCAATTGTGATAGCCCTCCAACACAGTCCTATTGTTAGTCATCACTTTTTAAAGGGTCCTCTGTTTTCTTTCTATAGTTAATCAAAGATAAGGGCTTATATGAAATTGTGTGTGTGCATGGTGTGGAAGGCAGTTGTGTGAGACAGCATGATGTAAAGCCACAGATTTCACCCAGTACTCTATTCACAGCACATCAGTGCATGGAAACTAAATGGGGACTGTTTAGCACCAACTCCAAGGTGTCTGAACTGTCATGTGTGGCCATGCACAGCACTCTGCACGCTTGTTAGCAGAAGGGGAGATGGACAGTACAAAACACAATAAACAAGGCAATTTCAATGGCAATTAATTCTTGTTGTCAGGCTCCACTGTAAGAAGAAAGTATCTAGGATATGCCACATGCATGCATTATTAGCAATGCCACATCCCCAATAACATGTTAAATGTTACATCTAGGACCACACAACAGGTGCTGTAAAGTACAGCAGCATCTCACCATGCTGTCAGGAAACCAAACATAGGAAATCCCCCACTCCCCAAGTACCCAGATGGAAATACAGTATATGTAACGCAGGCCCAAGTGAGCTTGTCATATTCCTTCTTCCCAAAAGACATGACCAGCACAGCACTATGCACAGCCACATCACAAGGCATGACATAGTACTGCAGCATCTAAAGTGTGACACACTCAAAATGTAGTAGTGCAAAAATGTAGCTCAGTACTGACACAGTGCAACTATATGCATATTCCACTATCTTCATGGCACTGTGCAGTTCAGTGCTAATTTTTACATTGGTCAAAATTCTCAGGGAACATGCCTTAGTTGCAGCATTGTGGGGACCACCACTGTTTGTAGCATGGCCACATTAGTAGCCACAAGAGTGCTCATGCCATCTTCTATGTGGGTTCAGTATTTTGGCATCTCCCCTCAGAAAATCATAACTCTGACTAGCATATATGAGCATCTATAATGAGAAATAGGAAGGGGATAGCACAGTATTGTACCTAAAATGCAGTGCAGCCACAATGCATTCCCATGGGCAGCGCTACTTACCCTTATGGGGTCAACCACTAATCAAGATGACTCTCTACATTATTATAGGCATGCCCACCTCCCTGAAGAATTTTCAGCAGTATTCTGTCAACCATGGGTGCAAATCATCAGACTTGGGAGTGTTGCAGTGTAATGGGTGCAGGGCCACAATCTTCAGAGACATGTTCTGAAGACTGAGGAGTTTCTCCATATGTAGGCACCTCTCTGGGCTGAGAACAGAGGTCAGTGGACTCTGGGCTGAACTGGCATGAGTGCAAGACACAATCCGCCTCACCCAGAGGCCACCTAGTTTGGTGTCATTCCTTCAAAGAATGCCAACATGGAAGCAGGCAGAGTTACTGGACCTTGGTGGGCTCCTGAAGGGTGGGGGAAGGAAAGAGGAAGGGAGAGTACTTCTCAGACCTTACCGCTGCAGAGTTCCTTCACCATTCTAGTGGGAGGATGAGGCCAAGAGGAGGCATCCAAGGCATGAGTAAGATAGGAGGTGGAGGCCCTCAAGGAAGCAAAGTCCAAGAATGGTGGGAGAGTCCCCAAGCCAAGGAGGAGGCAGTTGCTTGTGGGGGGACTCTATGCTCAGGGGGAATTCAGTCGGGGTCAGAGGAAGGGAGGGATAGGGTAGTACAGTGCATTCCAGGTACTTCAGAGGGAGGACTAGAGGGCGGATCTTTGAGATTGTCAAGGAAGAGGGGTTGGGGTAGCTGGTTGTTGTTGTCCACCGCAGCGGAAGGGGGAACAAATGATCTTGCAAGGGAAGTTGTAGGGGTACTGCAGGAGAAGTTTAGGGAGCTGGGGAAGAGCCTGAAGCAGGTAGCTCACACAGTGGCCTTCACTGAGGAGCTGCCCATGCAAAGTAGGGGGAAGGCTAGGGAACACTGCACCAGGTCCTTCACTGAGTGGTTGAAAGCATGGTCCAGGGAGGAGGGCTTTGGCTACATCAGGGACTGGAGTCACACTTGGGGGATGGAGGCCTGTACAAGGGAAACGGCCTCCATCCACCCAGGAGGGGAATGCAGTCTTGGGTGGAAGATTTATATTCTACTTTCTCGAGCATTTAAACTAGCCAAGGGGGGGGGGCAGAAAGACCAAGGGAGGAAGAAATTGCCCTGGTCTGAAACTGGTGCAATAGTGAAGGTCAACCCAGAGAAAATACATTTTCTGAAGTTGATGGAAGCAAAGCGAGGGGTAGGGCAGGCAAGTCTGAAGGAGGAACATCAGTTGGAAAAGAGGGGAAGGAGGAAAGGCAGGAAGAAACATGACAGGGGATGGCAGGACTGGAGTAACAGAGGAGACAAGGGGGGAAGTAGGAAGGGTAGAGGAGGCAGGTTATAGGGGAAGAAGGCTAAAGTGAATGGAGACCCATCTTTGCCAATGCAAGGCATCTGGGAAACAAAAATCCTGACCTTGAGGCAATCATTGCAGAGGCAGACCTGGATCTGGTGGCCATAATGGATTTATGGTGTGTGGACAGCCATAGCTGAGAAATGGCAAACCTAGGCTACACCATGTTCTGGAAGGAGAAGTCAGGGATGAAAGATGGAGGAATTGCTTTATATGTGAAGGAGAGTATAAGGGCCACTGAGATACAGGGACAATGAAGGGCTAGTGGTACTAATGATCAGACTAGAGATGGGATTGGGGCCATTATTCACAAAGAGGTGGTGTATAGGCCTCAGACACAGGGGAAAGATGTAGACAGAGCCTTGGGGGAAGCCATTAGAAAAATGGCCAGCAAGGGAGAAGTTTTGATTGGGGGGGGCTTTAATCAGCTAGATGTAGACTGGGGCATTCTTACTGCCGTTACATTAAGAGATAGGGCCATCCTCAATTCCATATCAGAGGTATTTCTCATGCAGCTAGTCTGGAACCCAATAGGGATGGGGCAATGTTGGACCTAGTACTTACAAACAGAGAGAGCATTTGCTGATTTCACACTGAGTAGTTCCCTGAGTATAAATGATCACTGCACTGTGTGGTTTGTCATACGGATAGCACAGGGAAAAACACACACTAAGATGAAGGTCCTGGACTTCAGGAGGACACATTTTAAAGTAATGGAAAACTGCCTCAGAGAATGCCTCAAAGGGAGGAAGGCAGATGGAGGAGTGGAGACTCAAAGGCGATAAATTAATGAGAGTATAGCCTAGGTAACAGCATGCAGTTTGAAGGAAGTGAGCAAGGGAAAGAGGAGGAAGAGGCCACTATGGTTCTCTAAGGAAGTGGCAAAGGCAGTGAAGAAGAAAACAGCATTTAGAATGTACAAGGAAACCCAGAGAGGTGAAGACAGGGAGGTATATCTGGCAAAACAAAGGGAGTCAGGAAGGAGTGAGAGGGCAGCTAAAGCACTAACAGGGGAGATGATACTTAAAGAGGTCAGAAAAGGGGACAAGACCTTCTTCAGCTATGTGAGAGAAAAGAGGAAGATAAGGGGAGGGATAGTGAGTATCAGGAGAGCAGTGGGACTGTGCAGAGGAGATCAAGAGAAAATGGTAATATTAAACTATTACCTCTTCTCTGTCTATATGGTAGAGGTGGCTGGGATGGACCAGCATTCTGCAGTAAGCACCACTGAGAGGGGGGAGTGGACTCAAGTCCATTCTCAGTGGAGAGGGTCCAGAAGGAATTGGAAGCCTTAAAGGAAAATAAGGCAACGGGCCACAATGGGATTCATCCAAAGGTCCTAAAGGAACTGAGCACGGTACTGGCCATGCCTCTGGCAGTGGTTTTTAGTGCCGAAGAGGAGATGGGGGAAGTTCTAGAGGGAGGAGGGCTGATGCGGTCCCGCTGCAAAAAAGCGGCAGTAGGGAGGATGCCAGCAACTACAGGCCAGTTATTCTCACATCAGTGGTGGGGAAGTTAATGGAGACATTACTGAAGGAGAGGTTTGTGGAGTACCTGGATGCAAAAGGGCTGCAGGACTACCACAGCATGGTTTCAAAAGGGGAGTTTATGTCAAACTAATCTCATCGATTTCTTTGATTGGGTTACCCAGGATGTGGATCAAGGGAGAGCAGTGGAAACCTAGACTTTGACAGCAGATAAGGACTGCTTGGCCCACCCAGTCTGCTCATAAGCTGAAGATCCTAGTTTTACAACAGCCTACTTCCTCCTACCTCCCACCAGAATTGCCTTATATGCATTCTTAAATTCCCCAATGTTTTTGACACCACAACCTCCTCTGGAAGATCGTTCCATTTGTTCACCAGCCTTGCCATGAAAAAATACTTCCTCACATTGCCCCTGAGTCATCCCCCCCATCTACAAATTGTGCCGCCTTGTTCTTGCATATCTCTTTTTCTAAAAGATGCTACCCTCTTAGACTTTGTTGATTACACTGAGGTACTTGAAAGTTTCATCATGTTCCCCTTCTCCCGCCTTTCTTCAAGGGTATACATATTAAGCTGTTTTATTCTCTCTTCACATGACTTCTGATGCAAACAGTGCACCATTTTAGTTGCCCTTCTCTGGACTGCCTCCATCCTGTCTATGCAGAGATGGGGTCTCCAGAACTGCATGCAGTACTCCAGATGGGGTCTCACCAACTGTCTATACAGAGGGATAACAGCTTCCCGTTTTCTACTGGTGATGCATCTCCCTATGCATTCCAGTATATCCCCAGCCCTTTTTACTCCCTTCTCATGTTGCTTTCCTACCTTTAGGTCATCTGATATGACTACCCCAGGTCCCTTTCCATTTTTGTTGTCGTTAATAACCCCCCCCCCATTATGTACTCTTCCCTTGGGTTTCTGTTTCCCTGGTGCATTAGTTTGCACTACTTTGCATTGAATCTAAGCTCCCATATTTTTGACCATTCCTCCAACCTTGCCTAGTCACTTCTCATCCTTTCTACCCCACCGTGTATGAACCCTGTTGCAGATCTCTGTGTCATCTGCAAAGAGGCATACGTTTAATTCTAGTCCCTCCGCAATGTCCACCTACAAAGAAATTAAAGTGGTCTGGTCCCAGTACTGAACCCTGCTGTACCCCACTAGTAACCCCCATTTCTTCAGAGTGGGCTCTGTTTATTATTAGCCTCTGCGTCCTGTTACCCATCCAATTGTTTCCTCAGGTTACCACCCTGGGACCCACCCTCAGGCTGGTTAACTTTTTTTTTAATCTTTTGTGTGGGACTGTGTCAAATGCCTGACTAAAATCTAGATAGGCCACGTCCTCAGCCCCACCCTGATCTGCTACTCCGGTCACCCAGTCAAAGAAATCTATTAGTTTCATCTGACATGACCTTCATACTGTGAATCCATGCAGCCTTGGGTCCTGTGCCCACTAGCCTCTAGGTACTCAACAATTCTTTCTTTCAGAAGTGATTCCATCATTTTCCCTACCACTGAGGTCAAACTAACGGGTCTGTAGTTTCCTGCCTCTGCCTTGCTCCCACTTTTGTGAAGGGGGATCACATCTGCCCTCCTCCAGTCCTCAGCTACTACACCCTCCTCCCATGATTTGTTAAAAAGTGAAGTCAGTGGTGCCGCTAGTTCTGCCCTTAGTTCTTTTAGAATTCTGAAGTGAATTCCATCAGGCCCCATTGCCTTGTTCACCTTCAGTTTTAGGAGTTATTTCAGGACCATTTCTTCTGTGAATGGACTGGTATCGACATCCTTATCCAGTGTGCTTCCATTATTTGGTTTAGGTATCTCCCCCTCCTCTTCTTTTGTGAACACTGAGCAAAGGTATTTATTCAGTATCTCTGCTTTGTCACTGTCACCCTCTGCCCACCCTCTCCAATTTATTAAGCCTCACTATCATTCCCCGGTCTTTCTTCACTCCCTAATGTACCTATAAAATATTTTTTTCCCCTTCTTAACTGAGTTGGCTATCTTTTCCTCAGTTTGGGCCTTTGCTATTCTGACTGCATTCCCCGCTTCCTTCTGCTTTAAATGATACAGTTCTCTGTCCTGCTTCTTCTGTGTTTTCTTATACTTCCTGAATGCAGCCTTTTTCTCCCTATCCTTCCTTGCCACCTCTTTTGAGAACCATGGTGTTTTTTTTCCTTCATTTTATTTCCTTCACACAAAGGTTTGTTGTCTCTGTGATGGCAGCTTTGATTTTCCCCATTGTTCCTCCATCCCACTTTCTTGCCTGTTTGCTAGTGCTTTTCTGAGGCACTCCTCCATTTTGCCAAAGCCAGCCCTCTTAAAGTCCAATACTCTCACCTTTGTGTGACTTGACTCTATGGATGTATTTATAGTGAACCACACTGTTTGGTGGTTGTTTGTTCTGAGATGGCTACCCACTTCTAAATCTGAGATCCTTTCTCCATCCCCATTTGAGAGTACCAGGTCTAAGATTGTTCCCTCCTGAGTGGGTTCCAACACTAGCTGTCTGAGGCATGCCCCCTGTAGAGTATCGAGAATGACCCTGCTCTTGGATGTAGCTGCAGCAAAGGTGCCCCAGTTAACATCTGGCATATTCAGGTCCCCCATCAACAATATCTACCTCTTTTCTGCCATTCTGAAGATGCCTTCTATCATTTCCTTGTCCATTTCCTCCCCCTGAGATAGGGGTCTGTGTACAACCCCCATATGGATTCTGGTGCCATTTCCTGTCTCCTGAGTGACCCACAGTGCCTCCTCTCCTCCCTGTTTACCCTTTAGTTCCATTGCTTTGATCCCTTTCCTTATGTATAGAGCTACTTGTCCTCCTCTCTTATCCTTTCTGTCCCTCCTATGGATTATGTACCCTGGTATGTTGACATCCCAGTCCTGGTTCTCTGTGTACCATGTTTCTGTGACTGCCACAATATCCAGGTGTCCATCTTCCATCAAGGCTTCTAGTTCAGGTAGCTTGTTACACAGACTATGTGCATTGGCAATCATCACCCTCCATTTTTTGATAGCTTTACCCCTTTTAACCCCATCTCTGTCCTTACTGTCTTTGCCTTTTTCTCCATTGACCCCTGTCCTGCTCCCTTTTGACTTCTCTACCTTAGTGATTACCTCACTAACGACCCTGCTTTGTTTGGCAGAGTCCAGGATTTCCATGCTTCTTTTCAGTGCCTCCTCATTGGCTAGTTTAAATGCTTGCCAATGAAGCATTTAAACCTATCACCAAGGTTCCTGGTTCCCCTCCAGGACAAATGCAGACCATCACACCAGTTTAGGCCTGCATCTCTCCAGGTGGACTCCCAATCCCCAATGAAGCCAAAACCCTGAGCTCTGCACCAGTTTTTCAAACATTCATTAAATCAAATGGTGTGGAGTACCCTAGCCTCACCCATGCCTTAGACAGACAGCACCTTTGAGAAGATTACCATGCATGCTACTTGTCTAAGGCCCCTTCCCAACTCTACAAACTCCTCATACACTGCTCTGATCCAATTTCCAGAGAGGTAATTTGTCCCTAGGTGGAAAAATGACATTCAGCTCCCTCTCCCATGCTGCTGCTCCCACCATCCTGAGGATTCATATCCTGTCTCTCCCAGCCATGGTGCCAGGCTGGCATATTACTTTCTTCTCCCCTCTCCACCCTAGTTCTACCCTCCTAATGACTGAGTCCCCCACAAAGATTGTGGGGTCTCATGCCACCCTCCTATTGGTCTCCTTTGTGGAGGTTCACAGCATCCTCCTTGGTCTCCACTGTGGGTGTCTCCTTAGAGGAACAACCCTCCACCATTATGGTGTATGAATTTTGGAGGGGTACAACTGGAGGAATGCACCTCTGATCCACCACCCTCACCCTCCCTGTGCCCACCATGGTCCAACTGCTACTCTTTCTTGGCAACCTCTCAGGCATCAGCAGTGGCCTTGGTAGTCCCTGGGTGGGGAAGGAGGTTTTCTCAAATCCTGGCCAGGTTGGCCTGGAGACTGGCAACCTTCTCCCTCAGACCAGAAAGATGCCTGTAAATTGGGCAGCATTGCAGCCTCCAGAATGTCTCCTAAAAGACTGCTGCCCCACAGCCAGTGTCTTGCACCACTCCCCACATCTCTCTCCCTTGCTGCTTAATTAGTGTGTGTGAGCATGTGCATGCATCAACCCCCTATGCAGCACGCTATGCTATCAAGGTTATGACAGGCATATATAATTTGCTCTTTTTGGGAAGTGATGTCAGAACCTCTGGTATAAAGGAAATTATGTACTTGGGGAGGGTGGGGGTGAATGGCAGGGTGGGTAGGACCAGGCTAGTGCCCTCAAGAAACAATCACCTACAGTTCTGACCCACCACCCTGTTGAGTGTTTTCCTTTCTTTCAGCAAGACAACCTGCACTACAATTTAAAAGAAAATATACCCTGCAAAAAACAATTTCTATCAGAGAAAAACTAAAGCAGTAAACTGTACAACCTGTAAGCACAAAATAGTAATAAAACCTGAAAGCACAACCTGACAGCACAAAACAAAATAGTAACACTACAGTAACTTTGCTTAGCCAAAAGAAGCCTTAATGTTTCCCCTTGCTCTGTTAATGTTGCTCCTTGCTCTGTCCTTTCAAACAAATCCTAGAAGAAAAGAGCTCAGGTGAAGCTGGTGCTTTATGCCAGAAAACCTAGTCTTTACCACAACACACCAACACCAACGTTGAAATCTGCCTGCTGTTGGAAGGTCAATTCAATTAAATTCACTTTATTTACTGAGTAAGCAAATTGGGCCAAGGCCCGTTTTCAGGAATGACCAGGAGCTTCAAACAATGAGATACTAAGATGATATGGAAAAATACAAGACACATTGATGCCACAAGTACACATATAAATACACATATTTAAAAACAATTACATAAATCCTGAGTATTGCAAATGACTAAATAGAACCTTTTTAAATGTTATACTTCTTGCAGCATTTACACAGTTGGAAGGCAAAGACTTCCAGAGAATAGAACTCTGGACAGAAAAAGTCCATACAAGTAGAGAACATAGGCACAGATAAAAAAAGTACATTAGAGAAACAAAGCAGTCCAGGTCCCTCTCTTTTTTTTAATAAGGCAGATAAAGGAGATTTACTACCCAGAAGAAGTTTAAGGTTAATCATACAACCCAAATTATATACGTAGGTCAATCTAGGGGGCAACTGACCAAGGGCATTGAATAAAGCACAATGGTACATTCTGTAAGGCTTTGCCAAAACAAATCTGCATATAGAATTAAAAGTTTTGTTAACTAGATCCAGGTACTTTTTTTGACAATTTAGTTAACAGAAAGGAATTATAACAAAATGTAAACAATAACACACTTTTAGCTATAGTTTCCCTAGTTTCTCTGGTAAGACAATCTTTAATGCAATACAAAGCACAAAGTTTCTGATTTATGGTCTTTACTGTCTTTCTAATATGAGATGAATATGTAAGATTGGGATCTAATAGTACCCCTAAATATTTAATCTCCATAACCTGATGTATCAGAGATCCAGCCAAGTCAAACACTGGTAATGGCTTAGCATTATGTAATTTAGATGGAGAACCAAATACTGTAAAATACTTTGTGTTTTTTTGGTATTTAGTATTAAGCAATTTTGCAGTAACCATCTATTTAAAGCAGAAAAATCATGATTTAATGCAACATTAATTTCATTTACATTTGCAGAACTAGTATATAAAATAATATCATCCACATAGATCAATACTCTGGAAATAGTTGGGACTCTAGAAATTGGGTCAATAAATAGGGAAAACAACAGGGGTCCCAAAATGGACCCCTGTCAGACTTCCTGTTGTAGCATACATGTAAGTGTGTTGATCCCACAACAATTTACTTTCACAGAGTGATTCATTAAATAACTATAAAACCATTCACAAGGCTTATCTGTCAGGCAAGAGTCCTTCAGTCCCTGGAGCAGCATGACATGATTAACTAAACTGAAAGCTTTGACAAATCAATAAATACTTCCCCAGTCAACAAACCCATATCCATTGAACTTATGGTGTGATTTGTAAAATATGCCAATGCAGTACCAGTACTATGAGACCTCCGAAAGCCATGCTGCTCAAGAGAGGGAAGTCCTTCAGCCTCTAGATATTCAGTCACTTGATCACTGATAATTTTTTCAAACATCTTACTTAATGGGGATAAAATAGATATTGGATGAAAATGATCAAGATTGTGATGGTACTAAGCCTTTGTTAGCTCCAATCCCCAGTTACACTACTAATCCCCTGGATGAGCTGTGGAAGAAATGCAATTAGCTCCTTCAATGTGAGAAAGACGCTGCAAAACCTGTAATCCCAAAACAAAAGCCTGTCAGCACAAAACAAAATAGTAAGAAAACAGTAGCTTTGCTTAGCATTAAGATAAATCAAAATGTAAAACTTGTGAGCACAAAACTGTAACAAACTCTGCAAGCTCAAATTGTAACAATTTAACATAAAATAAACCTTGCAAAAGATGTGAATCAGAGAAAGATAAAGCAGTACTCTGTAAGCACAAAACAGTAACAAACCTGTAAGTACACACTGTAACAATTTAGCAGAAAATACACCCTGCAAAAAACAGTTTAAATCAGAGAAAAATAAGGCAGTGAACTGTACAACCTGTAAGCCCCAAAACAGTAATACAATCTGTAAGCAGAAAATAAGATAGTAACACAACAGTGTCTCTGCTTAGCCAAAAGAAGTCTTAATGTTTCTCCTTGCTCTGCTAATGTTGTTTCTTGCTCTATCCTTTCAAAGAAACCCTAGAAGAAAAGAGCTCAGGTGAAGCTAGGTGCTTTATGCCAGCAAATCTAGTTTTCACCACAACACACCAACTAACCTGATCTGTTAAATCTTCCTTCTGTTGGATGGTACTAAGCCTTTGTCAGTTCCACCCACCAGTTATATTACTAATCCCCTGGAAGAGCTGTGGAAGAAAATAAATTAGCTCATTCAATGTGAGAAAGAGACTGCAATACATTTAAGCCCACAACAAAAACCTGGAAGCACAAAACAAAATAGTATCAAACAGTAACTTTGCTTAGCATAAAGATAGATCAAAATGTACAATCTGTGAGCACAAAACAGTAACAAAACCTGAACGCACAACCTGTAACAATTTAACAGAAAATATACCTTGCAAAAAATGTGAAATGTGAATCAGAGAAAGATAAAGCAGTAACCTGTAATCACAAAAATAACAAACCTGTAATCATACCCTGTACAAATTTAGCAGAAAATATACCCAGCAAAAAAAAATTTCAATCAGAGTAAAATAAAGCATTAAACTGTAGAACATGGAAGCACAAAACAGTAACAAGACATGTAAGCACAACCTGTAACAATTTAATGGAAAATATACCTTACAAAACAAAATTGAATCAGAGAAAAATAAAACAGTAATCTGTACACACAAAACAATAACAAACTGGAAAGCACACCCTGTAACAATGTAGCAGAAAATATACACAATTTCAATCAGAGAAAAATAAAGCAGTAAACTGTACAACCTGTAAGCACAAAACAGTAATAAAACATGTAAGCACAAAACACAAATAGTAACACAACAGTAACTCTACTTAGCCAAAAAAGAAGCCTTAATATTGCTCCTTGCTTTGTCCTTTCAAGAAAAGACTAGATGAAAAGAGCTAAAGTGAAGCTAGTTGCTTTTTGCCAGCAAACCTAGTCTTCACCATAACATAACAACTAACCTGACATTTTAAATCTGCATGCTGTTGGAAGATTCTGAACCTTTGTCAGCTCCACCCCCCAATTGCACTACTAATCCCCTGGAAGAGCTATGGAAGAAAAGCATCTACAGTAGCTCCTTCGATGTGAGAGACAGACTGCAATACCTTTAAGCCCAAAACAAAAACCTGTCAGCACAAAACAAAATTGTAACAAAACAGTAACTTTGCTTAGCCTAAGATAAATCAAAATGTAAAACCTGTGAGCACAAAACAATAACAAACCCTGCAATCACAAACTGTAAAACTGAACAGAAAATATGCCTTGCAAAAATGTGAATTAGAGAAAGATAAAGCAGTAACCTGTAAGCACAAAACAGTAACAAATCTGTAAGCACACCCTGTAACAATTTAGCAGAACATATTCCCTGCAAAAAACAATTTAAATCAGAGAAAAATAAAGCAATAAACTGTATAACATGTAAGCACAAAACAGTAATAAAACCTGTAAGCGTGACCTGTAACAATTTAACAGAAATTATACATTGCAAAAAAATAAACAATTTGAATCAAAGAAAAATAAGCAGTGATCTGTAAGCACAAAACAGTAACAAACCTGTAAGCACACTCTGTAACAATGTAGCAAAAATATACCCTGCACAAAAACAATTTCAATCAGAGAAAACTAAAGCAGTAAACTGTACAACCTGTAAGCACAAAAGAGTAATAACACCTGTAAGCACAACCTGTAAGCAAAAAAACAAAAGCAGTTTAGCAGAAAATATACCCTACAAAAAACTATTTCAATCAGAGAAAAATAAAGCAATAAATTATAAACCATGTAAGCACAAAACAGTAACAAAACCTGTAAGCACAACCTGTAACAATTTAACAGAAAAGATACCTTGCAAAAAAATTGGAATCAGAGAAAAATAAAGCAGTACTCAGTAAGCACAAATAAGTAACAAACCTGAAGCACACCATGTAACAATTTAGCAGAAAATATACCCTGCAAAACCAATTTTAATAAGAGAAAAATAACACAATGAACTGTAAAACATGTAAGCACACAACAGTAACAAAACCTGTAAGTACAGCCTGTAACAATTTAACAGAAAATATACCTTGCAAAAAAATTTGAATCAGAGGAAAATAAAGCAGTAATCTGCAAGCACAAAAAAGTAACACACCTGTAAGCACACCCTGAAACAATGTAGCAGAATACATATCCTGCAAAAAACAATTTCAATCAGAGAAAAATAAAGCAGTAAACTGCACGACCTGTTAGCCCCAAACAATAATAACACCTGTAATCCCAAAATAAAATACTGACACAACAGTAACTCTGCTCAACCAAAAGAAGCCCTAATGTTGCTCCTTGCTCTCTTCTTTCAAGCAAACCCTAGAAGAAAAAAGCTCAGGTGAAGCTACATGCTTTATTACAGCAAACCTAGTTGACATTGCCTATCTAGCCTTTAGTAAGGCTTTTGATACTGTGCTGCACAGGAGGCTAGTTAAGAAATGAAACAGTCTGGAGGTGGGGAAGAAAGTGACAAGTTCAGTACCAAACTGGTTGAGGTATAGGAGGTAAGGGGTGGTAGTAAATGGTAGCCACTTAGGTGATAGGAACATAACTAGTTGGGATGCGGGGAGCCACAGGGTTTGGTGCTGGGACCAGTCCTCTTCAGTGTCTTCATAAGTGACATTTTGGGGGAACTTGCTGGTAAGGTGTGTCTCTCTCTGCAGATGATATGGAAATCTGTAACAGATCCGACACTCAGGAAGGGGTGGAGAGAATGCAAAGGGATCTGAGAAAAGTAAATTAATTATCTAGGGGGTGGCAGCTGAATTTCAATGCCAAAAAGTTCAAGGTTATGCACTAAGGGCTGTGAAAAGCAGAGGCTGTGTATACGTTGAGGGGAGTGGAACTTACATTTACCAAGCAAGAAAGAGACATACAGTCATCATATCTGATGACCTCAACTTATTGTAGCTTTGTAGTGTGATAAAGCAGTGAGAAAGGCTAGCAGGATGCTGTGGTACATTGAGAGAGGGATTTCTAGCAGGAGGAAGGACATGGTGCTGCCATTGTATTGCTCACTGGTGTAGCCCTAACTGGAGTGCTGTGCCCTGTTCTGGAGGCAGCACCTCCACTAGGACATTGAAAGGGTAGAGGTGGCAGAGAGGACAGCAACCAAAAAGGTGAGTGGGTTGCATGAGAACCCATATGAGGAAAGGCTGCAAGAACTCAGCATGTACACCGTAGAAGAGAGAAGAGCGAATGGAGACATGATTGAAACCTGCAAGTACCTCACAGGAGTGAACAAGGTGCAAGTGGGGGTCTATTTCAGAAAAGGAAGGTGCTAGAACAAGAGAGGATTCAATGAAGCTAATAGAGGGAAAGTGTAGGATAGATGTGTGGAAATGTTTCTTCATGGAAAGGGTGGCAGATGACTGGAACAGCCTGTAAGAGGAGGCAGTGGGGGCAAAGACTTTGGAGATCTACAAGCATGCATAGATTAGGCAAAGGAGAATATCAGGTAGAGGATCGGGGGGAAGGAGTGACTCCTATGACCAACTAGGGTTAGTGGTAACAGAATAGCAGGAACAATACTGGATGGGCTTAAAAGCCTTTTTCTGCCTACAAAAGCTATGTTTCTATGGGCCGTGTCCTCTTTGTCCTTGCCATGGTGCTCCTATGATCATCTGCACAACTCACCACATATGTAAGGACAGAAGTCCCAACCCACCAGCATCATCAACATTGGGCATAGCAATCACATAAAGAAACAGGCATCCTGTTGTTGCAGTGTGTACAGTTTGGCCAGTCTAACAATGCATAGAAGATGGTGTTGGAAATGTAAAATGACTGCACACATAGGGAAATTGTGCCTGATACTGACACTTGCTGTGCTCTGAGAGGTGATGAATATATTACCATGTGACTTGGAAGGAGAGATGTACTTGTGATACAGAGCACATGTTTAGGTACCCCAGCTGGACCCTGTAACTGTAACTGAACTGCAATATATTATGGGGATTCAGGATTAACAGGACCACCATAGAAAGAATGCATTCTACTAGGTCAGAGCTGCCAATCATAAATAGAGGGAGCCAGGCAACTAATATGCATGTTAGGTGTGTGTGAGTAATGAATCGTATTTACTCAATACCACAAATAATGTATTATTCATTACTGGGATACGAATAATGAGAAGTGGCACTATTTGTGCCTATTGGTATTTGAGAAATACTATACATTAAACAAAAGAAAGAATTAGCCCCACCCTCCTCCCCAGTGCAGTCATGTTAAACTACAACCCCCTTCCTCCAGCCCTCTGCAGCAAAGCCCAAACTTACCCACCACCCCAGTACCCACAATCTAATGTTTACTAAACATTCCCATGATGGGCAACAGGCACTACTTGCCCGCTACCATGGCTGACCACCTTCTCTTCTCATGCTTTTTGTGTAAAGAAGAAAAAATCAGTCACGCACCCCAGCAGAAGCACCAAACTCCCACCCTGCTCCCCAAGCACCAAAATTTCATACATAGCCCCCCAGGTGCTGCAAAGGTGACTAACACAACTCAACCACCTCCACATCCAGGTATCTTCTTCAGAATGGAACCTCTACCATGCTTGCTCACACTGTAACGCTTCTGAATATGAGTTCAGCTGTTTTACTATGTGAGCAAGTACAGGAGCAGTTCCATTCACCAGAAGGGGGCCAGCTGGTGAGGAGCATGGGTTGTGCCATTCACTTTCACGTGCCTGTGATGAGGATACACATATGACATGTGGGTGGTTGAGTGGAGGAGGGTGGGAGTTGGGTGCTGCTGCTGAGGTGGGGGTGATTTTTCACAAAAAAAAGCATGAGAGGAGGCAGTAGATGGCCGTTATGGTTGGCTGCTTGTGTCGGTTGCCCATCACGGGAGTTTTTTATTAAACCTTAATTTGTGGATGCTGGGAGGGGGAAGAGGGTGGGATTGGGCTTTGGTGCAGAGAGAGTGGACATGGGGTTGTTGTTTAAGATGATGTGGCTGGGGGTAGGGGCTGTTTTTTTTAAATCCCCCCACACACACGCACACAGGTACGGTACATGAATAAAGAATATGAATACTGATTTTTTTAATATTTTGGGCCCTGAATATGAATATTTGACCAAACTTTCAAAATAAAGTATTCACCCATCCCAAATGCATATCAGTATACTGACTGCACTGTCATACTGACTACACTGTCATTGAGTGCCAGCATCAACAGCCTTAAAGAGATACAGGAGTGCATTTAACTTATATTTTTGCTGTTAATCTGTTTTGTATCTTTCAGCAAATGTACCAGAAGGAAGTAGTTCAGGAGGTCAGAAGGGGTCAGGTGGTGATGTGAAGTGATACAAACAACCATGTCTCACCATGAAGCCTGAAAGAATTGAAATCATGAGGGCAGAGAGGTTTTAGTGCACAAATGGAGCAGGACAGTGGGCGGCAGCATCAACAGCCTTAAAGAGATTCAGGAGTGTATTTATCTTACATGTTTGCTGCTAATTGTTTTTTTGTTTTTTTGTTTTTGTAGCATTCAGCAAATGGACAAGGAGGAAGTAGTTCAGGAGGCCAGAAAGGGTGAGGTGGTCATGTGACATGATAGAACTGATCCTGTCAGATCAGGATGCCAGAAAGAATTTAAATCCTAAGGACAGAGAACTTTCAGCTGACAAATGGAGAGGGACAGTGAGCTCAACAGCCTTAGAGGTGGTTCACCCATGCCACAGCAACATACATTTTGCAGACGTGATTACGGTGCAGGGAAAATGCCACCTGGCATTACAGCAGCAGGTATTTCATCTTAAGAGAGCTGCAGTGCCAAAGCACCCTCCTGGGAAACAGTCAGCTTTTGCAGGGAGCTTCACCACCCACACTCCCCGAAACTAAATATAACCTCCTCCAGGGTGGGCATGCCCCAGAGAGGGTCAAAACTGTGAGGGTGCAAAGGTTGACATGAGTGAGGGGTGATCTAAAATCAAGATCGACCCTTTCACTTTTGCCCTTGTTGTGGCGCAGTAATTGCCGCAGCCAAAATCAGTCGACAGCTTGACAGGATACTGTAGCAGCCTCAGATAGCCTGTTCCACCAATAGTATAGGGACAGCCTAGTTAGTTTCATTGTAGTCATAAATTTAGTAGTCAAGGATGCAGGTTCAAAACCCAGAATAGGTAGGAACTGCCAGAGACACATGGGGCAGTCTCTGCAGTAATAAAAAGAGTAGACTTAGCTTCCATAATTGTAGTATAATAAAATTCAGCAGTTTATTTTTTTTTTTTGCAGTATGTCTTTATACCTCCTCCGATGTACCTGCTGTTGTCCTCTCTTTTGGGCGGGCAAGTCCTACCACTGCCTCCTCAGACCAATCCACCATCCAGCTGCTCTGATGCCTAGTTGTACCTGATGTATCCCTTCACCGGGGGGCTTTCCCATATCCCTTCTGGGCCATCAGGAGGAGAGACCAGAGATCACCAAGCTCTCCCTTGCATCATCACTGGGGCATGGAAATGCAGCCTGGAGGTTTCTCAGCTGAGAGATGCAGAGAGGCGGGCTGCCATCATCCAGATGGTATGCATGCATTTTTCACTCTTTTCTGGTCCCCTCTTGTGCACCGCTGCTTGTAGTACTCCCCGGTCTCCACTGGGGGACACTCACAGAGTGGGGCTTCCCACCCAACCTACCCCAGGAGAGGAGAGCAGTCTTCCGGATGCTCAATCCTCTCCTTCCCCTTCCAGCACCCAGCAACCTGAGTCCGTTCCCAAACTCAGGTCACCAGCATGTGTGAGGTAAGGTGTCAGTGCCTTAGCCCTCTGTGCCACCAGGCTGGCATACAGCAGTTTAAAATGACTGGTTAGTAAAAAATGTTGTGAGCATATTACTAATTGGTGACAGTGGGATGCAGTGCAGGGCAGAAGAGGAAAGGACTCCTGGCTTGCCATTTCTCACACACACATGCAGTTTTACACAAAGAATAGTGATTAGCATTGTTTTTGTGAAAGAAATATGATATTTTTTATGCTAAAATAGAGAACTAAATTGCTGATGGCCAGTGGGCTAGTAAAGGAATCGCCCTGGCTAGTGACACAAGCCCTGGACAGCCAGTGTATAATTGGACTGCCTGAGTTGCCTGTGGTCTTTTTTTTTGTAATTGTTATATTTTAATACACAATCGCTCCTGAAAGAAAGTCTTGCCACTCTGAAAAAGTAAAATACTGAATGCAGAGTGGCAGCTGCAGGCGCTACTGGCACCAAAAATTGAGTGAGAAGGAGAGTGAGAGACCGAGTGTCAGTCCCACAGCAGAGCACTCCTGGCTCAGCCAGGAATCCTAGGCTTGCCTCGGGTAGCCATCTCACTCTGCAGCCATACGGAGATCAGGCTTCGGCCAGACAGTGTGACAAGCTTCATGTAGAGTCTAAAGTATGCAGCACGATGCGCTCCTCTCATGGCAGGATCAGCCAGATAATTAATTCCCTCACAGTATAGTTGGCAAGGTGACAAGTGCTAGGGAATGTGACTATTAGGGATTGGCTCTGAGAAATTAAATAAATATGTAAATAAAGAACACAGTCTAGCAGTCGGAGCTCACAGAGTCTCCAAAGGATACAAATGCACAGCAGTATAAAGAAAGCTCACAGTATCCATTTTGTGCAAGGAAAAGGGTGCAATTAGGCCAGGAGCTTACTTTTTTTTCATACATTAAGAACACATTTAAATGATAAAATACTGTATAGCAGTTAATATTAGCACCTGATATATTTAGTGTGATGACTCCAGTAGTATATATTAGCGCCTGATATAGTTAGCGCTCAGTGCTTACTGCTGGAGTACAGTTAGCATGGCAGATTATATTAGCGGTCTGTTTATATTAGCGGTTCTTTGCTTTCAGCTGATATAGCTAATATAAACAGAAAGCTAATATAATCTGCTATACAGTAATTAAATGAAAAGGCATGCATGGGCAAGAGGAGTCCTGGGCACAGCACACAAATAAAATTTGCTCACAAATATGTGCAAACTCCAAAATGGAGCATTTTGAATATGGACACAGTCAAAACATGAAGCAGGAAAGTCAGAACACATTGTACATATTTAGCAATGTGCTGCCAAGCCAGATTTTAGTGAAAAATGGACCAAACTTGGCACACATGTTCAGCATAATGTCCTATACATGGGAAAATAGTTTGAGTTGTGTAGAATTTAAAGTAAGGGAGTCATTAACCTTTTTGGGGAAAGTGGTCCTTTGATGAAGTTAATCCATGCAGGCAATTGCTCTAGAGGTGGAGTTTAGTGTGAGAAAATGCATAACTAATGTCTGAGAGAAAACAACTTGTGAACAGCACAATTAAAGGGGAGATGACTATTTTGACAGGAAAAAGCATAGGAAAGTGTTCAGAAGTCATTATTTAACTGTTTTAGTGTCAAAATAGCAGAAGTCTTAGTGACTATGCTTTTCTAGGGGTTATTGAGAACAAAAAAAATTCAGCATTGAGAAAATGTTCATTTTGGGTGACAAAGAAAATTGTATTTTAAAATGACCAAAAGTAAGAAAAAACCAAAAAAAACAGGGGAAGCCTTAGAATGCTCAGGAGAGCAGTTGGGCTTCAACAACGAGAATTCCATTGTGGCATATACTGCAACAGGGAATAATTTGATTGGTGCTGAGCTGCTGGACAGGTCAGTGTCCACTCAGTGACCACAGATTTAAATATGCTAATGAGATTTTGACTATAAAAAGAGCTGCACAGCCAATGTGCAGTCAATCTGAGCAGGGAAAGTGATGAGTAAGGAAGGTGCCCATGTGTAGGGGTGTCTGTCTGAAGAGGCCTACTGAAGAAAGAAAGCATGACAGAACCAGTTTAGTTTAATTACAGTGTAAGGATAGGGGATCACCTGTATCCCAGAATAGGGACAGTGCAGGGCAGTAAGTGAGAACAGAGCCTAGCGCAGAAAGCCTGTTGTTCCAAGTGCAAGTTGTTCCTGTGTAACCAGTTTCCTCACAGAAAAGAATCTGCAAATCTGAAAAAAATGATCATTCTCATCAACCACCTGCTGACTCACCAGAGGGCCCTCCAACTACATCAAGCTGCACCATCTCCACAAAATTTCTTCAGAATTTCCAAAGGAATGTGGTATAGTAAAAACCTTGTTGATACAAATTGGGGACTATTTTAAAAGCCACAGTGACACTGTTTTACAGAGAATTTACCTCAATTCTTCTAATTTTAAGAGACTCTGTCAAGGTGAAGGACTAAACCTGAAGGGACTGGGGGGATTCTGTCACAACTTTTAATGTAGCAGTATGCAACATTGTTTAATGCCATTACTTAGTTTAAATGTGATTAGTAATGAATATGTGAAAATGTTAACTGATTTCAATGATTTTTCGAGAATAGGATACAATACAGTGAATAGTATTTGAATTCCAGGGGATATCTGGTAGAAAGAGTCAGTGGGTTGACTGAGGTAGGTAGGCCTAGTAGTCACTGTACACCCTTAAGATCACAGTAATTGAATACCAGGGAGGGCATCTGGCTGAAGGATTCAGTGAACTGATGGCTTGGAGGCATGGCACAGTAGTTACTGATTGCCTTAGTTCTAAAGGAAAGTGTACACAGTAATTGGATACCACGGAGGGTACCTGGCAAATGGATACAGTGAACTGACTGCTCCAAAGTATGGCCCAGTAGTCACTGATTGCCTTCATTCTAAAATACAGTGTACACAGTAAATGGATACCAGGGAGGGTATCTGGCAAAAGGATTAAGTGAACGGACTGCTCAGAGTATTGCCCAGTAGTCATTGATTGCCTTAGTTCTAAAATACAGTGTACACAATAATTGGATACCAGGAAGGGTATCTGGCAGAAGGATTCAGTGAAATGACTGCTCGGAGGTATGGCCCAGTAGTTACGGTTTGCCTTAGTTCTACAGTACAGAAAGCTCGGAGATGAAGGCCAAGGTAGGTGTTTATCATGGGAAAGTGTGCTATCTGAAGGGCTGGTGGGAGGTGAGTGCATGCAGACTCCAGGGGTGATTTAGTAGTGAATAGTAGAGTGGTGGTACCTTGCTGGGCTATATAAAGTATAAGAAAAAGTGGTGGATGTAAAATGAGTGTTAAGTTTTATCTGAATTTTAACTGTGTCATTCGTGGCTGTATTTGCAAGAATTTCTCAACCATTTTCAGTAAACTTTTACTTCTTGCTCGTCTATCCAAATGTCAGACTCCTTACTTGCAGTACCATTGGCTCATATTCCTGAAGGTCTCAAAGTCAATCCTGTGCAGATTTCCCTACTCTTGGCAGCTCTTAGCTACTCCAGTTGGGATGGTAAGGTATTGTACTCAGATAGTACCCAACTTGGACAGGGTTGTCACAAGGGACAGAACAAAGAATCCTTGATGTCACTTATCTCTGTGTGGAAAAGCCCCACCTGTAGCCAGAGGTTGATACAGTAGCGTGTAGGTCATCATAATATGCTTAGAGGCTTAGGAGTGTATTTAGCTTATGTTTTTCCTGCAAATCTGTTTTTGGTTTTTTGCAGTTTTTTGCAGTTTTCAGTAAATGGAAAAGGAAGAAGTAGTTTAGGAGGCTAGAAGGGGTCTGGGGTCATGTTACATTATTCAGTCAGTTGCAAAGGAGGAGTAGAGCAACTGCCTATTTGGAGGGGAGCATCTGCCTTAGTGGAACAAAGCAGGAGTGGATCATCTGCCTTTGGGGATCTACAGTAGGAGGTTTCCACAGGATGAACTCAGGTTTCCAGGAGACCCTGTGATGGGACACCAGAATAAGGTAGGAGGTGATACATAACTATGTCCTATATACTGTGACAACCAGCTAATGGGCAGGTAGCTAAAGCTTGTTTCCACAGTAGATGTGTATAATGGATAGTAGACTTTGAAGAAAAGGAGGAACAGGTAGGAAGGTTAGGAAAGGGAAAGAAGGATACACCCTATCTAGGGTAGGTGAATATACTAATTCTAGGGAAGCAGAAGAGAGGGATAGGAGTATCACGGGAATAGGAAGGGGTAGAAGGGTAAACCAAACTTGCATAGGTACTGAGCAATGGCAGAGGAAGGTAAAGGTCATGTAAGTGGTGCAGCGCATGGTTGTGTTGCTGCAGTCTATTAGGAGACCTTTTGGAGACTGAGGTGCTACTCCATATGCTGTACTCACTTCTCTGGGTTGTTGATACACATTGTTATATTCCAGGCTAAACTTGCAGTGGCAAAGCAAACCTTCTGCCTACCCAGGGACCATCAAGTCTGCCTCCTCCTCCCAGAGGGTGCCTAGACAGAGGTAGAGCAGATGAGCTTTGATGGGCTCCAGGAGGATGGGGTTGGGGGGACAGGTGCACACTCCTCTACCTATACCACTGCAGAATACCTTAGCCATACTGTTGGAATGGGGCACCAGATAGGAGGTTCCCATCACTGTGGGGAAGGAGGAGGTGAGGTTCCTAAAAAGTGGATGCCCCAAGAAGAGAGGGAGAGGCTCCCAGCCCAAGGGAAAGTAACTATTGTTGGGGGAGTCAATTGTGAGAGGGATAGGCTAGAACCTGGGAGGGTGGGAAAGATAGGAAGGATGGCATGCCTTAGTGGTGCTCCAGCTTGGAGGGATGGAAAGTGTATCCAAAGGATCACTATGGCAGCTGGAGCTGGGAGCGAGCTAGACTTCATTGTCCATCTTAGAACAAATGATCTGGCAAGGGAGAAGGTAGAAGCAATGCAGGGAAACTTCATGGAGCTAGGAAGGGGCCTCAAACAGGTAGCATGCACTGCAGCTTTTTACAAGGTACTACCTGTGTACGACTGTGGAGAGGCAAGGGTATGCCACACTAGGGCATTTAACAACTGGTTGAAGGTATGGTGCATGAAGGAGGGCTTTGACTACATCAGGGACTGGGTACAAACCTGGGAGGATATGGGCCTCTGTAAAGGAGATGGCCTGCATCCTTCTAGGAAGGGGACAGCAGTCAATGGTGGGAGGCTTAAATGCTATTTGGATGAGCATTCGGACTATCTGTGGAGAGGCAGTAAAACCAAGGGAGGCAACTATTGCACCCCCAATGGTAAACTGTCAAAGAAGGAGGGTCTGAGGAGAGAAACCCTCCATGGCAGAGGCAGAAAAAGGCAGAGACTGGGACAAGATGGAAGAAAAGTGGGATATAACTCAGATAGGTGAGGACAAAGGATTGATGGAGAACAGGAATGATGAAAGTAACAAGTGAATAGGTGAGTCAGGGAGGCTTCAGGATAGAACACAGGCAGGAATGGGAGGGAGAAGCAAGAAAGCAGGCAGGGCTGGAAGAAGGTGTGATGAGCCATGTGCGCTAATACAAGAAGCCTTGGAAATAAAATTCTAGACCTGGAAGCTGTCATGGTGGAGGCTAACCAAGATTTAGTGACCATAATGGAGTTATGGTGCACTGAGCTCTACAACTGGGACATGGCCATACCAGGCTACGCTCTGTTCAGGAGGGACAGAGTGGTGAGATGGGGAGGAAGGGAGGAGGGGATATATTATATGTGAAGAAGGGAATCAAGACCATGGAAGTACAGGGACACCAAGAGGAAAATGAGTGTCTGGAAGTACTGGGACTGCAATTCATACCATGGTAGTGTAGAGACCCTCAGAAGAGGGCAAGGAGATGAATAACGCACTTCAGGAGGCCATCATCAGAATGGCAAGAAAGGTTGAGGTGCTTCTAGTTGGCAACTTCAGTCTGCAAGATGTGAAGTGCAGCCTTACAACATGGCAATCCTTGGCCCCCTACAAGATGCTTTTCTGAAGCAACTAGCCAAAGCACCCACTAGTCAAGTCAAGTCAATCTTTATTTATTAAGTGCCCAATCCATGGGGCTTTGGGCGTTTTACAAAAGAACAGGACAATACATAAATATCATCATAATCAAGGTTAATTCACTTCAATCATAAAACATCATACACAGTATTTAAAACTTGAACAATAACTAATTTATTTATTTCATTTATTTATTGAAATGTTTCACCAGGAAGGCACACTGAGCAACATGTTGCTCGTCTCCCGGTGCAACCTGGGGGGAAGGGGTACAATAGGGATGAGACATTTTACATTCAAGTTACAAAGCTCAACATAGCATACAATTAATTAAGGCAGTTGCTACAAATAGTGTTGCATACATATGTAATTTGTGAGAACAATTAATAAGTGCAATGGTAATAAGTGAACAAGTGCTATCATGAAATAAGGGGGTGAAGGAGAGAGAGCATGAGATGGCAGATAGTACAGAGTCGAGTCCTGAAGAGACCCCTTCAGGATGTGGGGAGCAAAGGGACAGGGGACTGGAGTAGGAATTAAAGAAGGTAAAAGAGAGGGAGTAAGTGTGACTAACACCTAGAAAGGGAAATAAGGCCTGACCCAAAAAAAGAACACTTCAGGATGCGATGAACTCTGCAAAGGGGCAGTGAAGTTCAGGTGATTGTAAACCCTGCTGTGGTTAGGCATTGTAATTATAGAGGGGCTAGTGAGAGGGAGGGAATGGGAAATAATACCTGGGAGGGGATAAAGCCTGATCCAAGGAACCCACCAGGCTGCTGGGGACCCTACAAGGGGACCTGGAAGGCCAAGAATAGGTAGATGGGGGAAGAAAAGGTAGCAAGCCTAGGCACTATAGGACCACTTCAGGATGCTGAGAACCATGCAAGGGGAGTGTGAAGGCTAGTGGAAAAAGGGGGAAAGAGTAAGGGAAGGGAGAAAGGTATGAGAACTAACACCAAGGATGGGCTAGGGTCAGTAGAGGCAGTAGAGTCGATAGAGGCATTGGGTAACTTCTGAAGGGGGATGAACTGTAAGGAGCAGGATGAAGGAAATTAAGGTGGGTCATAATAGGAACAGTTAGGTGCAAGATATTTGGAGAGGGCAGTGTTGATGGAATGGAGGGAGGAGGAGCATCAGATTTGGGGAGGTACAGAGTTCCATATCTTAGAAAAATGGTGAGAGTACCCAGACTGGCTGGGGAGGGTGGAACGGCAGGGGACAGTTAGTGAGCAAGTGTTGGTAGATCTGAGGGAGTGGGAAGGAAGAGGAGGTGTTATAAATGAGGGGGGGAGGTTGGAAGGGAGTTCATCCAGCCAGTGTTTAGTGGTGAATTTAGCGCAGTGTGAGAGTTTGTAAGGGACGGGAAGAAAAGGGCTCAATAGAGGCTACAGTGGTGGGTGCAAGAGGGAGCATCAAGGGCAAAGTGGCAGAAGGAGTTGAAAAGAGTATCCAATCTGGTCAGGAAGGACCTAGGAGCAGCATCATAGGCTACATCACAGTAGTCAAAATTGGGGAGGATCATCTTCTGGACAAGCTCACACTTAGCCACAGGAGAAATGCAACTGTGGTTCCTGAACAAGGCACTGAGCTTGTGGAGCATTTTTTCTGGATGGTGTCAATGTGTCCAGAGAAGTTGAGGTGTTGGTGTAACCAAACCCCAAGGTATCTGAAGGACTAGGTGTCCTCAAGTTAAGTCCTATCAAGAGTGCGGAAAGTGGGAATGGAGGGAAGCCTAGAAAGTCTCTGCCTTGTGCCAAAGGTCATTGAGACTGTCTTCTTAGCATTGAGGAATAATTGATGGTTTGCAAACCAGAGCTGGACCTTGTTGAAGTCATGCTGCAAGCTGGCTGTAACCTCAGCTGGGCATGAACCAAATGCATACAGTTTAGCATCATCTGCATACATGTGTATGGCAGAGGAGGGGAAGCAGACAGATGGCAGGTCATCAAGGAAGATGGAGACTAGAAGGTGACCAAGCATGGAGCCCTGAGGGATGCCAGTGCAGATCGGGAGGGGTGGCAAGATAGCATCTGTGATCTTAACTGATTGGGTTCTACCAGTAAGGTAGGCCTTAAACCAGTTAGTGGCAGAAGGGTTAGACCAGCAGATGAGAGGGAACCAAGGAGAAGGGAGTGGGAAACAGTGTCAAAAGCCTTGGCAAGGTCAACAAATATGGCTGAGGTGATTTGGCCATTGTCCATCCCGGAGAGGATGGAGTCAGTAAGCCGAAGTAGGGAGGTGGTGATAGAGTGTTTTTTCCTGAAACCAGATTGGAACGGGGTGAAGAAGGAGGTATCAGATAGAAAGAAAGTGAGTTTAGAGAGGACTAGATGTTCTTGTAGTTTGGCTAGGGTAGAAAGTAACGGGATGGGGCGATAGTTGGCAGGGGATGAGGGGTTTCCACCTTTAGGTAGGGGGAGGAACACTGCATGCTTCCGTGTGGAAGGGACATCGGAGGTTGAGAAGGAGAGATTTAAGATTAAGGGGAGGAGGTAGGTAATGGCTGGGGCTGAGAGAGAGAGAGAGAGGGGTTTAGGGTCAAGGTCATCTGGGGAAGATCCTTTTGAGGGGTGGATGGCAAAAAGGGTATTTAGAGTATCTATGGGTGAGACTGAAGAGAATGAGAAGGAGTGGTGTGGGGAAACAGGAAGTGGAGCGTTTGGGGGAGAGGATAGAGGGGCAGCCATGACATTTGAGGGGGAGGTGGATGGGTAATTAAATTCAGCTCACTATCTTCTTCAGCTTCCCTCAAATGCTAACCTAAACAGATGTGCCTTCAGGTCACTTTTAAAATTTTCAATAGAAGGGACCTCCCTTAATGAACGTGGGTGGGAGTTCCATACAGGTGGTCCGGCCACTTCGCAGGCACGATCCCCTGCCATCTTTAATCATGCCCTCGGGACTACTTGATACCCCTCTGCAGATGACCATAGGGAATGCACTGGGTGGGCAAATGTCAGGAGGTTAGTCAGGTGACCCAGATCAGATCCATATAGGGCCTTATCCTGCTTCTAATCGGCAGTCAGTGCAATTCGCACAAGACCGGGGTCATATGATTGTATCTAGAAAGGCCCATCAATAACCTGGCTGCAGCATTCTGCACCAGCTGCAACCGGTGGAGATTGCCTCCACTGACCCTGAAGTACTGAGTGTTACAATAATCGAGTCTGGAGGTGACAAAAGCATGTATCAGTGATGGCAGGTCTTCAGGAGGGACTAAGGGTTTAATACGGGTGACATTCCTTAAGTGATAAAAGCCACTCCTGACAATGTCTGACACTTGAGCTTCAAATGTCAAACTGTTGTCAAAGATGACACCCAGATGTCACACCTTATTAGCTGCCACCAGTGTGGTGAACAACCCCATTCCTGTTCCGGTGGTGACTACTTCCCTCCGATGGCCTGGCTCGATCACCAATACCTCTGCCTTGTCAGGGTTCAGTCTCAGCCAGTTAGAAGACATCCAGTCCTGGATCTTGGATAAACAGTTGTTTAGTACATCCACAGTGCTCGGTTCTCTGGGGGCAAAGGACATATACAACTGTGTATCATCTGCATAGCAATGGAAACCTAGACCGTAATGCCTAATGATGTCACCCAGGGGCAGCATGTACACCACAAACAAGACAAGAAAAGACTGACCCTTGAGGTACTTCAAGGACAGGAGCCTCGGGTACGATTAGAAACTTCCCATCACTATCTGTTGCATCCTACCTGCTAAAAAGGACTCAAACTAGTTGATAACATCGCCAGTGGGTCCACAGAGCTCTCTTAGGCAATCAAGTAGCACCACATGATCCATGGTGTCAAATGTTGAGGCGAGATCAAGGAGAATGACAATTGATCATTCTCCTCTATCCCACGCCCTGAGGAGATAATTTTGCACCCTAACTAATGCTGTTTCTGTGCTGTGCTTTTTCCTAAATCCTGACTAAGGCCATCAGGTGTACCTTGAGCTGCAAAGCCACCCCTTTCTCTACAACCTTCTCCAAAAATGGCAGGTTGGAGACTGGTCAATAATTCAACAAGACATCAGGGTCAAATGATGGTTTCTTTAGCAGTGGCCTCACCAATGCCTCTTTCAAGGCATCAGGGTACACCCTTGCTGAAAGCGAACACCGGACAATCATGGCAAACACTGGACCAACAGACTCCACATCTTCCACTAGGAGATGTGTTGTGCCCAGGTCCAGTTCACATGAGGTTGGTCGCAGCTTTGAAATCACATGAATGACCTCCGCCATCCCCATCAGCTGAAACTCATCCCACGCAATCGGAGTGCTGCTGTCTCCTGCCGGCCTGACACCGCAGGGTGGATTGTACTCCACTGGAGTTATCCAAGTCCTAATAGTTGACACCCAGTCAGCAAAGAACTGACCAAATTCTTCACAATGGGCCCTATGCACAAAGCAGGCAGGGGCATGTGGAAAAGTTGTGTAACAGCCTGTGACCCTGAGCCCCATGGACAGGTGTGCCCATACCAGCATTCACCAATGCCAGCCACCTGTCTGCGGCTCCTCCCCCCAGCACGCAGGACTCCGCAGGGTGGTGGGGGTATGAGTCACCATCCCAGGCGGGCATCCAATGGGATGCCCCCCTGGGACCCATAGTAGATCCCTGATGCATAGGATGGCATGGGTCCAGGGCTGTGCATACCGATTGCAGGCACCCGGACCTGTGCGGCACCATCCAGTCCATGTGCCATCACTCCAGCAATCTCCAGGAGCACACCCGTCCCGTTGACCCTACCGCCCCTGCTGCCCAGTGGTCAGGGGCAGCATGGTGTGCCCCTTCCTGGTCCCCCGACAACTCCATGCCTGTGCCCATGGGGGCGTGCAGTGGGTTATGGCAGGGTCTTCCTGGCCTACCCTGTGCCACCCTCCACACCCATGCAGCCAGCACTACGTGGGTTAGTAAATACTGCATAGTGCTGGCATGCCCCCTGGAAAGCCTCCAGCATGGAACTCTCCGTGGACATGGATGATTGGGTGCAGAGAGTCTGCTTCCCCCCCCATGCATGCCACGCAGGGGCCGCAGTGGGTGCAGGGTGGCTACATGCCTCAGATACGCGTTCATAGTCACTCCACCCCATTAGTGTATTGGGCCCAATATGCAGTAGAAAATACTTTTTTTGGCTGCAGACAGGCCGGATGCAACAACCTGTCTACAATCCAAAAGAGCAGAGTTGGTCTGTTCTTTCCTGCAGCAATCTCCCTGGACAGAAACTCTGCCTTCTTACGGTTGCCCCTTGATACTCACCATAGTGAGTCCTCAAGGCCAGTCTGTCTTCCATTGTCCCAGTCCTCCTCCAGCAACACTCCAACTTCTGATCCTTGGTCCTCATCTCCTTGAGAGCTCCATCAAACCACAGGGGTCTCAAGTGAGAAGATCAGTGCTACGTGTCCAGTGCCTTGGTGACAGCATTATTATATGCTGCCACTACATTATCCAATCCCCATCTCACAAGCAGCACTTACACCAGAAAAATCTACTACTGTCATCAGTCCCTCTGGGGATAAACCCCTCAAAGGGCAGTAGCAGATGATCTCCACAGGGGAGGGACTAACAGGGGGGCCCAGAACAAAATTCTACTGTGCAATGATCCAACCAAACAACCGGAACAATCTTGAGTTCAGTGATCTCAGGCGCCAGCGAGAATACCAGGTCCAAGACATGGCCATGGATATGGGTCATGGAAGTAACTGCTTGTGCAGGCCCAGAGATGTCATAATCTGGAAGAAGTCCTTTCCTAAATGCGAGAGTTCATCACTGACCCAGGTGTTGGAGTCACCCAGAATCAACTATATGGGCGACTTCAACACACTGTCAGCAACAAAGTTAATGACTTCCTGCAGGACTTCCCCCTCATGTCCCAGAGGGCTATACATGAGGAGGATTCTGCAACCCACACTTGGACCCCCCCATGCACAGCCTTGCATTCAAACAACATGGCAGTCTCAACTGGGTGCACAGAGAATTTCAGATTAGATCTAAAACAGATAGCGACTCCCTCACTCCTGCATTCCTGCCTTGGGCAGTGCACCACAGAGTATCCTAGTGGGATGGGGCACTAGAAATGGGGCAGTGCTGGACCTGGTGCTCACAAAGGGGGCAGCAATGCAGATGTCACATTGTGCATCTTCCTAAGTACCAGTGATCATTGTACAGTGTGGTTCAACATAAGAACAGGAGCAGAGGCAAACCACTCAATGATGAGGATCCTAGAATTTAGGCGGGTGGACTGTAAAAAACAGGGAGGCTACCTCAGAAACTGCTTTGAAGACTTAAAGGGGGATTTTCAGGGGTTCTATGTAATAAAAGCAATAAAAAAAGATGTTTCATTGCTGGCCCATCGGTGCAGCGGTAGCGCTACCAGTTGCCACACCAGTGACATGGATTCAGGTCACTGGAGGGCCGGCCGGGTGGAGGAGGCTTGAGCATCTGCAGGATTGCTCGTCTCTTCTGAGGGGGAGGGGGTTGCCTGCCTCAGCATATGACTGGCCTCTGGCGGTGGCTAGAGGTATGACATGGCCTGGCCCAGACCAAGGTGGAGCGGTGAGACAGATGCTGGCATATGCGCCTTGGCGTCATGCACACGTAATGTCCTGGGGGGAGTACTTGGAAAAATCACCATCCTGGCATGGCACTAACCAGGGAGATAGCTCTCACTGTTCCTGGAGCTCAGCTACAGAGGAGACCCCGATGAGGATTCAGGGTACGGTTGGGGGGCCCTGGGCCCATCCCCACCTGGGGGACAAACCATGGCAGGATTGGGGATCTCCCTGAGCCAGCTCGGGGTGGGGGAGTTAGTCAGGTGGTAGTGCCAGGGGTGGTTGGGGCATAAACAGAAATGAAAAAAAAAGGTGATTACAAAAACAGCGACTGCTTATCGATGAAAACAGAGTGGTGATAAGCAATTCAACGAGTAGCAAAAACAGTGAAAGCACCTTCCTCTCTGAATCCGGCACAGTATTTACCTATTTTTTATGTGTGGGGCTATGTTCCCCATGCCCCCTGTACTCCCCTTGATAAATATAATCACCTCCTAGAGGGTGACAGTGGGGGAGAGGGAAAATGCAGGAGGGGGCTACTCAAAGGGGAGGCACAAGGCAACAGGGGAAGAATGTTGGAGTGAATGGGGGTTAAGCAGGTGGTCATTTTCAGAGAAAAGAGTCATGAAAGGGTTTGCAGCCCTTCATGGGTAAGCTACAGGACCAGATGGGATACACCCCAATGTAATAAAAGAACTCAGGAAGATATCTGCCCCACTGACAGCCTTATTCAATAGCTTACTGGAAACAGGCATGGTGTCAGAAACTGGAGAAGGGCTGACATGGTCTCTCTACATAAGTGCGGCAGCAGGAAGGAGGCTTGCAACTATGGGCTAGTCATTCTTACTTCAGTGGTGGGGAAATTAATGGAAACCCTACTGAAAGAAAGACTGGCAGAGTATCTTGAATCTAATGGACTGCAAGACCACAGGCAGCACAGATTCATGGGGGTGGGGGGATCATGCTAAACAAATTTGATAGATTTCTTTGACTTGGTGACTAGTGGGAGCCAAAGTGGAGAAGTGGGTTGGAAACGAGTTGATGGATAAGAGACATAGGGTGGTGGTTAACGGCACTCACTCAAGCAATGAGATAGTGACCGGTAAGTTACCACAGGACTCTGTATCGGGACCAGTCCTCTTTAATGTCTTCACAGGGGACATTGCAGAAGAACTGAAAGGAAAAGTCTGCCTTTTTGCAGATGACAAAAATATGCAATTGGGTAGACACTCAGCAGGGCCAGGAAAATACCCAGGGAGCTTAGATAACTCAGGGAGTGGTTAAAAACATGATAGTTGGGGTTCAATGTCAAAAAGTGCAAAATCATGCACCTTGGGCATAGGAGCCCTGGCCCTGAGTATAGGATGTGGTGAGGTACTGACAGAAAGGGACATTGGGGTCATCATATCTGAAGACCTCAAGGTGGTAAGGCAGAGTAACATGACAGTGGATTGGGCTAGTGGGATGCTTGGATGCATAGGTAGGTACACCATTATCTGGGTGCCATAATTAGAGTGCCACAACCAGTTTGCCCATCATGCAGGTGAACTGGATTTTGTGGCACTCGGCAGGGATGGCACTCTCCAGGTATTGTGCCACCTGCCCCATACACCTCTGACCTCGAGGTGGTTATATTTAGGTATGGGTGGTGTGAGGGGTGCGGCCACCGCAAACAGGCAGAACATGCCCTGGGCATTGGAGCACATTGGGGGTCATGCGACACAATTGCCAGGTGTGATGTTCACCATCAGCATTGTGCTTGCACCCTAATGAAGGTTGCATTTTTCTTGTCACCACAAGATAGTGGAACCCATAGGTAAGGGTATCTCCAGCAAGAGGAGAGAGGTGGTGTTGCTACTGTATCGATCCCTGGTGTGACACCTCCTAAAGTACTGTGTCCAGTTTTTGGAGACTGCACCTCAGAAGGACATAGACAGGGTAGAAGTAGTTAAGAGGAGGGCAACAGTAATGGTACATGGTTTGAATGAGAAGCCCTACGAAGACAGACTGAGAGATCTCACCTGAAAGAGAGAGGTGACATCATTAAGATCTATAAGTACCTCACTGGGGTGAACAGGGTACAGGTGGGGAGTCTCTGAAATAAGAAAGAGCAACAGGACCAGGGGACATGCAATGAAGTTGGAACAGGGGAAGTACAAGAGAGATATGAGTAAATATGCCTTTACTGAAAGGGTGGTGAGACTGCCAGCAGATGAGGTGGAGGTTAGAAGAGCTGGAGGCTTCAAGAATGCATAAAATAAATATAGGGGTGCATTAGGAGGCAGGGAGGTGGAAGGGGGGGTTGCCTGAGACCAGATTGGGTCTGTCGAGGCAGAATAGGCAGGCAACATCTGGGCAGACTGGGTGGGCCTTGCAGCCCTTTTCTGACGACAAATTCTAAATTGCTGTGTTTCCATACTATGCAACAGGTGCTTTCCAATGGGTTTCAAACACAGTGGGACAATTGCAAGGGGATCATCAAAAAGGGATGGTGTAAACACTGGAGAAAGGACACTGGAGGAAGGGGAAGTAGTAGAGTAAGGTAGAACCTCTGAGCAGATTTAACAAAATTAAAATCTTCTTTTGTCCTTACTATGTTTCACTGACAGGTGATGAGACAAGACTATTGCTGGGTGAAAAATCAGTTTCACTGAATGGTTTTATATTTCTACAGATTTGGTGGATTTGTTTATTTGCTCCTAACTTGGTCATCTTTTTAGCTAGAGACACCAGTACTGGCATACTTACTTGTTGTTAGGCATCTTAATGGCATGTCAAATATCATGACAACAGTGCCAAAGCCATGAGGGCTGAAATTTGGGTATTTTTCCTTTTTGATGACATTTTTCAAATCTGTTTTTCTGCCTAAGCAGTGATGTCCAGTGTCAGGGTCCCATGGTTGTGATTTTGTGTGAGAACTGTCATGATGTACTCCGTAATGACTAGTCATAAAGTTTGAAAACCTCAATTAAGCAATTAACAAGCAATGGTCTTGTCCATTTTTACCAGTTTGACTGAAAATCCTGATTGGCATAACTAGACAAGAAGGAAACTGACACTGGGCATGATTCTAACTCAGCACCCCTTAAAGCTGAAGACCATTGTTAGGGTTTTGAAAAATGTGAGTGTTTTATTTTACTGTAAACAGTCACCCCTGTAACTATCCTGGGTGCTTCCATGTGCTGATAGGTGAAATCTCCTTTGTTCTTGAGAGCTGTGTTAGCATATGAGAAGATGATGTCACTTAGCCCATTAGTCTTTAAAACATGTCAGCTAATTTGCTATATTGTACAATAGGAGGCAGCATTAAATGAGTAAAGTACCCTGATTACCTTGAGTTTGAAACCTTCTTAACAATGAAACAGCAGGATACTTTCTTGTGTTTTTTCACTGTTTTCCCAGAGATTACAGTGGCCCCACAAGCAGTTCAGTGAGACAAACTCAGAAATATATTCAAACAAAAAAGACAATTCCACCCCAGACATCAAGAATCAAAGAAAATTTTAGGGAATGGTCAACATCCATGTAGTATTAGTTGGTATACTGGTAATGTACAGAAGTAGAGGAAGCAAGCATTTGTAAATGATGAAAGTTCGCCATTGGTATTGCTATTGTACCAGTGGGGCAGGACTAGAGTTCCCAGCAGCCTTAGCTGTTGGCTTATTTACATGCTCTTTATAGCGCTTTAAAAAAAAAACTTTTGTAGTCCCTCAGGTCCCTCCCTCATTTCTCCAGATGCCAATTAGGTGATTTGGGAGTTTGGGAGCATGGCAGAATCTCCATTTTGCCACAGGAGTGGCTTAAAAACAAACACGCGCTTCTAACATCTCGCACTTTCAAATGTGGTTGCATGGCGGTCATACGTCTGTGCTTCTCTGGCCTTCTGCTTTTAGGAAAACACTGTGGTGGGCCAGCAGGAGGTTTCAGATGGTGGCATAGGATCTGGGCTGGGGGTGGTGAACAGTGGGAGCATTTGGAGGCAGGAGGTAAGCCCCACAATTGGGGGGGCATAAGATTTGTCCTGCTCCCATTCTGGAGTGGATACAATGAGGGAATGGACCAGGAGAGTGGCGAGGGGGGAGCACAAGCATACCAAAAGGGGTGATCAGGACACCAAACAGCTGTTTGCTGTAAGGTGTCCTGCAGATCAAAGGAAAAAGCTTCCATATGATTGGTTCTGCTTTTTCTTTTCAACTAGACAAAGTTTCTGCCCATCAAGGCAAAATGGTGTCAAAATCAGCCTGGCTGATGAATAGTGCAGCACTGTCTCACCTCTTGCAGCTCACTCTGCACTGGACAGACAGTGTCACACCCTTCAAAAGTCACTTTTATAGCAAGAAGTTTGCAGTGAGTGCATGCAGGATGAACTTCAAAAAGGATTACAGTTATTTATTGTAATGTTATACTGCCCAGTTGTTTAAGCTAGGACAAGCTTAGGTCATAGTCTTGCAAGATTTTGTATATCCTGAGCAACGGGATCCCAGGGCATCACTAGGGGTAAACGTTCAGGGCTGCAGCTCCAAGTCTTTTAGCTGTAGTGCTGAATAATTTATGAGACACTTGCTTTTTATGTTTGCCCTTGTGCTTGTGAGCAAAGTGAACATTTTGATATGATAGTAGGTTCTAAAATGAGTGTCACTATCGGTCCAGTGCACCACAGTCTAAAAGTGACTCTTCAGTGTCAGACCAATCATCAGCCAGGCTGATTGTGACACTGTTCTGGTCTTGCTGGTTGGAAACTTCATGCAGTTCAAAAGAAAGAGCTGGCCTAATCATGGGTGGCTTTTTCCTTTGACCTGCATAATGCAGCCCTGATCAATTTGCTATGGTACTTCCCCTCACAACTTAACCTCAAATAAAGAAAACTGTCCCTCAATCCCTTTCACCACTTCCTTCTTAATTTTTTGACATTGGGGTGCCCAATCCCTGATGCCAACTACTATCCCCACCTCACTCATTTTCACTGTGAGACATCAGGAAGCCCACCCCTGGTGCTGCCACATATAAGAAAACCCACCCACCAGCCTGACCATTTCTATAGTGTGACACTGGGGAGACCACCCCTGGTGCCACCAAATAAAACACCAACACTGGGGTGCCCAATTTCCAGTGGTGGCACCTGAAATGAAGAAAATTATCCTTTGTAATTTTTATTAATTTTTATATACCCTGTAACAAAACAAAACCATCCATTGATGTCTGTTGCCACTGCCACAATTACCCTCCTCCACCCAACCCTCCCACTCAGCACCCATTCATTTTCCATTACCAGGGTGTCCAGTCCCCCAGTACCAGCTATTACCCTCCATCCCACCCCCATTTTCATTGTGTGACACTGGGGAGCCCAACCCCTGTGTTGCCAAACATAACACCAACACTTGGGTGCCCAATCCCCAGTATTGGTACCTGAAATAAAAAAGACATCCCTTACAGACTTTTCACATTTATATACAGCCCGAAAGAAAGAAAACCATCCATTGATGTCTGATGCTACTGCCGTCAGTACCCTCCCACTCAATTCCCATCCCCACTCTTACCCCTACTTACCTACCAGGGCTGAAATGCCTTAATCCTCTCTGGACCAGAGACACATCTTTACTGTTCAGTGCTGGACTGGGAACTGAGGAAATCATGTATGCAGTTCAATGTATTTCAATGGGTTTTGAACTTGTCTTCATAACTTAGTCATTTTTGAAAATTTGTTCCGCAAATTTTCAAAATGGCCTTTTTTGGGACCCTGCCTCATGAACAGTCACAGTGAAAATAAGAAAATCTATCCTGAAAGGGGATTTTTTTGATCGCTATGCCAAACCATCTTTCAGGCAGGATTTGAAAATGTTCTCTGCTCTTGTTTATGTGGTGGGGTCATAAAAAGATTATGTTGAAAATCTGGGGTACAAATATTTAAAAAAACAACAATGTTATGAGTGTACATTGAAATGTTTCAATGCACACTCATAACTTAAGTCATTTTAAATATTTTCACCCCAAAATTTCATCATAGCCATTTTTTCACACCACCTCATGAGTGTGACCACTGGCATTTTTTTCAAATCCTCGCCAAAATGTGTTTTAGCATGTGTGGTGCAAAATTACCTTCTGGGCAGGATTTTAACATTTTCTCCACTCTTGCTTATGAGGTGCGGTGATAAGGCTATGTTGAAAATTTAGGGTGAAAATATTACATGTGAAAAAAAAACTAAGTTATAAAGAAATGTTGAATTGTTCTATTTCCTCATAACTTTATTTTTGCAAATTTCGGCCCCCTAATGTCAACATATCCATTGTGTTACTCCACCTCCTGAACCTTATAGGTGTCATTTTTCAAATCCCCTCTGAAACTTGTTTTCACAGTCGCACTGCAGAATCACCTTTCATACTACATTTAAAAAAAAAATTCCACCTGTCTTTATCATAATGTCAGGTCATAAAAAGACTTGAAAACTTGGGGAGCCCACTAAAAATTAGATATTGCCTGTCAGCTGGCCTCTACTGAATAAATACAATCTAAAAAATGTGTAAAATCAGAACACCACTGAAAGTGACATATTGCAGCTCTTCTGGTCTATCCTGGATAAATATATAGTAAAAATTTGTATGAGCAAGACCCAGTACAACAACAATGCAAATGGCAGAGAGAGTGAGAGAAAGAGAGAGAGAGATGGAGCCAGGGAGGTCATCTCGGTCTGACTTACGAACATTCACCCTGGTGCCATCAGTTTTTTCCCTGTTAGTACTCACATTTTTTTTTACTTTTACTTTTTTGTAAATATATTTCACTCAGATGTATGTTTTGCTGGAATCTCGAGGACTGATGGGATCATGCTGGGTGTCAGGCTGGCAGCTGGCAGTCAGGGTTCTCGCTGACTGTGAAAAACCAAAAGAAGTGGAGGACAAATTAATTTAAAGCATGCATGCACACACTTAAACACAGTGACTCAAGCTGAGCCATAAAACTTCTATTTTATGCATGCTGTTGCTTCTTGGGGAAAGGGGAAGCAGTGGCGGCTCTATACTGGGGCACACCAGGGCACATGCCTTGGTAAACAAAATTCTGTGCCTTGTTTGGTGCCCCATGTGATGCAGAGTTAACCCATAGGAATTATATATATAGGTGCTCTGGATGCCAATGGTTGTGCTCTGCCAATGCCCTGGTAACCAGTAGAGGCTGAAGCTGCCAAAAGGCAAACCAGTTATTAGAAATACACTAAACCAATAGATAAACAGCTGCAGCATGCAGGAAATAGTACATGTTTTAAGGCTCTGGTCACTGTGCATTCAGTCACTTCATCCTGCATTTGTTTGTTTCAGCAAAAGTCACTGTTACACTTTAAGTGTCAGTTAACTACACTGTAACTGCATTCCATGTGCAATGTAGTTTCATGCAAAGGCATGTAACTACAGTGTAATTACCCTGTTGCATGTAATTAATACAGCTTGCAGCTGCCATCATTCATGGGGAGCATTTACCCTTGGATGCTTTTGCTTTGAACAAACCCTGAAAACCCATACCCACAACAGCAATGTGTTGATTGGAGGGGAGTGGCTCACCTCATCTTGGTGAGGTGAATATTATATTCTCTGTTAATGACAACAGCCCACACAGAACCCCAATAACCTCCAACTGACTCATTAGGTTGTCAGATGAGTTCTCCTCCTTCTGCTTCTGTCCACCCTTGCATACTACTCACACTCAGTGGAGTTACTCCTACTGCAGATCGCATGTCCATTTTATGAGAAATATAAAAATCCATGGCTAAGGCTTATTACTCACTAAGATACACAAAAATATTTCTGATCTGATAGTGAAAATATTTATAATAAATAACCTGACCTCCAGTTTGGTTTGAAAATTTGGTCTGAGTGGGTAACTTGCTTTAACTTCTGATGAGGAGGGATGAAGGCCACATGCCAGAACTGAACAAACTCTGGTCAGAGACGATATGGCTGTGGAAAGCTTTTGGGATGCTTTTACCAATTATTTCTAATGAATTTGCATAATGCAGATCTTCCGAGATGCAGTTTCAATGTGGTCTTCCTTTTACACATTTTTACACTGTATTTTCCTAGAATATGCCTGCTGATTGCTATATATTTAGCCTGTATAGTTCACAGAAGAAATGGCATCTTATTTTCAGGTGGCAGAGTACTGGCAGTAGGATGCTGGAATGTGTCATACATAGGCACGAGCTATGTGTGGGTGATTACGCCCAGTGGTCATACACCTCAGGTGCTAGCATGCAGATCCATCATCCTGGTGCCATTGCACTACTCAGTGCGGGGGACAGCCGATGCTGTACCCACTTACAGAGGTCCAGGGACAGGCATGTTACAGCTGACCACCCATTCATTTGAACAATTGGGGAACTGCAGATGCACTATCCATAGTCTGGAGCATACACTGCAAATGGCATTGCAGGATACTGCACCCCATGGCACCCAGGATACCTTAGCAGTCTGGAGGGTGGCATGTTACACAGGAGAATAGGGAAGAGTGTGGGTCTGCAGCTGTGTATATGACAGCAGGAAGATACAGCATTGACAAGGCAGGCATTGAGTGTTATGTCAATTCACTCTTACGGTTTGCCAGGGACATGCACACGGCTACATACACTGGTGGGTCTACAGCATGCATAGTGCCCCAATGCACAGTACAGCCACTTGGGCCATTCCAGAATGCAGGTCCCCGGTCCAGGTCCAATGCAGTTGGCAGCTGGTCATATCAGAGTGTGGAGGGCAGTGGCAGTCACTGCAACAGGTCGGGTATGGGGGAGCAGGAGTGTCTATGTATCAAGGTGGTGGGTGGGGGGCCCTTTATACTATGGATATGGACCATGGTTTCTTCTGGTACAATTGGGTCTGGGGGGGGCCCTACACTATGGAGCTCTTCAGGGATGTAGTTGGATCGATTGAGGATGGGAGGGAGTACCACTAGTCCATCAGGGCTGCCAGGCTGTTGTGTACCTGGATGCACGTCCACAGCCTGCCTGTGGGTGGTTGTCTGGATTAGGCCAGCTATTTATGGCCTAACTGTGGTCCGCGCTGCTCTGGACTGTGACAGGTGCATTCCCACTGAGTATGCCACAGTGCAGCACATGCATGGGAATGCACCCTCAACTTGCACGGCATAATATTTGTGTGCACCCTGGCCCATTCCCTTGCAGCCAGTGCATCCTGAATGTTTCAATGTCATGCTGCAACGCAATGTTGGAGTTGCACAGCACAGCTCCCTTTTCTGCCGGGATGTGCTGAGCATTTCCTTTGAATATGGTGGTCCTAGACTAGGCTATCCTGAAGAAATACATTATCAAAATTGTAAAATCATGACTCCATTGAAAACAAACTATTGCATCTAATCTGGGACAGCCTGAGTAAATACAGTGCAAACATGTGTAAATGAAGAGCCCTATGACTATGAGATGTAGCGTCTCCCCTGCACTATCCAGGATACAAAATATAGGATAAGAAATATTTAAAGAAATCTACTGTAAACTGAACTTCACTGTGTTCAGACATAAACAGTTTCTTGTTTTATAACATACTAGAATGCAGTATTTATGTTGAATGCTGTGGCCATGAGGATGGTGTGTACAGAGTGTGTGTGTGTGTGTGTGTTTGCTGTAGCTCAATATATTATTTTCTCAAAAAGCATAGTAGAAAATGCCTGCTGATTGCTACATATTTAATCTGGGTAGTTCACTGAAGACCTGGCATGTGTCTGAGACAGTGCTTATCACATAGTGTCTTTAGAGGTTAGAAAAACAGTGTAAATTATAGATTTGCTGGGAAAGGGCTGACATTTATGAGGTACGAATCTATCTTGAAAGACAATACATTCCCAAGTGAAACTAGTAGAAAGAAGTGGTTTAAATGCCAAGCATTTACAGTAAATGTGCAAGTTGTTGCATTACAAAGGGGGTAAACAAATCTCCGGTTTAATAGTTGAAAGGGCCCACTAGGCTTCTGAGGACAAGATCCTATAAAAAGTTTGATTATTTTGCTTTCTTAGCTGATCTTGCAGGTGTTAAGTGGGATCACTTAGAATTGATATTGGATTTAAGTTTGGCTTGGGAGTTTTTTGTTTCAGAATTTCTCCTCATGTGTAATAAGCACATGCCTGTGGTAACTAGGAAAATAAAAGGAAATTCCACCCCATGGTATACCACTAAACGTTTTAAGTTGAAGCATGTTAAAAGTAAAACTTGGGAAGATGCACAAGTTTCAGGGAGGGTTAATGACTGGTAACAACATAGGAAGTTATGAAATCTATATGTGGCTAATTTAAGGGATACTAAAAATAAATATTTTAAAGCCGAAACCCTGGAATCTGCAGGGAAACCTGGGAAATTTTAGGGTTTAATAGGAGACTTAAAGTGGCAGTCTAATTTAAAGACACCCATTAATCTGTCTGAAGAGGTAACCTTTAGATAAGAGTCTTCACTCGCTGACAGGTTTAATGACTATTTTGTAGAGTCTGGTAATTTTTTTGACAGCCCAAATGAATTTTTATACAACCCCCTGGATTTTTGTACTACTGGGGTCCCAAAATTTGCTTTGAAGTTGTAACTAGTGGTGAGGTGTTGGAAACGTTGTTGCAATTAAAAATCTTCTCGGGATTGTGGTCCAGATGGCTCGTCTCCAAGAATGTTGAAGTATGCTGCAACTCATATTTCAGACCCTTTGACTTATCTGTTTAATCGTTCGATCAAGGAAGGTTGTATATCAGAAGGTTGGAAGTCAGCCAGGATCATCCCCATCTTTAAGGGAGACGACTCAGGCCGCCTGTCCAACTACTGACCTATTTCTCTGTTACCATTGATTAGCAAGGTGATGGAGAAATTGTTGGCTAGACAGATTATAGAGTACTTAGAAAGAGAAAGATTATTGGATCTGTACCAGTCTGGTTTCCGGAAATCTCATGGCACTGTTATGGCTGTGTTGGAAGTTCTAGATGAGATCGATAAGTCAACTGAACCCCAATGCTATACTGGTGCCATTTTAATTGATCTCTCCAGGGCTTTCGACACAGTGGACCATCAACAGTTGCTTTTGAGATTATCTGAAGTAGGGATGAGTCATTCAACTTTGGATTGGTTCATCTCTTACCTTACTGAGAGACATCAGATAATGGTTGTTAATGGTCCTGTTTCGGTGTCACAGGTGGTGCAGAGAGGTGTACCCCAAGGATCTGTTTTGGGTCCCCTTTTATTTTTAGTTTACTTAAAAGAATTTGGTTCTCATGCGGGGGCTTCTCGCTACCACTTGAACACCGACGATACCATATTGTACTACTCGGGTGAATCAGTTCCAGATATACAACGTACATTACAGGAGAGTTTTGATAGCATGGAATTGTTTTTTGTTAACTCCAAGTTAAAACTTAATTAATCTAAAACTAAATGTATGTTGTTTGGGTCACCTATTAGATTAAAAGATGATCTGGTTTTAGAAATTGTTGATAGTAAAGGGTCGGGTTGGAGTTAGTTAACCAATACAAACATCTGGGATTTTGATTAGATAAACATGGGTCTGGCAATTTGCATGTTGATAATTTAATTTCCCAAGTTAATAAATAGGTGGGTTTCCCACATAGGAATAAGAATTGTTTAGATTCAGTAACATTGAATCTGATTGTCAAGCTGCAGATTTTGCCTTTAATTAACTATGGGGATGTTCTCTATGCCGGAGCTACTAATGATCGACTATCTAAGTTAGATGTTCTTGTTAACCGCTTAGCTAGATTGGTTCTTAAATGCTCTAAACTTACTCTCCATTGTGAATTATATGAGATGCTTGGGTGGTTTCTACTAAGTAGGAGAAGAATGATACATGAACAGTTATTTGCTTATAAATGCGGGTTGGGCTCTGTCCCAATATACTTAAGGGATATAATTTCCTTTAGAAAAGTAGAATTATCTTTGAGAAATTCAGCTGTTTTAGAAATGGTTGTCCCTTTAGCAAAAACAAAGCGCTCCCAACATCTTTTTAGTAATTATATTCCAATATGTTGGAATGGTCTTCCTCATGAATACGGGCAAAAGACTGGTAGGCCTCAGTCTATTTTTCAACTCAGAAAATATTTTTCTATACAGGAACCTTGTAAATGTACTTAATGTTATTTATGACGTTGATGTTTGATTGTATTTATTTAATGTATTGAGTGTTGTATATTCATGTGTTTTTCTGTAAAGGTCACTATTGTGAATGAGTTTATACTCAATGGTTTTTTACCTTAAATAAACAAACAAACAAACAATATTTAACAAGCTGTTTCAGTTTCCTTGGAGTTAAGTCTCCAACATTCTTAACAGAAAGAAGGAAGTATTTTATTTCAGCTGGCAAGGAAGGATACATTGAAAAGTCCAAAACGTGTTCCACGATACTCTATTTTCCAGCTACAGATAGTAAGATGGCTGTAGGCTCCACCCACAGCCATAAAAAGGAAAGAATAAGCAGTTGAAGATGTGAAATTTTTGAATCAGAGATATTAAATTTGTCATCTTTCACAAAGATAATACTTGTCTCAAGTGTGTGAGACCAAGGACAAAAATTACACAAATCTAATTGAAGAGTCAGACAATGACCCTGACTAGATATTAAGTCCTGGAGTAGGACAATGTAAAATATAACAGACTGGATGGACCAGTGGTCTTTTTCTGTCAACATTTTCTATTTTACTATGACAATTTAATATATTTCTTAATGGACTGTGTAGGAGGCAGAGAGAGGGAAGTCAAGTCAGGGACAGCCTGACCACTAACCATTAGGGACATTTGATTACAATTTGCCAAGTAAACAGCAGTCTTCAGTGTCAGTTCATACAGCCTGAGGAGAAGTGACATCTGACAGACAACTCAGCTAGGAATTTAATTATCACTAATAATTCAATTCTTAATATTATCAGCTGAGCTGGAGATGTTTTATGAACACTGGACTATATTCTTCAATTCTGTGTGTATAATATAGTAAAGGCTGGAGTAATGGTCTAGAGGTTAGAGCAACAAGCTGTGAATGAACTTGTTACATCCAGAAGACCAGGGTTTGAGTCCCACAATTTTCACTTGTATACAGTGTGAGCCTGAGCAAGTTACATAACCTCCCTGGCTCCCCTGTTGTCCTTGTAATTGGTCACCAAAGAACAAAAACAGAAAGGAAAAAAATAAAGACTGTGTACTTTTGACCTATTGTGCACTCATCCTCTTAGTGCCTGAATCTGAGTGATTACCTAGTGCTAACAGTCACATACTGTATGTAGTTTGGCCTGTTGAGCATAGGGAAATGACACATGCACAGCTTATGCAGGAATGTATCTAAGAAGTTGCAGCAGCAGAACTGCAATATATTATATTATATTATATTATTTATTTATTTATTTATTTACGTGTTTAACTAGGAAGACATGCTGAACAGGGATTGCTCGATTCCAGATGTGTCCTGGGGGACAAATCCCATTATTTATACATTACATGTGGAGGCAGACCTGGACAAAACAGACAATAGGCAGGTAGCATACAAAGGAGGTGGGGAAATACAATTGGATACAATTACACAAGTTATCGCCTGGAAACACAGAATGGTAGGTATGCAGTGACCCATGGGGTAAGCACTGAATGGGAACTAGCTAAAGCAAGAGCAGTTGGTGGAGAAGTGTGTGCTGAGGAGGAGGCTGAGGTGATGGGGGTTAGTAGAGTGTCTAATATTGGCAGGCAAGGCATTCCAGAGCTTAGGGATACTGTATTTGAAGGTGGCTTGACCTTTGGTTGCGTGCATGAAGCGGACACGGAGGAGCCTGGGGTCCATACTTCTGAGGGGGTAGGCAGGAGGAGGTTGTGGTGAGAGGACAGAGGCCAGGTAGGAGGGAAGGGACTGGGACCAGAATTTGGCTGCAGTCCTAGCGCAGTGGGTCAGTCCACGGGCCTGAAGGGATGGCAGGGCTAGGGAGCTGTATAAGGTGCAGTGGTGGGTTGTTTGTGGGCAGTCCAGGATAAAGCGACAGAAGGAGTGAAAAAGTGAAAAAGGAAATTATAGGAAATTATAGGAAAGGAAATTTAGTTAACAAACATCTCATGATGTCCAACAAGATAAAAATTATTGTTTTGCTACAAAATACATTACATTCCTTACAAAATGTATAGCACATTTGTAATGTAAGGGGGTACAGAATAGGCCTCTGAATGCACCAGAGAGCATCAAAAACCCCAAAGTAAAGCCTTTTCCTAGCAGTTATTTCCCCTTATATGTGAAACAAAATATTACTGTCATTTCCCAAGCCCATCCATAAAGTCCACAGGATCCCTCTTGAATAGTTGTGTCCCTTGGTTTGAAGGTGCATGCTATTCAGCCAACTGTACCTCAGCTCCTTTAGAATTCAAGTCGCCATCAGACTGGCCTGATTACACCAACATTTCAATTCAATATTCTTCTGGTATCATTTTCCTGATGCACCGAGTCAAATTAAATCTAGTGTAGCATATTTTTGTTCGTTCATTGTTACCTTAACAAGCTGGTTCAGTAGAACTTTAAGAAAACCTAATATTTAGACACAGTCCAGCCTGTATTTCCCATTCGTGCTGTATTCTTCCTCCCCATAATTTATTACTGAGGTCATCGGTATGAAAACAGGTTCTGTGCTCCTGAATAGTTTGTCTATTTCTTCTGCTTTCTCCCTACCTCAGGTCATAATACACTGCTTGTGGTATCACAGTTAATCCAATGGCAACAGATTGTGATGTCACAGCAGAGGACTATGACTTAAAGTAAGGAGTAAGATACAGAGACAGATGAACTCTAAAGGAACTCTAAGGGATAAATATCATACATTCACACAAATTTCCTCAGTAATAAATAATGGGGAGGAGAAATATATAAAATATAAATGGAACGTGGGCAGAATTGTACCTAATTATTATGGTTTTTAAAGTTTTGTTTGAGGTGTCAGTGGCTCTTTAACGTTTTCATAAATTTCTGTAGATGCTGCTGAATTTCTGTTTCTGATACTTTATCAAATACTTACATGAAGACATATTTTTATATGAATTCATTCTAATACATTCAGCAGCAGATGGATCTTATCTTTTGGGAAGCTAGGTATCTACTGTTTTTCTTTCACTCCCCCTTTTTTCACTCTCTCATTTATTTTCTATATATGGTTTTATCTAACCTGCCTAGGTGCCATTGTTTTGTATTCGACTGTAAAACATGTTTCATACTTTTGTCTATTTATATTGGGCACTCTATTTTTCATGTTTTCTAATGTGCTTGTAAATAAGCATGATGGTTTATTGTGTCCGACTGGCCACTGAGATTCAGAATGTGTGACGTATTCTTGTACAAGAGAATATAAAAATCCATCAGTGCTTTCTGTGGCCAAACTCACTGAGGAAGGGTCATGCTAGGACTTTAAGCACCAGGGCTCTTTTGCTACTATCACTGCTGAGGAATAAATGGAGTAAAACAATAGCACCACTCTGTTTTTTACTTTGTTGGAAGAGTGCAGTTTCCTTGTTTGTTTGCTTCAGTAGTTTTGTTTACTTCAAAACAGGTATTTTGCAGATTTAATTTTTAATGTAAGGTTAAAACTGAGATTCACCAGTTGTTAACTATGTTTGGATTATGTTTTCTAATTCTGAGTTCTATTTCTTTGCCAGACCTGCCATGCCCATTGTTGTCCCCCTCAACCATTCCTTTTGTCAGCTAATTTTTTGTCCTCAGAGCAAAAATGCTGCATTTTGCTGAGATGTCCATACGTTCCACAGGATCCCACTTGGTTAGATCCTTTCCCCCAGTTTGGAGCCACGCGCTATTTAGCCAGCTATACCTCAAATCCCCTCAGAATTCCTGTGGCCATCTGGGTCAACTTTCATATTATTTTCATTTCATTTCTCTCATCAGTTGTTTTTCTTCATATATAAAACAAAACATTGCCGTCATTTCCTGAACTATCCATACAATTCACAGGATCCCACTTGAGTAGCTCTCTCCCTTGGTTTGAAGATACATGCTGTTCAACCAGTTGTACCTCAAATCAGTTTAGAATTCTTGTGGCCATCAGACCAGCTCGACTACTCAAACATTTCAATTCATATTCTTCTGTATCATTTTCCCCTATGCACTGAGTCCAATTAAATCTAATCTATTGCATTTTTGTCAGTTCATTGCCACCTTAAATTTATTGTAGATTTCCATAGATGCTGCATAATTTATATTTCTGATACTTTATCAATCACATACTGTATATGAAGGCATATTTTTATGAGTTCATTCTGATATATTTGGCAGCACATGGATCTTATGTTTTGGGCACCTAGGCATCTACTGGTTTTCTTTCATCCCCCCCCTTCACTCTCACACTTGTTTTCCAAATATGTTTTAATCTAACTTTCCTAGGTGCCATTATTTTGTATTCAAGCTGCAAAATATACATTTCATGCAGTTGTCTAATTATAGAAAAACCCCGTTTATCCGAATTCCAGATAACTGAAAACCTCAGTTATCTGAAACTCAGACATGTCCCCGGTACTTTCAATGATGCACACATAGGCAACTAGCAACAATTAGCTACAATTAATAGTTCAGCTGCTGTCTATTGTGTACATTAATTGGTGTTAACTGGTGGCAGTCAGGCAGTCAGCACATTGAAATGGCTGTGAGAACTCCAGCCTCAGATTGAGTCAGGAATCGAGCTTACAGCAACAGCACTGCATTACATATTAAAGGAGAAAAAAATGCTGCTTGCATCTTATAACACTGATCACTGTCATTTTGTTTTTTTACTCCATTCTGTTTTGTTCTGTTTGTCTGTGGTTGTATTCAAGAGGGACAAGAGAAAGGGAAGCATTTAATGGTGTGTCATTGTCTTCCCTACCAAAAACTGATCGCCTGTGTCCTGATTTTGCTCCCCAAACAGGGTCACCACCATGGCAGAGCCCCACATCTGGTGATCACTGATTTGTTTGTTACATCAACTGTTGCTGTTTTTAATTTCTCAGATGTAGGGAAATTGAGTTCCTGCCAGATCTGAACAGGGGAAAATTATATACTTAAAAGGACAAACATCAAATTCATTAACAGTACCACAGAACTAACTATGCTCATTTCCACCACTGCCATCCAACCCCTCCATTCTAATGGAAACGTGGAGAGTAGAACTGTCAATCACAGGAACACTGTTCCTAGTTTTGAGTGCTATTAACCCATCCAACCAACCAAAGGCAGACTTACCACAATACCAGTTCTCACCATAGTCAGTAAGTTTTGTGAGAGGGGGGAGCTAGTCAGAGTATAGGAACATCAAGGTCCTGTAGGGGGTCAATTTGAGTGGTCGCTGGAGAGTCTTGGATTTGGGTGGTGAGAGGGAGGAGATACCCTGGGGCAAAATGGATGCCAAGGAGGGGTTCCTCCTATCTGGTGCCCATACTCAAGGGCTCCATTGAGATTAATGTGCAGTTAACTGATCTGGCAGTCTCCCCTCATCCTTCTCGGGTCGTGTTATGCAATGCCAGGTTAATGAGGAACAAAACTGCCATAATGGCAGATTTGATTGCCTCGGTTGATCTGGCTTGCAGCATGGAGACCTGGCTGGATGGAAATGTGGCTCTCATTTTGGAGATGGCAGTACCAGTCAGGTACTCCATGATACACATCCCAAGGAAGGATCGCAGAGGTGGGGGGGGCTTTTTGTTTTAAGGCTGGCATGAACCTCAGGATGCTATCTTTGGATCCTACCAAGTCTTTTGAGCATGTGGCTGCACGGGGGGGGTCCTGATGTGGGCTACAGGATCCTCCAGCTCTATCCCCCCCCCAGGCCTGGGGGGTGATTTTTTGTGGGAGATTGAGGAGCTCATTGCTGGCCTACTTTTGGGGTCTCCCAGATGGTTAATTCTGGGGGACTTCAATGCTTGGGTCAACGATGGGCTCTCAGCATTTGGTTGCAACCTCCTGAGGAGCATGGGGGCGCTGAGCCAGATGCAAAATGTTACTTCAGTGACCCACTCACACGACCAAACACTGGACTTGATATTTTCAATTGGCCTTGAGGTCTTTGACCTAGGGGCTGATCCGGTAGGTTGGTTGGATCATAGCATTGTGAGGTATATGCTAGCAACCCCCCCTCCCAGTAGTACCTGCCTCTGTGGAGATGATCCGGTACAACCCTTTATGGGGACTGTCCCCAATGGGACTATCGGCAGTACTAGACCTATCAAGGGTGAGGGCTGCTGGTGCAAATAGGATGGATGAGGTGGTGGTGGCTTATAATGAGGCCATCACTGCAGCCTTTGACTCTGTTATACCAACTCATGTCTGATCCTTATCTACTCACCAGAGATTCCCCTAGTTTGATGGGAAACTTAGGGAGTTGAAGATTAAGGGTCAGAGGTTAGAGAGACGTTGGAGGAGTTCCAGCCTGTTGGTGGACAAATTGGCCCTGAGGTCCCTTTATAAGGATTATCAATAAACAATCTCCCATAAGAAGGCAGCTTTTTCATCCAGAGGGATTGATTCAGCAAGAAACAGACTGGTTCAGCTCTTCCACATGGTTGACAGGCTTTTACACCCAGCCTGTCTCTATGTGGGGGAGAGCTGGTTCTAATATAAGATGTGAAGACTTTGCCCTGTTCTTTGCCAACAAATTGTCTTCCATCAGTGCTGAGATCTCCTCAGATGCCTCTTATAAGGATTGCAGGGTTCACTCTCTGACGTGTCAGGGCACTCCTCTGGTATGGGCTGAGTTTGACCCGGTTGGTGTGGAGGAGGTGGTGGAGGTTATGTCAAAGCTGTGGCCAACACATTGTGATTTTGACCCAGGTCCAACCTGACTTTTGGTTGGATGTTTGGACCTGATTGGTTCTGTGGTGGCCGAGATTGTCTGGAGTCCCTTGAGGAGCAGAATCTTTTCATCAGCCTTGAAAGAGGTCCTGGTTAGACCCCTATTAAAGAAACCCTCACTGAACCTGAACTGCCTCAGCAACTACAGACCAGTTTCAAGCCTCACATTTTTAGGGAAGGTTATAGAAAAGGTGGTGGCCATTCAGATCGAGAGGTGTCTTACCTTCACCTCCACCTATGAGGTTTTACAGTCTGTGTTCAGGGCTGGGCATAGTACAGAGACCACCTTGGTGAAGGTGTTGAATGATCTCGTGGTTGCGAGAGAGACAGGAGAGAGTGGACTATCTTGATCCTCTTGGATCTCATGGTGACATTTGATACCATGGACCACAAAGTGCTGCTTGACTGACTGCAGTTTTGGTGTGGCCTGTCCCGTACAGTCATCCAATGGTTCAGATCATACTTGACAGACAGAGTGCAGAGGGTGGTGATTAGATTAGCCTCATCTAACCCAAAGTCTACGACCTGTAGAGTTCTGCAGGGATCGGTTATGTCGCCCTTGTTTACAATTTACATGCTGCCTCTTGGGCACATTATCAGGCAGTATGGACTGGGTTTTCACTGCTATACAGATGATACCCAGCTGTATCTGTCCTGTGCACTAGGTAGTCAGATGGCAGATGCCATGCTTAACAGCTGCCTAACTGAAATCTTTTTTTATTTTATTTAAACAGCAGTTTGGAAAACCTTTGAGCCATAGGCTCATTTACAAAGGTACCTTGTCACAGTAATCTGGACTTGGATGTCTCATAATTGGTTAAAACTCAACCTGACAAGACTGAGGTGCTGGTGGTGGATCCAGGTCATCGGGGGGGTGACTTATTGGGATCCCCCTGGTCTTGTACTTGGGGGTAACATTAGTCCCATCTGATCAGGTAAAGGATCTGGTCATGATCCTGGATGATGGCTTGACATTTAAGTTACAGGTGTCAGCCATTGTTAAGTGGGAATTCTATCATCTGAGGAACATTGCTCAGATCCGGCGCCTTCTACCACCTGAGGACCTGACTTCACTGGTACATGCTTTTGTCACATCCAGGATGGATTACTGTAATGCCTTGTACCTAGGGCTTTCTGGAGGTAACCTCCACTGGCTGCAACTTGTGCAGAATGCAGTGGCTCGATTATTGACAGGCGTACAAAGGTATGATCATATTATGCCTGTCCTGCATGAGCTGCACTGGCTGCCGGTTAGGTGGAGGATCATCTTCAAGGTCGGTTTACTGACCTATAAGGCCCTACATGGTAGGGAACCAGCTTATGTGAAAGATCTCCTCATGCCCCACTACCAGACCCAGGCTCTCCATTTCTCTGAGGGTTGCCTTTTTAGTCTTCCTAGGGTGAAGCTGTGACACTCGAGTGATTGAGAATTTTCTGTGGCTGTGCCCACCCTATGGAACTCTCTTTCTCAACAATTTTGGAAGGCACCCTCGGTGGAAGCCTTCATAAAGGGATTAAAAAACATTTTATTTAACCAGGCTTTTAATGAGTTTTAATTTCCGAGTTATATGGATAGATAAGTTTTATGTATACAGCTATCGCTCCACTTGGATTATATGTTTATCGTGATGTTGTTTGTTGTACTGTGTTTTTAATTTTGTAAAGCACTCTGAATCCTTTGGAAAGGGGCACTATATAAATAAAATATGTATGTATCTATCTATCTATCTATCTATCTATCTAAGATTACTTGCGCCATTGATTACTTATAGTACTGATCTTTTTGTCAAAAGCACAAAAAAATAGGAACCTCATTTATTTGAAATCAAATTTATCTGAATGTTTTTCATGTCCCCCAAGACGTTCAGATAAATGTGGTTTTACTGTACATTTATCTGGGGCACTGTATCACATTTTCTAATGTGTTTGCAAATAAATATCATGGTTTATTGTATCTGACTGGCCAGTGAGATTCCAAATGTGTAACCTATGCTTTTATAAGAGTATTTCAAACCCATTAGTGCTCTCTTTGGCCACGCCCCCTAAGGAAGGGTCACACTAGGAAACAAAGCACCAGGACTCTTTTGTTGCTGTGAAATAAATATAGTAAAGGAATAGCACACCTGTTTTTTACTGTTTTGAAAGAGTGCAGTTTCCTTGTGTGCTCTCTACTAATATATCCTTCAATACTGGCTTAGTCATCAGTGTATCCCAGTGTTTATAAACTATACTGGTACAGAAAGCAGAAGGTGGTGGCAAATGGGATCCAATCCAAGGAAAAGGAGGTGACCAGTGGGGTGCCTCAAGGATCAGTCCTGGGGCCAGTCCTTTTTAATCTCTTCATCGGTGACATCACTGCAGGACTGAAAGGGAAGGTTTGCCTATTTGCAGATGACACCAAGACCTGCAACAGTGTAGACACTCCAGACAGGGTCAAGAAAATTAGGAGGGACCTAGGGAAGCTGGAAAATGGTCAGAGGTGTGGCAATTAAAATTTAATGCAAAAAAGTGCAAAATCATTCACCTGGGGGTGCAGAAACCCTGGTGAGAGCTACAGGATGGGGGGAAAGGGAGTTAGTGACAGTTACCAGAGAAGAAAGGGATTTATGGATAATCATCTCAGATGATCTAAAGGTGGCCAAACAGTGCACCAAGGTGGCGGAGAGGGCCAGTGGCATGTTGGGGTAATAGGAAGAGGTATCACTAGTAGAAGAAGGAATGTAGTGATGCCACTATACAAAATGCTGATGAGGCATCATCTGGAATATGGGGTACAGTTCTGGAGGCCCCATCTTCATAAAGATATAGACAGGGTGGAGGTGGTTCAGAGAAGGGCAAGTAAGATGGTGCAGGGCTTGCACCACAACCCATATGAGGAGAGATTAAAATACCTCAATATGTATAGACTGGAAGAGAGGAGGGAACGGGGGATATGACAGAAACCTTCAAGTATTTTATGGGCATAAACAAAGTGCAAGTGGACTGCATCTTTCAGTATAAAAGATGTACAAGAACAAGAGGGCATGATATGAGATTGGAGGGGGGGCAGGCTAAAAAAAATGTGAGGAAATTTGTCTTCACAGAAAGGATGGTGGATGCACAGAATAGCCTGACACAGGAGGTGGCGGGAGCTAGCACAGTGGGGGGATTCAAGCATGCATGGGATAGACAAAAAGTTTCTATAAGATGAAGCCATACATGTGTCCATTTCTGTTCCTACTAATTGCAGATAAATTTAATCATCAGACTCAAAATACTTGTGTTTTAAGGTGAAGTCAATAGACTCATCCAAAAAGGTAGCCAGCTATATTTCTCTTTCTTTTCATATTCCTAAAACATTACATGCTATTCATCTAAATGATCTGGAATTGTGTTACTAATGTATTTATTTATTTAATTACATTTGGTAACCGAGTAAGGAGCAGTGGGCCAACAGCACTTTTTCAGGCTTGACCCAGGCCAAAAGCATACAAACATGGTCGTACGTAACATCATTACTGTAAACAACAATAATGCAAAAAACGCACACAACTTACAACAATACAACTGTCAAGTAAATACTAATGTAGCATAAATTTGAATGAGTTGATAGAAGTAATGTTACATAAGGCAACACCAGGCACTTCATTCCAAAAACCTGGAGCAGACATAGAGAAGATCTTGGAGTCCATTGTTGTTTTGCACAAAGAAATAACTAATTGTAGACATTCAGATGATTGAAGTGCAGTATCTAAATGTTAAACATTAACACTGTGACTCAAACAACCAAAAAAAAAAAAATTTAATACATGATACTGGGGAAATACAGTTAGGCTGGGAATAAATAAGACCATGTTTTGCTCTTGATGGAGCAAAGTGGAGAAAATGACATATAATAATACAAACAACCTGCAGTGTTTGAAGCTCTGCTTGTCCAGTATAAAGAAACAAGGCTGACACCAAATCAAAAAAGGGAGAAGTGATCCCATAGCAATTGTTTTACAAGTTTCCAGAGAAAACTAATTTTTTAGCTTTATACTGCTCCAAGCCTCTGATTAATGCTCTTATAAAACTTCCCAAAATGTTCTGAATAAACAAGGATAGGGTGCAAGAGGACACCCAAATTCTTAAAGAGAACAACGTGTTCAATTGATGAGCCATCTAAGTCAGACATCAATAAGGGTAACACTTGCTCAGCAAAACAGAAGACAAAATAACATTTTGTTTTTGATTTTGATTTGATTTTGTTTTTGAGGAATTTAAGACCAAATTGTTACTTTTAAGCCATCTATTAAATGCATAAAAATCACTGTTCAAAACTTCAGAAATTTCCATAGAACACTTGGGGATTTTGAAAATAATGAAATCTTCAGCATACAAAATTATTTCATTATTTGAACATAGCTTCAGAACCAAGATTTTGAACAAACAGAATAATAGGGGTCCTAAAATATACCCCTGTGAACCCCCCTAGTAACTGATTTATGAGATGACATTTTGAGCCCCATACCAACTGATTGAGGGCAGTTGGACAAATAATCCTGAATCCAGGAAGTAACATTATTTGAGATTCCCATGATTTCCAATTTATAAAGTAATTTCACAGTCAATCGGAAGACATGCACTTTCATCAAACCCGCTCCGATTGGCCAGGACTTTTTCCCCTGCTTTTGCTGCCTGGCGCTTTTTACAAATAGATTTAGCTGCAACTAAACAAGATTCAAGTGGCTCATAGAAGGATTTTCAGCTCTCCCATCCCCCCACCCCTCCACTGATTAAATACACCTATTGCCCGCCCACATTCCCTGTCGCTCCATCATTGGTTAGTTAGCCTAGCAGCACTCGCTCCTTCATTGGCTAATAAGCCTAGCAGCACTGCTCACTCCCTCACTGGCTACCTAAAACCCTCATTCCTCTGCTTCCCCATTGGTTCCTAGTCCTTACAGGTCCCTATCATTTCCCTGCCCCCACATCCCAACCCTCCACCTTCTCCACTAAGTAACTACAGCACCTACCTTCCCCGCTAAGTAACCATAGCAGTAGGGTCCTCCTAGCACCTGATCCGCGTCATGATCCCTCTACCAGGCCACCTGACCCTGCTCATCCCTATTCTCTTCTCCCTCCCTCCCTTCCTTTTCAACATGCCACCCACCTCTCCCATGCTCCCCTCCCAAATCCTGCCAAACCTCGTTGAGCTCTCCCACCCCTCCAGCCCGGCGTCCACCTCCCCTTTCACCCAAGCATGGACACACTCTGCCACATGTCCCAGCCCATTTCTTTTCAACCCATTGCTCCCCTGGGTCAGTTTTCAACTTATTCCCCTATGCCTAGCTCATACACACCATCAATCTAAGAGACGTCCGCTCGCAGTCAGTCATATACAGCTATTTGTTCACTACCTAACTCTCGCTCTCCTGTTCCTTGCTGCAGGTGACATCCACCATAACCTCAGCCCCAATACTACCCCTCCATGCCCCTCTCCAACACTGGCCTCTTCTTCACCTCATTCTGGGGACCTTCTCCCATGTGGCCTGTGCCTCCTGCACTTAAATATAAGAAGCCTTGTCCACAAGCTTGATTCCCTTCAGATTCTTGCCATCCGCTATGCTCCAGATATCCTCACCCTGTCCAAAACCTGGCTCAACAAAAACATCAATGACTCTTCTGTCACTATCCCAGGCTACACTATGGCTCACCAGGATAGAGCCTCTAAAGGCGGCGGAATAGCCATCTACATAAACTTGGACTTGCACTATTCAGTGGTCCTGACCAAGTCTGAACCAAAAGTCCTTGAAGTAATACTAATTCAGCTTGTCCTTCCCTTCTCACTACCAATCTACATTGCTGGGATATACTGCCAACCTGGTACACCAGCTTCTGCTGTCACTGACCTCCTCAAGCAAATCTCCTGCCCAACCACGACAGAGGAACTCTACATTATGGGTGATCTTAACCACAATTGGCTAGCTCCTGCCCTCAACAAAAGCAGGACTGAAATTTCCACCCTAAAACTCTCACAAATCATTACTGAGCCCACCCAGCTTAACCTAAAATCTGGTAACCACTTGCTCATCGACTGGGTCCTTACCACACACCCCCACCGGGTCAAACAAGCCAGTATTTTTCCTGACTCCCTCAGCGACCACCACGTAACCTTCTTAGTGAATAAAATCCACTGCCCAAAATCCCCCATTAAATTTGTAGTCCAACGCTCCTATAAATTCCTCAGTCTAGCCCCTGTATTAGATGACCTTGCACTAGCAAACTATGCCCGGCCCCTCCTACGATCTCCATTGATGATGCCTTCCTACACTTTAAAAACACATTCCTCAGTGTCTGGAACACATACGCCCCACTGCGTCGTACAAGAGTACGAGGAAACCACCTACCTTGGATCACCTAAGAACTGATTGCATGTCAAATCGCAAGGGACAAAGCCTGGAAAATGCATAAATCCTCACACCTCCCACAACACCTCTCCACATACCGCATGCTACATAACAAGTGCTCCAGAGCCACTCACCTTGCAAAAACAGAGTACTTCAGCAGCTCCCTCCAGTCAAACCTAAATAAACCCTCAAAATTCTGGAAGGTCATTCACTTCCTTTTCACCCCACAGGCTGCCAATCCCACTCCAATGCTAAATGTTAATAACTCTCTCCTATCAGAGCCCACAGCAGTCACCACTGAGTTCAATGTGTTCTTCTCTACTAGTGCTGCCACCTTCCTCTCTTCCCTGCTCAACACTACACCTCTCGCACTGCCTACAGACATAAAGACCCAGACTAGGCCTCGCTCTTTTTTCTTCAAAGACATATCTGTAACTGAGGCCCTAGATGCATTACTTTCTCTCAACCCTTCAAATGGGAAATCCCTGGATGGATTACACCCCAAACCTCTATTCATCTCTGCCCCCGCTATAGCAACTCCGCTTGCCAAACTCCTAAACTGGTCCTTTGCTGCTGCTGCCGTCCCCCATGCATGGAAGCACACCATTGTCATCCCTCTGCCAAAAGGAGGTGCCCCTACCTCCCCCTCTAACTACCACCCTATCTCCTCCTCCCAGCCCTAGCAAAACTACAAGAGCACCTTGTGCTCACCCAACTCACATCCTTTCTCACTGACTCCAAATTCTTTATACCATTCCAGTCTGGCTTCAGGAAGGGACACTCCACCACCTCCTCCCTGATAAGGCTTACAGACACTATCCTGACAGGCATGGACAGTGGACTGATCACCTCAGCCGTTTTTGTCGACCTTGCAAAAGTCTTCGACACTGTCTCCCACCCCATGTTGCTCTCGAGTCTCGCTGAATCAGGCCTCTCTGTTGCAGCCACAAACTGGTTCAGATCATATCTCTCTGATAGAACTCAATCCGTTAGAGTCTCAAATGTGATCTCCACCCCCCTTCCCTTAACTACCGGTGTCCCACAGGGGTTGGTTCTTGGTCCCATTCTGTTCTTTATATTCCTAAATGACCTGCCACTCATCTGCTCTACTTCCTCAATCCACATTTATGCAGATGATACTGTACTCTACTACTCGGGCTCCACCCCTGATGTGGTACAATCAAATCTCCAAGCTGACTTCAACATGGTACAGCAACAGTTTAGCTTGCACCAGCTCTCTCTAAATGCAAAAAAAATGTCACTATGACCTTTGGCACAAGACAACACCTGGCCAGACTCCCCTCCCTACTTCGCCACCCTGGATGGCCAAAAACTTGAAGATGTCTCCTCATTCCATTACTTGGTGGTCTGGCTTGACATCCATCTCACCTTCTCTGACCACATTGATGCTATCTCTAAAAAACTACGCCCCATGCTCAGTGCACTATATAGGAACCGCAGCAGCCTCCCTCCCCGAGTCCGACGTGAATTGGTCCTGAAGATGATACTGCCCTCCATCGACTACTGCAACATTGTATACAGTGCAGCCCCTAAGTCCACCCTATCTAAACTGGACACACTTTATAATGCCTTCTGCTGCTTTGCTCTCGATGCCTCTCCCCTCACCCACCACTGCGACCTCTACTGAGCCTTAGCACTACTGTCCCTCAAAAACCGCCGCATCTCTTACTGTGCTAAATTTGTCTCCAACCTATGGCTCGGGTCCGTCCCCTCCTACCTTGCCACCGTGCTCACAGATGCCCCACCCCCCTCCCATCATGTTAGATCCAGTGACTCTCACCAACTTCAGTCCCTAGGCAGAAGACCTCTGCCGGTCAAGCTGCCTTCTCTCACCGGCTACCCAAGCTCTGGAACTCCCTCCCACTGCAAATTCGGCACTCCTCCTCTTCCTACTCTCTATCTACTGCCCTAGCAAACTTTCTTACTACAAATTGCTCCTGTCACTGAACCTGCCATGCCCCACTATCCCTTCCCCAATGCCTGACCAGCGGCCTACAGGAGCTGGCATATAACCCCAACCTTGCACTTATGTCCTGGGCCTATTTTGCCCTATGTACTGTGTATAACTGTATAACTGTGATATACATACTCTGTTGTTTACAGCTGTTAATAATGTTCTAATTTACATTGTCTGCTGCTTCTTGTCACAAAAAATTGTTATTTGATTCTATAATATCCTAAGCATTCAATGTGCACTGCTTGTATATTCATGCAATTGTGTATCCTTATGCTACTTTTCATTTGCTTCTGTTAACTGTTCACTTGATAGCCTGCATGTTATCATATCCATGTTTACCCCACCCGGTCGCACCAGGAGACGAGCATCTTGTTGCTCAGTATGCCTTTCCTGGTGAAACAATTGCAATAAATAAATAAATAATACAATCTGTAAAAGCACATGGCTTGATCAGGTTCACAAACACAGCCTCGTTAAAAGTTCCTTTTCCATACCAAAAAGAATCACATCTGTGAACTTGATCAAGGCTGTATTAGTATCCCATCCCTTCCTAAATCCATGTTTCTGCATGCAAAGCAAATTCCATTCCACAAATACTCATTAATTTGCTTAGATATAACCCTTTCTAATAGTTTACTAAATGGATTCAAAATGGAAATAGGCCAAAAAGCATTCAGATTAGTGGTATTTTCTATTTTTAGGTACAGGTTCAAAACAATCTAATTTCCAACTGGAAGGGAATTCCTGAGATATAAGAGACACATTAAAAATAGTGTACTAAGGGATGCAATCTGAGCAGTCTGAGGAGTTACCAACTTGGGAAAGTGAGAATACAGAATCCAGCCCATCATCATTATTCCCACTCTTACTGTATTTGAAATGCCATTTAGAAATTTCAAGGTGTCTTGAACCGTTATCTTTTTGAAGTGTATTTTAGGAGACTCACTGGAAGACAAATTAGTTAAATTATACGAAAGGTTTTCAACCAGTTCAATAGGATCTAGATCAGGAAATTTAGTGTTTAACAAATCTGCAGTCACACAAGGATTTTTAATTTCATCATGACCATCAACTATTGACTTATTTAAAGTCCTCTTAAGTTAGGGACTAGTCAAAGCAGATATAGTATTCCAAACTTTTTTAGTCTCTATCTAATTTTGATCTAGCTGATTTTTGACATACTTATTCTTTGAAGAATTAATCAGATATTTCCATTTGCTTCAAGAGGAAGCGGGACAAATTCAAGGGAAAAGTACATACTGGGGGGGCAGTTGGGGGAGGGAAGAGCTAATGGGAGGGAGGCAGCTGCAGTCTAATGGGCTGAAGTGCTGCACACTCGAGCAGACTAGATAGATCATATGGCCTGTATTTGCTGGCAATTTCGTATGTTCGTATATTTGTATCTACATTTGTTCCTTCCCCCAGAAAGTTGCCAAATAAAGGAAGTTTACACTTTCTGCAGCTTCTGTGAACGTGAATCTCAGATTGGGATTTGTTGAATTGATATAATCCACAAAATCAGATAATGTCTCTATGCTTTTTTGCCATGCAGCCACCACATCATCTATGTAGCATCCCCAAGGAGAAAGCTTACTGAATAAAAGTAACTCTCACCAAAATCAACTGTACTCCCAGCATGGAGAAAAAACAGCACATTTCACAAATAGCTGCAGGTGATTTATTTCGAAAAGGCAAACAAACTGCAGTACGAATTAATTCACCAAGGCAGCATATATATTAAGAATGCTTGAAAAGTGCTATAGTCACTCAACAGAGGAATTACGCCAGCACTTCTCCATAAAGGCTTCATCAGGAAGTGGAGACAAAGCAGACTGGCAGGTGCTTTATACTCCCAACTTGATGATGTTCATGTCATGATGATGTATCATACACCACATGATAATATTTAAACATAGAAAATTATAAAATTGTAAGAAATTCATAAAAAAGACACCCATCAATACATATGGGGCAGATATTCAGAGGAGTTGAGCATGCGCAACCACACAAATATGCCCTGGAGCCATATTCAACCAGCATGAATATGCAGCACAATATCCATTGCACAGATGCGTAACAGTAATGTATGCAGTGCATGTACTTGGGGGCGTGCTCATGAATAAGCTACGCAATGGCATATTCAGCTGAAAAACACGGTGCAAACGTGGAGCAAGTCACAGAATGCGCCAGACAGAAGGAGGCTCAAACACACACACAGCAGATGCACAAGCCATAGCAAGACACAGCCATGGATGCAGGGCCATTCTTGATGGAGCAGGTAATGAGGAGTGTGAGGAGGAGGGAGGAACACCAAAGTGGCTGAGAAAGGGCCCATCGGCGGTATGCCCAACACAGACAGTACCGTGCCCACCTCACATTTGAGGACTATGGGGATAGAAATTGTGGGCTGGTACCAACTGAACAGGGCAATTCTGAGGCAGCTCTGTGAGCTGTGCCATGACGAGTTGCAGGCACCCACCAGAAGGAGTCATGCCATGATGGTGGAGACAAAGGTGACTGCAGCAATGTGCCTGCTCGCCACGGGCACCTTCCAGAAACCAGTGGGGGCAATCACTGGTATAACCCAGTCAGCCACGTCCCACCTCCTCACACAGTTCATCAACACCCTGCTGCCACATGCTTCAGAGTACATAAGATTCCCAAGCACACAGGCAGGACGTACAGTACACATGCAGGAATTCCACAGGGTTGCATGCATGCCCGGCATGATTGGGGTCATTGATTGCACCCATGTGGCCATATGCACACCACCCGGCCCAGAGGGGGCCACCTACATGAACAGAAAGGGCTACCCCTCTGTCAGCTGCCAGCTGGTGTGCAATGCCACTGGGCGTATCATCAATGTGTGTGCCACACATCCTGGGAGTACACATTATGTATTCATCTGGCACAGCTCCATCCTGTGCCAGAGGTTTCAGTGTGGGGATTTCCCCAGGGGTCACCTGATAGGTGAGCACGGCATGTAATGAGGTGATAGAGCAGCTGTGTAGGGGTGGACAGGACCAAGGCACACGTGGAGGGGGATGTGTGAGTGGCTGTAGGCAACATAGGGGGAGGATAAGGGAAAAAGCAATGCCATGCACTAACCAGTATGTGTTACCCCCACAGGTGACAGAGCCTACCCCTTGCACCCCTGGCTGCTCACCCCCATCCTGTGCCCATCCAATGCTGCAGAGGAGTGATACAATGAGGCACATATCGCAACATGCAACATCATTGAGTGAGTCTTTGACATGCTTAAGATGTGATTCTGTTGCCTAGACAGGTCCAGTGATGCCCTGCAGTACAGCCCTGTGAAAACCTGTGGCCTATTCCTGGCCTGTTGCGTGCTGCACAACTTGGCCATTGACCGTGGGATTGCTGTTCAGGTGGATGAGGGCAACAGCAGCAATGAGGATGGGGATGACGAGCTGGATGGGGGTGCTCAGTCACCCATGTAGAGGAGGGACCCCAGAATGGCTGCCCGTGCATGGAGGCACCGAGACACGATTATACAGGAGCACTTCGGTAACTGCAGGTGAGTACCAGACATGACAGCCCTGCATGCACGGAACACCACACACACACACATAGAGGTGCACTGCCACACAGGGATGCATGCAGGGACACGGGCACACACACAGCATGCACAGGAAACACACAGACACACAGCCACATGCCCACAACACAGTGGACAGGCACGGGTGCACGCACACACTCGCACGCACACACAGACCCTGTGCTGGACACAGAGCTGGCTGTACCCTGACCTGCACATGCACCACCATCACCAGCACTCATCGCACAGCTGGGCACAGTGGGAATGTGGGTGGTACAGTCAGGAGCAGTGAGCGATGTGGCAACACAAACAGCAGCAGGATGTGACTTGGATCAGTGTGACTGCATCGGCACACAGGCAAGGTCGGCACAGTGCTGCCCTCATCATGCCCACACCACAAGGCCCAGCAGCTCTGCATGCATACATGGAGGATGCGCCACATGCCACACATACATGACAGCACACGCACATAGGCACGCTCAGCCAAGTGCGCACCAGTCAACAGCAGTGGGTAGCAGGATGGGACAACACACCCAACAGGCCTACCGTGCTGTGCCACAGCTGCCACAGCCACATGGGCAGCCAAACCCAGGCTGTGTGGCAACCACTGGCTGCTCAACAGCCACAGGAGGTGTAACCAACACACTCACTGGGGTAGAGGCCTGAGAACATGACCAGGTCCTCATGGATGTGAATAATCCAACAAAGAGATTACTGTCGGGTGTGTCAGGAATGCAGTTGCCATGACCATGGTGTTAATGTTGCACTGTGAGGAGTCTGTCATGCCCTGCCATGCCCAGTGGACACCAGGGATGTGAATCCAGCAGTGCTGGTACCAGCAATACAGTCCAGCAATGCAGTCATGGCCTCCCACAGCTGCCAGAGCTCACCTATCAGCTGGGCATTTCCAATGTCCTCTTGCTCAGCCAGTTGATGCAACTCCACCTGCAGTGCATGGATCTCAGCCCCGAGCATTGCCTGGTTGTCCATAGATGCCTGCAGCAGCCTGGTGTGCTCGTCCAGCCTGACAAAACCTTGTGCATCCTGGGGCAGACACTGACCTGCTGGGGTGTGCCAGCATGCCATGTGACATCCCTGGCTCAGGGACACTGCACAGGGGACCATGCAGGTAGTGGGGATTGTGCAGGTGCCCCATCAGCATCCCCTGTGGTGTGCTGCATGGAGACCACAGCCTCCCACTGCCATAGCCCATCTGCCTGCTGGACCAGCCCCGTGGCACTAGCAACTGTGCCAACACCCTCTCCATGGCCGGCAACAGCGGTGGTGCCACACACCACTGTGTGGCCATGGTCAGGTGGTACTTGCATGAGTGCTGTACCACCTGTGCTGGCAACCACTGCCTGTGTATGGCACTGTCCCCTGGGCTGTGTGTCCAGGCCTGTGCCACCCAGTCTCAGTGTAATGTCATCATCAGCGTCTGACGACGCACCCGCCTGTGTCCCTGGTACAAGTACTGGTAGTGTGTCCATTAGCAAGAGGTCTACCAGGGGGTCATCCTTGCCCAGACCTAGGAATTCAAGCAGCCCCACACTGCCCCATCACTGATGGTCAGTGTCTTAGATGCCTGTTGATGTTGATGGCACTAGTTCATCGGGTCCAACATCGTTGGTGGCATCCTGCAATGCACCCCTGAGGTGTGATGGTGCTGGAAGACAGAAAATCATTATCAGTGGTGACAGTGGCACTCTGCATGCAGTGCTGTGGCCAGTGAGAATGGGGCATGCATGCCACCACCATGCCTGCCCACAATGGGGGATGTCTGTGCAGCACCGCACATCAGGGCGGGCATGCCACAGGTGGTGCACAAGGCAGGCCAGCCATGGTGAATTGATGCAGCACATGGTGTTGCACCACCCCACGGCTGACATGCATGGCCCCACCACACCCCATGGGCTACAGCACCAGTGGTGTGCTGTGCAGCAGCCTGTACCACTGTAGACCATGCAGAGCCACCGGTGTGCACTGCGCAGGCAGCACAGTGGGGCAGCCATGCAGCAATGCACACCCTGGACCATAACCCACCCCCTGGTCCCAGATATGGTTGTTGGGGGTATCCCCAGCAGGAAATTCACCCAAGACCTGGTGGTTTCAGTGGGAAGTGTGGTGCAGTGGGGAACCCCTAGAAGTAAGAAGCCTGACATTTAATAATTTCAACACTTTATTTTTTTTAAGTGCAATACAGCTGAAATCATTGGCTGGATTTCATTTTGGCATGACTATGAATCAAAGTCCATACTCTTTGCATCACATTTCTTGGCAAGTCTTTGGTTTGACTGGACAGGGAGAAGGCACCCAGGAGGGAGGTGTCAGTCTGCAGCATGCGTCTAACATCAGCTGTCTTGATCTGGCCTTGTGTAAGGTGGCTTGTGAATGCAGATTTGATTGCCAGTTGCTGTTGTTCAGTAAAGGATTGCTGGCAATGTGGGGACCGTATAGGTGGAGTGTGTGCCCCAATCATCTCTTGGCTTCTGCGGATATCCTGTGAGCCAAGTCCCCTTCTTGTTCTTGTTGCAATACAGGTACATGGTGAAAGAGATGGCCCTTTTCCTGGTTCACCCATGGTAATTGAACTGCTCTCCAGAGTCTGTGATGGAGCGCCTGCGTGTGGGCTGATGGTGGTGCATGGGGCCTTTGTGGTTAACTGGCATATTTGTTTGCTCACTCTGATGCTCTCCTCTTTGCTGCCCATCAGGCGATAGTATGCTTCTGCTGTTGTGGCTCAGTGGCTCATGTGTGACGCAAGCTCATGTCTACCCTCAGGGTGAATGCTGTGAAACTGTGGAAAGAAAGAAAGAAAGTAAGATACATGCCTTGGGCCCACGTTTAACAACTAAGCAAATGGAAGTCTCCAACTTGTGGGAGGGGGCATCATGGAGCTCTGTGTCATCATCCCTGTGAGTTTGGGACTGCTACCCCATAGGGAAATGGCCAAAGCAGGCCTTGGAAGTTTAAGGGGGAGATGCCTGCTGGTGTCCCCAGGCTTGGACGCATATTCCCTGAGGAAGGCATATGCTTTGGGACCCTGGATAACAATTAACCCTGTGGAAGTCCCTGTCCTGGAAGGGCATCAGGGAGGGAAGGGCCAGTACCCTGGGTGTCTGGGAGTGTTAGACCTAAGGGAAGTGTTAACAGCAGGACTTTGAAGTTTTAGGGGGTTGGGGTGAAAGGCCACCCCAGCCAGATAGCACCTTCCTTGGGTAAGACATAGGCTTTGGTACCCTGGGTGAAAAGTAAGCTTGTGGAAGTCCCTGCCCTGGCAGGGCATCAGGGAGGTGAGGACCATTACCCATGGGAGTCTGGGAGTTCTAGGCCCAAGGGAAGTGTTAACAGCTGGCCCTGGAAGTTTTAGGGGGCATGCCTGCATGTGTCCCCAGGCATGGAAGCACATTCTCTGGGGAAGGCATATGCTTTGGGACCCTGGGTAAAAACTAATCCTGTGGAAGTCTCTACCCTGGCAGGGCATCAGGGAGGGAAGGGCCATTACCCCCTGGGTATCTGGGAGTGTTAGACCCAAGGGAAGTGTTAACAACAGGACCTGAAAGTTTTAAGGGGTTGGGGTACTAGGCCACCCCACTCAGATAGCACCTTTCCTGGGTAAGACATAGGCTTTGGTACCCTGGCTAAAAAGTAAGCCTGTGGAAGTCCCTGCCCTGGCAGGGCATCAGGGAGGTGAGGGTCATGACCCCTGGGTGTCTGGGAGTGCTAGACCCAAGGGAAGTGTAAGGAGCAGGACCTTGAAGTTTTAGGGGGTTGGGGTAGCAGGCCACCCCAGCCAGATAGCACCTTCCCTGGGTAAGACATAGGCTTTGTACCCTGGCTAAAAAGTAAGCCTGTGGAAGTCCCTGCCCTGGCAGGACATCAGGGAGGTGAGGGCCATTACCCTTGGGAGTCTGGGAGTGCTAGGCCCAAGGGAAGTGTTAACAGCTGGCCTTGGAAGTTTTAGGGGGCATGCCTGCATGTGTCCCCAGGCTTGGAAGCACATTCCTTGGGGAAGGCTTATGCTTTGGGACCCTGGGTAAAAACTAATCCTGTGGAAGTCCCTACCCTGGCAGGGCATCAGGGAGGGAAGGGCCATAACCCCCTGGGTGTCTGGGAGTGTTAGATCCAAGGGACGTGTTAACAGTAGGACCTGAAAGTTTTAGGGGGTTGGGGTAAAAGGCCACACCAGCCACATAGCACCTTCCCTGGGTAAGACATAGGCTTTGGTACCCTGGCTAAAAAGTAAGCCTGTGGAAGTCCCTGCCCTGGCAGGGCATCAGGGAGGTGAGGGCCATTACCCCTGGGAGTCTGGAAGTGCTAGGCCCAAGGGAAGTGTTAACAGCTGACCCTGGAAGTTTTAGGGGCATGCCTGCATGTGTCCCCAGTCTTGGAAGCACATTTCCTGGGGAAGGCATATGCTTTGGGACCCTGGGTAAAAACTAATCCTGTGGAGGTCCCTACCCTGACAGGACATCAGGGAGGCGTGTGCCATTACCCCTGGGAGTCTGGGAGTGCTTGGCCCAAGGGGAGTGTTAACAGCTGGCCCTGGAAGTTTAAGGGGGACATGCCAGCATGTATCCCCAGGATTGGAAGCACAGTCCCTGGGGAAGGCATATGTTTTGTGACCCTTGGTAAAACCTAATATTTTTGAAGTCTCTATCCTAGGAGGGCATCATGAAGGTCATGGCCCATAGCCTTGGGAGTATTGACTCCTAGCCCTTAGGAAAGTGGCAAAAGCAGGCCCTGGAAGATTGAGGGGGTGAGGATACCAGGTCTCCCCAGACTAAGTGCACTTTCTCTGGGTAAGGTATATGCTGTGGGACCCAGGGGAATAACCAAGCCTGTGGAAGTATGTACCCTGGGAGAGCATCAGGGAAGTCAGGGCCATCACTCCTGTGAGTTTGGGACTTCTAGCCCTGAGGGAAGTGGTTGAACCTGGGCCTGGAAGCTTTAGGGGGACAGGCTATCAATTCTATCCAGGCTGACTGTGGAGTTTGGAGGCATACTTACATTTGTTACGGTACTCTTCTGCCACAGAGTCATGGAGAAGTGTTTGATTCCGAGTATGGCTGCCTGCTTCTTCACTGCTTTTGCAATGGCAGAACATGTCAGGTTTGATCCATCTGTCTCAATGAGCACAGGGGCATTAAGTCCAGTAGCTGATGGTCTCAGTTTGGGGAGCAGCCACCTTGTGTGGTGTGCATAGAGCTGAAGTAACCTGAATAGCTCTCTTTCTAGCACCAGTCTAGCTGGTCCATGTGTTGCAATGGTTTTGTGAAGAAAAATGGTTAAGATATAGCTGTCTTCACTATCAATGACCAGTCTCTGCATTTTTCAAGTCACCCAGAGACATATTTCGGATAGCAGCAGAGCGCTGGGCATTGTAGAAGGCCAAGCTGAAGATGAGGTGATTTCTAGCCAGGCAGTGATCTTGGTTTCTAAGTGTCTTGGCTCTGGGTAAACTGTTAATTATCCTGACTGCCTCCTTCGCAGCAAAGGTGTCCTTGTACAGGGATGCTGTCTCTGGTGGTATCCGCATTTGAGAGTCCCTTAGCCGGATTTCATGGTGCCTCTTCATGACAGAGGTACTGAGGCCAGCTCTCCAGAAAGGAATTACCTTGATGAGCATGTCAAGTTCAGCCTGATAGGTCCTGGCAAACCCATTCAAATCTAAGAATTTCAGGAAGTGAAGGAGGCTGTTTATATAACACTTGATAGTGCCTGACTTAGAACCTGAGGCTTCAGCCTCTGGAATCCAAGTATCTCTTATGAATGCCCTGGAACCCAGCAGGGATGTGAGTGAAAGGGCCGCGTCAATGGAGTTCCACAAGCGGGTCAGCATCTGCTGGTGAGCGGTTGCTGTTTCTTGGTCTTTCTTTCCTCCCTCCAAGGTCTGGAGCCAAGCTTTATAGAGACTCAGCAGTTGAGGACTCTGTATCCCTGACTCTGTAGCCTGGCTAGGCAGCTGAGTATGTGGTAAATCCAGAGATGGAGAATATTGAGTCTGGGTGTCTGATAATTGGTCGGGCTTTAAAGCTGATCAGAGTGCATTTGTGTACCTTCCGAAAGTGCTAACTTAGATCTCTTACAATGGCAAAACAGTCTGGCTGTTGGCATTTGTAAAAGCATTTTCCTGCAGGTGGTTGGGTCAGGAGTGACTGCCTCCCAAAGTATCGTGCCTTTCCCGGTGTTATGCGGTGTACTTCCCGGAGGTGCCTCGGTAGATGCTTAATTTTCTTACCACAGATTGTGCATGTACACAAGGGTCTCACTGTCTTGCTTGGTATCCCCAGAGAAGCATCTGTAAAAGAGGAACACAATTTTAGTAGTGCTGAACATTAACCCTGGGAGTGTGGGACAATAAGACCCAATGGAAGTGTTAACAGCAGGCCCTGGAAGTTTAAGGGAGCATGCCAGCAGTTCTCCCCAGGCAGGGAGCACTTTCCCTGGGTGAGAGATATGCATTAGGACCCTGGGTGACAACCAAGCCTGTGGAAGTCTATGCCCTGGCAGGCAATCAGGGAGGTGAGGAGCATTAGCCCTGGGTGCCTGGGAGTGCTAGACCCAAGAGAAGTGTAAGGAGCCGGATCTGGAAGTTTTAGGGGGTGGAGTACCATGCCTGCCCTGCCAGAGAGCATGTTCCTTGGGTAAGAAATGTGCTTTGGGATCCTGGGTAACAACCAAGCCTGTGGAAGTCTGTGCCCTGGCAGGCTATCAGGGAGGTGAGGGGCATTAATCCTGAGACAGTGGGACTGTTAGAGCCAAGGGAAGTGTAAGGAGCAGGACATGAAAGTTTTAGGGGTTGGGGGTACCATTCCTGCACAGCCAGAGAGCGTGTTCCCTGGGTAAGAGATGTGCTTTGGGACCCTGAGTAACAACCAAGCCTGTGGAAGTCTCTGCCCTGACAGGCCATCAGGGAGGTAAGGGCCATTAGCCCTGGGTGTCTGGGAGTGCTAGACCCAAGGGAAGTGTAAGGAGCAGGACCTGGAAGTTTTAGGGGTTGGGGGTACCATGCCTGCCCAGCCAGAGAGCATGTTCCCTGGGTAAGAGATGTGCTTTGGGACCCTGGGTAACAACCAAGCCTGTGGAAGTCTATGCCCTGGCAGGCCATATGGGAGGTGAGGGCCATTAGCCCTGGGTGTCTGGAAGTGCGAGACCCAAGGGAGGTGTTAACAGCAGGCCTTGGTAGTTTTAGGGGAATGCCAGCAGCTGTCTCCAGGCTAAGAGCATTGAGTCCTGGTGGAATCCTAGTGGGAGATGAAGTCCCTGGGAGAAAGTGTGACCAGATGTCCCTTGGTCCTGGTGGGACCAGATGTCCCTGAGAGATGTTATGATGAGGTGGCCCGACGGGGCTTTTTAGACCAGATGGCCCTACTGGCTGTTGGCTGGGATTTCTCTAAATAGTGCTGGTCGGGCTTATTAGTCGCTCTGGGGGAGTTTGTTGAAGCCTAGCCAGGCTGTGATAGCACTTGCTGGGCATGACTTGAAGCTGAGGCTGGCAGGCTGATTCTGGAAGTCTCCAGGGTACATGCCAGCAGTTCTTCCCAGGCAGAGAACATTTTCTCTGGGTGAGAGATATGCACTGGAACCCCGGGTGACAACCAAGCCTGTGGAAGTCTCTGCCCTGGCAGGCCATCAGGGAGAAGTGGGGCATTAATCCTGAGACTGTGGGACTGCTAGAGCCAAAGGAAGTGTAAGGAGCAGGACCTGGAAGTTTTAGGGGGTGGGGGTACCATTCCTGCCCAGCCAAAGAGCATGTTCCCTGGGTAAGAGATGTGCTTTGAGACCCTGGGTAACAACCAAGTCTGTGGAAGTCTCTGCCCTGGCAGGCCTTCAGGGATGTGAGAGCCATTAGCTCTGGGTGTCTGGGAGTGCTAGACACAAAGGAAGTGTAAGGAGCAGGATCTGGAAGTTTTAGGGGGTGGGGGTACCATGCCTACCCAGCCAGAGAGCATGTTCCCTGGGTAAGAGATATGCCTAGGGACCCAGCATAACTACTTAACCTGTGGAAATCTCTACCCTTTGATAGCATCATGCAAGTTAAAACTGCCTTACCTGTTGTGGCTTGCCATGTTCATAGTATTCCCTGTTCTTATTCCAAGCCGACTGTGTAGCAAGTTGAGTTCTTGGTTCTGAGAAAAACCTCCAGCATCTGTGTTACTGTGCTGCTTTACTGCTGGTGCAGAGAATGTCAGCTGCTGTTCTGTGAGCCCCTAGTCTTGCAGCTGCTGATTCTGTGACTGTTTTATACCTGGTGGGGAGGGCGGGAAAGGAAGGGGCAGTCCAGCCTCTCTTCCCAGGCTCAGTGCACTGAATGCTGGGTAAACAGTGAACGTCATCCCCCAAGGGAAGTATCACTGAAGTCAGGGCTATGATCCCTGTGAGGGTGTTAATACTAGCCGTCTAGGAAGTGGTTTAACCCAGAGATTGGAAGTCAGAGGGGCTCTGGAAAAAATGGTTCCAATAGAGGTGACCTAGATGGTGGGTGCCAGTGTCTCTGAATCAGGTACCCAGAGAGGCCAGCCTTATTGGGACCCTATGTCCTTGTATCATAGTCTATGCACCTGTGGCAAAGAGCTTCTGTCCATGTTTTTCACTTTAAAAAGGGGCGCCAAGTACTTTTTTTTGTGTCCAAGACCTTGAAGATCCTGGCCCATGGTCACGGTACAGTGCCCATGCTGCAGGCCCACTGCACACAAGTGGCTAATGCCATGCACGGTGGTCCCATGCACGACATGTGCCACTGCATGCCACACCAGCCATGGGCACTCATCACTGCTGCAGTCACACTGGCTTGCTGCTGGCATACACACACCCTCACACCCACAGCCGTCGACAACAGACTCACAGTGCTGTGATGGGCTGCCACCCATCTGGAATCCACCTCCTGGGACAACCTCAATGGCAGCACGTTTGATGGCTGCTGCCGTCATCTCCTCACCTGCCATCAGTATGGGTGTGGTGGCCAGTCCCCCGCCCATCTTACTTCATGATGTCCTGATGGTGGCCACCTTCTCTTTAATGTGCCTACAGTCTGTTCCCATCTTCTTCTTGCACTCCTGTGTACTCCTGTTATGTCTGCCATTGTTGTTCACATATGTTGCCACCTCCTCCCACCTGGTGGCATGGTCCTGTGGGATACCAGTGGCCCCACTTAGTAGTGGCTCCTGGTCGAGGTAGGCCTCAAACAGGGCCTGCTGTTCATCTTTCGTGAAGTTGGGCCTGTGCTTCTGTGCAGGCCCCTGCCCCTCAGCTCCCTTGATCTCAGACATGTTGCTACCTGTGGACAGTCAGACATCGGCCTGATAAGCAGCTTGACAGCCCAACATGGAACAGTGCAGCACTGACAACATGCACACTAATATCATTACACAACACAGTGTGATGGTCCTTACCTCAATGGCTGCAATACCTGTCAGTGACCTGTGCTGTGTTGTGACGCTTTTATGGCTCAACTCATGCAAATGAGCAACAGTGCAATTGTAATGATATGCTAATGTGCATGACTGTGCCTGGCATTGGCTCAAGAGGCTATTTGCATACATCAGCTGACTATTGCAGAATTGCGCTTTGCACAATACAAATGCCCCAGAGCAATTCGCTGCTGTATTTCCTGCGCATGCATGGTGCACGGCTGCACACCTGCCATGCATGCCATAGGCAGCACAACATCATGTGTGGCCTATCGCGCACCTGTGTCACTCCGCGACGTTCCCTTATTGCACATGTGGACATGTGCGCATGCCGCACATGCGGACCTGATGTGCTGTCTGTTCTCATTGCGCAAGCGTGCCAGATGCATCATGCCACTGACCATGCATTGCCAGCTGATGCACGATTGGCATGCACATGACATGGTGCAGGGTCACGCATTGTGCATACTTGGGTCACAGCCATGACCCTGTACTCCCACCTTAATGTGCTGCATTGTGCATGTGCAGTACTGCATGATAGACCTCTGTTGCACATGTCTATCGTGCATCTCCATGCTGCACAGCCATAGTCCGTAGTTCCCTATTGCACATCATACACTGAGCAGTTCCACGTGCATGCTTTGCAGGCCACAGTACATGTGGTTGGGCACAGTGTGGCGGACAACAGTTATGGCATGATCTGAGTCTTGATTGGGCTGAGCTCTGAAATGGAGTGACATAGAGGTGGCCAACCTGGTGGCCCTGGTGGAACCTGTGGCAGACCAGCTCTTTGGTGTGGCTGATCTCCAGGAGCCATGGTCCCAGGTCTGGGGCAGGATGGCAGTGGGCCTGGAACAGAGGGCAGGGATGCCATGAACCAGGAAGCAGTGCCACCACCAATATGGGGACCTCCACAGGTGGGATCCAGTGCGGCTCCATAGGCTGCAGGACAGAGCACATTGGGGGTCAGTGCCACAGTCAGGTAGGTGTCCCCTTGCACTGTGCAGGCTCCCTTTGTCCAATTCCTGTGCTGTGATGTGCACTGCCTATGTGGCTGCACTGGGGGAGCTGGCACTGGTGGGTGGTGCATGTCCTGCATTGATGCACCACATACCTGTGCAGTGCACGGTGACATTGGCCCAGACACCATACCCTACATACGGGCCAGTGTCTCTGCCCATGCTGTGTCAGTGCTGTGCACTGTGTCAGTGCTGGGGTGGTCTGTGCATGGCATGCCACTCATGTTCATTTTTCTCTCTCTGTTCCATCAACAGGACTGGAGGACCACAGGAGGGCCAGGGAGGCTGCTCGACATGACAGGCGGCGCGGTGATGGGGGTGCTGCCACTGCACTTGTGCCAGGACAGGCAGGTGAGTGGTGGTTTATGGGCCATGGCTGGGACTGGGATGAGTGGGGTGGTAAAGCCAAGGGGGGCTTGGGCTCCGTGCGGACCATCACTTATTGTCTGTTCTGTGTCCCCTCTCTTAGGTCAGACTGGGTCACGGGTCCGAAGACGATGGCTGGGGTTGATTGGTGGGGGAATGCTGCACCTACCCTGCCTCATCCAGTGCCACATTGCACGAAATGATGTACAAATAAGCATTGACTGGCATCCTCTGGTGGCCACTCAGGACCTTGTGCAGGAGGTGTGTTGGCTACGGGTGTTGCTGCAGTGTCAGCAACACTAACCCTGTCCCCCCTCCCTACTGTGCCTTGGACTTCCTCTACCCTCATCAGCTTTGTTTGATGTACCTTTATTTCACCTGCATGTTTGCTCCCGGACCCATTCCCCTTGTTACCCACATTGTCCTGCCCTGCGTTTCCCCTTCACTGTTAATTGTTGTGTGCCCTGTTGGCACCTCTCTGTTCCAGTTTACCTGTTATTTAGTAAAGGATTCATATTTTTGCACCTCTGTATTTATGTTTCTTTTGCATGCTGGATGCTGCACTTTGTTGACATTGTTCTGTGGTGCTGTTGGGCATGCCCCCTTCATTCCCAGTACTGTCCCCTTTGTTTTGTGCTGCTGTGTGCACAGAATCCTGTGTGCCATGTCCCTCTGTATCACAAGCCCTTGGGCTTTGGCTGTACACCTGCCCTGTGTGCAGTCCACTGCCTTGTGTCCCTGTTTGCCTGTGATGGCCTGCCCTCCACCTGCTGTGTTGTCCTTGCCAGTGCTTGTGTGCTGTGTGGTGCTGGGCCCTGTACCCCTGCATGTCAGCATGGCTTGTGCCCCTTGTTCCCCAGTGCATGTGTATCTCTTTTACATCAGACCACTGTATGTGCCTGGTGCACTCGCACCATGGCTGTGGCATTGTCCCATTTGGTGTTGCCTGTCAGGGTTGCAGTGGTGCGGTGCCATGGGCCTGCCAGCATCTCTTCCATCAGGGTGGGTCACTTGGTGTGATTGGTGACCAGTGTTTGTGCTGTGTGACTGGCATTCTCTGTAGCCCCATGGCCATGTGCCTCTGCTGTGCCTCCTGTGCACTATTCCCTTGTGGTTTGGGCCTGCCACGGCTGGCTTGGCACTCTGCTCTTGTGCTGCCCTGCCTGTGTTCCCCTTTGCCCGTTGTGGTTGCTCAGCCTGCTGGTTGCTGCATACTGTCATGCTCCTGCACAATCATGGTTGGTCCAGCACATGTCTGGTTGCGCAGTGGTGCATTTATGCTATATTCAGTGTGGTTTGCACCTGCACATGTCTATGGTGCATCTTTTGAATATGGCATCAGTTTCCTATGGTGCAACAGCATTGCGCTACGCATTCCATTGCACATATTCTGGGTGCACTTTTGAATATCCAGGCCATGTTGTACAAAACTTGAGTGTCAAGCCATGCACATTTACAGAAATGCTTAGGGAGATAGCCAGAAATGTAATATTTTTCAGTTTCTTACTGAATAGGTGGTGCAAATCACACCAGTCCTCACTATAACCTATCCCGTGATCACCCTTCCAAAGTGCATTCCAGAGATATCTTAGGGATCCACAGGAGGGCTGGTTTACGCAATGGTCCAACATCTTGTTCATTTAAAGTATCGAAAAATAATAATATTCAAAGAAAATAAAATTAATAAAAGATATGAGCATATCTCCAACAAAAAGCACCAAATAACAGTAATGATTTCAAATACCTAGTCACCACGATGGATATTCAGTGTGCTACTGTTTATTCCTGTATTTTTGCATTCATAACACATGTACATTAGGGGCCTGAGGGAGCCATGTGGGTGTCTATCAGGAAAGGGATAAGCCTACTAAACACTGAGGGATTAACATACCCTATATTTAATAGGGAAGAGATAGGGACCTCATATCTAATCTTAAATGCTTATCACTGGTGTGGGAGCTAGTTGAAGGGGGGGGGGACCTCCAGGTGTAATGAATGAGCACACTTTAGAATAATGGGTGCTAATACCCTATATTTGATAGGGAACTAACGGAGCTTACTATCAGATTCTCCTAAAAAACATTTGCTCATCACTGGCGGGGTTTCTGAAGTGGGGGGGGGGTGGAACATGAGGATAACAATTGGATATTGCTATTAAATGTGATAGCCTAATAAAATCCCAGTTCCAGGATTTCATCTGTCCTTTAGAAATGCCTTAAACTCCCAGAATTTATTTAAACCCTTAGGAGTGACTGTCTGCAATGTAAACATTCAATAGGTCTCCCATCTTAATAACAGATTAAGTACTTTCACTCCCATTTTGGGAGCTTTTTCGGTCTCCAGGCCTATAAATGCCAAACATCTAGGGTCAACATTGTGGCACTCACTACAGTGTCTTCCCACCAGAGTATCCTGTTTTCTGTTGACAATAGACCTGATATGTTCCTGTATTGGTTTCTTTAACATTAAGATATTCCTCCTTAAATAGCAAAGGTTACAGGGATACCAGAGAACATAGACAACAAAATCTGGTTAGTATTTTGACACATGAAGCTCTTCACTTGACAGGAGTATTGACAAATATAACAGCTTTGACATTTAAAATGTCCTTGTTTTTCTAACAGTCAACATGTTCTATTTTGATCTGGGTCAGAGAAGTGGCTATGGACCAGTTTGTCTCACAAACTTGGACTCTTTCTAAATGTTACTCTAGGTACTTCACCCACCATCTCTCTAAAGGAATCATCACGTAAAATAATGGGCCACTTCCTCCAAACAATGTTACCAATCTGACCAGTTATAGTAAGTAGAAAACATTACTGGTCCCCACTCTGAAGCTGATTCCTTGTGCCTTTTATTGATTTATAACTCTTACTTCCTGATAAGCTTTGTCTAGCAGTTTATCCACATAGCCTTGTTCTTTAAACTTTATGCTGAGTTCTGCTGCTTGTGTGCCACAGTTTTCCAGTTCTGAGCAATGTCACCATATGCGGAGGAATTGGCTATATGGAATGGATTTTCATAAGTGCTCGGAGTGTGAACTATCAAATCTTAAAAGGGAATTGGTTAAAGTTTTATATAGTAACCCTTGGTTATCACCCTTTGTGCTTCAACATCCCCTATCAGAGTCAGATCTAAAGAATAAACAGACTTTTCATCAATAGTTGCTGTGAATCTCAAGTTTGAATCACTCATATTCAGCGACTCAGTGAATTTTTGTGCTGATTCCAGAGTACTGTCCCAAATACAGATGCAATCATCTATCTCCTGGTGCCAACATCTTATATTCTCCCTGAAAAGGTTGACCTCTTTGTTCATGATGACCTCTTCCTCCCACAGTTCCAAAAATAGGTAAATATATGTTGGGGCAATGGAAGCACCCATGGTTGTCCTGCATAGCTGGAAGAAAAATTCATTTTGAAATTCAAATATATTATGATTGAGTATGAACTCCAGGGCTTTAATAATTAATCCTTCTGGTGCAGCTTCCTTTACAGGCCTGTTTTCCAGAAAGTAGCTCAGGCTTTGATGCCTTCCATATGCCTTGTGGATGTGTACAGAGATTCAACATCAAAATATAACCATTTAAAATTACCTTTCCATTCAATATTCTGGAGTTTCTGCAAGGTATTTCCAGTATCCTGTAAGTAGGATGGAAGCCTCTGTACACACCTCTGTAAAAAGTGATCAATAAAAGTGCAGAGGATACTTGTCGAGGACCTCACCCCAGAAAGAAATGGCCTCCCAGTGGGGTCACTGATGTTTTTATGTATTTGGGTAAAATTTAGTAAGTGGGTACTACAGGGTATTCACACCCCAGGAATTATTTACTCTGCCATTCATAACATCCTCTTGCAGCAGTGCCTTCAACTCATGCTTAAAAGTGGGTAATGGGTCAGCAGAAAGTTTTCTATAATTGTTTGTGTCCCTCAGCCAATTGATAACAATAGCTTTATAGTATGTGGTTAGCCTTTGTATAAAAATCTGCCTGCTCAAAATCCTTGTGCACATTCTAAATTGTTATGTGCATTCCAAAGTGATGTTGTGCACATTCTGAACAGTTGTTCTGCACAGTTCAGAGATCATACAATTTTAAATTTCTCATTTATTCTACACCTAGTTACTTACTAATCACCCAGTGCCCAAAGTTTATCCTTTTAACTTTCAAAAGTCCGTAAATTTAATTTTAATCATTGAACAGAACCCTTACAGTAATAATTATATGAAAAACTTTCATTCTGCACACATACAACTACCCATGTTATATGCATGCTGCAAGCATGATTTAGATGTTAAATTGGAACTGACTGCATGCATGTGGCATGCATGCAGCAAGCAAGTGTGAAAAGCATACTTGCTATGTTAAACTGAAACAGACAGCATGAATGTGTCATGCATGCAAAAAGCAAGTGGTCACTAATAACTGCACTCATAAAAGTTAAGTGACTTGCTCAGGATCAGACCATATACAAGTAGAGGTTGATGAGATGCAAACCCAGGTATTCAGGTCTCCAAGTCTCCTGGTTTGCAGTTCAGTGGCTTAAGCCACTAAGCGATACTGCTTGCACACATATTGCTTACTTATATTTCAGTACAACTCTGCATATTCTACATCTGCATGCATGCATGCAGCATGCAGCATGCTTGTAGCCACTGTTATACTTTTCAGTTTTCTTGTCCTCCCTCATCTCAGCCACACAGCTGAACTGTAGCACACATTCCAGTGGAAACACATGTGGTTCTTCCCACCCCTAATACACCCACTTACCACCAAAACTACGTAATTACTTCTGTCTGGCCTGAACTCCTACTATTTTCTCTCCATAGTTTTGAATGCTTCCATGCAAACACACTTTTAGGGGCAAACACAAAAGCAGCAATAACTCAACACACTCCCATATAGCTAGGCTCCTACTCTCATGCACACACACTGCAGCAGGTGTGGCCATGCTGCTACAGACAACCCACCAGGTATAGATATAAGTTGATATTCTCTTACTTGAGTACTAGGAAGCCAGAGGTAGGAGTCTTTAAGAGACGATGTCCATGGATCAGAGTGCTGAGGCGTACCCCCTGGAAATGAATGGAGTTATTTTTCATTACTATTTTATACATTATGATGGTGAGTTGGAGAATAATGAAGGCCAGTGTTCTACTAACAAGGCCCTTGTTAGTCAAGTGGTGGCATTAATTAATCTCCAACCTGCCATCAATAATGTACAAAATAGTAATAAAAAATACCCCCATTAATTTCAAAGGTGCACACCCCTGCAGTCTCCCTTGCCCTATGTCATAATGTGCCTTAGCATGGGGATGTGGAGGTCAGTTTCACTGGGGGGCCATAAGCTTGACTATAGTAGGGCTCCAATAGTCTGTGCATACCATACCACTCAGCTGTCCCTGAATGCAAAAAAGATCCCTTATTTTATCCCTGAAAACTGCTCCTCATCCATCTTTCATGGAAAACATGCTGCTGACACAGAGGATGGCCTGTAAATGTAGACTTCATGGCAAGGGCACCACTTCAGATTTCAACAGGGGGGAGCCAACAACCAGTGGAGGTCAGGTTCTAGTTAGTCCCTAGGTGGAAAGCTCTAGAATGTCTGGAACTCCTCTAAAGGTAAAATTTATTTGTTCTGACTGAAAAGTGATATGCAAATCAGGAAAAATTCAAATGGAGAAGATTTCTCTGCCTACTGTATACCCCGGAGCAGAGCATCAGATCTGGGCTATAAACCCACCCAGTTACTTACCAATTGTTTTGGGGGGGCTGAAGTTCTGACCCCCCAAAAAGAAACTTTGTCTCAATTTCTCTCCCTGACTCCATTCCATTCAATACCCATCCCATATGGGCTGTGAAGCCACCCAATGGCATAGAAAAGTGAAAAACACATCAATATTTTAGTCATTCCTCCTTCCCCAACCCCCACCCCTTAAAAAATATTATTTACTTTTACTTACCGGCCATCTAGCCAGAACCTGCAGCCTGGCCCAGTGTGCCACCAGTCCAGTTTTCAGTCCACTCCTCCTCTGTCCTTCTGCTGGAAGCTGGATGCTAGAACCAACCATCCCAGGTCCCCAATGTGATCTGTGACCAAGTCACCTCACCAATTGAACCCACCCAACCTATGTTGCTTGCTTCTTGCTTGGCTGCTGCCATGGTTGCTGAGGCACTGTACTGATCAAGGCCTATGAAGGCAGCCCACACCACCGTCACTGCATGCTGCTAGGCCAAGCTTGTTGCAACAGGGGGCATGTGCTGTTTTTTTTGTTTGTTTGTTTTTTGCAAGGTGAGCCTAGTAGAGTAAGTAGGTAGCCTAGTCTCGAGTTAGCTTGTAGCTCACCCCTAGCCCCTTCTGCCACTAGGGGAGATGGAGACTCACTAAGAGCAGACCAACAAAATTATGCTGCCACAACTCTGCTAATGAGAGTTCAGTACTCACTGACACCTCCAAACTATAGTGTGCAGCCTGTCTACTTTATGGCAGGAAAGACAGCATCACACTCACATGACTCATGTGCTCTTGCGTGTCTGGAGCTCTTCCATGTCACATGTGATGGTGCCACTACTAATAGGTGGAGAGAGTGGACAACACAATACAGACACTGTCAAGTCAGGGGTGCACCTGCAGTGTGAACGCACACAGGCCAAGGGGGCATTTACTCTGCAGAAGAGTAATTCCAAATTTAATGCCATTATTGCTACACCATAAGAATAACCTAGGCACAAATGTGGGGGGGGCAACTGCCCCCCTGCCCTACCTAAAAGGCACCCCTGCTTTATGGTAGAAATTCATTCTCAGGTGCTAATAAGGGAACAAGTAAATACAATGGTTTCCACTGTGTTCTGAAGAACTGTATTCTCCATGTTTCAGGATGTGTCCTAATCATCATGAGGGTTAGTGTCCCTCATTTTGAGTGTCCATTTCCCTCATTTAAGTGACAACATGTGAGGTATGGTGCATGCTTCCAAGACCCTAGTCAGCACAAAAGTGCTGAACATGGTCATAGTGTGTATGCTCCATACAGAATGGCAAAGGGAAAGTAGGTGAGCTGAAACAGTCTTGGAGAAACACATTTGTAGCACTAAATATGCATTAGGGGATTTGCATGTCCCAGAACAAAAAGGTCAGGCTTCACAACACAGACGGCCCTCTTTGCACATCTGGAATGGGGGATGTTGGCTGATTTTACCCTAGGCATTTAATGCATTAAACAAAGAATACTTTACAAATTAATGGAAATTTAATGACAAAAATCAAAAGCCATTAAACAACTTGCAAAAGGATCAGAATTAATGAGTGTACCCAATTTTAATGGTGACTCAATGAAAAGTGTATCTTAATGGCTCTAACTGCTAGCAGTAGTATGAGAAATAGAAACTGGTATTTTTTTTAGATGAGATTTGCACCAGCTTGGTTGTTGCTCACATGGCAAGTGTGCAGCATGTGAACCTGATGTGATTTTTAAATGATGTTCACAACAGCTTAACTGCTGCACTCATGTCAAGCATGCAAAATGCAAACCTGATGTGATTTTTGAAAGATGTTCACACTAACATACCTACTGCAGACATGTCAAGCTTGCAGCATGCGAACCTGATTTGCTTTTTAGACCTGGTTCTCTTAGATTCACTTTGTGTATGTGAACTGCATGCAAACATTGTACAATTAAGCATGTGGCATGCATTCTTACATAGTACGCTTATATTTATGTAAGGGAAAGAAATGGCAAGATTATTTGTTTTCACTTTGGTGGGGATCTGTCGCTCTGGTGGAAAAAAACCATATACTATATAAAATGAATTATGGGCAACCACACAACTCGGCATGTGTTTCCATCTCCGGGTTGAGATGACAGCATGGACCTCTATAGCTTCGCTGTCGCTGCCCTCAAAGTAAATACAGCCTTGTTGTGTGTGGTTGCCCATACATTATTCTCTATGTAATGATCTTTAGTAAGAATCACAGTGTTATCCTGCCCTTATAGACAAGTTTTATACTGTTTTCACTATCACTAGAAATTGTTTTTAAACTTTGTCCTTGTTCATAGGCACACATAGCAGTAACAGTACTTGGACAAAAGTCAGATTTAACTTTAAATATTTTTTCTCTGAGTTTTTGGAATTCTCCTAAACTCTCACCTGTTGCATCACATGGGGAGGTCTGTACTCTAACATTAAATTCCAACAATTCAATTAAAGTCTCTAAATTAGCTCTGTCTTAATTGTCAGTTCCTGTATTTTTTGTTCAAAAGAAGCAGGATTACTGTCAATATTATCCAAACCGTTTAATTTGTCTTGTGCAGTAATTAAAAAGACCAAGTCCTTATTTTCAGGTGGCACCTCTGCAGTATTAAAGCCCATGGTTGTTGAATCTTCTGTGTTCACTTTATTTCTCCTCCAAAAAAATTCTGAGTTTGGTAGTCTAAAGAGGTCAACATTAATTTTAATGTTATCTGGTTGTGATGATGGTACAAAGTTGAGCCCTTTGAGAAGCACTGCTTTTTCCTGTGTGACAGTTCTCTGTTAGAAAGATTGATTTGTATCGTGGAATCACAGAACTTGATAGCAGAAAAATACCTCATGGTCCATCCAGTCTGCCCTTACCCCTGTTCCTCAAGACTACTCTCCCTTGTAATTGCAAGGTGATGACTGTCTCAGTATTCTCCTTGGCCCTGTTGCATTTAACTCCTCCCCTTCATCCTGTTCTTGTCTTGCAATTTTTTTCTTTTTGTTTGGCCCTGATTTTTTTGATCTATTCTACAAAATTCTCAGATTTTCATTTGTGAAACTGATCCATTCAGAGCATCCCTTACACTCTGATTCAATTAGTACAACCTGTTTCTTGTTTTGGTTCCCTCTTTCATGAGTGGTAGACATACTTTGCCCCCTGCATCTTGAATTAAATCTTGTTGTAGTTCTGGATCATCCTCCACTTCTTGAATGATTTTTATTTTCAGAGTTCCAGTTAAAAATTTGCTTTTTATCATAATCCTCCTATTCCCATTGTAATTTTGATTATTTATGAGCAATCAGTTCCTTTTCATGTTTAGTAACCCTCTATTGTAAATGTTATCAAATATTTCAAAGTTAGGGGAGTCTGTGAATTTTGTTATTTCCTTCTTGACCATTTTAAACTCAGCCCTCAAAGAGTCAAACTTTTCACTCCCTTTCTTATTAATAATTAAAGGAGAAGCCCACCCAGAATTTGCAAAACATGTGTTATGCAGAGTGTTTTGATTTTTATGTAAAGTCCTAGTGTTTCATTCCCTCTGTCTGCTATTAGGAGTTTTTCCTAAATCAGCCTGCTAGCTTTATGGTAGTTTTATGACCCCTGGGGATCTCCATCACAAATAGATTTATTGCCTTTCTTGCTCCTACAATGCACCCTGTCTCTTATGATAGTGATGTATCTGAGCCCATAGATTTAGCATATGCACTGCTTTAAAATCAGTTCACAACAGCAGAGCTGTGTAACTGTTCTTATCCATGGAGCACAAATGGCTACTGTTATAGTTTAGCAGATACCTGAGAGCTTCCTAACTGGAGTTTCTATAGGAAAATAGATACTAAATAGCTCTAATTCACTATTTTTGTTTTATGTGTGGGTCAGGTCTAGCTAGCAGTAATAAGTATTTTCATTTTAAAATTTAATTTAATCAAGCTACACACAATAAAAAGCACAGAAATAGCCCCAGATCATCAATGCTATAATTAGTAAAGACTCTAGCAGTTTTCTTACAGAAAACCCACTCAGTTAGTTCTAAAGTATTTGCTAAACTATAAATGTAGGTACAAGCATTCTATTAGGTACAATTGGCAGTTAGCGCTGATTTTGCTGTGTGACATGATTTTCAATTTTTTTTGTTACAAATGTGAAGTATCTTTTTAATAAAATATAAAAATATGTATGTGTGAGTTATTTAATTAGTTTAGTGAATATTTGTTTTATTTAAAAAGTGTGATACACTAAATGTGTAGTGCAGTGAACCATTGTAAAATGAAAGCAAATGTGTAGTTTAAATAGTCACTGTCATCCTATTGCTTTCATGCCATACCACACACAGAAGAAAAGCTGACTTCAAAGTATGTTGCAGTTTCTAGACTGCATCTTCATATCATATACTTCATTTGTAAAAAAAAATGAAAATCATGTCACAGAGCAAAATCAGCACTAATTGACAGTTCTACCTAATAGAATGCTGGTACCTACATTTACAGTTTAGCAAATACTTGAAATCTAGCTGAGTGGGTTTTCTGTAAGAAAACAGCTAGCGTCTTTACTAATTATAGCATTGATGATCTGGGCAGTTTCTGTGCTTTTATGGTTGTGTATAGTTTGATGAAATAAAAAGTTTTAAAATTAAAACACTCCTGCCAGCTAGACCTGACACACACAGAAAACACAAATAGTGAATTAGAGCTATTTAGTAGCTGTTTTCTTACAGAAACTCCAGTTAGCTAGCTCTCAGGTATCTGCTAAACTGCAATTGTTGCCATTTGGCCTCACTGGATAAGAACAGTTACACAGTTCTGCAGTTGTGGACTGATTTTAAAGCAGTGCATATGCTAAATCTATGGGCTCAGCTACATCATTGTCACATGAGACAGGGTGCATTGTGGGAGCAAGAAAGGCAATAAACCTATTTGTGATGGAGATCCCCAGGGATCATAAAACTACCATAAAGCTAGCAGGCTAATTTAGGAAAAACTCCTAATAGCAGACAGAGGGAAGGACACACTAGGACTTTACATACAAATCAAAACACTCTGCATAACATATGTTTTTGCAAATTCTGGGTGGACTAATCCTTTAACTTAGTAAAATCCAATGAGCATTCCTCTGCTAGTTTCTCCTAGGCTGTTAATTTTTTAAATTTGTCAATTCCTCTCAAGGGTACTTTAGTGATCCAGAGCCCCCTCAGTACCTGACCCTTTCCAATGAAAGCTTGAAGTGTGGTTATAAGTAATCTTCAGCTCCTGAATTAAGTTTCTCTAGTTTTAGAAACCTGGATTTTATATTGCCTACTTGATTGGATGATGAAACCAGATCCCCTGCTCCCACTGTTGAACCTATTAATTTTCCTTAGCAAGCATCTGGATTATAATGCCTGTCCTGTCTTCAGGCTGAAATTGTAATAATTTCTGTTGTACAGTCTGCCCTGGCATCCACATTCATGCTTGGCTATGTTCCAGATAGTGTCTTGAATCCCAATATTGCCAATTCACCACAGTACCCCTTGTACTAAAGGTTCATGTGTTTATCATAAAGTTTTCATATTCCAGCCAAGGAAGAAAGGGTTAGTAGATTTGTTATAAATATTTTGTTGTCTCCATAGGCCCATGTACAACTAAGCTACACTGGGGGAAAATATTGCCCACACTGCTGCCTTTTATTTGCAGATAGCGTACCTCCAAAAATGAAAATAAATTGTTCTGCAAAACAAATTCTGCAATTTGTAATGAAAAAGGCGTAGGCGGGCTTGTTGGTTCAGGTCTGAGATTCAGGAAATGGCATATAGCATCCAGAGCTCCCTCATGTGGAATGTTTGTATAGCAGGATTCCACAGCAAACGTTACCAATTAAGTGTCTTCCTCCATATCCATCTCATTTAGGACCTGCACAATTTCTTTGTTGTATGACCTTAAACTGGTCCCAAATGGGCTAATGTGGGAACCACAATTAAAGATAATTAATTGAAGTTTCACCTGACCTGCTCACCTCAGTTACATAGCTTTTTTGTACAGTATACCACTTTATCATAGACACCTTTGTGGATCAAGCCCTTAGTGTGACTGGAAAAGTGATGTTTAAACATCCCTATCTGTTAAAGTGTCAAACCACTAGAGGACACCAAAGTACTGTACATGATTTCTCACTTCTACTTTGGCCTGCATGATACATCCCAACAGAAATGCATCTGACAGCACTGCATGCCTTTCTTTCATCTATCCATGATTATATCTCAGTAAGTTCCTTTTATTCCTCTTAATATTGGTGCTTCTGTCTCTGAAGAGAAGAGAATTGAAACAGAACATTCTTCCCAATATTAAAATTATTATCTAGGCTAATTTGCTTTAAAAAGTGCTTTTATACTAAACTACATATTCTGACAGTGTTCTGAGTTTATAGCATGCATTTGTAAGGCAGTGCCCCTGAGTTTTGTCATTAGTCCCAGCATATTTAAGCCTTGTTCCTGATCTGTGAGGCAGGGGACTTAGAAGTAAGGGCAACAGGGTAAAGATACGGTACGTTAGTGCAGTACAGTACAGAAGAGACAGGGACAGGAGAAGAGGGGGAGGAATAGCTCTCTATGTAAGCAAAGGGATAAAAGTAACAGAACAAAACAGTAAACAGGGAGGAGAGGAGGCACTGTGGGTCACCTTAGAGACTGGAAATAGCACCACAATCCACATAGAGGGTATATGCAGACCCCCATCAAAGGAGGAGGGAATGGACACGGAGATGATAGAAGGCATCTTTAGGATGGCAGAGAAAGGGGAGATACTGTTGATGGGGGACCTGAATATGCCTTTGCTGCAGCCACATCCAAGAGCAGAGCCATTTTCGATGCCCGCATGCCTCAGATAGCTATTTTTGGAACCCACTCATGAGGAAGCAATCTTACACCTCGTACTCTCAAATGGGGACAGTGACAGGATCTCAGATCTAGAGTGGGTAGCCATCTGGGAACAAGTGACCACCAAACAGTGTGGTTCATGATAAACTCAGCTACAGAGTGAAGCCATACAAAAGTGAGGTTACTGGACTTCATGAAGGCTGACTTTAGTAAGATGGGAGAGTGCCATAGAAAAGCACTAGTAAACAGGCTAGAAGGAGGGGTAGAGCAATAATGGGGAAACATCAGAACTGCCATCACAGAGGCAACAAGAGTATGTGTGAAGCAAATAAACAAATCAAACAAAATAAAAGCCACTATGGTTCTCAAAAGAGGTGGCGGGGAAGGTTAGGGAGAAAAAGATAGCATTTAGGAAGTATAAGGAAACACAGAAGAAGCAGAACAGAGAACTGTACCAGTTAAGGCAGAAGGAAGCAGGAGGGAAGTCAGAATAGCAAAGGCCCAAACTGAGGAAAAGATAGCCAACTCGGTTAAGAAGGGGAATAAAACCTTTTATAGGTACATTAGGGAGCATAGAAAGACAACAGGAGGGATAGTGAGGTTAACTAGAATGGTTGGTGGGTGGGCAGAGAGGGACAGTGAAAAAGCAGGGATACTGGATGAATACTTCTGCTCGATATTCACAAAAGAGAAGGAGGGGGAGGTACTTAATCCAGTTAACAGAAGCACTCTGGATAGGGGGGTCGATCCCAGTCCTTTCACAGAAGAAAAGGTTCTGAAAGAACTTTTAAAACTGAAGGTGGACAAAGCAATGGGGCCTGATTTGATTCACCCCTGAATTCTAAAAGAATTAAGGGGATAACTAGTGACACCACTAACTACCTTTTTTAACAAATCATGGGAGGATGGTATGGTACCTGAGGACTGGAGGAAGGCAGATATGATTCCCCTTCACAAAAGTGGGAGCAAGACAGAGGCAGGAAACTACAGACTTGTCAGTTTGACCTCTGTGGTAGGGAAAGTGATGGACTCACTTCTGAAGGAAAGAATTCTTGAGTACCTAGAGGCCAGTGGGACACAGGACCCAAGGCAGTATGGGTTCACAGCAGGAAGGTCATGTCATATGGATCTAATTGATTTCTTTGACTGAGTGACCAAAGTAGTAGACCAGGGAGGGGCTGTGGACCTGGCCTACCTAGACTTTAGCAAGGCATTTGACACAGTCCCACACAAAAGATTAATATACAAGTTAGCCAGCCTTGGAGTTGGTCCCAGAGTGGTAGCCTGGGTAAAACATTGGCTGGACAACAGGGCACAGAAAGTAATTGTAAATGGAGTCCACTCTGAAGAAAGGGGGGTTACTAGTGGGGTACCGCAGGGTTCAGTTGGGTCCAGTGCTTTTTAATGTCTTCATAAGTGACATTGCAGAGGGACTGGAAGGAAAATTATGCCTCTTTGCAGATGACACAAGATCTGCAACAGGGTGATACACAAGGAGGCGTGGAAAGGATGAGAAGGGACTTGGCAAGGTTGGAGGAATGGTCAGAAGTATGGCAGCTTGGATTCAATGCAAAGAAGTGCAAAATAATGCACATGGGAAACAAAAACCCTGGGAAGGATTACACAATGGGGGTGGTATTAACAACAACAAAAATGGAAAGGGACCTGGGGGTAATCAAATCAGATGACCTTAAGGTTGGCAAGCAATGTGAGGAGACATTAGAGAGGGCTGGGGGATACTGGGATGTATAGGGAGAGGCATCAACAGCAGAAAACAGGAAGTTGTTATTACTCTGTACAGACAGTTGGTGAGACCCCATCTGGAGTATTGTGTCCAGTTCTGGAGAACCCATCTCCGCAAGGACATAGACAGGATAGAGGCAGTCCAGAGAAGGGCAACTAAAATGGTGCAGGGTCTGCAAGAGAAGCCATATGAGGAGAGACTAAATGAGCTTAATATGTATACCCTTGAGGAAAGGAGGGAGAGGGGGGACATGATAGAAACTTTAAAGTACCTCAGTGAAATCAATAAAGTCCAGGAGGATGGCATCTTTCAGAAATAGAGATGTGCAAGAACAAGGGGACACAATTTGAAGATAGAAGGGGGATGGCTCAGGGGCAATGTGAGGAAGTATTTTTTCACAAAGATGGTGGTGGACACATGGAACAGCCTTCCTGAGGAGGTTGTGGGGTATAAAACTGTGGGAGAATTCAAGAATGCATGGGACAGACATAAGGTAATTCCTGCAGGGGGTAAGAAGAAATAGACTGTTGGTTAACTAAGATCTGCAACTTATCCTGTAGGTAGGGAAATGGGCAGACTAGGTGGGCCAAGTGGTCCTTATCTGCTGTCAAAGTCTATGTTTCTATATTTCGATGTTAGGTTCAGAATTGAGGAGTAAAGTCGGAAATTATAAGTATGAACCCTGCCCAGACTCTCACTCACTGTGTGACCTTGAGATGTTTGAACAATCTTGGTGGGCTTTTCCTGAAATTCTCACTATTCTGCTAATGCTGGCAATATGGGTGACAAGAGGCAGGCTCAGCACTGGATTCAATGTGGATAATTTTTAGTGGAGTGGAGTTTCCTTTTCTTTAATATTTATCCATCTTAGTTAGAAGTACTATGTATTGCTAGAAAGCCTATACTATACTACTGGATTGCCCATCCCACCCTCTATACCAACCCTAAACAAGTAGTAAGCCATAATGGGGTGTCCATTAAAGATTAACAATACATGGCCCAGGGGTGTAGTAAGGTATGAGGTCAAAGGCCGAGTGTCCTTACCACACCCTGGTAAGTGCACCATTACTTCTTTAATGCACACCCTGAAGTGGCTTATTGTGCTTATAAAATGGCTTGTCAATACTGTGAATAGAACATTTAAAAGAAATATATTTTTGTTCTAAAAAATGTTTAGTGGTTTAACATTTTTTACAAAGACCAAATTAAAAAGTTCTAGTTGTGGTGTTTGGCCACTGGGTGGTGCTGTTCACACTATCATTAATATCCAAACAGAAAAGGGTGTTTTTGATTAAAACTTTGCTTCTGACTCTATGTTTATATCTAAATTATAACCCCCCGATGTCAAGAACAAGACTGTTCAGTGTATTCTTTCAGACATGTGGGGGTGAAAGGCTGCACCCAGTAAAAGGGAGGTCACATATAGGACTGTTAATAAGGGTGGAGTGAATACTGTAATTGTTTCTCCTGATCTCCCCTTCCCTGCCTCAGTGACTTGCTGGTCACCTGTCTGATGAAATATTACAGTACATTTACTACCCCATTTCATTGACCCATTCCCTTCCCTCATTAACCTTTTCATAGCATTCCTTTTTTGCTTTTCCTTGCCTGCTCCCTTGCATAGGTTTCAGTTGTCTTAAAGTAGCATACCTCTTGTTCACATGCCCCCAACCTCCCTGACCCTGGGGCACTAACCTTACCTTCTGCCTCACCTCACTCCCCTTCTCTGGAGTCTGTCCTTACCCATAGCCCTGGTATCACTATTTGCTGCTATGACACTTACGGGTTCCCCTACCTACCCTCCTCCTCCCTCTTTAACCTTCACAGCTCCCTTCCTTTTCTTATCAGCTTCCTAACTTTCCTTGTTGCCCCCTCTCACTCGTGTTTGTTCTTCTGCCTTCACCACATCATAGTGTCCAGTCTTGACTATAGCCTGTATTTAGCTGCTCATGTGTGTATATAGTACTCATGCACTACCACTGTCATTACCCTGTGTATTATATTTAGCCCTGACTAAGTTAATTATTTATATATTGTGTGATTTTATTGTGTTCAATGTGCTGTGTATTTTTCTTGTATCCTGTCCAGGTCCATCTCGCAACTGAGCTTTGCTCAATGATGTTTGCCTGCTTAAATAAAGATCTTGATTGATTGATTGATGTTTAATCCACTGACATTTTATTGCATTGTCTTTGTTTCTACTAATATTTGTACAACATTATGGCCAGGGGGTCAGTTATGGTCAGGAATAGCAAAGGACTGCTTAATACAGTGCATGGAAGCATGAAATAATTTAAATCAGAGGAAAGTGACTAAAATTAAAGAGATTCCTTCATATGTCAGAACAATGATACAAAAACTGATACAATGGGGGAGTGGATATGACATTATTCAATCTATCTAGGATTATACGACATGATTAAGGATAATGGAATTTCTTGTGAGATCAGTTTCCCATATTGCTACATAAATGAAAGTAGTTTTATCACAGCTAGGAAATGAAAGCATGCCTAAATTATCTGGAATGTGCTTTGGTTGTGTAGTCATGGAAAATTAGGGTCAAGAATAATAGTAAACATGTGCATTGCAAGCAGCAGACAGCTACTGTGATAGACCAGGTTGTATCAGAATATGGGAAACCCAGGAACATTTATACTTCAAATGTACATACGGTACATTAGCACCTTTTGGTAACAAGTAGCAAAACAATGGATGGAGCCTCTGTATGAGGAACTAACATACCAGGAATTAATTGTAGGATTGCATGATAAATCCTAGGGAAAATATGATAAAGGGACTCTGCAAATCATATGTGCTTTTTTCAAATGCTATATTTGACAAGCAAGGTGTGCTTGGGTGTTAAAACAGAAATTGTAACACACAAAGAAATACTGAGTAATGTCACCATTACTCTTAGAAAAGTTAGAGGATCTGATGAGAAAATATTTTCTAAATAGAAGTTGTAACATGGCTAAACCAGGACAGTAAGATAAGTGACATATATTGGACAAACAGCATCAGGTAACTGTAAAGCAATCATAAATTATCCCACAGCAGAACCATGGCTGCTTCTGTAATACCATTATTAACTGCAGTACAGTAAGTAACACAATTTTCAGGGAGTCCACCCACCCGCTCAGCGGTCCACTATTCACCAGTGAAAGGTAGAAGAACAACATTTGATACTCAGTCACTGGAATGTGTAGAAGTGTCCTAAAGTTATAAACAAAGCAAAAATAATGCTATGTTGAGCAGTTACAATGGTAACAAACTGTATGGATAAGCTGTTTCATATTATCTCTGTGACCAGTTCCCAGAATCCATTGCACACCATTTCTGTGTGAGTAATACCAGGAAACCAGAGCTATAAAACTATGCTAACGATGTAAGTAAACCAATAGAAGACTAGATTTCAGTGTTAAAACTACAACCAAATGTATGCAAAAGGTGTTTCATATTAGAAAAAAAAATCACAATGTTAAAGTTAAACACGTGTTTCAGAAAATTATTTTCAGTAAAAGTAACTGATTCCAAGTATGGAAATGAAAAATATTTCTCTGTGTTACATTTATTATATGTGATCCTTAGACTTTAACAAACCTTACCAATCATTTTTGCGCTTTCCATGTTACAAGTGCATTAAACCACGACAGAGCATGGTTCTACTGTGGGATTAATCCATGGTTGGGTGGTTGGATGCACTTGGCCTGTGGCCTCATGCCCCAACCCCCCCCAACCATGGATTAATTCCACAGTAGAACCATGCTCTGTCATGGTTTAATGCTTACATGTCTGACCTATGGAAACACTGTTATTTTTTTTATATCAGTTAAGGGGAAGGTAATTCTAATATTTTCTCTATCTAGGTTGTCTCATAGTATTTCAACATAATATGAACAGTTAATGAATTGATAGACTGATATTTTCGAATTCATTGCTTCACTGATGTTGTTTCAGATTTTGTTTTTGCTAATGTATGTACATGTTTATTCTGTTTACTGTAAGATGTTATTTTTTTTTCAATAATAAGGCCACTATTCTTCTTCTTCCTCAGCTTGTGCTTTGTGACTTTCTCATCGGTACCCCTCCCTCCTTCTGCTTCCACCCCTCTCCCAGCTCCCCCTACCAGTATTAACCTTCTACTCTCATACCTAATCTCTGGATCATTCCTTCATGCTGTCTGGCATTCTCAGGTTTATTTTGTAAATATAGACTTTGACTATGGAAACTCCTTATGTATTTTGTATATATTGTTTTCTATGCTGTTATTACTTTTATTCAGCTTGTACACTGTACTTGCCACTGGCTCAATTTATATTTGTTTTATAATTTTGTTGTACACCACTGTGTATGTATCCTGTACTATGTAATGGCTATGTATTCTGTCCAGGTCCACCTCAAAAATGAGCATTGCTCAATGGTGTTCGCCTGGTTAAATAAAGATTTTGATTGATTGATTGATTAATTGATTGTATCATGTTGTTTTCTGCAAGGAAAACAGAATAAGATCCTCACATTATTTCTCTGAATACTGTAGAAGGTGCTATGCTTTCTAAGATTTTGGCATATGCAGATTATGTGTGTGTTTTGGAGATAGATGAAACATCAGTTAAAATGACTTTACATTGCTTTAAATTATTTGGTTTATTTTTGGGGGATGGGGGGCTTTGAATGTAGCAAAATGTGCTGGAAGAGGTTTACGTGATAGGTGTTCCCATCTTTCAACAATACATAACATCAAACTTTCTGCTGAGCCCATTAAGATGTTAGGTGTCCTATTTGGATCTGGGGATATGGCAAAACTGAACTGGGGTTGTAAATGAATCATTGACTAACAAAAAGTTACAAATTGAGATACGTGGCAATTAAGTAAGAAAAAACAAGTTTATATGATTAAAACCTTTTTTTAATTCTGGTGTTCCTTTATTTAAATTATATATTCCTTCCATCTTCATCTTTAGACACACCATTACTAAGAATTTGTTTTCAAGCCCTATGGGGAAGTAGAATAAATCCTATTAAAATATATATTATATTACATGTTTCCCTATTGGAAACAGTGGTGTTGCCATGGTTAATCTCATAGTTTTCTTTTATAGTGTATTTTTGCATTATAATTTGAAACATCTAGTGCTCAAAGTAAATAAACCTTTGTCAGTTTGGGTAATTTGCAAGATCTCTGCTTGGCTCACTTCATGGGAAACTGGTGGAATAAAAGTCCCAAAATTTACCAGATTTATCCCAGCTTACATGAAAGGTGCTTTTTCAAAACTGCACAGTTGGAAAATTTCATATGAACAATTCCGTACTATATCCAGGAAGAACTTGTATCATACAATTTTAAGTACATCCTGTGCAGAACCTTCACCATTTTATCAGACACTTGTCATTTTTAAATCAGATTTGTTAAGATAATTAACAGAGCCAAGGATCCCCCAGAAAATGTGGGATACAATCTGGTTGTGTTGCCATAACAAGTTACATGTTAAAAGTAATCAGCAGCTAGAAGGCCATAGGTGTCTCCCAAAGAGTGGGAGCGCTGCAGGTAGGGGAATAATAAAGAACATATAAAAAATTAATAAAAATCAGCAGCACAAGCAACTCCAGGAAAGGATGCATTCAAGACCAGGGTGTGTTAATCAAGTTTATAAAATGGGCTCAAGAAATCCTGTAACCTGATAGGCTACAACATCTTCTGAGCCATGTCCTTATCAGAAGATATTGTAGCCAACTGGCACTACCCTTCACTCCTGAGCTCCACTACAGCAGTAACTCAGTGAGCTGTGCCAACCCTAAACAAAAGCACAGGCTGGCATGGCTCACAGTGGGGAAATGGCAGGCTCTCTAAATAAACCAATTTCTGTTATGCGGCGCCCCCACCCCACCCATAACCAACCTCAAAGTACATAGAATCACTGAAAATGTTTAAGAATGAAAACTTTATTCTCTGCTCCACGGCATAAAAAAAACTGTTGCTTCAATTGTCCACTGTCCCAGCAGCCTGCCATGATCCACCAAGCATCCCACATGCTGAAAACAAAACAGCTTTCTTTGCTAACACTCTCGAGCCCGATATACCAAGTGTGCCTCCTGAATCTTCTACTGTTATAAACTACAGCAAGTTACTTCAGTAATCGCAAGAAAAACAGACACCTTTTTTAATTGCAAAATTAAATCTTGCACTGCTCTCCAAACCAGACCGTGATCTCCGAAGCCGACCGCAAAACCAAAAGTAACTTCTCAGTGGTCGGCTCAGTCACACAGATATCACTTGCTAGTTATACGGCACTCACTCTGTTGTACACATCAAAATCAGCTTTAAAATAAAAAATGATTTACTTAAACAGAGCGAACATGTAATGGTACTTCCATATACAGCAAAAATAACAGAAACCCGGAAACATCTATCTACCGGGGCTGCTAAGGGACGTGCTCGCTCCCACACAACCAGCTGTTGCTGAAAAATCCTAATAAAAATAAAACAAAAAGTAGGCATTTAAAAAAATATTTATATAAATAAAAGAAATCACACACAAAAACCCTATCTACATCTTGGGCAGTGCACAAGAAACAGCACACATAATAGGGCAATCCAGCTGTTAAGACACTTGGTCCTGGTGCATTAAAGTGTCAAAGTAGGAAAAATATGAAAAAAAAAACAGTTTTCACAGTTTCTGTTGGTATCTTCTCTAGACAGAGTCACTGACTACTATAGACACATCACACAGCAAGCTATAATAATTTTCAATTAAACAGAGGAACTACTTTTTCTATTTTGTACAGATATAATATTTTTATTTATTTTATGAAAATTATTACTCCATTTTTTTCCAAATTAACTTCTTTACCAGGGGCCCATTTTATAAGCACAATAACACACTCTGTGGTGTGGGTTATCTCCTGATTAGAACACACACAGGTGCATAAGGCATTCGGCACAAGCGCCTCATGCCTAACAACGCACTTGGTCGTGCTCTTATCAGGAGATAACCCACACCTCATCATGAGTTATTGCTTGCAAAAGTATGCTTCATTTATTTTTGATTGTTACTTTATTGCTGGATTTTGGGCTTTAGTAGCACAAATTTGGACGGAACCTCCGTTTCAAACAATGAACTATGAGATTTTGATCTATGGACGTTACATGGCAGGGTGGAGGAAATGGAACTGCAGAACTCTACATGTATTATTTGCCTGCTTTACATGACACATATGACTTAAGGGACGTCATTTTTCTTTACAGCAGAAATGGTTTACAATTCAGGAATTAATTTACAAAATCTCTGCTGAGCTTAAAAACATTTATATGGTAGTATCTAGGATGTTTTCTATAGACCATTTGCATAACAAATGGTATGATATACATTAGGAAACTGGGACTTTATTTAGTGTTATAAAGTTGTATATTGATACTGAGAAGTTATTTAGAGCTTCAAGGTTCTGAATGATCTGCAACCACGTGTTGAGTTTGAGACACTTACAGCTTCCTTTCCCTTCCTGGGTAGAGTTTATTGCCATAAGTGTTTTTACATTTTCTTGTTCTGTATATGAGTTTCCCTTTTCTTTTTTTTTTCCTTCAGATTTAGCTATATTTCCTTGTTGTATTATTCTCAGAGACTGGTATTGTTATTTTCTGGTTCATTTTGTTTCCCAATAAAAATTCCCCCCCTCTTCTTTGATTAGTGATTTGGGAGTTTTAACTTCCAATGAACAGCTGCTAAAGATCATCAGAAGGGATCTCAGTTTAACGTCTCATCCTATGGACGGCACCTTAACAGTGTAGCACCCTCCTTCCCGCTACTGCACTACAATGCCAGTTATGGGTATTAACCAAAGTACCTGGTGTGAGTCTGGAACCTACAATATTGAAACATAGACTCTGAAGGCAGATAAGGACTGCTTGACCCACCTAGTCTGCCCATTTCCCTACCTATTGTATAAGCTTCGGATCCTAGTTAATTAACAGCCTACCTCTTCCTACACTGCACCACAGTTGCCTTATGTCTAATCTGTCCCATGCATTCTTGAATTCCCCCACTGTTTTTGACTCTAAGACCTCCTCAGGAAGGCGGTTCCATATGTCCACTACCCTCTCTGTGAAAAAATACTTCCTCACATTGCCCCTGAACCATCCCCCCTCTATCTTCAGATTGTGTCCCCTTGTTCTTGCACATCTCTTTTTCTGAAAGATGCTATCTCTTGGACTTTGTTGATTCCCTTGAGGTACTTGAAAGTTTCTATCATATCCCCCTCTCCCTCTTTTCCTCAAGGGTAAACATATTAAGCTCCTTTAGTCTCTCTTTCGTATGGTTTCTGGTGCAGACCCTGCACCATTTTAGTTGCCCTCCTCTGGACTGCCTCCATCCTGTGTATGTCCTTGCGGAGATGAGATCTCCAGAACTGCACCCAGAACTTCAGATGTGGTCTCACCAACTGTCTGTACAGAGGGATAGCTACGTCATGTTTTCTATTGGTGTTGCCTCTCCCTATACATCCAGGTATACCCTCAGCTCTTCTTACTGCCTTCTGACATTGCTTGTTTAACTTTAGGTCATCTGATATTACTACCCCCAGGTCCCATTCCATTTGTGTTGTTGTTAATACCCCCCATTGTGTACTCTTCCTCTGGGCTTTTGTTTCCTAGGTGCATTATTTTGCACTTCTTTGCATTGAATCTAAGCTGCCATACTACTGACCATTCCTCTAACCTTGCCAAGTCTCTTCTCATCCTTTCCACCACCTCCCCCCCCACGTGTATCAACCCTGTTGCAGGTCTTTGTGTCATCTGCAAAGAGGTATACTGTTCCTTCCAGTCCCTCTGCAATGTTACTTAAAAAGACATTAAAAAGGACCAGACCCAGTATTGAACCCTACGGTACCCCGCTAGTAACCCCCCTTTCTTCAGAGTTTATTCCATTTACTATTACTGTCTGTGTCCTGTTGGTCAGCCAATTTGTTACCCAGGCTAACACCCTGGGACCCACTCCCAGGTTGGCTAATTTGTTTATTAATCTTTTGTTCAGGACTGTGTCAAATGCCTTGCTAAAGTCTAGGTAGGCCATGTCCACAGCCCTTCCCTGATCTACTACTTTGGTCACCTACTCAAAGAAATCTATTAGATTTGTCTAACATGACCTTCTCACTGTGAATCCATGCTGCCTTTGGTCTTTGCCCCACTGGCCTCTAGATACTCGACAATTCTTTTCTTCAGAAGTGATTCCATCAATTTCCCTACCACTGAAGTGAAGCTAACAGGTCTGTAGTTTCCTGCCTCTGCTTTGCTCCCACGTTTGTGAAGAGGAATCACATCCAGCCTCCTCCAGTCCTTAGGTACCACACCATCCTCCCACAATTTGTCAAAAGGGTAGTCAGTGGTGTCTCTAGTTTTCCCCTTAGTTCTTTTAGAATTCTGGGGTGAATCCCGTCAGGCCCCATTGCTTTGTCCACCTTCAGTTCTAGGAGTTCTTTCAGAAACCTTTCTTCTGTTAAAGGACCGGTATCAACCCTCCCTATCCAGAGTGCTTTTATTGATTGGAATAGGTACCTCCCACTCATCTTCTTTTGTGAACACTGAGCAGAAGTATTCATTCAATATCCCTGCTTTTTCACTGTCCCTCTCTGCCCACACACCTTCCCCTTTATTAAGCCTCACTATCCTTCCCTTGGTCTTTCTTTGCTCCCTAATGTACCTATAAAAGGTTTTATCCCCTTTCTTAACTGAGTTGGCTATCTTTTCCTCAGTTTGGGCTTTTACTATTCTGACTGCCTTCCTCACTTCCTTCTGCTTTAACTGGTACAGTTCTCTGTTTTGCTTCTTCTGTGTTTTCTTATGCTTCCTGAATGCTATCTTTTTCTCCCTAACCTTCCCCACCACCTTTTTTGAGAACCATAGTGTTTTTTTCTTTCATTTTAATTTGTTAATTTGCTTCACACAAAGGCTTATTGCCTCTTTGATGGCAGTTTTGATGTTTCCTCATTGTTCTTCCACCCCTCCTTCTTGCCTGTTTGCTAATGCTTTTCTGAGGCACTCTCCCATTTGCCAAAGTCAGCCCTCCTAAAGTCCAGTGTCCTCACTTTTGTATGGCTTCACTGTGTGGCAATGTTTATCTTGAACCACACTGTTTGATGGTCACTTGTTCCCAGATGGTTACCCACTTCTAGATCTGAGATCCTCTCTCCATCCCTGTTTGAGAGTACCAGGTCTAGGATTGCTCCTTCCTGAGTGGTTTCCAACACTAGCTGTTGGAGACATGACCTCTGTATGGCATTGAGAATGACCCTGCTCTTGGATGTGGCTGCATCAAAGGTGCTCCAGTTAACGTCTGGCATATTCAGGTCCCTCATCAACAATATCTCCCCTTTTCTGCCATCCAAAGGATGCCTTCTATCATTTCCTTGTCCAGTTCCTCCCCCTGAGAAGGGGGTCTGTATACAACCCGTGTGGATTGTGGTGCCATTTCCAGTCTCCAGGGTGACCCACAGTGCCTCCTCTCCTCCCTGTTTACCCTTCAGTTCTATTCCTTTCAACCTTCTATTCTTGTTTTGGCCCTTGAAGCATGTGTGCTACCTACTGAACCCCTGACTTAAATGACAGAAAAATTCCATACTGTTTCTCTCCATCTCCCTCTTCCTCTCCTGGATTATCAGCTGCTATAAGATGTGGTTTGCATAAACGACATTCTGTAAAACCAAGTTACTTTCATCCTTTCCTCATGGCTTGTATTTGTCTTAAACCCTTGCTGTATGATCAAGGGTAAAGAGGGACCCAGATAGAAAACAGTCTCAATACGATCTGTATACTCTGGTTTGTGGTTGATGATGTGCAATACTGCAACAATGTAATTTGTTTGAACTGTTGCAAAACATCATTAACATTTACAAAAACATGGTTAAACACATTGCTTTGCAAATGGCCCAATTTTCAGTTGCAAGAGACTATTGCAAACTCATTCTGATACCGTGTTTGTGGCAGTCCACCCCCCCTCCCATGTATCCAGTTCACATAGACATTGGTGAACTGAGAGCAGTGTAGAACCAGTAACAAAATGCATGTGCATGTGGGAATGGGGTTAGGCAAGAGGCACCACTGAACCACAAGTGAAAATTTAAATCTACTGTTGTTGTTTGGGGCCCACTGGGTTATAAGTGACAATTTAATGCTAGGGTTTGGTAATAGGACCCAGTGGGCTACCAGTGATAATTTAAAACTAGGGTGTGGGTTGGGAACCAAGGGACTACCAGAGACAATTTAAAGCTAGGGTTTGGGTACAGGAACCAATGAACTACGAGGGACACTTTTAAATTATTGTTTGGACTGTGGATCCACTACAGTACAGTACTAGGGATTATGCCACTGGACACAAGTCTGGATTTTGAATCCAGGCCAGTAGAAGACCAAAGGTACAGGTCACTGGGCAAGAGTATGTTTGTGTTGGTACATTGTTTCTACAGTGACAACTTTACAGCAATGAGGTCGATACCGACAACATTGCCAAGTCACTCTAAAGTCCACCTGGGACCCTGGCGCCCTTCCCCAAGGTCCTGCACCCAACCCCAACTCAGCTCCATCTTGGAGTTGTGAATGCTAAGGGGGGGTGCAGGGGGGCACAGCCTCCTGCAAAACAATAAGATATGTCAAGCCGGCACCATCCCAACCACAATTGTGGTTGTTATAGTGATGTTGCAGTAGCGTTACCTTGACAAGAAATTGTTGATGCGGCATCATGGATCTGTTTGTGTTCAGGGTTTCACATACACATATAACATTTGGGTACCTTCTTTTCGATATGAGTATCTGAAATGGAGGGGTGCCTCTGCCTCCCCCCCCAATACAGATACTTTGTTCTCACTATAGCAATTTTTTTTGCAGTGGCACAACAGGGTGACTTTTTGCCTCATTTTCTGGCATACGAAATATTGATTGGGACTTGGCCCCTGGGATTTGCTGCTGTGCGCATACACAGTACATGGTTCCTATGCCATTTGACACAGTGGATCCCTTTAAAAAAGTGTTCATAAGTTGCGAAGCAAGCTGTAGTGTGAAAACATATCTATGCAGATATTTCATATTTCTACTCTTTTTCTGCATTCCAATAATTTAAAATAATCTGGCAGTGCTGTAAAGAAGTTTATGATTTGTGGAAATTCTGTGAAAATGTTTCCATGTTTTACAAATGTATTCTGAAGCAAAGTATGGAAACTTTTTTATAGCTCTAACAGGAATACAGTACATGGCAAGTACAAAACCACTAACATCCCAAGTCAGCTCAACATGGTAATTACAGTAATTACCATTGGACATTTGAAAGGTGCAAAACAGATTTAATCAACACAAGAACACCCTCAAAAATAGACTGTTGTGAAAAATGTCACAGCAATAATACACTCAATAGTATACTCACCACCTGCAAAATCCCTAATATACCAAAGTGCACACCTACCCCTCTCCATGCAGTAAATGGTCTAGCATGGTATATGCCTTATCAACCCACCATGTCATAGAAAAATCACAAAAATGCATCTACAGTGATTGATCCACCCTCTTCCAGCAAATGCCATAAATGTCAGTCTCACTCAAAAGCAAGTAAGTGCTGCAAACCTGCTGTTTGTATAGTGAGGAAGTTAAGCCTGCTTGTCTGTTTTTTCCTGTCCATGCCATGTAAAATGTTACCTCCTGTGCTCTTGCTGATCAGTGTTTTAGCAGCCTCACTTAACTTCTGGTGGCATCCTCGCCCCAAAGGTCCTAACATCCAGGAGTGTCTCCCAAAGGCAATGGAGTGACTCTTTTTGTTTACTTGCACGCATGTGCAAGAAACATAGTGTGGTGATCCAAAATGCATTGTCGTACAGTTGAAAGAGAGAGCACTGCTTCAGTGAGCAGTGCTCTCCCTCCCAACACACACGCATGCACGCATATTGCATGCTCATGCGTCCCCCCCCACGCATATGCTGTATAGCCGATGGGGGTGCCCAATTCCCCGTCGGCTCCACACTCCACCTTCCCCAAAAAGCTTTCAGGTGCCACGCTGGGAGCCCCCAATGTGGCAAAGCTTGTTAGGCCAATGGGGTGCCTAATCCTCATTGGCTCCAGCCCCCAAACAGTCTTTCCAGCTGCCATGCTGGGAGCCCACCCCAGCATGGCAAATGTCTCGTGTCATCTTAATAATAAAAAAAAAAACCCTGTAAATAAAAAAAGGTCCCTTGCAGTCTCCCTGCCCCTGCCTGCACTCACCCACTGCGCACCCTGCCTCTCCACACCCCCCTTTACCCCATACTTACCTCCGGAGTACAGCGCAACGATCTTCGGTGGACCCGGAACACGTCTGAACTCTTCAAAGCCGACCGCAAACTGAAGAAATGCTGGTAAGGGTAAGCTGAATAATGTAATAAATAGGGTTTTTTCAACTTTACTGCATATCTCAGGCAGTTTTGGAAATTTTGGCACCAAATTTTCATCATGGGGTTTTTATGACCCCTCCTCATGAATTTTATCACTGTCATGGTGTTAAATCAGGCCCGAAGGGTGATTTCACGGTTACTGCGTGAAATCACCTTTCAAGACTGAGTAACAAAATGACAGTGCTAGTGTTCATAAGGTGGGCTCTCAAAAAGCCTATGTTGCAAATTTGGTGAAATCATTCCTAAAAATGACTGTTTTACGAGTGTGCGTTGTGCAGTTCCTACACACGCTCGTAAGTTCCTGAATTTTTAATATTTGCACTCCGGATTTTCAACATTGCCATTTTACCACACCTCCTTTATGAGCAGTACAGCTGTCATTTTTCACATTTCGATGAAAATGTGTTTCCGCGCATGTAGCGCACAATGGCATAGTCGGTGTGCAAAATCAATGTATGGGACACATTAAGAAAATCACAGTGACACTGTTCATGAGCAGAGGTCTTAAAATGGCTATGTTGAAAATTTGATGAAATGATTTCTAAAAATGACCGATTCATGAGCGTGCGTTGCGCAGTTCCTACACACGCTCGTAACATACTAACATACTAACACACTATTTGCCAGCAGATTAGGCCTTAGGGTTTATCGAGTCTGCTCAAACCTCAGATCCCTAGTTGGGTGCCGAGGCTCCCCCCCATGTGTTCCAGAAACCACTATCATCCATCCCCACCCCCCCTGGGACAGGCCATCATCTGATACATCCACTTTCTGTGTCTGTCCCATCCTCTCTTGAAGCCCTCCACTTTGGATCTCTGAACCAGCTCGACAGGCAGTGCATTCCAAGGGTCCACCACCCTCTCAGTGAAAAGCCTCCTCCTCCTCCTCTTTCCCCCCTCACCCTTCCACCTTCCAACTTCAAACCATGCCCTCTGGTGATACCTCCCTGCTTTAGTCTAAAGATCCCCTCCATGTTTACCCTATTTTTTCCCTTGAGGTAATTGAAGACCTCAATCATGTCCCCCCTGACTCTCCTCTCCTCCAACGAAAACAGGCAGAGCTCCTCAAGTCTGTCCTCATACGTCAAATCCCCTAGCCCTCGTATCATCTTAGTTGCCCTCCTCTGTACCATCTCCAGGAGCTGTATATCCCTCTTCAAGTGTGGTCTCCAGTACTGTACACAGTACTCAAGGTGTGGTCTAACCTGTCCATTGTACAGCAGCAGAATCACTTCCTTGCTCCTAGAGGTGATCCCCCTTATGATGCATCCCAACATCTTGTTTGCCTTGCTAGCCACTCTCCTGCACTGCTCAGAGTTATTCATACATGCATCCACCATGACCCCTAGGTCTTTTTCCCCTATTGAGGCCTCCAGCACCTCCCCTCCCAGGGTGTACCTGTGTTTAGGGTTTCCCCGCCCAAGATGTAACACCTTGCACTTGGTGATATTGAAATTTAATTTCCATGTGTGAGCCCAGCTTTCCAGGGTGTCCAGGTCCCCTGCAAGGCCAACCTTCCCTCTACTTCCCTCAACTACTACTCCCATCTTGGAGTCATCAGCGAAGAGACTCATTTCACACCCTATACCTTCCCTGATGTCCAATATGTATGCATTAAACAGGATCAGACCCAGGACCGAACCCTGCAGTACGCCACTACCAACCTCTCTAGGGTTCGAGAGCTCCCCACAGACCACTACTCTTTGGGTGCGTCCTGCTAGCCAGTTTTCAATCCATCTGACCATCAAAGGGCCTACTCCCAACCCCATCAGTTTCTCCACCAGACCATTGTGGGAAACCGAGTCAAACGCCTTGCTGAAGTCCAAGAATAATACATCCACAGGCTTTCCCCTGTTCAGTTCTGATGTTACCCATTCGTAGAACTCCACAAGATTGGTTTGGCATGATCTACCTGGCACAAACCCATGTTGCCAACTATCCAGACCTTCCACCTCCTCCAAGTACACCCCCAATCATTCCTTTAGTATACTCTCCATTAGTTTTCCCTCCTCCAAGGTCAAACTGATGGGTCTACAGTTACCTGGTACTTTCCTCGACTCCCCTTTATAGATTGGCACCACATGTGCCTCTCGCCAATCCCTAGGTACCCTCCCTGTCTCAAGTGACCTATTGAAGAGCTCCACCAGGGGTGCAGCCAGTATGTCCACCAATTCCCATAGTACTCGTGGATGAATGCCTTGCAGCCCAGATTTATCTTTCTTTAGGGCCTTGAGGGCTAACCACACCCTTTTGGCAGAGATAGCATCATCCGTCTCCTCCACCTTACTGGCCTTTTTATCCTTATCCTGATGTGACACCCCTGGGGTACTTCTCCCTCCCTCTTTCTCCATTTCTGTTGCTCCCCTGATCCCACTCACTTCTATCCCCATCGTACCTTGCTTTGTAGCTATCCCATCCCCCTCCCTAGTGAACACAGAGGTAAAGTACTCGTTAAATACCTCTGCCTGGTCCCTTGCCTCTTCCACCCACCCTCCTTCTGATCTCAATCTGCTGAGATGGGCCTTAGTTTTTCTCCGCTCCTCAATGTACCGGAAGAACCCCTTTTCCTCCTCCATGTATCCCCTGTGCCAGCCGTTGCTCTTTACTGGACTGCCCCCTCACCATCCGGGTGACTTTTCTAGATGCAAGATGGTACATAGTGAATTTTTAATATTTGTACTCTGGATTTTCAACATTGCCACTTTACCACACCTTCTTATGAGCAGTACAACTATCATTTTTCACATCTCACAGAAAATGTGTTTTCACGCATGTAGCGCACAATGGCGCAGTCGGTGTGTGCAATCAATGTTTGGGACAGATTAAGAAAATCACAGTGACACTGTTCATGAACAGAAGTCTTAAAATGGCTATGTTGAAAATTTGTTGAAAAAATTCCCAAAAATGACTGTTTTAGGAATTGCTACGTGGTTCCTCATGGCTACTTGGTTTAATGAATTTTAATATTTGCCGCCAGGTTTTCAACATTGCCATTTTACCACACTTCCTTATGAGCAGTACAGCTGCAATTTTCACATCTCACCCAAAATGTGTTTCCGCACATGTAGCGCACAATGGTGCAGTCGGTGTGCTAAAGCAATGTTTGGGACAGATTAAGAAAATCACAGTGACACTGTTCATGAGCAGAGGTCTTAAAATGGCTATGTTGAAAATTTGGTGACAAAAGTCCATAAAATGACTGTGTTATGAGTGAGCATTGCGCAGTTTCCATGCACCCTTGTAAGTTCATGAATTTGTAATATTTTCCTTCCAGATTTTCACTAGTGGCATTTCTCCACACTTCCTTATAAACAATACAGCTGTCATTTTTCACAACATGGCCAAAATGTGTTTTCACACCTTCAGCACAGAAATGCATGGTCGCTGTGGGAAGTCATTGTTCGGGACAGATAAAGAAAATCACAGTGACACTGTTCATGATCAGAGGTTCCAAAATGCCTGTGTCGACAATCTGCTGTAAAAATCCCAACTAATTACATTACGGGTATGCGTTGCACAGTTTCTACGCATGCTCGTGACGTCACCATTTTTTTTTAATATTTTCACTGCAGATTTTCAACATTGCCATTTTTTTACTCCTCCCCATTAACAGTACAGCTGTCATTTTTCACATCCTGTTCGGAATGTGTTTTTGCACCTGTGGTGACAAATGCCGTAGCGCTGTGCAAAAGCAGCTTTCGGCTAACAAACTGATATTGCCACTGTTCATGAGGTGGGAGTCACAACAAAACCATGTTGAAAATTTGGAGTGAAAATACCAACGAATGCCTGAGGTGTTGGGGTTTCTGACCATAACGCCCCACTCTGTAGAGAATGACAGGCATCAGGGCTGTGACTTGGGATTGTCGCTTGCAATGCTCATACCATTCCACCCCCACACACACCCTGCAGCCACTGAGAGGCATCGAGGTATGTCTTGGACTCTTCAGCCCCAAAGTTCACCCCTTTCTCCTATACAGCACCCATCTCACCATATTTCCTGATGGAATGGGGTGCACATAAGGGCCAAAGACCCCAAGGCACACCGTGACACTTGTCGGTGTCTGCAGGGTAGGGTGTGGTGAAATCGCGTGGCTGTTATGCCTGACGACCCAAAGGCACACCCCAATGCCTGTCAGTCTCTGCAGGGTGCTGGTGGGGTTGGCTTCAGTTCAATATTTCACTGCCATTCCTATTATGCAGCTCTGTAACTCCTACACTACCAATGCCAGCAAGCAAACTTTCGGCATTGACAAATACTTGTTTGTAATAATGATGACAGTGGTGACTAACTAACTTCAAGAAGGAGATCTTAGCCCCAAGGGATTTCAAGCTGAGGGTAAGAGCAGAAACAGCCTGAAAGCCCTCCAATGTTCCTGGCTCAGAAGAACCTGCACTAATTGTACTGTGCTGTAGCTGTGAGGTGAATGCACAGTTATACAAGGCACATGCCAGAATATATCGTAAGATGAAATATGACTAAAAGAAACAAGAAATGACTCAAATGTACACTTATTTAAACTGTTTTGTATCATCTTTACCTCATATGAAATTTCATAATAGCTTTTGATGGTAGCTGTCCACCTTAAAGACCAATGAAAACAGATTTTGAATTTTGTTTTTCTAATAAGTTCCAATCAAAACATTATATCTGTGATTTTGGCGCATGCTACAGAATGTGAACTGAAGCCAAAGCCTACTTGCTGCAGTGACAAATCAATATAGCATAATGTAATGATCATTAGTTCTCTGCAACTTCTTTAAGACAATTCTAGAAAGAATATGCCACAGCGCAATGCAGATGCACCAAGTAAAACAACGTAAGTCACAGATACATCAAGCAATTGTGACATACGCTATTCTACAATGTGACATGCAACATGATGCAAATAAGTATGCCAAATGTGACTTACGCTGCAGTTGCGACATACCTGCAGGTACCCCAATGCGTAACTGAACATACGCCAAGAAAACAGATGAAATACGCCAGGGCTAGATTCTAGAAGCTGCAGTGCCACAACTTATACCAACACAAGCTGGCATTACATACACCAGGTGAGAGCAGGTGCAACTTACACAGTATATAAAGGAGCACAGACTGTCAGGCTGGAGACACAGCAGCACAGCACTGTGACAGAGAGAGAGGAGAGAAGCAAAATGGAAGGACCATTAGCAAAGCTAGGTGTGCTGCTACTGGAGCACTGGGACAGGCACAGGAGGTGACACAATGCTTGGAACCAGAAGAACAGGCAGCAACCTCTACAGCACAGATCTGGCAGACGCCATGCACCATGGGTATACAGGGTAAGGAAGACATACCAGGACCTGACAGAGGAACAGTGCATTGCATGCTACCAACTGCCCCAGTCCATTTTAGAGGGGATATGCGATGACCTCCGTGCAGACCTTCGGAGTGCCACCTGCAGGGGACACCCAGTCCCTGTGGAGGTGAAGATAAGAGCAGCACTATGCTCCCTGGCAACAAGGATGTTCCAGACACCAACAGGTGACACTGTGGGAATATAACAGCTGGCCACATCCAGGTTACACCAGTTCCTGAATGCTATGGTGGCCCGCATGGACCAGTACATCATCTTCCCCCGGGAAGCACGACAGCAGCAGGCAGTGATGCAGGGCTTCTACACCATCGCCCAGTTCCCACATGTTATGGGTGCAATAGACTACACCCATGTCACCATACGGGCATCATCAGTCAATGGGGATGTGTATGTGAATTGTAAGGGCCACCACTCCAAGAATATGCAGGTGGTGTGTGACAGTCAGGGCCACATACTGGATGTGGTTGCCCAGTACGCTGGTTCCACGCATGACGCCTACATCCTGCACAACAGTGGGCTACATAAGGGCTACCAGAGAGGCCAGCTCACAGGAGGATGGCTAGTAGATAAGTAAACACAGTACAGAGCACTGCATACCTGAACACCTGCACACCATGCACACACAGGAACACAGACTACAGAGACTGATGATGTACCATTTCTCCAACAAGGGACAGGGGGGTAACCACAGCTACCATGGGTGATGACACCACTGCACCACACATGCACAACAGCATAGACATGATACAATAAGGAGCACAGCCAGATCAACTGCATCATCGCACACCTTTGGTGTCCTGAAGGCACAATTCAGGTGCACTGACAGATCGTCGGGGCCCTACAGTACAGTCCAGAGATGACCTGCAAGATATTTCTTGTCTGCTGCATACTGCACAGCATCACAGTGTAACACCATGTGCCACCACCAGACCAGCTGGAGGACATGGATGAGGAGGACCAGGAGTGGAATGGGTGAGGTGGCATGGATGCCACACCATGCATGGTGATCCGCAGCACACAGGACACCATTCAGATGTGGCCAGTGGACAGTGCCATGGGCTGTGAGCAACACAACTGGCACACTGACCAGATGCACAGTGAGGAAACACCGGGGACAGCAGGCATCACCACCAGTGAGCACCCATGTGCATGGTGATACACACCAACATGGCCATGCACACTTGAAACAGACACACAGACACAGTAATGGAGGTAAACAGTTTAATGCAAAATAACAACAGGGACACAACAAAACAATGAAAGGGTGAAGGGTCTGAATAACATCCAATGGCACAACAGGAAAACAAATCAAAATGCCCATATCCTAGCAGCAACCCATAACAAACCCAAATGCCCACCCATACCCACAAACAACATAACACTGGTCCCCACAACAACAACCCAATCCCACCCAGAACAATGAACACAAACATATAGACGTGCCCACCCAAATATAACCCACCACACCCATATGTACAAACCCATCCAAACAAGACAACCACCCCTATATACAGTGGCGTGAAAAAGTATTTGCCCCCTTCCTGATTTTCTCTATTATTGCATATTTGTCACACTGGATGTTTTCAGGTCTTTAGAGAAAATGTAATATTAGATAAAGGGAACCTGAGTGAACAAATAACACTTGTTTTTAATTTTTTTATTTCACCTATTTAATGAAAAAAGTTAACCAACCCCAACTGGCACTGTGTGAAAAAGTAATTGCCCCCTTACACTTAATAACTGGTTACGCCACATTTAGCTGCAATGACTGCAACCAAACACTTCCTATAATTCAATATCAGTCTTTCACATCGCTGTGGAGGAATTTTAACTCACTCTTCCTTGCAGAACTGCTTTAATTCAGTAACATTTGGTAGGTTTTCAAGCATGAACTGCTCATTTCAGGTCCTGCCACAGCATCTCTATTGGGTTTAAGTCTGGACTTTGACTAGGCCACTCCAAAACTTTAATTTTACTTCTTTTTAGCCATTCTGATGTGGACTTGCTTTTGTGTTTTGTATCATTGTCTTGCTGCATGACCCAACTACGCTTCAGCTTCAGCTGACGGAAGGATGACCGGACATTCTCCTTAAGAATTTTCTGGTACAGAGCAGAATTCATGGTTCCTTAATTTTGGCAAGTCATCCAGGTCCTTAGGCAGCAAAGCATCCCCACACCATCACACTACCACCACCATGTTTGACTGTTGGTATGGTGTTCTTACTGTGGAATGCTGTGTTTGCTTTCGCGAGACATTATGGGATCCATGTCGTCCAAAGTTCCACTTTGGACTCATCTGTCCATAGAACATTTTCCCAAAAGGCTTGTGGATCATCCAGGTGCTTCTTGGCAAATGAGAGACGAACATTTATGTTCTTCTTGGTTAGCAGTGGTTTCTGCCTTGCTACTCTCACATGAAGCCAATTTTTGCCCAGTCTCTTTCTGATTGTGGAGTCATGAACACTGACCTTAGCTGAGGCAAGAGAAGCCTGCAGTTCTTTGGATGTTGTTTTAGGATCCTTTGAGACTTCCTGGATGATTTCACGCTGTGCCCTTGGAGTAATTTTGGCAGGCCCACTCCTGGGAAGATTCACTACTGTTCCAAGTGTTCTCCATTTGGAATATGGCTCTCACTGTGGTTCGATGGAGTCCCAGAGCCTTAGAAATAGCTTGTAACCCTTTCCAGACTGAAAGAGGGCAACAAATTTTTCTGATCTTTTCAGGAACTTCCTTTGATCATGGAATAATGTGCTGGTTGAATCTTTGTGCTGGCAACGTGACTCTGACGGTAAGGGCCAAAATAAGTGAGGTTTATATTGAGCAGGGCTGGCTGTAATCAAGCCTGGCTGTGTTCAATCAGCTGACTCTAATTATCCTTTTAATTGGGTTGATTTAACTAGGGGCATTACTTTTCACACAGTGCCAGTTGGTGTTGGTTAACTTTTTCATTAAATAAATGAAATAAGTAAAAAAAAAAGTGTTATTTGTTCACTCAGGTTCCCTTTATCTAATATTACATTTTGTCTAAAGACCTGAAAACATCCAGTGTGACAAATATGCAATAATAGAGAAAATCAGGAAGGGGGCAAATACTTTTTCACGCCACTATACATAACCACCCACAGATACAGTCCCACCCATGGAATGAATGTGCAGTCCCACAGTCACTAAGTCTGCCATAGTTCAGACAACAGGGCACCCATGGATCCATGGAGGTGCCCAATATCCTTGAGTATGGCTGATACAAGGACCACAATGCGCTCCCCATCCAGGCCCCCCTGCATGGGAACAGCACCAGAGTCTCCAGCTGTGACATACACAACCTCCCCCTGCTGCAGCTCCTGCATGACATCCAGTGGCTGTGGATCGGTGTCCCCTGCAGCAGGTGCATCAACGCATGGCTCATCATCTGGTGATGGAGCATCCTTGGCTGCCTGTGCTGCAGCATCCCCCACCACGGTCCTTGACAGTGAAGCAGCCATAGCCTGGTCCTCCTCCACCACAATGTTGCCCTCTGTGGCTAGTCTGGGAGCAGGCTGTGTTATAGGCCTCTGGCGCCCAACATCTGTGGGTTCTGACGGCACCACCTCCAGTTCTATGGTGCCCATGTCTTCAGCAGACACCTCTGCCAAGGAGGAGGAGGAGGAGGAGGAGAAGGATGAGGTCAGTGGAAGGATCCTGGTCCTCTGCTGCTTGCGCTGTGTGCGTCTCTGGTACTCCATGGCATCGGAGGCCATGACCTCCATCATTGCCCTCAGCAGGGCCCTCTGCCATTGAAAAAGCTGGCTATGGACTCCTGTAGAAATGCAAGGGATGCAGTCAGTGCTAGGCCCAGTCAAGTGGCACTCACACATAGGCAATGTAATGGTGCAGCATGAACCACCATGCGGCCATCCGCCATGGCCACGGCACAAGGGCACCACTGCATGCACTTACCAGACCTCCAGTGAAGCGCATCCTGCCTGAGGCTGCAGATGATGCCCTACTCTACACCCAGTAAAACTTGTGGGATGTAGGGACAGGTGAGTGTGTGTGTGCGGCTCAACGCATCATGGCTAACATGCCAGCACTGCCCCAACAGATGATCAGCTGTAGGTATACATACCTGCACTCGTGTCCTGTCCAGACTGCATGTCTGCATCCCTGCACTGCGCCATGCTGATCATGTGGTGCAGGATCCTGGGCTCCCTCCATGTCAGATCCTGCCAGTGGTGCATCAGCTGGTGGACTGTCCTGCTTGTGCCACTGCTGTCTGCCATGCGTGCACAGATGGCGTGCCATGCACACTCCTGCTCTACAGAAGTGCATCTCCTGCACCCAGGTGGCAGTAGTGTCCTGTCCCACTGCTGCACACAGTTGACCAGCATGGCAGTCTACAGTGGTGTGAAGTTTGGTACCCGCCCACTGAGGCTGAGTGAGGACCCAGAGGACGTGTCAGCTCACCGGTGTGAGACCTGCATGGGAGAAGGAATGGCACATGGGTCACACACAATGCCTCTGTGGATGTGTTGGCATCCCCCCCCACCATGTGTAACACCAGCCTACGGCCATTGTGCATGACACTGGGTCAGAGTCACAGGAACGCAACCATGGGCCCCCACCATAGGTGGTGCACCACGCACTATCAACATGCACAGCAGGAAGCGTGGACAGGCTGTTCAGTGCAATGCAAGTGGATGGGTATGCAGTGCTGCACACTGCACCCACAGTGTATCAACAGGCCACCTGCCCCATGCATAGGCATAACACAGCCTGACCCTGCACAGTGTGACCATGGGCACGGAGCACCGCATGCAGCCCTGCCACATGTCTGCACCACCACCTCCACATGGAGCAGCATGCGGCTCGACCCAGCATGCGCCCATGGGGCAGTCCCATGGCCCACCATGGCGAACACAATGATGAGTAATAGATACCTACCTGGACTGTGCACTGCAGTGACGGGATGGGTGGCAATGCTGGATCCAGTGGCACACTTGGATGGAAAAAGAGCAGGGTATCATTAGCCAGTGGCATGGACAGTGACCACCACAGCTGCAGTGGTGTGGCAGTGTGCCCCTACCTGGTTCTGTGCAGTGGCGCTGTATCCTAGACAGGGGACAGTGAACAACATTGTCAGGTACACAGTATAGTACACGCAATGGAACAGTGCATGCTGTGCAATGGCTAATACTCACCTAAGTCCCATTTGTGTCCACTGTGGTGCTAGAGAGGGAATGGACATGGGTTATTACACTGCTGTATGTGCCACTATGGACTGCTGCCTGTGGGTGCTGCATAGCCCCTCCATCTGTCACCACCTCACAGGTATGTCCCTGGACATGGCCCAGGACTGTCCCCAGGTCACCCTGCCATGACAGACCCAGCACTGGGGGGTGGTGTCAGAAACATGCCTGCAATGACCCCTCCCATGGCCCACGCATGCCATGGCATGTGCCATCCTGGTGGCCAGCTGTACGCCATGCACCAGTCCCCACAGACAGCAGCTGTTCTTTGCTGACTGGTACTCTGAGCCTGCTGCCTGATGCTACTGCTCCAGTGCTGGGATGCGTTGTCCCATCGATGGCTTGATCCATGACCCACAATGGCTAGCACCTACCTACCAGTGCTTGCCCTTCCAGGGCTGCGACCAATACTGGTGGACATCACATGGTATCTGAAGAAAGACACATGACATCATAATGATCAGGTGCAGTGATTTATTTACATTGTGCACAGTCAGCATTAGCTGCACTTAATGCAGTGCTCCCCCTGTGTTTCCCATCATGCATGCTCCCACACTCACCCATGCACACAGTCACACATACACACACCCACACCCTTGTGTACTGCACAGTGCCCCCCCCCAGATACAGGTACCTCACTGCCATGCTATTTCCCCCACCCCACCATTACAGCTCCACCTGACCATCCCCCATCTGTCTCATGCTGCTGGGCATACTACAGACATCTACCATGGCCATGCTGTGGGGCCTCTGGTGCCCAGGTGCTGGGCTGTGGAGGACCCCGCTGTGCTGGTGGACTGTGCAGTGCCCTGATGGACCTCCCTTGGAATAGCGCCCTGTGGGCCCATGTGTGCCACCACAGTGGCTCTGCTGTGCCTCCACCCCCCTCAGGCCAACATACCTCATTGCCACATGTGGTGGCAGCTGTGCCAATGTTACACAGTGTGTTCCCCCATCCCGTGTGGACCTTCTCAGAACCTGTGTGGCCTGTGGTGCAGCGGCCTCCATGTGCACACCTCCCTGTGTGGCCACTGTACCTGTCCCTCTTCTGGTAGGAATGTCTGTGTGTATTGTCCTGTCCTGCACCTGTGGTGCCGGCATGGCTTCATGGGTCACAGTGGGTGCACCATGGCATTGGCCTGTGTCTAGGTCTGTGTGGACTTTGTATGGCTGGGAGGCTCGGGCAGCATGACTGCATGGGATAGCGCCACCACCACCTGGACCGTGGGTGAGGAAGGGGGTTGCACAGGTTCCGGTTGCTGTGTCTGTGTGCTTGCCTGTGCAGTGGCTGGGGTTACCATACTCTGGGCCATGTACTGCAGGTGTTGCATGCCTGTGTTGAGGTGGTCCATGAACACCACCTAGTGTTCAGCAGAGTGCCATATGCCCTGTATAGCATCCCCCATGCTGCCCATGCTTACTATTGTCTCCCTGGCACATGCCTGAAGATTGCTGGCAATGCTGCTGCATGGCCTGCCAGATGTTCCCCAGCTCCTGCCTCACATCCCCCTGCCTGGCCAGCACTGACTGACAGTAGTCCTCTATGTAGGCTGGTGGGGACAGCTGGCCGCATCCAGTTGCTTCTCCAGTCCATGGGTACTTGGGGGGTCAGCAACACTACCACTGTCTCCGGTGTTGCTGGTTGCACATGCTTGGTCACCTCCTGGTTGCCCCTGGTCATTTGCACTGCCTCTGCCAGTGTGGTGTAGCTGCTGGTCTCCTTAGTGGTCCCCTGCTGCTCATGTAGCTGGCCTGCTGCATTCTCCACACTGCTGGCTACCCCTCCTCACCCATGGGGTTGTCACCATCCACATTCCCATCAGGATCCATCATGGGTTCCGGTGTGTCTGCCATAGGTGTGCTGGTGTCTGGGCTGCCACCACTTGTCAGTGTGCTGCTGTCATCTTCCGACACTGAGCCAGTGTCCTGGTCTGTACCGGCATCATCCTGGCCTTGCTGCTGCTCCTGCTTTCCAGCACCACTCGGCCCACCGTGGTACCTGTTGGATGAACAACATGTCAGTATGTCTACACATGGTTGTGTGCACTCTACTGCCTGCTTCATGTTGCCCTCACAGGTGTGCTACAACATTGCGGTTTTGCATTGCACTTGCCTCACTTGTGTACAGTCCTACCAGGTGTTTGTCACCTCTGTGTCTGCATCCTTCGCAGCTCGTGTGGCCCCTCCACTGTTGCTGCCTGTCCTGTGCTGTCCACCCTGGCACATATTTTCCAGCTATCATACTGCTGCACTGTTCAGTTCCCCACTGCACAGTGACACTATGCATGGCCACGGTCTTGGGGGGGCCACTGTGCTGCAGGTGTCAGCCCCCCATGAGCATCTGCCTTGGCCCTGCTGTCCATGCACATGACCATCCGTCCTCCCTTTGTAAGCACTGTGGCAGTACCTCATGTCCCCCCCATTCAGCACAGCTCATACCTGTGCACAGCCCCCCCAGCAGTACACAGTGCATGTCACTGCCTCCCCCATTCAGCACAGCTCATACCTGTGCATAGCCCTCCCCAACAGTACACAGTGCATGTCACAGCATCCACCGTCTAGCACGGCACATGCCTGTGCACAGCCCTCCCCCCACCGGTTCCATGTGCATTTGTCTGACCCCTCAACGATTCAGCATGGGACATACCTTTGCACGGCACCACACATCTGCTGCACACAGTGCTTTTCCCTGGGCCTCCCCTGGCCATAATATGGTTTCTGGGCCCACTCTGTGGCCAGCAGTGGCCATGTGGCATTGCTGTGGCATACCACCACATGCTGCTTCAGCCTACATGGTGTCACCCCACCCACATCACCTTTTCTGTTGGTTGCAGTGCTGTTGCCATGTCAGGACTGTCACATACATTGGTGTTCATTGTCCCTACCTGTGCCGGTTGGCTGTCTGAAGGTGTCCAGCTCCGTGACACTGCCGATGCTCTGCTGGCTCAGGTGTGCTGCTGTCCTCCTCTCAAGGCTGCTGAGTGGCTGCTCCTGGGTGGGTCCACCCCCTGTGCCCTGTGCACTCCGTCTGTTCTGGGTCAGCTTGCACTTCACTAGACTCTTCAGGTCATTATACTGTTTCTGTGTGTCACACACTGTCCTCCATTGTGCCACTATGGCATTTACCTTTCGTGTGACCCTGTCCCATGCCCTCCTCCTTTATTCACTCTTCTTTGTCTCCCCTCCTTGACTCATGAGGAGTGCGTGGTGTTTATCTATCTTCTCTGCCACGGTCTGGACCTGCTCATGGTTAAAGTTTCTCTTACGTCCCTGCCTCTGTGCTGTAGTTTCTGCCATCGCTCTTGTGTTTCTTCTGTTGTATCTTATGCCGCTATTGTGTGTTACACCCTTTTATACCTCATATCTTGCATGTTGCGACTTGCGCTGTTGTGTATGGTGTATGTCTCACCTGTTCTTGAATACGGCATATGTAACATGCCACAATTGCTTTGGCGTACTTTGTGCAATTGCGTTATTTGCATCTAGTATAACTGCCCTTCTAGAATCGGGCCCACTGCCTCTACAATGTACACAAATCACAGTATATGCCACATCACAAAATCACTTGATCCTTAGGAATATTCCATAGGCAAATAATGTAAAGGGACTTTACCTCATAAGAGGATCAGGTGGTATGTACAGTTCAACAGACTGACGTGAAATCAAAACAGTAGACAGGCCTTTGTGCAATGATGACTATTAAAATTAAGCAACAATGTTGAGAAGAAACTGTCTTGCATCACTCAGTCTGTTCTTGATTTTTTTTAAGTATTTTTATTGAAAAATTAAACAGAAACACAAGATGTGCAACAGCTGCAACTGGTTGAGTACAGTTAGGAATTCATCAATACCAAATGGGTGAGAAAAAAATATGCACGAAGTCAGAGATATTCCCACAGTAAGAACTAGGCCTATGTACAAAATATGGTTTAAAACCGAGGTGCCTCTGTATGGTGGTGCTGGTGGGGGGGTGGTGGTTACAGATTGGGCTTACTGTTACGTTACTCATCCATGGCATGTTTCTATGGCAATGAAAATATGCATTTACACAGCCAAGTACTAACAGCCATATTACCAAGCATAAGGGGAATACAGTTTAGATGACCCAGTAGAATGCAGGTACTCCAAGCAGTAAAAAAAGTGTAGAGTATGTGTGTATGTGTGGGTATATATATATATATATATATATATATATATATATATATATATATATATATATATTTATTGGGCATAAGGAGAATTTATAATTTTCAATACCTGTGATTAGGGGTCCTGCATTTTCAGAAGAGGTTGGAAGCACCAGTTGTGCCCAATTGCATTCTCTCTAGCTTGAGACACATTTGTAGATTGTGGGCCCACTGCTGTACAGACGGTGGCTCAGAGGACAGGCAATGTTGAGCAATAGCATTTCTGGCATTTATGAGGGCAACTGACCAGGGGGCAGGCCATCCCCCAACATATGCCTATTACAGTCAGCACCAAGGAGCAGCTTTAAGGGAGATTTAAGTAGGGCCCTCCCAAGAACAACTGACATGTTAAAATGAATTGAGTTCCAAAAGGGAATAATCCTTGGGCAAGTGGGAGTCAAATAAATGTTCTTGATTATTGAAAAGGCAGTTTCAAGTCATCTGAAAGATTCTTAGCCTTTCATTAGTGGTTGTAGATTGTTGATATCCATAACCATACCTCTTTGGCAATAAGAATGAAATGAACTTTGTTTCAGACCTTACTCCAAAATATGGACCTTAATTTTGGACAATATCATTTTGTCTGCTTTTGGTTTTTACTGATGTTATTTATTTTGTTAATATTGTTATCCCCCCCCCTTTGTGCAGATCACCCCTACCCCATCACCTTGACTTAATCTAAGACTTACCAGCCATGTCTGCCCCTAGTGCTTGTTCCCTCTGACAGGGCCAGCAGGCACCGCAAGCTCTGCTGACATGCAGATCTTGTTTTTCGCATGCCTGGGTTGTCAGGTGCAGGTTCTGTGGCTGACCAGAGCCATCTTGCCCACCACAATTTTCCACTGTTCCTCCCCGTGGAGGATTGTGCTTGTGATGTCATCACGATGCATGTCACACATTCTTGCATGATAGTTGTTGATGGCTGTCACTCCTCCTGCCATACTTGCAGTCTCAAACTGCCTTCCCCCTACCCTGTCCTAGGAGCTAGGCTTATGCTTGGGCTCTACTTCCCCCATCTCTACAGGAGGAGAGCTGTCCATCTGATGCTCAATCCTCCTAGCCTTTGCCAACCCTCTGTCCCAAGCTCTTTCCAAAACTCAGGTCACTGGGGCCCAAGCTCTTTCCAAAACTCAGGTCACTGGGGCCACACACAGTAGTGCTACTGCTGCTCTGGTGAGCCACCATGTTCACGCAATTTCTACTTTTTATTATTTCTTTGCAAATGCTTCTGAACCTTCAAAGGTCATTTAAGATTCTGAGAGCTCTCAAATACCTGTAAATCCATTTTGAACTTTTACAAAAATTCAGTTTTTTATACTGGGTATCTGATTTACTGTTGAAGAGAACTTTGAACGTCTGAGATGGATTAGTCACTGTGTGAATATTTCACATCTAGATTCAACATCTGTGGAGTGCAGTACAAAAGTTTTTTTGTGATGTGTGGGACTTATGCAGTAAAAGTTAACAAAGCACAGTACAGATTAGCATAGTGTAGGGTTGTATAGGACAGTGTAGTGTAGTGTAGTGTAGTGTAGAATAAATAGAACAATGCACAGCCAATTCTGTGCAACCATGGGAATCCAATGAGGAATTACAATGACAGTATAACCCAAAACAGTGAGGCACAAGTGGTCTGTGATGTCATCTGAATCCCAATATAAATTCATATTCCTTTTTGTATTTGGCTTGCTGTTTTGTTATCTTTTTTTTATAGAATGTGTGTTCTGTTAGATAATAAATTTAAATGTAACCCATGTTTCCCAATGGAGTTTCTAAAGTGTGGGTTTAGCCTATCTAGTCAGCTCGAGTTAATCTGCAAGCTTTCCCTGGCACTCCTGTTCTGAGACATGGGCATTGGTGTCAGATGAGAAGGGATTGCTGCAGCAGCATATGTCACCTTGGAATGCTGCTGACAGTCACTTGCAGTCAGAGACCTGAAGGAGTTGGGCTGTGATCACATTTTCTGTCCTGAGAAGGAAAAACATCCAAACCAGCATAATGTGGCAGAGTCTATCTAAAATCGAGACCCTATCTGCATTGCAGCCACGATACAGTGCCTGCCACATGGTCTATGGGTAAATTAGATTTTTTTTTTGCTGTCAGAATATCAGAGCAACTGGCTATTTCTGCCAAGAATGCATTGGCTTGGAAGAGACAACAATGACTGAAATGAGTGGGGTATAATTTAAAGAGAATCTGGACTGTGGTAATCTGAGGACCCCCTAATGACTTAACAGCATCCAAACTAAAATGGGACAAGCTCTGAGGATAGTAACCTGCAGGTTATGGGAGGTGGAGACAGTGACCTACAGGGAAAGTTAACAGATGGAAGGAGAGCAATGGCAAAATTCTCCTGTGAGTTTCTCCAGTTGGGGGTCACACACATATATGCTGAGCTCTGGTGCCAGTGCTACTTCTCTTTCCCAGGGAGGTCCATTAAAGACTCTAATTAGGTAGAGCTGGAAATGAAGATAGGGTGCAAGGTAACTTTACGAGGAGTGCTAATGTTTTCCCTGGTATCATGGGAGGGAAATTGAATGTATGTAGTCCTTGAAGGTGCCAGCTGTTCTAACTGTGAAAATGGAAAAATGTAAGCTGAAGCCTTGTTGTTTCAAAAGTGATTTCCCCTCATTGCAAGCCCATAGAGAAAGTTATAGCTCAAAGTGTTCTAAGACAATGTCAATAAACTCTCTACAGCTTGCCTTTAATTATCTGTGGAGACTGGCATTTATGAGTGAGAAATATTTCATTGTGAATTTCTAAACCTCAGCCCCATAGTCCAAAATTGACTTTTAACCACCCTGGCTACCCCCTGTCCTTGTTGAAGCTTCACAGTACCTGATTACTATGGGTCGGTTACATTAAAAACATTTTCAGCGAGAGGGCGCTGTGCTGAAGATGGCTGCTTGATTCTTCATCTCCCTGGATTCACCTAATATCATCATCCATCCTACAGATTCCAGACTTCCTACCTTCACCAACATCTGAGATCTTACTATATGTACATCGTAGAACAGCTCTGGTACAGTATTTTTATTGCCCTCATACTTACTGAACAAGTTATCTACAGCTTTTCAATTTCTATTAAGGCCTACAATAATGGCAGACCAATCTCCACATAACAGTTCTCTTAATAGAGTGGAGGCAATGTTTCAGCAACTAATAAGTGAAATCAATGTATTAAAATTGCATCTCAACAAAATATCAAAAATATGCAGGCACTTGATCAAAAATCAGCGCTTACTGATGTTAAAGCATCTCAAATGAAGATTCCATTAACACATTACAGGCTACCATCAGAGCAGGACAGAGTTATTAGGAACCTTCAGGACAAAATAGATGATATTGAAAATAGAAACAGACGAATAACCTTAGATTTCTTGGATTTCCTGAAGGTGTTGAACTAGGAGACACCAGTGCTCTTCTAACTCATGTACTTCCTTCTTTGCTTAAATTACCAGCCGGCCAAGACCTAATCATCGAGAGATCTCACCGCACCTTAAAAACGAGGCCTGGACCCGACCAGAAACCCAGGCCCATCATTGCCAGATTTCTAAACCACGCACATACTGAACTGATTCTTCAAAAAGTGAGGCAATTAGGTGCACTTACTTGGTAAGAAAACAGAATCCTAATTTTCAGAGACTATTCTAAAGAATTATTTAACAAACGAAAAGCTTACAACCCCATTAAAACAATCCTTCATCAGCGTGGAATTAAGTTTGCACTGCATTACCCTGCAACAATGCGTCTTTTTTTGAATGATTCTACCAGAGATTTCAGTACCCCAGAATCTCTCTCTCTGAATTTCTGAATTGGACACAGCCTGCACTTACATTGCCTTGCGATGCTAATGCAGCTCGTTCCTGCTCCAGCACAAGCACTTCGCAATTACAATGTCTTGCCCTTCCTGCTGAAACTGTCCTTCAGGTCCCTGAGAAATCTGCAGCCATCATATCTGCCACTGTAGTTCCTGCCAGAAGCTCCGCACGCATACAAGATAAAAAAGCATCTGGTTCTTCTCTAAATAATAATACCTGCTGTTTAAATAATATTTCCACCTCTCCAGCTTCCCATGTGGAACGTCACATCAGTTTTTCTACTCCTCTTACCTTGTCTAACAAATTTCCCCACTCCAAGAAGATCTGCTCCAAGAAGATCTGCACTCATCTACGGAGGATCTGAGACAGACTGTATCCAACCCTTTACTCAAGACCAGAAGAAGCTCTCAATGGGTAATGACTCTCCCGATTTTTCCTGGGCTGATCTTGTGTCCAGCTCTCCCTTTAAATCTTCTGAACCACCCAAAAAGAAAAGGAGAAGAAAATCGAAGAGCAAGGCTACCTGAGGCTTTTCCCACTAAAAAAAAAAAAAAAAAATTGTAATAAATACTATGGCCCAGATATTCAAACTGCGCGATTCTGAGGCGCAGGCCCCTGCGCTGCTCAAAATAGTTCGCAAGGGTGTGGAGCGATATTCAAAGGAGTTGCACTATTGAGCAACCCTTTGAATATCACCCCCCAGCCACAGCCACTGTGCATGGTGCATTGGAACTTGCGCCACCGCAAGTTGCCAGAGTTGAGCATTAAACTTGCGGTGGTGCAAGTACCATTGCGCCATGTGCAAATTTCCGATATTCAAAAGGTGACATGCAAATGGGGCCATAATTTATGCAAGGCGCAGGGGGGGCCATTTGCATCTATTTATGGTCCCATTTTCATGCCATTAGCATGTAGGTGCGCCGATCCCCGAGGACTTGCGCCTGGCCGCCCTGCCAAGCGGCAGCCGTCGGGGACCGACGCACCCTGCAGCCCGATCAAAGGGTGTATGTGTATACACCTCCCACCCCACACATCTCCCAATGCCCGATCGCAGAAAGTATCATGAACCCCCACATCTCCCAATGCCCAATCGCGGGCAGAAAGTATCATAGACCCCCCATCTCCCAATGCCCGATCGCGGGCAGCAAGTATCATGAAACCACCTCCCACATCTCCCGATGCCCGATCATGGGCAGAATGTGAAATAACCCCAGTGCCCGATCGCGGGCAGAATGTAAAACCCCACCCGAATATCTCCCTGGTGGTCCAGTGGACGTAATGCCCGATCGCTGGCAGAATGATAACCCCCAAACATCTCCCTGGTGTCTAGTGTCCCCACCCCACCACCCATGAAGCCCTCCACCCTCGCTTCGGCAGCCGGCGGGCGGCAGTATCCACCCGCCGCGCCAGCTGTTTAGATCAGTTCGAAGCGATGCTGGGACATATACCCGGGCAGCAGCTCATACTATACATGACAGTCCAGATTTGTGAATGAACATCATTCACAAATCTGACTGTCATAGATGGTATGGGCTGCATGCCCATTGGCTGTAGCTCTGCACCAATGGGCGGCAGCCCTACCGACAGTCAGTCGGCGGCGGCGGGCGGCAGGCGGTGGATGCTGCCGCCCGCGCCGCCGGGGAAGCGGGTGGAGGGCTTCATGGTGGTGGGTGGGGGACACTAGACACCAGGAGATGTTTGGGGTTGTAACTGACATTCTGCCTGCAATCGGGCATTACGGTCCACTGGACCACCAGGGAGATATTCGGGTTGGGGGGTCTTTACATTCTGCCCACGATCGGCACTGGGGGTTGTTTCACGTCTGCCTGCGATCGGGCATCGGGAGATGTGTGGGGTTTCATGTTACTTTCTGCCCGCGATTGGGCATTGGGAGACGGGGGTGGGGGTTCATGATACTTTCTGCCCGCAATCGGGCATTGGGAGATGTGTGGGGGTTGTTTTACGTTCTGCCCGCATCGGGCTGGTGGGGGCACAGGGACTGAGTTGGGGGCCAGCCACGGGTGGCAGCTGCTGTGTTGCGCCCTGCAATGCAGCAGCTCACCTGTGGTGGCCCTCAACTTGATCCTTTTGGCTCAAGGTTGTGCAGGCGCAGGTTAGTTGCGATGTATGTCTCTGCACAACCCGACTGAATATCGGGTTGCGCAGTTTATGCACGGTTCCTCCTCCTGTTGAGCATGCATTCATTTGCATTGCGCTTTTGCTCAACCTGTTTTCAGGTGGCGCAACTGCCTCCTGCTGAATATCGAGAATGGCTTAATGTAGACTTATGTTGCAGAACTCTGTTACAAGAGGCGCAACCTTTGAATATCTGGGGCCTATGGCCCAATTAGATGTGATATAGCAGTTTCTCACCAGAATCCTCCTCTTCACACCACCTCACTCGATTCCTTCGGTACATTTAATGCAGTGCAGTCTCTATCGCACTCCAACAGGTTTGGAGCACTTAAATGCAGTAAATCACTATCGCTTGAGAAGCCTGTATCTGTCTGTGGGAGGTGAGCCAATTGACACTGGAGGTATTTAATCCATGCGGAGTTACTCTCAATGTATTCAATGGAAAAAATAAATAAATGAGAGAAAGAATAAATATTACAATGTTTGTAAGATCTTCTAATTAATCCTGTGTGGTGCCAGACATTAGTATATATAATTGCTATTTACACTCTAATTTTTCATAAACTTTGGCACCACCATGTGGTCAGATGCATATATACATATATAGAGTTCTGTATTTCATATCAGTGTGCCCTTAACCCCTACTATTATAGCATTTTTCCACATAAATCCTATCATTTGGAGTGTGGAGGATGATTAGACAAATACTCTAAAATCATTTACTTATTTAATATTTATTTTGCATCACTTCTGGTATGTAGTGCATCAGGTGCGTTCCCATTATATCTCACAGATTTTGCACCAAAGCATGCTTCCAATTGTATTTCTATACATTGAGTTTTTCCGCCTTTTCACATTATTCTTCATCCCATTTTCTTCCAAATCATTGGAACTTATAAAAATGATTCCACAATACACTGATGCACTATGAACCTATAGTATATACTGCATTCCCTAACCTAGCTTATGTGGATTAATACACATCTGGCATCCTTTATCTGGCTCACACTGTTTCAGCATTATCTGCCATCATGTTGGTATACTTTATTTAATATTGGACTTATTGCTAGGTCCAGCTAATTCATTATGTTTGGAATTTAACACTATTACATAATTATCCTTTTTTATTTGGTAGAAAGATGTTTTGTTTTTTTTCCAGGGTAATGCTTTAATTACCTCAGCACAAATCTCAATTACACTTCATTAATATACTGTTATATAAAGTTTAGTATCTTAAGATTATAGGGTAAACGAATCTTGAGATTCACTAATTACTCTACACGCCTAGTAGTGTAGAGTGAGAGTCCTGGTATATTTACCGACTCTTATTGCTCTGCATTTCATAAAAGTTTCAAATTAATATTCTTGTTACTGAGTTTATACTAACATTTGTTGGTTCTAATGTTTAATTACTTGATATTCTTATCTCTATACTCTCCCTCTGCGAGACAAAATGAATACAAATACTCAATCATCTCGAACCCATACAAGTTAAGGGCCCTGCATACATTTGTTTATTATATATATTTACCTTTTGAATCTGTGACATCCTCCAAATTAATGGTATTGAGTCCCTCATTCCTATTTGTAACTAATTACTTATATAGCTTAGTACCATGAGTGATCTAATCTTACATTCATGGAATGTCAAGGGACTCAACTCGCCTTGTAAACTTAAGCAAGTACTTACGTATCTTAAAAAGCATAAAACACATATTGCTTTCTTACAAGAAACTAAACTTTTATCAGAGGATGTCGACAGACTTAAAAGGGACTGGGTCGGTCAAGTATATGCATCATCTTCTCCATCCAAAAAACATGGGGTTGCTACTTAATACATAAATCTCTTAATTGGCCCCCAAAAATCATTAGAGACCCGGATGGTAGGTGGATTATAACCCTATTAAACACCACAGCAGGTCCGCTTATGTTTGTGAATGTATATGCACCCAACTTTGATTCACCCATTTTCTTCCATAATCTATCCCAACAAATTATGATTAATAATAAAAATAATTCACCTATTCTTATTGGTGGTGACTTTAACTTAGCACTACAAGCATATTTAGACAGAAGTAACTCATCACATGATGCCCACCCCAGTAGTATTAATCCTCTATCAATGCTTATGAAGGATTTAGGTCTCTCTGACATTTGAAGACTACATCATCCCAGACAACGAGATTACACCTTTTATTCCTCTTTACATAAATCATATAGTAGGATTGAATATTGGTTCTCTTTTCCCCTCATTACTGAAAAAAATATTGATACATCGATTCTCCCTATTGTTATATCTGATCATTCCCCTATCAGTTTGCATTTACTCTGGGGTCCACCTTCTTCTAAATCCCCATCTTGGCGTTAGACCCACTTTACTCAGAGACCCTGAATTCACTCCTTGGATTAAAACCCAGATTCAAGATTTTCTTTCTATTAACGATACTCCAGATATGTCTCAAGGTACTATCTGGGAAGCATTAAAAGCCACTATTAGAGGTAAAATTATTAGTTATGCAGCGCATAGAAAGAAATTAAGAGAACAACAATTAGCTAATTTAGAAAAATCCCTTAAAGAAAAAGAAACCCAATACTATAAATTAAATAAACCCAATCATAATTCACAGCTTCATCTGGAAATTCTACAATTAAGAATTAAAATTAACGAGTTGATATCCAGGAAAGCTGAACTTGCCCTTTTTAGGATTAAACACGGTTATTGGGAACAAGGGGATAAATGTGGAAAGTTGCTCTCTTACCAGCTAAAAACTCAACAGATGCAGAGACATATAGCAGGTCTAAAAGATCCATCAGGTCAGACACACACAGACAACCTTTCAATCAATCGTATTATGCAATCCTTTACCATCAACTATACTGCAACCTAATACTACAAATCCCAGCCTAATACAACATTTTCTGGAAAAATTGAATCTACCCCACCTATCCCTCAGGACAAAGCTGTGCTTGATAAACCAATCACTTTACAGGAAATCCAAACTGCTTTATCATCATTAAAAACGGTAGCACCTGGCAGTGATGGGTTCCCTATCGATTTTTATAAAACCCTATCTGACACTCTTTGTCCTGTATTAGTCAATGTATTCAAGAAGCAACCTTAATAAAGAAACTCCCATGCACAATGACCGAAGCCATCATAACAGTCTTACCAAAAAAAGACAAAGACCCTTTACTTCCTTCAAACTATAGACCGATCTCACTTTAATACTGATGGAAAAATCTTTGCCAAATTATTAACTCTTCGCTTAGAATCTTTAATGACTAAACTCATCCATACTTCTCAATCAGGACTTATCAAAATAGAAACAGTTCCGATCATCTTCGCTCATTACTCAATTTAATTCACAAAGCAAAACTCTTAAACCCCGCAACTGCAATAGCCATTGACTTTGAGAAAGCATTTGACCTCTCAGTTGGGAATATCTATATCAGGTGCTATCTCATTTTGGCTTTACAAATAATTTTGTGCTTGGATTCAATTGTTGTATACCTCCCCTTCAGCTCGAGTTCTCACGAACTCCATTTTGTCCCCTTCCTTTTACTTAGCAAGAGGCACCAGACAAGGATGCCCCTTATCGCCTTCATTGTTTATACTTGCCATGGAACCTCTTTCTGCGTCCCTACGTCAATCCGGTACAATTAAAGGCATTACTATTGGTAACTCTCACTATACTTCACTCTCATATGCAGATGATCTCCTTATTTTACTTGAAAACCTTGAAAGTTCTGGGCTACCTTTAGTTAAACTACTGAATGACTTCACCTCCCACTCCGGACTAGCTCTAAACCTTAATAAATCCAAAACACTACCACTGAATACCTTTTCTAGTCCCCTCATGAACAACTCATTAGGCTTTCGTTGGGCCCCCCAAGGTATATCTTATCTTGGCATTCAGATCACCCCGACATTGAATAAATTATGGGATGCTAATCTTTCCCTCTGTTAACCAGTATCCAAACAACACTTGATAGATGGAAGCTACTTAAACTTTCTTTTAATGGTAAAATTTCCACCATTAAAATGTCAATAACTCCTAAAATATTATACCTATTTTCCAATATCCCTTTGATACTTCCCTCTAGTTTTCTTACCAAAATAGACAAAATTATCGGCAGCTTCATTTGGGAAGGCAAAATACCTAGATTTAGTCGTAATAAACTTAGATCCCATTGGTCAAAAGGTGGCTTTGGCTTTCCTTGGTTCCAAGCCTACTTATGGGCTTTCCGACATCTCAAACAATTAAATGGTTTAACAAACCCAACATCCAGTCTCCTTTATGGGTCAATATGGAAACATCCTTATGTCCTGTAATGTGGTGACTTCTTTCCTTTATAACACCTTACCTCTTCTTTAAAGTCTCACCCTACCATAGCTGCTTCTATATTCTATTGGAAAATCATTCACAAGCATATTAAATCTAACCCCAAACCCTTAGCTTACACCCCATCTGGGGTAACCACTATATATCTCTTGATAATCACCCCATTTTTTGTCGTAATCTGGAAAATAAGGGTATTCTCTTTTGCAGGATATACTTGGAACCCAAGTCATTAAAGTTAAATCTTATAATCGACCTTACGAGGCATATGGAATCTTCCCCATCAGGATTTTGGAAATATCTACAGCTTCAGACTGCATGCAACTCTTACCTCACACCCTTCTCTATCAATTCTCTGTATGATAAGCACATCTCTAAATGGATAAAACAACATCCAATTTAAATAGCACTGTTTACAAAGATATTTGTGATATCCTTCCTGACTACTCTGTCAATGCTAAAAACAGATGGAGTACTTTGCTACAATATAATATCACCAATGCACAATGGTCCAAATGTTGGCTCTCCTGTCACAAATCTTTTAATGATAAATGCAGTTCCCTCATTCAAACCAAGATCCTTCATTTGTGGTACAGAACTCCTGTTGTATTACACAAAATGGGTTTATTGAACAATAACAATTGCTGGCGCTGCAGTTCCCCCAATGGGGATTTATTGCATATCTTATGGCACTGTCCCCTCATACAAAAGATCTGGCACTGTACTCACAGATTTGCAATGAAGGTGGTAGGTCAACCTTTTACACTAGACCCTACACATTGCATTCTTGGTATTTTTAATCACCGTTCTTATAAAATTTCATATTCGCAGAGCAGATGGTTAAATACACTCTTCCTTCAAGTTAAACGCACAATCCTCATGCATTGGAGATCCAACATAATCCCTACCCTTCCCGGTATCATTAACCAACTATTGCAATATGCCTCTCTGGACCGTATGACATATATCTTGTCTGACCGACTCATGTTATATAACAATTGTTGGCAGGGCTTTTTTAATTTTTTGGAATCAACTAAATCTTCCAACACCAATGTATGGACTTAATATACATGGATTTTCCCCTTTTACTGATACATCATTGTAGTCTCGCTTTTTTCCCCTTTTTTTATAGTTTCCCTCTCTCTCTTCTTAACTTTCTTATATATCTTTTCTTTCCTATACTCTGTTCTCAATCATTCTTTATTACTCCACAATCCTTTTCGAATGTACTTTTTTCCCTTTTGCAGAATCATATATAATTATGTAACATTTTTATATAAACCGTATCTAATCATACTATCCGCTTTAAGTTCACTACAAATGTCAAGTATATGCTAATTACATGACCTGTATTGTTTACTGTATTTTAAACCAAAAGCTCCTTGTATTATTGTAGCAATGTTCTTATTATATGCTGCCTCAATTTCTTTAAAAAAAAAAATCGTCACATTGTACTGTACTGTAAGAGGTTTGTCTGTATATCTTATGAAAAATTAATAAAAAAGTTTAACTGCAAAAAAATAAAATTTCAGCTTCCATATTATCCACACACATGCTGTCCAAGTAACTTGTTTAGGAAGGAAAAAGCTGGGTAGAGTAGAAATAAGGTAGCATTCATAGAAAGCTCCATAGTAAAAGAGTACTAGTGCCAAGCATCACGTCAGTGCACTGAGTAAAGAACCATGAAGAATAGTCATGGACATCACTGGGCACTAGCCTGAATTCTTGCAATATGCAAGCTAATCGTTGGAGTTTACTGACAAAATGACTTGTGGAAGCATATGCATGCTTGACATCGTTTTTGTACAATGCCACCCACTAACTCTTGAGTAACCCTGTTGATAAAAATGTATATTTTTAGTCTTTGAATTCACTGATACCTAGTGATGTCAAGCATTACAACTAGTTGTGAATGAGGCCACTGTGACAGAACTATCTGAATATCTTTAGTGATGATGGAGCACTGTGCTGGGCATCACTGGTGCAGGAGTGTCGGAGGGCATTGCAAGGCCACGGTGCTAGTGCAGGTAAGGTGATTTGCCTATGCAAGGCCACGGTGCTAGTGCAGGTAAGGTGATTTGCCTATGCAAGGCCACGGTGCTAGTGCAGGTAAGGTGATTTGCCTATGCTAGGTGGCAACCAGCAGTCAAATGTGCTGTTCACCCCCTTGAAGGAAATGAGCTGCCAATGGATGCTCAATCCTTCCCCTAGACAGCCTCCATGACACCCTGCTTTGTTCCTGAACCTGGGTTGCCAGTGTGTTAGGAGGTAAGGCATATGGTGCCTTAGCCTCAGCCCTCCTTGCCATCAGGCTAGTGTCATTTTCAAACAATTTATCCAATAATTAAATTGTGAAATTATGAACTACTGTAAGTTACAATTTACTTAACCATCTACCTCAATATTTAGCAGTTTCCAAGACTCTTCCAAGAATGTATGCATATAAATTTTCAGTTACATAGCTCTGAAGGTGGCTAAGTTGTAAACAGAGAAATATTTTCAAAAATGTTCACAAAATAATACATTGCCAAAATCTGAGTCCCTATAGCTTCCATTCCCCTCAACCAAAAACTTTGAACATGGCTGTCCTGTAGGGTTTCTTACAAAAAAATAACCATGCCTAATTTCAGGTCGCTAGCAGTAAGAATAACTGAGTTATGAACAATTAAAGAATTGTGAAAAAATTTAACAAAATTGCATAACGTTTTTCAAAATTCATGGAATTCCGTGACTATTCCACAAAACTGGAATTGGCTAGTTAAGCCCAGACTTACTTTTCATCCCCTTGTCTGCAACCGAAAGCCTTTTATAATACAATTTATGTGATTATCTTTTTATTTAGACATTTTTTTTCATGGAGTCCGTTTTTAAATGTTGTCAACTTTTAATTCTTTGTCTTTCCCCTATGTCTTCATTTTAATGATAGGCTTATTTTTTATTTTAAATTGTTTTGTTTGTTGTCCTATATAAGGAATCAATTAAATCATGGAAATTGGAAATTGTTTAACCAGGAAAGGAACAGTAAGCTGGGGCTTGTTCTCAGGTGCAGTCTGACAACCCAAGGACGTTATGTGGTTCACTAGGGGTCACACAGTATGCAAGTGGGGGCTGATGGGATTCAAACTCAGGTCTCCAGGTTTGCAGCTCAGTGCTCTTAACCATTGCACTATACTCCCTCCTACTGATACTACTACACTACTGCTACTATTACTACAACTACTTCTACCAGTACTACTACTGCACTGTGACACTGATACTGTACATTTCCCTCACTCATGCTAAAAATAATGAACACTGGCTTTGGATTTGCAAAGAGGCGGGCCTTGATATGCTGACCTAGATTCGATTACAAATCCCTTCTCTGTTCTTGTTATAATATCACACATTTAAAGTACATAAATGTCCATTTATCTAAAGTTGATCTTTTACTCTTTTGCATATTACATCTCTGTTCTGCTGACCTTTTTCTAACATGGTTATTTTTGCAAATTGTAAGTTTTTTTGACCAGATATCAACTCTTCTCTCAAAGTTTAAAAAATAATTTGATGCCTGCTAAGATTTGAACCATGGTGTTTGCATTTGCAAGCTTTGATTTGCTGTCCAAGCATCTGCAATTTGAAATGCATTCCATATTCCTGTTCAGACATCAAAAAACATAGATGAGAACAACAGTTTTTGAAAGAAGGAATTGGGGGAAGAGGGTCCTGAGCAGATGAATTAGGAGGGGATCAGATGTCCATATTGGGGGACCACTAGATCAGCAACAATATTCTATACCAGGACAGGGTGTTCCTTACAGGAACATTTCATACCACCTTTACTAAGCTTGCACCGATAACTGAATTGAGGAGATTTGTTCCTTTTATTTATCAGACAGAGTAAAAGTACATTTTAGTTCAGCGCCATAGTAAGTTAGGGGTTTTATTGCATAAATAACTAATTCTGGCAATTGTAGCAACACTGACATTAACTCCAGCAAACTCTTATTTTAATCTGTAACATGCACATACACCTATAATTTAGATGTGTATAGTACTATGGTAAGAAACATATTTTAATCATATAAATGTTCATACAAATTCTACTCTTTGCAGGAATTGAACTTTTAACAGTCTGTTCCAAAGCCTTGTATCTTAAATTTTAGATTGAGGAAGCGCTCCTGACCAATTGGAACGCTCCTTTCCCCTGCATGTGAGACACTCTTGTTCTGCGAAGTGTGTCTCATGTGCAGATGCCCTGGAAATGGGCATGTTCTGGGAGCAGTTTTCCTTTTTTAATATATTATTGATTGCTCTTGATCAATAATATATTAAAATATCCCCCATCGCCACTCTTTGCTATATTAAAATGGTTTCACTTGCTTTCAGCTTGAGCCAGAACAGCTCAGCTTCACTTCTCTGTTCTTGCTTCACCCAAAGGCACGTGAAACCACTCTTATACAGCAATAAGTGGCTCCAGGGGACGTATTAACATATACACTATGCTACCTATTGCTGCTGTGATGTCATAATCCTGTCCTTCTGCTATCACAACCTGTTGCCATGGAAATGATACTGATGCTACGAGCTAAAGATTATGACTTCACAGCAGGAAAGCAGCAGGAAAAGATCACGTCCAAGAACAAATAGCCTGTTTTCTTGTAAATGGCCTTAGCAATAAAAACGTAATATCTTGAGGTTCAAGATTTTTGGAATGTTATGAGACTTGAGCCCTACCAGTGCCAACTGCCTTTGTTTTGCAGGAAACTGGAACAAGCATTAGTCAAAGCTGAATATGTTTGCTTGTATGCTCTTACAAATTAGAAGTACAGTATCTTGAGGCCATACTGACACAGCCTCAGACTGAAGATGGCCCACAGAAGCCCAGTGAAGATAAAATGGGCCAAGTAGTTTAGCCCCAGGGCTCCTGTGGGCCATATTCAGGCCGAACCTGCTTATGATCCCAGTTGGCATGCAATGTGCTAGGGTCCCTTTGCTTGTCCATATGGGCTCATTAGCATGTGTGCATGTACCCCCCCTTTGAGCACCTGCCTGCCTGTAGCTGTCTTGAATATTTCTGGTGGTAAGGTTGGACTTCACCACCTGATTTCTGGTCCTATGGCTGTCTTGAATAAGTCTGGTGGTCTAGTAGTCCTCCCATTGCCTGTCCCGTAGCTGTCTTCAATATTACTGGTGTTCTAGTCTTCCCCCATCCACATTAGAATATTTGACCTTCTCCTGACCTGCCCTCACAGGACCCTCCCCTTTGCGCCCACACCTCATCACCTAAGCTGAACTATGGCAATAGCGATGGTGGGCAGGACAGTCCTCTGCTCACAACCTTGGCTAGCTGCTTTCTGTTAGTGAGTAATTGTAGGTACTGTAGAAATACTGCCTGACTGTCAGTGAGTGATTGTGAATACTGCAGAAACAGCTTTTTCTGCAATACTCGCAAATTTCTCACTGACAGTCAGATGGGACACCGGCATGGTGGTGAATAGAGGGCTGTGCCAGTCACCATCACTATTGCTGTAGTTCAGCTTAGGTGATCAGGGTGAGGAAATTAGGGGAAGAGGGTCCTGAGCAGATGAATTAGGAGGGGATCAGATGTCCATATTGGGGGACCACTAAATCAGCAACAATATTCTATACAGCCACAGGTGGGCAGTCAGTGGGCAGTGGGACCACTAAACCACCAGGAATATTCAAGACAGCCACAGGATAGGCAACTGGGGGGAACTAGACACCATCAATATGGAAGACAGCTGCAGGATGGGTGCTCAGAGGGGGAGTGACTGTACATTGGGATAAGAAAGGGTTTCAGCAACGTTTAACAGTGCTGTCACAGAGACTGTACAGTGCTGCCGACAACACTGAATATGCTTCTGTGCCCAGCATGCATGGGGGATCTGTCATTTACATGGGCACAGCGGTATATTTTGCATGGTGATGCTGCCAGATCTGCACAGCACACTGGGGGCATTTGAATATGACCCCACCCTGTTGGCTGACACTGTTTATGGTTAGCAAGTCACTAATGTAGTTAGTGCCATGTTGTTTGAATGTGGGGTCCTAGAACTAAAAGAAATGATAAACAGAAATTGTCTTTTTCGGTACACAAGTGCAGGTGACTCATTCAGTATCAGAATCTTGTCAAAAGTGCTTTCATCATAACCATGCTAACACTAGCTCCTTATCCTTTAAGAAAAATTAGTACTGGTCATGCTCCTTAAATCCTTTGATAAATGAAAGAAAGTGCAGTACAACATGAGAGTAATGACTCTAAGAAGTAACAGAGGTTCGGAATGGCTACCATAGCACATCAAACTCCACACAGCTATTAACCATTTTATAAAATGCTTTCTTTCCCCTTGACAAACCTAAGTTCTAGCCATTCAATAAAGTCTATAAGCGTTCTGCTCTTTCCAATATAAGAGGTACTTTTTAACTATTAAAACTCCTAAATTGATTAATATTGCCTATTTTTTCCAAATATTTCTCTGTTAATTCCATTTCCAAAAATCCATATGCTATAATTCCCAGATCCAATTGAAAGGCCCTGCCAATAACCTTTGCAAAAATAGCAACATTCTTTCTCCAAGGGTTCTGGATGCACTCACGGCTTATTAGCATATATACTAATGCACCTTTTGTTTTTAAGGACCTTTTGCAGTTCTCAGGAAATGTGGTACCAATGTATGTATTCTTGAAGGAATTAGATGTGTATAATGAAGGGGTGTTTATATGAATTTGTTTTAATTCATTATTTTTTGTTACAATCTCTTTAAATTCTATAACATTATCCCACGAACCTCTGATATATTTATGCCTGCATATTTTTCCCATGTTGCCTTTAAGTCTAACAATTGTAAATTTGAACTCTGTTAATACATTAAGGACCAGATATTCAAAACTTTGGCCCGGAGTTAAATTAGCACTGCCCAGTTGGCAAACTTAGCCCGGAGCACAAAGCAAGCCATATTCAAAAGGAATAGCCCAGGGCAAACAGCTTCTGAATATAGCATGAGAATGAGGCCGGGCAAACTGGGCTGAGAGTGCAGGGCAAACTTTAGCCCTGGAATAAGACAGTTCTGAATATGGCAACCAGGAAGTGCAAACCACAACAGCAACACAGTGCACAGCGATGTGAAGGTAGGTAGAGGTGAACTATGTGGCCAATGTGTGTGCCAGCAAATGCGTGGACACAGTACAGCTGCAGGCAGCAACGTATGTGAAAGTGCAGTGTGCAAAACTGTAAAATATTCCCTGAACTGTTTGCACAGTGCTAACATGTTTGCACAGGTTTAGCGAAGGGCTAAACCATTAGCCCGGTGCAAACACGTTTGCCCGGCACTAAACTTTGCCATATTAAAAAGTGACATGCAAATGAGCCTACTTAGGTAGACTCTGGGCAAACATCCAGATTAGCATCTCATTATGCCCTGATTTGCATGCAGTTTGCACCGGGCTAACGGTTTAGCCCTGCACTAAACCCGCGCAAACGTGTTAGCACTGCGCAAACAGTTTGGGGAATATTAAACAGTTTTGAACACTGTACTTTGACACATGCTGCTGCCTGCAGCTGTACTGGGACAACACAGCATAGGCATAGATGGTGGTGCTGCTGCATGCAACTGTCACACTGTAGGTCATGCTACAGTGCACAGCAGACACTACAGTAGCAAGGGGGCCAGTAGTGTATGGACACAGCAATGCCTATGGTGTGTAGGGCAGTGATGATGACTGCATTATACACAGTGAGAGGCCCAACCTGCAGGTGTTTACTGGCAGTGGACATTACTGTTACATTGTTGTGTGACCCACAGATGCTGCACCTCTGGCATGGGATGCTCACAGTGACATATACATGTCCGGCTTTGTGTGCTGTGGCAGTTGTACAGCTGTGTGGTATGTGGCCGGGGGGGCATATATTATCAGAAAGGCACACTGGTGTTGGGGTATTCCCAATACTGGCCCATGTGCACTGCATGATGTGTCCCAGCCTTGTGGCCAAACCTGGTCTGTGGCACAGCCTGGCCACCAATACATTCTCCCCTCAACATCCTCCATGCCCACAGTGCTACATGTGTGTGCTGGCATCTGTTGGTGTCCGCAGAAGAGTGGTCCACAGGTGTGTGCTATATGGCCACACTGCCATGCTGTCCACTGGTGGCAGGGTCACCATTTACTGCCTGGCATGGCTGGGACTGGTGGCAGATGATGGCATCATTGTGATGCCATCAGTTAGTAGCATGTTTCCTCTATGTCTGGCTTTGTCTATGTGTTATATTTATTTGTTAGGGTTGCACAAAGCCACACAAAAGCCGTGCAAACACTGTATAAAGCCAAAGTGTCGTGCAAAGCTGATTGCCCAGGGTTAAGACAAGCTTTTCCTGGGCAGTAATGTGCATTGTGCTAAGTGTCGTGCTAAGTCGCACAAAATCACTTTGCGCGGTGCTAGTCGCTGAGTGTACCATTGCGCCTGTATTCATGTCAGTTTGCCCCTTGCATACATTATGATTTTGTTCGGCGCTAATGCAGTTTGCCCATGCTATTTGGCCTTTTGAACGTAGCAGACCTATGCTAATCCCGTGCTAAACCTGTGCAAACGGTTTTTGCCCGGTGCAAAGTTTTGAATATCTGGCCCCTTGTATTTTAGATATTACCTTTTATTTGAGTTTTAATTGTTCAAAATCTATGAATCCCTTTTCATCAAAAAAGTCATTCGTCTGAGATAAATAATTCTCTTTGATTAGGACAAAAATTATTATTTCCTACTGATGGAGGAACAAATATATGCTATGTAAGTAAATCTGGAAAGATATTGTTGGTTTCCTAATAGTTTGTGCACCAAATTGTAGAGCTCTATTCTTCACTTTGGTAGACATTAAGGCAGGTTTTATATTTATTTGGCCCACAAATATTCAATGTCAGGGAATTTCCTAGCTTGGGAAATTTTAAAGCTGATTCCTCTACAGTACTTAAAAACAAGGCTTTGTAGCCCTTTCACCCAGGCATTTCACTATTAAATCAAGTGAAAGCCATTTCAGTTTGTGCTGCTAGATAATACCAGTAGTAGTTTGGACAACTCAGGCACCCTTATTTTCTTCCAAGTAAAGTTTTTCCAATGCAGTTTTCAGCTGCTTGCCACTCCTTAGGAATCTGCCCCCCCCTGAGGTGGCTTACTACCAACTCATATGATGCATTGCTTTAGCTGCCAGTTGTATAGGTCTTAACCGCTCATTAGGTAAATATGTTGATGGCTCTGCCCTGTTTTAGCTACCAAATGTATAGGCAATAACCAGTGCTCATTGTACTTATACTCTGTATGATTGCTCACCCACATTTATTCTATGAATGTACTTTCTGAATGTCTATGTTTTATTCTGATGTGGAGCCTTTGGAAATGAGTCTATGACTCGAAGGGTTGTAATTCCAATTTCCTAAATAAATAAAAATGGAGGGGGGTAATTTTTTTTGTTCAGTTGTGTTCAGAAGGATACTCCTCTACCTTAGTTAAAAGTTAGAAACAACATTATCAGGGTACACAGTTCTTTAAGTAGGTGGACAGGATGAAAGGGAACTACAGAAACAGCAGAGGTGACACATTCTGAGTGTTGCAGTTTGACATACACCCCTTTAACGCTACCAAAAGCATGCCTTCTAGGTGTAGCGCAGTTGTTTTGATGGGATGGAGTAGTGGTAAGTACCTATCATTCTGATTAATAGGAAAAGGACAAGGGCATAAGGGGCAGGGGAGAATGGTAATTTATGCCTATTGGAAAGATTATTTAGCAAATTCCTTTTTTTAATAATCTATGCATGTTGCACATATGGGGAAGGTACAAGAACTAACTGAGGGCAGTGATATTTTGCATAAGCCCCCCTGAGGAAGACCTTGATTGGTCAACGTGCTGGGGCTGTTTTAAGCATTCTTTCACCTGGATTAAAAACCTTTTAGCATTTATTTTGTCCTCTGGTATTGTTCCCATAAGTGCGGCACACTTTGCGACTAAGGTATTTTGCATAACTAGGCAAACATTCAGGGTAGGGGGTAAAGGCTAAATAAGTACAGAGTATATGTATCTTCAAAAAAACAAAAAGGGCAAGGCATTACCTTACTGTACATCCTACAAAGAAAGGTCTGGAAACCAACCCATCATGAAAAGGCAACAAACTGTGAAGATTCTCAGGAAGACTACACACCTGGAGGGATGAGTGGCACAAACAATGAACTTTGCAACACATGGAAAATTCTGAATGTGACACACTGAAGATAATCATTTGCAGCAAGACATGGTTAAGAATGGAAATTTACTTTAGCAACTTTGTACTGTCCATAATCCAGAATGAATTTGACACTTTTTTACTGCTGCTGAATGATTAATGAAACAATAAGTTTTAAAAAAAAACTATTAAAAATGAATTTGCAGGGCCCTTGAGAGGATGGGGGAGCCAGGGACAATTCCCGGGGTCCAGTATCAAAGAGGTGCTAAAGTCACCTGGCATGCTATTGTACACAGTTGCATAGGGGCCCCAGAGTCTGAACTTTTCCCTGGGCCCAAAATTCCTCTTAAGGGGCCTGTGAATTTACTCTCAAGGTTGCTATTTCTGTTTGAATCATTGTCCATAATTATGGGTAAAAAATATTTACTGACCTGGAGAAAAGAACAAAAAGCATCTTTATAAATTAACTGGTTCTTCATAACATTGTCGTTTTTTGACATTTTTTGACCCCAGGTTTTCAACATAGTCATTTTATGATTTCATGTTATGATCAAGACAGGTGCAGTTTTTTTTATCTTATTTGTATGTTGATTTTGTGGAGTGACTATATGTTTCTGCAAAAACATGTTTCGGGGGGTTAAAAAAGGTCAGCTGATATATTTATCAGGCGGGTTAACAAAAGGACTATGTTGTACATTTGGGTTCAGCATCTGCAAAAAGAACAAAGTCATGCATAAACATGAAAAAAAACAACATGCCTTATAATTTTATTGTTTTTTTAGATTTTGACCCCAAATTTTCAACATAGTTTTTTACAACCCCCACCTTATGATCAAGATAGGTGAAACATAGAGACATAGAAGTTGACAGCAGATAAGGACTGCAAGGCCCATCCAGTCTGCCCATTTCTTTTTCTACCTTATGAATGTGCCAAAGGCCTTTCTCTGTCAATGGCCTATCTATTCATACTCATCTGTATTGCTCCCTTATGCCTATCCCATGCCTGTTTGAAGCCCTGCACTGTATTCATATCCACCACTTCCTGAGGTAGGCCATTCCATGCATCCACCACCCTTTCTGTGAGAAAGAACTTCCTCACATTACCCCTTAATCGGCCTCCCTCTAATCTCCTGCTGTGTCCTCTTATCCTGCTATTTTTCTTATATTGAAACATGTTAGACTCTTTCACCTTGTTAATGCTCTTAAGGTGTTTGAATGTTTCAATCGTATCACTTCTCTCCCTCCTTTGCTCTAGGGTATACGTATTGAGTTCAGTAAATCTGTCTTCATATGCTTTCTGATGCACTCCCTGCACCATTTTGTTGCCCTTCTCTGGAGTGCCTTCATTTGGTTAATGTCCTTGTGAAGGTGTGACCTCCAGTACTGCACGAAGTACTCCAGATGGGGCCTAATCAGTGTCTTGTAAAGAGGGATTATCACCTCCCTCTTCTGACTTGTGATACCCCTACTAATACACCCGAACATCCCTCTAGCCCAGGGGTTCTCAAATGGTGAGGCCAGCCTCCTTGGGGAGGCCCCAACCTATTCCAGGGGAGGCTCAAGCAAGTCTGAAAAAGTACTGTATTTAAATTTTGAGTTTTATATATTTTGTTTGAAGAGAAGAAGCAAACTGAAAGAGGATAATAGTAGGTAAATCTTATGCATGGGTGACAAGGGAAGGCAAATGAGCCAAGGCTCATTTCAGGTGTACTCGGGGAAGGTTAGGGAGTCAATACATTGCAAAAGGTAACTACAAAACAATCAAGAAATACACAATGAACAATAGTGCAAACAAATATGAACAATAAACTAATAATGAGAGGTGGTAATTGATCAATTTGTAGCCTGATGGCAGAACAGCCCAAATACAAGGGTTGAACATAGAAGTGCTAACAGCAATAGCAGGAAGGAGCAAAGTAATCCCTGAGAAGTTGCTTAGGAGCAGGGAAGGACAGGGAGAGGCAATGTATGTAGGAAGGTTATTTCGTATAGAAAGGAAACAGAGAAAGTAGTCTGACCCATAAAGGTACTGCAACAAGGGATAACAAAGGTTCAAGAATGAAAATAGTGGAGCAAGTAGGCTGGCCTGTGGGGGTACAGTAAGCTGAATAACATTTATTTATTTTATTTGTTATTCAGATAACGCCTTTGAGCAGACAAGCTTTTTTTCAAAGGTTCCACGTCAGTATAAGACAAAGAACTGAATATGAGCCAAGTACTCAAAGGGGTTTCAATTTATTCATGGTGTACTGTGCAAAGGACAGTATGTTATTTTTTCTTTGGGGAGGCCCAAGATTATTTCAGTTTTTGGGGGAGGCTCAAAATCTTTTTCATGGATTTGGGGGAGGCTCACTGAGACAAAGTCTGAGTACTATTGCTCTAGCCTTATCTACTGCTTTAGAGGTCTCCTTGGATAATTTCAGGTCATCGGTGATGATGACGCCCAAGTCTCTTTCTTCCCTTGCGACTGCCAGTATCTTCCCTCCTAGCCTATAGGTGGCCTCAGGGTTTCTCTTCCCTATGTGCATGATTTTGCACTTCTTTGCGTTAAACCCCAGTTGCCACTCTTCTGACCATTTTGCTAGTTTATCCAGATCTCTTATCATTCTGCCAACACCATCTGGATCATCTACTCTGTTGCAGATCTTGGTGTCATCTGCAAACAGACAAACCTTACCCTCCAGTCCATCTGCAATGTCACTGATGAAGATATTGAAGGGACTGGCCCCAGAACTGATCCCTGAGGTACTCCACTTGTGACTTGCATCTCTTCCGACTGTATACCATTTACCACCACTCTCTTTTTTCTGCCCGTCAACCAGTTTGCCACCCAGTTGACCAATGTCTGACCCACCCCAAGCCTACCCAGCTTATTAATCAATCTTCTATGTGGAACAGTATCGAAAGCTTTGCTGAAGTCAAGGTAGGCAACATCAACTGCTCCCCCTTGGTCCACCACTCTGGTTACCAGTCAAAGAAATCTATGAGATTAGTTTGACAGGACCTTCCTTTTATAAACCCATGCTGTCTTGGATCCTGTGCTCCTATGAATTCCAGGTGTTGCACTATCCTTTCCTTAAGGAGTGTCTCCATAATTTTGCCCACTACTGAGGTAAGACTGACTGGTCTGTAATTCCCTCCCTCCTCCCTGCTACCACTCTTGTGGAGCGGGATTACATGAGCCCTTCTCCAGTCTTCTGGGATCTCTCCTGTGCTCAGAGACTCACCTAACAGTTCTGATAATGGCTTTGCTAGTTCCACCCTTAGCTCCTTTAGTACCCTGGGATGTATGCCATCAAGTCCCATTGCCTTGTCCACCCTGAGCTTATCGAGCTCTTGTAGGGCCCTTTCTTTTTTGAAGGGACTAGTGCACACCTCCTCTCCCCCGTGGCCATGGTGCAGAGCTGTGGGCCCCTGCCCTATCTTCTCTTCAGTAAATACTGAGCAGAAGTATCTATTTAGGGTAGATGCTTTTACATGTTCCTCCTCCTCACACGCCCCCTTATCCCCTTTGATCTTAGCAATACCCTTTTTCAACTTTCTCCTTTCACTAATGTATCTATAGAAAGTCTTGTCACCTTCTTTTACTGTTTTTGCTAGTGTTTCCTCAGTTTAGGCCTTTGGCTGCCTTACTGCCTTCCCTGCCTCCCTTAGGGAAGTTTGGTATGCCTCCCTATCTTCATCCTGCTGCGTTCCCTTATATTTCCTGAAGGTCAGACTTTTGGTTCTGACCTTTTCTGCTACTGTGTTTGAGAACCAAAGTGGTTTCCTTCTTCATTTGCACTTCCTTTTCTCACTAACACAATGGGATGTTGCTTCAAGTATTGCATCTTTAATGCTTGCACACTTTGCCTGTACCCCCTCACCTGTATTTCTTTTTTCCAGGGCTAGCTTAACTCTGGTGGAATTTTTTTTAATCTCATCCAAAAGGTGATTTTGCAGAATGACTGCGAAAGCATGTTTCAGAGGGGATTTCAAAAATGACACCTATCATGTTCATGAGGTGGCATTACAAGAGGACTGTGTTGAAAATGTGGGACAAAATCTGAAAAATCACAAAGTTATAAGTAAAGATTGAAAAAATGCAATGTTTCTTTATAGCTTTGTAGTTGTTAAATATTACTTTCCAAAATTGTTACATTTGCTGCGCTTGCTCACCAAACATTTTGTTACAATGAATGCCATTTTTAGAGTTGTGTCACTGCTGCACCAATTACAGCTGAAACTCCAAGGGGCTTGGCAGTGCAGACCAATGAGCAGACTTTCCAATGGTGACACTACTCATTGCCTGCTGGGCAAAAACTTCACATACTTAAAAAGAGTCAGCTGCTCCTATCAGGGCACAGGGTCATAATGCCACTGACAATAACCACACTGCAATAAATGCTGCAAGCAAAACAGTGTCAACCGAAATAAGGTCTGGAAAAATAGCTACCTTAACGTAGATAGCACAACCCATATGGAAAAATGAGACTAAATATAATCAATTCCAAGGGTTGTGGACTTAAGGGATGGAGAGAAACTTTGGACAAGTAGAATTTTTTTCTCAAAAAAAGATAGCAACACACGGAGGCCTTGGGGAGAACCAAACCACAGTCCCAGGTCTCCCACCCTGCTGTGTGCTAGTGCCTTAGCCACTCCATCATGGGAGCGGCTTGACCAGGCACCCCAACACACGGCAACTTGATCCTCTCCCAGTTACAGGACAGAGTGACAGGGGTAGTGGTCATTCCCCACCGCTGTTATACCCCTGTAGCTCTAAATGCAGTTGCGATTTACACAGCGCGGTTATTGCTGAGCTGTTTGTGACTCGACATATTGATCCTGTACCTCCTATCATACAGCGGCTGGCTTGTTTCATTTACATGACATTGAACAGCAACCAGCTGAGTGGAGTCATGCCAAACAAACTCAGGACATAGTCTGTCCACATTCAAATGGAATGTCTGCATTTCCTATGTGTTGGTCAACAGGGTATAAGTAAAAAAAAAAAAAAACTTGTTTTTTATCTTTCAGTTAGTGCCCCCACTCCTCTCTGATGCTGAAAGTTGCCTTTGCAAGAGTAAGCAAGATGGTGGCTGATATGAGCCAGCCAGAACACTAGCTATGTTTAGTTTTAATTTGTTTTATTTGCTTTGTAGTTGTGTCTTTCTTAGTGTTTTATTCCAGATTCAGTCTAGAAGTCTAGTTGGGGTGAAGAAGTGAGGTAGACTAGTTTACATTGCCTTTTTTTCTAGCTGTTTTTCTGTGCTTCTGGAATTCAGCTAGTTTCACTATCGGGTGTCCTGGTACTTTAATCTGACCGAAGTGTGGCAGGCTGTGTGGTCGGGTTAGACCGACATTAACGGTTTTGAAGTTTGTCATCTTTATGGCATAATTTTGTGGTAGTTCACATAAATTAATTTTTAATGGCAGTGTATTTCTTTTTGGAAGCACTTGCAGAATGTCAGAGAGTGCTTCCTTTAGCCATTGCTTGCATTAGTTTCATATTTACAAGCAGTTTCTATCAGGGCAGTTGACAGAGTGGATGGGCTTTCATGCAGCCTGTTTCAGTCCTGATATCCACCATCGAGGAGCTACTGCCGACTGATAAGAAGGAACTTTCATCAAGGAGTGAGAGGATCCTGGAAGAGCAGAGAGAGGAAGATCATCGGGTGTGAGTGCTAGCAGTCTGATACTGCTCTGCTTTCCCTGTTCACTAACTATTTGGGATTTGCAGATAGTTCAAGACTAAGAACTGCTTGGACTTATGGTCACTGAGGTCTTCAGCGTGTGTGAGGGGAGCTGTTTGCGGCCTCGGGTGATTGGGGTATTAGCTGCAGGAACTTTCCGCTGTAGGGCAGAGGCTTTGGTGGCTTAGGGGACCATTTGGCTGTTGGAAGATGGCCAGGGACACTGGGCACCAGTCCCTAGTCATCTGGGGATTGTTTCAGCCTCCCCCCATATCTGGGACTCTTAGTTGGCTGCTTAACAGCTGTGAAGTAGTGCTTTGGGCTGCCAGATTATGGAGGTATATGCTGTGATTGACCCATAGGACTAGCCCTGTGGCTGGAGCATGGGTTGGGTTGCCTCCCTGGTAGGGCACTAGGGAACTTTGGCTGGAGGGTGATAGGACCCTGGTTGCCCTTGGGTGCTCTCCAAGTGGACACCATAGGATCTCCCTTTGGGAGCCCTGGTTTTTCCAGGGGGGGTCACGTTTCCCTGCTCTGGTCATTGGGGGGGGCCCATTGTGGTTAGAATTGCTACTTACAATGAGTTTTATTCTTTGGTCTGTGAAGTAAGTGCTGTTCCAGGGACTTGTGGAGGATAGACTGTTGGTTACTGCCTCGTAGTTTATTCTAGATGAAGGTAGTGAGAGGACCTCCTTGTAACCAGGTGCAGCGCCCTTGGCCTGGGTGCTCCCAGTCCCATGGACCTCTACCCCGACTGGTGGCACCTATTCTAGTCACTGCCCAGCACTTGCTACCTGCTAAAGTCATCAGGTACTGATCGTTGAGCTCCACGGCCACTGGCTTACATCCCATTGGCTGCTGACTTTTTCTCCTGGCTCCCGGTAGGCTGTTTCCCTTAGCTCCTGTGCTGCAATTAATGGATCCTGAATCCAACCACAGTCTTGAAGCCAGAGCTGCCACGGCTTTCTCCAGCATGCAGCGTCTTCAACCCGGAAGCTCCCAGCCCCAGAGACCTCTACCCTAACTGGCGGCACCTATGCTAGCTGCTGTCCAGCTCTCGCCACCTGCTAAAGTCATCAGGTGCAGTGCCCTCGGCCCAGGTGCTCCCAGCCCCACTGACCTCTACCACGACTGGTGGCACCTTCACTTGCCGATGCCCAGCTCTCGCCACCCACTAAAGTCATCAGGTGCAGTGCCCTCGGCCTGGGTGCTCCTAGCCCCACTGATCTCTACTCTGACTGGTGGCACCTACACTAGCCACCACTCAGAGCTCATTGCCTGCTAAAGTCATCAGGTGCAGTGCCCTCAGCCCGGTTGCTCCCAGCCCCATGGACCTCTACCCCAGCTGGTGGCACCATGCTTGCCACCGCCCTGCTTTCACCACCCACTAAAGTCACCAGGTATGGACCGCTGAGCTCCATGGCCGCTGGCTTACCTCCCATTAGCTGCCAACTTTCTCTCCTGGCTCCCGGTTGGTTGCTTCCCCTGGCTTCTATGCTGAGATTGGTGGATCTTAAATCTGACTGTAACCTTGAATCCAGGGCTGCCACAGCTTTCTCCAGCATGCAGCGCCCTTGGCCCGGGTGTTCCCAGTCCCACGGACCACTACCCTGACTGGTGGCACCTAGGCTAGCCGCTGCCCTGCTCTCACTGTCCACTAAAGTCATCATGTGCAGTGCCCTTGGCCAGGGTGCTCCCAACCCCACTGACCTCTTCCCTGATTGGAGCACCTATGCTAGCCAACGCCCAGCTCTCACCACCCACTAAAGTCATCATGTGCAGCATCCTTGGCCCAGGTGCTCCAGCCCCATGGACCTCAACCCTGACTGGTGGCACCTACATTAGCCACCGTCCAGCTATTGCCGCCCACTAAAGTCATATGGTGCAGTGCCCTTGGCCCGGGTGCTCCCAGCCCCGTGGACCTCTACCCCAACTGGTGGCACCTATTCTAGCCCACTACCCAGCTCTCACTGCCCTCTAAAGTCATCAGGTGCAGTGCCCTCGATCCGGGTGCTCCCAGCCCCATGGACCTCTACTCCGACAGGTAGCACCTATGCTAGCTGCCACCCAGCTCTCGCTGCCCACTAAAGTCATCAGGTGCAGCACACTCAGCCCAGGTGATCCCAGCTCCACAGATCTCAACCCTGACTGGTGGTACCTACGCTAGCCACCGCCCAGCTCTCGCTGCCCACTAAAGTCATCAGGTATGGACTGCTGAGCTCCATAGTCATCTGCTCACCTCCCATTGGCTGCCGATTTCCTCTCCTGGCTCCTGGTTTCTGTTTCAATTGGATCCTGTGCCTCAATTGGTGGATCTTGAATCTGACCACAGCCTTGAAGCCAGGGCTGATATGACTTTCTCAGGCATAAGTGCTGGTGGACTTTGGGTCTGGGTTTTAGGTTTTTTAGAGTAGGGGAAGTTTTTTGGACGTGGAAAATTGCACTCCTGCCCTGTGTCTATGCTCTGGGGAATCTAATTTAATGTATTTCTGATTTGAGGGAGATGTGCCTACACTGGGCTGTTTTTAGAGCATGTGTTTGGGGAAATGAATTGTACTAGTTGGAATATTTTTCTCACTGTCTATTACACTCTGCTTGTGGAAGTTCACTAATTTGGGGAATCTGTGTGTTTAGTGCCACATTAATTAATGTGTTCCAAACTGACCGCAGCTATTTCAAATTGTTAAACCTGCTTTTGCTAATGTTGCTTTGCTAATTATCTCCCCACCTGTTTTTAGCTCCACCTGTCTCTCCACTCGGCTGCTATTTCTTTCCCACCTGTCCCTCCACCCTAGCTGTGCCTCAGACTTGCTTCCCAGCTGCCATCTTTTTTTTTTCTTTCCTACTTTCCGTTTCCTCCCTCAGCATCCCTGACTTTCCTTCCGCTCCCTCCTTGCTCCCATCCCACTATACTTAGCCCCCTGCCTTGCCCCCCCCTTGGAGTCTGTGCATCCAAGTCATCCCAATCAACGCCTCTTCAATTTCTTTTGTTTTCCACTGTCTGTCTGGACAGCCTTCCCCCGCCCCTACATACTTCACCAGTTTTTAATCCCTCTCTCTTTTTTCTTCTCCCCAGGTGCAGCATCCTTGGCCCAGATGTTCCTAGCCCCAAGGACCTCTACCCTGACTGGCGGCACCTATGCTAGCCACTGCCCAGCTCTCACCGCCCGCTAAATTTATCAGGTATGGATCACTGAGCTCCATGTCCACCTGCTCACCTCCCATTGGCTGCCAACTTCTTCTCCTGGCTCCCGGTTGGTTGTTTTCCTCAGCTCCTGTGCTGCGACTGGTGGATCTTGAATCTGACCTCATCCTTGACACTGGGGCTGCCACAGCTTGTCTCTGGCATAGTGCTAGTGGACTGGGTCTGGGTTTGGTTTTTAGAGAAGAGGACTTTTTCAGTCCACCTTCCCTCCCTCACCCTGCCACTCTTTAAATACACTTAGGATCTTTCTACTAACCCCTGTCCTCTCCCGATTCGCCACTCCTCTCCTTGCCCATCCCTCCTTTCTTTCTATTGTGCCTATCCCCTAAAGTGCCCTCTATTCCCCTACTTTTCTGTTATCTCTTCTCTCTTAGGTCTTCCAGTCACAACATTCTTCCACTGCACCCATCTTTTTTCCTGTTTCATATTGCCCACAATGAAACTCCCATATCTCCCCCTGTTTGTGGCCTCTCTGATGGATATGCTGTTTCTAGCCGACTTCACCATCACAGTATTAACCTTTGACCAAGTAAACCTATTACATTTCACTGAGGACTACCCCCCTCCCACCTCCCCACCTGCTCCAGCTAGATGGGAATCCACCCCCATCAATGACCTCACTCATGCCATCCTCTGTAACCTCCAACGTCACCAGCTAGCATCCTTGCTCTTAACTCCCTCTCTTCTCCCCTCCCCTGCTGTCGGCCTCTGTGCACCTAACTTCTCCTACTCTCCTTGCTCCTACTTGCAGAAGACATTGAGACTAACCCTAACTCCATGCAAGCTGCACTCGCATCAACCGACCCCATTTGGGCTAGCCACCTGGATTAAAACTCACTCACATGAATATTTGCAGTCTCCCTGCCAAATTTCCTGAAGTTGAAGCCTTGGTCTCCCTTAACAATCCCCAAGCACTGTGCCTCACAGAGACCTGGCTAAAGCCACAACACCCTGACACCATGATCCAGCTAGCTGACTAATCCCTTCTTCGCAAAGACTGTCCTGGCAAAAGAAAAGGCAGTGGCACTTCCATTTTCATACATGAATCAATCACCACCACACTCGTCCTGAACTCCGACAACAACTCCCCTAGTGACTGGCTTATTACTGAAGTTACTCTTGGGTCAACAAAAAAAATTATTCCTGGGGTGCTGCTATAACCCCCCTAATGGTGGGGTAGAAGGTCTTGAGAACTTCCTTACTGGCTATGGATCACTCTCCCCTCCCAGGAATTCCCTCCTTTTTGGTGACTTTAACCTTAACTGGCTCAGCCCACATGAACCTGACTATGCTAACCTCCTAAAACAACAAAACCTGGTGCAAATCATCAATCTCCCCACTCGTGTCAACTGTCTTACCTCCAACTACAACCTCCTGGACTGGGTGATTACTAATAGTGCTGACAAGATCACCCACACTGGCACATTGTCCGACTCCTTGAGTGACCACTCCCCAACATTCAACATATGGTCCTCAAAGGCCCCTCGCCCTTCCCCAAGGTACCTATCCATCTGTAATTTTAATCACCCCAATTTGCCCCTCCTCACCGAGGACATTGGTGCCATAAACTGGCAGGACCTCTATGCCATCTCTGATGTATCACAAGCCACCACCCACTTTACCAGTGCTCTACTGGCCATCCAAGACTGCCACTTTCCCATCACCACTCAGCGCATCAGAGGTGGGTACAAATGCTGGCTAACCAATGAGCTCTTGGCCCTGATAAAGACATGAGATAGCAAGTGGGCTGCATACAAACTGGCCCCCTTCCTTGCCCTTTGGAACGAGTACTGCCACCTGTGAAATGTATGTAAACACACCACCAGGTCTTTAAAGCGAGACTACTATATAAGGTTACAGAGAGAAAGTCTGTGTAATCCCAGACATTTCTGGGTTGCCATAGGCTGCTTCTTGAATCCCCCCACCCATAGGCCCAACATACAATTGTACTCTTCTTCTGGCCTACTAACTGACCCCTCTGAAGTTGCAAAAGTGCGAAACACCAAATTTATTGACCTGTCAGCCTTTCTCAGCAAGCTACCACCTAGCCTCCCTAACCCTCAGGCTACCCCCAACTTTTCCATCCCTATCCCACCATCGCATCTACTAGGAACGGAATATGCTCAGCCCCTTCTGCAACCACATCCCCTAGTACTCTCTCAAATGCTTCCCCCTGAACCACCCTTTTTACTGCATGCCTATAACCCCCTAAAGAGACCTACAATATGCTGAAGAGACTATCAAATTTAGGTAGCCCTGGCTCAGATGGTCTCTCCCTGGTCTTCTTAAAGCTTGTTGCACCATTGATCTCAAAATCACTCATCTTTGTCTTCAACCTTGCCCTAACTACCTCCACTATACCTTCCTCCTGGAAATCCGCTAGAGTAGTCCCCATCTTTAAATCCGGGGACTCACACTCCCCTGACAACTACCAGCCCATATCTATTCTTCCCCACCTAAGCAAACTCCTTGAAAGGGTCATACATGGTCAATTAATGGACTGCCTCTCCAAGCACAATCTCTTATGCAGCCAACAACATGGTTTCCACAAACATCACAGCACTGCAACTGCCCTTGTCTTCTTCACAGACCACATCCTCACTAATATGGATTGAGGGTGTGCCACTGGTACCGCCTTCATAAACTTGTTGAAAGCCTTTGACATGGTCAGTCACTCCTTTCTCTTCTCTAAACTATTAGCTCTTGGCTGCTGTGCTGAAACCACAGACTGTTTCCAAAGCTACCTCTTGGGGCACTCCCAATCTGTGTGTATTGGTAGCACCACCTCGCCTTCTCTATCTCTCTCCATGGGCATCCCACAGGGATCCATCCTGGGCCCCTTACTCTTCTCTAGATTTGTTAATTCCCTTCCTGCCGACAGCCTCACCCATAGCTTTCTGTTCTACGCTGATGATCTTGTCATCTTCCACAGTGACCAATCCTTCTCCTGCATATCCTTCATCTTGTCCGAAAACTACTGCTCAGCCTCACGCTGGTTCACATCCAACCTCCTGCTAGTCAATACAAAAAAAAAACAAAGACCATGTTGTTTGGCTCAAAACCTTATCTAGCCAAAACCCTACATGCCAACAACGACTTTCTCATCTACCCCTCTGATGGTCCTGCCCTTGAGAATGTCTCTGGTTTTAAGTGCCTAGGAGTGTTGCTTGACCCCTCACTCACATACAGTGACCACATAAACAGCATAGTCAGGAGGATAAATCAGAAACTGGGTGCCGGCTACCACTTAAAGCCTTACCTGACCAATGAGGCTCCCCCACTGGTAACTTACTCCCTATCTTCGACTATTACTCTCCCATATACTCCAGAACCTTGACCACCCTTCAGGCTAGGCTCACAATAGCCTAGAACAATGCTTGCCAGTTTGTCTTGTCCACTCCCTACACTGCTCACCACTGTGACCTTTACTGCTCACTAGGATGGCTCGCCTTGCAGGGGTGATTTGACTATAACCTTGGTTGCCTAGTGGATACCACCACCAGAACTGGCAATGTCTTTTCCTTCCCCACCCTCTTCAATTTCAGAACATACTAACATTCTAACATACTAAAATGCCAGCAGAATAGGCCTAACGGTCTTTCGTGTCTGCTCGTTTGGTCAGCCCCCACCCTGGGTGCTGATCTTGCTGTCCCCCTCGCCTTCTCTGGCTTCTCCCTTCCCAGTTCCAGATATTCTTGCTGCATTGGATTTTGCTTCCAGAACCCTTCCCCTGTACCTGTCCCATCCCCTCTTGAACCCCTCCACTGTCTCTGCCTCCACCAGCCCCCAGGCAGTGCATTCCATGGCTCCACCACCCTCTCAGTGAAGTAGCACCTCCTCCTTTCTCCCCTGAATCTTCCCCTCCAGCTTCCACCCATGCCCTCAGGCCCCCCTCTCCTTCCTTCGAAGCACCCTGACTGTTCCTCCCTATTTACCCTGTTCATGTACCTGAAGACCTCTATCATGTCCCCTGGTCCCTTCTGTCTTCCAATGTGTACATATTTAGCTCTTCGAGCCTCTCCTCATAGGTCCTGTCCCCAAGCCCCAAATCATTTTGGTGGCCCTCCTCGGACCCTCTCCAGGAGGTTAATGTCCCCTTTAAGTGTGGCCTCCAAAACTGCATGCAGTACTCTGCGCCTCACCAAGTAGTTATACAGAGGGAGTATCACTTCCCTCCTTCTGGAGGTGATCCCCCTAGCGATGCATCCCAGCATCCTGTTGGCCTTGTCTGCTGCCCTCCTACAAGCCTCGGAGTTGTTCATCTTGACATCCACCACCACCCCCAGGTCCCTCTCAGCCATCGAGACTTGTAGTATTCCCCCCCCCCGGGTGTACACTTGGCCCGGGTTTCTGGCCCCCAGGTGGAGTACCTTGCATTTCCCTGCATTGAACCTCAGCTTCCACTTTCTAGACCATTTTTCCAGAGCCTCCAGGTGCCCCTGGTCCCACCAGGAAACTACACTCTTCCATGGTGACTACCTTTCAGGTACCCAAAACCCTCACCAGTATAGGTGGGGTAGCTTTATCTAGCCTGGCCTCCTCCTTGTGGAACGGACTGCCCACCCCCTATTAGAGTATCAGACTCTCACCAAATTTTCAACACAACCTCAAATCCTGGCTCCTGGACAAATACAACTGTCAGTGCCCCCTCTTGCTAGCACTCACCCTGCCTGCAATGTGCCTCCTGGCACTTCTTCACTCTTCCTACCTCCCCTTGTCCCTCTCTACAATGGAACAACCTCTCTCTTTTTTATCTTTATCTATCTCAGTGTATATTTCCTCTGCAACCTTTACCAAGTATTGCACTCTCTGCCTACATGCAAATTAAATCGGCTTGTATACTTTAATGTACACTCCAGTTTGCTATCTGTCTATACCATTATAGTGACCTGTAGTTACTTTTACCTGTTCTGTACTGTATTTCTGTGTATGCAACCTGTGAACACTATTGTATGTACTTATTGCATATACAGAATTTGTATTGTGATTATTGCCTGTAATACCTGTGTATTATAACTGCCACTAGCTGTTCATGCCTGAAAATGGTCCCCAGGATCAGTGCACTTACCAGGTTACCAAAGAATAAATAAATAAACAAACAAATAAATAAATAAATAACTTTCTGTGCACTGCTTCTGTGATCTGGATGAAATGCTGGAGTGAGAGACTGACATTTTTCTTTGGATATTAAAAACTCATTGCTTGTTGGGGGTGAGAGCCTTAATGAAGCATAATTGCAGCTGGATTATTGATCATATGTGGTTCTATTATCACTATCCTAATTTGAGAGGGAGGTTTACTACTAGCTTATTAGACTGAAGGGTTATTTTAAGTAGAGGCAGGGGTGGAGTTGGGGTTTTTAACAGTATTTGTTGTTTTGTTTGATTTGTTTATATTTGGGTTTTGTTTTGGGGTATCTGGGGGCTTTTGTTCTGGCTTTTGTTAGTATGTGTTTGGAGGATGCTGTCCCAGTCGGGTGCTACTCCCCCTCTAAGCTCCGGGGCCTCCACCCCTTTAATTGTCCTCCACTGCCCACTGCGGTTTATGGACGCTGTAGGGCTCTGGGGATAGTTGGTAGGAGGTGTGGAGGGTCCTGGACCTGGAGAGGGGAAATAGCTGGGTGGTCGGATTTGGATAGTGAGGACCAGGAGATGCTCTGGGGTGAAATGGGTCCCAGAGCGAGGTTCACCTTGCATGGTACCCATACCCAAGCGCTCTACGGTTAGCGGCCCGGTGGCCCAGTCAACCTCAGTGTCTTATCCAATTCGAACAGTGTTGTGCAATGCCAGGTCCATTAAAAACAAAACAGCTATTATTGCCGATCTTGTTGGGTCAGTGGACCTCACTGGCATCACCGAGACCTGGCTGAATGAAAATGCTGGTCCCATTTTGGAGTCAGTGATTCCAGATGGGTTCTCGGTGATACACCATTCGAGATTTGATAGCAGGGGCGGAGGTGTAGCAATATGTTTTAGATTGGAATTGGGCCTTATAGCTGTGCCGGTTGGGGAGACCAGATCTTTTGAGTGTACGGTGGTCGTAGGTGTGGGGTGCAGGATCATTCTTGTCTACTGTCCACCCAGGGGCGAGTAGCAGTTCCTGCAGGAAGTCATGGACTTTGTTGTCGACTTGAGTTGGAGTCTCCCAGGTTAATGGTGCTGGGTGACTTCAGCACTTGGGTCGATGATGAACTTTCACAGTTTTGTCAGGACATCCAACAACTTATGAACTCTTTGGGCTTCACACAGGCAGTTGCCTCTTCGACCCATAATTTTGGTCACTGATTGGACCTGGTCTTCCTACTGGGAATGGAGGCCTCCTACTTGATGGAGGAACCAGTCAGGTGGTCAAACCATCACACTGTAAGGTTCAATTTCCATGCTCCCCCCATAGGCCTGCACTTGTGGAGATGGTCCAGTACCACCCTTTGAGGGGTGTGACTCCAGATGGCCTACTCACGGTGCTGGACCTATCAGGATTACCGAGTGCAAGCATGGGTCTGGAGAACCTGTTAGTGGCCTATAATAGGGCTGTGATGGGGGCTCTGGATGCTATTGCTCCTGTCGATGTTCATCCTCTCAACCTTCATCCTCAGTCCCCTTGGTTTGATGGGACCTTGTGGGAGTTGAGGCGAGTTGGTCGAAGGATGAAGTGATGCTGGCATGAATTCAGCCTTGATGATGACAAACTTAGATTGATAGGCCATTTTAGGGACTATCAATCAGCAATCTCTCGTAAGAAGGCAGAGTACCTGTCCGGGGAGATTGCTGCAGCTCAGAATCGACTAGCTCAGCTCTTTCAAATGGTGGACAGACTGTGCAATGCAGCATATTTGCAAGTTTGAAGAGTGTTTTCACAGGAAAAGCATGACGAGTTTGTTCACTTCTTTGCTGATAAGGTGGCTGACATCAGGTCCGCGATTCAATTGTCTCACTCTATGGAGGGTAGCAGCGGTCGATCTGAGGTTGCTCCTTAATGGTTTAGTTGGACGAACTTTGACTGGCTGGAGATCATGGAGGTCATGCAGATCATCCTGAGTATGTGGCCGACCTGCTGTAGTTTGGATCCGGGCTCAACTCGCCTGTTAATGGGGTGTCTTGATGTCATCGGCCTTGTCCTTGCAGAGATAGTCTGGTATTCGTTTGAGTCAGGTGAGTTTCCAGACTCCCTGAAGGAGGTAGTGGTGATGCCCCTTCTTAAGAAATCCTCTCTCGACCCAGACCTCCCCGCTAACTACAGACCAGTCTCTAACCTTCCCTTTGTGGGGAAGGGTATTGAGAAGGTGGTTGAGCTGCAACTGGAGAATCATCTCACCATCCATGAATTCTATGATCCTCTCCAGTCCAGATTTTAGAAGAGGCTTAGCATGGTGACTGCCCTTGTTCGGGTGCTCAATGATCTCCTAATAGCAAGAGATCAGAAGAGCCATTCCATCTTGATTCTTCTTGATCTCTCTGCAGTGTTTGACATAGTGGACCATGGAGTGCTGCTGGAGCATATGCGGTTCATCTGTGGCCTGTCTGGGATGGTCCTCAGATGGTTCCATTCCTTCCTCACTGGCAGATCTTAGAGGGTGGTGTCAGGAATTTTTTCCTCTGACTTTTTCTCACTGCCATGTGGGGTTCCGCACTGTTCTGTGCTGTCCCCCATGTTGTTCACGGTGTATATGCTGCCATTGGGAGACATTGTAAGGAGGTATGGGTTGGGTTTTCACTGTTATGCAGATGATACCCAGCTCTACCTGTCCTTTATACCCGATCAGGAAAGTGCAGTCACGGTGTTTAACAACTGCCTTGCTGAGATACAGGACTGGATGAATGACAGCTGGCCGAAATTAAATCCTGACAAGACTAAGGTGTTGGTAGTGGATCTGGTTTGCCGGAGTGAGGGATTGGTGGTTGGCAGTGCCTCCGGAATTTGGCTTGGGGGGTAGCCAGCTGCTGACCTCTGAACGGGCCCGAAATCTGGATGTAATGTTTGATGATGAGCTGATGCTTCATTCATAGGTGTCAGCTGTTGTCAAATCCTCTTTTTATCATCTGAGTAATATTGCCCAGATTATGCACCTTGTTCTGTCCAGCGGCCTTCCAACATTGATCCACACCTTTGTGACCTCCCGCCTTGACTACTGTAACTCCCTGTACCTAGGGCTTTTGGGGGTTGATGTCCACCACCTGCAGCTGGTGCAGATTGCAGTGGTGAGGTAGTTGACTAGATTATCCTGATTCAGTCATATTACACCTGTACTGTGTGAACTGCACTGGCTGCCAGTTCAGTGGCGGATCACCTTCAAGATCGGTTTGCTGACTTATAAAGCCCTACATGGACTTCAACTGCTACCTGCAAGAGCTACTGTATCCTTATTGCCCCCCAACCACTCAGTTTTTCAAATGAGGGATTGCTAGAGGTTCCTAGGGTTCAGTTGAAGACATCTGGATCCTGGACTTTTATGTTTGCAGCCTCCACCCTGTAGAACTCTCTACCTTGTCAGATATGAGAGTGCCTGACTGTGGAGAGCTTTAAAACTGCTCTGAAAACATATTTGTTCGAACTTGCTTTTTGTGGTATGGTTTAATGACTGTTATGTGTACTGGGAATACAGTTTATGTGTTTTATTTATTGAATTTTAACTGTTAGGGCTCTACGATCATTTGGAATAGTGCTTTTTTGATAAATAAAGATGAATTGAATTGAATTGAATTGAATTGAAAACTGCATGGAACACTATTTGAATTAACTGACCCCACATCAGCAAATAGTTACCACTGGCTCTGCCATTAAACTCAATAGAATCATCTCAATAAAATGGAGTAGCTGGAATCCTGCAGTTTGTTGTGGCCAAAAACTCTACTGCATTCAAGGGAGTGTGTACTGTGTGAGTTTCTCAGAACTCACGGTTTTACTGCTACTCTCTGGTGCCAAAACTGAGGGAACTATGCTCTGTATCCAGAACCAGTCTGCAAACATTTGGTTGAGCAATTATTCCTTTTTTTTCTTTCTTGCTTTCTAAATTTTGATGAACTAAAGGGTTATTAGCCATTAAAAAACTAAAGGTCATTAGCCACTAAAATCTATATCCACTCTGCAGTAGTTTGCTCCTCAGGCTGAGTCTTAGGAGTTAAATATAGTGCTGCATAAAATGTCTGATAAAGACGTGGAGTATGACGGTTCTATACAGAGTGCTAGAGAAGTTACACTGTATGCATTCGAGCCTTTAGTTAACATGTCATCATACATTTTATGTAGCACTACGTATAAATTCTTAAGGATCAGCCTGAATACAACAGGCTACTGCAGAGTGGATATATGTTGTATTTTAGTGGCTAATAACCCTTTAGTGCATCAAAATTCAGAAGGTTAGAAAGGGGAAAAGGGAATAATTGCTCAACCAGATATTTGCAGTGCAAGTCTGGGTACAGAGGACTGGACTGCTTTAGTTTTTGTCTGCTCATGTCCCCTTTCTTTTCTTTCAGGATTCAAACCAGTCAGTCAGGGGCTGAGCAGCATAAAGGCTATATTCTCCCCCAATTTATGTAAACCTTGCCAACTCAATCATATCCCATAATAGGTCTGTCTACTACATTGACTGTAGTCATAAGTTTGATATTAAGAAACAAGAGAAGTAGCCTTCAGGCAGTAAATTACTAAAGAAATATGCTGGTAACTCTTGTTGCCACAAAGCAATCCCTTCCCCCAATCATTCAAAGCACATTCAAACACCTTTTCTATCTTTACTCAACTACCTCACACCCCCTATTCCACCCCACTCTGCACAGAAAAGGTAGTGAGTTTCAGAATGGAAAACAAAGCTAACTGTAGTGTCATTCTTACTGAAATGCCCAATTTCTATGTCACCTGCTCATTGAATACATAACCCCAACAGTACAGCTTGTTACTTGTGACTGTTCGGATGGCAAAAACAAATTGAGAGCCTGTCAAACAAGAAAACAAAATTCATGTTAGCTCATTTCTCTTGTTGACAGTTCTCATGCTTCTCACATCAGGGTGGCATTCTGAAAGTATTCCATCTCAATGGAGTATGCGCTACCTTAAAAAAATTGTAAACCTTTCTGAGTAATCCAGTTCAAATGGGACAACACTACCTTATCAGATCAAGTTGTTATTGTACTCTGATTCATCCCCTAATTGGAAAACTTAGTATTCACATAACTTGCTGATTTCCAGTTTTAAACCAGACTATTCAAAAAGAGGATTCACATCAGAAACTAGCCTTCATGTAAATGTGTTTTATTCTTCTACCAGACATATGCCTATTCATATTTTGGGACACTGAATGCAAGACAAGCACTGTTTAATCAGTTGCTTACTTTCCTGAAATGAGCAAACATTCAAGGCACTCCCACTACCCCACCATCTCTACATTCTGGCATTAAAACTGCTTTTCTTCAGCGTTAACAAAATGCTGGCAGTGTTCCATGAGTTCCCGCAGTACCATTTGCCATACAATATATGTCTTTATAACATGGGCAACGATGTTTATGTGATCTGATTGGCAGAAATTAATCATGTGACTGTTGATTAATTTCTGCTAATCATTCAGGTCTTTCTTGTGGTACACAGTCTCGAGCATATGAATCCACAGAGCTGTTCTTGTTATTTGTTAGGATTTTAATTTCTCAGTGGCAGCCATTAAATTCTGTCGCTAAGTGAGTAACCCACATAGTTGTCCCATGTAACTTCATTTTCCACCTAAAATCATATACCCATGCTACAGAGACAGAACTCGGTGCACTTTCCCATGGAAGTGCATGTTTTTATTTTATTTATTTTTGTATTTATTTTGAAAGTCGGATTTGCAACCTTTGAGTCAGGGACTCATTTACAAAGGCACCTCGTCACAGGGAGGGTAGACATGGTTACAGTGTGAGATACAACAGTGGTAACATACAGGTGTAATACAGATAACAAAAAGAACATAATATAACAGTGGTTTATGGGGTAAAGTTACATACAGTAAATAGCAATTGTATATAAAAAAAAAGGGGGGGAGCAGTCCAATGGACATTGTTAAGGCCATGGGCAAGACACGGGGAGGGACCCCAACATTAGGTTAATTAAGGGCAACTACAACTTTGGGTGCCAAAGAGGTGGTTACAGAGAGCAACTTTAAAGGGATCAATTTTGGTAGACTTAGTGACAGAGAGCGGAAGGGAGTTGAACCATGTGGGGGCACAATAGTGGAAGGACTTTTGGGCTAGGGAGGTCTTGGTAGGGGGCACCAGAAAGGTGGCCTTAACTGAGTTACGGGTGGCAACGGATGAGGATGCAGGCTGCAGGGACACGGTGACCCCTGGGGAGGAGAGTCCAAGCAGGGATTTTTTGGCAAGTGAGCAGGTTTGGTAGCGCAGGCACTCCTCCAAGGTGAGCAGGTTGGAGGTGGAATAGAGCAAATTCTTTTCTTCCCCACAATAAAAGGGGGGGTTGCAAAAAAAATCACACAAGTAGACAGATCTTCACTGTTCCAAAATTCTTATTCTTTTATTTTATTTTCCGGCCCAAATCCTCTACGTTTCACCAATAAATATTGGCTTCCTCAGGAGGTGCCTTTACAGAACATCTCATTTGGTACTCCAGATAAATGTATCCTTCTTTTAGATTAGCTGTTTCCACAATAAATCCTGTTCAAATCCTGTTTCCAGTGTGTATTTGTTTGCAATGCTTTTATAGGCCCCATTTATTGGTTGCTCTTATCCTTCTTCTTTAGTTAAACTCACGCTTCAATACTGATTTAATTTCAAATTAAGTAGAAGCATGAAGTAGAAGTGCCTAAATGTTGTGCAGTGTCGCACTACCCATGTTTCTCACCCACCGTGCCTACCTCCGATAAGCACAGTAGCAATCATGTTGAGAGAGAGAGAGAGTGAGAGAGAGGGAGATAGTGACAGACGACAGAAAGAGCAGTAGTCAGCATAATACCAGAAAGCGGCACTAACAATGAAAGCCTGTGTGTCTGTCTGTGTTTCTGTACAATTATTTTGAACATGAGGGAACAGAAGCAAAAGACATCAATCATGCAGAAAGGGAAATAGCCAGCAGTGAACGTTTGCCAGGTACTTGCTTAATATTGTACTTGTTAAGCAAAGTGATAGACTGCAATGTTACCACACAGAGCAATACAGCATCCAGTTATGAGCAAAATAAAAAGTTCCATGTACTTTCTTTATTCTACTGTCTGTAGTCTGTTCACCAGAAAGTGTTATTTTTTTCAAGTATTTTTACTGTAGCAGAACACAGAAAACTGTGGTTCCAGGGCAATAAATAGTGGAGGAACACTAAGTAGTTCCCACATGTTTTCTCTATTATAACAACAGTTTTTGTCCATTTGTTACCAAATTTAGCTCATGTTATAAGTGCAATAACCCACTCCAGGATGTGTGGTAATTGGGATTAATCAACACCCCAGGTGCTGTGAGGATACTCGGCCTGCGGCCTTGTGCCTCACAATGCACCCGGAGTGTTGATTAATCCCCAATAACCACACACCCTGTTGTGGGTTATGCTTACTAACTAACTGCTCAATGTGTGCCAACACTATGTACCGTGGTGTGTAAGGGATATGTAAGGGAGTAGTAGTTTCTAAGGCTTACTTTAGTAGCGGAAGCACACTTCATTAGAAGCTTTGAAAGAAAGAGACAAATGAAACTTTCCATTTCTTTCCAGTTGACCTCTTAACCCTTCAGATTCTGAAACACATTGATGTCCTATATCTCAGTTGCTTAATACTGTATTTAATCTCATGGTTTATATTTCAGTGTGCCCGATTGCGAAATGAAATAAGCACCTGATCCATGGAACTGCCTCGCCCCATAAGCTTGTGCATATACTTGGGTATCTCCAGTGATATGTCTGTCCAACTTACAGTATACTAAAGCCAACAAATGTAGATAAATCGGAGTAAGTAAAGATTCCAGAAATAAGACTCAAGGAAGAAGAACAAACTTGTTTGAGTTTAAATAAATGTCAACATTTCTCCAAAGGGTAATTTCCATGCAGAAGGGGGTGTGGTTATAGAAAGGGTGATATCAGGAGAGCATGTAAACACCCACTGAACTGTACTTTCCTCTTCCATTGATAGTGTACTACAACCACACCACTGAGGGTCTTTCCTCTGTGGTGATGGTCCGGTACCACCCTTTATGGGGATTGTCCCCAACAGGACAACAGGCGGTGCTGGACCTATTGAGTGTGGAAACTGCATGTGGGATGAGTGCAGAGGGTGTGGTGACAGCCTATAACAAGGCTGTCACCACCACCTTCAGCTCTATCATGCCCATCCATGTGTGGCCCTCAGTAGCATAGCAAATTCCCAGGGGGCCTAAGTGCAAGGCAATGTTACAGGGCCCCTCCCCAATTTTGAATAAACATCAAAATGATGATTTGGGCCCCTCAAACCTCATGGGCCCGGGTGCCATTGCACCCCCTGCACCCTTGTAGCTATGCTCCTGGTAGCCCTTATCCACACTCTAGAGACTCCCATAGTTTGATAGGGAGGTCAGGGAGTTGATGATTAAGGGCTGGAGGGTAGAGCATCACTGGAGGAGGTTCGGGTTGATGTAGAATAAATCGGTTTTGATGTCACATTATAGTGACTATCAAAGGACAATCTCCCAAGAAAGGTGAATTTTCTGTCTAGGGAGATTGATGAAGCAAGGAACAGACAAGCTCAGCTCTTCCGCGTGGTAGACAGGTTGTTGCACGCAGCCTGTCTCCATCCTGGGGGAGGTAGTTCAAGCACTAGATGTGAGGAGTTCACTCTGTTCTTTGCTGACAAGGTGTCCTCTATCAGATCTGATATCTCCTCCAGGGTCAGTCAACTGGCTGGTGGGGTCAAACCAGCAGCATGGAGGGGTACCCCTCTTGTGTGGAGTGAGTTCAACCCAGTTGAAGTGGGTGAGGTGAGTGCGATAGTCTCAAAGTTATGGCCAACCTATTGTGAATTAGACCCGGGTCTAACTCGACTTTTGTCAGTTGTATTGGCCTGATTGAACCTGTGATTGCTGAAATTGTTCGATGTTCCATGAGGAGTGGGGTCTTCCCAGTAGCTTTCAAAGAGGGTCTGGTGAGACTCTTTTTGCAGAAACCCTCTTTGGACCCGGACTGTCTCACCAACTACAGACCGGTCTCAAACCTCCCAGTTTTAGAGTAGGTTTTGGAGAAAGTGGAAGCTGGTCAACTTGAGACTCGTCTCTCTTCCTCTGCCATTTCTAAGTCATTCTAGTCTGGATTTAAACCTAAGCATAGTACAGAGACCGCCCTGGTAAGAGTGATTAACAATCTCCGTAGAGTGAGGGGTAGGGGAGAGTGTTCTATTCTTGTTCGCCTCAACCTCTCTCTGTCATTTGATACCGTGGAGCATGAGGTGTTGTTGGACCGCCTGCAAAACTGGTGTGGACTAACAGGCAATGTCATCAGCTAGTTTAGGTTCTGCCTCCCAGACAGAGTGCAAAGGGTGGTGATGGGGTTAGCCTAGACCAGCCCAGGCCCCTATGCTGTGGTGTTCTACAAGGTTCAGCCCTGTCCCCTCTTTCGTTCATGGTACATATGCTGCCCTTGAGAGACATCATTATGTAGTATGGCTCAAGTTTTCATTGTTAAGGAAATATTGACATTTATTTAAACTCAAACAAGTTTGTTCTTCTTCCTTGAGTCTTATTTCTGGAATCTTTACTTACTCCGATTTATCTACATTTCTTGGCTTTAGTATACTCTAAGTTGGACAGACATATCACTGGAGATACCCAAGTATATGCACAAGCTTGTGGGGCCAGGCAGTTCCATGGATCAGGTGCAAGCTACAGTATACCTATTCTGCTCACCTGGGAGCCAGATGGCAGTCTCTGTGTTTAACATCTGCCTGGTCAAGATCCAGGACTTGATGACTGGATGACTCAAAACTGGTTACGACTCAGTTCAGACAAGATGGAGGTGTTGGTAGTGGAGCTGGGTCATCGGGGAAGTGGAGGGGTACTAGGAAGTGACCTGAGTCTTAGACAAGGTGGCTCATCCCTGACCCCCCTCCACATGGGTTAGGGATCTGAGTGCGGTACTTGACGAAGGCCTGACACTTGATGCTCAGGTGTCAGCCATCATCCAAAGTGGTTTCTACTATCTAAGAAGCATTGCCTGGATCCGTTCCCCGGTACTGTCTGATGACCTTACCACCCTGATACATGGCTTTGCCATGCTGAGGTTGGACTACTGCAATGCCTTGTACCTGGGGCTTTCAAGAGGTAATCTCCGCTATCTGCAGCTGATGCAGAATGCTGCAGCTAGTCTACTGATGGATGTATCTAGGTTTGAACATAATATACTAGTTCCCCAAAGGCTGCACTGGCTACCGTTAAGGTGGAGAATTGCCTTCAAGATCAGATTACTGACCTATAAAGCCCTACATGGTCAGGGATCTGACAATCTGCAAGACCTCCTGGTTCCACACTGCCTGGCTTGCCCTCTTCATTCCTTCAAGGGTGGCCTCTTGGTAGTTTCTAGGATGATGCTGTGACTTTAGGGAGATTGTGCTTTCTCTGTGGCCACACCTGCCCTGTGGAACTTGCTCCCTGGGTATCTTAGAGAGGCCCCCTCTGTGAAAGCCTTTAAGAGGGGGCTCAAGACATTTTTATTTAAAAAGGCATTTAGCCTACTATATAATGAAATAGTCTTGCATTATAGACAGTGATTATATTTTGTGATCTGAATTTGATTTATATTTATGCTCTGTAATGTGGTGATTTTATGTACAGTATGTTAGGATGTATGTTTTTGTTTGTATTAGATTTTATGTATTGTACAGTGCCCCAAGCCCCCGGAAAGGGGTACTTTATAAATAAAGTCTGTCTGTCTGTCTGTCTATCTATTATATATACAGTACACAAAACTCAATGTCACAATCTAAGAACACAGCAACATAATGTGTGAACCTCTTCATCTCACTCATGACAATTTCACAATTATAACTCGTTATTTTTAACTGTACCCTCTGTGCAAAGGTTGCACAGCACATACCAGCGACCAAATGTTTGGCATTGACAAATGCCTGTTAACACTGTCTTTTTATGACCTTGCCTTATGATAAAGACGGGGAGTTGTTTAAATGCTGTCCAAAAAGGGATTTCACAGAATGACTGCAAAACCATATTTCAGGGGGATTTGAACAATTTCACCTATCTTATTTATGAGCTGGGATCCCAAAAATGCTATGCTGAAAATGCTGGGCATAAATGTAAAAAAATAACAAAGTTTTGAGCAGAAGTTCAAAATGCATTAACAGGCCATTAACTGAACTTACCTTGTTTTCAGTCAGTTTGTGGTTGGCATTGGATGCAGCAAGACATTCCACGGCCATGATAGTAGAACCAGATAGCAAAGTGAGGGGTGTAGGGTAGTGGGTGCTGAGAGGGGGTTTGGGGTGGGGGATTGGATGACTGAAGGAGCAGAACACATCAAAGAACAGCTTTCTTTTTTCAGGTTAAAGAAAAACATAGAGAGGATGACGAGAGACAGTTTCTTTTTTTGTGTGGACTAACACTAGGGATTGGGCACCTCAGTGTCGGTGTGTAACTTGGTGGCACCAGAGGTGGGCTCTCCAGAATTGCATGGAATTGGGGGGGTAGCATTAATGTGGGAGACAGAGAGCCAGGAGTGGGAAAAAAGTAACTGAGCCACAGAAGTGGCATTTTTTGTCTGAAATGGGGGGAGGGAGGAGAGAGAAAAAGTACCTGGTGGGTGGGGACAGAAAAATCCTCTCCCTGGTTGTTGGGCCCATGACTACGGCCAATCAGCTCTGTTGCTGGGACAGGGGGTGAAGAAAGGAGTACCACTGCCACTGAGTAGCTCAGTCAATGCCAATAATATGTTGTAGCGCTGTCATGCTAAAAATAATTTTGTTTCTCCAAGTTAGACTTCATTTAGAGATCCTAAACACAAAACTTTACTTTTTGATTGGTGCTGAGAGGGAATTTGGGCTGGGGTATGCAGGGCCAGATGGTCAGAGGAGCAAAACATGTTGAAGAACCATTTTCTTTTTTTCGGGTTAAAAAACATGAAGAGGATGACAACAGCCTTTTTTCACAGGTACTGACATTGGAGATTGGGCACTTTGGCATGTGATTTGCCGGCATGGGGTGGGCACTCTCAGTGTTGCATGGAGTGGTGGAGGTAGCATTAATGGGGGAAAAGAGTGAGCAGGGAGGGCGAGAAAAGCAACTGAACTGCGGGAACAGTGATTTGTGTTTCGAATGGGTGAACCAGAGAGCCAGGAAAGGGGAAGAGAAGCAGCTGAGCTGCAGAAGTGGCAGTTTTTGTTTGAAATGTGGGAGGAGACAGATGACCGAGGGAAGGGGGGAGAGAAGAAGTAGCTGTTTAATGTTACTGGTGATCACCTGTTGGGTGCAGACTGAAAATTCCCCTTCCCAGTGGTTGCACCCTTGATTACCACCAAGCAGCTGCATTGCTGAGGGTGGAGGGAGGAGTGCTGCTGCCACTGAGTGGCTTAATTTCTAAGGAAGTGAAAATGAGTGCCAGTGCTGCCAAGCGGGGCTTCATTTCTGGGGATGGGGGAGTGGCAAGGAGTGCCACAAACACTGAATACAGTTCTGACCTGCCATCAGTGCTACAAAGCAGGATCTACCAGGAGGGGGGATGCTGGCTGATGGGCAGAATAGATGAAGGGATGTGGCTGCATCCTTTCATACAAGAGAAGTTTCTGCCCATTGGCCAGCTCAGCAGCAACAACGGCAACCATGTCAGGATTGGGTGTTGACTCACACACCTCTGGCAAGCTGAGCTGCATTGGCTGCTTACAGCACACACTTCTGCAGCCCCTACTCTAAGGAGTTGCCCAAGTATGTTTGCTTTCTGCATGGATGCAAGCAAACAGAAATATCACTTTAAACTAGTTTCCACACTGTAAATGATGCCAGTAGCATGCTGTAGCACTGTCATGCTAAAACAACTTTTGTTTCTCAAAGCTAGCCTTCATTTAGAGATCTTAAACACAAACATTAGTTTTTGGTGGGTGCTGAGGTGGGAGTTTGGGGTGGAGGGCCAGATGGGTGAGGGAGCAGAATATGATAAGGGCCATTTTCTTTTTCAGTTAAAAAACAAAACATTAAGAGGGCGATGAAAGACTTTTTTTCCTTTGCAGGTGCTGACACTGGGGATTGGGCACCCCAGTGTCAGTTTGTCATTTGCTGGCAACAGGGATGGGCACATAAGTGTTGCATGAAGCTGGAGGAGTAGCATTAATGGGGAGGTGCCAGGAAGGGGAGAAAAGCAGCTGAGCTGTCGGAGCAAGGATTTGTGTTTGGAACTGGGTGGAAACAGAGAGCCACAAGAGGGAGAGAGGAGCAGCTGAGCCATAGAAGTTGCATTTTTTATTTGAAATGAGGGAAGAGACAGAGAGTAAGGAGGGGGAGAGAAGAAGTACCTGTTTAATGTTACTGGTGATCATCTATTGGGTATGGACTGAAAAGTCCCTTCCCCAGTAGTTCTGCTCACAATTACTGCCAATCAGCTCCATTGTTGGGGGCAGGGTAAAAAGAAATGAGAGTTGCTGCCGCTGAGTGGCTCAGTTTCTGGGGGAGTGGAAAGGAGTACCACTGCTGCTGAATGCAGTTCTGATCTACCAACAGTGCTACAAAGCAAGGTCGACTGGGAGGGGGAATGCTGGCTGATGGGCAGAACAGATGAAGTGTTGTGGCTGCATCCTTTCATATGTCAGATGTTTACAACCATCAGACAGCTCAGTAGCATCAACAGCAGCCCTGTCAGGATTGAGTATTGACTCACACACACCACCTGCAGGCTCGGCTCCATTGACTGCTTACAGCACACACATCCCCAGCCCCTACTGTGCAGGGAGTCATCCCAATATGTTTGCTCTGCACATGCATGCAAGCAAACACAAAAGTAACTTTAAGCATGTTTTCTAACTGTAAACACTGCCAGTGACATGTTATAGCACAGTCATGCTAAAAATAATGACAAAGAAAAAGATGCACCAAGGTGACCTGGGGTGCTCTGTGACAACTCAGAAAGACATAAAAGCAGCCAGTCATGGCACTTACCCAGGGCATATAAATTCACAGCAATGAAGAATCCAGTCCACTGAATTTCAAACAAATATCTTCATTTATTGTTTCACACAACAAGACAGCCCTTTGGGGCCAGGGAAACCACACCAAGATCTGATGTTTCGGTATCCTGTGACTTCAGCTATCTGCAAGTGGGTGCCTACCAAAACGGCGACCCACTTGCGGCGACTGCCCCAATAGTGAGGGTGTAGGAGGGTGACTGGATGGGGAGGGTTTGCGAAAGGTGACAGGATGTTGTGCGCATATACGCATGGGGGAGCTCACGTGCTGAGTGAGGGGTGGTGCCACGGATTGCCGCCAAGCTGGTGCCATGGCATGGTGGGGTGGGTGCTGGCCTAGGGTGGTGGGGATGTAGGGTTTGGGACTGAGTTCAGACATATTTTGTTGCACCCGGCCTGAGACAGAGATTTTTTTTCCAAGGATGTACCCCCCACCGACATGCACCCCCCTGGAGTTGAGACTCTATAGTAGAGGGTGCAGGGGGCAAAGCACCCCACATAAAAGAAAAATACTGAGTTTTTGAGCCTCTTTCACTGGCGAGGAGTTTGACATCGCTGGAAACTGAATCAGCATCATCGCTAGCCATAAGGACAATCACCATTCGGCAATCGCCCTTATGGCATAGAACTGACGTTTTAACTCTTCCGAGTCTTTATCAAAGATACTGCCCCCATGTTTCCAACACTTGAATAGTTTTACACCAGTTACATGACATACATTTAAAGTGCACATCCTTAAAGGTATATATCCAAATAAAGTGCAATAAATTACCTTAAAAATATTAAAGTACTAACCACATAATAACATTGCATTTCATATACTGTATATACTCCTAATATCAAAAAACAGGCAAAAAATAAAGCAAAACAGGAAACAAGTGTAGACACATTTAAGAGCTCTGTCCTCTAAATCCCAGCCATAAGTTACTTATATACTGGAAAATAATATCCTTATTTATCTGTCCTTAAGTAGCTTACAGAAACTCATTATGGATGGGAGAGAGTGAGAGAGTATACAGAAAATTCACAACTAAAGAACATTCTTCAAAGTTTCATTCAGAAATTAAGATATTTGTTTGAAATTCAGTGGACTGGATTCTTCATTGCTGTTGATTTATATGTCCTGGGTAAGTGCCGTGATTGGCTGCTTTCATGCAAAAATAATGTTGTTTCTCAAAGTTAGACCTCATTTAGAGGTCTGAAACACAAAAATTTGCTTTTGAGTTTAAGGCACTATCAACCCGTACCCTCACACACACACACACACACACACACACACACACACACTTTAGTTTGAAATAGTAAACAGTGGCCAGCTCGGTGGTGCTGAGGGTTGAGGCACTGGACTCCACACCACATGCCATGCAGGCAACCTAGGTTCAGAAACGGACTCGGTCGCGGGGGGTTGGCAGGGGAGAGGGAGGATTTTGCATCCCATGACTGTTCTTCTCCCTCTGGGGTGGGTTGGGTAAACTGCCTCGCTCTGCAGCGGTGACTGGTGGAGGCCAGACACACTGCAGTCATTGGGCACACTTCAGGGTTGGAGTGCAGCAGGCGTCCACACGACTGTGCACTGACACCATTGCACATCCGGCTCCAAGGGAACGTAAATGGTGGAAATTGTGGGTGATTGTGGTGGCTGATGACCGTGCCCTGTGCCCCCGGACATGAGTGGCACATCCTCCGGGTCTGTGCTGTGGGTCACTGTGGGGGGGGGGACCTGCCTACAGACTGGCCTGTGGGGTCAGTCATCTAAATTTTTGTGCCAGATCTGGTCTGGGGCTGCAGGTGCTGGTGGCCAGATGATCACTGGGACTGTTCCAAAAAGTACAGTAGTAGAGAAAAGAGTGATATGTTAAAAGAAATAGTAAAAAGTGGCCTAAGGAGGTTGACAGTGTTCCTATAAGCATATGCAGGTATGTTAATCTGTGTCAACTATGTGGTTCCTTGAACTGGTCCTTTTCTAGAGTTTGTCTGCAATGAGTTTCCTGTAGAAAACATTCTATCTTTTATGCAACCATTAGAAAATGGGCAAAGAAAATTCTCACTTCTGATTGGCTGAGACACTTATTTAGGTGGGCATCTATCAGACAATAGATGCCCACCAAATAAAAAGCCCCAGCCCAAACCTTCCTGATAGCCAGCAAAGTATCCTTGTGCCCAGCACTCTGCTTCCTCATTGGCTGAAGTGCCTCGCACACAATCTCAAACTGTGGCCATTTTTTTTAACACTTAGCGAGCGACTTATGCCCCCCACTACCATTGCCACCACCATAGAAAAGAAAGTAAACGTTAGTGCAACATTTAAAAAATTCATTCTAAATAATCAGCTATCGAACTTCCCCACACCACGCTGATCTCCAGTGCTCTGTCTGTAGTCAAAAAAAAAAAAGGCAACACGGTTCTCAATGAAATAAACGTTGCCGCTGGAGCAAAAATTAATTTCAGGAGACATGCCAGAGTTATAGAGCGCTACTGCTCCTGTCAAATACTGGTGGTACCAAAGGCTGCATGCTCCGTCTGTGTCTATCTCATTCTCTCCCGGTCCCTGCTGCAGAAAAATATCACAGTACCCTATATAACAAACATCACTTACAAAACGTTTTCCAAAAGCAGAACAGTGTGAGTAAGTGATGTGGACAGACCCATTTCCCCGCGACTACCGGCCCTTCAAAAACCAGCTGCTGTAGTACTGGCACCTATCCGGGATTGACGCCGCATGTCTGGGCAGCCAAATAGATCGGTGCTGCCTCCGCGCCTCACTCTGTGCTCCTCTCATGCCACTAAGGTACGTCGCTTTTTCATTTATCTCCTTGGTCCACACAAACCATCAGCTGAGCAACAGAAAAAAAAAGTAAATTTCCCCGCTCATCTCAGCACAAGATGAAATTACTTCCATTTTTTTTTTTTTTTGAAACCGGAATAACTTCCCCGGTCTCACCTGTCTCACAAACAGCGATCTGCCACTTGTGCTGACAGCCCCTATCTCTCTCTATCCTCCAGCAACAGCTGCCACTTACAAAAACAAACTTCTGTTGCCAGTGGCGATGGGGGGGGGGGAGATGAACAAAAATGAAACAAAAATCGAATAGAAAAGCAAAGGTGCCTCATCCTAACAGGTTGGGGGAGGGGTGCTTCTAGTCATTCTGATCCAGGTGGAGGAATTATTTTATTTCAAACTTACATGAAACTACTATTTTATTAGCAGATTTTTATTAAACTTATTTTTTTTACAGTGCCCATTTTCTAAGAGCAATAATACCCTCAAGGGTGGGCGGTATTGTGCTATACCGGATATATGCGGCGTCGGGCCTCATTACACTCTTGGGGTCTGGTATAGCACAATACCGCCCACCCTGTTGGGTATTATTGCTTACGTACATGCCCATTTTATCTCTGCACAAAATGGAACACCTCACGCCTACGTATATATGTATGTATTTTTTTTAGTTGTTAAAATGTGCCCACCAGGATAACTCCTTGTGAGGAAATACCTCATTTAGGAGGGGAAGGTTCATGGGCAATAGCAGCTGTTTGGTATACAATTTACACAGCATCTCATAAATTAGCTTTGAAAATTGGTCTGCTAAAACAAATGGTTGGTATAGTGTAGACACACGGTTGCCTCCTTACACGGTCTGGGCATCACACCAGACAAGTAATTTATGCACTTGGTTTCCCTGCTATACCAAACAGGTGACTGGTGTGTGTGTGTGTGTGTGTGTAGGCATAACTTGCCCTAGCCCTTATACAATGCATATAAGGAGCATCCTTAAAGGACAAATAAACTGCTTTTTTGACGTATCTTGTACTGGAGTTTGCTTCTCGACGATCAGTGGCTGTTCTTTTTGAAGTGCTGCTGGTGAAGTCTTGAGTGAATTTCTTAATTACTTTTTTAGTAATTTGCTCCATAGTTTTTGAATGCAGTGTATGCATAATTGCAACCACCTGTCCCCAGCCACATGTCCTCATGTTCCCAACATCGTACATGATGACGTCAGAGTAGCGAGACAAATGATTCCTCGATAATGTTGCAGCACAGCCTCCAGGCATGGGCTATCATGTTTTGCTGCTATTATTTTAATTATCAATGGATTTTGCAGCTTAAAAAACATGCTGTGGCTGATGTTCAACTGCAGTCAATGCAGACTTTAATTCAAAATATCTTTTTAATTTGTGTACGCGAAGTCAATTTTCCTTGAAAGCCCCCCCTCAAGTGCATTAGCGCATCACTGTATATAGGCATTCAATTCCTTTATTTCTGAAAGCCAGTGTATCTGCTGCTCTGCGTCATTATTAATTGACTGCAATAAATGCTTTCTGTTATTCAAATATTGTACTGTGTTCTTGTGTCTGTCATAAGGCTTGCCTACATGTCCCATTGCCATTTGATGAGTTATTGTTCTTTACGATGGATTTGCATTTAAATGTAGGGTTCCATGTGATAACGGCGATCGTGGAAAGGCGATCACCATTAAGGCAAGTATACATCACCAAAAATCAGTTTTGGCGATATACATTCCCGGCACACAGCTAATGGGCGCTGGAGACTTTTTTTTTTATGTGGGGGGCTGTGCCCTCCCGCACCCCTCCCCCCCAACTAAAGGATTCTCAGCTCCATGGGGATGCATGTTGGGGAAGTGCAAAAGAGGAAAAAAAATTCACAGACTGGCGCAACAAAACGAACGTTGTCCCTGAAGCGAACCCGGGAATCTTCCCAACCCTATATCTCTCCAGATAAGTAGGTTCATCACAACAAGAAAACAGCAGATTCAGATACAACTGTTGTGCTTTATTTTCACCAAATGTGAGAACTTGATGCTGGCAGAGTGCCTTCAGGCGTACATACCCCTTGAAGGCACTCTGCCGAGGCGCTAGGTTCTCCTCATTCTGTGAAAATAAAGCACAACAGTTGTATCTGGATCTGCCATTTTCTTGTTGTGGATGAACGCTACTTATCTGAAGAGAAATTGGAGTTTTTAAGGGTTTACCTTAGTAGCGAAGTCCTTCTGTTGTATGAGCGCAGGAATTTTGCCTTTTGGAACTTTCTCTCCCAACCCTAGCCTGCCACCAACCCACCATGCCACACAACCAGCTTGGCAGCCCACTGCCACACTACATCCCACAAACCCTTCCTCCTCTTCTGCCTGTCGCACGGCGTGGTCTCCCCCCGCACGTGTGTACATATAGCAACATCCTGTCACTATATTAGCAGACATCCTCATCCGGTCACCCTCCTTGCCTGGTAGCCCTGTGCACAGGCACTATGATTGAGTTGCTTTTTTTGAAAGTGCTCAGTCACAGTCGCCATAATCACAGGCTACCGAATCCAGCATGTGTGCTGTCGAGCATACATTTGGGGACATTTTCATTTATCAAATAAATAAGTCTTGGGCATACAGCATGATTTTTCAACTCCTGACCACCCCTATCCCCCACCAGAACACCAAGTTCTGAGGATCTGTGCAAGGAGCTGCAAACCGAGGTGTGAGGTGTTGCAAGTTGGAAAGGGATGCCACAATCCAGGTGCCTTCGCTGTGCAAGTTGCCTCATAGCACTGTCAAGGGACTGATTGGGCCACCTGTGGCAAGAATGACCAGTGAGACAAGCAACAGGTATCACTGTCAGGGTGAAGGATGCCAGGGACCCTGAGGGGCCTAGAGGGTTGAGTACAAAATTTGCATAACCACGTGGCTGGTTGCAGGACTTTGGAGAGGCACAAGTGATCCCACTGCTAGCTCCCACCTGAAAACACAGAAGCCAAGCTGCCCTCAGTCTAGATCACCTTGCTGTGGTGAGGATGTCAGGTAACAGCAAGGTAGCTCTAGCAGTGGCCAGGGCAGATGTTGTGTATACATGACAGTTCCAGTCCCAACCAGCATCTTCTTGGACACAAAGTGTGCAAAGGTCAGACTTACCTGCAGCAGGGAAAGCGTACTTGGAATCACATGAGGCTAAAGGAACCCCATGGTGGTGGTGGGGGGGGTGGCTGTTGGGGGAGAGAGACATTCCATGAATTGGTGCTCCTTGATAGCCTGAGGTGAGCTCCCTTAAAAAAGGTACAGAGAGCATCAAAAAATGGATGACAACCCCAGAAGCTGTATACTGAGGCCATCTGTGCTCTGAAAATATTTCTGAGCATCTCTTTGCATTATCGCTCATAATGCAGACAGTTGATGGCTGGCCGTGGAGGTGAGAGGAGGGCTGTGCCAGTCGCCGGCTGTCGAAGGGTGGGGGGTGCTTGGCGGGCTGGGATGGATAGGTTGGGGGTGGGGGCCACTAGACTACCAGGTATAATATTAAATCATTATTGATTTCATTATGCTGGGGGCAGCTAGACTACCAGGGATATAAATATTTCACGTATAATAAGACAATACTGCTCGGGGGCCACTAAACTACCAGGGATCTGAAAAATAACAGGGGGGTGGGGGGCACTTGACCACCAGGGCTCTACATATAGTTAATATATTTTATTGGGGAGCCACTAGACTGCCAGGGATGTTAATATTTTATTAGGAAGGGGGCACTAGACCACCAGGGATAGTTATAACAATTATTTGGGTATGCAGATGGGGCAGAACAAAGCCCCCTGAGCAAAACACACCCTCATTTTACAGTCTAGGGCACCCCAGGGCTGAGAAAATCAAATTTTTAGTCTGGCCATCTCGTCCCTTGCTCTTTATTCATGAGTGATCAATTTCTTTGATCGTGAGCATGCAAATACTTTGACTGTGAGGTTCTTTGATCACAATTGTGCATCACGAGCGAGGGGCGAGATGGCCAGAGGAAAAAATAAATTTTCTCAGCCCAGGAGTGTCGTAGGAAGTCAAACAAGGGTGGGTTTTACTCAGGGGGCTTCGTTCTGATGAACCATGGTGGTGATTTACCACGATTCTGTATATTTTATAAATTTGAAGAGTTTAAATTCTTTGATCGCAAGCCTACAAATTCTTTGATCACGATCATGCATCGTGAGCGAGGGACAAGATGGCCTAATTAAAAAAACAATTTTCTCAGCCCAGGTGTGTCATAGGAAGTCAAATAAGGGTGGATTTTACTCAGGGGGCTTCGTTCTGTCGAACCGTGGTGGTGGTTTACCACAATTCCTTCAATTATTTGATTTATAAGATTTTTAAATCTTTGTTCGTGAGCCTGCAAATTCTTTGATCATGAGATTCTTTGATCATGATCTTTGATCACGAGGGAGGGACAAGATGGCTAGATTTTTTATAATGGAATAGATAGGGAAATTTAAGTAAACTTTGATATAGAATATCTTGGGAACGGTTTGGACTTTTGACTTGAAATTTGAAGGGAAGAAAGGCAATATCCCACAGATGTGTCTTTTTGTTGTTTGGTCAAGAAATAGTACAGGGTGGCAAAGTTTCAGCAGTATGAATTTGACATTTTTTCCCCATAGGATAACATTACGGCGTTTGACGCATTACAGGAATTCTTTGCCGCACTGCTGCAAAATAACGCTTTTGGTCGTTTGAGCTGAAATTTGGAGGAAAAAAGCCAACATACCACAGAAGTGCCTTTTCATGGTTTGGTGAAATAATATTACAGGGTGCAAAGTGACAGCATCAAGTTGATACGTTTCGCCATAGGATAACATTATGGCGTTGTTCTTTGGGTCCATATCTCGGAAGCGAGCATACAGACTTTTGTCAAAAATTGCTTAGCCCCAAAATGGGGCAGAGCATAAAACTAGCCAGGAAAGTAATAATTCACAAAATTTTAATTTTTTTCCTACGTGGTACGGTTCCTGAGATATAAGCAATTTAGTATTCCAAGTTGTAATTTTCTGCTCCGAAGTCAATTACAATGCATACATTCTTTGTTTTCAATTTGTTTTTTCAATGCAGTTTTTGGGGAAAAGAAGGGTGCACTCTTTTGTTACTGTGTCAGTTAGCGTTTCCAGTTGCGCTTCTGTTACCATTCGCATCACCATTCCTGTCTACGCCACTGTGTGTGTTACAGTTTGCTTTTTCATTTGCACTTGCATTTCCATTTTGTTTCGCATTACTATTGCTGTTACCATTACCATTTGCATTTACAATTTATGGTACCAGTTCCATTTAGTTTATGCATTTACATTTCTGTTTCTGTTGGCTTACTGTTGCTGTTACTGTTAGCATTTGCACTTATAGTTGTGGTACCATGAATGTGTGTGTTACCAGTTGTGTTCTGTATGCACTTCTGTTTGATGTCTCCGTTTACGTAACTGTTTGATTTTGCATCACTTTGTGCTTGCATTCCTATTACTCTTTGTGTTACCATTTACATTTTCATCACCATGTGTGTAAGCCTTTGTGCTTGTATTTCTGTTGCACTTACTGTTAATATAGTCACATGGTGGGAGCGTGGGGCCCGGCTCCACGCTCCCACCAACTTGCACAACTTTTCTACTTTTCTATTCTTTCTTAAAAAGTATGAAAATTCTATGCAAAAAACTTTGTTAATGCATCAGTTAGGGTTCTTCTACAGCAACAAAAGTGAGGAAATTCAGCATTAGGGTTCCCATCCCTTGCACCCCACCTCCACCCTACCCCCACCAGCAGCATCGGGGTGTGCGTTGCGGTCGTTGGTCCTAACTCTCACCCCATTCTCTTACACTGCACCACCTCAGCTTGTTTACACATGGGATGGGGTGAGAGTTAGGAACAATGACCTCAAAGCACACTCTGATGCCTGCTGGTGGGGGTAGGGTGGGGGTGGGATGCAAGGGGTGGGAACCCTAATGTCGAATTTCTTCACTTTTGTCACTGTAGAAGAACCCTAACTGATGCATTAATGAAGTTTTTTGCATAGAATATATATATATAGTTAGGGTGAAACGGCACTTCTATGTTAAAGTCCAAACTTTGAGCCTTAATAATGCCAGAGCCCTTCAATGGATTTGCATAAAATTTTGCATGCATAGTTTCTAGTGGAAGTTCTCTTGACCTGCCAAATTTCATGGGATTCTGGCAAGTGCTGTCTGAGATAAAACATGTTGAAAAAACAGAAAAATCTGGGGTTTTTCACATTTCTTTGCTCACCTGTATCTCAGAGTTGCCTTTATGTTGTGGTCTGAAATTTTCAGCATAGAAAACCTTTGGATCACAGATGTGCCTTTTGAAAGTTTGGTGAAAAAATATTAATACGTTCAACAGTTATGACTTTTTTAAAGTTTCCCATTGTTTCCGATGAGAAAATTTATATGTCAGGCATGAAAATTATATTTTTCGCACAATAGGAGTATTTGTGAAAAATATCAGGTTATTTTTTGAACACTATGAGTACTGTGCAAAAAATACCAGCCTCTTGTCACAAAGACTGCTGGTATTTTTCACACATTTCACAGTCCTGCGATCAATTCGGCTGTGTTGTGGCCACCATTTTGTTTTGCCACTTAGCGAGGATGTTGAAGTACTGAATATTTTAAACACAAAAAAAATCAGAAAACAGCTAAAGATAGGGGGCCCGATTCTCAAAGCCCTGCATCGGACGCAAGGTGCTTGCACCAAACAGAGATGGTGCAAGGTGCACCTTGCATCCAGGGCTCCCTCCACACAATTCACGAAGGTGGAATGCATCGACCGAAGGCCACCTGCCCCAAACAGGGTCCTACGTCAGCCCTACACCCTGCTCAGTGCTGTGACATGGCGCTAGGTGGACTGCACCGATGCAAGCTGCAGCTTGCTATTCTCAGACAGCATCCAGTGGGAGATATTCTAAGTGCCCTTAGACCAGTCAGGGCTGGCGTAGTGGGTCTTAGAATATGTTCTACTGGGGCAGTCAGCCTATGTGCTACTGTATGCTGCAGTTGCCCCCCCGGTCCACTGATGGTGCCCCATCCTGCCAGGTCCTGTCAACCAACCCCAATGCCACCACCCCATCCCCGATGCTGCCCAACCGCCTGCATGTGGCATAGGCATGTGCCCCCAATCACTGCAGTGCCCACTACCTGGTGGTCTAGTGGAACCCACCCCTCGGTGCCCAGCCAGCTGCCAACTGTGGTCTGCATTAGCACTATAATGTACTATGGGCACAGTGTCGGAGACTGGTGGCAGTCACTGTGCACACATGTACAATAGGCGCCATTTCCCATGCCGCATCAGGCTTGCAATGGACACCTATCATGCACCAGGTGTTTGCTGCAAGGGATGGAATGGCACAAGTGTGGGGACTTAAACACCAGAACCCCTCCTGTACCTGAATCCGGTGCAGGGTCCCTGCATATGGGGCTTCTGCGCAGGCTGCTCTTTGCCGCAGCTTGCGCCAAACGCAGCCCCATTTGAGAATCGGGCCCAACCTTTTTAGGTGTTTCCTGATGGGGTTTTTTGTGTTTTAAGCTGAACCCAAAGAATTTTTTTTATCGGGTGCCAGCTTATACAGACAATGGCTTGGAGTCTGTTGTCTGTATGAGAAGAGCAGCATTTTCTTGACTTCTGCAGCCACAGCTGGAATTCATGTTGCCGACTGCAGAGTCAAGGAAGACTCACTTTGTGCATTTTGTGTGCACAATTCATAGTACATACTGGGCATACCAGGAGCCCACCCCAGTGTGCCTAAATGCATTATTTATTCACAAAAACCTGTGAAAAGATGCAAACCATCTCCCAAGGTCTTTTTTTTGATACAGAATCCTGCATCAAAATTTTCAATGATTTACTATAGATGCAGAATCCTGCATTGAAGTTCTGTAATGTGCTGCACAATGCTGTCTGACATGGGGTGCCCAATCCTCGTGTCGGCATTGTGCGCACATTACTAGTTTATCCCCACCCCCACTATTCTGGCATACTGGGAGCCCACTCCAGCATGCCCAGATAACTTTTCATTTCCAACACTGGGCTGCCCACTCCCAGTGTCGGATGTCTCCCCCCCACTGTCTTTTATTGCCAACGGGGGTGCCCAATCCCCCTGTCAGCATTATGTATGCCCCTCAACTCAAATGGCACACTGGGAGCCCACCCCAGAGTGCCCAAATTGTTTTCTTAAAGTTTTCTTCCTGTAAATGAAGAAAACCATCCCCTGAAGTCTGTTTTATTTATTTTTTTAACCTGTAATGAAGAAAATGGTATATCATCATCTACCCTGTCCCCCTCTCCCATCCCCACAATCCCTCTGTGCTCCCATCTCCCGCACCCTCCCTCACCCATACTTACCCTCCGGAGGTAGGGAGCCATGATCTTCTCTGAACCGGGACACATCTGCACTCTTCAAAGCCGAACTGCAAAATGAGAAATCGGGTAAGCTCTGTATAATGGGACTCAATGGGAGTTTCAACTTAGGTTGATATCTCAGCCAATTTTAGGAAATGTGGCCCCAGATTTTCAACATGGAGTTCTTGGGACCCCTCCTCATGAACACTGTCACTGTCATTTCATTTCTTGGTCCCGTAAGGTGATTTTGCGGTCGCTGTATGGAATCATCTTTCTGGATGGATTCACAAAATGACAGTGCCACTGTTCATGAGATGGGGTCCCAAAAAGCCCATGTTGCAATTTTGGTGAAAAAATTCCCCAAAATGACTGCATTACAAGCGTGTATTGTGCAGTTTCTACGCACGCTCGTAATTACCAATTTTAATATTTTCACTCCAGATTTTCAAAATTTCCATTTTTTAACACTTCCTTATGAACAGTATAGCTGTCATTTTTCATATTCTGCCCAAAATATGTTTTCGCACCTGTGGCGCTGAATGGCATGGTCGCAGTGCGAAATCAACTTTTGGGATAGATTAACAAAATGACAGTGCCACTGTTCATGAGGGGAAGACCCATAAAGCCCACCTTGAAAATTTGGTGAAAAAAATCCCAAAAATGACTGCATTATGGGCATGCATGTACACTTTCTACGCACTCGTACTACCAATTTTCATAGTTTCTCTCTATATTTTCAACATTGCCGTTTTTTCACACCACCTTATGAACAGAACAGCTGTCATTTTGCACATCCTGTCTGGAATGTGATTTTGCATGTAATGCAGAATGGCACAGTCGCTGTGCGAAATCAACTTTTGGGAATGACTAACAAAACCACAGTTGCACTGTTCATGAGGGGAGGTTCCGTAATGCCAATGTTGAAAATTTGGGGGAAAAACTTCAAAAAAATGAGCACGCTACAAGCATGTTTTGTGCACTTTCTATGCATGCTTGTAACCTTGTCAGTGTTTCCCATTTTTCACACTGTTGCACTATCTAGATAGAGGGGTGGGAGCACAGGGTCTGAAGAACCCTGTCTGCCACCATGACATATGGATACTGTTGTACTATCTCGATGGAGGGATGGGTGTGCAGGGTCTGAAGAACTCTGTGTTCCCACAGTAAAATGAGGATGCAATTATACTATCTGAAAAAGAAGGGAAATTCTTTGCAAAAACCTTTGTTAATGCATCAGTTAGGGTGGATACCTAAGCAACAAAAGCAAGGAAATGAGGCGTTATGGCTTCCAACCCTAATGCCCCACCCCAGGTTTCCACCCTACCACCCACCCCATACCCCACCCTTCATACACCAACAGGCGTTGGGTTTGTGCCATGGGGTCATAAGGCCTAACTCTCACCCCATTGTCCTATACTCTGGCGTGTAAGCATGTTTACATGTGGAATGGGGTGAGAGTTGGGCTTTATGACCCCATGGCACACCCCGATGCCTGTTGGCATGTGGAGGGTGGGCGGATGGGGGTGCGGTGGTAGCGGTAGGAACCCTAGGGTTGGGGCGTTAGGATTGGAAATCCTAATGCCTCATTTCCCTAAATTTGTCACTGTGGTATCCACCCTAACTGATGCACTAACAAAGTTTTTTGCAAAGAATATATATATATATATATCATATGTATATAAAACCAATCATAATTACAACAGATGAACCTGTTCTAAATCTTAACGGCCCCCTCAGACCCCAAAAGCTTGCATGAATCAGAAGGATTTTAGTTGACATCTAAATATTTCAGTAGACGGTGCCTTCCAGAGATACCCCGGTAATGAATTCCACAAAGCCAGGGCAGCTACTTAAAATGCACGGTCCCTGGAGCTCTTTATCCTCACTCTGGGGATCGACAGGACAGCATCAGTAACTGATCTGAGGGGGCAATCTGGACTGTAGGAGTGCAGGATATCCTTCAGGTAGCCCAGGCCTAATCCATGTATGGCCTTGTAGGTCAAAAGACCTACGTTGAAGGTGATGCATTCAGTGCAGCTCATGCAGCACTGGGGTGATAAAATTGAATCTGTAATGACCAGTCAACACACACATGTCACTGTGTCCTGCAACAGCTGCAGGCACCTCAGCACACCACCTCTGACCCTGAGGTAGAGGGCATTACAGTAATCGAGCCTTGAGGTCATGAAAGCATGGACCAGTGTGGCCAGCTCATGGGGTGGGACAAAGGGCTTGATCTGGAAGATGATCTGGAGGTGGTAAAATGCAGTCCAGACAACTGCTGACACCTGAACATCAAATGCTGGTTCACTGTCAAACACAACTCCTAGATTCTTCACCCTTGATAAAACCTCCAGTTCTGTAGGACCTATAAAAACTGCATTATTAAACACATTTTTTACTCAGTGTATACCTTTTGGAATGTACATTTTACACAGTGGTCCTTCCTCTTTTGATTGCTTCAACTAAGTTGAGACCTTTAAATACCTCACGGTGTTGAATAATGTACAGGTGGGAGGTATATTTAAGAGAAAAGGGTGGTCTGGAACAAGGGGTCATGATATGAAGCCGGAGGGTGTAGGCTCAGGAGAGATGTGAGGAAATATTTCTTTACAGTAAGATTGGTGGAAACCTGGAACAGCCTTCCACGGTGGTGAAAACAGTGATAAAATTAAAAAAAAAGCCTGGGATACACACAAGGGAATCATTAAGGAAAGGAAGGGGGTGGATCGAACAGTGCCATACAGCAAGGAGGCTCTGCATCAAAACCAGTTGTACTTATTTATTTAAATGTTTTAACAGGAAGTGAATTTTCCCATAAAGCAACCCCCCCCCCCATCATGTGCATTAGTAGTAAAACAACTTTATTTATACAGGCAAATGTTCGACAAGCAAATATACACCATAGGGCCAAGTAAGCCCTGTTTTCAAGGCAATCCTGTAGTTAACATAATAAATTACAGCACAGGAATAAGGACTGAAAGACACTTACAACATACATTTCAATAATTACAAAACAAGCATCGTGATCACAAATAAATGTTAAAAAACACTGATGTAAACACTAAAAACAGTGACACTCATGCAAGGAATTTGATGTAACATACTGTCTAAAGGAGTCTGCTGAAGATTGAGCTCATCACATTATATAGGCTTGCAATTCCTTTATTACCAAAATCCACTATATGTGTGCTGTTGTGTGTCACTGAAATAAATGCAGTGTGTTATTCAAATATCGTGCTGTGTTCTTGTGTCTGTCATCAGACTTGCCTGCATGTGGCATTGTAATTTGCTGAGTTATTGTTCTTTCCAATGAATTTGTATTAAAATGTAGCATGTGTGCTGTTGATCAAATGTTTGGTGATAGTTTCATATAGCAAATAAAAACTGTTGGGCATACATCATGATTTTTCACCTCCTAACCACCCCACCCCTACCAGAAGACCATACATGTACCATGCAGAGCAGTAACAATGAGTATGCTACTGTTCACATTTGAATTAGCTGCATGATTTATGATTGATGTTCATTAGTATTATAAAAAACATAATGTGCTGTGTGACAGTGCATCCCTCTTTATAATACACGCTGGACATGAGGTAATCTGAATATCATATGTGTGTTCATATTGATCCCAGTACTATTCCATTGATTACACTCTTCATGCAGTTATGGCACATATCTTTATGTAGGTGCAAAGCTGCACACCTGGAGGCAAAGGTTTGAACCCCCAGATGCCAGTCACTGGTTGTTTGACATTGTGGAAGTGCTCTTTCTGCACCTCCCCCCCCACTGCCCCATTCTGTCTGATCACATAGCCATATGTGGTCTGGTGCAGCTGTAACCATAACTGTTACTGGCTTGTAAACTGCTTTGTGACAACAATGTGTATGACCTGAGGTTTACAATTTCATATTAATTTCCTTTTGCAGATGAACAACAATGTGGTATTCAACTTCCTTATTCTGTTTTTTTCACCCTGTATTGTCCAGCTTAGCAGTAGTTGTTGGTGAAATTTCAAAAGTACATCCCCTAACAGATTAAACAATTGGAACCCATGGCAGGTATCTTTTAGCAGGTCATCAAAGTACAAAATGAAACGGCACTATTTCAAGTCACAGCGTGTTGGGTGAAATAGTTCATATTTTCCTGTTGTTTCTCAGCAATGTCGTGGTTGTCTAACAAGCCATTTCACTATGGTCATGAAACTCTCAGCTTGCACTACAGAACAATAACCTCATGTGTTTCTGTTGCTCCAGCTTTCCATCTCTGTTGCATTTGGGAGGTATTGAAGCACCAGTGTGCTAACAAGTAGCTGAAGGTCACACAGTGACCCAATGTCAGTACTGAGATTGAGACCTGCAAACTCTGGATTCACACTTCACTGTTGTAACTCACATACCCCTTGCACTTCCCAGGGTAAAAGTATTGTTGTGTATGTATGTGTCACTAAGGGTTAATGTATGCTATAAATTGGTCAAACGATTTCAAGCACACTGATTTGTTGTTAGCCATGCATTAGAAGTCTCTAATGCACGGCTAAATCCAGAAACCCCATTTAGAATACACAGATCCATTTTAAAAATTGTATTAAGTGACTCTGTGGATGTGCGTTACACAGTTGTAATGCATGGCTAGGGGACTGGACGTACTCGACCTGCGGCCTCATGCCTCACTACGCCCCTTAGCCGTGTGTTATAACAGTGTAATGCACACCCCATTGTGTCTTATTGTTTACTTCACAAGTCAAGATGTGTATGTGGGCCAACCAGGTGTGACAAGAGCAATGGTCCTTTTGTGCCCCCCCAAAATAAGATGTTGTTTCTATGTGTTTGTAGTAATGTACATGTAAGTTCTTGATGTAACAGTGTAAATGAGGGAATGTGATTCTGCGTGTGTGTGTGTATGTTTTTCTCTGTTTCATGAGTGAATACAGTATATGTGACCTGCAATCTGTGTGTGTGTGTGTGTGTGTGTGTGAGTGTGCGTGCATACGTGAATGTGTGACATGTAGCTTGGACCACTATTTCCACATCCCAGTAATGAAAACACCAGATGTCCATTCTATGCATGCATGACCAGCTGTTGCAGCTAAACAGCCACTTTTCCCACTACCCACATAAGCTTTTCTATTTACCAGGCATCCCCTATCTTCTACATTGACGTCACCCTTTCTAATCACCTTGTGTACTGAGTGCATCTACAAATACCACATTCATCAGTATTCCATTTACTTCCCCAGTGTTGTCCGTGTGCTGATCGCATTCATTTCAAATCAATCTGCTTTCTCTATTCTCCCTCCTGTCCTCTTGGCTCCCTCCAAGCCATCATCACATGAAAATGAAATGTCTGTTTTTGAAAGCCCATCCCTGTGAAGTTTTGTTAGAGAAGTCACTGTTCAGCCCCACTTCTCCTATGTTATCCTTTTGCTGCATACTGCAATGGATTGAAGTGCACCTCCTTGCTTTCTAAGACCAGAATTTGTATAATTGAATCATGAACTACTGGTGTGTCTGTTTGTCAATGCACGCATTAAACCTCTGTTTTTAGATGAACCCTTTCCCTTGAAGGCAGCATGTACTGAACTGCTATTTTTTATTCATGGAGATGCACCTAGTGAATCACGGAAAAGAGAAGGATCTGTTGATTATTGCTACATTTCACCTGGATAGTCAAATTAAAACAGTACATCTGGTGAGTAAGGTCCTGCCTCCTCTCAGTACAACTGTGAAACACATAAGTGACTTGCTGATTGTCCCACAGCATATCTTTTACATAGGACTTTGTATTGAATGCTCAAAGACTCCCTGAAATATGCTGTAAATGTTATTACCTCAGTTCCATCTTCAATTGCAATTTGCCATTGCGAAAGACCCTCTGTCTTCTATCACTCAGTTCCTAAAGCAGTTTACCACCTTTCCACACACTCCCAGTCTGCCCAGCTTGTGTACTAGTCTCCTATGTGTAATGGAATCTAAGGCCTTATGGAAAGCAAGGTAGGCCACATCTACTGCTCCTCCTTGATCCATTACCCTAGTCATCGAGGTAAAGTAATGAACTCTCTTTGTTTCAAATGACCTTCCTACTGTGAATACATGCTGTTGCAGATTCATTGCTACACTGGATTTGAGGTATTCCACATGCGCTGCCTTACGTAGTGATTCCATAATATTTCTCACTATTGAGATGATGCTCACTGCTCTATAATTTCTACTCTCGTCCCTACTCCCACTGTTGTGACCAGGGACTGCATCTATCCTCCTGCATTCTTTCTGAACTACTACTATTTCAAATGAATCATTGAACAGGGATGCCAGTGGTGTTTCCTGCCCCTGCCGAACCCCAACTGTATGTTCCATAGGAGGACTGGTGTCCACCTCCCTCCCATATTTAGTTATGTTGCCTAACTGGGCAGTGTCACTCTGTCCTTGTTCGGTGAATGCATAATCCCAAAACTTGGTTCTGTATGAATGCTTTTTCAAGGGCACCTTCCATGTACTCCACTTCTTCACTTTTTAGTATTACTGGTTGTCAGACTTTGATTAATGCACCTATAAAGTCTTGTCCCCTTTCTTACCTCCTCTTCTGTTTTTTCATATCTTGGTGCCTTTGCTGTCATGACTGATTTCCATTGCTGAATTCTATAACTATGAGTTTAACAATTCATTTATGCACAAATCATGCAACAATAACCATTGTGTCACCTTGATGAAAACTAGATTATGTAAGTAATTAATGGTACTATATAGTCTTGTCTGCCTTTCTATTTACACATTTTCCAATACAGTGCTGTCTCTGACTACTTTCCCTTAAAAACCTGCCAACTGTGGCTGTCAGAACATTGGAGTACAAAGAACTGGCCAACATCGAAAAATGAATGGCATTGCCGCAATCAGTTTTTGCAATTTGGTCACTTGTCAGAAGGGTCTGTCCTCCGAAGAGTGGGGTTCCAATCCTAGGGATGGTGTACTGTCACACATCTCCCAGTGATGAAAGACTGGCAATCTGGTGCCAAACTGGGGTGACTTGAGGGAAGGGTAGCACCGGGCTACAAGTAATGGTGATGTGGTACTCTGCTCACAGGTGGGGCTGAATATAATTGGGATAATTGGCTGGAATAAGTATAGTTGATCTACGATGGAGGGCGGAGTGGCACTCGACTCCCAAGGACAAAAACAGTGGCACTTGGGTTTCAGGGGGTGATTAGTGGCACTTTGGTTCCACACAGGGAGAAGTGGCAGTAGGATCACAGGTTGGATGAAGTGATACTTGATGCTCGACACCCAGGGAGGAGTTGTGCTGTGCTCACAGAGAGGGTTGAGTGGAGCTCAGCTCCTGAAGGGTGTAGTGGAACCAATGGAGGAAAAAGTGGCACTGTGCTCACAGGGATGGTTAACAGGTCCTCAGTACCCAGAGCAGGAATAGTGGCACTTTGCTGACTGGGGTGGGGTTGGGGGGTAGCAGTACTTGATGCTCAACTCCCACTGAGGAATGCTGCTCTGCTCCCAGGGATAGAGGAGTGATGCCACACTCCCTTGCAGGATGTTGTAACTCTCAGGTCCCAGGAAGGGATTGTTCTCTGCTCCCAATGAAAGGTTTACAAGTTCTTTGATGGTCAGGTGCAATTTCTGTGAAATTCCGGGGTAACTGCAGTGGAGCTGTTCAAAGAAGGAGAACATGTTACCTGGTTGCCTTGATGACTGTTGTGTGGCACAAATTATGGCTCCATGATAAAAGTAAACATGACATTTGAGAGACTTGAACATTCTTTATTCAACTGGTTTAGTTTAATACTACACAGCAGTACAGTCAGTCTGTAATGCTGCTCACCACATGCGTACTTGATTTTTGCATGCTCACATACATACATGGTAAGACAGTAGTGTTTTGCACAACCTTCAGGTAAGCAACAAAATAGTTTATGTTCTGTGCAATGTGTAATCACCATAACACCTCACCCCCACAAACCCATCTACCACCAAACATAAACACTAATGGTAAAGGGTAACAAAGGAAAGCATGTTTGTAGTCACAAAATGCATCTTGACACTATGTTGTGCGTTTTGGACAACATCTTCTGAGCAGATGCACGGTGCATCTCCAGAGATGTGCACACACAGCTCTGGACTTCTGAGGGTTGTGTGTTATCATTGTGATATACAGAAGACCCTAGTATGCCACACAAAAATAACTGTTCCACTGCATGTAAAATTGCATTACAGCTATTCAGATAAGGGGTAACTCATGCATATTCCCCACCTCTTAATATTAAGAACTCCCAGGCAAACACACGTCTGGATGCACCAGTGTAGAGTGGCATAAAAATAACAAAAGCCCACTTTCCATAGTGTATGGTCCCCACCCCTCCCTGGCCAGAACACAGAGTGACCTAAAAAGATATAAGATCTCCTTTCCATAGTGCATGGACACACCTTCCCTGCCCAAACACAGACTGACAAAAAGGAAAAAAATATCACCCTATTTCATACTGTGGTACCCACCCCCTCCATGGTCTCAATCACTAAATCAAATACAATAAGACACAGAGTGCCATTGACATAGTGTGTTGTTTATACACCACATCACACCACGGTATGCAGCACCCCCACCTACTGTACCCGAACCCCCCCCAAAACAATGTGTGGTGACAACTTGACCAGCACTCATCGCCCTGCCTCTGCCAGCCACATACTGATCATAGCGGTCAAAATGAAGTTTTGCAGGCACTAGCCAGCAGGGCTACTTACTGGGAAAATCCACAAGACCCACAGAATTTTCTTCTGGCACAGTTGGTGTACTTATTGAAATTTTACTTTATCCAGTGCTAGATCGCAGTGCTAGTTAAATGAAAATCTAATTAGCCTGATACAAAATTGACCAGCATTGGACTAGTGGGCCAGTGGCAGTTTCAATCACTGTGACCATAACTGAGTGCTTACAGTAAACAGTACGCACTTGTTGGTTGGTGTGGAGCAGATGGTGAGGTTACTGCCGATAGAAAGGAGCACTAGAAAGGTAAATGAAGCAAAAAATAAGTCGGCACACTTGAACAAAGTGCAAGAGCATGGAGCCCACGGCTACTGCTACCCCAGAGCTTCGAGTCTTCTCAAGGGGAGTGGCGACCCAGGTCCGGAAATAAACATGGGGTGCTGGAGGGCCAGTGTAGGGGGGAGGCTTGAGTGTTTGATGACTGCTCGCCTTCACCCGGGGGGGGGGATGTGACTCGGTGCTTGCTGACTCCTGCCGGATGCCGGGGGAACAGCAACAAGTCGGGTCACACTGACTGGGTGGCATGGCCAACATCAGCAGAAGCTTTGATGTCAGTGGCACTACACAATCCCAGGAAAGAAAATTGGGAAAATTGCTCCCTGGACAGCCAGATGACAGTCACTGGCCCACACTGCCACCGAAGCCCTGGGACAACCCAAGACCACCACAGCAGCACATGAGCCAAGACTAAGTGTGTACGGTTGCCATCCCCCATCGGCACCTTCTCCCTAGGAGGAGGGGGGCACATCCGGCAAAGGGTTATACCGGGTTACCCAGGGGTGCTCTGATGTGGGGTGGTGTTGGCTGGTGTTGGGGGCAAGGTGCCAGCAGGGTCCCTAGGAGGCATGAGGGAGTGGCCTACCAGGTAGCCTGAAAGAATCTCAAAAAAAATGGATGTTATGCCTTTTTATGTCACTCGGCAATTGGTGTGTGGAGTGTAGATCTGAAAAAATGGAACAGGGACTTGGGGATCAATTGCACGGTATGTTGATTAGCACCGGGGACAGACCAGCACACTAACAGGGAACAGATTGGTTATACCCTTACTAAAGACATGTATTGTGCCTTGGAAGGGCTGGCAGGGCACATAGTGTGCAACAGAGCCATGCTAATGAATCCATAATGGACATGATTTCCCAGTTCAGCCTGAGGACTGGTAACTTTTTTGGGAAGATTTTTCTTAAGCTCTGCTACCAGAGCTAAGCAAGTGAAGAGCTGCCACATAGGAAGCAGAAAAAAGGTGCCAAGTTTAAACTGCACGGAGCAGTTTAAATTCTCCCTCTTTCTGCCAACAGCCACAGAACATTAGTGACTCAGGGGAAGGAGAGAGTTGGACTAGGTACCTGTTGGGACGCCCCTCCTCCCCGCACTGCCCTTTCCAGCACTGGAGAACTTGAACATCGTGAACCAGGACCCTTTTAATTTGGAGCAGGTTCCCAGTTCAGCCTGTGGACTGGTGTCTTTTTTGGGCAGTTTCTCCTGCCCACCCTCCCTCTGACCACTTAAATGGTAGCTTTCCCAGCCAGAGAAGTTGGGATTGGTGGCTATAGGGCTGGGGCAGGCTCTCTAGGGGAATTGGGAGTGTTAGTGGTGGATTTACAAAGGTATACTGAGCTAACCAGGTCTTATGCAATGCGATATTAGGTTAAATTTTCTGGGACAGGATGCTGTGATATATGATGATGAACTAGAGCTTGACATGTATTAATGTGGTACACTAAAGGGCATGTATCAAAGTGTTACTAAGCCACAGATCTAGTGTACTAGGGGCTGAGCTAGGTAACTAGGGACCAATGGAACTGTAATACAATGAGGGACATGAATTAATGTGTTACTAATGAATGGGCCAGCAATCTGGGGATCAGTGTGCTAAAGAAGGACTTGATAGCAAGCTGTTAGGTACATATAAGTATCCAAAAAGTGAGGTGTGGACTGGGTGACAAGTATTGGGGATACATTTAAGCTAAATGAGAACAATGGAGAGTAGGAGATTGGGGCAGCATGAGGGGAACATGCTGGGGGGGTGGATAGGGACGGAGAAAGGTGTGGGGGGAGACAGCGGATTAGAGAGTGGATGGGGGGCATCCTGGAGGTAGGGTGGCATGCATAGGAAGGATGGTGGGTTGCAATGGATGTTGGGTGGCCATTTGGATGAGCATATTATGGAACCTGGGAGGATGTCCAATTTGCTGAAGGCTGAGGAGACTGGAGGATGAAATAAGGGGGTTATGGGGGGAGCTGAGAATGGAGATGGGGGCTGAGACAAGTGGGATCCCAGTAAGGAGTGGCTGGGAGAAGCAGAGGGGGAGCAGCAGAGCTAAATCTTGGAAACACGTAAGGGGGGGTGATCAGAGGAGCAGTAAGGGGAGGGAGGGATCAGGGCAGGAGAAAGAAGGCATTGCGCACCACTGAGGGGGCAGCAAGTAATAGGTTTGCAGTGTTAGCAGAGGAAGTGGTAGGGGAGGTATCAGAACTTGGGGAAGGGGGAAGAGAAGGGTTGGGGAGGGTCAGGAGGCAGACTAGGGAAAGGAGACAGGGGACAGGAAGCTTTACTTGACTGCAACAGATGACCGATCACAGTCATCACAATTTACAGTGACTGTACATTAGGCTGCAATATATGCAACAACCAACATTCCATAAATGCTGATGCATCATATGTATCAACATATACTCTGTATACTCTGAGTATAATGCTAAGTATAACAAACATTTTCAATACATGTATCAACATTAGACACATGCACCGGAACTGTATACAACTATCAATAATAACAGTTACACAATTATCAAGTAATAACTTGAAAACAACAGCAGGAACATTTGATTTTAATACAAAAGTACTGCATAATGTGTCTTGTGGTAGAACATTGTGGAATGAGTTCTCTATAGGTCAATGAGCTTCTTTGAAGCCGGTATATTCCTCAGACAGAAACGCTGCACAAATAGCAGACACAGCGCAGGATGGCAAAACTCTTCTGTTATGTCTTCCAAGATGACGCCAACGCCACCAAACAAATTTTCGATAAGCAACAACTCTGAATGATCTGCAATGGTAAACACAGAACACAATAGTTATGCACACATTACCATTGTGGTAGTTATGTAACACAGTTCATTATTATTTATTTATTTATTTGAATTTTGATGACCGGGTAGGTCAGCTGAGACAAAGTCCCTTTTTTAGTGATGACCAGAAGAATAAAGTATTCCAAGAACAAAACATAATACAATAATACACACAGAATAGTACAGTGAGTCACAATATACAGTTAAGCCAAAGGTGAGTAACAGCAGTACCCGGGTAGTCAATAACCAAAGGGTTCAGGATTACAAGCAGTTTGCAGGTAGCCAGGAGAGGCAGGAGGCAAGTTAACATTTTATACCATGTGCAGGAACATTTCTGCCATTCACATACCAGATTTCAACAATTTAAACAGCAAGATAACCAACAATAGCCAGATTCAACTGCATTTGGTTAGAGGCATGGGGTTCAGGTTACAGGCAGCTAGGTAGAGAAGGAGTGAGAAGTGGAGAGAACAGTTTGTCTTTGAAATAGGAGAGAAGGGATGCTGTTTGTAACTGTTGCAGAGATTGAGAGAGATGCATAACATTAGTCACATGTGACCTTACTTGTTAATAGCAGTTACCTCTTCGTTGGGGGGGTTAAACGCATCCTTGTAGAGTTTTTTGAACTGGTTAATGGTTTTGCAGGAAAGTAGAAGGTGAGACAAATTGTTCCAAATTCTATGCATTCCAATAGTTATTACGTTGCTGATGAACATACCAGTATGGCTAAAATGGAACTATAATGACAGTATTCTGCAGTGGGGTGTACAGTACAATACATTGTGTCAATCTGATACCAGTAACACACGACAAGGTATTTGCTTATATGCACACCTTGTGTGCTTTGTGAAGCACAATGCCCTCACAGTGACACCAGAGTGCATTAAATACCTACAGCAACATAACCTTATGTGTCTTACTAAACTTAAAACGCGGGTTGTGTTACAACAACAGAAGACTAGCAGTAACATTGTTTTCTTCAGGTTGACATTATCATTCCGGTTGGTTATCTGGCCACCATCAAAAAATAGTCAAAATGCAGAACCAGTGTCAGATTACCACTGCCATTCAATGACTGTCAACAACACTGTCCAACGCCCAATGAAAACACAGAATCAGTCCAGTGCCCGTAATACTGTATGTCTGTCTCCGTCTAGTGCTGTACAGACTGACAGGTTGTGGACAGATGTAACATCTCACACTGTCTCTATGCTACCTATGCGAGTGGCCTACCCTTCCCCTAGGAAATTAGAGCAGTCCTCTGGTCGCCTAATCCTTTCCTGTCCCTGCCAACCACCGACACTTCGGGCTGGTCCCGGGTCACTGGCTTGGCGCGAGGTGTGGCATCCAGTGCCTAAACCATCAGTACCACTGGGACAGCCTACAACACAGTATATTGACAGTATGTGGGTACATATGCACAAAACTGCTGTTGCATTCAGTGCTAGTGGCATAGATCAACATACTAATGGATTGTCAGCAGTAGAGGTGGGGACAGAAAACAGCATATATATTTGTTGTGTACATGCAGGAGACTGTTTGAGGAGTTGTGCACTGGATGGCAAGAAGGGCAACTGCAACATCAAAAGTTAAAAATACAGTCAGTGCACTACATGGCAGTGGGAAAATGTCTCAAGACTCCTAACTGGTATCACAGGAGGATCAGTGGTTGCAGACACCCAGTCGAACTGTGACCTTTTTTATAGATGTGTGTCTGAGACAGGTCAATGCATGGTATTACTACATACCAACATGCGAAGAAGCCAGCAGAAGAATGCCATTTGGTCTATCTAGTCTGCTCGTATTGCAGGGTCCACCATTTTAGCTATTGTCCCTGCCCTCCATCACCACTCCTCCCTTCCTCCCCACCCAAGATCCTTACCTTCCCCTATGCTTATCCATGCCTCTCTTAAAGCTGCCCACTTCCTTCAATGAGATCACCTCCTCTGCCAGCGCATTCCAAGTGTCCACCACCTTCTCTGTGAAGAAGTGCATCCTGACCTCCTTCCTAAACCTTCCACCCCCCAGCTTAAGACTGTGCCCCCTCATGTTATGGTTGCCACTCAGCTTAAAGAGATTCTCCTTATCAACCTTATTAATCCCTTTCAGTCCCTTATCAGTTCCTTTCTACTACTACTATGTAGATAAAAATACTACCAGGTTACAGCAGATAGCAGTAAATACTTCACGGTCCAAATATGTATCTGTACCCCGGTTTATACTCACTTGTTTAGAGGAACAGCATCATCGAGTGGTCCCTCCATGAATTCATACCCATAATATGAAATGAGAATCACATTGCGACTCAGGCAGTTTTCTCAAAAGCAGTCAAGTTCTGTGATGCAGTTGACATGTTCTTCTTCTTTACACTTTGCCCTTACAGCTGCCACCTCATGGCAACAGATGCACTCCACATTGATCTTCATTTCATTGCAATTGCCACACTTGCACGTGAAAAAAAGGGCTATAGCATTCGTCCCCACAATGACATTGAAGAATGTGCAATCATACACTGGCATACAGCAAACAAGATATTGGTAACCTGAAAACAACTGAATTTGACATGCAACAGATGCCCATAAAAGCATTGTATGTGATGTCATTGGATGAGACCAGTTGTATGATGTGCCTGTTGACTTCATGTGAGCAATGTGTGCAGAGCACACAGTAAGTGTTATAGTCCCACAACCGGATTATGAATTTACAGTATTGCATTTCAGTAAATAGGATGCATGCACTGCAATATGGTGGCTGGTTCTTGTGACTGCTATGACTGTGGATTACATGAGTATTTCAACACATATCGCAATAAAGACCCTAGAAAACAACAGGCAGTGTCTGCTGACAGAGAGAGAGAGACAGAGAAAAAGCACGTTGTGTGGTAGTGGTACAGAGGTGTTCTGCAGAGCTGCTACAAGATGTTGTGACAACCAAAATGAAGGGCAGACAGATGGGGGCAAGTCAGTTTGTGGAGTGAGAGGCAATACAGATAGAATGTAAAGCAAAGGTGCTGCCATCTCATCTGTGTGTGTGTGTCTCTCTCTTTATCTCTTTGTAAACAGTCATCACAGACAACTTTCCCTGACTTGGGCTCCACTCGTGACACAGCGAGATACAGCCTACTGTCCCTTGTCTTACTTAAACATATGTGGAGACAGACATGGGCCACAATGACAAGCAACAGTCATCATAGTGTATCACACTCCCAAATGCTGCATTTCCTACTGAGTGTATGTAAATATTGTGACTGTAGTAGTAGTAGTAGTAGCAAATCATTTTTTTATTCATAATGAATAAAAGGATGCATTCAATTGAGCAAAGCTCGTTTTCAATGAAGTTCCATATCACAAATAATTTAAAATAAAATTCCACATCAAATGACACAACATCAAATCACTAAAGGCCCAAATAATTTACAACAAACACAGAACAACAGTAATTAAGAGAAAAAAAAACAATACACAATAACATACCTAAAACACTAACAGTCAATGCACATAGTAGTATTATGTAATACAGTAGTACACCAATTCCTTAATGCACTTTTATTATATCTAGTTTTGTTTTTTCTCAATTCTAGGGGTGAATTATTCCATAGTCTTATTCCTCTAGCAGGTACAGAAGATCTACCAATATTCAAATTATATTTAATTGAAATAAATTGAGTTCCATCGGAGGCTCTCAAACATTCCTTTGTTTTTCTAACTTCAAAGAGGTCAATTACATATTTAGGTACTTCCCCATACCACACCTTAATCATAAATTGTAACAAGTGTAAATCTCTTCTCACAACAGGTTTATGCCAATTTAATTCCTTAAAGAGTATAAGGGGCATCCAGTATAAAACGAGCTATCCTACAAAAAACTATATCGACTTTATCTGTATACTTTCCTAGTGCCCCTCCATAAAGCAAATCGCCATAATCAATTACTGGGAGTAAAAGGGAATTTACAACGCTCAAACGAATCTCTCTAGTCATAAACTTTTTATACCTATATAGAGCGCCCAGTCTCCTATTTATATTTTTAATAAGGGAGTCAATATAAACATCCCAGCCCAAACATGAATCTAACCAGACTCCCAAGTACTTGTATGAATCCACCTGCTTAATAGCTACACCTTCCTTGGTACTAATTTCTAAATAAAAATGTTGTTTTTTATTATTATTTGTAAACAAAAGTGACTGTGTTTTATTAGCATTTAGGATAAGATGGTTCGATTTTAAAAATTCCTGTACTTCATCAAAAGCCAATTGTAGTCTTATATTGATCAATTCTAAAGTATCTCCCTCTACACATATTATGGTGTCATCTGCATACATATGGCACTGGGCAGGCGTTGATGTAATTTTGAGTTCATTCATGTAGATATTAAATAACAGAGGCCCCAATATCGAACCCAGTGGTACACCATTTTTCTCCTAATACCCTAGATTTATAAAGACCCACTTCTACAAATTGGCTACGGCCCGTCAAATAGGAAGAGAACCACTTTACAGATTGATGGGATAAGCCAATCCCACTGAGTCTGGACAGGAGGACCCGATGGTTAAGGGTATCAAATGCCTTTGAAAGATCTATAAACAAGGCCCCAGTCTATAACCTCCTGTCCAGACTCAGCTGGATATCGCTTACAACCCTCATCAATGCAGTTTGTGTACTATGGCAGGTCCTAAACCCTGATTGAAAGGATGTCAATTTATTATTATCTTCAAGAAAACTTCTCAATTGGCTAGACACTATCTTCTCAAATATTTTAGAAATCTGAGACAAGAGCGATATAGGCCGGTAATTGCCTAACTCGCTCCTCCTGCCAGATTTAAAAATAGGTCTGACCTTTGCAATCTTCCATCCATCAGGAAATTCCCCACTTTGAATAGATAAGTTGGATGACAGCTACAGCACATGCACTTCAAGAGGAGAGGAGCAGACTGTGGCAGCAACTGACAGCGTCACTTTCTGTTACCAACCCAAGACAGAGATAGACACACAGAGGGGCAGAGTGTGTAAATATGAAATCTGCACTACTTCTTGTGGACTATTTGACAGCACGGTAGGATAATCTGACATTTGCACTATTTGCAAATGTTTTTAACCCCTTCTGTGCATCATCTTTCTTTTATGAAACACCACATTTGATAAGCACAATAACCCACCACACAGTATGCAGTTATTGACAAATGATCCACACCCCTGGTGCAGTGAGGACACTCGACCTGCTGTCTCATATCTCACAATGCACCATGGGTGTGGATTACTACCCAAAAACCACACATCTGGCTGTGGGTTATTGCTTACTTTGGAAGGAGGCAGTCCGGTACCATGGCACCAGGACAAGGTGTTCTCCTCTCATGCTGACAACCCGGGTTTGCTCCCTAGCATGGCACGACAGGAATGAAGGTAGGACGGGAGTGCTCCACAGTGTTTTTTGGATGATCTTCTCCCAGTGAGGGGAGAATGCATTCCTTTCTGATGGATCCTTATGGCCAGTATCTTCCAAGGCGAGTTATGTGGCATTGGTGACCATGTGCTGCTTAAGCACCTATGCAAGAACACTGCGGCATGCACTTCAGTGAGGTTAGATCAACAGAACAAGGTAAATGGCTACCCAGCAGATCAGATGATGACAGATGATAACAGCTCACCTCCCCGCTGAAGCAAAGCAGGTTAGCTACGATGCTGCACCCACTCTCCCCAATGAAGATGTAATGATGATGCCAGTGGGCACCGGGAGAGTCTACCTGACTGGCCACCCACACAGATAAAGTGAGGCCCCCAGGTGAAAAGATATGCCAAGACAGTTGGAGAAATGGTTGTGATGGATGGCCATCTGAATGAACGACCGGCTGTGCCAAATAGAAGGGGGCATAAACAGAATATCCAAAAAGAGAAGGAGGCAGTATAGCTCGGTGGTTTTAGGCTCTGAGGTGCAAACCTGTAGATCAAGATTTAAATCCCATAGCCCTAACTTGTATACTGTGACACCCTTAGTCACCAGAATTCACTGTGTTCCCATGTCACACTTGGAAACAAGCCTCAACTTAGTGTGCCTGTCCTGGTTAAACAATTACACTTTTCTATTCCCTTAATTATAATTCTGGTGTCAGACTATCAAATGTATGACTTAACTATGCACAATGTGCTGAAATGTCATTTCTACTGAAAACTTATCTGTACCATTGCATTGACAGGATTGACTATAGTAGTTAAAATGGATATTCACTTTTACTTTTGGACACCAATTTCAATTCTACTGCAGTCACTTGTACTGTTAGAAGAATATCATCAAGTCATACCAGAGTTGCAGCATTAGGTCACCTTTGTATAGAAAATGTGCAGCAGGACTTCCAAAACTTGATTGGGTAACTGGAAGAGGCAGCACTCTCACTAGGATTATAGAATTTGCTGAAAGTCCACTGTCATGGCGTTGGTGTTGGGGCCATAATTATTAGCATAATAAAAGTTAACAATTGGTTCAGGCACTGGTGCAGTGAGAAGGGGTTTGCCTTCATTATGGACTTGGCACACAGCTTGAGAGGTGAGTGCCTGTATGTGGGGGGGAGGCAACCATCAAGGTAGTGAAAGCACAGCAGATACAGTAGAAAAGAGTTCATTAAAGAGAAGATATGTCAGGTAACTAAAGCCTGCAGCAAGACTCTGAGAAAGAGGGCCATGGCAAAAAGAACAAACTGGTTGAGCAGGGGGGTAATGTAAAAGGTAAGGAGGAAAATTGAGACCTTGAAGAAATTCAAGAAAACAGGAAGGGGATAGGATAGAAGGGGGTAGGATAAGGAATCAAGGGTGGTGACAAGAGCAGTAAGAGCAGCAAAAGCAGACTAGGAGCTCAGGCTGGCGCATGGCATTAAGGATGGGGAAAAGGCTTCTTCAGCTACATCAGGGAGAGAAGGAGCTCCACAGATCAGATTGTAAGGATTAGGAATGATGGGGGTTGGATGGAAAAGGGGTCAGAAAAGCCAGAAGCGGTGATGACTGCTTCTGCTCTGTATTTACCAAAGAAAGGAGAGGGGAAGATACCCATTGGGTGTGCTAGGGAAGCAACCAATGGGGATAGGGAGACAGATAGGGTAATCACAGAAAGTAGGGTGCTGCAGGCCTTGATGACGCTGAGGGTGGACAAAGCACCAGAGCCATAATGGCATCCATCCCAGGGTGCTGAAGGAGCTGGTGAAGATTCTGGCAGAACCCTTGGCAGACCTGTACAGTGTCTCATTGCACTCTGGAGTTGTACCTCAGGACTGGAAGATGGCTCACGTAGTACCCCACAATAAAAGTGGTCCCAGTGATGAAACGGAGAACTACAGGTCAGTGAGCCTCACGTCAATTGAGGGAAAGCTAATGGAGACAATCCTGAAGGAGACAGCAATGTCTCATCTGTAGACTAATGGGTTGCAGGACAGTAGCCAGCATGATTTTGTTACCAGAAGATCCACTGAGACCAACCTGATTGAATACTCTGATTGGGTAACTAGGCAGTTGGATCTGGGCCATGCAGTGGATGACCAGTATCTGGAGTTCAACAAAGCATTCAACTTGGTGCCTCATGGGAGGCTAGGTAGTAAACTGGAAGGCAAGGGAACAGAGGTTAAGATGGTGGGCTGGGTAGGGAACTGGCTGAGTGGTAGGCAACAAAAGTTGGTGGTGGATGGGGAACTCTCTTCATCAACGGCTGTGACAAGCAAAGTTCCACAGGGATCAGTGTCAGGACCGCTGTTATTTTGGATATTAATATTGGACATCTTGGTGGGTATCAGGAGCAAGATCATGCTGTTTGCAGATAATACCAAGATGGGGTAGTGGTAGATGATCTGGGAGGGTGTCAGGGGCTGCAGGAGGATCTGACAAGATAAGTGCCATGGGATCATTAGCATACACCTGAGCAACCGCCAGAACAGGCAGATGGGACCACGGTTCAAGGTTTCATCTGAAAGACTGCACCTCAGGATTGCAGCACCACCCTCATGCTGCGCTACGGTGTCAGTATTGGGATTTAAACAAAGTTCATGAGGTGGGGATAAAACCCACAGCCTTCTGATCTACCCGCCTCTGAGATGAGTGTGCTATACATGCTATATCTGACTTTGAAACCTTTTCATGCATTAGAGAGCAACATGGTGTTTATCACCATGCAGTACTATGGTGTCATCTGTGGTACAGGTGTGCAAGTGGAACTCCACGCCACAGAAGTCAAGTAACAGGCGAAAACACTTGCAAGTAGGATGTTGCACAGGAAGGGGAGGTGCTGGGATAAATACAGCAACCATCTCAGGCAATCCAGCACTCATCACCACCATATAAATGATGCTCACAAGGTGAGACTGTTGGATGTCAATGGCTGCTGTCATCCCATGGGGCAACAACATCAAAAACATTAACAGACTGCAGCAGGATAATGCCTCCCTTCAAAGGTATCACACCATGCACTGCTGTGCCCCTAGGTCCATACCGTTTCAGCTGTGGGGAAAGAATCATGCTGTGGAGTGAAAACTTAAAAGGAGCCATATTAGCAGGGCAGAGGCATATACAATTGCCAACACAGCAGAAAAAAGAATTTCAACTACATGCAAAATGATGACACAGCATCAACAGGAGTCAGGACACTGGAGAAAGTAAGGTGCTTGGCAAGGTAGAGCGCTATATATATATATATGGTTTCATACATCAATAATAAAGATATTATGCCATTACACATCACGTGACTACTATGGGGAAACACGTCTGTACTGCTGAATCTCAAGTAAGCCTGACAGCAACGTGAAATTCAGATTTCACCCACCACTCGCTGGGTGGCTGAGCAGTCCTTCCACCCTCATCAGCTTCAGATTGCTCCAATTCTTCTTCTGATGAAGCACCCTTCTCTGCACCCACATCTACTCCTCGCTCACTCCTTAGTGGCTCAAACATGTATCGTTTAGCCACTGTAAGCAAGTCAAAATCCTCACTTAAGTCGGGAATATTGGGAAGATCAAACTCATCCATGCTGAATCCAAAGCAAGCCACTGACTGACACCAACATGAAATTCAGATTTCACCCACCACTCGCAGGCTGGCTGAGCAGTCCTTCCACCCTCACCAGCTTCAGACTGCTCTGATTCTTCTTCTGATGAAGTACCCTCCTCTGCAGCACATCTACTCCTCGATCACTCCTCAGTGGCTCAAACATGTATGGTGGAGCCACTGAAGGCAAGTCAAAATCCTCACTTAAGTTGGGGATATCAGGAAGATTGAACTCAGCCATGCTGCCAATGCTACTCGTCTTGCTACAATGACATCATCGGCTTCAATCGCTTATGCGCAATATGCGCATGGCACGTGACAGACGGCAGGCTCATTAACAAGCACGCTGAAAGTGGGACCAAAATTAAGTAAAATGAAAACCTTTCTAAATGTTTATAGTACAACATACATTTTGATTTTTTAAGTCCGAAGAGGTGATTATATGGAGAAAGACGACACACTGAGCCACTAGAGTGAGTTCCACAACCATTTAAACAATTTGCTGTTTATTTGTCCTTTAAGCAGTCTTCATGCACTTTTTAAAAGTGACAGAGCAGTGAGGACCCCCAGGAATTATGTGAAAGAACTCATTGAACTGCTCTTGATTACTCTCAGTGTGCTCATTGTGATTCTTGGTATGTTGGTTAGAGCTCAGATTAACATATTCCAATCTATTTTCCTCCTTCAGAACCCTGAATCGTCAGACTTCCGTGGCCTGCCTCTCCTTGCCATGTCTGTCCTTATTAAGATGCACATCTAGACAGTCTTTTCTCATAATCCAGCAAGGGTCAGTAGAGACAGAAAGGGCAGGTAATTAGGTCTGCATGAGAAAGCAGGAGCTGATGAGCTGCAGTACCTTTTTTTCTGTATTGTATAATTGTTGCCATGTGTCACACTTCTGTCACTGAAATGAGGGGCACAGACACTCACAATGATGGACAATGAGGGACATTGATTCTCATGAGGGACACATTCTCAAACATGGAAGTATAAACTTAAAATACTGTATAGACCATTTTGTTTACTTATAAAATGTTTATTTTTTAGTTTAGCATCTTAAAATATAATACATTTTTGTTTTAAAGTTGGAATTTACAGCACATTCTTTGTGTGGGAAGGATCTTTTCCATGAGAGACGGATGAGGGGCAAAGCAGTTTTGAGGGGTAAAATGAGGGATGTCTGTCATAATCAGGGACAGTTGAGAAATCCCTGTATGCAATGGAAAAGAGGGGTCTCATTTAATTTAGAGATGCAATGGATTTGAGCTTCTGGTGAAGTGTACTATTTCCCACTTTGCAAAGCTTTGCAAAGTTGTCAAACTGGGGGGCAAACTTAGTGAAGTGAATTTCGTAAATTACTCAGCAAGTGACTTTGCAAGAACGTAGATAGCTTGGGCAAATGGGAAACCACTTAAGATATGGCCTTCAATACAGATAAATGTGTAGTGATGCATTTAATGAAACACTATAAACACTTTACTTACAGCTTACAAGGAGCACCTTTAAAATACCTCTTCAGAAAAATCTGGAGCATTATAATTAACTTGGGCCAGGAGTTACTAAAAGAAACAAAGTACTATGCGAATGTTTGTGTGGCATTGCGTGATTTCTCTGTTTGCCAAACTCACTTTTCACAGATGGACAGCGAATGGCACTTTCCGACTGTGAATAGGACTGGATAGAAGCAGCAGTAACACTGATACTTCTAACTCTAACCCCACCGGTGCAGCCCCAACTCCTAGCTGAGTGAATACCCCCCACAAGCATAGTGCCAGTGCGATGAGTCAGTATTCAGTAAGGCAGCTATGCAGATGAGCCCATTGGGCATGCATGGTGCTAACTGGCCATTATGGGCTCATTTGCACGACCTATGGTGAATATTGCGTGTCCCACCAGCCCGATCACCAGCTGACACACACATCCTTGGTGAAGTAGTGTCCCCTCCCCCTTCCCGGTCTCAGATCACCATCCCATATGAATAAATAAATGTTATCCCTGGTAGTCTTGTGCCCCTCTCCCCTCACTGGTCTCTGACACCATCCCATATGAATGAATAAATAAATGTTATTCCTGGTAGTCTCATGTCCTTCCCCTCTCCTTGGTCTCTGATCACATCCCATATGAATAAATAAATGTTATCCCTGGTAATACGAACATACAAATATACGAAGAGGCCAGCAGAAGAAGGCCATTTGGTCTATCAAGTCTGCTCGTATTGCAGGGTCCACAGCTTGAGCTAATGTCCCTGCCCTCCCTCCCCACTCCCCCATCCTCCCTACCCATGATTCTTACCTTCCCCCATGCCTATCCCAGCCTCTCTTAAAGCTGCCCACTGTCTTCAATGAGATGACCTCTTCCGGTAGTTCATTCCAAGTGTCCACCACCTTCTCTGTGAAGAAGTGATTCCTGACCTCCCTCCTAAACCTCTCACCCTCCAGCTTAAGACTGTGCCCCTTGTGATACGGTTGCCACTCAGCTTAAAGAGACTCTCCTTATCAACCTTATTTATCCCTTTCAAGTACTTGAATATCCCAATCATGTCCCCTCTCTCTCTCTCTCTCTCTCTCTCTCCTGTCTTCCAGGGAGTACATGTTCAATGCCCTCAACCTCTCCTCATATGCCTTGCCCTGCTGACCAGCTATCATCTTTGTAGCCCTCCTCTGTACCTTCTCCAGCAGGTTAATGTCTTTTTTGAGATGTGGGCACCAGTACTGAACTCCATACTCAAGATGCAGCCTTACCAGTGACCTGTACAAGGGCAGTATAACCTCCTCTCTCCTACTACTGATCCCCCTAGCTATGCATCCCAGCATCTTGTTTGCCTTTGCTGCTGCTTTCATGCACTGTGTGGAGTGCTTCAGGTCACTAGTGATCTTCAGTCCCAGGTCCTTCTCCTCCTCTGTTGCAGATACTCGGACTCTACCCGGGTAATACTCTGTCCTGGGATTCTTGGCTCCAATATGCATAACTTTGCACTTCTTGGCATTGAAGCCAAGCTGCCAGATCCTGGACCACCTACCCAACTTTTCCACATCTTCCTGTAGGTCCTGTATCCCTTCAGCTGTGTCCACTCTCCCACAGAGCTTGGTGTCATCTGTGAATAGGCACATTTTGCCTTTAAATGCCATCCCCAATGTCATTGATGAAGACATTGAACAACACCGGCCCCAGAACAGAGCCCTGTGGGACCCCACTGGTTATCTGTCTGGTGCCAGATAACTCTCTCCCCACCATCACCCTCTGGGTTCTGTCCCTCAGCCAGTTTTCCACACATCTGACCAACTTTTATCCAGCTCCAAGATCCACCAACTTCTTGGTCAACCTTTTGTGGGTCACAGAGTCAAAGGCCTTTCTGAAATCAAGATAGAGGAATCTGGAGTCCCACCCCCTCCTCAGTCTTTGATCCCCATCCCGTAAAAAATTATGAAATTCCCTGGTAGTCCAGTGTCCCCCCCCGTCTCCAATCACCTTCCCTGTGTGAATAAATAAGTGTCATCCCTAGCAATCTTGTGTCCCTCCTCCCTCTCCATTCTTCTATCACCATCCCCATGTGGATAAATAAATGTTATCCATAGTAGGCTACTGCCCCCCCAGTCTCTGATTGCTGTCCCATATGAATAATGTTATCCCTGGTAGTCCAGTGGTCCCCCCCCACTGTCTCCAATTGCCATCCATTGTAAAGTAAATATCCCTGGTAGCCTAATGAGCCCCCCACTCAGTCAGACATAGATCCTCACCCTGCTCCTCCCCTGACCCGACCAACGGCTGGTGACTAACATAGTCCTCCTCTCACCTCCATGACTGGCCACCGACTGAGCTCACAATGAGTGTGTACTGTATACAGTACAGAACAGTGCTAGTGCCACTGAGCCATATTATATACAGTACATGCTCACTGTGAGCTCAGGTGACAGCAAGCCTTGGAGGTAAGAGGAGGGCTGTGCTGGTCACAGCCGGGGGTCAGGTTGGGAGGAAGCGGGATGGGGGTCTATGTCTGACTAGGTGGGGATCCACTAGACTACTAGCAATATATACTTTATCACGGACGGCGATCGGAAACCAGGGGAGAGGGACCCCTGGCCTACCAGGGATGACATTAGTTATTCATACAGTACAGTGATCGGAGACCAGGGAGGGTGAGGAACACTAGCCTACCAGGGATAACACTTATTTATTCACACAGGAACAGTGATCGGAGACCAGGAAGGGGGAGGGACACTAGACTACTGGGGATAAAACATATTTATTCATACAGGATGGTAATCAGAGGCCAGGGAAGGGGAAGGGACACTAGACAGCCAGGGATGACACTTATTTATTCACACCAGGACCAAGATCAGAGACTGGAGAGGGGGGAGGGATACTAGATTGCCAGGAACGACATTTATTCATATGGGAAAGGATCAGAGACAAGCGGGGGACACTAGACTGCCAGGAAATTCATCATTTCTTTGGGATGGGGATCGAAGATCGGGGAGGAGGGACACTAGACTACCAGGGATAACATTTATTTATTTATATGGGAATGGCGATCAGAGACTGGGAGGGGAGAGACACGAGACCACTAGGGATAACCCTTATTTATTCATACAGGACAGCGACTGGAGATGGGTGGGACACTAGGCTACCAGGGAATTTCAACATTTATTCGGGGACGGGGATCAGAGAATGGGGAGGGGTTGGGGGGCTGCAGTACCTCTGCCTACCACTAGGGTTGTGTGGAATACCGCCAGGTCTTGGCTGGTAGTATTTTGCTCATACAAGGGCCTTCGCAAATGGCTCTCGCATGGGTACAGTCTTTGTGAATGGAATTGTGGGGATATTCAGGTCCCCTCCCACTCATATGCATTGTGATTAGTGACTTTGCCCCAGTGCAATCCCAGTTAGCGGGTGCAAACTGGGTTTGCGCTGGGGCAAAGATTTGTGAATCCTGGCCTTAGATTTCAAAACTAATAGCCACTATAACACTGCAAAATGAAGCAAATTGCATTCCTAATACAATAAAAAGACATTTCACAATGATAACAGTTTAATGCTGGAAATAGGACTCAGACACAGGAATGCATTAACAAACCACAAGCATAACAAACCAATGAAGTTACACAACTTCAAAACAAAAAATGAAAAAATGCTTCACACATCATAGTGGGATATGAAACTTCCTTCCAGCATTAATGGTGAGTAGTGAATCTGTAGACATATTCAGAAATAGACTACATCTATATATTGCTTTTAACTACTTGGACTATAATGCATCACAGTGACACATCTGTATATGGACAACTCAGTCCCCTACTGTCTCGACAATCCAAGTATTATATTGCGTCTTAATGTTCATTTGAACATCACAACAACACTGGAACTGTCTAAGAGAAGACTACCACTTCTGGTGCAGGCCAATTAGACATACAGTACAGGAGACTGGAAAATAAGAGGCACAGAAATGGAGGGGACAGAGAAGGAGGCAATGGAGGCAATTTCTCCCAGCTTCACTAGTGAAGTTCCACCTTCACAAAATTGGGGAGTCAAAACTTCACAGGTGCCATTCTGGTGAAGTAGTCCACTTTGCACTTCACAAACCCACACTTCACTGGCAACTTCCCTTCATGTTGTTTGATGACTTTGTGATGTGATTCATGAAGTGGTTTCCTTACTTCATCCATCCCTAGTAATAATGCTTAGCCTGCAGTTTACTTTAGGTTATTTTATGTGGTGGTTGAGTGTGGCCTAAGTAACTGGATACTGGATATGGTGCTTTTGCAAAACTCTCCATAAAATATTTGTAGAAGGCAAGTTATTTCTTTAGGAGTGCACTTTTAAAATCAGTGTGTACTGCATTCTGATCTGCCCATGAAATAAATGTGTGGCATGCCCATGACATTTATTCTTTTGGTGATTGGATTGTTTTGGCTAACTGCATTTGAAATAACTGCTCCTCAGAAAGACTGAGGTAATTAGCTTATTTTTTTTACCTTTAAGCAGGCTGCTTGAATGGTTTGGAGTCTTTTTCTTCTGACTGGAGACATTTTTGGAGAGTAAGATCACCAAAAGCATTAAAGATTAGAACATGTCTATCTGACATTTTTAAGTGACAAACAATGTGGCAGCTGAACAGAAACTATCAAATTTGAAAAGGTGATGCATGGATATGTTGGGGTGCTGCACCGTGGTTGTCAGAAAAGTTTGGGTTGATTGATTATTGCACCACAGACACGTGTTCAGAACTTTTTTCATGCAATCTTGAATCAGCATTTTTCATATCATTTTAATAACAGCATGTGGTGAATGCATTCACACAGTATCATGCAAATTAGTCATGAAAATTAGTATGCTGAAATAAAAGCAAATACATGTATTCATTGATGATAATTGCTGCTGATTTCTCCAATTTCCTGGTTGAAGCAACATGGATTGCTGTCACTATAGGAAGGAAAGAAGACGAGAGCCGCATGTAAGCAAGGCAACTAGTCGTTTTGGGGAGAACAAGGGTACACCAATTTTTTTTGAGGCTTTGAGAGCAGGGGAGAGGAGTCTGTTTGTGTGGTGGTATTGTCATCTGTTGTTATTTATAGTTATTAAACTCACTGACTTAGTGATCTGCTGTCTGTTGTAACTCTGTGTTCAACCTCCACTGTACCTCTTCCCCCTAGATTCATCATGAAATGAGCCATCATGACTCAGTATGCCTTTCCCACATAACCTTTTCAAATAACCTAAATGAAATGCTTGTAGCCTGCTAAATTGTTGACTTGTGTTTTTAGCCAAAGTCCTAATGTCAAACATAAGATAAGAAATCAAAACTGAATCTGGACTGAAGTTGCTTCTAGATACCCTTGCTCATCCCTATGCTAGACTACCAGGTAAAGACAAAAAAGAGTGAATTTCAACAATAGAATCTTTCAAGTATATGGAGTAACAAACGGATGGGATTGACAAACTGTAGCCTCAGAAATGCTGTTACAGTGGAACTAATGTGCATAATCCACAAGGCTTGTATTAGCCCTGAACAATGGCTCGATGGTGACCATTTTCAGTGCAAGTTCTGAACAGGCTAATATGACGCATAAAATAGACTTTGCAGTCACACCCATATATGATAATGAAGGAGTACAAGGGGGTCAAGGAATTTCAGTTCCTTTACATTTTGCTCACACAAAACAGATAAAAGAGTGTGGTTAAAGCCAGCACATCTGAGTGCAAGTAGGGTTGTTGCTAATACAGTGGGCAATGTTTTGAGCATCTGGACTCTTGCTAACTTTTTTGTCTAGTCGTTTGCATTTTTGAAGTTCTTTATCTGAGTGTGTTACCTCACATATACATTTTATTTTCTATAATACACACTGTAGACATATAGATAGAAATAGCAGAAAAAGAACCATCGGCCTTTCCAGTCTGCCAACCCTACCTAACTAGTCTGTACTGGCCCTAGTGACCATCTTTCTCCAATATTTATGTGACCCCATTTCTAATGAAACCCATATGCCTGTCCCATTCCTGTTTGAAGTTGCTCACTGATTTGGCCTGTACCCCTGCCTCCAGCAGCTAGTTCCACTTGTTCACCTCTCCTTCCATGAAAACGTGCTTGCAGACATCCCTCTTTCATCTCCCCCTCTCCTGCAAGTTTAAGTGAGTTACCCTTGTCCCTGTATTTCAGTTCAAAGAGAAAATGTACTTGATGTCCACCCTATTTATCCCATGCAGGTACTTGTACCGGTATGTTTTGACCATGTTACCCCTTTCTCTCCTTTTCTTGAGGGAGTACATGTTCAAGTCCTGCAGCCTCTTCCCATATGGTTTTTCTTCCAGTTAGAGATGTCTCGAAGCAAAATTTTACCAGCAAAATTGCCGGGTGTGAAAAGGTGAAATGAGAAATTTCACCATGAAAATTGCAAAATTTCACATTTCGCTGTGAAATTTTGCAGTTTTCAGATGAAATTTTGCAATTTTTGGGTGAAATTTCACACTGTGAAGTGTTTTGCAAAATATGCAAATTTTGCAAAAAACTTCACATTACAAAATTCCTCAGTTTTACACAACACTACTTCCAGTCTCTGGACCTTCTGGGAAGAGGGTGGGGGGCTGTTTCTTTTTCTTTTGTTTTTGTTCACAGCACATGCATAACAAATACAAATAATGAATACTCGAATATTTAGGGACCTGAATATAATACAGCCAGCATATTTGAAATAAAGTATTTACCCAGCCCTTCTACCTGCATCAGTTAAAGGAGTACTACAGTCACAATTTACAAAAAGCATATGTTGTGCAGAGTGTTTTGATTTGTGTATGTGTGTCCTGGTGTGTGCCTTTGTTTGCTATTAAGAGTTTTTTCTAAATTAGCCTGCTAGTTATATAGTAGTTTTATGGCCACTGGTGATCTCCTGCTTAGTAAGGGTTATTGCTCTTCTTTTTCCTACAGTTCCTCTTGTCCCACATGACAGTGATGAATCTGGGACCACTGATTCAGCAAGAACTAGATACATAGATACATAGACAGTGTTGGCAGATAAGGGCCTACGGTCCACCCAGTCTGCCCATTTGAGCTTGTAAGTTCACTTTATGTTTTCCTAGAAGTCTGTTGCCCCTTAACCCTGACCTCCAGAGTTCCTTTATGTCTATCCCATGCATTCTTAAACCCTGTGATTGTTTCAGCCCCCACCACTTCCTCTGGCAGGGTGTTCCACTTGTCCACCACCCGTTCTGTGAAGAAATTCTTCCTCACGTTTCCTCTGAATCGTCCTCCCTCCAACTTCATCCCATGCCCTCTAGTCCTGGAACATCTTTTTCACTTTAAAATAGTGTATTCCTGCAACCTGTTCCTCCCTGTAAGATACTTGTATGTCTCCATCATATCCCTTCTCTCTCCTCTCCTCTCCTCTCCTCCAGGGAGAACATATTCAATTCCTTCAACCTGTCCTCATAGGACTTGTGATGCAATCCATGTACCATCTTTGTTGCCCTCCTCTGAACCTTCTCCACCCTGTCTATGTCCTTATGTAAGTAAGGCCTCCAGAACTGTACACTGTACTGCAGTTGGGGTCTCACTAGTGTCTTGTATAGTGGAATTATGACCTCCCTTTTCCTGCTGGTGATGCCCCTGCCTATGCATCCCAGCATCCTATTTGCTTTACCTGCTGCCTTGTCACACTGTTTCCCTACCTTGAGGTAATCAGAGATGATAACCCCAAGATCCCTTTCCTGCTTGGTGCATGCTATAACCTCACCCCCCAACTGATATATTGTGTCAGGGTTTTTGTGCCCCATATACATTATCTTGCACTTCTTTGCATTGAATTTCAACTGCCAAACCCCTGACCATTTCACAAATTTCTGCAGGTCCCTTCTCATTTTGTCTACACCATCTGGTATGTCCACTCTGTTACAGAGCTTTGTGTCACCAGTGAACAGGGAATTCTGCTGTCTAGGTACTGCACAATGTCACTAATGAAGATATTGAATTAGATCGATCCCAGCACTGATCCTTGTGGTACACCACTGGTCAAGCTTCCCTCTGTGGAGTGACAGCCATTTACCACCACCCTCTGTGTCCTGTCACCCAGCCAGTTACCTACCCACCACACTACTGTCCTGCCCACACCCATATTCCCCAGTTTGTGTAATAGTCCTCTATGTGGCACTGTGTCAAAGGCCTTGCTGAAGTGCAGATAGGCCATGTCCACTGCCCTCCCCTGATCCATCTCCCTAGTCACCCAGTCGAAAAATTCAATGAAGTTGGTCTGACATGACCTCCCCCTGGTGAAACCATGCTGCTTTGGGTCCTGTAGTCCACTGACAACCAGATGTTCCACCAATCACTCCTTCAGTAGTGCTTCCATGATCTTCCCCACTGCCAAGGTGAAGTTGACTGGTCTGTAGTTCCCCACTTCCTCTTTGTCCCCACTTTTGTATAAGGGGACTACATCTGCTGTCCTGCAGTCTTTGGGTACCTCTCCTGTTTCCAGTGATCAGCTAAACAGGATTGCCAGAGGTTTAGGTACTAGAGATAGGAGCCTGATGTACTGGCCTCCACAAAATAGCTCTGAATCCATATATTTGTTTTCTATGTGCATGTCAGGTCTAGCCATCAGGAGTGAATGTTTTGCTTTTAAAACTTTTCATTGCATCAAATTACACAAAGCCACAAAAAGCACACAGATCACCCCAAATCATTAATGCAATAATTAGTAAAGAATCTAGCTGTATTCATACAGAATACCCCACTCAATTAGCACTCAAGAATTTGCTAAACTGTAAATGTAGCCATTAGCAGTGCTCGCTGGATAAGGACAGTTAATATCACAGCTCTTATGTTGTAAATTTACTCTAAACCAGTACTTGCTGAATCCATGGTCCCGAATAAATCACTGTTACATGGGACAGAAGGCATGGTAGGAACAAGAAAAGCAATAAACTATGCTAAGATGGAGATCCCCATGGGCCATAAAACTAGCAGTCTAATTTAGAAAAATATCATAATAGCAGACAAAGGGAGAGACACACTAGGACTACACACAATCAAAACACTCTGAACAACATATGTTTTTGCAAATTCTGACTGTAGTACTCCTTTAACTCATCACTTTGTAATGGGCTTTGAAATAGTGTGTACAAGAAGCAATATTAGGAAATAAATCCAAAATTTGATTTTATTCTTTAATATCATACATGAGTTGGTGTGCTGAAAAACATAGAAACACAGACTTTGATGGCAGATAAGGACTGCTTGGCCCACCTAATCTGCCCATTTCCCCATCTATTGGATAATCTGCATATGCTAGTTAATCAACAGCCTACTTCCTCCTACCCCCACTAGAACTGCCTTATGTCTGTCTCATGCATTCTTGAATCCCCCCACTGGTTTTGAGCCCATGACCCTCTCAGGAAGGCCATTCCATGTGTCCACTACCCTCTCTGTGAAAAAATACTTCCTCACGTTGTCCCTGAGCCATCCCCCCTCTATCTTCAAATTGTGCTCCCTTGTTCTTGCACATCTCCTCTTCTGAAAGATGCTACCCTCTTGGACTTCGATTCCTTTGAGGTACTTGAAAGTTTCTATCATGTCCCCTCTCCCTCCTATCCTCAAGGGTATATATATATATATATATATATATATATATATATCCTTTGTCTCTCTCATATGGCTATTGGTGTAGACCCTGCACCATTTTAGTTGCCCTCCTCTGGATTGCCTCCATCCTGTCTATGTCTTTGTGGAGATGGGGTCTCCAGAACAGCAAGCAGTACTCCAGATGGGGTCTTGCCAACTGTCCATACAGAGGGATAACAACTTTCTGTTTTCTACTGGTGATGCCTCTCCCTATGCATCTCAGTATCCCCTCCAGCCCTCCTTGCAGCCTTCTCATGTTGCTTGCCTACCTTTAGTTCATCTGATATGACTACCCCCAGGTCCCTTTCCATTTTTGTTGGTGTTAGTAACCCCCCACCATTGTGTACTCTTCCCCTGGATTTTTGTTTCCCAGGTGCATTACTTTGCACTTCTTTGCATTGAATCTAAGCTGCCATACTTTTGATTATTCCTCCAACCTTACCAAGTCCCTTCCCATCCTTTCCACCCCCCTTGCGTATCAAACATGCTGCAGATCCTTGTGTCATCTGCAAAGAGGCATACTTTTCCTTCCAGTTCCTCCACAATGTCACCTATAAAGGCATTAAAGATGACCAGTCCCAGTACTGAACACTGTGTTACCACACTAGTAACCCCCTTTCTTTGGAGTGGACTCCATTTACTATTACCCTGTGCATCCTGTTGTCCAGTCAATTTTTTTTCCAGGCTACCACCCTGGGACCCACTCCCAGGCTGGCTAACTTGTTTTTTAATCTTTTGTGAGGGACAATGTCAAATGTCTTGCTAAAGCCTAGGTAGGCCATGTCCACAGCCCCTCCCTGGTCTACTAATTTGGTCACCCAGTCAAAGAAATCTATTAGATTCATCTCACATGTGAATCCATGCTGCCTTGGGTCCTGTGCCCTGCTGGCCTCTAGGTACTCATCAATTCTTTCTTTCAGAAGTGATTCCTTCATTTTCCCTATCCTCAGGTCAAACTAACAGGTCTGTAGTTTTCTGCCTCTGCTTTGCTCCCACTTTTGTGAAGGGGAATCACACCTGTGCTCCTCTAGTCCTCAGGTACCACACCATCCTCCCATGATTTGTTAAAAAGGGTAGTCAGTGGTGTCACTAGTTCTCCCCTTAGTTCTTTTAGAATTTTGGGGTGAATCCTGTCAGGCCCCATTGCTTTGTCCACCTTGAGTTTTAGGATTTTTTTCAGGACCCTTTCTTCCGTGAATGGACTGATATTATGTAATAATATCTCATCAATTTTAGGTACCACTATATATAATGAGATAAATGCTCAAAATTCAAAATGTTGTCTTTCACTTTCTGTGTTTATGTTGTGGCAAAAAAGTGTGCCTTTTTATTTGCTTTTCCAGAAACCACTCTATGAATGATTCCTCAAATGTCTGTTTGCATGCTTCCCAGCTGTGGCTTCTGCTTTTCCAGTATTTCACAATCAAATAAACTAAACACTCCTTTTAATTTGCTTGCAAGCACCATGAAAATGATACAATAACTAATGTAGATGTTGCAGTGACTAAAGCTATTAATGCCATATTGAGGTACATTTTTTCCAATGGTTTTGGAGAGTGCAAAGAATATATGTGGTGGGGTCTACAGTAACACCCCTTTGTCACTGTTGTACAGTATACAGTACGTTAATTGTCAGGTAATCAGACATATCAGAAAACTACCTCATGGTGATGAAAGGTGATACTGATGTTCTCAACATAGCAGGGTCTATTGTTTAGCTAATGCAGAACTGCTCCTTTAGGTGATTAGTAGAGCTTCTGCCTTAGAGACTGTTGGAAGGATTTTCAAAGCCCTCTTGTGCCTTTGTGCAATGATTTTGGTGCAGACCTGTGATTTGCACTGCAAATATATACCACTTAAAAGGTGATCTGTCGGGTACAAGAGTCACAAGTTGCAACACTTTTTGGCCCTACTTATGTCTTAAATGCGGTGCATGTATCATGTTTGTGATGCATTCTACCAGAAAAAAATGAAACTGTTAAAAACAGCGCTCAGAGGTTTGGGTCCTTTCGGAAACGACAGAGGCTGCATCCAAAATTGGGACTTGCATCTGCATTATGCTGTCTGCAAAACCAGGGTCATTGGTAGGAATCTAATTGAAGGCATTTTCTTTTGCAAGTTTATTTATTTATTTAAGAGATTAACTAGGCAGGCATACTGAGTGGAGACTGCTCGTTTCCAGATGCAACCTGGGGGTTACATGGTCACAAAACTACAACAGGACCATTTAGTCCTAGAACACAGAGTATGTACAGGCTGAAAGCATGCAGGCATACAGTAAATTGCTTAGATGTTAGAGCTGTCAAGGAGCATCTATATGCCCCTTGGTATCGAGTCTGGGTAGCTGGTAGCAGTTGCATGTTGAAGTTGCAGTTTATAGACACAGTTAGAATGTCTCTTGGGGCTATACGAGTGTTTCCACTCGCATTCTTAGGATAAACTGGTTGGTAAACTGATGGACAAATTAGTCAAAGTGGACTTAGTGGAGTACCTGGAGAAAAATGGGATCCAGGATAACAAACAGCATGGGTTTATGGCAGACCAATCTGATAGCATTCTTTGACTGGGTCACTATAACAGTGGAATAGGGTCATGCAGTAGATATGATCTACTTCAACTTCAGCAAGGTATTTGACTGGGGGCCACACAGAAGGTTGATGAAGAAGCTAGAGGAGCTGGGTGCTGTAAAGGAAATTCCTGGATGGGTGGGATGTTGGTTGGAAGGAAGGCAGCAGAGGGTAGTGATAACCAGAGTTAAATCAGAGGGGAGAGCGGTCACCAGTGGAGTGACACAGGGATCAATCCTAGGTCCAGTCCTTTTCAATATATTACTCAGCAATATAGGAAAAAGGAATACAGGGCAAAACGTGTCACTTTGCAGATGACACTAAGCTCTGTGGTAAAATGGACAGCAGGGATGGGGTTGAGAGATGCCAATGGACCTGAAAAGGCTAGAGAGGAGGTCCAATGTTTGGTAACTGAAATTCAAACCAAAAAATGCTGGATGATGCACATAGTGAATAAGAACCCCACAACAAAGCATTGGATGGGAGGGGTTAAGCTGGATACCATTTATGAGAAAAGGGAGCTGGGCATCGTCGTAAGTGTCTCCCTTAAACAATCTATCCAGTGCAACAAGGCCTACAGTAAGGCAAAAAGGATGCTGGAGTGTATTGGGAGGGGGTTCGACAGCAGGAGGAAAGAGGTATTACTACTTCATTGTAGATCACTGGTGAGGCCACACCAAGAGTTCTATGATCTTTTCTGGAGTACTCACCTAAGGAAAGAAGGACTGGGCAAAATGTTCTGTCTGCTGGTGTGATTTTGATTAAATTCTAATTTTACTTCCTTGATAGTGCATGACATTTCAATGAAAATGTGTATTTTTTTCAGATTACTGGTTTCAGTTATTTCCATCTAATTTAAAATATTTTTGTCCAGATTTTACCAAAGTTGGTACAATAACTTTATGAAGGTCTCTACAGAGGTGTATCAAGCTTCAAATCTCTATCTGTAAAGGTGTCGGAGTTATTTATTTATTTAGTTCATTCATTAAATCTTGGAATTACAAATACCTTTGAACATGGGGCAACTCATTTACAAAGATTCCAGGTAAAAGGAAAAGGTTACAATATAGCAAGGGAGGTACAGACAACAATCAAGGTTTCATGAGAGCATAGCAAGTAACACAGTATATTTTTGGCAACAGTGCTACACAATCAAGGTTACAAGAGAGCATAGTAAATCATAAAGTACATTTGAGGAAACAGTGCTAGTCAAGGGTGAGAGGAAAAGGGTGAGAGTAAGAAAAGAGAGGTATGGGGAGAGGAGAAGTGCAGTATCCAGATAGAAAAGGAAAATATGGTAGCCAGAGGCCTTGTCATAGAGTGAGAGAAAGGGGAGGCTAAGGTTGGAGAAGGGCTAAAGTAGGGTAAAGGGGGGCAGGAGAAAGGGATATCAAGATAAGGGAGAGTGGGGACCAGAAGGTCTGGCAAGTCCATGGAAGAGTGAAATCAGTGGATAACAGCAAGTGGGGTGGTGGTAAAGGAAGAGGTGACCTAAGAGAAAAGGGGAATTTGTTCTGTCAAGACAGGTGATGAACAGGAAGCCTAGTAAGTGCATCAAAAGAGTGAAAGAATAGTGGGAGGGGGTCTGCAGAGGTGAGAAACTAGGTGTAACAATCACAAGTGCTTTCAGTTAGGAGATGCTGATGAAGCATTAGTTTGAATTGGGAAAGATTAGAAGAGTGTTCAGTTAGTTGCTTAGATTATTAAACCACAGAGGGTCTTTGTATAGAAAGGATTGCTGGTATAGAGCAGTCCGACAGTGGGGGACTAGAAGGAGGTCTGTATCAGAGGTGTGAGTGTGTTGGGTCTTAGGGGATTTGTTTAACAGACAAACGAGGTTTGGAGGTAGTAATCCAAGTAGTACTGCTTTGGTCAGACGGTAGGTTTGATGTTTGATCCTGTTTTTTAGCTGAAGCCAGCCAGATTAAGCATATAACTCACAGGTGTGAGTGAGGTGTGCAGCACCTGTAACTAACCTACAAGCCTTGTTCAGGGCAACCCTGAGTCTTTTAAGTGATGTGGATGTTGCAGCACTGTATATGGTTAGACCATAATCAATGATTGAGAGGACCAAGTTGTGAACTACAACCTTCAGGGCTTCTTGGGTAAGACTTTGTCTATGTCTGTAGAGGAGCCCTATTCTGGTATTAACACCTCTGGCAACATTTTCTATGTGAGGCACAAAGGTGAGGTGACTATCCAGGGTTAAAGCTAGGTATTTGAAGAGATGAGTTTGTTCAAGAGCATCTCCATGGTTGTTAGTGATCGTGAGTGCATGGGCCTTAAAATTATTCAGAGAGGATGAAAACAGCTGGACTTTAGTTTTTTTGTAGTTATCATTAATTTGTGATTATAAAACCATCTATCTGCTTCCGTGAAGCCTTGTTGAAGATTGTTTTCAAGTGTATTGGGATCCAGGTGGCTAGTAAAGATGATTGCGGCATCTGCATAGAGGAGAGTATGCTGGTTGCAGGCAGCTGGGAGGTTGTTCAGGAAAATACTGAACAGTAGGGGTCCCAGAATTAAGCCTTGAGGTACCCCTGATCAGACAGCCCTCTGCTTCAAAACTACAATTGATATCCTTGCCGTCTGCAGTCTATTACTGAGGTAGCTTCTGAACCACTTCAGGGTGTTAGAAGCAACACCAGTTTTAGACATTTGGCTGAGCAACAGTGTGTGATTCACTGTATCAAAGACCTTTGTTGGGTCAACAAAGACTGCACCTACGAGCTTGCCTTGATCGATGGATTGTTGTATGAAGCTAGTGCATTCTAATAGCACTGAGGTAGTACTGTGCCCCTTTCTAAAGCCATGTTGTTGGCACTGGATAGAGTAAGTTTCCAGATAAGCACCAAGTTGGTTGGTAACAATTAGTTCAAGGACCTTGGAGAGTGGAGGGTGAATGGATATTGGCCTACAGTTTCCATGTAGGGAATGATCACCAGCTTTGTGCACCAGAGTTATGATGGCTGTTTTCCAAGCATCAAGGAATTGTCCCAGGTTAAGAGAAAGGTTTAGAATCTTAGTTATGGGTAGCAGAACTTCATCTAAGGTTAGGGTGATAAGCTTAAGGTCTAGTCCATCACCACTGTATCTTGTGTTACTTAAGACCTTAGCTAGTAGTTTTCTAACCAGGTTGCATGATACCCTCTTAAAATAAAAAGGGGGGATACTCAGGGCTATTTTCATGACAGTGACTTGTACAGCGGGCAGCATTATCATTGAAAAAGTCATGTGGGAGAACACAGCTCAAATTGGTAAAAGCATTGTTAAAAGCATTACCAGTTTCTAGCAGGTCAGTGGTAGGGGCGCCATTGATATTTAGCATTGTAGGAGATACTTTAGGTTCTTTGCCAGTGACATCTTTTATATTAGACCAGAACTTTCTGCTATCTCCCCAAGAGTTGATAAGCATCTCCCTATGGTACTTGTCTTTTGCCTGGTGAGTCTCCATCATGCAGTTGTTTCTTGCTGCTTTATAGGCTTGTAGGTCCTGCTGCTTACTAGTGGCTTTTGCACAGTGCCAGAGATGGACCCGAAACTTCATGTGGGAAAGGAGCTCAGGAGTGATCCAGGGGTTAACCGTGCCAGAGACCTTAATCTTTTTGAGAGGGGCATGCGTATCACAAGCAGTGTTGAAAACCCTTATAAAGTGACAGAGGGCTACATTAATGTAATCAGTAGAGTCCAGGATTCCAATTTTGAGCATGAAGCTGTTGTTTTAGGAGGTCCAGGTGGCCCCTTTTAAGTATCCAGCTATAAATAGTTGGGGAAGGGGGGATAAGGATTTTATTTATCCAGCTGCATGTGATAGGGGAATGGTCACTGATGGAGTCAGGGCGCACAGTTACATTGGAATAGTGGTTAGGTTGGTTAGAAATTATCCAGTGAAGGGTGGTACTAGTCCCTATTTTATAGTTTATCCTAGTAGGTGTATTAACAAGTTGAGTTGGGTGAAGAGATGTTAGTGTGTCCTTTAGGGCATTTTTTGCAGGTGACAGCCAGTTTATGTTAAAATCTCCCACGACAATTGTCTCTGAGAGGTGATTTTGTGAGTGGAGATGGTCAAGGAAACTGAGGAGACCAGTGGCTGGTCCTTGGGATGTATGTGGACTGATAGTACTGATAGTGTTTTATGGTGAGTCCCCAACAGCACTTTTATTGTCAATGCCTGGGTATTGCCACCGAGATCAAGTGGTGGCACATCATGCCCCTTTGGAGAATTTTTTTGAAATACAGCGCATCCACCCCCATGTTTGGTCAGCCTGTCCAGCCTGAATATAGTGTATCCAGGTAGAGCTACTGCAGAATCAGGTATTTTGGGGGTCAAAGCCTCCAAATACTAGGACATTTTAAAATTACATTTCACCATTATGCAAACTGCAGAATTTTAAGCCCCTATAACCTTAAAACTAGAGAACAGAATATCACCAATTTCATTAGGTTCACTGACCCTAAATATCAGACTTTCAGGCCACCACCATTGTCCAGAAGTGGAGTGTTGTGCTGCCATGCTGACAACCCTGGTTCAGAAGAAAGCCTGGGATAGCACAATTGGAGGCAAGTCATGGCCAAGACAGCCACCACTCATCAGGGCATCTCAGTCAGGGAGGGTGCACAGTGGGTTCCACCAACATAGCTACCCCTGCAGCTAGGCCTGGGAACCAGCTCCTGCTGCAATGGAAGCTGTGGCTGTGTGAGGCTGACAGAGGCACTGCATCCACCAGGGAAGATGGGAGGGGAAAAAATGTGGGAGAAAAACCCGGTTGCTAGCTGAATGATGGCTGGGTTCAGCCTGATCAGAGTATATCCCTGTGAATGAGATATATGTCTGAGGGATGTACTGCCAGCTGGGAGAAAAACCAATATGGAAAAAAAGAGCTGTGTGTCAACTCTCTAATCTCTTGCTCAAAGGCTGGCAATGTTATAAGCAGCCAAAGATTCCAAAATAACATCAATAATTAAAGTTAAATTCCACGAGCTTTATGAACCTGTGGAATGGTGTGATGCATTTGTTGAAACCATGTCCATACATTTTGCCCAGCCATACACCTGAGCTGCCACTGTAGAGGAAGGTAAAGGCTGGGAAAAGGTGTCATAAGGTAGCATTAGAAGGAGGCTCCACAATAAAAGTATACTGGTGCCAAGTGTCAGGTCACTATCTTGAGTGACAAACCATGAAGAATATTCATGGACATCATTGTGCACTAGCCTGTCTTGTTGCAATATCCCAGTTAACCACTACAGCTCATTGTCTTAACGATTTGTTGAAGTACGTACACACGCAATACTGTTTCTGTACAATGCCACCTGCTGACTGTTTAACAACCTTGTAGATAACAATGTATATTTTTTGCTATTTGAAAACAGTGGCACCAAGTGATGCCAAGCCTGACAACTAGTTGGAATTTAGATCATTGTGACAGAAGTATCTGGTTGTCTTTAGTCATGCTGGAGCATGATGCTGGGCATCAGTGTCACAGCAATGTTGGAGGGGCATTTCAAGGCCATGATGCTAATTCATGCTAGGTAAATTTGGTGATAAGTACATTGTGAAAGTGAAATTCTGTAAGTGGAATTCTAGTGGCAATACCTATTATGCATCCATTAATTTTTGAACAAATTTTGCCATTTGGTAATTTACTAAAGTAGCCACAATAAACTTTAACCGACTAAACCACAGTTATCCCGCTTAATTAGATTTCAGGACACATTAACTTTGGTATACATGACACATCCTTTTTTTTTTTCAAATTAATAAACTTTATTGATTTTTCCAAAATACAGAGAAACTAAAATAACAGCAAAGTATACACAAATGAAATACAAACAAAAACAACAATCGCATAACATACAAATATAACAGACCTACACAACCCCCAATACCCCCCAACTACCCCCTACCCAGAGCACAAAAAGCTATCACTTCAAGTCAAATAAAGAAGACTAGTCACTGCTGAGCCCAGTAAGGTGAAAGAGAAAAATAAAAAAAAATTCAACTGGCTCCAACCTAAGGGCTCATTGAGGTAGATAATAAAGCATACAATGGTTCCCAACATGACCTGAAACCTTCATATCTGTACTGTTGGGAAGCAATGTGTTTGTCAGTTGCCAAGGCCTGTAGTATGTCTTAAAGAGCTAGTGTACTGCCTAGAACTAATATTAGATTTTAAAAGCAGCCAACCAGAACCTTTTATATCTTTGGTACATTTTCTTTTCCTTTCCAAAGGGAAAAAGGTAGAGCCATCCAGCGCTATAAATCTGCTTTAATCTCCTGTATGAGGGGTAGCAAATTCTCCTTAACTAAATCAGAGATGGATCGGGTGACCCAGATTCCTAAATAAATAATAACTTTTGGTTCCCAGATGAGGCCCAGGACTATAATCTGCTGCTTAAGCACATAAGTGTTCAAGGATAAAACTTTGCTTTTTATCTAAATTAAGCTTATACCCTGCCACCTCTGAAAAACACTGAATCTCATCTAAAGCTGCAGAAATTGAAGTCAGGGGCTCCTCTACATGAAGGAGAAGGTCATCCTCATAAGTGGAGAATTTGTATCTGACCCCCTTCCCACCAGAATCCCTTGAATGCCAGGATTCTGCTGAATATTATAGAGTAAGAGTTCTATGTATATGTTAAACAAAAAAGGGGAGAGGAGACATCCCTGCCTTGTGTCATGTTGAAGTAGCAAAGAGGCTGACAAAACTCCATTGCACATAATCTGAGCAGATGGATTGCAATACAAGACCTTTACCCAGTCACAAAAGATCGAGGGGAAACCAAATTTCTTAAGGGCTGCAAATAAAAAGGGCCAAGAGACCCAATCAAATGTTTTTTCCATGTGTAGAAAGACCAGGGCTGATGGTGTCCTGTTCTCCCCAGACGCCAGAATCAGATATAAATCAGATATAACAGTTTACGTAAATGGTCACTGGAGGTCTGACCTGCCACAAAGCTGACCTGCACTGGACTAATCAGGCTATTCCAAACTTGGAGGAGGTGATTAGCCAATATTTTGGCCAAAATTTTCAAATCCGAGTTGAGCAATGAAATGGGGCTGTAACTTCCAGGCAAAAACTTATTTTTAACTGGTTTGTGAATAGGAGTGATCCATTCCCAAGTGAAAGAAAAATCAGAAAGACCAAAGGAAAGCAAGTAATTAAAGAGATGGGTTAAAAAGGGTGCCAAAATATCTATGCAAGCAATACAAAAATTATTAAGGAAGCAATCCGGTCTGGGGATCTTGTCTATCAGGAGGAGTTCAATCACCCGATGAACCTCCAAAACAGTAATAGGTGCTTTTAAAAGGTCTTGCTGTTGTAACATTAGCTGAGGTAGAGGAAGGGGCTCTAGATATGCAGCAATCCATTCTAGAAGAGCCTGTGAGGTGGGGTCATGACTATATAAAAAAGTATAGTAAGATCAAAATGCTTTTGAGAAATCACACAGATGAGTAAGTATCTCACCCTCAGACTATGTTGAAGCCTAGGTAGTGCATTTAACTAATCTATCCACTGGAGCCAAAGGGACAATAGTTTCCCCACTCATCCATCAGATTCTAAATAATGCATTTTCGTTCTCTGTAGGGCTAGGTCTGAATTTTCAGCTGAAATACCAGAATATTGTGCTCTTAGGGAATTCAAATGAGACCAAGTGGCAGAGTCAGTCTTTGTGGATAGGTGACTTTCCAAGTGGTGTATTTGATGGAGCAGATGGTCCATCTTTTCAGTATGCCAATTTTTAGATTTAGTGGCTATCCGTATGCATTCACCCCTCACTGCACACTTAGCCACCCCCCCACAACTCATCTAGAGCAGAAACAGACCCCTCATTAACAAGTAGAAAATTTTGAAGAAAATGTTGGATTTCAGTAAGAGTGGTGGGATCCTTGAGAAGATAGGAATGAAGCCACCAGGCCCTATCCTGTTCCTCCAGCCCATAGACAGAATGCTCCAGAGTCACCAGTGTATGATTTGATTTTTCCATTGACTGTATGTCACAGGATAGCAGACCTGCTAATCCACCTTTACTGATCAGAAAGTAATCAATCTGGGATTATGAGGAGTGGGGTGGCAGAGTAAAAAGTATATTGCCTTATTGTGGGATGGAGGATATGTCTAGGGTCCATCAAACCCAAAGTATCCAACAATTCCCTCAGTCCACATTGTCCTGGAGACAAGCCTTTCCTGTGGAATTTGGACCTGTCATGATCCTTTTGAAAAAACTAATTTTAATCCTCGTGAGGAATATGGGCAAATGGACAAAGGGCCCTAACTGTGTCATCAATGAAGAATTGGGGGAATCCATGTTGGGCCCTTATATAGAGCCTTACAGTACTTCTGTAAGCCCCAAATACCAATGTACAAAAAGAAAGCACCCCTTGGGATCCCAACATTATTGAAGTAGTTGGAAAGCAATCCTTCTATCCACTAAAATAGCCACCCACCCCTTCTTACTAATATTTCCTGCCCTGAAAGCTTGTCTCACACATTCTCTCTGAAAGTGTAGAACATCCTTTCAATGCAAATGGGTCACTTGAAAAAAATTACCTCAAGCTGCATCTTACTTAAGTGATGCCGAACCATATACCTTTTTCTTTTTTCTTGGGCTCCTTTTGGTATTCCACACAATTTATAAATGATACACATTTATACAATTATAACACAAAAGGACATATCGGATGTAGTCCTAGGCAGTACCACAATTAGACCATGTAACAAGTTGTGCTCTGGGACCTTCCCCTCCCCTCTCCCACTTAACCCCACCCAACAGCTAAGTAAACAGTAAACCCAACTATTCCCACTAACAAACCCCCAGCAACAAAGCTGTAGTAAAATACCCCACCTAGCTCAACCAAAAAGAAAAGAACTCCCAAAATACCAACCAAATAGAATCCCTCATCCCCGGTCCCAATGATCACACCCCAATTAATGCTCAGTCCATGACATGTGCAGAAGCAACCCCATAACAGACTTCCCCAACCCCCAAGACCCCACAGAAACTGTAAACTTTAATACAATTACAAACAAAAAATGATATGCTTTATTTAGTAATACAATCCCAGAACACTGGCATCTCTTCCCACCAACCAGGCTCATCAGGTGAGCCTAGAACCATAACAGAGCATATATAAAGCCCTAACCAGTGCTTGAACTCTTCCCAATTAACAAATAGGCTAGAACTAAACTAAGAAACAATATAACCCAGCAGTAACACTACAAAACATTAAACAACTGGCTATGTCAATGGGGAAGACACACCAGTATTCATGCCTGGAGGCTCTCATATTCAGCCCAATGTCCTCTTCCAGAAAAGCCCATAGGGGCTAAACTGGGTACATACCAGCCAAGTCCAGAAAGGGGGTGAGTCCAAATAGAAGAGGTCTAGTCTTGTCGCTCCCATGCAAAGCAGACCATTTAGCTGACATGGTGCTGAATCAGGTAAATGTCCCCAGAAGCATCCTTTGGCACTGCAGATTGTATGAATGGTGACAGCAACCAAAGAAACATCCACCCATCACACAAATTGTGCACAGACTCACCAATTATGCTGGCCTGTGAATCCACTGCATAAAAATCCAAATCCACCAAGGTAGTAAAAGTCCAAATCCACCAAGGTAGTGGAGAAGTAGGGACCAATTGGCTGAAAAAGAGAACCAGAATGCCCCAGATACACAAACAGGCTTTACAGAGCTATACAGAAGACCCAAGGTGCATAGAAAGAAGTCCTCAGTAGCTGCTCATGTGGCCTTAAAAAGATCGGGAAACAGCTAAGGAAGATTCTTTTGGTCGTACGCTGCTGAATCAAAAAATCTGGTAGCCCCATTTCTGGTGATTTGAAGGCATGTGGGGGAAGATATCCTAAATTTAATATTGGTCACTACTAGCTTTGTGACCAGAGGGTGGTAAGCTAGTCACCTTTTCTGGACAGTCAGAGGGCAACTAGTGTGCCATCTGAATGGGAGATCCTTCCCAAGAAATTTCCTGCAGCTCACTAACTTTTCCCAACACAAATTGCTGACCCAGATAATTCAGAAATTTTGAAAATGAAGGGGCGGGAGGAGGTACACCATCCAGTGGCATCCCTTGTAGGTCCCGGAATGCACATTCAGTTATGTAAGTAGGCCCATTGGAGGAGTGTCTGACCAATTTCTCACTAAGCTTTTGCTTAAATAAGATGGTGCTGAGACCCTCCACCCATTCTGGCAACACCAAGACCACCACATTGTTCCTGCAGCTTTGACCTTTGAGGTCTTCTAGCCAATCCTCTAATTTGGCAACCTTTTGATGAAGCACTGCAACCGCAAGTTCAAGGCAGACCCTTAAATCATCCAAAGAACAAATGTGTACCTCTGTGTCCCCCACCTGTCAGATCAAAGATTTGGTAGAGATGCGAAGAGCCTTTATCTCTTCAGTTGACAGTCATAAAGCCTGCTTCGTTGGGGTGAATTCTTGTAGAAATCATTCCTCTATTAGCACTGTAAGAGGAGGTGGAGGGGGACGACTCATTGCCACAGCCTGTGGCTTGGTCCATTTAGCTTCTTTGTCTGTCTCTGGAGTCAGCAGTGGTGCATGCCAGGGAGGAGCTACATGCATTTCTGCCTCCATTTGTGGATTTAGGAAAGAAATTAAACTTCCAAAATAGGACCAGGAACACTAGTATGAACTGTAGAAGTTACAGAAGTCCCACAGAAAGCTGAGGTAAGTACAAATGTTAAATAGAGTTGTGGAAGCCAGAGAACATTGGAGAAGCATCTACACTCAGCAGCACATCACGTGACTCTCTCCTGCATGACAAATCACGAGTGTATACCTGCAATAGCAGTGGAGCTATAAACATCCAATTATTTTGAAAATATTCATACAATCTAGCAAATAATTCTATTGTGAAGTGTTGAGCTCCTGTGACTTGCAATTTATGTAACCAGCTGCCTCTCTATTTAGCAGTTTATAAGCCTCTTCCAAGAAAGTATTCATATAAATTTTCAATTATCTAGCTCCAAAGGTGGCTAAGTTGTAAATGTAGAAATATTTTTAGAAATGTTTACATGGATAATAAATTGCCAAAGCTTGAGCCCATGTAATTTCCCCATTCCTCATCAAATTGTCGCTGAGTTTGGTATCTGTTTAGGGCCTCTTTTATACAATATCCATGCCAAAACTCAGATCTATAGCTATAGGATTGACCAAGTTATGTCTAATTAAAGAACTTCAGAAAATTCCACAAAACATCATAAAATTTAATGAAATTCACCAAACTTCATGGAATTTCACAAAAATCCCATGAAATCAGAATTTTGGAATTTCACCCAGCCCTATCTAGGTTGCCCTGCACTGTACTGCCTCCACTATTCTATAGTCCCTCCTCAGGTGTGGTATCCAGTACCTTGCTCAATATTCCAGGTATGGTAACACCAATGACTTGTACAGTATAAAAGAACCAGAGTTTGATTCCCCAGTGATAGCCTCAATGAAAATTCCATGTTTAGCATACGCCAATGATGTAGTTCTAATCTCTACCTCATTATTGGGTCTGCACCGTAAATTGAATAATTTCTTGGAACAATGTAAATTAAATAGGTTAATTATTAATAGACAAAACTAATTTAGTAATATTTGATAATAAGAACTAGTCAGTGCCTGCTCTGTGTAATGATAAAACCAAAATAACTATAGCTACATATTATGATTATCTTAGTATTAGGTTTTCTCAAAATGTATCATGGTCCCCTCAAATAAAACGTATGACTCAAAAACTAAAAAGATCATTTAATGCTTTCAGAAGATTTAGCGCTAAGCTTGTCCATAGGACAATTAAAGGTCTACTAAAGATCATTGATGTCAAAATAAAAACTGGTGTTACATATGTCACTGAAATCTGTACCCCCTCAAATCTGAGGCCACTGCAAACTGAAGTTAATAAAATGTATAGCTATGTATTAAAAGTTCAACACTCTGTGCCAGCAGAAATTTTAAACAGGGAGCTGGGACAGTTCCCACTCTCTATAATAACATTAGAGAAAAGATTGATATTCATATTTAAATGATTTCTTCTTCAGAAACAGATTACCAAGACTCTACCTTGAGGAGGAATCAGTATATAATCATATGAGCATTATTTATGCTATAATTAAAACAATTAGGAAAACGATACTGCCTATGGGTTTGGGACACCTTCTTCATGAAATGTGTTATAGACCCATGGTTGAAATAGCTAACCAAACCAAAGCCAGACTGAGCGATATAGCCATTATACAAGACCAAATTAAAATCAACAACCTTAAAAACTGTAGATGGTATAAGATCTTAAAAATTAAACAGAATTTGGAATATTATCTTATTATGATAGCAAATCCAGTACAACGTAGAATTATAACAAGATTTCAGATTGAATTATATGCTGCAAACTGCATTTACTTTAGGCAGAGAAGGCCAGGTATTACTAGTTCAAAATATAATTGTAAGAAGGAGATTGAAGATTATCTTAAACATATAGTACTGCACTGCCCCTTGTATGAGAGAAAATGCAAACTCTGGTTGGGACCTATATTAGCTACTCTCACTCACCCCTCAGATCAATTAGTTGTAGCACTGTTTACATCAATTGATGTAACAGTATTGTCTCACCTGTGTAAATTTTTATCTTCATTGAAATTATGATGTATAAATGCATGTATATTTTTACATTTTATTATATCAGTTAACATCGTTACACTGTTGCTAATTTATGAAATAAAATATATTAATGTAACTAAAAGAAAAAGATATAAGATATGCTATTAATTATCATATAGACTATTTAGAATTATTCATGTGCAATATGCTTATAATTACCAAGGGAAAACGTGTGTTATGTATATTATGTGATTTTAACGTAACTGTATTTGATTTTAAATATTGTAATTACTATATGCCAATCAATAAAAAAGTTTATCTAGCTGTACAGTGGGTGGATCACTTCCTGGTTTCTGCTGCTGTACAACTTTTCCTTGTTATTTATTGAAACAGATCATTTGTCTTTCATAGTACTAATCAGTGTGTTACATAATTATTAATCAGTACAGGGTCAGGTATATGCAACCTCCAAGTTTTGGATAGTTTGTTTTGTGGTACTATCCAAATAAAAATATAGTCATGGACAATTTTCTGTCCCATAGGTTGTTATCCCTTACAGTACATCAGGTCATCTACTAACTTTCCAGTCAATATGCTAATATCCTTTTAGTGGCAGAAATTAGCAAAAGAATGCAGAGAGGACCTTTCTGCAGTATTTCCTGTGTCCCGTTGTGCCTAATGCATGTATCACATGGATCTTACTCTTACTTTATGATGAGACTGAATAGAAGAAGTCTGCATACTTAGAGACCTCTTGTGGAGATTTCTGCCTGATTAGAGTGGCTAGGTTTTCCTGCAACATTCATCTAAATAAAAAAAAAACATTTTAATAGCTTATGCATGTTAAGTTTTCTGAGCAAAAAATAAATTTCATGTTCAATTTGTTTTTTTTTTGTTTTGTTTTTTGTTCTTACATAAATGAGGTTTTCATTTCTGTGGTAGCCTAAAGAAAGACGTTGACATTTGTACATGCTTGTGTCAAAGCACACTACAGCATACAGATTACAATCTTTTGACACTTTTTCAGGAAAAGCCTGTAAAAGCAAAGACGATTACTGGTTACTAAAAGGAAGAGTAAAATGTGTGCAATGCAATAAAGGGAATAAAACAAATGCATAGTAGAGTAGGTTGCAGACTACAGTATACAGTTCCTAAAATATAGTATAAACAACATTGTCCTGGATTCCGCCCTTTTTCTGTCACAAAAAGACAGAGACCATTGTTGTTGTGCTCTGATTGGCAATTAATTTATTTATATATCATAATTCCATGTTCCATTTTATCATCTTTTATATTATATCTCTCACAATTTCATTTATTTCCATCCATATATCAATCTCCGATCATCCCTCTTTCTTCCTCTTTTTGCTCCCCCCAGGTGAAAACCTGGGTACCTTCTTCTTCTTCTTCTCCTTTTCTGTTAGGTAATGGTGAAAACCAAGACTGCTTTTCTCCTTCAGCTTCTTCCTCTTTTTGTCTTATTCCTTTCTTTTCCCTCCCTCCCCCTTCCCCACCTTTTTCTGCCATCCACCTTTGGCAGTCCAGTAACCATATTATATTCTGCAATCCACCTTTGGCAGTCCAATAATCATCCTACTGGACAAATCTGTCATCCACTTTGACAGACCTACCATACAGTCCCTTTCTGACTGTCTTCCCCTCTTGCTCTATACTGTAGGATGGGTGGGAGGGATCAAAACTCCAGCAAAAGTGGCTGAACCACTCCTGTGTTGCCCATTATGTACCTCCACTAGCCCTCCCCTTCCTGTTGCTTGGCCATTGTTCTGTCCCCTGGCCTTCCCCTTCCTTCTCCCCTTCTGAGCACACCATCTTGATGGAAGGGAAAGGGTGCACCAGGATAACCTGGTCTGCCCCTCAAAGGGCAAACTCCATTCAAAAAATTTAAAATATTGTTCTTTTTTAAGTGTCTCCTTATTTTATATTGATAAATAGAGGTTGTTTCGGTATTTTATTATATTAATATATGGAAGCAGCATATAGTGTACTTGATTAGTATGGAAATGCATATATTGATACTACCTTTAAGAAGTTATAACATATACATTAATATCTTGGTAGTTAACATGTCTATTAAACTGACATGCATATATCTATTGACACATAAAAACTGTATCAATATAATCTATTCATACTGAACTGAATCCAAGCTTTCAAACAGCATTTCAGAGGTGTGTGACTGCCAAGCCCATTACAGCTCAAGCTGCAAGAGGCTTGTCAGTGTAGATCAATGACCAGGCACTCTGATCATGATACTACTCACTGCTTGCTGGGCAGAAACCTTGCATATTTGAAAGAGGTCATCTGTTCATATTGGACAGCCGCTGTCTTGTTTCATTTACATGATGCTGTCCAGCAACCAGCTGAATGGAGCCATCATCACTGACAGCTGACCATCACCCAGCTCTGGCTGCTGAGATCCCCTGTGTGTTGCAGCAGCAGCAGTACCCTAACACAGTAGTCAAAGTATTAGATTCCTCTCTGCAAAGTACTGGTCCCAGTGCCAATGGGTGCAAGAATAAATAAAACATCTTTGCAATGAGATGTGAAATAAAAGTACTGTATGAATTCTGTGACTCCACCACCGCCATGAGAGATTCATGCTCACACTCTACAATACCCATCAATCCAGCTGCAAGTCAGCTGGCTTGAGCCTCTAGCACTAGAAATTGAGTTTGATACACATGACCAAACAGAGAGCAGTGCAAGCTATGGTTCACCCAGGCTTGGGTTATGTAGTGGGAGGGGAGAAGCTATTATCTAAGAAGGGGCTGTCTGTTTTGATAACTGTAGAGCTGAGTGTGAAGCAGAAAGTTTTCAGCATTAGGTAGTAGTTAGAGAGTTTGTTTGTTTAGATTTGTTGACCCGGTAAGCCCACTGGGCCTAGAAGTCCCTTTTTCAGGGGTGACCGGGGGGAATACAGATGATAAGCAACTGAGATTGAACCAGATTAAGAAGTTCATGGTATTTTTTAGTGAATGAGGGAGATTTGGCCAGGACACAGGGGAAATACCCCTACTCACCTTTGGGGGACATTCTGGCCATCCAAGATGGCGGACAACAGTCCAAGTGTGCAGGAGGTTACTGTGGTTGCTGTGGAGGTGCGAGAATCAGTTTTTGCTTACACCTCACCTTTACCGGAGTCTGGCATGGAAAGTACAATGATGGATTTTTCTAAAAGGATTAATGTATTCGAACCTGGAAATGTACAGAATGTTGTCGAGGAACTAATCGCTGACAACCTAGAACAGGAGACAGAGTGATTATGGACTATGAATCTGCACCAGATGTGTCCGATTCAGGCAGGTGGGAACCTGGAGTCAGTCCAAGAAATCTCGGGAGAGGCACTTGAATTGCAGCAATTGCTTGAAATGGAGGAACGGAGATTTTGTTAGAAAAAGTCGGTTCTGTTGCAGAGAATTCGGCGGCTGAAAGTTGACAGCGCGACTAACTCTGTCAAGTCGCATCAGCTGAGGAACAAAGTTATTTCAATTAATGAGCCGTCATCTGCTGAGGAGAGAGATGAAGCTGTAAGTGTGCCTATTATTTCCCTTTCATAGTCTCCTGTAAATGTATTATCTGGTGCTATGATCCCTAGCTCTGAGCCATGGTCAGTTGAGGAAGCTGTATGTGGAGCAGGTTGGGAAAAACACCTTACTTCTGGTCCGTGGTATTCTGGAACCTCTCCAATAAAAATGCCAACACTAAAGAAGGTTGTGGAACCCTCAGAGGTTCTAAATAATGGTATCGCAAGTCACGACCAAGAGGGGTCTAACATGCAAGTGGACCCATTAGCTATACCTGATAGTTTGGTATTAACTCAAAACCCAGTACTAACATTTAGGAATCAGAATAAAGCCACAGATGTCCTTGTTTCAGGCCCTAGCCAAGTGAATGCTCCTCTGAATAAAGTACAAGACAAACAGAAAAAAACATTTTCTTCCTTGTTTCAGCTACCAGTTCTACCTGATAAAAGGCATAATGCTGAGAGACTTTTTTTATGTAGGGGGCATGCAAGAACCTCCAGACCACATCTTCATTGCCAGGACTTTATTAAAAGACTCGATGACATTTTTTGCCCATGAAATTTATGCCCTGATTCACATTTCAGGAGACACTATGTTCGATGTTAGTTTTCAAATTACAAAAGGCCTGGAAAGATTCTGGTCGAAATACCATACCTTGAAGCTGTCAGCCTTATGGTCTCCATTCCTAGCTATCCCCCTGACTAAGCCTGCTTATAAAACTATTACTGTTCTTTTTAGAGATGAAGGAGTAGACTTGGCAGATGTTTTGTATTGGCTAAAACTCAGATGCACAGTCACTGGGGATCCAGAGGCCATCTTGGACACTGAAAATGTTTGGACTGGTGGCTGGAAAATGAAAATATTATTGAAGTCTGCTGACTCTGGTGTAATTCACCTCCCTAATTCCTTTTTTCTGGGCTGGGATAGGGTTTTTTTGTTTTATCTGGGTCAATCTAAGGCCTGCTGTAAGTGCGGGGATCCCTCGCATCAGAGCAGCGTTTGTGACACTGTAAAATGCAATTAATGTGGGGAACTGGACCATCTAAGCACAGAATGTCTAAATGAATGTCGGTGTAATTTATGTGATGAGCTGGGGCACACCTTCCAGAACTGTACCTGGGCTATAATCAGGAGCACCATGACGGTGAGGCAGACCAACACTTTATAATTATGCAGGCCCAAAAAAACAAACTAAGAAGCAGACCAAGTACCTCTGGATATTCTCCAGACCTAGAAAGACCCTCCACCTCAGGTGCTTTCCCAGTGGTTCCAGAGCATAGCTCAACTCCTGGTGAACCCGTAGTGGTTGCCTCCCCCAACCTGTGCCACAAAACACAGTGGTTGAGGTCACCAGGGCTCCAGTACAAGTTGGTATTTCTACAGATATAATGCCCCCTCCACAGGAGCCTATGCAAATAGTTTGCAGACGTTCTTCAAGATCTAAGCTGAAAGCTACTCCCCCCAAAAAAAACAATTAGGACTTCCCCAGTATGCTTATCGAACACATATGACATTCTACAGGAGACCTCAGCAGAGTCTGGTGAGGATACTGATTCCTCCTCTGTTCCCTCTCCTCACCTTCAGGTGACCACAGATACAGAGGCCTATTCAAAGGGTAGAGGGTCGCAGAAGCGGAAAGCAAGATCAAAATCAAAAGTGGTTGGTGGGAAGGATAGGAAAAAATAACAGTTGCATTAATAACATGTCTTGTTTTTACTCTTATCAAACATGTCTTTTGATGCCTTCACATGTCATTCTATGAATGTCAATAGTATTAAAAGAATAGATAAAAGTAATATTCTTTTTGCTTTTCTAGCTTAGCTGCAAATTGGTATAATATTTTTGCAGGATGTTAGGTTTCATACTATGCCAGAACTAAAGTAAGCTCAATGGTACTGGCTCCTGGGCCCTTCATATTGGTTGATAGGTCAAGAACGTTTTTCTGGTGTTAGGATTCTGGTTCATTTTATTGAGTTTAAGCTTTTAAAACTGTATGATATAGTCCCTGGTTGTGTTTTATTTCTTGATGCATTAATACAAAAGGCTCCATATCGTCTGATTAGTCTGTATGCCCCCAAAACCAAAACCACAAGAATTAAAATTATGTCTCAGTTTCAACCGTACCTGCAAACACCAAAACATGTGATCTTTGCGGGTGATTTTAACTGCAGGCTAAGTAGTCAAGACAAAAGCTTGCAAGCAAAACCAAAAAAAGTATATTGTGACTCTCGCTCATTGAACACTATCATACACACCGCAAACTTACGTGATTCATTTTTAGAATTCATAAAAAAAATTCCCCAACATTTCAAAAGGGCACTCTGGCAACGAGGATAGATTACATCTTTTTGTCCCAAAATCTTAGCATTTTCAAGGCCACTGTTGATCCTGTGGAATTCTCAGCCCATAGGATAGTCTTAATTACACTTGGTAGTAATCCCCGCCTTTCAAAAGGACCAGTAAGTTGGAAATTTAACACGTCCTTGTTAAAAGACGAAATGTTCTTAAATTCCTTGGGTCTTTTCTTAGTGGCTAGGAAATATGTACTATTATGTTATGAAGACCCTATTCAGTGGTAGGAGGACTCAAAATTGGACCTCTCAAATTTCTTATGGTGGTATAGTAAGACCCAAAGCAATGCAGCATACCTATCGTACTTGCACAAACGTCAGCAACTACAGAATCTGTTTACTATTGCTCACACCACATGGCAGGATCTGAGTATGCAGATACAGTTAGTGCAAAAGGAAATGCTGTCCTATTCTAAACAGAAGGCTGCTCACCTTTATTAGCAACATAAGTTTGGGACACAAGGAAGGGCCCAAGAAACATGTCCCTTTACTCATAACAAGGCACAGGTGGGTAAGAAAGACATTACCGGTGTGGTGAATGAGTCAGGTACTTTTCAGAATTCCCTGAACAAAATTCTGCAAACAGAGGTTGATTTTTCCTGTAAATTATTTGCAGAAATTCCCTCAGATTTAGGGAAGATGAAGGAGTATTTATGTGGCATCACTGTTCCCAAAATAGCCCCCCCAGGTTCTACCTAGCATATGCCAACTTATAACTTTAGGAGAACTAATGGATGTCATATGTCACTTAAAAACAATGTATCCCCAGGTCCAGATGGTCTCAATGAACTGTACAGAATTATGGGTGAAACTCTGGGTTCAGAATTATTGACTGTGTTCAATGCTGTGCTAGGACTGACTGAAATTCCACTGAACTTTAATAAAGGAGCTTTAATTTTTTTGTATAAAAAGGGGACAAGTCAGACTTAAATAATTGGAGGCTTATGCGTATGCTTAATGCTGACTGTAAAATATTGTCCACAATATTACCCAATAGGTTATTACAAGACGCAGATATGGTTATTTCTCAACAACAGGCTTGTGCGATCCCTCAGCGGAAAATCCAAGACCATCTCATAACAGTGAGAGAAATTATGTCTGGGCATTCAGGAAACTGTCCTGGGTACATTGTCTGCTTAGATCAAAGGAAAGCTTTCGATTCCATTTGTAATAACTTTTTATGGGAAACCCTGTTACATTATCAAATTCCATCTAAAATGGTTAACTGGATAAAATCTCAGTACAGAATAGCTGCAGTGGTGCCAATAGTAAACGGGAGGCATGGTCCCATGGTTCCACTTAAGAGAGGTGTTAGGCAGCGGTGTCCTTTGAGCCCCTTTTATACTTTTTTTTATAGATCCTTTACTGAGGAAAATAAATACCTCACAAATTATTAAACCCATTATTAGTTTAAATCCCCAGGCACAGTCTAAAGCTTTAGCATATGCAGATGACCTATGTTTGTTAACTGCTGATAAATCTTCAGTCCAGGAAGCCATTTCCGAATGCTCACCCTTTGGCATAGTTTCGGGGCTTCACTGAACTTAGAGAAGTGTAATGCTCTAGAATTAGGCCCCTCCCCACAGCACAATACCTCGATTGGTCCGATCCAAATTTCCCCTAACTCAGTAACTGTCCTGGGGATTAAGTTTGGTCCTCCTGGGATAGAATTTCAGAATTGGGAAGAGAAGTTGGCCATTGAGAGGTTTAAAGTTTCTCAGTGGAACCAAAGTAAGATTGGGAAAAAGAAATGAGTATTTTTGATTAAAACTTTCCTAATCCCTGTTTTTCTATATTTAAGTTATGTATTCCCCATTCCCAAAAAACTAGAAACTTCAATGTTGAGCTTATTTTTTCAGGCCGTATGGGGCAGCCGTCTGAACCCCATTAAAAGGGACATCCTATACTTGCCCATTAAGCATCGGGGACTGGACATGGTAAATCCAATTGTATTCTTCAATAGTGTGTTTTTGGTGACTAATTTACAACCCCTTTTAATGAGTAAACAAAGAGGGTGGGAATGTTGGTTATATAATAACTGTAAACAATGGTTCCACTTATGGGAATTGAACTCCATCAAAGTTCTAAAAGGGTCGGAAGCCCTTCAGTATTTAAAAGAAACATTTCTTAGGCTAAAGCAATGGAAGATTACCCCTCATCAGATCTTAGCAGCATCTACTCATAAGATTTTATATCAAACTCTAAGAGCCTCTGTCTGTGCCCACCCAGAACCTTTTGAGAAATGTGCTCTTCAGTACAGGGATTCTCTTAAACCCCTGTTTAAAAATACAAGAATCCTGGGGCACATGTGGGATTTCCATTGACTTTTGTGCCACGAGAAAATTAATGTTAAAAATAACCACAAACATAAACAGCTTTCGGAGTGATTATGCAGTAGGCCACAGTGCATTAACTCTATTGAAACAATAGAACATCTATTTTTTCTGTGCTCCTTTATTAATGGGTTTTGGACCTACCTAGCTGACCAATGGAATGAACCACTATTCTCCAAAATCATTTATGAAAACATTATATATGAGCATGTTACAAATGTCTGGGGAAAATGGAATTTAAGTACATTGCATGTAATATTTTCTATTATCAAATGAAATATATGAATGTCTCATTGTTTATTTACTTTACAAAAAAGGTTTGTACTTATATTGAATTACACAGCAAAATAGTTAAAGATGTGCAGTCTGTATTTTTGGGGGAAAGCTCTCAACTTTCCAAAATGGGCATTTCTGAATTATGGAAGCATTTTCCCTGGATTACGGACACAGATGCTGCAGTTATTTGAAATCGAGGGGATCATATAATGGTGATAGTTATTAAAATGGAGAATGGATATCTGATCTAGATCCTATTTTCAGTTTGTAACGGATTGGCTTTTTGTTGTTTTGTTGTTTTTCCTTATGTTACTATAGAATTTTTGGATGTAAACCGATTTATTGTTTAATAAAACTTTCCCTTACTCTTTGAGAAGTGCCGTGGGATCTTTAGCATCCACCTGAACTACCACCAATCCAGGCAGATGGGACCTCGGTTTAATGTCTCATCTAAAAGGCGGCACCTCTGAAGTGCAGCACACCCCTCATGATGCACTACAGTGTCAGTATTGGGATATTAACCCAAGTTCCAGATGTGGGAATTGAACCCACAGCCCTCTGAGCTCCTGACCTCAGAGGTGAGTGTGCTACCTACTGAGCCACTGACACTGACACAGCAGGATTAGACAGAGAAGCCCTGTACTTCCATTAGCTTCCAGAGTCACATGTCCATCAGAATCCTCCAGCCGTAATCATATTCTTCCTGGGCTTACCTGAGTGGGTGCTGCTCTCTGGCCACCTATGTAAACTACCTGGATGAATTATTGGCTGATATTCTGTGCTCTACCCACTCAGTCTGGCAGGAAAGTCACCTGCTGTCACACTGCAGCTGCAGAAGCTTGGGGGACACACTTCTTGTTTTTATTTAGAGTCTCATTTGTGCTGAGAGTCGCTGTCCATTGCACTGGGACCCAAATCAGGATAAAGCTTGCACAGACTCAGCGATGGACCAACATGGAGATGGTCCACCTGGACACTGAGGTGTGTGGCACGACCATTACATTTTAGCACCAACTGGGCCAGAAGTACACCACATAAACACAAAGGGAGCTGAGAGGACAGTAGCATAATGTACCAGAAACATAGTGGTTATGAAGTCCAATTTAAAAAAAAAACAACATAGAGGTTGCAGAGTTCTTTCATCCACCAAATGTAAGTCAATAAATACTAAGGAAGCCTTGTTTAGGGGTACAGGGAGGTTAATAATCACCTCTGCACTATCACTAACAAACACTTGCACATCAATACACACAAGCATTCAACCCAGACAAATGCTAGTTCTAAAAGGCGCCTAGCTTAAACCGATAGAAAGTTAGAACTGTCAAAAAATAGTTTCTTTTAAATGGGTGAAATTTTGAACCGTTTGGGAAAGGGATTTCTGTTTTTAATGAAATCTTGGCATCAGCAATGTTGATATAGTGATATATGATGTAGTTATAACTTCCATTTAATAATATTCAAACACATCAATCCATTTTTAAATGTAAAATACTGTTAATAATTATCAAAAGAATCTAATGTTTGTTCTGCAACAGAATAAGCAGGATTTTTTCTAGTTATATTTATTTCTGCATCTTGAGAATGTTTTCTGTGCTGATGAGTAGATTATTGTTCTCTGTCATACTTTGCTGGCACTAATGTAGCACTCAGAAAAGCTCTGATGTGCTGACTGTACCTTAATCATTTTTCTGAGTAACACAATGTCCCACAATGGGCCTGTGTGCTGCCAGTGGATTGCATTTTTATGGCTGCAGTGGGCAGAGCCTGCAGCCATCTTGCAGCAGCTTGAAAAAGGGGATACCAAAGCACACATTTTGATTTGGAGTTGTTGTTCTTCCTTCTGCAACTCTAAATTCATGCAGTCATCCCCACCCACGGCACACTACCTTTTATGTCATAGTCCACTGACCTCACTGAACTCACTGTGAAACAGAGCACAGTCTGTGGTGTCCAAGATGGCTGCCAGAGCTCAGTGCACATGCGCGAGTTGTAGCAAATGTGTGACTTCACTGCATGCATGCATGATGACTCATGCATACGCACTGAACTCCAGCAGCCATCTTAGACACGGCAGACTATACTGTGTTCCACCGTGAGTTCAGTGAGCTTGGCTTCAGCCATTTGGCTCTGGCCAGAGTTTGTTCAAAATTGAATTCACTCAGCTGCATAAATATAATGCTTAGAAAAGGATTTGGAAATATGCATGCATGGATTCTGGGGATGGTAGAGAAAGCATCAGGGACAGTAAGCAGCAGACTGTATTAAGTAGTTAGTGAATCAAAAAACATATGCACCATGGGAAACTAACACAAATGATGGCTAGAAAATTGCGTTATGGTGTAATGGGGGAGGGTTACTGCAAGGCACAGTACTAGCGCTGATGTATTATCACAAAATGTTGATGAGTTAAGTCCATCTGATAAGTGTATGGCAATAGGAGATGATGGAGGCATGGAAAGAGAAGGGAAAGGGGAATTGTTTAACCAGGAAAGGCATACTAATAATAATAATAATAATAATTTTATTTCTATAGCGCAATTCAGGTACCAAAGCACGTAACATGCAACATTTTAAACAATTCAATAAAACCACAAAACATACACAACAACATCAATTAAAAAACTTACAATTCACATTATTTCAAATATTAAAAGCCTGTTTAAATAACTATGTCTTTAAACTGGTCTTAAAACTCTCCACGGTCTCACACTCTCTAATCTGACTAAGCCAAAGCTTGTTTCCAGGTGTGACATGGGAGCACAAGGAAGTTAAGTGACTTGCTTAGGGTCTCACAGTATGCAAGTGGGGGCTGTGGAATTCAAACCCAGATCTCCAGCTTTGCAGCTCAGAGCCTTAAACCACTGCGCTATACTGCTTCTAACATGGGTCCCACTTGTGTCTGAAGCAGGGGCACTGAAACATAACATTTAGCAAGGAAGAAGAAGGCAATTGACCAAAAGGAGAAAGGTAATGAAGGGGACAAATGCTCTGCTCTCCTCTCCCTACAAGGGAAAAGCAAAGGAGAAAAAGTTCTGAGACAGTTACAAAAAGGCAGCTGAACAACACTAAGAAACTTGTCAGTGCCGGTGACATCTAGAAATGTGACCCTGCAACTGTCCATGGTACTCATCCTACTCCATATACTGTAATGCTAGCTACAAAGCTGCAAAGCAGAAAGTTAACAAGTAGTGTGATAGACACCAGGATCACTGATCTACAGTAATGGAAAAATGGTAAAATCCAAGGCATTTACTATTTGCACATTATAATTTCCAGTGGTTCTGCCAATCACCAATGCCATGCAATATGCATTTTATAATATGTGAGTGATAAAAAAGGCAAGCCATCAAAAATGGGTGCCCCGGGTTGTGCAGCAACCTAAAATGAAGCACCTAGTAGATGGTGAGCAGGAAAATACTGCATGTGGTTGTACCAGTACTGGTAACAGTGACTGACAAGTGGAAGAGGGCTATTTAATAAACATTTCTCTAGCAGTTATCCACTAGGAGAATTAAATCACCACAGAGAATAAAAGGTTGTTTTAAAACTACTTTCCCAGACCATATGAAGCAGTGAAGAATCTGTCACACCAAGAGCTGTCGTTAGTAAACATATCAGTTATAGAGCTGGTAGCACCAAACAATTGAAGGCAGACAATGTTATTTTTTTAAATGTAGTCAGTGGTTACTTTTTTTTTCCTGAGTTTTTTTATTTTTATTTTCTTATTTGGTTTTCTACCTGATAGTGTAAGATGTGATATAAATAGCAGTAATTTAGATGAAGACTGAAGTATTTAGTTCAGTTTCTCTTTATATCTCATCAGCATTGTGGCCTTACTTATTAAGATATTACAGTTAACCAGTCTTGCAGCAGGTGATTGGCTCTGTGTCAGTTGTGATGTGACAGAAAAAGAGGTCACAGGGCTTGTGATATATGAAGAAGAACACCTGATATGTCGGCCTCTAGATAAAGCACTGTTACACATATCACACCAAGTATCATCAGGTAGAAAATCTTTTAACTAGTGAAAGGGGAAAGAAAAACAATTTTTGATATAGGAAGGTATAGTTCATTACTTTCGAAAGTTAATATTAATTTCATGTAGTACATTACCTCTTTATCTCTAGTGTAATCAGTGGCTAAGAAATAAAGAGTTCTTTTATAATCATAGTGAAGAAAGACTAGTAAGGCAAGGGAGTTTATTTATATGGTGCTCAATCCCTGGGGCTCTGGGTGCCTTACATAAAATTGGTAGGGTCATAAATAAAAAGCATAACATATACCGCATACATAAATATTTAAAACAATAACCAGAGTTCTAAAATGACTAGAGCTAATTAGTACTGGTCAGTCACCATCATCAAAGAAAGCCAAACAGAACAGATGAGCCATTAGACTCTTTCTGAAACTCTCAACCATTGGGGCCTCCCTAACACAGGCTGGAAAAAAATTCCAAAGGGCCAGTCTGGTGACACTGAAGGCACGGTCTCCAGAAGTTTTTAATCTGAACCTTGGAACAACAAGGAGGCCCTTGGTCGAGGAGGGGAGGGAATTGACTGAGGTGTCAGGGGATCAGCCAGATAGCCAGGGCCTAGTCTGTATCGGGCCTTATAGGTGAGTAAGACCACTTTGAAGATGATTCAGTACCGGAAAGGCAGTCAGTGCAGAGTCTGCAGGACCGGGGTCACATGAATGGACCTAGGCAGGCCCATCAGCAACTGAGTTGCTGTGTTTTGCAGTAGCTGCAGCCAGTGGAGGGTCCCCCCCAGTGACCCCAAAGTATAGAGCATTATAGTAACCAAGCCTTGATGTAACAAAGGCATGCACTAGTGATGGCAGATCCCCAGGAGGAATTAGAGGTTTAATCCTTGCGATATTCCTCAGGTGGTAAAAACCACTTTGGACCACAGATTACACCTGAGTTCCAAGTGTTAATCTACCATCCAGGATCATGCCAAGATATCACACCCTCAGGGAGGCCATCAATGGAGCGGATCCCAGGCACAATCCTGTAACCACTCCGAAGGTATTCCCATCACACCCAAGACCTGGCTCAATCACCAGGACCTCTGTCTTATTTGGATTCAGTCACAACCAGTTGGAGGACATCCAGTCATTGATCTCAGCCAGGCAGTTGATAATCACGTTCATGACATTGTGTGTTCCAGGGACAAAGGACATATACAGTTGGGTATCATCTGAATAGCAGTGAAAACCCACACTGTAACACCTAATGAGCTCTCCTGGGGAAGCATGCACCCCACAAATAACATTGTCAACAGGATCGAGCCCTGAGGCACTCCACATGACAGGCACTTCGGGAGATGCAGTGAAATTAAACTTTGTCAGGAAAAATGTGCGAAGTAGTGAACTTCATGCTTTTGTTAGAATGGCCAAGTTCCTGACTTTGCCCCCAACTTCACATGATGAAGTTTAAAAAAATAATAATTTTAAATCTATCTCCCACCCACTGCACAAATATTTCCGACCTTCCATCCACTTCTCAGGAGCTTAAAATCTATTCTCCCCCACCATCCACCCGATAGTACCCATTTCCCTCATGCCTTCCCCCTCCACAGTCCCAGTGAAGTCCTGTCAGTAATATGATTCAGTGGCTTAGTTATCATTAGTTATTGGTAAAATCCCTTTCCCCACACCTGCACCAAACAACTAATCACCCCCTCCCCAATCCATGAAAAGCCCTGAGCTCCATAACTGAAGAAACAAAAACACCCTACCACCTCCAGTAGCACTCAACCTCCTTCCTCCCCCCAAGCCCCATAGAAGTTTAAGGATACTGTCAGGAGAGGCTAGTGGCACTACTGGAGGTGAACGGGGTGCAGGATGGGAGGCAGCATTGCTTCATCAAGGGCAGGTTGTGCCAGACCAACCTGGTGGAATACTATGACTGGGTGACTAGGCAAATTGACAGGGGCATGCAGTGGATGTCCTGTACCTAGACTTCAGTAAGGCCTTCGATTCAGTACCACATGGGAGACTTGGAAGCAAGCTATGGTGCACAGGGGTAGGAGCAAAACTGGTGGGGTGGGTGGAAAACTGGCTAAAAGATAGGCAGCAGAGGGTGGTAGTAGGTGGGGAATACTCATCCCCTAAGCCTGTGACAAGTGGTGTTCCACAGGGACCAGGGTTGGGCCCAGTGCTGTTTGGCATATTTATTGTAGACATCTCAGAGGGCATCAGCAGCAAAATCAACCTATTTGTGGATGACACCAAGATGGGAGCAGTGGTGGATGACCAGGTTGGGTGGCAGGAGCTATAGGAGGATCTATTAAGGCTAGAGGCATGGTCTGACAGATGGCAATGGGGTTCAGTGAAAAAAAATGCAAGGTACTGCACTTTGGAACAAAAAATCCAAGCAGACGCTCCCATCGGGGGGGGGGGTGCAGCTGGAGGTAACAGAAGAGGAGAAGGATCTGTGGGTACTCATCATGAGAATAATGAACAATTCCGTGCAATGCAGAAAGGCAGCAGCAATGGCCAATAAAATGCTGGGGTACATTGCAAGGGGCATTACCTTGAGAAGAAGGGAGGTTATTCTACCATTATACAGATCACTGGTTAGACCCCACCTGTAATACTGTGTGCAGTACTGGTGCCCTTACCTACAAAAGGACATTAGGCTGCTGGAGGGGGGTGCAGCATAGGGCAATGAAGATGATTCAGGGCCTGGGGGAATTGCCATATGAGGTTCACACTGGAGGAGAGGAGGGACAGGGGACATGATTGAGACCTTCAAATACCTGAAGGGGATAATCAAAACAGACACAGATGGTCTATTCAGGAGGAGGCTGGGGAGAGACACTAGGGGCCATGACATGAGATTGGAGGAGGTAGATTCAGGAGGGAGGTGAGGAGGCATTTCTTTACAGAGAGGGTGATGGTGGAATGCACCACCAGCTGAGGTGGTGGCATGTAACACAGTAGAATGCTTCAAGAAGGGGTGGGACTGGGCAAAGGGGAGAGTAAAGGGAGAGAAGGGGGGGTGGGGTAGCTGCTGAATAGGGAGCAAGCTGCAATCTCCAGCAGCCTAGATAGACCAGGATGGCCTTTTGCTATTGGCAACTTTCGTATGTTCATAGTTGTCACCCAAAAGATTGAAAATGCTCATCCTTTGTAGGAGCACTCAGTTTTTCTTTGGCAGTCCATTAATGGTAATGTCCATTATAGTAACACCTGATCAGCTGAATTGCAGCCAATCAGATGTTAATATAGAAGATGTTGTTCATTTATTCACTGATGGAGTGCAGAAGAGAACAGAACACTTCTACAAGGGGAGTGCATTTTCAGTCTCTTAGTTGCCAGATATGGAAAGGTAGGGTGGGTGTTCATTTGAAATGTAGAACTCAGGACATTTCACAGGGTAGGCATGGTTACTTGTTTGGCTTGAGCGGGAGAAGAGATTTTACCATTAACTAATGATGATGAAGTTGCTTGGTCCAATAAGTTATGGAACTTTGTCAGGACTTGGGGAGGGAGGATAGAGGTACAGTAGGTGCTACTGGGTGGATGGGTTGGGGGAAAATGCATTTAAGACACCTGGAAGAAAGGCAGTGGTAGAAAATATCTGCATAGTGGGTGGGTGGTGGGAGGGTAGGCTTTGCTTTATATATACATTTTTTTTAAGTAATGCGCACTTAGTCCTTCTCCTGTCAAGTGCTACTTCCCTGGCAAAAATAACGGGTAGTGGGATGTACGTCAGCACTTTAGCTGGCAAAGTTGCGCTATTTGTAGTTTTGCTGGGCAAAGCAATATATACATGAAGTGCACATCCCACTGAAGCAAAATGCAGGAACTTCAGGAAGTACTTCACAAAGTGAAGTTTCCTGACCTGGCCTACCTCTAGTCATGACAGAAATGTGGCTATTTACAAACTATATAAACAAGTTTACTGTCCTTTAACATCACTTCCAGTAAGCCTTGCATTTGCTTAGTGGAGTCACAGGAACCCAAACATGAAGTAGTTTGTCGTTTTAGTCATTTTTTTGTACTGTACATATATCTTAGAACTGCCTGATGCCATGTGCAATTAGGCATAAAGTACTCTGCCATCATCTGTCAGTAATCACATTTATCTATGGAACCTACAGACTATGTGGAATAGCTGTCAAATTATAGTCTACATGAACATCTCTGCTCATCAACTTGCGCGATAGCACTGGAGCACTATCGCCTGTAGCATATGCTGATCCATGCGGACAGGTGGATAATCAAAACACCTGCTGGACATGAGGCTAGCACCAGTACCACCACTACTAAACCATAGCAGCAGAAGCAGGAAATATCATTTAGTACATCTTTAGGAAAGCATCAGTTCCCAAAGAAACCCGAGAGTGTTGCTGCACTGCCCTTGTTGAAGATTTAGCTCTACAGTTATTTAGTGACAGTCGAATACCACTCTGTATGCGAGAAGTATTGGTAGGGATGTTTACAAATACTTTTCACAGAAAGAGTGGTGGGAAACTGGAACAGCCTGATGGAGGAGGAGGAAGCCTGTGCCAAAACAGTGAGTGGATGCAAACATATTCAGCATATGCTACAGGTGCTAGTGCTCCAGTGCTACCATACAAGTTGATGAGCAGGGATGTTCAAACATTCAAATATTTCTGTTCAGCATTCACAAGGGAGAGTGACAGACTCCATCTCACATGGACAAGACAGGGAAGGGGGTGCCAGGAGAGGGGAGATGGTAGAAGAAGAAGAAGATATCCCTGTGCAAAGGGTATTAGAGGGGCTAAGGTTGATATGAACAGATAAAGTGCTAGATCCAGACGGGATCCACCTAGGGGTGTTGAGAGAACTTGCAGAGGTCCTGGCAACACTACTGACTAACTTATTTAACACATCACTGCAAGAAGGATGCGTGCTCCCAGATTGGAGGATGGCACATGTGGTGCCCATCCATAAGAGCGACTCTTGGGATGATCCAGGGAACTATTGGCCAGTCAGCCTCATGTCAATTGTGGGGAAACTAATGGAGACTATTCTAAAAGAGAGGATGGTGACATTCTTGGAGCAGAATGGTCTCCTTGACGACCGGCAGCATGGGTCCACCCAGAGAAGGTCATGTCGGACAAACCTGGTGGACTTTTATGACTGGGTGACTAGGACTCTGGATGAAGGAAAGGCAGTTGACGTCCTGTATCTGGACTTTAGCAATACCTTTAACTCGTTGCCTCACAGGAGATTGATTAGCAAGCTGAAAAGTCTGGGCATGGGGAAAACCTGGTTAGATGGATTGGGGGATAGCTGGAGAACAGACAGCAGAGGATGATGGTTAGGAGGGAACTCTGAACATCCCAGACAGTCATCAGTGGTGTCCCACAGGGCTCAGTGCTGAGGCCAGTGTGTTATTCAATATCTTTGTAGCATATATGGCAGAAGGGATACAAAGTAGGATGAACCTATTTGCCGATGACACCAAACTGAGAGAGGTAGTGGATGAAGTGGAAGGCGGGAGGGCACTCCAGAATGATCTAGACATATTGCAGAAGTGGTCTGATACATGGCAACTGGGGTTCAATGCCAGGAAGTGCGGGACTATGCACTTCAGAAACAAGAATCCAGGGCACAGATACTAGCTGGGTGGTGAACAGCTGTCGATCTCCACTGAGGAAAAGGACCTGGGTGTAATGTTCACTGGTCAGATGAGTGACTCAGCACAGTGTAAGAAAATGGTGGCAAAGGCCAACAGGATGCTGGGGTACATATGAACGGCCATCACCTTAACACATTTGTTCCCATCGATGCCATATGGCATCAGAACCATCCATTGCTAGATCCAACCAAAAATGACCACTGGGAGCAAATGAATTGAGGAGTGAGGAGGTGATCGTGCCACCGTACACTTTGCTGGTGAGATCGCACCTAGAGTACTATGTGTAGTTCTGGTGTACCTTCCTTAAAAAGGACAACAGGATATTGGAGGGGGTGCAGAGGAGGGTAACCAAGATGCTAAATGGGATGAGGGAAAAGCCCTACGAGGATAGGTTGGCAGAACTCAACATGTACTCATTGGAAGATCGAAGGGACAGAGGGGACGTGATAGAGACCTTTAAATACTTAAAGGGCAATTAGGGTCAGCCCTGAAGGTCTGTTCAAATTCAGAAAGGAGGAGATTGCCATAGGGTGACCACTATTCCAATATTAGGACCATATTTCTATAAGCCCTCTTGTCTCTTCTATTTTCTGTGTATGTTATTCTTTCAATAATCTTCACTTTTTCTATCAAATACTACTGCAGCAGTACTTCTCTTTTCTCGTGTTACTGTACTATTTTTCTCCCCTGTTATGCTGGCCACCTACAGTGCTTTCTAGTATATTTTGCAACAATAAATTGGTCCTAAGTGTTAAAATAGCAGGGTAGCATTCATTTCCATTGTAAATGATGCTCAGTGCTTGCATTTCTTATGGAACTTGTAAGGGTTTTTCCAAAATGTAAAAGTGAGATGTTCAAACTATTTGAATTGTGTAGCATCGAAAGATATTGAAAGGCTACTTGAAAGTGGGGTTCCATAGCCACTTAGCTTTTTGCAAAACTGTCTGTTTCTGAAAGCATGAGGTCTACAAAGCATGAGGCCTAAAAGTGCATGGGAGGCCTACACACTGGAAAAAAAAAACAATAAACTGGGCTGTAGTTGCATTGTTTGAACCCCCACCTTTTCAAAAATATTTGCTTTGAAGCACATTTAGTTGGAAACTGCAAATATTTAACCTACAAGTAGAAGCACTTGTAAAGATCAGGCTGTAGGCTGAGAGTAGGCCCAAATGAAAAGTTTCCTTTTTCAAACCCACAGAAACCTTCCCTGTGTACTTGCAACAACATATTTTGCTTTAATAATCAAATGTTAAGAGTTTGCTACATAGAAACACATAAAGGGAACTCAGAGCTTTAAAATACATGTTAATTCCTTACCTGGAAGTTGCAGGCTGTATGTATATATCATGTCTCTAAGGGCTGCCAGCCCACAAACTGAACTTTTTACATTCTTTCAGAGGATGATGTCACAGTAAAGGGTGGAGCTAAACCCCTTCATTATGTAACCAATAATACCCGACATGGTGGGCATTATTGGGAAATACCGGACCGCCCATGGGGGTAATGAGGTCCGATACTGCAGACAGAGGGCCTTATAGCCTCTGGAAGGTCCTGTATTTCCCAATAATGCCCACAATGGAGGGTATTACTGTGCTTAGAAAATGGATATTTTAGTCAATTTAAATTAAGTGGTAAAATAAGAGAGGAAATGTGTAAAAATTAATTGTGGTAAAAAAAAGTGTGTTTATTAAAAAAATAGCCCATATGTTTAAAGGCTGTTCCACCTGCTGTTGCTCCTCCCCACAGAGCTATGGTAATCTATTGTGCCCCCCCCCCACATACACACACACACACACACACTCTGCCACTTCAGCAGGAAATGTGTAGAAAAGAGTCACCCTGCAGTCTCTGGACATCGTCTGTCTCCTTTCTGCAAGAATGTTTGGGGTTTTTTAGCCGTCAGAAGCTGCATCTGTTAAGCGCACAACCGACCTTGCTCTTGTGCTAATAAATGATGACGAACAAGCCGAGGTAAATTATTCATTTATTTTACATTTGAAGCAGGAGCTTGACTAACTGTGGTGACACTGTGGTATGAAGGAGTAGCTTTGTGCCATTTTGATAAACGCACTTCACAATATGAAGCAAAATGGATTGACGGCTTTGTTTCTCATTTTTGTCGCCATGGTAGTGCAAGAGTGTGGTCAGGAGAGTGGCGCCCTTGTAAAATAACACGGCTATGTGAAACCGCTATTTGATCACTTCCTGACCATGAGCTATCCAGAGTGTGGGCTTTTTTTGTTATGTTGGCAGTGGCACTGAGGTAAGCAGTATTGGGGTGGGGGAAGTAGCTCTCGCTAAGTGAGAGAAAAACATGGCGGGGATTTCAAATTTCACTGGGTGCTTTAAGCAAATGACAAAACAGACTGGGCACCACAGGAGAATGCTACTCTGTGAAGTGGCACTTGGACTGGCTTTTATTTTTAGCTGGGCATCTATTGAAAAATAAATGCCCAGCTTGGAACCTGTCTCAGCCAATCAGCTTTAAGAATTGATTCTTGCCATTTTCTAAATTCAATTTCATATGCACATAAAAATAAAAAGTTTTCTCATGGATATTATGTAGAGAAAGGATATTGTGTAAATATCATCTATATTTGTTTCTATTTAATTCATGTTACTTGATAAAAAGCAATAATATCAAAGAAGTTATAAACATTTTTCTAAAAGGGATGACTCACATGTCTGTGATCTCACTCCAAGCTGTGTACAGTATATAAACCCTCCGCTAGGGCAGATCAGATCAGTTTTGACTTCAGTTCAGTGAAGTTAGTTACCTGCTGACTGGTGCGATGAGTTTCCAGTTCATTGCAGTTTGCCTGAGAGAGAAGTTACTGGGAGACTGTGTTTGCTTTCATGTCTCCTATTGATGCTGATGCCAAGTTTGTTTATCCTGACAAAGAAAACTGTTGGAACCAACTAACCTTGAAGATTTTTCTTTCCTGTACAAGTATTTGTTTTTCTTTTTTGGGAGGATTACCTAAATAAAAAAAACAACATATATCCTATATTTTTAAGCACCTCATGTACTGTTGTTGCATCTGTATATTCCCACACCTTCACAGGTATCACAAGATGGCACAGTCAGAAGCTGGAGGAAGGAGGTTCAGAGAGGATGTGAGGTGGAGTTTCATCACTGAGAGGGTGGTTGAGGAGCAGAATGCATGCCTGGGGATCTGCTTTCATTGCCAACAGTGAAGAGATTTAAGAGAAGGTGGTATAGGATTATGGGTTGAATAAGACTAAGAAAAGAAAAAGAGGGAGAGGGTGGCAGCATCACTGGTAATCATTCAGAGCTGCACAATCAAGCAGATGTGATACACCATAAGGCCTTATCTGCTAGCTTTTTCATATGTTCATATGCGTGAGACAGGCACAGGGCATTATAAGGGCAGGAGAGGGTGTGAGGGGGAGGGGAAGGGCCAAAGAGGATTTCTAGGGCCATCACGCAAGTAATAGGTAATAATAATAAGTTTATTTTTAAGGTGCCTTTCAAATGTCAAGGTGCCTAACAAATTTTAAAACACATCAATTATCCAAGTCGTAAAGTAATAAAACAGATAATCCATTACAAAGTTAATCCTTCACCAAAAGCCTGAACCCACAAATATGTTTTTAATACTTGTTTGAATCCCTCCACGGTTGTGCAGTCTCATAATCAATAGGGTAGAGAATTCCAAAGGGTAGAGGCCACATGCACTAATGCACAGGCCCCAGAAGATTTCAAACACACCCTCGGAATCTCCAGCAACCTCTCGTTGGCTGAGCAGAGCAATCGTCCAGGGCAATAGGGGACCAGAAGCTCTTTCAGGTAATCTGGGCCAAGTCCACGTAGGGCTTTAAAAGTCAGAAGACCAACTTTAAAGGAGATCTGCCACTGTACCAGCAGCCAGTGCAGTCCGCGCAGCACCAGTGCAATATGACAGGATCTAGAATTTCCCGTCAAAAGCCGGGCCGCAGCATTCCGCACTAGCTGCAAGCAGTGGATCTCCACCCCAGGTAGCCCTAAGTAAAGGGAGTTGAAGTAATCCAGGTGTGAACCAGTGTAGGAAGATCACCAGATGGAACAAGGTGTTTAACCCTGGAGATATTCCTCAGATGGTAAAAAAAGGATTTGATGACAGCTGACTCCTGCAAATGTAGTCAGCCCCTCGTCAAAAATTACCCACAGGTTTCACATCCGTTCAGAGGATGGCAGTGAGACGCCCCCAAGAAACAACCCCGACGGTGAACCCACCCCCAACCCCCGATCCAGTGAGCCAGATCCACAACCAACACCTCAGTCTTATCCAAGTTCAGCTTTAGCCAACTGGAATCCATCCACTCCTGGATTTCTGTGAGACAGCTGTTGAAAGCTGAGAGGACTCCATTTTGGTCAGGTACAAAAGAAAGGTAGAGCTGGGTCTCATCAGCAGAGCAGAGAAACCTCAGCCCATACCTTCTTACAATGTCCCCGAGGGGCAGCATGTACACTGCGGACAACATGGGGACAACACTGAGCCCTGAGGGACCCCACAAAGCAGAGAAACTGGGTCTGAGGAATAAACCCCGGACACCACTCTCTCAGTTCTTACACTGAGGAAAGATGAAAACCACCTGAGGACTGTACCAGACAATCCGCAGATGAATTTCAGGCGATCAAGTAGCACCCCAGGGTCCACAGTGTCAAATGCTGGTAAGAGATCTGGAAGAACCAAGATGGAATGGTTTTTCCAATCTCTAGCCATCAGGAGATCATTGAGCACCTGAACCAATGCTGTCTCAGTACTATGTCTCTTTTGAAATCTGGACTGGAGGGGTTCATAGATGTCATGGATGGTCAAATGGTTCTCCAGCTGCATAGCCACTACTTTCTCAATCACCTTCCCTAAAAAGGGAAGGTTAAAGATTGGACTGTAGTTTGCATGGCAGTCTGGATCCAAAAAAGCTTTCTTTAAGAGTGGTGTTACCACCGCCTCCTTCAGAGAGCTAGGAAACTCACATGTTTTCAAGGAGCACCAGACTATCCCTGCTAGGACTGGACCGATAGAATCAATACAACCCAAAATCAAGAAAGTTGGTCCTGGATCCAAACTACAGCATGTAGGGTGAGCACCCTGGATAATCTGCATGACATCCATGAACTCCGGCCAGTCAAAGGTACTCCAGGGAAGCTGAGGAGTGGTGGCCTTAGGCAGATCCACAGCACTACCCATAGAGTGTGCCGGCTGGAGTACAGCCCTAATGTCAGTCACCTTAGATGCAAAGAATTGAACAAGTTCATAACACTCTGTTTGCGAAAAAGCTTTTTGAAGTCATAGACAGGCTGGATTGCACAGTCTGTTCATGGTTTGAAAGAGCTGAAGCTGGTCGATTCTGAGCAGCTGCAATCTCCCCGGACTGGAATTCTGCCTTCTTAAGGGTGATTTCAGATTGATAGACTTGATAATAATCCATCAATCTAAGGCAGTTGTCATCAAGGGTGGATTTCCACCAGCAACGCTCTAACCATCGCCCTAGTTGCCGCATCTCCCTCATAGTTCCATCAAACCATGGGGACCAAGGGTGAAGAGAGAGAGGGTGAACTCAGACTGGAGCAGTGACATCCATGGCCACTGAAACTGCTGGGTTATAGGCCGCCATGAGGGTCTCTGGGTCACTGCTTGCCACTAGAAGGGACAATAGGTCAAGTACCACCGCCAGGCCTTCAGAGCTTACATCTTCTAAAGGGTGATACCTGACCATCTCCACAGGGGCAGGCCTACGGAGGGGAGCGCTAAAACTAAACCCCACTGTGTAATGATCTGAGCATCTGACTGGTTCCACCCCCAAATCAGAGGCCTCAATCCCCAGGAGGAAGACTATGTCAAGAGAGTGACTGTGTTTGTGGGTAGCAGTGCTAAGTATCTGTGTAAGGCCCAGAGATTTCATCAGTTGGAGGAAGTGTTGTCTGTGAGAGTTCGTCATTGATCCAGGCATTAAAGACACCGAGGACCATCATCCTGGGCGACTCAAACACCACATCGAGGACGAAGTCCACGATTTTCTAAAGGAACCACCTGTTTGTCGGGTAGAGGGTAGATGAGGGTGATCCTACAAACTACACCGACTACCACGGTACACTCAAATGACAGCCTCCTCAACTGGTACATTCGCAAGGTTAAGTTCAGTCTTGAAACAGACCACACCCCCCCCACGATCCAATCTCTGGCGGTGAATCACCTAGTATCTAGCTGGAGTTAAGGCCTCCAAAATGGGGCCAGAGTTCTCATCCAGCCAAGTCTCCATAAAACAAGCCAGGTCCACCATTCCAACAAGATCTGCAATAATTGCAGTATTGTTTTTAGCAGACCTGGCATTGCATAACAACGCCTGAGTTGGATGAACCTCCCAGGCAGCTCGAACCGCCTGCTCACCAAAATTGTTGGTGCCTTTGGGTATGGAAACCAGACATGGTGGACCATGATCCTGGCTCCATTTCACCCCATTACATCTTCTGGATCCTACAACCCCGATACGATGGCCCCGCCCATTCACCCTCCACTGTTCACAACCCCCCACCCTCCTCCTCCCCCTTCTACAAGCAATACCCAGTGTTCTGCAGTACTGGTAAGTTGTAAACTGCAAAGGGGGTGAAGGGACAGAGGGCACGGAGAGGAGAGGGTGAATAGCACACAACCGTGGGGGCAGTGCCCCAACACATTCTGGTGACTAAAATATTAGACAACACTCCCTTGACTAAGTCTATTATCTGCCTAAAACAACATACAGAATACCTAGAAATAGAATACAGCTACACAAACCGCTTACTAAAAGAGATATCCCTCAGTCATCCTACCCCCATAAAGAAAAAAACAAACAGACATTACAAAATAAAACAACAAAATCCTCACCTCCTCAGGCCCTCCCACAGCTTCAGGAAATAAACAGCAATATTAAACTAACAATATTAAGTTAAAACAAAATCATAAAGTCCAAAGCAACAATTTAAATAAAACAATATCAGTCAAAATCAACTTTATAAGTCTTTATCACTGTAACGGCGAAATCAGAGCATTTGGGGAAAATTCAGTTTTCCAGGCCTCATTGAGTCTCTCACCATCAGTGGAGACTGAAAAACCTTTCAGAGCTCTCACCTCTTGAACAGACTGATGGAAATATCTTGAAGATTACACCAACAAAAATGGAACCAAGTAATTTCCCAAACTTCAGGCACTCTCACTGACTGTGTTTAGGGAATGAACATATGGCACTCTCACTGCCAGCCAAACAGATAAAATTAAAAGTCAAACTGTAGCTGAAGAGCCAGGGAAGAAAATCCAACAGAGACCTCTTCTGTAAGAGAATCGCTCTGGGCTGGGAGTAGACCCTGGAAAATCTATGGCTGGCTGGCGCTGGTCCACAGCAACTGCCACAGTCCCCGAACAAACCCACCAATTAGTTGATCCCTCGGGGATCCCTAGAGGCCAACAGCCCCAACCGCCAGCTCCCCAACAGATAAAGGACCAGGCCCCCACAGGTAGACCTGGGCAGAGTGGATGGGCCAGTAGGGCTTTTTCTGCAATCACGATCTATGTTTCTGTTTGAACAGGAACACGCTGTACAGACTGCAACATTGGTTTATTGGTTCAAAAGAGGCATAGGAGGCATCCTACTACCAGACACGCCATACAACCAATACTAGAGGAACATCATTGCCAGCAAAATGGCAGCACAGCAAGGCACAAAATGCAGAATAGTAGCACTTGAGGGGGTGACATGGAGTCATTTCCAGTCCCCTTTTGTGACATCTTATGGCCTACCTGCACCTTCTGTGCACCATCATGCTGGATCTCTCCTGTCTTGCCTTAATCTCTGACTACTGTACCTTGCCTGCTTTTGCATGCTGTGGAGCAAAGGAAATCTCCTGTCTGGCCATTGTCTCTGCACAAATTGTTAACCATTATATGCAATGTTGTGCTATATATCTCATCTACCTTGAATTCTCTCCACCACTGAGCCTACATATGCTAAAGGCAATGGTGCTACCATACAAGTTAGTTTCTGGTCTCCCTAGACAGATGATGTGGGGGGTGTGGTGTGTGTGTGTGTTGCAGGGGGGTGACAGCCATGTGTGGAAGAACCAGGCCATGAGTTCACTAAATAAATGCTCAGTTTGTGTGAGGCACCAGAGTAAATATAGACCATACCAGAACAAATTTATTCTCTGCTCCAAGTAATTGAGTTTATGACTGAGATTTATTTCATATACAGCATAATTAAAATATAATCACCTAAGCAGAAACAGGTAACTTACACAGAAACACAGTATTTGACCCCCAGAGAGAAAATCCTCTCAAATATTCTCTTTACCATTCCACCGTATGTCTCCCCCAAACCCCAGATTGCAGAATGGCAGTTTGCTTCACTTACTGTATTTCCAGCCGTCTAACATAGATTTTTTATTTATTAGATTTTGTTAACCATGTGGGCTCACTGATATTAAAAGTCCTTTTTTAGGAGTGACCTGGACTTAATTACATACAGCATTCTTAACCCTCAGAGGAGAGAAGTGAACGAGTGAGCAGCTGCACACTCTGCCACTGAGGAGTAGCAGTAGAGGCAGTGGCTTTGATACATTTTTTTTAACTCTAATAACAGGTATGCCACCATTGCCTGTGTGCTAATAATGCGATGGAAGTTTGATTATCTAAGCCCTTTCCTGACTGACTTTTGCTGCACTGAATTTGTCTGTGTATCGGAGTTCTATGTTCAACAACCTAACATTAGGAGCCAGGAGTATCAACGGTGGGGGAGCCAACTCCTGGTGTCAGTATTGCAGGAAAGCCCTGTGGAGTACTGATTGCACAGAAAACTAGCACAGTTTGGTTAATTAGTGGCAGAGAAAAATGCTGTAACTGCTCATTTACTCCTTCCCTTTAACTGGTAATCCATTCCACAATAAGAGAATTTGTTGGAGAGTGTATTCCTGTTTCAAAAACTAAAGACATGCTTTATTTGCATTTAAATCCTATTAAAACTAAAATTAAATCAGGAGATAACAAAGAAAGAAGGAGTCACTGGATAGACAATAAAAGGGATTTATGTCTTGCTGGGCAAAGAGTTTGAAAAAGCAGTGGTAGATTTGGTTGTTTATATATACATATTCACTGCAAAAAAACTCTGTTACTGCATACGTTAGGGTTTCTATTACAGCAACAAAAACATGAAATTTGGTGTTAGGGTTCCCAACCCCACCCCACACTCCACATACCAACAGGAGCTGGGGTGTGCCTTGGGGTCATCGGGCCTAACTCTCACCTCATTCCATGTGTAAGGAAGCTGAGATGGTACAGTAT